>OX422209.1:176626814-178032108 GCA_949130495.1 Sambucus nigra
AGAGTTCAACTTTCTCAAACATATTTGGTTTGCTTGTTCTATTCTCTTCTCTTTTATTTTAGTAGCCTTGATTATTAATTTGTCATGTTTAATATCATGTTAGGCTAAATCCCCTCTCAAGGGGTGGGGTAAAACCTTATTTGATGTTATTTTATTTTAATTACTTGAAAAGTCCCTTTGAATTTTAATTTTGATCCCTCACCCTTAGATTTACACCTCGAGAGAGGGTAAATGATTTTCAAGAGAAAATCGAAATTCTAATTATAATACACATTTTAGATTCGAACTAGAGATAGGGGTTTTGTAAGTGGGGTATTATAACTAGAATTTCAACTCTAAATTTAACTTCTAAGATTGACATAAATTTTAATTAATCGATCCTAGTGGGTGATTAATTAAAAGGAGTGTAGATTTCATTTTCTAGAGTTGTGCGGTGTTAAACTTAATATTCTAAAATGTTATTATTAAAATCACACTTTCAACGAGAGTTGATTTGTAGTTTTGATATTAATTTGGGAGAATTCAAATAATTAAATTAATTAATTAGAATAACTAAAATTTGTGGTGTAATCCCACTCCTTAATTGTTCTTACAATTATTTACCTCACTTTATCTCTTATTTTAGTGTTAGACTTTATTTTCCATTTTAGTAAATTTCTAATTAGTTGTTTTCATCTCACACTTTTAGTTTAGTTTAGTTTAAAATCTCACCTCACCCTATTGTTTTAATATTCGAAAAAGCTATAAAAATTATAAAAATGAAAAAGCAAAAAAAGAAAATAAAAAGTGAATTACAATTGAATTTGTCTCTAGCTTACTCCCTAGAAAGTGGATTGACATCCTTACTTACTGCTACACTTGAGTTGTTATATTTTGTAGGTAATTGAGGATTTTGACTAACTTGGCTTTCAAACAACGACATACATGCAAAAAGCCTTTTTATCAAAAATCAATTAACCATGTTTTGTAAGCAAAGTGCTATTAATATTTCCAAAAATCCTATATTTCACTCCCGTACTAAGCACATTCAGATTAGACATCACTTTATCCGTGACCTTATCGAATCCAAATATCTCATAATTGAATATCTGAACACTCAAAAGCAACTCACAGATCTCTTTACCAAACCATTAGATAACATACGATTTGAGTATTTACGAACAGATATAGGCATGATAACTCTCAATTAATCTCTATTTTTTGTGATTTATACCCCTTATATATTTGAGAAAAATTGGGGGAGAAGATCTTGAGTATTTTCTTAGCGATTTTTCTATTTATTCCTGATTTTAACTCAACTAACATGCCATTTATTTTCCATTTTAGTAAATTTCTAATTAGTTGTTTTCATCTCACACTTTTAGTTTAGTTTAGTTTAAAATCTCACCTCACCCTATTGTTTTAATATTCGAAAAAGCTATAAAAATTATAAAAGTGAAAAAGCAAATAAAGAAAATAAAAAGTGAATTACAATTGAATTTGTCTCTAGCTTACTCCCTAGAAAGTGGATTGACATCCTTACTTACTGCTACACTTGAGTTGTTATATTTTGTAGGTAATTGAGGATTTTGACTAACTTGGCTTTCAAACAACGACATACACGCAAAAAGCCTTTTTATTAAAATCAATTAACCATGTTTTGTAACCAAAGTGCTATTAATATTTCCAAAAATCCTATATTTCACTCCCGTACTAAGCACATTCAGATTAGAAATCACTTTATCCGTGACCTTATCGAATCCAAATATCTCATAATTGAATATCTGAACACTCAAAAGCAACTCACAGATCCCTTTACCAAACCATTAGATAACATACGATTTGAGTATTTACGAATAGATATAGGCATGATAATTCTCAATTAATCTCTATTTTTTGTGATTTATACCCCTTATATATTTGAGAAAAATTGGGGGAGAAGATCTTGAGTATTTGCTTAGCGATTTTTCTATTTATTCCTGATTTTAACTCGACTAACATGCCATTTAGTGTTTATTTTATCATAGGCATCTCAGACCCGTTGTATAATTTCTTACTCTTTTGTAGGGTATTGGTCTGTATATAGTTGATTAATGTATTTTTTATCTTATTTTCGATTCTAGGATGGGAATAGGTAGTTAGAACTTTTGTATAGGACAAATAGGATTTTTTTTTCATTTTGACCCACGACTTCTGAATACTCAAGGGAATTTTGTCTCTAATATCCAAATGGGGAGATTGAGAACACATTATATATTGACTTACTTGATTCTACATATATAGGAGTTCCAACTATTTTGGATATCTAGAAAAAATATGTTAGATTCTATGAGTACACCATCTCCTCAAAGGTTCAAGTATAATGAAGAAATCATGTCCAAGAAAATCCTCAAGATCAACATAAAGGGAAGTGATTTCTATCTTATAACCACTACAGGACACCTGCACTACATAATATTTTATTCCTATTTGCATTGCTGGTCTTTTAAAACACTTCAAGTCCTTTTAAAATCAATTTAATTCTTTTACAACTTTTTAAAATCATTTTATATAATTTTCAAATAATTTTTGAATAAATTAAAACTTGTTTTTAAAAGTGTTGTGGTTGAAATTTGAATTACAAAAAATTATTTTGTTATTGATTGTTTGCCTGGGTAGAATACAAAAGCACTAGAGACTTAAGGGTGCGCTTTGAAATTATTTTTCAACACACATTTTTCTTGCATCTTGTTCGTACACATGTTGACTTCTCGTCGGCTAAGATTGTGTTTTCTCTAAGACAAAAGCCGATTATGTTTTCTCAGCCCTTCGATCAACCTTATCAATGATCTGCCTGCGTTGAGAGTCCATCCTTGTGAAACCATTATCAACCAATCAACGATCGTTCAATCTACCGCTTGTGGTGAATCGTTGGATTATTAGTCAATTGGTCAATATTCATTCACAACCATAGGACTGAGTTCGACGTTCTAGATCCTTCTTCTTTCACTATAAATAGGACCCACGTCTTAGCATTTACAAACTTTTACCATTTTTTCAAACTAGAGAGAAAAGAGAGAGTAGAAAGATAAGAGAGAGAAGGGAGAAGAGAGGGAAATAAAAAAGAGAGAAAAGAAAGAAGAAACCCTAGGTTCTTCTTAGTTCAACCTCTGAGTGAATTCTCCCAAACCAAACACCAAAAAACCTCAAAGTTTCATACACCAAAAAACCTATTCTTAAGAGTTAGATATTTTTAGGGGTTTTGTTCTTTTGGTGTTGAAGTTGTTCTTCGTTTAAAGACCTCTTCAAGTCCTTGGTTCTCTCAAAACTCATCTCTAAGAGAAACTTCAGTTTCATTGTTGAAATTGAGTTTTTCTAAAAAGAGAACATCACAAGATTTTTTTTCATTTTCTCTTTTTTGAATATGGTATTATAGATGCACAATGTTTCAATAAATTTTGAAATAGAAAATTCTAAGTCTCAAAATATTTTCAGATTTAGTGAGTTGTCTGTGTTTCTAGTTTTATATTTTATGTTTTATGAAATACGTGAGTGCAAAAATAAAAGGAACACAAATAACTTTAGATAAAGTTTTAAAAGAATAGCCATATATCTGATTTAATAAGTTTTATGTTAAAATATGTTGAATCCTTCTCTGCATGTTAAGTCTGAAACTGTTTTATCATAATAGACTTCTAGTCTAGTTTGGATCTCAATTTGAGGTTTAGAATTTCAAAAATATTTTCAAAATACTGAAATTGTTTAAGACCTTCGCCGTCTTCTGAGCAAGGTATCCTTGAGATCTGTGAATAAAGAAAAAGATCAAAAAGTTTGGGCTTAAAAATACAGATTCGAAAATAACCTAATCATTTTAGAACTGATGTAATTTGTTAGGAATGTCTGTATAATTTTGAGAGGGTGAGTAGCATGTTTACATGTAGTAGCACATCACAAACACTATCTCACACGAACACTTAGACACTGTGGTTTTGTTTGAGAATCTTGGATTTTGAACGAGTTTCTGGAACCAGAATTCAAAGAGAAGGTGATTAAGGGAAAAGCAAAGAAGCAACAAGATAAGATTATCCCAATTCAGATTACCTTTGGAGTGGAGAATCTCCAGTAGGTATATTCTGAACTTAGTTTAGGATCTTTGTGGTTTTCTTAAGTGTTGTAACTTGATTCTTTGTTCTAGTGAATTTTTTGTTTTGTGCCGTAGAGGGAACCGTGGATGTTTCCCTTGATTAATGGTTTTACCATGTTAAAAATTCTTATGTCAATTTCTTTGAATATTCTTAACGGTTGTTTTTATTGGAACTACATGGTAACTTTAATAGATGTTTCTTAAAATTTAAAAAGAAGGTAATCAACTATCAAATCTAAACCATAGTTTTTATAACATATATTGTGTTCTTTTCGAAAAGAGTTTTGCCCAACAAGTTTATTCGGTGTTTAGACGATTTATAACATTTTGTTGTTAACCTTGTAAACAAGATTTTAGTATTAAAGCTTTTCTTCAATATACAGTCAAAATCTTGATTGATTAATTATAATTTCATATTATTATAATTATTTAGTCACTTATGGTTTTTCACTTTTATAGATAATATCGAGAGGAAACAACCAAAGGGTACCAAATGACGAGGTGACACCGCAATGAGTTTCATCATCTCGTGCACAACCTGAATTCTCAACCCCAATAGGTGAGGAATTAATAACTCTAGTAATGGTTCACTTGTAACGCCCCATGTTTTTATTAGTTAATTTAATTAACGAACTGGAATATTCGAGAAAAATAAAATTTTTGCTTTAATAATTTTTATTAGTAAAATATGTTGGTTTTAATATTAGAAGAATAAAACTTCAAGTGGAATTTAAATAGGTTTTAAAATTGATTTTTAATTAAGTTTTTAATTAGTTTTTCCTTATAGGCATTTTGTGGGGGAACTGTCGCCTGGCTTGTAGGGTCGATCGATCGAATATGCCCAAATTTTGAGTCGGTGCAATATTTCGTAGAGTTGGAATTGGATTAGGATTCCTAATAATTATATAAGAATAATAATGCATAGGGGGACTTCTCATAATCACTTTATCACAAGTTTTTCTCCAGAGAACACTCTAAATATTTTTTCCTCTCAACCATAATCATCAACCTCCTACATAATCAAGTTTTTGTCACAAGTTTTGAAAGCTCAATTGTGGGGTTTAATCAAGTTTTTCCTAAAACAACTATTTGCTAATTTTTCGATAGGAACCCAGATTTATAATCATATTTTCAAATCAATCTTCATTCAAGCATGAATACCCTATGGCTTTCCTTTAGTATTATGCATTTTAAGTGTCGCCTAAACCCTTAATCATGTGTTTTTTAATAAAATAAATTAGTAACTTAATTAGAGAAAGTGGACACTTCAATTTTGGGACTATTTTTATGAAATTTTGGAATATGATTTAATCTGTGAAACCCTTGGGTGCGTAAGTTAGATTATTTGGTCTTTATAGTTTGGGGTGTAGGTTCTCTTGTAGAATTTTTATAGGGTTATTGATGTGAATATTGGGATGCGCTCACAATTATAAAAACATTATATGACTTATAAAAGAGAACGCTTATGTCATATTCAATAATATCGCATGCTATTTAATTTAACATTATTGAATAGAGTGAATTATGTTGAAAATAACGACGGTGTTATTAATTGAATTAAATTAAATTGGGACTTTAAGATTATATTGTCATGTTGTGTTTATGATTTATGATATTGTGTGGATTAATATTATTCACGTTTTCCATCATGGGGACGAGGGGCTTTTGGGTAGTATAGGGGTAGTATATTTCTCACCTCTATTTTAGGATGCTTACTAGGTATGGGACAAGTGGGTAGGTCTTATTTAAAATTTATACTTGCTAGGTATGGGACTAGTTAGTGTAAATTTTTGGGGATTTTATATCTCAGGCTGGGCCAGATTTTTACATTATACCGTCTTTTTGTTAGCTTAGGCATGGGACTAGGACGTGTTTTACATTGGCGATTCATACTATGTGTAGGATAGGACATATGTGTACATGGGGACCCTTAGCTATGGGACTCAGGGGTATTTTGAGGATCTCACATCGATTAAATGGGTGAGATAATTTTGTTAAATGAGAAATTAAGAGGATGATAATTAATACCAAAGATAATAAGACGGGCATAAAAATATGGGTGACATAAACAGCGAGGACTGACAGTTTAAACAGTCCAGCCAACGTTTTATGTCGTGTCATGCGTACAAGCTTGTTAAATTGTGGGATCAACAATTTAAACGGATCAACGGTCGTTTTGACAAGGGGAAGTGTTAAACTTTGGTGGAAATTACCACCCGGGGTGGGAGGACCGACATATAAAACGTGAGAACAATAATGATAATTTGGGTTAACTTAATAAAATTAAACTTTTGGGTACTGTGGTGTATTTAAAATGATATTGGTGTGATTTTATAAGAACCTTTGGGGGTGGGGTGGTTAGTAATTTACCTTTCTTGCTTTTAATTATCTCTTTTAATTAAAATATTCTATTGTGATATTTATTGCGTATAATGCTACTTTCTGTATTCAAGGATCCTATTTGAGGGGAGTAGTGTGCATTCATGCTCGGGGCTCTGACCTCGTGTGTTGATTAACTTTTCAGGATAATTATTGGAAAAGCTGAATAGGACTATTAAAGTTTATCAATTGGAGATGTAGTTGGAGTTCATTCTTTTTATTTCTTTATTTATTTAGACTTTCTTTTTAGTCGTATTTCATTATGACACTTCATTTGGGTTTTATTGGGCCATTTGGTTCCAAAGTTGTTAGAGGATTTTAATTGAATTATTTGCAGTTGATTATTACTCATTTTTAATTATATAATTTTGGATATTGGATTTATTCAAAGTTTTAGCATGTGATGGATCTTTTATCGTTCAGTTATTATTATCATTTGGGATAGATTCAAATATTTATGGATTGATTTTATTATGTCTCATATCTCTCATGCTAAAAATGGTATTTTATTTACTCGCACACGACTTAGTTTTGGTGGTGACCGACGCTAGAATTAAGCGGGGTGTGACAGATGGTATTAGAGCATGGTCTTAGCTCACGTAGGTTGTGAGTCCATTTATCTTCCGCATTATCGATCTTTGATTCCCTTTATTGATTCATACTCCTTAAGGTAGAGGGTCTAGCATACGTGTTCGATGTATTTCTTGGAGATATATAAATTTTTGTTAAGGACGTTGTAGGAATTGAGTTTCGAATTAGTAAGCTTGATGTGATGATTCTTAGAGTTAATTTTGGAGAGGTTAATTATGTGGAAGAGCATTAGTATAAATTTTGGGTATGTCTTATATCGATGCAGTATTGTGATTTGATTTTAGGATTTATGTGTTGCTAAGATTATCGAAAATAGAATCGAGTGGTGATTTTCGAGAGCGTGTGGTACACCATTATTTTCCTAGTTATGTATATATATATATATATATATATATATATATATAAATTTTGTTGTTCGTGGGGTAGGTGCGCATAGGATTGGGTGTTTGGGCACCCAATTATGGCATTCAACAAGTAGGCGTAAGTGAACCTTATTTTATGTTTTGCGATTGATGTTTGCTGTTTATGCTTCGTCTAATTTGGAGGATGGAATTCCTTTGCTAGTGGGGAAGTATGTAACACCCCATGTTTTTATTTGTCAATTTAATTAATTAATTGGAATATTCGAGAAAATAAATTTTGGATTTAATAATTTTTATTAGTAACATATGTTGGTTTTAATACTAGAAGAATAAACCGTTAAGCGGAATTCAAATAGGATTTTGGATGGATTTTTAATTAAGTTTTTAATTATTTTTTCCTTTTAGACATTTTGTGGGTGAACTGTCACCAGACCTGTAGGGTCGATCGATCGACCCTTGGAGGCAATCGATCGACAATGCCCAAATTTTGAGTCGGTGAGTTATTTTGTAGAGTTGGAGTTGGATTAGTATTCTTAATTATTATATAAGATTAATAATCCATAGGGGACTTCTCATAATCACTTTTTCACAATTTTTTTCTCCATAGAACACTTCTAAATATTTTTTCCTCTCAACCATAATCATCAACCTCCAATATAATCAAGCTTTTATCACAAGTTTTGAAGGCTTAATTGTGGGGTTTAATCAAGTTTGTCCTAGAACAACTCTTTGCTAATTTTTTTAGAGGAATCCAGATTTTTAATCATATTTTCAAATTGATCTTCACTCAGGCATGAATACTCTATTCCTTTCCTTTAGTCTTATGAGTTTTAAGTGTTGCCTAAACCTTTAATCACGTGTTTTTGATTAAAATCAATTAGTAACTTAATTAGAGAAAGTGGACACTTAAATTTTGGGACTGATTTTATGAAAGTTTGGAATATGGTTTAATCCTTGAAACCCTTGGGTGCAAAGTTAGATTATTGGTTTTTTATGGTTTTGGGTGTAGGTTCTCATGTAGAATTTTTATGGGGTTATTGATGTGGTTAATGGGATGCGCTCACAATTATGAAAAAATTAGATGTCTTATAAAAGATAACGTTTATGTCATATTGACTAATATCGCATGGTAATTATTTTAACATTATTAAATAAAATGAATTATGTTGAAAATAAAGACAGTTATATTAATTGAATTAAATTAAATTGGGACGTTATGATTATATTGTCAGGTTGTGTTTACGATTTATGATATTGTGTTGATTATTATTATTCACTTTTGCCATCACGGGGACGAGGTGCTTTTGGGTATTATATTGCTCAGCTCTATTTTAGGATGCTTACTAGGTATGGGATTAGTGGTTAGGACTTGGTTAAAATCTATACTTGCTAGGTATGAGACTAGTTAGGGTAAATTCGTGGGAATTTTATATCTCGGGGTGGGGAAGATTTTTACATTATATCGCCTTTTCGTTAGCCTAGGCATGAGAATTGGACTTTTTTACATTGGTGATTCATCATATATATAGGATAAGATCTATTTGTACTTGGGTACCCTTAGGTATGGGACTAAGGGTTATTTTGAAGATCTCACATTGAATAAACAGGTGGGCTAATTTAGTTAAATGAGAAATTGAGAAGATTAGAACTAATAATGAAGATAATAAGACGGGTATTAAAATATGGGCTACGTAAATAGCGAGGGTCGACAGTTTAAACGGGTCAACCGGTGTTTTATGTCGTGTCACGCGTGGTACCTTGTCAAATTGCGAGATCGACAGTTTAAACCGATCATCGATCATTTTAACAAGGGGAAGTGTTAAACTTTGATGGAAATTACCACCCGGGGCAGGAGGACCGCCATAACAAAAAGTAAGAACAATAATGATAATTTGGGTTAATTTAATTAAATTAACAATTTAGGGACTGTGGTATATTTAATATGATATTGGTGTAATTTTATAAGAACCTTTGGGGGGTGGGAAGTAATTTACATTACTTGCGTTTAATTATCTCGTTTAATTAAAATATTCTATTATGATATTTATTGCATATAATGTTACTGTCTGGATTCAAGGATCCTATTTGAGGGGAGTAGTGTGTATTCATGCTCGGGGCTCTGACCTCGTGCGTTGGCTAACTTTTCAGGATAAGTATAGAAGAAACTTCATAGGATTATCAGAGTTTATCGTTTGGAGGTGCAACTGGAGATCATTCTTTTTGTTGCTTTATTTAGTTAGACTTTCTTTTCAGTCGTATTTCATTATGAGCCTTCATTTGGGTTTTATTGGGCCATTCGGTTCCAAAGTTGTTAGAGGATTTCAGTTGGATTATTTGCAGTTGATTAATACTCGGTTTTAATTAAATCATTTTAGAGATTGGATTTATTCGAAGTTTTAGCATGTGATGGATCTTTTATCGTTCAGTTATTATTATCATTTGGGATAAATTCAAATATTTATGGATTGATTTTATTATGTCTCATATCTATCTCATGCTATGAATGGTATTTTATTTACTCGCACTTGACTTAGATTTGGTGGTCACCGATGCTAGAATTATGCGAGGTGTGACAGATGGTATCAAAGCATGGTCTTAAGTCTCGTAGGTTGTGAATCCATTTAGCTTCCATGTTATCTATCTTTGATTCTCTTTTTTTATTCATACTCCTTAAGGTAGAGGGTCTAGCGTACGTGTTAGGTGTGTTTCTTGGAGATATATAATTTTGTGTTAAGAACGATGTAGGCATTGAGTTTAGAATTAGTAATCTTGATGTGAGGATCCTTAGAGTTGATTTTGGAGATGTTAATTATTTGAAAGATTATTAGTATAAATTTTGGGTATGTCTTATATCGATGCAACGATGTGATTTTATTTGAGGATTTATGTGTTGTGAAGATTATCGAAAATAGAATCTAGCGGTGATTTACGAGAGTGCGTGGTATGCCGTTACTTTCACAATTTTATATATATATAGCGATATATATTATTTTGTTGTTTGTGGGGTAGGTGCGTGTAGGATTCGGTGCATGGGTGCCCAATTATGCCATTCAACGAGTAGGCGTATGTGAGCTTTATTCTACGTTTTTCCATTGACGTTTGATGTTTATGCTTCAGCAAATTTCGAGGATGAAATTCCTTTTCTAGTCGGGAAGTATGTAACTCCCCGTGTTTTTATTAGTTAATTTAATTAATTAATTGAAATATTCGGGAAAAAATAAAATTTTGGATTTAATAATTTTTATTAGTAACATATGTTGGTTTTAATATTTGAAGAATAAAACTTGAAGCGTAATTTAAATAAGATTTAAAATGGATTTTCAAGTCAGTTTTTAATTGTTTTTTTCTATAGGCATTTTGTGGGGGAACTGCCCCGAGACCTTTAAGGTCGATCGATCACCTATGCTCAAATTTTTAGTCGGTGAGTTATTTTCTAGAGTTGGAATTGGATTAGGATTCCTAATTATAAGACTAATAATCCGTATGGGGCTTCTCATAATCACTTTTTCACAAGTTTTTCTCTAGAGAACACTTCTAAATATTTTTTTCCTCTTTTTGAAGGCTTAATTGTGGGGTTTAATCAAGTTTGTCCTAGAACAACTCTTTGCTAATTTTTTGAGAGGAATCTAGATTTCTAATCATATTTTCAAATGGATCTTCACTCAAGCATGAATACTCTATTCCTTTCCTTTAGTATTATGCATTTTAAGTGTCGCCTAAACCCTGAGTCACTTTTCTTTGATTAAAATCAATTAGTAACTTAATTAGAGAAAGTGGACACTTAAATTTTGGGATTGTTTTTATGAAGGTTTCGAATATGATTTAATCCTTGAAACCCTTGGGTGCATAAGTTAAATTGTTTGGTTTTAATGATTTTGGATGTCGGTTCTCATGTATAATTTTTATGGGGTTATTGATGTGGTTATTGGTACGCGCTCACAATTATAGAAAAAAAATAGATGGGTTATAAAAGAGAACGTTTTTGTCATATTGAATAGTATTGCATGTTAATTAATTTAACATTATTGAATAAAATGAATTATGTTGAAAATAACGACGGTGCTATTAATTGAATTAAACTAAATTGGGACTTTATGATTATATTGTCATGTTGTGTTTACGATTTATGATATTGTGTGGATTATTATTATTATTATTATTATTATTATTATTATTATTATTATTATTATTATTATTATTATTATTATTATTATTCACTTTTGCCTTCGCGGGGACGGGGGGCTTTTGGGTAGTATATTGTTCACCTCTATTTTAGGATGCTTACTAGGTATAGGACTAGTGGGTAGGCCTTGGTTAAAATTTATACTTGCTAGGTATGGGACTAGTTATTATAAATTCGTGGGGATTTTATATCTCGGGGTGGGGCATATTTTTACGTTATATTGTCTTTTCGTTAGCCTAGGCATGAGACTAGGATGTGTTTCACATTGGTGATTCATCCTATATATAGGATAGGACGTATGTGTACTTGGGGACCCTTAGGTATGCGATTAAGGGGTATTCTGAGGATCTCACATCTATTAAATGTATGGGTTAATTTTGTTAAATGAGAAATTGAGAAGATGGGAATTAATACTTAAGAGAATAAGACGAGTATTAAAATATGGGAGGTGTAAATAGCGAGGGCCGACAGTTTAAACGGGCCAGCCGACATTTTATGTCGTGTCATGCATGGAACCTTGTCAAATTGCGTGATCGACAGTTTAAACGGATCAACGGTCGTTTTGACAATAGGAAGTGTTAAACTTTGGTGAAAATTACCACCCGGGGCGGGAGGACCTCCATAATAAAAAGTGAGAAAATAATGATAATTTGGGTTTATTTAATTAAATTAATAATTTGGGGACTGTGGTATATTTAAAGTGATATTGGTGTAATTTTTTAAAAACCTTTGGGGGTGGTTAGTAATTTACCTTTGTTGTGTTTAATTATCTCGTTTAATTAAAATGTTCTATTATGATATTTATTGTGTATAATGTTACTCTCTGGATTCAAGGATCCTATTTGAGGGGAGTAGTGTGTATTCATGCTCGGAGCTCTGACATCATGCGTTGATTAACTTTTTAAGATAACCATTGGAGAAGCTACATGAGATTATCGGATTTTATCGTTTGGAGGTGCACCTGGAGTTCATTCAATTTATTGCTTTATTGAGTTATACTTTCTTTTCAGTCGTATTTCATTATGAGACTTCATTTTGGTTTTATTGGGCCATTCGGTTCCAAAGTTGTTAGAGGATTTCAGTTGGATTATTTACAGTTGATTAATACTCAGTTTTAATTAAATCATTTTGGAGATTGGATTTATTCGAAGCTTTAGCATGTGATGGATCTTTTATCGTTAAGTTATTATTATCATTTGAGATAGATTCAAATATTTATGGATTTATTTTATTATGTCTCATATTTGTCTCACACTAAGAATGGTATTTTATTTACTCGCACCTGACTTAGTTTTGGTGACGGCAGACGCTAGAATTAATCGGGGTGTGATAGATGGTATCAGAGTATGGTATTGGGTCTCGTAGGTTGTGAGTTCGTTTAGCTTCCGTGTTATCGATCTTTGATTCCCTTTATTGATTCGTACTATTTAAGGTAGGGGTCTAGTATACGTGTTAAATATGTTTCTTGGAGATATTTAACTTTTTCAAGGACATTGTAAGCATTGAGTTTAGAAGTAGTAAGCTTGATGTGAGGATACTTATAGTTGATTTTGGAGACGTTAATTATTTGGAAGACCATTAGTATAAATTTTGGGTATGTCTTATATCGATGCACTGATGTGATTTGATTTGAGAATTTATGTGTTGCGAAGATTATCGAAAATAGAATCGAGTTGTGATTTGTGAGTGTGCGTGATTCGCCGTTACTTTCATAGTTATGTACATATATATAGCAATATATATTATTTTATTGTTCGTGGGGTAGGTCGCATAGGATTGGGTTTATGGGCGCCCAATTATGGAATTCAATGAGTAGGAGTATGTGAGCCTTATTTTATGTTTTGCGATTGACATTTGATGTTTATGCTTCGTCTAATTTCGAGGACCAAATCCCTTTGCTATTGGGGAAGTATGTAACACCTCGTGTTTTTATTCGTTAATTTAATTAATTAATTGGAATATTTGAGAAAAATACAATTTTTGATTTAATAATTATTATTAGTAAAATATGTTGGTTTTAATATTAGAAGAATAAAACTTCAAGTGGAATTTGAATCGAATTTAAAATGGATTTGGAATTAAGTTTTTAATTGTTTTTGCCTTATAGGCATTTTGTAGGGGAACTGTCGCCATACATGTAGGGTCGGTCGATCAATCCTTGGAGTTGATCGATCGACTATGCCCAGATTTTGAGTGGGTGAGTTATTTTGTAGAGATGGAATTGGATTAGGATTCCTAATTAGTATATAAGACTAATAATCCGTAGGGAGACTTCTCATAATCAGTTTTTCACAATTTTTTCTCCAGAGAACACTTCTAAATATTTTTTCCTCTCAACCATTATCATCAACCTCCAACATAATCAAGTCTTTGTCACAAGTTTTGAAGGCTTAATTGTGAGGTTTAATCGAGTTTGTCCTAGAACAACTCTTTGCTATTTTATTGAAAGGAATCCAGATTTCTAATTAGATCTTCAAATCCATCTTCACTCAGGCATAAATACTATATTCCTTTCCTTTAGTACTATGCGCTTTAAGTATCGCCTAAGCCCTTAATCATGTGTTTTTGATTAAAATTTTGGGACTGTTTTTATGAAAGTTTGGAATATGATTTAATCCTTTGGCTGCGTAAGTTTGACTATTGGATTTTTATGGTTTGGGGTGTAGGTTCTCGTGTAGAATTTTTATGGGGTTATTGATGTGGTTATTGGGACGCGCTCACAATTATAAAAAAATTAGATGGCTTATAAAAGAGAACGTTTATGTCATATTGAATAATATCGCATGTTAATTAATTTAACATTAGTTAATAGAATGAATTATGTTGAAAATAACGACGGTGCTATTAACTGAATTAAATTAAATTGGTACATTATGATTATATTGTTTTATTGTGTTTATGATTTATGATATTGTGTGGATTATTATTATTCACTTTTGCTATCGCGGGGATGAGGGGATTTTGGGTATTATATTACTAACCTTTATTTTAGGATGCTTACCAGGTATATGACTAATGGGTAGGCCTTGGTTCAAATTTATACTCGCTAGGTATGGGACTAGTTCGAGTAAATTCGTGGGGATTTTATATCTCGGGGTGGGGTAGAGTTTTACTTTATATCGTCTTTTCGTTAGCCTAGGCATGAGACTAAGACGTGTTGTACATTGGTGATTCATCCTATATATAGGATAGGACGTATGTGTACTTGGGGACCCTTAGGTACGGGACTACGGGGTATTTTTAGGATCTCACATCGATTAAATGTGTCGAATAATTTTGTTAAATGAGAAATTGCGAAGATGAGAATTAATACCTACGATAATAAGATGGGTATTAAAATATGGGTCACATAAATAGCGAGGGACGATAGTTTAAACGGGTCAGCTGGAATTTTATGTCGTGTCATGCTTAGAACCTCGTTAAATTGAGGGATCGACAGTTTAAACGGATCATCGGCCGTTTTGACAATGCGAATTGTTAACTTTAGTGCAATTACCACCCGGGGTGAGAGGAACGCCATAATAAAAAGTGAGAAAAATAATTATAATTTGGGTTAATTTAATTAAATTAACAATTTGGGGACTGTGGTATTTTTAAAATGATATTGGGGTGATTTTAGAAGAACCTTTGGGGATGTTAGTAATTTACCTTTCTTGAGTTTAATTATCTCTTTTAATTAAACTATTCTATTATTATATTTATTGCATATAATGCTACTGTCTGGATTCAAGGATCCTATTTGAGGGGAGTAGTGTTTACTCAAGCTAGGGGCTCTGACCTCGTGCGTTGATTAACTTTTCAGGATAAGTATTGGAGAAGTTGCATAGGATTATCGGAGTTTATCATTTGGAGGTGCAGTTGGAGTTCATTACTTTTACTACTTTATTTACTTAGACTTTCTTTTCAGTTGTATTTCATTATGAGACTTAATTTTGGTTTTATAGGGCCATTCTATCCAAACTTGTTAGAGAATTACAGTTGGATTATTTACAGTTGATTATTACTGAGTTTTAATTAAATCATTTTGGAGATTGGATTTATTCAAAGTTTTAGCATGTGATAGATCTTTTATCGTTTAGTTATTATTATCATTTGGGATAGATTGAAATATTTATAGATTCATTTTATTATGTCTCATATCTGTCTGATGCTAATAATGGTATTTTATTTACTCACACCCGACTTAGTTTTGGTGGTCGTCGACACTAGAATTAAGCGTGGTGTGCCAGATGGTATCAGAGCATGGTCTTAGGTCTCGTAGGTTATTATTATGTTTAGCTTCCGTATTATCGATCTTTGATTTCTTTTATTTATTCGTACTCCTTAATGTAGAGGGTCTAGCATACGTGTTAGATGTGTTTCTTGGATATCTATAATTTTGTGAACTTTAACGACCGATGTTTATCACTGAAAAAAATGAACGTGGTTGTTACTGGACCAGACAACTAGAGCCTTATTTATCAATCCGTCAAGGATGACATATATAATTAACTCTGCAAGCATTTCTCATTTACCAATCGTTCTAAGATTAAGATTCTATCTTGGGTTGCTGAAGCATTGAGGACATATAGGAAAAACCTTTGGAAGAAACATTTCCCAAAGGAGGTAGCAAGCTCCGATATTTTTTATTTGAAGGAGAGAGTTCCTCCCAATGTTAAAATGCCGGTGGAGTAGTGGAATAATTATTTGGAGAATGAGGCGAAGGAGAAACTGTTGGAGCAAAGGTAGCAAAAAAAAGCAGATAAAAAAACTAATATCCACAGGCTGGTATCTAAATCTTATAAGGATTTGAAGAATGAATGGGGGAGTAGGACAAAGGATGGTCGAGATATCGGTAAACAACCAAATCGACCGAACTTATTAACTCATGCTCGACGGGACAAAGATAATAAATTTCTGATGCACTTGGCTATGATGCTGGAATCAATAGAGGCCATTAACAGTCAGTCCGGTTCAATCCCTCATGATGACTTTGACCTATAAAATGATTACCTAACCCAGAACTTTGGAAAGGACAAGAGGTTTTGGTTTGCATATGGCAAAAAAAAAATTTTAACACACTACACCTATCGTGGATGATGTTTCTTCAGTCAAGGATCGTTTCTTGTCCAGTGAGGAAAAAAAATTTAAGATCTTTGGGATGTCGAGGAGATTAAAAATAACATGGGAATCTTATCGTATCAAATTGAACAAACTATGAATCTTTGTCAAGGTTATAGTCCCCCAATTCCTCTTCAAGATTACCGTTACCCTCCTCCTTCAGATTTTCCCTATCCTTCCCTTTCAAGTTTCCCTTACCAAATGTCGCTTCCTTTAATATTCCCTCATAAATGCCTCATCCTCCAACATCTCCCTTCACTATGCCTCCTCCTATCACGGGACTTGGATTATCATTGATATGACCAAAATTGGTGGCATAAGAGGGCACAGGACTTGGATCATCATTGATATGAATCATTGATTTAGTGCGCGCTCAAAATTGGTGACCTAAGAGGGAACGGGAAGTTAAAGTGTTGCTTTGTAAATGACTGTAGATATTACATCACACCGTGGTAGTATGATACTAAGATGCAACACCAAACCAACACCCCTTGGAACTACGACTCGGGGGCTTATTGATATGACCAATATGGTCTCCTATTGCAGACCTTACGGCTAGAAGATTTCTTCCTTATAACAAGTAGGTTGCTGACTCATACTTATCTTGTTGTGCTTACTTCAGCCACTAATTGCTACCTTGTACTTGACAGGCCGTGGTACTTACAGATTAACCTGCCTCAGGCCACAGTGCCTTCAAACCTACTACTTCCGGGTTGGAAATAGGACGCAGTAATTTCACACAGCTGCTTCCTTATTAAAAGGGTTACTCTATAGAGTTAATTCATATGTCACGTGCTCGGTGCACATGACATGGCTTACATGCCTCCTATAAATAGAGGTCCATACCTTGACATAAGGGGTTCAGGATCCAGATTCACGACACCCACCCTTGACGAAGCCCTGTCAAACTCTCCACCTAACCCCCAATACATCTTGGGGGATATACATTTACCTTGTAGATCTCTTTCCAGCCAGCCCAGAACCTCTATAATCATGTATTCTTCTCTCTTAAACTCTATTGTACGCCAACCATGGCTATGTCAACTTGTACTACAATGTGTATAGAATGAGAGTGGGGTAATAAAGTGGACGTAAGCTCATTTTAATGTCCGAACCACTCTATATCTTGTGTTTTGTCTCTTTTACTTGCTTATATCTATTTTACACTTGACTTATTGGTATGAGAATGACATGTGTCTAATTTCTCGTATCATCAATCTAGCACCGTCTGTGAGAATGAGGTATTTCTATCTTGTTTCTCTACATTTTGGGTTATTGGCACCTTATTTCATTCATGGGTCCCCATGAGTCATCATCCCACAAGTGAAGTTTGGTTATTGAGTTCATATTTTAAACATACACCCTTAGCTGGGTATTGCATGTTTTTAGATCTACTCGTTTGTCTCCTTTTTATGACCTTAGATCTGTTCTATTTATCCCGATGATGCTACCTTACCTAGAAAGTGTTGAAAATCACAAAAAGGTAATAGCTATACAAAGGTGGGTAGCTAGGGATGGGATTCTTCCAGTTCACTACTATCTTAGCCTATGATCTAGGGTTTTCTATCACAATTGTGCCATTTTTTAGAGCACTTGAAGACTATTTTGTCCTCAGTATCTACCTAGCGAGCTCGCTGCATACATTTAGATAGATTGAATCTAGCTTCTAACTCTAATTTTGGAATCGCACCCACTACTGCAGCAAGTAGGAGACGGCCAGTCTGCGACCCAACAAACAAATTCCCCTTATTCCGCAACCCTTCCATTGTAAAGGGTTCGTATTTTATATTTAGTTCATCACCTAGAAAATACATGGTAAAATGGTCCTCAGACTAACTCTGGTGAACCCTCCCTAGGGACACCGCGATAGCAAATCCATATGTTTAGTGTGTCGCGGCTACAATAGTATATTTGACATATAGATAAAAAAAACTATATTCTTATTACTATACTTGATTATTTTCTCCTCACTATTGACTTCTCACTACTATTTAGTTCATCTCAAAGTATATTTATAAAGACTAACAAAGCAGAAATGGAAGGAGACTTCATCCAAAGTGCAGAAATAAAAGATGAGATTGCTCAACTGTACAATGACCTTAACCATCTATATGATAACAATGCATCACTCTAGACCCAGGTCAACTTTCTTACCCAAAGGATTATTTTGTTGGAAGCTGTAACACCCAAGGTTTTCGTCCCAACCATCATGGCAATAGTCTTAGAAGCCACTACCTCAGAGGCTACAGGTAAGGACCAAAAGAGGAAGATGGAGAAACAGAGGCCAGCAAAAAGGCTTTGAGGACAACACCCCATTGACTTACCAAATTGAAGATATTTTCAGGCTCATCAAAGAAGACAAATTGCTCAAGTGGCCTAAGAAGATGAGGGATACTTCCCACAAAAGGAAACGAGCCCAATGGTGTGACTTTCACCAATATCTTAGCCATAGCACTGACAAATGCTTCGTGTTGAAAGATGAAATCGAAAGGCTTGTGAGGCACGGGATGTTGTACCAATTCCTGAAGATAGCATAAGAGATGCAGTAGTTCTCAAAGCCTTTGAGGCCAATTGAATGACAGGCCGCATGCCTCATATCTGCCTGAGTTTCTAGTTCCCACTCCCTGTTTCCGTTTTTATCTTTAAAAAGCTTGGCTTAAAATGACATTGAATACATGAATATATGAATTGGGCTTATTTTTCCATATCGTATTTCTTTTGTTTTCTTTATCTTTCATCTCATAAAAGGCCTTAGTCTTGAACAGATTTCAAATGAAAACAACATATTATCTCAGGGATAGCTACCTTAATTGGATCCCAACGCCCCTCATGACGCCTAAATGTATGGAATCACATGATATTTAAAATCGCAAAGACATCTATCGGGATGATTAGACTAGCCACAGGGGCCTACTAATTCCCGTTACTTGCTTCTGAGTGCTCTTATTAGCCACGAGGGCTACTAATGCCCGTAATTTGCTTCTGGGCGCTCTTATTAAGTCATGGGGGCTACTAATGCTCGTTATACGCTTTCGGATGCTCTTATTAAGCCACAGGGGCTACTAATTCCTGCTATTTTCTTTTGGATTCTCTTATTAAGCCATGGGGCCTATTAATGATCATTATACACTTTTGGATGCTCTTGTTAGGCCACGGGGGCTACAAATGCCATATATTTTCTTTCGGGCGCTGTTATTAAGCCACGGGGGATACTAATGCCCGTTATATTCTTTTGGATGCTCTTGTTAATCCACGGGGGCTACTAATGTCATTATATGCTTCCAGATGCTCTTGTTAAGCCATGAGGGTTACTAATGTCCATTATACGCTTTAAGATGCTCTTGTTAAGACACGGGGCTACTAATGCTCGTTATATGCTTCCAAATGCTCTTATTTATCCATGGGGGATACCAATGTCCATTATTTTCTTTTAGAATGCTTCAATTATCCAGGGATGGATTGATACATATCCAATTATAGCTTAGGTAAGCTTCATAATACCTAGCCTGGGGAGGCCTAATAATAACCCAATTAAAGCGACTAAAAGAAGCCGTGGAAGTAGATTCATGGAAATTAAAGTGACTAAAAAATTCATGGAAGTAGTTGCATAGAGATTAAAGCAACTAAAGAAGCTAAGGAAATAGTTCGATGGCAATGAAAGCAACTAAAGAAGCCATGCATTTAAAGCGACTACAAAATGATGCGACAATGAAATCATGAACTATATTAAAGCTTCAAATAATAAGTGATCGCATCCCAGTGTAAAGTCCACTAGAATATCAACCCAGATGATGTGACGGGCATACAACCCAGTTACGACCTCAAAGTTACCATTTGTACTAAGATGGGGGATCATAAGTGTGAAGAAAAATCAAGTAGGGCAAAAGAATTCATCTGCATCCCCTAATTCATTGTTCTTTGGCACCGCGACTCGAGAACTCATTATGTGATGAAAAATCATGAGAAAAGAAAAGTAAAAAATAAATGGCTGCATCCCTGCTCAAGAATCCATTTTATGAGAAGTTGTCGTGACCCCATGTTCCATATAATCAGTTTTTAAAAGAAATAGTCGAGTTCATTGAAGCAGTCAAAACATAAAGATGAAGCAAAGTAAAGCATTCATTCAAGCATCCAAAGTATTCAAGATGCAAGGGCAAAAGAATCATGCAGATAAAAGTTAAATATATTGACTATGGCTACAACTTGTAAAGAAGGGCGCGACCCTATTTAAAAATTCATTCAAAGTTATAAATGGAAGCTAACATGTATAAATGTTAGTTTAAGAAACAATTCATTATAGTTCAGAAATGATTAAGAGGTGGTGAGATGAAAAAACTATGAGACTACGTAATCGTCTTCATCTGCTTCTTCAATATCCACGGCAGTCTCAGTCCCATCATCCCTTGTCGCAGTCGTTTCTTCTATCTGTTGCTTGGCCCTTTCTTATTTTGCGGCCCTAATCTCTTCCACACATTCTGAATGCTTAGCATCACTTAGTTTCCAAGTAAGGATCTTATCCTTGGATTCAGTAAAATTCTTGACAACCCTGTGCTTGAACTTTGGAAGTCGCTAAGAAAGGATTTTTTATTTATCATAAAGAAGTCCCTGGATTTCTTATATGCAACTACATCATCATTCGCAGCCTATCTCAAGGATGCAATATGGGACTCCTCTATCTGTTAAAGGGTCGCGACATGATCATTATCCTTTTTTTGGAGCAAGGAGGTCTTGCGTTGCTCCAATTGGTCATACTTTTGTTAAAGCTGATTCAGTTGGGTCTCAAAGTTGGATGCCTTTCTAGCAGCCTCCATAGCTTTGGCTTCATAAGCTTGAAGGGATGTCGTAGCCGCCGTAAATTTATTTTTGGCCTCATCCTTCACCTTAATAGCATATTCCAAATTCATCTTTTCCAACTTAAGGGCCACACCAGATGAATCCTTTCCTGCCTCAAAAAAAGAGACCCTAGCTTTTTCTAATTTAGTTTTGTGAAGGGATATCGCGACTTGATTCAGTTTGTATAATCCTTCATACTTTATACTCTGGGACATGACCACATCTGTGGCCTGAGATTGAAAAGTTAGAAAAATATATGCAGAAAAATGAAGTGAAAGAAAATAAAATAATCCTTACTCATGGCACAATTTAGAGGGAATATTCTTCCAAGTGTTCGTGGTCTTCATCCACGAGATGATCAAGGTTGATGCTGTTTACTACCCTCCTTATCTTGTAGACTGCCCTAGAAGTTTTATCCTAAAATAATTGAGGATTTGGGGTCCTCAACTGAGGTCACAGATAGCCATCCGAACCTACACTCTGGACACGTTGAGGAGGGGCAGATTGGCATTAATGGCCATTACCTTCTGCAGAGGAGGAGATGGAGTAGGATAAGCATGGATGAGACTATGCCCACCCTGATGGACCATCTATGTGGGAAGTAGATTGGTTGCGTCTAGTTTATTAGCAATGTTATCATTAAAGACTTACCTCGTGTTAGTCAAGGCATCATCAACATTGGCATCTCTTGTCGATCCTCTAGTGATAGATTGGCTACGGCACCCTCAATAGTAACATTTGGCTTAGGAATGCCATTATTGGGAAAACCTTCTATAGCATCCTTGTCCTTAGACCTCTTCCTTTTCCTCCCTTTCTTCTAGCATTATTGAGGATAACGACATACTCATCCATTTCTTCCAGCTAGGTAGCCAAGAGTTCCCTGTCTATTTCCTCTCCTGAAAAAAGTAACAAAGTAAGAATCATATAAAAGTAACTTCTACAGAAAAATTGAGTTGAAGTATAGATTTTTACCTTCCACAGCCATTCTTTTCAGTAAATGTTTATTGGGGAAGTAGCCCTGGTCAAAGACCGTTGCGAAAGTGACCAAAGTGCTAAAATTCTTTAGCTTATCACTAATGGTCGCGACCCTCTCAACTCTCCTTTCTTGCCTATCGCTGAGGGGTAGATTATCAAAGGCTCCACAAATGATTAAAGTTAGTGTGTGTCATAATAAATACTATCAAAATGTACAACTGCAAAATGAGATGCAACATGATATAGAGGCTGCAGCATGTACTCACCTAGCATTGAGGGTCGCCCCCACTACTGCGGCATTTTATGAGTTTTCTCTCTCTTCGATTCTTATGAATGAGTTTCCCATCCTCCTCCTGAAATATAAAAGTATTTTCCCTTATAATTTTTTTCACTGTAAGGTCTCCTAGTATACAAAACTGCTTCATTCTTTCAAAGGGCTAGGTAATAATACGACACGAATTTAACAGAGTCCTCCTTTGGACTGTAGAAATGGAAGAAATCCATAGGAGTAATATCTTTATTGAACTTGTGCTTCCAAAGTACCAGAGAGGTAAGATTTTCTCTCCGTCCGTTTGGATCTAGTTGGGATGGGGCCAAGTTCATGGCAATAAAAATCCTCCTACTAGAGATAGGTGCAGGCAGCCGCAACCCATAGATGAAGGCATGTAGATGAAAACATATCCCATCATTGGGGACTACAAAACATGGTCGTTGGTCCATGGAAGGGACTGAACAAATAACTTCACTTGGGAATTCAAAGGTTGCAGCCACTTGATTAACCCACTCTTCTGTCATGATGCAGTGAACGTTCAAGGCTACAGGAGCTCTCTGAGCCCTGTCAGATGGGCTAGCTGGCACATTTCTGGCCTCATAAGGTCCAACTTCTACATCTCCCATTTCAACGGGAGGATGGTTGCTAGAATTAGTATATGCCTCCATAGTCGTAGCCCCAAAAGTATTCCTACATGTGGAGTTCGAGGAATCAGAATCAAGAACGACAAAGTTGGGGTAGTCTTTAAGTAGATAGGGTCCATCATCCTTCAAAGGCTTTATCAATGGAATTTCGGGTGGAGGAATGCCAAAGTTATTTCTCTAGAATTCATCTAGAAATTTTAAAGGCTCCCAACTCATAAGGCTACAGTAGTGACTTGAAAAAGAGAAAGTCTCCTTTATTAGGGTGTCGCGGCCTCTATGGTTAGAAAAGCCTAAAATAAAGATCGCAATATGTAGGATATATATGTTCAAGTATAGAAATTTGTAAGTTCAAGATACATGACTCTCAGAGGCTGCAGCCAATTATTCTAACTGTAGGCCTAAATACTGCAGCCAGGGGGAAATATTACTACCCAAGAATTTTCTAAAGATATAAGTATTGACACATAGCAGCAGCAAAGTAGTGCAATTCCTACGGCCTACCGCGACTAAATGCAAAAATAGGTTTGTATCGAATCATGGATTCCCCAAAGATTAAAAACCTAGAATTCAAAGATTCTGGCCAAGAACATCAAGAACAAGGCCAACAAATGGTATGTTTTAAACCTAAGAAAAACCTAAATAGAAACCTAGAAACCATAAAACCCAAATCCAAGTTGGTATTAAATCAACAATAGTAGCATCATTACATATTGGGAATTTATATCAAAGAAATTATAGAAATTCAGCCAAGCAAATTTGTTCAAACCTAACTCTACAAAAGATCAATAATCAAACCCTAGTTCCTAACTCAAGTGGTGGAATCATATTTACAGCAATTCAAAATATGCAATTCAAACAGTTGGGTTTGCAGTTCAAAATATGGAATTGGGTTAGCAAGCATGAATCAGGGGCAACAAATTACATAAATATTATATAAAACAATGAAATGACTTGGATGGTTACCTAGAAAAATAAAGAAATATGAATAAATGATGGTTGCTCAGCCTCAAACCACCACTGAAAGCTTGCCGAAAAATTCAAAGAAAGGAATGACAGAAGTTTTCTCTCGATTTTCTCTCAAAGGAATGGAAAACTTAATGAAGGCCACGGCCAGATCCATTTATATAAGAGGGAACAAGGATTTAAAACATCGCTTTGCAAGTGAGTGCAGAGATTATAGCACACCATGATAGTATTATACTAAGTCACAGCACCAAATCACCACCCCTTGGCACTACAGCTTGGGGGCTTATTGATATGGCCAATATGGTCTCCTGTCGTGGACCTTACTAATAGAAAACTTCTACTTAAAACAAGGAGGTCATGACCCTATACTTATTTGGTTGTGCTTAATTTAGCCACTATCCGTTGCCTTATACCTGACAGGCCGTGAAACTTATAGATTAGCCTGCCTCAAGCCACAACACTTTCAGACCTACAGCTGCCTGGGTGAAAACAGACTGCAAAAACTGCACTCAAATGTTTCCTTAATAAAGTGATTAATCTACAGTATTAATTCATATGTCACGTGCTCAGGACACAACTCACATACCTCCTATAAATAGAGGTCCATACCTAGAGATTGGGTGTTCGGGATCCAGATCAAAGACAGCCACCCTTGGCAAAGCCCTGTCAAACTCTCTAAATAACCCCCAATACAACTTGTGGACTATACACTTACCTTGCAGATTTCTTCCCAGACAACCCAGAATTTCTACAATCATTTATTATCCTCTTTTAAACTATATTTTACGCCTGACATGGCTATGTCAACTTGTACTACAATGTGTATATAATGAGAGTGGGGCAACAAAGTGGATGTAGGCTCATTTTAATGACCTAACCACTCTACATCTTGTGTGTTGTCTCTCTTACTTTCTTATATCTATATTACACTTGACTTGTTGGTATGAGAATGATGTGTCTCGAATTTCTCGAATCATTAATTATCAACAACTCACGGTGACTATGGTCAAAAACATTATTTCAAGGACCTGAGAAACAAGAGGATTATTGGGGTCTTCACACTCACACCCATGGTAATTAAAACTCCAGTTCACGGTCAAGCTTTAGGGAGGGATGAGGCTCAAATAATGGTCAATGAAATATACACCAACTGTGAAGATGTACCCGTTCTCGTTGATATCAGGGAAGGGAAGGAATTAATCAATTATGAAAACTCTCTTATTATTTTTCTACTTCAGTTGTTGACCAAGTGCTAATAATATTATTTTTGTTTTAGTTATAATATCAGTATTTTGTTTCAGTTGTAATAATTTTTTTTCAGTTCTAAGAATATTGGTTTTATTTATGTTCACTACAAGAAAATGAATCTATCTCGACGTTTTTTTGCAACGTTTATGGAAAATGTCAGCATAATCCTCTCATACCATTTCCCCTAAAGGTTGGAAATTTTCCAACAATTTATTAAAAAAACGTTGGAAATTTTTTCAGTGTTGCCAAAGAACGACGAAAAATTATGGGATTCTAAGTCGTTTCGGAAAAAAAAATCAGATTCCTTTTTTTAATTCAAACGAACTCCCCTAATTCTTTTTCCTTCCTGATACTTATTTATTCTCGATGATTTTTTTTTATTGTTTTGTTTTACCACTCAAACTCTATTCCTAATTGGTTTCCTCTTAATCGGTTTCTCTTCTTCTTCTTCTCAATCGGACTCTACCAATTGTACTCTATCAATCGGACTCTCTTCTTCTTCTTCTTCTTCTTCTTCTTCCTCTTCTTCTCAATCGGACTTGACGGTATTTATTTTCATTTTCTTCTATTATTTCTATTTTATCTACTTATTTGTTAGGGTATTAAGATATTTTTAGTCTTAAAAGTTGATTTAATTTAGGAGTTTTCATATATGGTTTATGTATGTTTATCTTTTTTTATTAGTAATAATTTGATTTGATCTTAAAAGCTCGTTGGTATTAAAAAAGATCGTTAAACAGTTAGGGTAGTGTTCAAAGGTTTCTAATTGATGAAACCAATCACTCTTGTGTATTTTTTTTTATCTAATTTAGGGCTTGAAGAGTGGTTGATTGAATTTGTAAAGGGGTAGGACAGAAATCAGGATAAAAATTTTATTTGTATTACGATAAATATACAATTACAGAAGAAAATCGGGGTAAAATAGAAATAATTAAATTTATAACTAGCCACTTATATGAGAGTAAATATTTATGATTTAATGTTTAGCTTGCATAGTTTTCTTATGATTTACGTAAATATGACTTAATGTTTATTTGTTATGATTTCTTTGTTTTTAAGGATTTGCAAGTTGTGGTGAAGGACTTCTACATTGCACATTTCTTCTTCTTTTATTGGATTGGAGCTACTGAGGTATTTTTTAAGTTTTATATTTTATTTAAACTTTTTCTTGTGACACCCCGACTAATTAAATACCGGGTAGCTACTCCTTTATTAAATTAATTCAAAATGCCAAGTTGGTTCAGTTAATAGCATCACTGTCGAAAACATTTTAATAATTACTAACCACCTAGTATTTAAAAAGTAAGTGCCAAATTTTAAGTTGAGTCTGATTAACATGCAGTAAAAGAATAATGAAAGAATAATAACCATTCACTATAATCATGTAATGAATAACCAACAACATAAATATAAACCGGAGGAAAAACTCCTCACAACAATCCCACAACTGAAAAATAATACTACAAGTCTGGATCCTGAATAATTACATGTCAAGGGTCTGAATAACTGAAATAAATGAAATATCTCTAAAAGAAATGGGCAACATGCCCTACAACTGATAACTGATGAATATCGAGTCAAGATAGATGAAGCGTCTACAAGCAAAGTCCTGTAACTTCCGCAAACAGCTACAGCTCGTCACCTGAATGATAATCCTATGCATGGTGTCCTTGTGGCTGGGCACCTAAAATGGTTTTTACAAAAATAGATTTGAAAGAAAATGGGTCTGAGCCCGAAAGTGGAAAACATTTTGAAAACAGCAAGTGTTTTAATAACATTAAAACATTAAATGTAAAGTACATGTTAGGACGTGCACTCACATGAAATTCTCACCTCTCGACTACATGTACACTCCTAACGTACCGTACCCATCTACATGACATACGCATCTAACCAAACCGTAATAAGTTCTACCCCTTACTACTCGATCCCCATATTACATTCTAGCGTTATCAAATAAGTAGAGGGCTTCACTTAAACTCAGGTTCTCAATTAGTAACATAATTCACTATCAGTTAACCCGTTATGTTCTCTCACTACATTACCATAATTATGTTCACAATAACAACATGAAAGTTCCCATTAATTAAGTGTATATTATTCACGTCATAAATATACAATACAAGCTCCCCGAGACTAGCTGCGGTGCACACATACTCTGCTATCCATCCCGGTACATCACATACTTAAGGATCACATATTCCGAATCTCTCAGGAATAGTTCACAGATAACAACATCATAAATAATGGAGGCGAACACAGTCACATCACATGGGTCACGCACATACCTGTGCTCCCACGATCAGCAGACTTATTAACATCCCAATAAGTCCTTCTCTGACCTATGTTCATCGAGGTAACCAGTCTAAATCCGGGCAACACAAGGATTTGAGGGCCCTAAGAGAACGCAAACCTCCCGTGATAGCAAGTATGGTAGGTATGTCATACATATAAAATCAATACATATACTAAGTATGCACACGTCTTAGTAATCACCATAATATATTGGTACATATCTCTTCTCGTACTGACATATAATACTACACCATTTATATGTTCCCGGTTAATATAATTAATTAGGCCGTCAATAGCTCACATCGTAATAGACACTCACGTCCTACTTCATATTTTCCCTTAGGTTCAAACTACACTTCTAGGTTTGACTCCTCAGTATATCCCAAACATCCCAAATTTATCAATTACTCATCAAGGAAAGGCTATCTCTACCTATACACAAGGTTACGGGGCACTCGGGATCAAAACAGGCTAAAAAGCCTAAACTGTCAACTCGTTCGAAGTCTCGTTCGAACGAGGCTGTTCGAACGAGACTTCGTTCGAACGAACTGAGTCTTCTAACGAGATCTCGTTCGAACGAACTGAGTCTTCTAACGAGATCTCGTTCGAACGAAGTGGGCTTTCTAACGAGATATCGTTTGAACGATCTCATCGAACGAACTTCACCCTCGTTAGAAGTCAATGGTCAACTCATTAGAAGCTCGTTCGAACGTGGTCGTTCGAACGACCTGGGCAGGTCTTCTAATGAGCGACCAGATTCGAGCCCAGATTTCTGATTTCATTTTTCCAACTTCTCTACTGCCCAAATCTCATCAAAACCTCAATTTAACAATTGTTTAAGGTCTCTAATCGTCCCTAAACATACTTAGTTCATATATTGACATGTTTGGGGGTATTAATTCATCCTAACATCATTCAAATATCAAATCTCTACATATTTTTCCCCAAATTTTAAAACTATGAACCCTAGAATTTATGAATCATCAAAGAACTGAATTAAATCCGTTTTTGGTTTCCTACTAATTGTAATATCATCAGAATAATCATTACACACCAATCTACATGCGATTTCCTCATCAAAATGTACTATCTATTTCCAATTTACATGGGTTTTTCATTAACTCCCAAGAACAAGTCAGATTTTTATCAATTCCTACACATGGAAGAAACATTCTCTATAAAAATGAAATTAAATCACTTGCCTTAAGGTAACTCTGGATTTGATGACGAATTGATGGATAGTTCTCTCTCTCTCTACAGATTTCTCCTCTCCTCTATCTCTACAAGCTTTCTTCTCCAAAGTTAATGGTGGCTAGGGTTTGTGCTTTAGAAATTCTTTTGGAATAAGTTTCAATAACTTACGTAGCCTATTTGGGTATTAGTGGGCTTAGTGGGTTAATGCCAAATCAGATATTAATTCCCAATTTTCGTAGGTTATAATTCCCCAAAATTCAAAATTACCAAACTACCCTTATACGTTGCCGGTATGGCCTAAAAATGTCCCGGGACCCAAACCAAACCCCCGGCTAGTGTTTTCTGACTATTTCGACCCTTCCAGACGCGTTGGCGCACTCAAAATGACCATACGGTTTATAGAAATAAAATTCACTTTTTAATTATCATAATTATATACCATGACGCGACTGTCACACGCGTCTCAACAAAATTTCCAAATGGCCGTTATTCAATCCCATGACAAATTTCATAATTCAAAATTCATATATAATCATATATGCACATATAATCAAATACCAACTCGCATCTCGGTAGTATTTTAACCCGGATTAATTTCCAATTAATACGCATTTAGTTTAATTAATCCCATAAAATAAATATCACAAAAATACGGGGTATTACATACTTCCCCCCTAATAACTGAATTTCATCCCGAAATTCGGAACTAGAAAGTACCTGGTAAGAACAACTCTGGATAACGTTCGCGCATCTCATCCTCGCGCTCCCATGTGGACTCCTCGACATTATGATGTCGCCACTGAACATGCACTAACGAAACGATCTTTGACCGCAGTTTCCGCTCACTTCGGTCCAAAATAGCAATCGGCCCCTCCTCGTAGGAGCTATCAGGTTGGAGATCGATGTCCTCCAAAGCAATATGAGAATGAGCCAAATTGTCTCTAAGATATTTCCTTAGCGAGGAAATATGAAATACATCATGAATCCAATGCAAATGCTCCGGTAATCCAAGTCTATACGCAACCGGTCCAATCCGCTCAATAATAGAAAATGGTCCCACACATCTCGGTGCCAACTTCCCTTTCTTCCCGAAGCGCATAATCCCCTTCATAGGAGATACTCTTAGCAAAGCCTGGTCCCCCACTTGAAACTCTCTGAAGAACCTCTTTGCATCAGCATAGCTCTTCTGCCTGTCTTGAGCTACCCGAATGTGACTCCGAATCAATTTTATCCTTGCCGAAGTATCCTGAATCACCTCCGGTCCAAGTAGTTTGTTATCCCCTACCTCCAACCAACATGCTGGGGAACGACAAGGTCTACCGTACAACGCCTCAAATTGAGCCATGCCAATGGTGAACTGATAGGAGTTGTTGTAAGCAAACTCTACGAGTGGAAGATACCGCTCCCATCCACCCCCGAAATCAATGATACTCATACGTAGCATGTCCTCCAACATCTGGTTTGTACGCTCCGTTTGCCCATCGATCTGCGGGTGGTAAGCCGTACTCAACCGCAATTCCGTGCCCATGGCCTCCTGAAAACTCTCCCAAAACCGTGAAACAAATATCTTGTCTCGATCAGACACGATATTTAAGGGCACACCGTGAAGTCTCACTATCTCTGCAATAAAGAGCTGGGCATACTGTCCCGCAGTGTAGTCTGTCCTTACGGGTAGAAAATGAGAGACTTTGGTTAACCTGTCCACAATTACCCAAATGGAGTCGTGACCTCTCTGTGACGTAGGCAACCCAGTAATAAAGTCCATGGATATGCTCTCCCACATCCATATCGGAACCTCCAACGGCTGTTGCAGTCCTGCTGGTCTCTTATGATTCACTTTTACTAGCTGACAAATGGCGCATTTAGAAACAAACTCGGCAATGTCTCTCTTCATTCCGCTCCACCAATACTGTCGTCTCATGTCTTGGTACATTTTGTCCCCACCGGGATGTACCGTGAACCGTGAGCCGTGCGACTCTGCCATCACCTCATACCGCAATTCCTCCCCTTTTGGAACTACCAATCTCCCATTGAAGCACAATCCCCCGTCTGAGCTAACGGTATAGGATTCGGCTCCCTCTGCTAGTAATCGAACTATCAGCTCCTGACAGAACGAGTCATCTGCTTGTGCCTTTACCACTCTCGTGACAATCTACGGCGTAACAGTCATTACCGACATGAATGATCGGGCCACTGCATCCTGGTGTCCCAATTCTTTCCACTTGGCCTTCCACACCTCTACCACTTCATCTGTTGGCCTACGGCTCAACGCGTTTGCCACCACGTTAGCCTTTCTCGGGTGATACTGGATATCAAACTGATAGTCCTTCACAAACTCAAGCCACCTTCGCTGCCGCATATTCAACTCCTTCTGCGTGAATAGGTACTGCAGGGACTTGTGGTCTGTGAACAATCGAAACTTCTCCTCCAAAAGATAATGTCTCCATATCCGAAGGGCAAATACAACTGCCGCCAACTCCAAGTCATGAGTGGGGTAATTCTTCTCATAAGGCTTTAGCTTACGGGAAGCATAAGCTATGGCCTGACTCTCCTGCTGCAGTACACACCCAAGTCCTTGTAAGGACGCATCGGTGTATACTAGATACTCAACTCCCGATCTCGGCAATGCTAACACAGGTGCTGAGGTCAATTTATCCTTTAATTCATCGAATGCCAACTAACAGGTATCACTCCAGATGAATGGCACACCCTTACGAGTCAGATGTGTTAAAGGACCTGCTATCTTTGAGAAACCCCGAATAAACCTCCTGTAGTATCCTACTAGACCCAAGAAACTACGAATCTCCGTTGGTGTCGTGGGCTGTCCCCACTCCCTCACCGTGGAAACCTTCCCCGGATCAACAGATATTCCCTGGTCGGAAATAATATGACCCAAAAACTAGACCTCCTTCAGCAAAAACCCGCATTTCTCATATTTTGCATACAACTCGTTCTGACGTAGTGTCTGCAAAACTTGCCTCAAATGCTCGGCGTGCTCCTCCTCTGTCTGGGAGTAAATCAGAATATCATCGATGAAGACAATGACAAACTAATCTAGGAAATCCCTGAACACTCTATTCATCAAGTCCATAAACACTGCTGGAGCGTTGGTCAAACCAAAAGGCATAACTCGAAAATCGTAAGAACCATATCTCGATAAGAACGCAGCCTTCGAGACATCCTCCTCCCTGATACGCAACTGATGGTATCCCGATCTCAAATCAATCTTTGAGAAGAAAGAAGCTCCTCTCAACTGGTCGAATAAGTCATCGATTCGAGGCAACGGATATTTATTCCGTATCGTGACCTTATTCAACTCTCGGTAGTCCACACACAATCTTAGTGAACCATCTCTCTTTTTCACGAACAACACAGGGGCACCCCATGGCGAAGTACTCCTCCGTATAAACCCCTGACCCAACAACTGCTCAATCTGATCCCGTAACTCCCTCATCTTAACTGGAGCCATACGGTACGGTGCGCGTGCTATAGGTCTCGTACCTAGTAATAAGTCTATAACAAAGTCTATCTCTTGACTGGGGGGTAGGCCTGGTATCTCCTGAAACACATCAGAATACTCCCTGACAACTGGGATCGAATCTAAAGGAATCACAACCTCCTTAGAGGTGTCCTCCTTTAGGTAATATAAATGAGCGGTCGAGCCTCCCTCTGGGCGAGGCATCGCCACTACAAACATCTCTTGCCCCAGAATGGCAAAAACAATGCTCCCACCGAAGCAATCAATCATGGCTCTATAATCAGCGAGCCAATCCATACCGATAATCAGATCGTGAACATGCATATCTAATACCAACATATCTGCAGGTAATACCAGACTACCAATCTCTACCCACACTCCCCGGCATATAAAGAAAATAAGTGACCCACTCCCCAATGGTGAGTCTACACACGTCACTGTGCTCTCTTCCGTAGCTAACAACCCTAAGGCTTTCACAAAATGTGTACCTATAAAGCAATGTGTAGCCCCCGTATCAAACAAAACCCGACCCATAGTACCATGGATAGGAAACATACCCTCAATAGCGGGTGGTGCCTGCGGAGCTGCTACCTGGTGGACGTTTTAGACACGTCCATACTGTAACTATCCCTGCTGCACAGGAACTGCTGGAATGGCTGGAAGAGCTGGCACCTGGGCTGGAGCTGGGAGGGCTGGTGGAAAAAGTGGCCTCTGTGGCTCATGTCCAGCACCCTGCTGCTGATGCTGCTGCGGGGCCCTGCCCCTATCAGGACAGTCCTGGGGTTTATGGCCAGTCTTGACACAAACAAAACACTTTCCCGGGAAGTTCCCCCCTCTCTGTCCCTGCTGCCCCCGGCCCTGGTGGTCGTTACCATTCCTCCACTAGCCCTGCTGGCCCCGCTGAAACTGCTGTTGACCATTCTGACCCTGCTGGTGCTGATGGCCGTTTCGACCCTGATGGCCCTGTCGGAAACCTCCCTGTCCGTGCCTGAAATTTCCTGACCTGAACCTCTTGTGATCCCCCTGCTGGGTACCCTGATCACCCTGCCTCTGCCCCTGAACAGATTGTGCCCCACTGGCACGATTTCCTCCAGTCCTGCCCTGATGGCTAGACTCTCCCGATCGCTTGCCCTCAGCCATGTGAAAACGGTGATCCTGGCAATGGAGCAATGCAGCGTTAACCACATCAGAATAAGTGGCTAACGAGAGGTTCCCTAACAAGTGCTGACGAATCCTCCATGTCAACCCGTCCGTAAATTTCTGTATCTTCTTTTCCTCAGTCGGTATCTCATCCGAAACAATGTTTATAAGATCAGTAAATTCGGCCTCATACTAGGCCACAGTCTTACCCTCCTGCTTGAGGCTCATCAACTTCCTCCTCATCTCTGTGTGAAGAGCCGACGGAAAGTACTTGCGGTCGAACCGCACCCAGAACTCCTGAATAGTGAGAGTATCCCTCTCCTATACGGTGGTAATAGACTCCCACCACTGCAGTGCAGATCCTACTAGCTTAAAGGTAGCTAGTATCTGCTTCTGGACATCTGTGCACTCATACATCCTCAAGTGCCGCTGTATATCCTTCCTCCACTGACTCGAAACTACCACATCGGAGCTACCTGCGAACTCCAAAGGGTGTGCTTTCTGAAAAGCATCACGTACACGTTCCCAAGCAGACGGGAATGCATGAGTCTGAACTGGCGCGGCTACTGGCGCCTGAGTTGGTGTCTATTGAACTACTGCTAGTGCGCCATTTACCGCCTGGGCCACAATGGCTGCAACCTCGGCGGCATTCATCGTGCCCTGAACTGGTGCGGGCTGTGGTTCTGGCGTTGCATTCCTGGGAACCCGTTGTGCACGTCGTGGAGGCATCTGAAATAGGAATGAAGTTTATAAGTTCGCAGTTATAAACTTAAAATAGCTGAAGAACGTAGCATATACAAAAGAATACAACAGTCCTATAATATAGAGCTCTACATCAAAGAATGCTCAGCGGAAAACATAATAAGTCGTTCAGATCCTAAAGGACACTAGAACCTGATGCTCTGATACCACCTGTGACACCTTGACTAATTAAATACCGGGAAGCTACTCCTTTATTAAATTAATTCAAAATGCCAAGTTGGTTTAGTTAATAGCATCACTGTCGAAAACGTTTTAATAATTACTAACCACCTAGTATTTAAAAAGTAAGTGCCAAATTTTAAGTTGAGTCTGATTAACATGCAGTAAAAGAATAATGAAAGAATAATAACCATTCACTATAATTAGGCAATGAATAACCAACAATATAAATATAAACCGGAGGAAAAACTCCTCACAACAATCCCACAACTGAAAAATAATACTACAAGTCTGGATCCTGAATAATTACATGTCAAGGGTCTGAATAACTGAAATAAATGAAATATCTCTAAAAGAAATGGGCAACATGCCCTACAACTGATAACTGATGAATATCGAGTCAAGATAGATGAAGCGTTTACAAGAAAAGTCCTGTAACTTCCACAAACAGCTACAGCTCGTCACCTGAATGATAATCCTATGCATGGTGTCATTCTGACTGGGCACCTATAATGGTTTTTACAAAAATAGATTTGAAAGCAAATGGGTCAGAGCCCGAAAGTGGAAAACATTTTGAAAACATCAAGTGTTTTAATAACATTAAAACATTAAATGCAAAGTACATGTTAGGACGTGCACTCACATGAAATTCTCACTTCTCGACTACATGTGCACTCCTAACGTACCGTACCCATCTACATGACATACACATCTAACCAAACCGTAATAAGTTCTACCCCTTACTACTCGATCCCCATATTACATTCTAGCGTTATCAAATAAGTAGAGGGCTTCACTTAAACTCAGGTTCTCAATTAGTAACATAAGTCACTATCAGTTAACCCGTTATGTTCTCTCACTACATTACCATAATTATGTTCACAATAACAACATGAAAGTTCCCATTAATTAAGTGTATATTATTCACGTCATAAATATACAATACAAGCTCCCTGAGACTAGCTGCGGTGCACACATACTCTGCTATCCATCCCGGTACATCACGTACTTAAGGATCACATATTCCGAATCTCTCAGGAATAGTTCACAGATAACAACATCACAAATAATGGAGGCGAACACAGTCACATCACATGGGTCACGCACATACCTGCGCTCCCACGATCAGCAGACTTAATAACATCCCAAAATTCCTTCTCTGACCTATGTTCATCGAGGTAACCAGTCTAAATCCGGGCAACACAAGGATTAGAGGGCCCTAAGGGAACGCAAGCCTTCTGTGATAGCAAGTATGGTAGGTATGTCATACACATAAAATCAATACATATACTAAGTATGCACACGTATTAGTAATCACCATAATATATTGGTACATATCTCTTCTCGTACTGGCATATAATACTACACCATTTATATGTTCCCGGTTAATACAATTAATTAGGCCGTCAATAGCTTACATCGTAATAGACACTCACGTCCTACTTCATATTTTCCCTTAGGTTCAAACTACACTTCTAGGTTTGACTCCTCATTATATCCCAAACATCCCAAATTTATCAATTACTCGTCAAGGAAAGGCTATCTCTACCTATACACAAGGTTACGGGGCACTCGGGATCAAAACAGGCTAAAAAGCCTAAACTGTCAACTCGTTCGAAGTCTCGTTCGAACGAGGCTGTTCGAACGAAACTTCGTTCGAACGAACTGAGTCTTCTAACGAGATCTCGTTCGAACGAAGTGGGCTTTCTAACGAGATCTCGTTCGAACGATCTCATCGAACGAACTTCAGCCTCGTTAGAAGTCAATGGTCAACTCGTTAGAAGCTCGTTCGAACGAGGTCGTTCGAACGACCTGGGCAGGTCATCTAACGAGCGACCAGATTCGAGCCCAGATTTCTAATTTTCATTTTTCCAACTTCTCTACTGCCCAAATCTCATCAAAACCTCAATTTAACAATTTTTTAAGGTCTCTAATCGTCCCTAAACATACTTAGTTCACATATTGACATGTTTGGGGGTATTAATTCATCCTAACATCATTCAAATATCAAATCTCTACATATTTTTCCCCAAATTTTAAAACTATGAACCCTAGAATTTATGAATCATCAAAGAACTTAATTAAATCCGTTTTTGGTTTCCTACTAATTGTAATATCATCAGAATAATCATTACACACCAATCTACATGCGATTTCCTCATCAAAATGTACTATCTATTTCCAATTTACATGGGTTTTTCATTAACTCCCAAGAACAAGTCAGATTTTTATCAATTCCTACACATGGAAGAAACATTCTCTATAAAAACGAAATTAAATCACTTGCCTTAAGGTAACTCTGGATTTGATGACGAATTGATGGATAGTTCTCTCTCTCTCTACAGATTTCTCCTCTCCTCTGTCTCTACAAGCTTTCTTCTCCAAAGTTAATGGTGGCTAGGGTTTGTGCTTTAGAAATTCTTTTGGAATAAGTTTCAATAACTTCCGTAGCCTATTTGGGTATTAGTGGGCTTAGTGGGTTAATGCCAAATCAGATATGAATTCCCAATTTTCGTAGGTTATAATTCCCTGAAATTCAAAATTACCAAACTACCCTTATACGTTGCCGGTATGGCCTAAAAATGCCCCGGGACCCAAACCAAACCCCGGCTAGTGTTTTCTGACTATTTCGACCCTTCCGGACGCGTTGGTGCACTCAAAACGACCATACGATTTATAGAAATAAAATTCACTTTTTAATTATCATAATTATATACCATGACGCGACTGTCACACGCGTCTCAACAAAATTTCCAAATTGCCGTTATTCAATCCCACGACAAATTTCATATTTCAAAATTCATATATAATCATATATGCACATATAATCAAATACCAACTCGCATCTCGCTAGTATTTTAACCCGGATTAATTTCCAATTAATACGCATTTAATTTAATTAATCCCATAAAATAAATATCACAAAAATACGGGTTATTACATTTGTGTATTTTGACATCTTTCTACTTTTCAATTAAAATTTTAATGTATGTTTATCTCTTTTTTAGTAATAAATTGTTATTATATTCGATATTATTTTATTTGAGTTATAATTGTCTAAAAATACATATTATCAATCAAATATTTCTTAAAAATGTAAAAATAACCCCAAAAACAATTTCGAAGGATACTCTCACCGAACCCTCGTCAATGTTTTGTGCCCACAAAATTAATTCCTGACTTTACCACATGCCCTTAGAGTTATATGTGTTTTTCATTGATTATATATATATATATATATATATATATATATATATATATATATATATATATATTTGAGTATCTAAGAATATGTATATTCATTGATTTTTATACGTTTTTCCCTTTTGAACTTTTGTAATCTACTAAATGTTCTCCACGTATTGGGAACCAAATAAATATGAATTTCCTACTAGTTTTGATACTATTGAGAGCTTGGATTATTTTAAAAACCTAAAGATCAGAAAAATATTAACACTATTTTTTTGTATGTTTTTTGGTCATAAATTTACATGATGCATAAATCAAATGCGGATTAACAAAAGTGCATGCGCAAAATTTTTGGTTAACCTAGAATTATATGTTTTTTAGGTAAGGAACACTCTGAAATTATTGATATGTTCATCTTAATGACTATTTTCTATTGTGGTTAGGTTTTGTCACAAGTCACAACTAGTGGTAATATACTTAATACCTTCATCTTGATGTTCCTTTGAATTAGATAATTATTTTTTGCAAGTTACTCATTTAGCTGTTGAAAAATTCATTAATTGGTTATTCCTTATGAAGCACGGTCGCTCTCCCAGAAGCCATGAGTCACATATCGTGTCGAAACACGTATTATGTGCGCGCTTCGACACATTACCGACATATTTTGGACACACTGGGACTTGTGATGGTGATTCTTCTTTATTTAGGATTTTTAATCTTAAAGTGTATTTCAATTTTATTTTGTATGGTCGATTTTCTTAATTTCATGTTAAGAATGCTCTAATAATCTATTTTATGGAAAAAAAATGTTTCATTTCATATATATATATATATTATACTTTGCCTAATGTGTTGTATCCTAATTTTGGCAGAATCACGTGCTGCGTGTCGAAATCTGTATTACGAGTATGTGCTTCATAGGTTATTCCGTAAACAATTTATATATGTTCTCACTTAAAATTTGTAAGTAATTTATGTATATTTGTGTAAAGATGCTTGTGTTTTTATTTTGGAGTAGCAATGGGTTAGGTCGTTGAGAATGGGGTAGTAGGGAGGGGCTAGTTATGGGTTAGGTAAAATTGGGGGACATAGCTGGGTGTATGTGGTTGTTTTGATAAATTGCATTTATTTTTATAATTTTTCAATCACGAGCTATAGATTGTTCTCAGAAACAATCACATTTTATATATCTCATGAATTAACAAGTGTTTGGGTAGGAGCCCAATTCAATAGAAATGGTTCCATTTTCGTTTGATCCAAAGATATATTCATTAGGTTTATGTCATATGTTGTAACTTTTAGTTTGGCATTGGGTCTTAAAAACTGGATTTTGTTTTAGGATCGTAGATTTTTTTTGTTCATGATGATCATAGCATAATGATATTATTTGTTTTGAATGTGATACAATGGATTATATATGTTGTATAAATTGACATGATTCGAAGTAAATTTGGTTCAAATATTCTCTTATGGAATTTTATTTTAGTTTATGCTAGAAAAAGTTTAATGTCTTTCTTTAAAATGAATAATAAAGTAGTTCTTTATAAGAGCATTCACAATTACATAATAAGCTTATTTGAGTGGAATTTAAAAATATTTGTTTCATATATAAGTTAGCTTTCAGTTTATATATACTATATACTTATGTATTTTACATTTGAACTGGTGTGATAAAGTAGTTAGTTGATAATATATTTCTAACAACTTTATTCGTACTTAAAACCTCACCGCTAATGAGAAATTATTAGCAATTATTGACATTATGTGTAATATTTCATAAAGTATGTTAGAAGTTTTCATCAATGGATTCTTTTCACATATGCGTTATAATTTTAAAATTCAAGTCTCTATTATTGTAATTTGTATGTATGAAGCTCAAACATGTACCTTTCGTTTTATAGTTCTATAGAAGTTAAGTTCACCCCCACCCCACCCTTTAATGTTTCTACAAGGATGGTGGATAATAAGCACTCTTAGTATTATGTATTATTATTATTATTATTATTATTATTTATTTAATTTATTTATTTATTTATTTTAGTTTTTTTTTGTGTGGGGGTGGGGGGTATTCTCTTTTGTTATGTTATATATTTAGACTCTTTTTATGTTGTTGCATTACCTTGGCACTATTGTTTTACTATAACTTTTTTTTTTACTAATGATCTCTACTTATGTACATATGTCTTCTCAGCACACTTTGAGATGCAGTTTCTAAATTAAATAGGTTCAAGTCTTCACTAGGATTTTTTTTTTGTTATTTATTTATTCCAAAAATACATAATCTGCCTTCAATGGCACTTTTTTTAATTGGTATTTGCTTTATGCATCATGTGTATTTATTCCACGGTACTTCTTTGCTACTAGGCAGCTTGCCTAACTTCAGCGTCTTCTCTCCTCTCTCTTCAATAAGATCCAAGTCAATCCTTCTCTAGTCATTATTATGTTCAGGGTCATAGGTCCCGATGTGTGGGTAGGCCTATCTCCGTCGGTACAACTGCCTCTGAGCCGTATGCAAGCATAAATGGAGTCTCTCTAGTAGGAGTCCTTTCTGTCGTTCTATAGGCCCATGGTATAGCATACACTTCTTCTATCCATCTCCCCTTTGCGTCTTATAACTTCTTCTTGATCCCATATAGAACCGCCCGGTTTGTCACTTTAGTTTGCCCATTTGCCTGGGGTCGTCCAAGGGAGGAGACGAACTTCTTGATGTGGACCCTTTCATAGTATTTTTCGAAGGAGACATTTTTTTATTGAGTCCCATTATCTGAAATCAGGGTGTTAGGCAGACCATACCTACAGATGATGTTTTTCCAAATGAACTGGAAGGTCTTCTGCTCTGTAATCTTAATCATCGGCTTAGACTCTACCCACTTACAAAAATAATCTATAGCCACAATAAGGTATCGATAATTGTTCACTCCTTGGGCAAGGTTCCTACTATATCAATCCCCCACACCGGAAATGGCTAGGGATATGTAATGGAAGTCTGAGGCTGACGAGGTTGGTGAGGGATGGTAGCAAACCTTTGGAACTTGTTGCATTTCTTGACATATGCTGCAAAATATATGGCCAGAGTCGGCCAACAGTACCCTTGAGTAACAATCCTTTTGGCCAATGATCTTCCCCTAATATGACTAGAGCAAGAGACTTAATGTATGTCCTGAACTATATAAGGTACCTCAAATGGATGAACGCACCTGAGAAGAGGACGTAAAAACCCCTTCTTGTATAAAATGTCCCCTATGACAGAGAACTTAGTAGCTCTATATCTCAGCTTCCTTCTTTTGGTTTTTGATTCTGAAAGCTCCCCCTCCTTAATGTATCTGATAAGAGGATCCATGCACAAAGCTCCCATATCTAAATTCAGATAAGACTCAGACGTATTTTCGTCCTCTTCGATGGTCGGCCGAAGCAAGATCTCTATCGGCACTGTTCTTATGATTTCGATTCTTATTGCTTAGGATAGCCTTGCGAGTGCATAGGCTCGAACGTTGTCTAGCCAAGGTCTCCTCTTCAGGTTTACTTCTTTGAAACCTTTCAACATTGACCTTACTCTCTCCAGATATTTGGCCATTCTATCGTCTTTGGCCTCATATGCCCCTAAGATATGATATACCACCAATCTTAAATCATTGTGAACTAGGAGTTGGCGAACACTTAGAAATCGAGAGAATGATAGGCCTGCTATCAGAGATTCATATTATTACCCATTATTGGAGTCCTTAAAGTCAAACCTCAAAGAATACTCAATGTTTATGCCATCTGGGGCCGACACTATCAGTCCGACACCGTTTCCATTCTCACAAGAGGATCCATCAACAAAGAGGTTCCATACTTCATTGTCATTCGAGAAATTACCCTCTGTTAGGTAGCCCCCTGAGAGGTATCTCCCCTATTAATTTTTAACTTCTTTCCCTCTGGCTATTCTTGTCTCAGCCTCGTCTGCGGAAGGACCGACACTTCTCCCTTACTGACAATCTTCAGTCTCAAAATTATCATTCTCAGTCTCGACCTTGTCCCAAGTGAGCTCGACCACGAAGTCTGCCAACGCTTGACCTTTAATGGCCACCCTGGGCTAATAGATGATCTCAAACTCTCCCATCTCTATTCCCCATGCCATCAATCTCTCCAACTTCTCAGGCTTTTGGACCACTTGTCGTATTGGAGAGTCAGTGAGGGCGACCATTGTATGGGCCTATAAGTACGACTTCACCTTTCTCGAGGCGTGAATAAGAGCATAAGCCAAATTTTCCATTCTTGGTTACCTCTGCTCGTCCCCTTGGAGTGCTTTGCTATTGAAATACATCGGCTTCTGTACTCCATCCTCTTCCCTCACAATGGCAGCGGTGATAGCCGACTCCGAGATCGTTAGGTATACATACAGATTTCCCCTTGAACTGGCCGTGACAAATGTAACGGAGAATCGAGGTAGTACTTTAGCTCTTTAAAAGCCTTGTCACACTCCTGATTTCATTCAAAAGATTTTATAATAACTTTAAAAAATAAAAAACACTTATCTGTGGCTGTGGAGACAAACATGTTAAGGGCAGCCACTCGTCTAGTAAGCCTCTGAACGTCTTTGATGGTCTTTGGAGTCTTCATCTCTAACAAAGCTCTTATATTTTCTGGGTTGGCTTCTATGCCCCTCTGATTGACGATAAAACCCAAGAATTCTCCAGCTTCGACACAAAAAACGCATTTAGAAGGGTTAAGCTTCATCATATACTCGTCCATCGTATCGAAGGTTTTTTCAAGGTCGGCCACATGAGTTTCGGCCTTCAGGCTCTTGGTCAGCATATCATCAACATAGACCTCAATGGTTTTCCTAATTTGGTTTTCAAACATCTTATTTACTAGCCATTAATATGTATCCCCGGCATTCTTCAAGCCGAAGGGCGTAACCTTATAATAGTATGTTCACTTATTGGTGATAAAGGTCATTTTCTCTGCGTCAGTTGGGTCCATAAAAATTTGATTGTAGCCAGAGCACGCATCCATGAAGATCATTAATTCATGACCTACCGTACCATCTACCATCTGATCAATACGAGGGAGAGGGAAGATGTCCTTAGGGAAACACTTATTCAAATCAGTGAAGTCCACACACATTCTCCACTTTCCATTAGCCTTGGGCACTATAACTGCATTGGATAACCATTCAGGGTAGATGACCTCTCTGATGAACTCGGCCTCTTCAAGCTTCTTAACCTCGTCCCTTATACCCTCATACTTCTCATGAGAGTAAATCCTTTTTTTCTTCTTTACTGTCATAGCACCTTTCGCTACATTGAGTTTATGATGCTTGGCATGTATGCATGACTCCAAGCGAAGATGTTATGTATTCTTTTCAACAACTTGATAAGCTCATCCTTAATCTCTGGCTTTAGGTATTTATCGACCTGGAAGTTTTTTCTGGCTCGTCCTTACTAAGGACGATGGATTCCACCTCTTCTGTGACTTCCCCTTTTTTGAGCTTTGTCTCATCTCTAGGATCAAGTGTGTCAATGTTGTAGGTGGTGGTTATTTTCTTATATTCCTCTCTCTCCTCAGCTGAGTTAAAGAAGCATTCTCCTATCGATGTTTGGTCACCTTGAACTTCCCTTACTCCATAAGATGTTGGGAATTTTACCATTTAGTGGACCGTCGAAGGCACAACCTCGAATTCTTCGAGGGCTACCCGTCCTAATATGAGGTTATCCGCTGAGAAGACATTTTCATCCATAAAAAAAACATTGATCTTCTTGGTGTGCCTCTTTGGCCATTCGTCCCCCATTCAGATGTCCATTTCAAACATCCCTAGAGGGTGAACCTTCTTTCCACTAAATCCTATTAGAGGATGATGATATAGGATGAGCCTGACCCTACTAAGTCCTAAGCCTTTGAAACATGGCCAGAACATAATATCTGCAGGGCTTCCCCCATTAACTAAGATTCTTGGTACTTCACATCCATGTACTATGATCGTTATAACAAGAGGGTCGTCATGTGGGGCTAGGATACCCTTAAAGTCTAGTCTTAAAAAGTCGACTATGAGGTTTTCCATGTCTACTTTCTTCTTTTCTCGGGCTTAGCATTAATGGAGGTTGAGTTGACAACCTCGGCCTTAGTTATGGCTTTACCCTCGGCCACATGCCCTTTTTGATCGGCAACCTCAGATCCTCCTCCTGCAAGGCCACCATAAATCATGTTTACCCCGAAGGAAATTATGTTGAGCCTCTTCACTGTAACATCATCATCTTTAGGTGGGACATTCGGATCATCATTATCGTCATCTGGGGAGCCATTCCACCTTTTTGGAGAATCCTCCCTACACTTACCATTTCTCCTCTTTCCAGGGTCATCTCGACCTATATCCTCTTGACCTTCCCCTGAACCATTCTTATCAACATACTTTCTTAGCTTTATAGAATTGAGCATCTTCACAATCTCATCTTTCAGGGAAAAACACTTGTCTGTTAAGTGTTCGTGGTCTTGGTGAAAATCTCACCATAAGCTCTTATTCCTTTTGGGGGGAGAGTTTTCAGCTTCTCAGGCCATCTTAGGGACCTATCATTCTTGATTTCATTCAGAATGTGCTTGCAACTGACCGTGAGAGGAGTATACCCAGCAAACTTATCATCTACCGATCTATTATTTCCATATTTTTTTTCTTTTTCTAGAACATGCTCCCATAGCTATCCCCCCTCTCATCCTCATATTTAGATGCCATAGCTTCCTTGACATTCATGACCTTTTCGATCATTGCCAATAGATCGGCCATTGACTTTGGCGGGTCTTCAGCAAGCTTCCAAAGTAATTTTCCTTTCTGTAAGCCTCCTATTAACGATGTCATTGCAATACTTCCTTCTTAATCCTCAACTTTTATCTTCTCCTTGTTAAACCTTAAAATGTAATCTCTGAGAATCTCATTCTTCCCCTACTTGACGTACAGCAAGTGAGTACTCTTTTTCTAGGGTCTTACCCTAATGCAAAAGTTGTGGATGAATCTTTTAGCAAGTTGCTTGAAATTTTCAATGAAGTTCTTCGGAAGTGGGGTGAACCATATATGGGTGGACCCTATCAAAGTTCTCCATAATACACGGCATTTAATCTCATCTGAGATGGAGTATATATTTATGGCCGACTGCTACATCTCTACATGGTTCACATGGTTAGTACTCCCATTATACTTCGGGTTAACCACTGGCAGCTTGAATTTTACAGGGGTTGGAAATTTAACAATTTTTTCTACAAAAGGAGAACCTTCTAAGTATCCCCTCTACAAGGGGTCATGGATATTAAGGATATCTTCGATATCTTATTTTCTAGCTGTTGGATAGATTCATTCCAAGGCCTCTCGACCATTTTGACAGCATTGGCTTGGTCGATGTTATCCCCTGCTACCTTCATCGGCCGGAGAGAGGGTTCCCTAGCCTTTGACCTGCGTCGGATATTCACCTCTTGCTAACCCTCGTCTCGACCACGAAGGGGTCGTCCATGTACCCCCTCCCTCCTTGAACCCACATTACTCCTTGACCTGGACAACCTTTCTCTCAAATCTCTAACTGGGTCAAACCATTTAAAGGCCGACCCTCTACTATATCGGTCAAAAGTTGAGCCCCTGGGTTGGGCATCTTGACTCGACCTTCTATCATGGCATCATCTTCCCTGAATGGGGTGTACCGTATTCCCAAATAATTCATATGGTTACTAGTAGTCAATTTCAGCATCTTCAGCTTCATAATCATTATACCGATCCTCTGGGCAGGGTTGGCCTTATCTCTCCAACCGTAAACGCCTAGGGTCAGTAATATCTCTCCACTGTTGAGGAAGAGGTAAATCCTTGCGAGGTGATTGGGGTGGTCTCATGGCCCCCTGAGGAGGCTCCCCAGTTGTTGGAGTAATCATCTCCGGCTAGACTCTCGTTGGTCTGATTACTACATTCTAGCTTAAGGCAACCTGCTGCTCTTGTATCGCATGTTGACTTGCTGCCAATGATTTCAATGCGGTCACCAATTTTTCCATTTCTGACTGAGGATGGGCGTTGTTAGAACTAGGGCCACCAGTTGGTAATGGTGGCGGTAGAAATTCTGATTCCATGTGAAGGCCTGGTGAATGATCTTAGAATCTAAGAGTGAAAGCCTTTCAGCCCAGCACGAACTCTTTCAATGGTGAAACAGCTCCACAGAAGGGAAAGACTAGTTCACCACCAGAGTCTCCAAAGAGTACAAGATAAGTAAGGGAAGAGATGATGCTTCTCATTCCCATAAATGGCGCCAGACTGATGATACCAAAAATGGTATCACTAGGTCACAGATATAAAAATCTCAAGTAGGCAAACAATAATGGTATTAAACACATTATAGTGACATAGAAGGACATGAGGTAAAGAGGATGAACACCTAAATTTAAATGGTTCAGCCAATCAGGCCTACATCCACTGTGCATGTGTGTGTGATCCACTAAAAAGGGCACTAATGGACATGGACACAATCACTCAATATTTTCTCTCTCTTTTATATATTTGGATAGAGTTTCGCGAGGTTTGTGAATAATCGATCATTTATAATGAAGAAGAACATGAGTTTATATAAGGCTTGGGGGGTATACTATCCCCTCCTAAGAATGCAATCATCATGTAGTTAAGGTGACATACAATGGTATGATTACACCTATCTACAATGTACAAACTTATAACGATGTAATAGTCCCTCACGTGAGGGTGAAATCTTGTTGTAACTGAATTATCCATGTGTGCATGCCACTTTCGCTCTTGCATATATTCGAACTGCTTGACCTCATTTGTTAGGCCTCAGCCTAGTTGGGTACGAGGTTGTTGACTCCCAAAGGGTTGCCACATGCTCGTGAGCATAAGTAGAACCTTAGCCATGCGGGTCAGTCGAGGTTGGGCAAATGATGTATCCAGGCTATCAGTCTAAGAAAAGTACGAGGTTGGGCCTTATTGAGCACGGGTAACCCTTGATGACATGTGTCTCTTGTACATCCGAGACTAATGATTACGTGGCCGACCCTTATTTGGATGATCCACTATTGTATTGTGCCATTCTTCTAATGACTCGACCGAGAGTTGAGACGACCTTTCCCCTCAGAGTACGAGGGTCTACTTTGGTCATATCAATTTCCATTCGAATCCATACCCCAAATTCATTCCCATCCAATTACAAGGTACAAATAATGTTCCTTAATATTTTCCAGAGTTCTACACTCATCTACGGATATCCCTAAATAATCCAAATTTGATTTCTACCAAAGAATTTTGATTTCAGACACCCTTCTGTAATAAAATCATAATTAATTCAAAAAAATCAGAAAAATACGAAAATGGCGGTCACGCATTCGTAACGAAAAGATCTATCTCCATGTACAAAACTAGGGTCATTTGAACAAGATAACAATATCGTTTGAACTAGATAATAATCTCGTTTGAACGACGTGCAATGTCATTTGAAGTGCTTTGTTCAGCTTCTTCTTCTTTGCTGACCTCTTTTCCGCCATTTTTAATCCATGACAGCTTCGATACTGCTTCTCCAAATGTAACTCGATGAAGATAACCTAAAACCCACCTCTAACATGGTTTGTAATCATCATAGTAACCTTAAACATCATCTATTTTCATTAAATGTTATTAAATCCCCGAATTGGGTTTTCACGGTTTCATACAATTGTTTTCAAAATTTATATTCTATAATCCTAATCACTTCACATCTATTACTAAATATCTAATATAATTTGAATTCTAACCTCACTAAATCATAGAACATCATCAATCGGATAATTACTCTACACAAGAACCTCAACCCATATAATAACCCACTCTCAAAAATGAATTTTTTTATCACGCCCACTGTGATATGAATCGAATTACTGTAATTAAATTGAAAGAAAGTTTAACTACTTGCCCAAATAATTCGTAGAGTCTAATTTATTTGTTGTAGACACTATTTTTTTATGAAGAACACATCAATCTTTTCTTGGTTTGGCTCCCAAAAGCTCTCCCACTTGATCCCTCTTTTTTCCTCTACGACTAGGGTTTTTCTTATTTGAGTTGTGTCTGCCACAACCTCTCTCACGTAGGTTTTATTATGTTAATCCCGAAATTAAGCCTATGGATCAAATTAAAATGACCCAAACACCCTCGTGTGACCCCTTTATGCCTAAAAATGCCCTGAGATCCAATTACTACCCCCGGGTACTCTCTTCCAACTATTTCGACCCTTCTGGACTCAACCGTGCACTCGGAAACTCCATCTGAGTTACTTTACTAAAATCTCTAATTTCAACCTCAAATTATGACACATGTATTCTTAAAAAGAAATAACCCGAATTTATTTCAATCTTAATTCTCCAAATGAATTGAATCTTCCAAATTAAATAAATTCTCCAAATTAAATAATTTCTCCAAATCATCAATTTAGTTTAAATTCTAATTCACTAATTTAAATAAATTCTTATCCTAAAAAATACGGGGTCTTACATACTTCCCCCTTACAAAGGAATTTCGTCTTCGAAATTCAAATGACTCTAGTACTCCAAGCCTCGAATACTTCCCTGTTCACATACCCTTAAGATCACTACACATATCTCTACCCCTTGAAATCATGAACTATATGAGTATTAAATTAATTAGCGAGGTCGCCCATACACCATGTACTCATGCTCATCAGCATGAAAGTCACCCGACTCTATTAGTCTTAAATCGTAATATAACTTTCAACTCACAGTTATATATACCAGGGTACCAAATCCATGTCCTATTGACCAAACATCTCCCCACTTCCAAAGTTGCGCTAAGTATCATATGTGGGTCGTCTAGTAAAGCGAAATCCAAACAAGGAACTCCCCGTTACACTACTACCTAACATTGTTGGTCGTGGAGATCTTCTAGGTCCTCAGTCCATATCACGTACCCCCAAAATCCCGTCTCCTAACATAAAAGTATACTTATCCACTCTCATGTTACAAAAGACATCATACAATAATGCGCCTCTTACTGTCACTAGTTTATTAGCGCAAACTAATCATGAGCTATATCTTCCCGCTCGGTAATAAACATATCCTCCCTGAATCCCATCGATAAACGTCCCCTACTTCCTGGGATTAAATATAACAATATAACCATTTTTATAAGTCTATTATGCGACACACAATAATATATATACATTTATATGTAGACTAGACTCTCTTTCAGGTGATGACTAGCACAAGTAAATCATATCTCGAAACAGCGAACACAAAGTATCATCATATTATATACTATAGCCCAAACAATCTCGACATAAGAAGCACTAACATATCTCACATAACACACTTATCTTAAGCTTATTTTCTCACTCTCTCGGCGTGGATTTATCATACGGGTATTATTGATTACCCCAAAACTTGCCATATAATTCTTCTCGATACTTCCCCACCCATTAACATGTGGTACATAATTTTTTTAGTTCGCCTTCACAACACTACTCGGCTCCACTGGTCATATATCGTAATAGCTCTCAACTTTAAACGTTTCCTCTACAAGTTTAAAATTTTAACATTTGAAACTTATGCACTAGCATCTAACAACGTCTCAATGTTACTAACATTCATTAAGGTATATGCGTGTAACATCTCGCAATGAAACTCAAAAGAACTTTTCCCAATGCACTATTTCCTAGCATTGTCGATCATAGAAATCTGTGGGTCCAAAGCACGTAATTAAGATATCACAAATCTTGTCTCCTGAGACATAAATCAAATCGTCGATGCCCATGTTTCTCAAGGCGTCACACAATATGATACCCTCACTATCACTAAGTTCTCATCACATAAGTAACAATGAGCTAAAAAACTCTCCGCTCGACGGTGAACCCGATATACCCTGAATAGCATTATTCCAAAGTCCCTACACACCGTGATTCAATATAACTAGAGAAACCGGTGTCCACACATGTAATAATATTTTATTCTATTGGACTTTGGTGGGTTTGCACGATAATGATTTTTCCTGCGAGGGTTCTCACTCTAAATTTTGGTGTGCATTTATGATTGATCACCAATTTCATGTAATTTAGACTAAATGATTTTATGGATCTTAAGTAATTAGTCCCACATGGAATGATTTAGTTTCATCGAGTCCCCTTTTTTATTTTTAGTTCTTCATCGTATTGGGTGGAGGTTCAAAATTTGATAGGACGTGTGACATTTATCTAAGAAAATGAATAAGGGTGATTAGAGGCACTTATGGTTAGTTATAGGACTTATTACAATTTACAAGACGCATTTAATAGATTACCAAGAAAATTTTGAAAATGGGACTAGAGCCTAAAAAACAAATAAATTTATTCTGTAAAATTAAAACTTGGTTCAAATTAAAAATAATTAATGTTATGTATTTATTAATTAAGAAATTAATTAATTAAATTTAAACCCTTAGAACATAACTATTCCAAACTAGTATAAGAGATTGATTTATCATGCATCATGGGGTTATGTATGTTGAGGGTCAGTCAGTTAGGCGATCTTATATTTTTATGGTAGTAACTACATGTAGTAAAAGGCGCGTATGACATTATTTCTTAAGTGCCAAGAAGATATGGCGTGGTTAAATATAGTTAAGAGGTGGAGACATCTGATAACATTTCTAGAAGATATCATTGTACCTAAACATGATGGGTCATTGTCTGAGGACAAATATAGGGTAGTTAACTACACCTCAAGAAGGATTATTGATATTTTATGTGGTGTCACCGAAGAAGAGTTCCTCTATATCTCTACATGTACTATGTACACGGAGACATGGGACATTATTAAGATAACCCATGACAGTACCGATATCATATGGTTTTCTAAGCTCCAACATCTCTCCACTCAGTTAGAATGATTGAAGATGCAAGAGAATAAAGCCTTCAATGAGTTTTATGCTAAACTCTCAAACATCATTATCTCTCGCTTCGATTTAGGTTAGAAGTTATAGGACTCTATGGTTGTTATGAAAATCCTTAGGTCACTACTACTTACGTTCCTACCCCATATCTATGTTACTAATGATGTAGGTGAAATAGATAACATGAAGGTAGAAGAGCTTATAAGTTCCATCCAAATGTTCGAGTTAGAAATATAGCCACCTAAGAAAGGGAAGGGAATTATTTAAAGAGCCCTTAAGGTTGAGTCTTCCAATTCTTACATGGCCAATGATGAAGAAGAGGATTTGACTAAATAGGCCAAGACATTGAAGAAAAATCCCAAACATAATAAATTTAATACACCAAGAACGTTTAAAAAAAATAGTGCCAATAAGTAAATATATTCATGGAACCTAATGGATAAAAATAGGGGAATAGAATAGGATTTGAGGAGATACTTTGAATGTTAAAGTCTTGGTCACAAGTCATTCGAGTGTCGCACCAAAACAAGGAATAAGGGAAATAAGAAGTTGAATTCCACTCCTAATGATAGAGGTTTAGTATCCACGAGTGATTATTCTGTAGAACGCAATATTTTTGCATTCCAACCATTAATGATGTGTTTATTCCTAAGTCTTACCTTGTTGAAGACATGGTTAAGGATGATGGTGTTGAGTTCCACTTCTGATATCTCCTAATATGAAGACGAGAAGTTTAATAAAGATTAACAAAGAAAGGTTAACATTGAAAAGGCAAACTATAGGCTTTATCATATGTCCCTCAAGATGGACAAAGTAAATAACTATATTATTGTTAAGCTTAAGTATTGTGAGGAGTAGATTTGTGTCATAAAGTAATGTGAGGTAATTGTGAGACATTTAAAAGATTATGAAGCTACTATTGTTAAGAAGATTAAGTAGGTCAATATGGAGCATACGATTTTTCGCTACAAGGTCACTAACAAAAAAAATCTCTTTATGAGCCTTCTATGGATAAAATCATGCTAGATGAGGATAATTTAGAGCTAATGAAGGATTATTTAGGAGTCCTAGAAGGTGAAGGTTGACCTTAAATAGAGATCTTAGAAGTTTTGGAAGATGATCCTTGGACCATCATTATCTTTGAAAGATAAAACTGGACTTGGGAATAACCATTCATAAGGATCAACTCCAAAACTCGAGATAGGCTTTATTAAAATCTAAAATAACTGCTATGAATAGCCTACTAGAAAGACAACTAAAACTAAAAATGTGAACACCCCACAACCATACGTTTTCACCTATTGCCTTAGAAAGGGTCTCCTTAGAAACTTTTCTTTTTTACCTGAGGATAGAATCTAAGAAGCTTAGGGCCAATAATTACACTAGACAAAATTTAAAGTTGAACCATTTAGGTCAGCGGATTACGAAATTATCTAGATTAGTCGATGAGATGGCAAAATCTATGAAGTTTTCAGGTCTAAGTCCTAAGATTAAGGTACCATCTATGTCTAGAACCAAACTAATTACCAAACCACATGTTCTCATTATTATATCTATTTGGGTTAGGAAATATAACATATTTGCACAATTGATTGATAGGATTTGTGTTTCTAACCATGTTCCTTCAAATATATATCTCTCTAAACCTCTAGTAGGTAATGAGTTTTCTCCTCACATGTGAGTTGTCTTAATAGTTCCATAAACTAAGTGTCCTTATTGTTGATTCTTTTTCTAGTATTAAAGAAAGTTTTATTCTAATCTCTGATAGTTTTAATGCATGATGATTTATATCCTTGATTAAATTATATTTTTTGAAAAATACAAAAAATATTTTTTTTTGAAAAATTTATGAGAAAAAATCAAAAAGACTTTGTTTTATTTTTGAAAATCACAATAATCCAAAAGGTTTTTGTTTTTGTGATATTTGTGGATTGTTAATGTTGAGATGACTAAAAATTTATGGAACACATCATGTTAACTATTCAAAACTTATGAATTTAGTGTGAATTTATGCATGTTTTGCTTTATCATTATTATGGTATTCTATGAGAATAACTCTTGTTGACAATTAAACCATAAACATGATATGACCCTTAGAGGACTTAGAGAATAACACTGATCATATCCCTTAACTCGGGTTCGATAATCAAGAATGACATCTTGATTAAAGGACCAGGGGATTGGCCCCAATTAAGGAAGGGCTCAGCCAAGCCAAGGGAGAGACTAGAATCAAGGAAGAAAAAACTTGTTATGTAACACTATCCCCCCACACATCATAAGTCATGTGACTAGATGGTGAGAATATGAAGGGAGATTGAAACATGAGGAAAGATATGAAGATATTCCCTCCATGTTTTATAACTATCTCATGATTATTCTTTTTCCTACATGTAAAGCATGATATCACCTAACTCCATAATGGTACCTTAGGGACCACATGATCTCACCTCACACACTATAAATATTTGCCTTATTACCTCTTAAGTTGATGGATAAAAATACCATTATGATGCTAAATTTGAGTGAGTGTATTTGTAAATAAGCTCCTATGGAGATTCACTACTAGAGGAAAAAAGTATTTTTAAGTGAGTTTTAAACATTTTTTTTGGTGTTTTTATTGCTCTACCTACTACTTTTCTTTATTATGATATAAAAAATTCAATGCAGTAGTCATACAGTAACATTATTACAAAAAATAATGACATTAGTCCAAAATAGATGTATCAAATTGGATTAAGTGTAATAATTATATTTTTTCTTTATGTTAAATTATTGTATCCTTATTATAATTTGTTTACAGTAGACTTATTAATTTCAAATAAATATTATTTCATACTAAAAAATGAATTTTTATTACCTTTTTTACCAGGGCGGATGAACATACAAATTATTTTTCAATATAAAGAAATTTATTTATCATCTATTAATGGTAAACTAGTCATGTAACAAAAGTTAAGGTGGATAAACTTATTAATTCCTCATTAAACTCCCATTGTCTTAAAGTTGAATGAAATTACATATTGTGTTGATAGATCTAAAATAATAGTTCTTACTTTTGTTTCATCTACCTATAAAATAAATGGACTCAAATACCTAAACTATACATAAACGCGTAAGAAAAAAAGTTATTGATAATTTTAAAGTTTGGCAATCATCTATGAATCTACCAATCGATCGATTCTCTAAATTATGCATGACTTACACAAAATTCAAAAAATAAATACGATCAAACGAAGTCCAAGAGTTTCGCCAAGCCAAACTATATCCAACTCACCATACAAAATATATGAACCTTAATGTTTAAAATTTTCTCTTGTGTTTTTTAATATACTACAACCTCTTGGGACAAGAGGCTTAACGTGAACCCATTAGTCAACTCTTGGTTGACTAGTCCTAGGTAGGCCCTTTTTTTCTTCAATATGATTTTTACTTCATTCAATCATCAATTAATTATTCATGATTAATTAACAATATTTATACACTATCATCATGATTTCACCAACACCAATAAGAACAAAAACAGATCTCAATGATGACCAAAATTACCGCAAGCGATGAAAATTTTGTCATTAAAAGATTTTAATATGTTTAATAAATAATGGGAAAGTTGATGTGTTATTACTACTTTTAAAATTAAATAAAAACTTTATCAAAAACGTATGTTGACTGGATGAGTAGAATCAATTAAACATCATGACTTGCTAAGATGAGTTCAGAATAAAAAAAATGGTTATTTAACATCATTAGAGCATATAATTGTTTCAATGTTATTACTAATTTATAATCATATCTATTATTACCATCCCCTTCAAAATTGTCGAGTTGTAAAGGTATGTTTGTTAATTTTTTGTAGAGTTACGAAACTTACAACATGGTTATGCTAATGTGATAATGGTTTTGACTATGTTGGAAGGTGTTGGGTCAAAATGCCTTTTTGTGCTAGCCACATTGCAAAAAATAAGAGCTTCGCTACAACGTTGGGGTGGGTTCACTGGTCGCGGCTTCTTCTAGAGTTTATTGGCATGGACTGTTTGGGAAGGAGGGCGACCAATGAAGAAACTTCACTACAGTGATTGGAGACAAATTTGCAAAAATGGATTTTCTAGTTGGTGGTATTTGGGGGGATTTTCCACAAATGGATTTAACCGATAAATATAATGTGTTAAGGTTTTTAACCCTAGTTTTGAACAACCATTATTTTGTATTATTTTCACTTGCTCCTGTGTTGGAAAGAGACATGGGTATTCTTATTTTGTGTTCCAAAATATAGAATCTTTGTGAGTGAAAATTAAAGGTTCACTATTGTGTAAGGTTGTTTACTTTTGGATCCAATTTTGGGTATTTTTTATTTAGGATTTAGGTAGAATATAGGTACCTTGGGTGAGATTAATCTTGTGAGGGTATTCTGATATTTTTGTGAGGGTTATCTTATTTTTTATGAGAAGAGAGATTATTTATTTGTGAGCCAGGAACACATTGTCCTTGCATTTGTTATAATCTTCTATAAGTGACATGGCTCACATGTGGATGTAGAAAAATTGGTAAACCATGTATATTTTTTGTTCTTGAATATATTTTCTACTTCTTTATTTGGAATGTTATAATTGGGAGATTATTTATTGGTCATGATTCCCTAGTTGATCACCATACACCGCTTCACGCACAACAAATTAGTATTAGAAACTAGTTTGAAAACTATGGTTTTTTTTGGTTTTGACATGCAAGATAAAGTCTAATGTGGAGAAATTTTATGGAAGGAACAATTTGGTCTTTGGCAAGTGGAGGTAATGGAAACCCTTATCAAATAAGTCTTGATTTGTGCCTTAAAGTGAAAAATCAACATAATGAAGATGACGAGTTAAAAAATATTCATAGGGAGGCTTGTTCCATTATTCGGTTGTGTTTATCTAAGGAGATTAAACACAATGTTATGACAGACATTTCTTCTAGGGTGATTTAGGAAAATATTGAGAAGCTTTGTTTGTTGAAGTCTTTGACTAATCGGGTTAATCTCAAAAAATAATGCAACTGATTTATTATAGGCTCGGATATTTCCTTAAAAGACTACTTCAATGAGTTTAATAGGCTTTTCTCTAAACTATTAAACATATAGGTGAAGATGGAGGAAGAGTATAAGATTACAGTTTTGTTGGCTTCTATTCCCGAGAGGTATAATGATCTGGTTACTATAATGATGTATGGGAAAACGAGTGTCAATTTAGATAAGGTCACATCAACACTTATCTATAATGAGAATAGGAGGAAAGTGGTTGCTAGTAAGAGTGACACTGAAACCCTAGTCATTCATGGAAGGCCAAAGAACTAAGGTTCTAAGAGCTCAAGGTCTAAGTCAAAGGGGCACAAGGTTCTGGAATGTTATTGATGTCAAAAAATTAGGCACATCATTGACTCTTATCCCAAACTTAAAGATAAGAATAGGAAAGGCTAAAATAAGGTTCCAAATGCATCAAGAGTGGTGATGGATGCAAGTGATTTGGAGGATGTCAGTAATTTCTCTCTTATGGAAACCCAATTTGGTGAGTCGTTTAATGACATATGGTTTGTTGATTTTGGTAGTTCAATTTATAGGTGTACCGATAGGGATTATTTCTCCTCCTATAAAGAGGTGAAAGTTTGTTTTGTTTTAATGGTCGATGGGGGTGCCTTCAAATTTTTGGGAATTGGATCAATCAAAATCAAGACATATGATAGGTTAGTGAGAGCTTTATGTGGCACGTGACATGTCTTAGGTATTCAAATAAATCATATGTCGGTGTTTGTGGTAGACTCTATGGGTAACATAGTGGTAACATCAATTGGGGGTATGAGGGTTGTGGTAGGATCTTTTGTGGTGTGTAGGAGCAATACTGTGAAGAACTTATATGTTCTCCAAAGGAATACGATGATTTGTAGAGCTTTGTGGGGTCTTCCATTATGACGAGTGAAAATTTGCATTTTAGGAAAATGCGGGGTTTATGGATTCACTATATAGAATGTCACACACACACAAAAGATTTACATTTTAGCCAAATTTTATCTTGATTAATTTTAGGTGAACATGCAAGATAATTTCAAAGATTAAAATCAGAATCAAACATTCAAACCAAAACAGGAAGAATATTTTGGGAAAAATCCCTTTTGAGCAAAAGTTATATTCAGCATTGTTTTAGACACGACGAACCAAAACAAAATTACAAATAACTTAAAGCGATACAATGTCTAATGCAGTAGTGACTTCGTGTCTTCCATAGAAAATGGCACAGTCCAGCATCGTCCACAGTAAGAAGCTCTTGTCTTGGTATCCATTGATTAACCTCAGATATTCCTATTCCTTTCTTCTTCAGCAGTAGAGCCTCAACTCCACAAATTAGCAGTAAAGAAATAATCTCCATAAGGTTTAGAACTCAAAATATTTTCTTCTTAGTTTGGTAAAGTGATCTCAAATGATCCAAACGGTTTGAATGAAAATTTTATAGAGTTTGATCACCAAAGAACTCTTAAAAGGCTTAAAAACAAATGTATCCCCACATATCTATTTATAGGGAATACTATCTCCAAAGGATAGATATGAAATATTTCATTCAAAACTAGTGGAAAAACAAAATCTCGCATACTCGTTCAAATGAAGGTACATCTCGTTCGAACAAAGTATCCAATCTCATTCGAACGCACTTCTAACAGATGATCGAATGACATTCCAGAGCCTTCCAAAAGATGGGGTGATGAAACTCGTTCGAACGAAACTATAAAGTGTTCAAACAAGCAAATAAAACTCATTTGAACAACATCTATGGTCGTTCTAACTAACATATGATTTTTTTCAAAAGTTTTTTAAAAAATATTTTGAAAAATATCGGTAAATTTAAACTCCTGAAAAGACCCCTAAATAAAATGATTTCACATAAACCACCTCATAAACTTTCTTCGATAAAGTAACAATGCTCAATCTTCGATTCTTACGTATGGTTACTAGATCTTCTTCACTTGAAGACATACAAATGTTCTTGTTAGTGCAGTGGGGTGTAATGACATAAGCCAGACTAGAATTTAAATAACGAGAAATTATAAATTTTTCTATAACAAATCTTCCCCTTTGGCTATTCTGGTACAAAACACAAATGGAAACCAAATTAAACCCTAAAACAAATACAACTAATGCCCTCCTGTGAGTGCAAAAAATATCACAATAAAAGAATCCACAAAAATAATCACAATGAGCAAAAAGTAAAATAAATCACATGCACAACAACGATATACGTAGTTCGGCAATTTTCCTACGTCCACGGAGAGGTTACTTGTTCTTATTGAGTTTCACTCAAAATCCCAAGCTTTCAATCCCTTTGACCTAAGTTAGGGTTTATAATTTATAGATCTTATTTTGTAGAGGTTGAGTTGCACCAGGAACTCAATAGTCACATTGGATATATCATAACCCACCTGAGTATCTCTATCGATATTCGTTGTGGTTAATTTGAGTATATCATTAAGTGTTTTATTGTTTATTAAATATATGTTTACTGGTCGAATATTTTATTTGGGTCGGGTAGCCCCTTAAGTGACTTGGTCCTGTTCAGCTACTCTCATTGACCATAATAAATGGGTCCCCAAACTTCCCCAAAAAAATTTGGGCTTTATGAGTTATGGACCAATAATTTTTAACTAAACTAATAACCTTGCAACTGGAATGAAATTTTTGTAGATTTGGTGAAGTTGGTGAGGGTACGCTCGTCATGAGCCAAACACCATGGAATACTTATAATTCATTTGAATGAGCGAGGGTATTGTTGTCCGACTAGGCATTTGAATGGCCAAAAATCATTTTGGAGGTCGTGTGTGATCATTATCACCGGACTCCAAACCAGAGATACTATTCCTTTCTTTAGTTAAGTTCAGTGAACCTTCTTCCTTGCTTTTTAACATTTCCAACTTTCATCTTCTTCAATGTATTCTTTTTCCTCAGAGCTTCGTCAGTTTTTGTAAGTTCAGCTCACCTTCTCTTTTTCCTCTTCTTTGAATTTTTCTACAACTGTAGCTAAGGTTCTTGTATGTTTATGGCAAATATTGATAATAAATTAATGGAAGCATTTAGGAAGAAGTACAATATTTTTTATTGCGTAACACAAGGGTAGAAATATATGTGACATTGAAGAGGGGAAGTGGATTCATACCCTTATGGTAACCCATGGGGGTTTGACCATTCACCCAAATCCTCTTTTCCTTAGGTTCTTCACATAGTTTGAAGTAGTTACTTCCCAATGTTCCCCTAATGTATGGAAAAAAGTGAATGGGGTTCATAGAATTAATACTCTATATAACACAAAATCGGGTCTTGCTGAAATCTGTTACTATTAGGTATGCTCGAGAACAACTGATGGCCTTATTTACTTAAAGACCAAGAGGGAAGATCGAGTCTTGGTGGTAAATATTCCAGACTAGCAAAAGGATTATTGGAGCCAAGGTTTTATTGCCAGAAATTGGCAATGTCTTCTTGCTCATGCGGGAGGCAAAGGGATCCAATAATTTTTTACTATGGAAAGGATTTCATAGGTCGCTGCTTTTTATGTTACTATTGCCTCATTTGGTCTTAATTTTCTTCTTCTTTTTGACTTCTGATCATCATATTTTCTTCCTCCTTTTTTGCAGCTCTTTCAAAGAATCTTGAGCCTGAAATTAGTTAGATCAGTGTTGATAGGCTTCTAAAGTCTTGGAACATCAAAGAAAGGCTACTAGACGGAGACCATCCCAGGTTGAAAGATTATTTATTGGAATAAAAAAAAATACTATAAGTAGCTTTATTGATCGTCCTGTTGATGAGGTCCCACATTTGAGATTTCTAAAGGTTGGTCCTTCACATCCAATCATTGTTGAAAAGGAGAGCTAAGAAGAAGAAGAAGAAGAAGAAGAAGAAGAAGAAGAAGAAGAAGAAGAAGAAGAAGAAGAAGAAGAAGAAGAAGAAGAAGAAGAAGAAGAAGAAAGAGATATGTCCCCTCTCATAAAAAAGAGAAAATTAAAGTTCCTTGAGGATGATAACCATATGGTCTTATCTGATCGAATCTTGTCTCTGAAGAAATCTACAACTGATTCCCCTAAGGGCAGTGGTTTTAGACCATCTGATAAGGGGAAAGCGAAAGAATAAAAGAAAGGAAAGGAGAAAAAAAGAGAGGAAGAATAGAGGAGGAGAGAGAAATAGAAGAGGAAAAGAGGAAATAAAAGAAGAGGGTGGAGACTAAGAGGAAGTTGGTCTTACAGTCCTCTAGGGTCCCTTTTTACCGAGCCTTGCGGGGGATATTGTGGGTGATGAACCTTCTCTTTCCCCTGACCTATTGAAGAGGGCAGTGCTCTCTGCTGACCGCGAGCGCTCTTCAAAGTTGGGATCAGCCCAACTCGCCCTCAAAATTACACAAGGGATGGCCCTGGTAAATATTTTCTGTTGTTTGTTTTTCTTTATTATCCATATTTTTGTACTGATTCACTATTCTTTTCTTCTATGTGATATGGTTTTAGCACTCTCTTGTACATCCAAAATGGTAGAGCAAAAGCTGAAAGATGCTCTATAGGCTGAGAATCAGTACTTTGTTGATGCTCACTAAGAATGGGAGCATCATAAGGAAAAAATAACCGAGGTCTATGATGCACTTGAGGCTACTAAAAAAGGTAGTGATTTCTAAGAAGACTAAGATGGTAGAGGCCAATAAGTCTTTATCCGATAAGGTTGTCAAAATAAAGCGTGAGCTTCCCAAAAAAAGACACGAGCTACCGCGGGGACTTTTATAAAGCCTATGATCATGTTGAGTGCCAATTGGCCTATGCGTGAAAGGTATCCTCCAAAATAGGATGGGATCGAGGTTTGAAGGCTACTGGAACTCCTACCGATTCTGAGCTCTTTAACCTTAATTCTCCTGGTCCTGACACTTTTAAGGATGATGAACAAGATGGCGACCAAGATGCCGGTCATATCGAGATTGTTCCTGTTGAGGTTGATGAAAGTGATGGTGCTGGTAAGGAGAAGCAGGTAATTGATAAGGGAAAGGCTATTACTGATGGCGACCGGGTGAAGGATTAAGGCCCGAAGACTAGGAATTTCTTCCTTTTTTTTCTTGTTTAATACTCTTCCTTATAGTTTGTAACATATTTTTGCGAACTTAATGTATGGGCCCCTAGCCACCCTTTCTTGATGAATGAGAATGGACTTTATTCTTTTTTGCATGCGTTCTCTTTATTTTTATTATGATAATACTATGCTTTTGGTCTGGTGTGTATTATTTATAGCCTGTTGATCGATATATTTCCCCTAACTCTAAACTGGGGAGGATCCTTGGACCAAATATTAGCTTCAAGGCTTTCAAGGCCTTTGTAAATATTTACAAGTCCATAAGGGCAAGAAATGAGAATTACAAGAATCATACCGAGGTGATCACCAAGATGAAAGATGATCTTCAGGATATAAAGGAAATAGGTGCCTCCGTACAAGAAGAAGTAAATTCCTTGAGATCCAAGCTCTTAGAAAGGACAGAGGTTGACTAAGTGGGAAAAGTTCTTCAGTCTAATAATGATGACTTGAGGAAGGAGGTCGTTAGTCTGAAATCTTTTGTGGTTGTGCTTAAAGAAAATTTCGAAAAATTAAGGTATGCATTTAATATGGGACCTCGAGAAGCCTGGGGAGAGGGCTATAATACTGGTTGGGTAGATGCCCCAGAAAATCTCAAGGGGGAAAAAGATGTTCCCTTTCCTCGAGGATGGATAAGTTCCCTCAATTAGGTAAAGGCTCCCAAATATTCTAGACTATGGTATAAATACCAAATTGAGTGTGCGACTTATCGCCATAACCCCTTCTCAAAAGATGATGAGTGCATTCCGACTGATGCCATTCCTTCCCAACTTTTGGATCATAACCTCGATGAATATGTAAAAGAGCTCATCCCAAAACCAAATGATGGTAAGAGAGAGATTGTGTCATAGTATATTGTTCGTTGTCCTGGGCTATCTTAAGTCTTGTGTATTTATTTATTTTTGTTTGTGATATGATTGTAACCTTTTATTTTAATAAAGAATTTGTTTGATCCTATCTTATATTTGGATCATATACTGACTAAACATGTGTTGATCTTGTGTTTTCGTTAGTTACTTGGTATCTTTGCACCAAAACAATGTTGGGTGACTAACTTACGCCTTAGATGAGACATTACTTAGTTTTAATCATTCTGGGTTTTTCATCCAACTAAATGATATTTAAGTATTAGTCTTATACTTTTTATATGTATAAACATTCTCCCAATCCAATATGACTTAGCAATATCATTCCATCCACTTTACCTTTTACGTCGTGTTATCACACTCCCTTAGGCATAAGTAAGATTATGGCAAGAATGTACCTGGTTGGTGAGCAGTCCACTCGAGCAGGCTTTTTTCAACCAATAGAAGTTAGCGACCAACCTAAGTTGGCTGTGTTTCCTAAGGATCCCCTGTAGGGATTTTTTGTTACTGGAGCAACTCATGAGGTCTCTTGAGTTTTCAACAAGGACCTGAGGGTGGTAGTAATTCGAAGTTCTTATACCTTACTTATCATAACTACTGCAAACCCTATTTTCAGGCATTTAGATATAAACAAAGGAGTTATAGTTGGAAAAAGATAAAATTAATGAGATGTAATCAAGATAAGTTAAGCAACCAATGTAAAAAATGAGAATATAAGGGCCAACCGACCTTTATTCGTTAAATATTGTCTAATGAGAAGCACAAGTTTGAAAATAAAAAATTTCTTAAACTAAATGTGCTAATAAAAGATAAAGAAGATCTAAAATTAGAACTTCTTGATATTGGTTGCATTCCATGATCTTGGTATCTCCCTTCCCTCAAGTGTTTCCAAGTGGTATGCTCCTTGAAGGTCGTCTCTGATTACACTGAAGGGTCCTTCCCAATTCGAACCTAGTTTGCCATCCCGTGGTTTTATAGCACTGCCGAGGACTTTACTTAGGACATAGTCCCCTATTAATAAATTCCTTGGGTTAACCCTCTTATTCTACTACTTGGTTAGTTGTTATTGCTAGGAGGCCAAGTTGATCAAAGCCAACTCTCATCGTTCGTCTTCCATGTCAAGCTCAGTGCATAGTGCATCATCATTAAGGCCTTGGTCGAACAGAATGGTTCCCATAGTAGGTACACTTGCTTCCTGTGGGATGACAACTTTCATTCCGTAAGCGAGTGCAAAGGGTGTTTCCTCCTTTGGTTTCCTGGGTATGTTACGATAAGCCCATATTACATAAGGGATCTCATCTTCCCAGGCACCCTTGGCTCTTTCCATTCGCTTTCTTAGTCCGTAGAGCATGGTTTTGTTGGAAGCCTCTACTTGCCCGTTTCTTTAGGGATATTCCATAGAGATGAAGTGGTGTTTGATGTCGTGCTTATCACAAAAATCTTAAAAGAAACCATTTTAAAATTGTGTACCATTATCTGTGATAATAGCCCCTGGTATCCTAAAGTGAGTTATGATGTTTCTCCACATGAACCATGTCATATCAAAATCTCTAATGTTTGCCAATGGTTTGCCCTCTACACATTTGGTGGAGTAATCTTTGCCTATCAATAAATACTTATGATTTGTAGATGCGATAGGTAGTGGTCCTATAATATCTAATCCCCATTTAGCAAAAGGCCATGGGTTCGTTAGGTATTTCAGGTTACTGGCAGGCTGGTGAACCATAGGTGAGTGCTTATGAGACTTTTTGCATTTGCGAACATAGGCACTTGTGTCCTTATGCATGCAAGGCCACCAATATCCTTCCTTGATTGTACGAAAGGCCAATAATCTCCCACCTGCGTGACTCCCAGAAATTCCCTCATGGAGCTCACTAAGTACTTGTTCGGCGTCTTCTGGGTGAACGTACTGGAGGTAGGGACCTATAAATGATTTCTTATAAAGCTTCCCTTCAGAGTTGAGGTAGAATTGAGCAGCCTTAACACTAACCTAATGGGATGACCTCTTCCGTCTGGAAGTATATCACTCTGTTGATAATTGATGATGGAATCCATCAAAATTGGGGCCTTATCTATCAGGAGAAATTTCTCAGCTACGAATACCTATTCGATGCTAGGTTATGTGAGGGAACTCTATCTGGATAGTTCTTTTTAGGTCAGATTCAATTACTATGCTTCATGCTGTTAAAGCGTCAATGTGATTGTTCTATACTTGAGGTAACTGTTGAACATCTATGCACTTAAATCCATCCATGAGTTCTCTTACGATAGTGAGGTAGGCTTCCATCCTGTCATCTTTGGTGTTAAAGTCTCCAATTACCTTCTTGGATACCAGTTTGGAGTCGCTGAATATGAGAAGGAGCTTTTCCCCAACAGTTGGGCTTTGCATAGGACAACAATTAATGCTCCATACTCACCTTCATAGTTAGAGGCTTCATATCCCAATATGATTACTTGTTCAATCACAATGTTCTCTCGAGTGACAAGTACAATGCCTACTCCTGACCCCTTAGAATTTGAGGCTCCGTCAATGTATAGGGTCCAGTATTTGGACTGTGCTTCCAAGTTATTGACTGCTCATTATTCGATTGGTCTATTGGTTGATCTCCTGTGAACTCAGCAATGAAATCTTCTAAGACCTGTCCATAGAACGTCCTTGAGTGGGTAAAAAAAGATTATGGTTATGGAGTGGGCTTCGAAGTAGTGATTCAACTTCCTTGAATCAACCACCACAGCATAGGAAAGTTTCTCCATAGGTAGGTACCGTTATTCAGCATCTATAAGTGTCTTACTGGAATAATAAATAAAATCTTATCATCCCTCCTTATCACATACTAAGGCGGATCTCACAGCAAGGTCTGATACTTCCAGGTAAAGATACCGTGGGTCTCCATCATCTAGAATTACGAGTAAGGGTGGATTGTTAACGTAGGACTTGATTTCTTATAGATATCATGAATATAAAACATTCCATACGAGGCCTTTACCCTTTTTAGAAGCTAAAAGAATGGTTAGTAACATTTTGAAGACTTGGAGATAAAGAAATTGAGAGTCGTGAGCATTTCAGTAAGAGTTTGAACATCTCTTAATGTATGAGGAGGTTGTACTCTAATGGTCGCATCGATCTGATCTGGGTTGGCCTCAATTCCCCTTTTACTGACCATATAACCTAAGAACATTCCTCACTAGACTTCAAATGAATGTTTACTCGCATTAAGCTTCATACGATATTTCAAGAGGATATCAAAGGTTATTGCTAAGTTTCTAAGATGGTAGGCTTTTCTCTTTCTTTTGACTATCATATCGTCAATGTATACCTCAACCTTTTTCCCCTATTTGTTTGCTGAACATCCTGGTGACCAATCTTTTATAAGTTTCTCTTGCATTGTTGAGACGAAAGGCCATAGCCTTGTAACAATATAGCCCGATAGGGGACATAAAGGAGGTTTTATCCTGGTCGGGCCTGAATAAAGAAATCTAATGGTAGCCAGAATAAGCACATAGTAAACTCATCATTTCGTTCGTCACTATAGTGTCAACCAACTGATATATCTTTGGGAGAGGGAAGTTATCTTTGGGACATTCCCTGTTGATGTCGATGAAATTGATATAAACCATTCAGATGCCATTGCCCTTGGATACCACCACTGGGTTATATAACCATTTAGGTAACTGAACCTTCCTGATGGATCCTACATCCACTAGCTTCCTTACTTCTTTCTCCACTGCCTTAGCCTTGTCGGGGGATGTTCGGCGAGCCTTTTGAGTGATCATCTTGAAGGTTGGGTCGGCGTGCAGTAATGGAAGGCTACACTGGAGTCGATCCTTACTAATTATACAATTTTCAAGTGAAAACATCCAGGTTGCTTTTGAGAAATGCTGCTAACGATTTCTCTTTATCAGCGGGTGTAGGTCTTATTAGAAACTTCCTTTTCATCAAGTTGTCATCGGCTATAACTTCTTCCAAGTTTTTAACGACCCTATTTGTGGGGTGGATCCTGGTCTCTTCCGCCCCTAGTCAGTCGTACCAAAATTATTATTTGGAGGGAACAACCCCCTCATGGGATCTATCTTGAGCATTTTCTATCTCCTTCTTTTTTTCTTTTTTAGAGAGGATAGTTGCAATAAAGCACTTCCTTACCGTAGCCCGATCGCCAAGGATTTCGACCACGCCCTAATCGGTAATACACTTCAACTTTTGATGGTAGGTTGATGGTAGAACCTTCATGGCGTGGAGCCAACCTCTGCCCAAAATAGCATGGTATGGGGACTCAATGTCCCCCACTAAAAACTCAATTAGCTTAGAGATATTTCCTACCCTGACCAGTAAGATTATTTTCCCTAGAGGCATCGTGATCTTCCCTATAAAGATGAATAATGGAACAGTAGCGTCTTTGATGTATGCGATATTCATCTTCATTTTAAGGAACGGTTCCAAGTACATGAATTTGAAGGAACTCCCCAAGTCCCCAAGTATCTTGTCAACGTCCCAATTGTCAATTTTGAGTGGGATCACCAACGCATCATGATGTGGGTTCTTATCCCAACTAAATCTTCATCAATGAACACGACGTTCTTCGTGTAGTCAACATCTTTTGGTCTCTGATGCTTTCCTATATGGGCCTTGGCAGGGTCAATTTGAAAGGCTTCAATCACTGCAGTCACCTTCTTGAGTTCCATTTGAAAGGTGTTGCCCTTAATCAACTTAAGGTCTGATGCCCTATGGATTACTGCAAACTCGTGTCTCATATCATCGTCAAGGATGTTATCTGGATTCAAATAGCCATTAGTTGTGACCTTTCACTTTGTTCTCGACATACTCGCTGAGGTGCCCTTTTTGAACTAGATCTTCCAAATATGACTTCAGACCTTTACAATTATCTCTTCGATGACCGCCCTCCTTATGAAATGTGTATCTTAGCGCGTTGTTCTTTTTAGTTGGGTCACCTCCCATCTTATGGAAAATACTATTACTAAATCATTTAACATAGTTAAATCAGTTAGGTAAGATCCAATTTGCCTATTTGGGGAAAATCTTTTCTAAAACAAGATTATAACACAAGATGTGTTTAAAAGTTATGAACAAGATATTTCAGATACTTGGAATAGTTTTTAGATTTTAACAACATCATCTAGCTATGTAGTAATAGGATTAAAGAAGTAAAAAACACACATGGAAGAGAGACTTTTAACTTGATAAAACCCCCACCCAATTGGGAAAATCTCCACGGAGGTCTCCACACCTCAAAATAAAAAATCCACTAAAATAGAGTTTAGGTTACAAGCATTTAACGGATTATACACACAAATACAGACCTATTCTAAGTTCAGAAGTTATACAAGCTCCTTTAAGTTATTTTGACTTATTTAAGGCTCTGATGTGGTCTTTAGCATTCTTTAGCATGGCTCCTTTCTCCTTTAGCTTTCAATCGAATCAAATGGTTAAGACCTCAGAACCAACAACACGGTTTAGTTATGTTGTGTGATTGTGTAGTGAGTGTAGTTCCTAAACACATGCATGAACTCACCCACACTTAATACAGACAATTATTACGAATTATAGAAACCTTATAAGTATGAAATGAAAATATTTCCACACTTTTGAGATTAGGTTTAATCTTGAAATCTCAATATTTTCATATCTGTGTTCTTAAGAATCTTTTAAAAATAAAGATCCTACGAAACTTATTTATATACAAGTTTTTCAAAATGAAAAACTCACAGAATCTGAAATATGCAAACCCTAGATTCAGTTTTGTAAAACAAAATAAAGATATGTTGAATAACCGATTTGATACAAGTATGAAAACCGATCCAACATGAACAAGATTTCATAAATAGAAATAATCCTAAAAATCTATGTGATTGTATCACTTTTGAATTAGATCTCAAGTTTCAAAATTAGAAACTAGATCGTATTCTAGTGAGGTTGTTGGTTAAGAGATAAAAACCAAAGAGGATTTTGAAACTACGAACAAGACAACCCTAACTCTCTCTCATAAATTTTCAAGAAAAATTTTAGTAGAGTAAGGTTTAGCTTTGGGAATATCTCTCTCTTTTATTTTCCACTTTCTTCTCTCTCTTATTTTCTCTCTCAGGCCTTAGGTCTCCAAAATATTGTAAATGTTTGCACGAAGGGTTATATTCATAGTGTGGTTATAAGGATATCGAACCCTAAACCAAATCAAGGTATGAGATTCGTTTGACAGTTCAAATGATCAATCTAAAGGCTCACAATGCACCGCTTATAAATGCACGCTAATTGGTTCAAATGGATAGCACATGGATTGAACTTAAATGCATGAAGACCTTTGGTTAAAATGATCTAACGTTCCAGATTGAAAGTTATGTATGTGAGTGTTAGAAAACACAAATCCAATCATTCTGAAATCAACACGTGTATGGCCACTATGCACTCTTACACACATGTTTTAGAGTGTCAAATAATACCAATTGCTACCCCAATATTATCTAGCACTTTTGGTTTCTACCCAAGGTAATTTTCAGGCTAAAATAATATTTGCAAATTGAACCCAAACATTTTAAAACTCTAAATTTAATTTTTGAAAAACGAATTTTAAATGTTTTAAAAATTCCTAAAAATCCCAATTAAATGTAAAAAAATATTTTAATACAATTTAAACACACACACACCTCATAAATTCAATGAAATATGAATGAATGTAATCATAATGTGTTTGTGTCATTGGTTTTCTACTTTGGGGACCATTGTTCTTCTTGATGATGTAGATGTCTTTGAAGCTCTTGAAGATCAATGAAGAAACATGGATACTCAATTTTGTCTCCTTTTCCAGACTAGATGAGCTCCTATATAATGCAGACTCAAGCAAGTCAAGTATATAGTGTGCTTTAATCTCCCCCTTTGTAAAGGAGAGACAAAATCACCTGTGAGTCATATAGGAATCATAGGGATAGCAAGGAATAAAAAGTCCTATTCCCATATAAAAATTATATCTACCCCATATCCTGGAATTGAAAAAGTACATAACTCAACTCTTTACAGACCAATATCATAAATATATCCGATGAAAGTAATGGTACTGATTTCCTAAATATTAGACAGTCTCAAGGAAAAGATCAAGGGTTTTAGTTGAACTATACAACAAAATGTTCAAGATGGACTCAAATATCTCTCCCCCGTTTCGTCTCAAATGGACAAAGGGTGAATAATCACAAATAAGTATATTTTGAAAAATAAAAAGGATCTATCATCCTAAATTATACAACGGGTCACTTCACGGATCTCCTACATTAAATAGATATAAGAGGCGTCTTTTGTCATTTTTTAAACGATCATACCCTATATCCTCAAAGACCAATTATAAGCATGAAAGTAACTGGGGGATATAATAATAAGTGATAAAACTTATTGAAAACCTTTATTGATAAGAAAGGTCAACAAGCATTCATACTAGTCCTGGGGGGCTTGCTTTAAACCATATAAAGCCTCTTTAAATCGATAGACATGATTCGGGTAATGAGGATCAATAAATTCTTTTGGCTATTCAACATAGGTTTCCTCTATCAAAATTCCATTTATAAATACGAATTTAACATCTATTTGATAAAGTTTGAATTATAAATGATAGGCTACAACTAAGAGTAATCGAACAGATGCAAGGCGAGTAACAGGGGCAAATGTTTCCTCAAAATCTATTCCTTCAACTTGAGCATATCCTTGGGCCACTAATCTGGTTTTGTTTCTAACTATCATCCCTGCTTCATCTGTTTTATTTTTAAATATCTAGCGTGTTTCGATAACCTTCTTATTTTTTGGCCGATGTACTAGATACCACACGTCATGACTCTTAAATTAGACAAGCTCTTCTTGCATAGAAGTTATCCAAAAAGAGTCATTAAGTGTTTCATTCACATTAATTGGTTCTACTAGATAAACAAAGCATGAAAAATGAGAAATATTTTATACTCGATATCTTGTATGAATAGGCTCGTTAGGGTTACCGACCACTTTTTCTAAGGGATGATCTTTAGAAACCCAGTTAGTAACTTCAGGGGTCTCAGTTGGTAAAGAATTAACTATTTCTGGAGAATCGTAGGTAAGATTATTTTCAAACTCATCCACAATAGTTGGGTCTTAATTCTTACTCTCAACATTAGTGTCACTCACTATCACATTTATCGACTCCAACATAGATTTGGGACATAAGTTATAAATACAATAAGACCGACTATTTAAGGAGTAAAATAAAAATATTGATTAGTTTCCACGAGGTTCAAATTTAGACAGATGTTCTCTGTCTTTGCAGACATAGCATGTACTCCCCAAAGTTCAAAAATATTTTAAGTTGGGCTTCTTACTGAACCAGCGTTCATATGAAGTATGTTTGGAATTTTTCTTAAGGTAAACCCTATTGATAATATGACATACTGTCTGAACTACCTCAACCCAAAAGTATTTTGGCAAGTTCTTTGCATGGATCATTACCCTAGCCATTTCTTAGATTGTACGATTCTTATGCTTGGCTATACCATTCTGTTGGGTTTTTTATGAGCATTGAATTCATGTTTATAACCATTGTAGTCACAATATTCCGTTACGCCTAAGTGTTTTTTTTAAACTCGCCTCTTCTACTTCTACAAATTCAATTTACTTGGGTATCTTTTTCATTCTCAATGCGTAAAAGGTTTTTCAAAAATGCATGAAATGTCTTAGATTTTTTTTTAAGGAAAGCTACCCATGTGAATCAAGTGAAATCATACACAATAACCAAAAAGTAACTATTACCACAAAGTCTTATAGTTCGAGAGGGACCCATTAGGTCCATATGGATGAGCGCTAGAGGTTTTGTTGTTAAGGTGTCTTTAACCTTCTTGTGAGAAATTTTAACTATTTTCCCTTCCTGGTAAGGCCCATAGACAATGTTTGAAATAGGTTTTATTTTGGGAAGACCTGTAACTATCTCTTGGGAGATTAATTTGCCAATGTTGTCATAATTTATGTGATTCAACCAATTATGCCAGATATCATTATCATCCATTCTGGAAATATTACAAATCTCAGTATTTGAATTTACTGTGTAGTAGTTGTCTGGAGTTCTGAGGCCAGTAAGAATGCAATCACCATTCTTATTAAAAAAAAATTATAGTTTGTTTTAGAGAATGTGATTGTATCGTTGGAGTCGCGAAATTGTGATATGCTTAATAAGTTTGCTTTTAGACCTTTTACTAAAAGTACATCTTTGAGAGCAGGTAGTCCTTTTTCTTGGATTGTCCCTTTACCTATGATCTTAGTTGATACATTGTCTCCAAACAGAACCTTTCCTCCTAAAAAATTAGATTTCGCGAATAGTTCAGTATCATCTTCAGTCGTATGTTTGGAACAACCCGAGTCTAAATACCAACCAAAAGTGGTGTGTTCAGCTTTTAAAGCACTAATCACAATATTACACTTCAACTGGGTAGTATATCATCTTTTCTAACTCAAATTGCTCTAATTTTAAAAGGTTTGTGCGCATTTGGAGTTTGAATTTTTTTTTTACTATTTGCTTATGTTTTGAAAGACTTGTGAGAATTTGGTTTAGACATGAGTCTGGGACTCTTTCTCTTAGAATTCTTTTTGGGATTATATCGTTTCTTCATATTTCTATAGTTAGGGTTCTTGTTGGTATGCTTAGGGAGAACATAGTTATTCCTATTCTTTCTAGAATATTTAAGGTTTTTGTAAACTGGTGAATGAAATATAGGCTTGTACAGATGTTTTTGAAAACATTCTTTAAAACATTGTTCATAAACCTCACAGTACGAGCAGTACAAATGGCTAGATGGCTTCCTCATATTTTTTAAGCCTTTAAAGATAGGTTTGTCCATGTTTTGGATTTTGGTCTTATGTCTAACTACAATAGGTTGGAATGATGAATCTTCTTTCCTTATAGGGAGCAAACATATTTAGCATTAAGTTCAAAAATTAGCTTAGGTCTGTTATTCATTAAAATATCTGGTCTTTTATGATTTTTGTAAAAGTCAGTTTTTAAGGCTTGAAAGTCTGGGCATAGGTCACTAGGTATTTTTCTAGCAGACAGAAATTGAATAGTTTGAGAAGGTTTAGTTTGTGACTTGGAATTTTGTTCACAACCTATCCTATTTTTATCATCAGAATTGGTTTTTCTTGAAGCTACATAGTATTCAAAACACTTAGATGCATTTTCAAATTTAGTAAATTTTTTCCAGACTGTTGAAACTTTTTCTTTAGATTGTTCCAATTCTAACAATGTAGCCTTATATTTATTTTCTAATACTTAATTTGCTTCGAAAAGATCTTTCGTTTTATCAATAAAAGCCTTAGATTTAGTATAATCTTCAGCACTCTATTTGATTAGTATAATCTTCAGCACTCTATTTTACCATAAGACTTCGGCCTTCTATTCTTTTAGTAAGTTCATTTTGCGTTTTGTGCTCTTTATAAGAGTTTTGGTGTAAAATGTGTGAATGTCTTGGAGGTCGTCATTTTCGGAATCACTATCTGTTGTGTGTGAATTGTCTCCTAACGATTCATTTTGCTTACTCACGCACAAATTCAAGTCATCATTCAAACGTCCCCTTTGACCCACACCCCCTATCAAAGAACTACTAGCATTATTAACAATATTAACAGAATCTAGACATAAAGAAGATAAACCGGTAGGCAAGTTATCACAAGGCATATCAAAATTAGGCATTCTAACATCAAGTTCAACCTAATTTGCAGGCATATCATCAGCATATATGATTTTTGCAAAAAATGACATCCAGGGGTCAAAGATATTGGATTATTCAAGCTCATCTTCATTCGAATCGCTTGAATCGTCCCAAGTCTTACAAAGATTGGCCTTATTATTGTTATGTTTCAACTTAACCCTACACTTTCTGGCCATGTGACCTAATTTACCACATCTAAAACATTTAGTCTTTTTGAGGTTCTCAATATTGTTTTTATCTTGTCTTCTCTCAAGAGGTTTGTTATTAGAAAAGTATGGATAAGCAGCCTTCCCTTACATAAAAAAAATTGTTTTTAAACTAAATAACTTTCTTAAACTGTTTAGACATAAAGGAAATATGATTGTACAAATATCTAAGTCATACTCCTCATTGGAGTCCAAGTCAAGGTTAGGGACAAAAAAAAATGTGGTATATTCATCATAGACTGAAAAATAACATCGGGACTGGCTTGTTTCTTTTTAATGTTGGACGGTTGTTTCTTAAATTCTAATTCTATTTCCACAGTTCTGAGCTTGTTACTGAGGAGTTTTGGAGTTAGGCTAGGATCATTCATCTCCTCAACTTCATAACGCTTATTATCAAATTTCGGTGGAAGTGATCTTAGAATTTCAGACACAAACGCTTTCATATCATATATAAGGCCATTGGCATGCAGTTTCATGACAACATCAGTCATCATATATAATATTTATCAAATTTTTCAGTCTTAGCCATTAGAAAAGTGTTATAATGCTGGATCAGCATTTGGGTCTTGGCAGCCTTAACACGGATGTCACCTTCATAGGCAATGACCAACATGTTCCCGGCTTCCTTTGAGGGTGAACGTATGGATATTCTTTTAAATTCATGTTCGTTTATAGACATAAATATATCATTCTTTCCTTTACTATTACTAAGGGAGGCCTGCTTTTTTTTTTTTAATGAACTCGCTTAAGAGTTTTTTATTTCTTTTAGTACTACCAACTGCAGAAGGCTTAGTTGGATGCATATAGCCATTTTTAATAGCATCCCAGGCATCATCTCCTACAGCCCCTTGGATTAAGCCTATCATCCGTACTTTCCAATAAGGAAAATTAGTCCCATCGAAGAGGGGAGGCCGGGATAAATTTCCCAATCTCTCAAATTTCCCATCCATAACAGTAGTTTTTTAAAACAATTTCAAAAGGCACGGGATCTTAGATAGTTTTGACATATAAGTACACTGCTCTGATACCAATTGAAAATACTCTTACTAAATCGTTTAACAGTGTTAAATCAGTTAAGTAAGATCCGATTTGCCTTTTTAGGAAACCTTTATAAAACAAGATTATAACACAAGATGTGTTTAAAAGTTATGAACAAGATATTTTAGATACTTGAAATTAGTTTTTAGATTTCAAAAACTAAGTCTAGATATGTAGTAGTAGGCTTGAAGAAGTAAAAATCCCACATGCAATAGATATTTTTGACGTGGTAAAATCCCACATAATTGGGGAAACATCCACAGAGGTCTCTACACCTCAAAATAAAAAAAAAATCCATTAAAATAGAGTTTAAGTTATAAGCATTTAACAAATTATACACACAAATAGAGGCTTATTCTAAGTTCAGAAGTTCATATCCATTAGGTTACTATGACTTCTTCAAGGCTCTAATGTGGCCTCTAGCATTCTTTAGTCTGGCTCCTTTCTCCTTTATCTTTCAGTCGACTCAAATGGTCAAGATCTCAGAACCAACAACATTGTTTAGTAATGTTGTGCTATTGTGTAGTGAGTGTAGTGCCTAAACACATGCATGAACTCACCCATACTTAATACATACAATTCCTATGAATTATAGATATCTTCAAAGTATTGAATGCAATTATTTTCTGAGAATAGGTTTGATCCTGAAATCTCAATATTTTCAAATATCTGTTCTTAAGAATCTTTTAAAAACAAATATCCTTCGAAACTTATTTATATACAAGTTTTTCAAAATGAAAAACTCACAAAATCTGAAATATGCAAACCCTAGCTTCAGTTTTGTAAAAAAAAATAGAGAGATGTTGGATAAACGAGATGATGTAAGTATAAAAATAGATCCAACATGAACTAGGTTTCTTAAACAAAAATTAACCTAAAAATTTATGTGACTGTATCACTTTTGAATTAGATTTCAAGTTTCAAAATCAAAAACTAGATCGTATTCTAGTGAGGCTGTTGGTCAAGAGATAAAAAACCAAAGAGGATTTTGAAACTACGAAAAAGAGAACCCTAACTCTATCTCAAATATTTTCTAGAAAACGTATGGCAGAGTAAGGCTTAGATTTGGGAATATCACTCTCTTTTATATCCCCCTCTCTTCTCTCTCTTATTTTCTCTCTCAGACCTTACGTCTCCGAAAGATTGTAAATGTTTACACGAAGGGTTATATTTATAGTGTGCTTGGAAGGATCTGGAACCCTAAGGAAAATCAAGGGATGAGATTTGTTTGACTCTTCGAATGATCAATCTAAAGGCTCACAATGCACCGCTTATAAACGCATGTTAATTGGTTCAAATGGATAGCACATGGATTGGACTTAAACACATGTAGACCTTTGATTAAAATAATCTAACATTCAAGACTGAAAGTTATGTATGTGAGTGTTAAAAAACACAAATCCAACTGTTCTGAAATCAACACATGTATGGCCAAGATGCATTCTCACACGTGTTTTAGAGTTTCAAATAATACCAATTGCTACCCCAATATTATATAGCACTTTTGGTTTCTACCCAAGGAAATGTTTAGGCTAAAATAATATTTGCAAATTGAACCCAAACCCTTTAAAACCCTAAATTTAATTTAGGAAAACAAGATTTTAAATCTTTTAAAAATTCCTAAAAATCCCAATTAAATTTAGAAAATTATTGTAGTCCAATTTTAACACACACACACCTCATAAATGCAACGAAATATGAATGAATGTAATCCTTGGGGACCAGTGTTCCTCTTGATGATGTAGATGTCCTTAAAGATCTTGAATAGTAATCAAGCAAAATGGATGACTCAATTTTATCCCCTTTTCCAAACTAGATGAGCTCCTATATAATGCAGACTCGAGTGAGTCAAGTATATAGTGTGCTTCACTTCTTAGGCCATTTGATGAACATCTCATCTTTGACCTTGTTGAGAATATTATAAATAGGTTCCTTGAAGACTGTGTTAACAACCTGGATTACTTTGGAGGGTTCAGTCTTGTTCCCATTCTTGGACCCCGTCTTACCCCCGTTCTTGTTTCCCTTCTTCTGGGTATCGTTCTTCTCTATTCCCCTATTCACCTTTGCTCAATCCTTATCCCCACCACTATAATGAACCGCTTCTTCTACCTTGGCGTACTTCTCGGTACGATCCATAAGATCGTCAATGGTGTTTTCCTCCTTCTTAGTAAGGGACCGGTGCAGCAAAGAGGTGGTCAGAAAATCGATTTTGAAGGATGCTACAGTGACCTGCTTCGAGAAATCCTCGATCTCATTCAAAACTTTCAAACATCTTTTGGCGTAGTCTCAGAGGTTATCCTGTGGCTTCTTGTTCATTATGAGCAATGCATCCATCTACTTAGGATGGGAGATGTTGGTTATGAAATGAGCCGTGAAAACCTCCTCCAAAGTTACAAAAAAATTTATCGACCTGTGAGGAAGTCTCTCAAATGACTTTTACGCTACATCATGTAGGTTATAATGAAAAATCCTGCACATGAGTGCATCGTTATAGCTCCATAAGGTCATTACTTACCGATATTTCCTGACATGGACTATGGGGTCTATTTTCCCATTATAAACCTTGAACCTAGAAGAAATTAATGTTTCGGGGGCTCCTGCTCAATTGACCATGAAAAGGGGGACTTCGTGTGATTGTTGAGAGCTCTTTTGGCTAGCTCTTTGGTGGATCTGGCTCCTCGGTGGGCTAGATGCTAGTCCATCTCACTACTACCAGAATCCTTATGTCTTTATTTATTCGATCATTGCTTTTGTGGGGTCTTTCTTACTAGTCATGATCTGATAGTCTATGCTCTGGCCTGTCACATTCAGTTCTCTCCTGGTTACGCCTAGTACACCTCCTTAAACTGCGAGTGTTGCTATCGTAAGGACTAGGATTCCTAGTACGATGTTTTCCAATTGCCCTTTAGAGGTCGCTCTCCTTCTTTTGAGTCTCCTCTATAGGCAAGAATTTTCTTCTGCTTGGAGGCATGCAGCGGCCCTAGATTTCTGGATAAGCATCGACTAACCTAGAAATCTGGCTAGACCTAGGTGGCCCTGGATTTCTTCATAGGGTTGCCTATCCTGGAAAATCCTGGGTTTGTATACTAGCGAACCTCAAACCTAATTCTAGGAGGAACTAGGTCTTCTTGGACGTTGCCGTCTTAGGGATGTTTCTGATGGGGTGAGACATTACGATTTTTTTGGTAATGAATGTCTTTGTAGGAATAAAAGTTATTTCCTAAAGACGACGCCAATTGTGAGTGCAGAAAATATCACGATAAAGGAATCCACGAAAACAATCACAATGAGCAGAAAGTAAAAAAAATCACATGCACAACAACGATATACATGGTTCGGTAACTTGCCTACATCAACGGAGAGGTTACTTCTTATTCAATGTCACTTAAAATCTCAAGTTTTCAATCCCTTTACCCCAGGTCAGGGTTTATAATTTATAGATCTTATTTTGTAGAGGATTAGTTGCACCAGGAACTCAATAGTCACGTTGGATATATCATAAACTACCTGAATATCTCTACTGAGATTCTTAGAGGTTGATTTGAGTATGTCCTTAAGTGTGTTATTGTAAATTAAATATACGTTTGTTGGTCAAATATTTTATTTGGGTCAGGTATCCCCTTAAGCGACTTAGGCTTGTTCGACTACTCTTATAAACATAATAAATTGATCCAGACACCTCCCAAACCAAGAATTGAAAAGGCATGAATGACTTTGTCTTCAACTAAAAGTCTTCACATATAGTCCATGAAATCATCAATGAGGAAAGACCTACACACATGAAGCAAAGGAAATACCGTAATGCATACGAGTTTAAAGAAAAATAAAGTCTTTCTTAATTCGTTCTACCCATTTTTGTCCATTGTAGACAAAGGGATAGAAACTAATCTTAAAATGTTAATATTACTCGAATCGAATATGAAATTTCATCACAAAGATAAACAATTAAGCACGTGTAATTAGATTCCAATGAAGCAACAAACTATATTTACAAATATTTCAAATTTTTTTAAGTAAGTAAAAAGTATATGAGTACAAAACTACATATAGGTACAATTACAGACAATTACACTAGAATAACACTAACATATCTAAATCATGAAAGTGGAATCAAAATGTGAGAAATTATACCATGGGAAAGTCAACATAGGCACACCAAACAAAGGCGTATGAAGTCAATGAGATATTTGTTTTAATCAAAGAGGGATTGTACCCCGACACATTTTATTTATAATATAGAATGGAGTAACAGCCTTTACGCGGCTTACAAACCCATACTTATTTCTAGAGGATGAGCCCATTACTCTAGAAAGAAATCTTGAATTTGGGGATTTATAATATATCCCCATTACATGTTAGACAACTTTTATAATCAATAAATTTGGGGATTTATAACATATCCCCAGTACAAACAATAGAAGGCTTCAAGAATCTAAACTTGGGGATTTATAGAACATCCCCATTATAATTTTTTTACTTTAATTCTAATATTTGGAAGATTTTTCCTATCCATATTTATATTACATTTAAAAAAAGCCGAAAGAGATTTGAAACACCAATATGACGAATCCATATGTTTAAGGGACACACTTATAGCAAGTTAATCTTCTATTGGATTTTTTTCTCTCCGTGTATGGTTGATTTTGAAATTAATTGGATAGATAAGATTATCAAACATCCCTAAAGTTGTCCATAAAGGTTTTAATTTCTTAAAAAAAACATCAATTATAGATTTGCAATCAGATTTTATAACTACATTTGAAATGTTAAGATAAGAAATCAACATGAGACCTTCTGCTACTGCCATTACCTCCGCAGTGAATGAAGTATGAATGCCAATTGATTTTGCAAATCTTTCTATAAATAGACCTTAAGAGTATATTATTACTCCTCCAATGCCACTAGGTCCAGGATTATTTTTAGAGTCCCCATTTATATTAAGCTTGAAAATCCTGGAGGAGGTTTGCTCCATTGACATTTAATTAATTGGATTTTCTTTTGTAAAGTTTTTATGTCGAAAATATTAATAATTTGGATATCATCTTGAGTAATTTTATCATAAAACTTACAAGTTTCAAGGATATTATAATTAAGAGAAATCACAATTTGAACAAGTAATATTAAAGAGGTGTGTGTATTCTCAAATAGCTTTTTATTCCTAGCTTTCCATATTTCCCAAAAAATAACTTTTGGCAAGATTTTGAATAAAAATGTAATGTAGTCTCTTTTAGTATCTAATAACTACCAGGAGAATAATATATATCTACAAGAATATTAATCAATACATAGACCAAATACGCTAGAGAAGAAAGTCCATACCTCTTTAATTATAGCACGTTCAGTAAGAACATGTTGGCAATTGTCCTCTACAGAGATACAAAATCTACAAACAGAGGATAATCTAATACCTAATTTTTGAATTTCAATTTTAAAAGGAACTAAGTTATTAAGGAGTTTCCAAGTAAAATTTAAGAGTTTTATTGGACAATATTTTATCCAATTTAGTTTTGAACTAATTGATATTGGTCTAGATTGTCTGCAAACATTGTATGTTGAACTAATATAAAACTCTCTAGTTTTAGAAGGCTGCCACATTTGCTTGTCTTGTGAGATGAACTCATATGTTCATTTTTGAATACATGTTATCATTTTAATAGTATTTGACCCTTGCTTAATTGATAAACCTTTTTTCTGCTTATTTCTAATGAAACAAGCACAAATACCTGAATCAAACTTATATTTCTAGTATAATTCAATACTAAAGGTAGAAACTATGTCATAAATTTTTCTAAAATTTAACCCTCCTTCTTCACATGGATAACATAGGTCTGCCAATTTTGACCATTGATAGGGATTTTCTTTTGAACTTCCTCCTCACTAAAATTTGCTAAATATACTATGCAATCTTTTAATAATACTTTTAGGAGGATTTAGCATAGCAAGACAGTAAACAGGTATAGATTGCAGCACATATCTGATAAGAGTATCTCCACATGCTTATGATATCATTCTAGCAGACCATGTGCATAGTTTATCTCTTATTTTAGATAAAATCGCATACTAATGCTTGCCTTTAGTCTACCTTTGTTCATAAAGAAACCCAAATATTTCATAGGCAACTGTTTGTGTGACAAATATGTTTGATTTGTAATAGATTTTCTTCTATGAGGACTGACATTCTTATCAACCTAGAATGAGCTCTTAGAGTAATTCGCTTGTTGATATGAAATGTTTTCATATGTTTTGAGCATAAGAGCTTTGATATTGTGTCTACACCCATTTATGAAAATAATTGAATCATCTACATACCCTAAATGTGAAATAAGCTTACAATTTGGAGGATGAGAATAAGGAATGGCCTTGTTAAAATTATATAATTTGCCAATATTTCTACTAAGAGTTTCAGCAGCAATGATAAAAAAGACTTGGAGATAAAAGATCTCCTTGTTTAAGGCCCCTAAAAGAATGAAAGTATCACATACTTTGTCCATTTAGAATCAATGAGTACCAATTATTATATATCAGTCTCCAAACCATACTTATAAAAAATTCACTAAAGCCAAATTTCCTTAGCATTTCACATTGAAATGGCCATTACACTTTGTCATGTGCCTTTTTTATATCTAATTTAATAATGACATTATTTATAGAAACCTTTTTGCCTAAATATTGAACCATTTCTTGAGCTAAAAGAATATTTTCTTGAATGCTCCTACCGTTAACAAAGCCACTTTGGTTTTGGGAAATAATTAAGGGAAGAATGTGAGATAGCCTAACATTTAATATTTTAGAAATTATTTTATTACAAAAATTACGAAGGCCTATTAGCCTAAATTGGGAACAGGAAGAAGGATTTGACACCTTTGGTATTAAAACTATGGAAGTTGAAGACCGGCTTTTAGGTAGATCGTCTCCAATAAAAAAAGAATGGATAGCATTAATAAGGTTTTCCTTTATTATTTCCCAAAACATAATGTTGAAAATACCTCCAAAACCATCAGGACCAGGAGAGCTAGTGGGATCCATATCTATAATAGTTGAGAATATTTCTGCTTCATAGGGAAATTCTATAAGGTTATTATTCATATCTTCTATTATGTCTTTATTTATGACTTCCAAAAATGAATGATCCAAATATTTATATTCTGCAAAACATAATGTTTAGAAATGGTTTTGAAAAATATTTCCCAGTTCTTCATTAGATTCTTCCCATCGATTGTGAATATTCTTAACTCTAGAGATGGATAGTTTTCTTTGTCTATCTCTAACTGAGGCATGAAAAAGTTGGTGTTTTTGTCTCCTAGTTTAAGCCATTTGATATGACTTTTTTTATTCCAAAAGCATTCCTCTCTATGTAATGCAACATCCAACTCAGCTCTAGCTTTAAACATATCACTTCTAGTTGATTTATTAGGAGCGAGCTCAAATGAATTTTCTTTTATTAGGGTTAAATCTTCCAAATCTTTAACAAGTTGAAAAAATTTGTAAGAGTTTCCTTATTCCAAATATTCTACTTTGATTTCAAGTGTTTTAGCTTTAAAGTAATTTTTTTTTATTAGTGGAGCTTGAATTTCATAAGACCATGCTTCTTCTTTGATTTGTTCAACATTAGAATTAATGAAACAAGTTACATAAATTTAAAAGGTTTTGGATAATTATCTTTAGGACTATGAATAGATAATATAAGTGGGCTATGATCAGAGCATGCTTTATGAAGGTGAGTGATATTTATTTGAGGAAAATGCTATAACCATTTTTGATTGATTAATCCTCTATATAATCTACAAAAAATAGTCCCATTGGTTCCATTATTAGTCCAAGTAAACCTAAAACTGGGGTAACCTAAGTCCGTTAATGCACAAGTGGAGACCATATCTTTAAAATCCTCAATGGCTTGAAATTCAATAGTATTACCTCCTAACTTTTCATTTTCATTTTAGACAAGATTAAAGTCTCTAATAACAAACCAAGACTGATCTGAAGACTCCATTGTTATGTTTTCTAGATCTTTCCATAAGTCGAATCTTTCTGTTGATGTGCATTTTGCATTAACAAGAGGTAAATAAACTGTTGGGTTTAAAAAAACTATGTTAATTTCCAGACACAATAACTGTTTTGAGTCATAAATCAATTTAGCTGTCAAAACATTTTTCCATAGAAACCATATTTTATTTGACTGATTACTTAAAATATTTTGGAATTGCCATTTATTTTGGCAGTTTGATATTTTATCTGAATCCACCTTTAGTTCTATTAGGGCTATAGTAGGTAGATTATCTTGTCTTATCATCGTTTTAATTCTTCTATTGGTAGCCTTATTGGACACACCCCTAACATTCCAACGTATAAAATTAATCATTTATGAAGAAAGGGAGGATTTAGATATTTTGATTTTCCTAGAGATGTTGTAAATCTTCTAAAGAGATGATCATAAGGAGGTTGTTTAGAGAGCTTACCTCACTTGAGGTCTTTTGATGTAGCAAATGTAGTAGAACTTTCTTTTCTTTTTTTCTGAGTTGATGCTCTTTTTTCTTGATATTTGTTCCATTTGACGTCTAGGCGTGAAGCAAAATTATGGACTTCATCAATCATTCGGACTGAATATCTACTTTCTTCTTCATCTGATTGATAGTCTTTTGATAATTTTGAAAGTATATCATACTTTGGTAGTACTGAACCTTTTGGGGAAAGATTATATTGGTCCACTATTAAAGTCTCTTCTGAAGTATACTCTCCATGTTGAATTTTTTCAATTGAATGTTGGGGATGGTCTGGATATATCTGGTGTATTTGAAGAATATTTTATGTTTATTAATCTTCCTCTTTAAAATCTGAAGGATCATCTTGAATGACTTCAACTTGATTATCCTTGCTTCCTCTATCAGTTCTTGGATAGCTAGAGTTTAGAATTGGCTTCATAGTGTCTTACATTGACAATTCTATCTTGAATTGTCAATATATGATCTAGGTTATTTTGGGGGATTTTTTTTTTTTTTTGTTATTTATTACAACTAATTTCCCTGTTTCATTATTTTTTGTGGCTTTTTTTGGACAAAGTTGGTGTTTGGATGTTTAATCATATATTTGGATTCTTAGTGACCTTTTTTTTTACAGAATTGGAAATATGATGGAATATTTCCATATGTAATTTATTGCCAAAACCATTTTGAACAACATATCCAAACCCTAAGGTTTCTTTCTTGAATGAGGTTTATCTCTACACAAAATCGAGTTATACTTAGTCTAGAAATTGAGACAGTAGATGCATCCATTTTCGATGGTTTGCCTATTAGTTGGGCAATTGAATAGAGGGAATATTTTGCAAAAAAAGGAATCGGTAAGCTTGGGAGGTTAATCTAAACAGGAACTATTAGGCTTTCCTCATCTGGTTTAATGTCCGTGGACCACTTAAATGTAGGCATTGGGAATTTCCCAATGTACCGTTGATCTCTTGCCCAAAGTCGAACATAGTCTTCTTCACAGTTTAGTCTTATGATGATATGTTTGGAATCCATTAATCCGATTGTGAATGATGCTTTCAGAGAAAATTTTTGAAAAGTTTTGTGAATGAAAACAATAGATGGACGACTATGTGAAAATTTACCAATAATTGAGTGTTTGAATGGTTCATCTTGTGCATTAATGTCATTTTCAGAAAATAGTATGGTTTGTTCTCCCTTGAAAGTTATATCTTCTTGAGATATGGTTCGATAGTTGTGTTGTTCATGAGAACACTAGTAAAATATTTTGACCAAATGGTGTTTAGGTCTAGAGGTTTAAGGGGCATCATTGTGCTAGCGGTGGTATCAGCCATGTTTTCCATGGATGGAGATGATCAGGGGGGATGAGAGTTCGCCCTTATTTATTAGATTGGTTCTTGGAGAGAATTCTTGGAGGTTTAGGGATTCTTGAGCGGGTTCCGAACATGGGTTCCCTTTTTTGTGTTTTTGGATTAAGTCGGTGAGATACGTCAAAAGAAAGAGCCCAATTACAACCTTAGGTTTAAGAATGTTGAACAAAGAGAAACTGACTCGACTTACGCAAAATGCCATAAATTTTAATTCTTCTTAAATCAATAACACTAAACTATTCAATGTTTTTCAAGAAAGTCCACCATGCAAATCCATTTATCTTGTACTTTTAACACCTTCAAAATCTCACATTTTTAAGTATGCACTCTCAAATTTTAGAAGGAATCAAAATTCTCATGAAAGAGAAGCATCACTAAAATATAAATTTGACCATGGAACTTCTCTTTTGTGTGCCAAAATATTCTTTTAGTCTCTTGCTAATTATGACATTTAATTCAAAGAAGATTTCTTCTTTCGGACACCTTTTTCTATTGATTTTAATAAAATCTATTTTTTGGGAAAATATATTCGGGTAATGATTCTTACAAGAACGATTTGTTCCTAGTACATTTCCTTCATCATTGATATATAGATGAGAACACCATATTCGACATACGAAAAGTAAGAATAATGTTTAAAAAGTATTTGCATCTGGGCAATAGAGACGATAAAAATTCTAGAAATGAGAAAGAATCATCAACAAATACTTAAATTCTAGCCACACATTACTAAGCACACAATTGAAATGAATCCATGTATCAAGAAACCATGAAAAAGTCACATGAATGGATGGAGTTGTTATTCTAACATCTTAAATGTACATCCATGCATTGTGGAAAACAAAATACAAAAATCTTCTTGAATTTTTTAAATTTTTATCAAAAATAAAATCTTTTTTAAATTTTTCAAAGTTTTTCTAAAAGAAAAGAAAATCTTTTTAGATTTTTCAAAGACTATATATATAGAAATACAATCCGGTAAAAGGGACAAAAAAGAGAAACATTATAATCAACTTATACTAGATAAAATGCCTAAACTCAAATCAATGGACCAAATAACCAAAAACTTCGTAAGATACTCAAACCTAATTGCTTTTAGAGGCTTCGTGAAAGTATCAAATAAGTAATGTTTGGTGCTCACAAAGCTCAAGGAAATGATATTTTCCTCAACAAGATCATGAATGAAGTGCTCACGAATCCTAATATGCTTTGTATGAGAATGTTGAACCCGATTATGGGATATATGGATTGCACTCGTATTATCACAAGAAATAGTTCTTGTGCCTTGATTAATTTTATAATCTTCCAATATTTGATTCACTCATAAGAGTTGCGTGTAATAACTCTCGATGGAGATCTACTCGGCCTCCACTGTGGACAAAGAAATGGAGTTTTGCTTATTTCTCAACCAAGAGATAAGAGAATTCGTAAAGTAAAAGCATCTGCCTGAGGTGCTTCTACAACCATCAGCATCCCCGACCCAATCGGCATCCAAATAAGTCAATAGACTATCATCGGTATCATAGGAATACCAAACATCATAGGAAAGAGTTCCACTCACGCATTTGATGATACGCTTAGAGCAAGAAATTGTACTCATTCAGGGATGTTTGGTAATGCGCATAAAGTCCAACGCTAAAGGCAATGTCGATACAACTAGCGGTTAAGTAGTTAGACTACCTATCATACTCCTATAAAGGGTTTTCTCTACATACTTACCTAAAGTCTCCTTACTAAGCTTAGTTGAGGAACTCATAGGCATGCGTGAAAGCTTAGCATAATCTAAACCAAACTTCTTCACCAGGTCCCTAACATATTTATATTGAGATATGAATATTCCATACTTGATTCGTCACTTTTATTATATTTTATACCCAGTTAATTTGTACATTCTAGCTTTCCCGTGCATGTATTTCCCGGTTCTTATACTCATTTATTGACTAACGCCTGAGTTCATCATATATACTTTGTATGTGTCTTTATTGAGCTTTAATAGATCTCGGGAATGCATTTTGGGAAGTTTGGTTTTGATCCAGAGAAGTTCCGTCGACACTTGCACAGTCGGGGGCATTTTTGTAATTTTAGCACTCGGAATTTGATCTCGATTTCTTCACGGAAATTGTAGACCTTCTTCTTATCTTCGCGTGGCCTCCGACGGTGATTGAATCCGATCTCAAACGAAGAAGTTACGGAAGTTTTGGTGAAACATGGGATAAATAAAGCCAAAATAATCTAGCCCTATTTTGTTTGCAGGACCGAATCGATTTGGTCCATCCGAATCGATTCGGTGGTCACCAGTGCAGCATTCTCCCTCTAGCGAATCGATTCGGTCTATCCAAATCGATTCGGTTCTGCTGATTTTTGAGTTTTCCTTGTTATTACTAGTTTGCCTTTTTGGTGGGATTTTGGGGATATATCCCTTGTTTTTCCTCTTTTGTAGATATAGATTACTTTTGTTAGATATTTGGGGATATAGAAAAACAGTATCTTCTCTCTCCTAGGTCAAGTTCATTTATGGTTTTTACCAACTTGTGATGCTTTGATTACTAGTTGAATTGTTGTTATTTAATGCAAGAAAGGTTCATTTACCTCTTCTCTACTTGTTCTACTAGCTTTAATTTGCATTTAATTCCATCCCTTGTATTGTTTTGTGTTTAAACTAGATAACTAACTTAATTATGTTGTTAACTAGCATGTGTAGTTTAGTTTCAATATGAGTAGCTAGACTTATGATTGGGGATCAAAATCCCACCTTGGATGCTTGAACTTCATATTTAGGGTTTGGTTTATAATTGTTCTAATGGAACTTCATGTGTTGGTTTTGGAGTATCATAGTTTCTTAACTTCTCTTGTCATGCAAGGGCTGGTGTTTGAAGCTTTACTACAAACCCAACCGATCTAGCAATAATTAATTAACCCCTAATCCTCCATTGTTGAGTTTAGTCTATACATGGTTGATGTTCGGACTTAATTCGTTATGCTCGATTAGAATTAATTTCAACCAAGCCCTATAATCCCCCTCTTTGTGAATCCGAGGTGGGAGAATGATCCTCGATCCCTTTAATTTCTTGAACTTAAGATTATCTTAGTTCTTTTCATAGTTCCGTAATTATTAATTAATTAACTTATCATCAATAGTATGTTAGTTTAGAGATTAGTCTCAATCACCTTTCCAAACTATTAAATCATCTTTTACACTTTAACTTTTGTGACGTTTAGAGAATCCCTTTAACCTAATCCCATTCTCTTAGGAGTGTTTCAATCCCTGTGGATCACGATTCCGTACTTACCGGATATCACTTGTTGCGATAGATTTACACTTGAATCACAAGCTTTATTTTGGGCGCACCAAGTTTTTGGGGCCGTTGCCGGGGATTGGCAACCATCTTAGGTTTTAGAAATTCTCTTTACACTATCGTTCCCTGTGGTCACTGTGACATCACGGTTTCTAAAAAATCAATCCAAAATTCCGTGAATGCAAGACTCGAGTAGTAGCAATTTGAATCCTATTCGTGAACCATCGTCTAGTGAGCCCTCGGACTATTGGAGACCTTTACCATCAATTTCTCGTTTTAGTTCCGTGTCGTGTTCTTCGTATACCTGGGCCCACTCCGATCCTACAACCATGGCCGACAATGTTAGTGAGCACGGTAGTCAAGCAGTTGCACCCGACCCCCTGTAAAGGACCATGCGTGATTATTTGCAACCGGAGAGGACCACCTCTCCGTCTTGTATTATTTTTCCTTACAATGCCACGCAATTCCATTTTCGTAATGTAATGATTCAATTACTTCCTACTTTCCACAGCATGGACAGTGAACAACCTTACCTTCATGTTAGAGAGTTTGAGGAGGTGTGCGCTACTTTTAGCGATCAAAACTGTCCTCTAGATGTCACACGTCTCAAACTCTTCCCGTTTTCCTTAAAAGACAAGGCCAAAACTTGGCTTTGGTCCTTGGCTCCTAATTCCATCGGGAGTTGGCGCGAAATGCAAGCGCAGTTTTTAAAAAAATTCTTTCCAACTCATCGCACTAACTCTTTAAAGAGTCAAATCCAAACATTCGTTCAGACCGAAGGTGAATCATTCGAGCGATGTTGGGAGAGATTTAATGAGGTAATTCATAAATTCCCACACCACGATTTCGAAAAGTGGAGATTAATCTCATTTTTCCACAATGGGCTTACACTTAATGCGAAACAAATGGTGGAGACAATGTTCTCCGGCGAGTTCTTTGGTTTAGATCCCGATGATTCGTGGGCACATTTCAAATATTGTGCCGAGACCACCCAAGCATGGGATACCTCGGATCCGAACAAAACCAGTTCGCGACCTTCGGTTCCGTCCTCGTCTAACCCTGGTATGTATCACCTCACTGACGAGGATGAGATGAAAACGAGATTAGATAAATTATCTAAGAAAGTTGAGGAGTTCGGTTCGAAGATTCGAGATCTCGTTGTTCAAACTCATTCCGTAATTGAGGAGTTGTGTGCCATTTGCGACACTAATGCTCATTCGACCCAAGATTGTCCTACAATTCCGGATTACAAAGTGATCCTCCATGACCAAGAGAACGCTATGGGAGTTTTTAGAAGATCCCAAAATTTTACCGACCAAGGGTTTAATCCATCTTGGGGTAACCAACTCGGTTACCAATATCCATAATCTCGTCCTCCCCCGCCTCAGAATTACCAACAACCGTACAACCAACAACCACCTCCACCAGTTATACCTGCCTACGCGCACCCGAACAAGAGAAGTCTAGAAGAAATTTTTCAATCTTTTGCGACTTCTCAACAAGCCACAAATGCTAGGCTCGAAAAAGAAATTTCCAAGTTGGCCGCTTCTTTGAGTGTGCAAGAAAAAGGAAAATTCCCGTCACAATCTCATGGGACCGTTGGGAAAAATAGCACGGATTACGATGTTTCTACTCCTTCTTTCGCTCAATGTAGGTCTGTGGAACATGCTAATTCCATCACCACTCTTAGGAGTGGGAAGGTGATTGAAAATCCACCTCCACCTTTCCCGAAAGTATCCGACGAGGTCACAATAACTCCCCGAGAGAGAGAAGTGACTCCTAAAAAGAAAATAGATAAGTCGCCGACCAAGGGGCCGAAAACTTCAGTCCCTTGGCCATTTCCCGCACCCTACCCCCAAAGGCTCCTTCCCATTGTTAAACCCAACAAAGATCAAGAAATCATGGAGACATTCAAACAAGTAAAAATCAATCTCCCTCTCTTTGACACGATTAAGCAAATCCCTTCCTATGGAAAGTTTTTGAAATATTTCTGCACCTTTAAGAGAAATCATGTTTCTCGCAAAAAGGTGGAGTTGACTGAACAGGTTAGTTCCATTTTCCAACACAACACGATTCCAAAATTTAAGGACCCAGGGTGTCCAACGGTTTCGTGTATGATTGGAAACTTCGCCATTAATTGCGCTCTTTTTAATCTAGGAGCTAGTGTGAACCTCTTGCCGTATTCGGTTTATCTTCAATTGGACTTGGGAGAACTTAGTCCTACCAAAACTAAAATTCAATTGGCCGACGGCTCCACCAAAATTTCACGGGGCATCTTGGAAGATATCCTCGTCCAGATAGACACCTTTGTGTTCCCGGTCGACTTTATCGTTCTTGATACCCAACCTGTTTTAAGCCCAAACAATCAACCTCCCGTCATCTTAGGACGGCCATTCATCGCGACCGCAAATGCTTCGATAAATTGTAGGAATTGTGAGATGAACTTGTCTTTTGGGAATATGACATTAGATGTCAATATTTTCAATGTGTTGCACCTCTCGAGTGACGAAGATGATTGTGTGAGGGAAGTGAATTTCGTTGGAATGATATGTGTGGACGATGATCATATTGCGAGGGAGGAAATTGAATGGAGTGTGTTAGATGTGTGTATTGACATGCTAGGAGAGGTTGGCATATGAGAAAACCATGAACTTGGGGATAAATTAGGCAATTTTGATTTCACTCCGATTGATGACTCTATCGTTTCCGAAACTGACATTTACATAGAGTCATCAATCTCGTGTAGGGAGAGTTGCTCAGAGAAAAATAGGGTAGAAAATGTCTCTATCGATTTGTGCACCGACCCTCCGGTCTGTCACTTTAAGAACCCATGGCCCCCTCTTTCAAATATTAATCCGGTTTTCAAAACCAAACGCGGTTCCAGCGGTTGGGGTAGTCCATTTTGGATAGGTGTCATATCCTCTGATCTTGAACCCGATATAATTGTTAAGTGTATGAACCTTAGTTGGAGCGAAGTCGGGCCGAGGGGAAGGATAGGTGTTCACAATGTGAAGTACGTCCTAATAATATCTGCGGATTTACAATCGGACATCGTACGCAGCAGCCCCTTAGCAGGGGTGATTCGGTTCATTAAATTCTCATTTTTGGTGCCGAGCAGCCCCCGGCATGTGAGGGGCTGCAATTTTTGGTTCCGAACTAGTTACATACATATGGTATATCATTTTGGTCCAAGAAATCCAGTTGAGGTGGCCCAAAATTTTAAATTTCATGAGGATTAGGAATTCAGCAATCCAGCAGGTTAGAACTCAGTCTCCGAATCGATTCGGTCCTGTCCAGTAGCTATTTTAGAGTTTGCGAATCGATTCGCATTACTGCCGAATCGATTCGGCAAACCAAAAGTGTCAGGTATTTGTCTTGAGAATCGATTCGCTCACTCCGAATCGATTCGCTTGCCAACAGTTAAAAAAAAGTAGTACCAAATTGAATCGATTCGCTACCCTCCGAATCGATTCGCCCTGAGATAGTGAGCTAATTCGAGGATAGCGAATCGATTCGGTACTGCCGAATCGATTCGATTGTCTGTCTTTCAAATCCTACCCGCGTTCATACATCCTCATTTTTCTCCCTTTTCTCTTCCATCTCCCGTTAGAGCCATCCTTCCTACTCATTTCCCCAACCTTCAAGCTATGGTTTTCTCTCCATTTCTCTAAGGATCCTTGCACAAGGTAATAACTCCAATCTTTCTATGTTAATTTCAATATGAAATGTGTGTTCATTTTATTCAAGCTAGGGGAGTAATGTGTGTATTTCCATCTTAGCATAAGGTGTATCTGATTCATGAATTGTCCATTTTTATTTACTGATTTCCATCACTATCCAACAAATACAACCTTTTAATTGTTGATTATTGCGTTGTGTTTTATTTTTGGGGGGCTTTCATGAATCAAATGCATTTTTTTCTCCCTATTTTGAGCAGGCTGCACACCACATGTTCGATAAAAGGCCTAAATGAGGAGTTGATCCCAAAATTGTTCCATTTTTATGCCTCTTACCGAACATTGACATAGGTTCTACCTTGTTTGAGGGTGATGTATGTCGGATACGCTTATCCGATCATTTTCTTCCGACATGCACCACCGATTCCTTTTCGATCCTGTTTCACGTTAAATTGATTTTATGCATTACACTAATTGTGTATGTATCAAATTGATTTTTCTTGTAGGTTATTATGGCTCAAAAGCCCACCACCAATGATGTTACGGGACGGAATGGGTTTGAAACTTTTAGATCCAAGGCTGAGAGAGATTGGTACAGGGAAAAGTTTCCCTCCACTTGGGCAATTGCTATCGAACGCCCGATGAAGCTTGCTGACTTTCCTAACAAGGTTAGGAGACACTTTCAAAAATTCCATTGGGAGGACCATCTCGAAAAGGAGGGTGATGTGAATGAGGAGCATGTCCGCCGTTTCTATGCATCGCTTGTCTCAATTGGAGGCGGGATGCATGAGGCTTTCGTTAGGGGGAGAAAAATTCTGATTTCTAAGCAAATTCTGTCAGAGCTATTGGGAGGTGCTGACAATCCAGATGAGTATACATATCCGTCGCGCAACCCTCTTGCGTTGTTTCCCAACGATGTTTTGATTGCGCGTCTAGCGCCCGGACACGTTTGGGCCGGGGAAACATTTTCGACAAAGCTCATGCCTGATTCTCTCCGGCTTATCCACCTTGTCACCGTGAATTCACTCATTCCTACCCAAACAAAATCTGTCATGCGATCAAAGCAGGCCCATTTCCTCTACTATCTCCTATACGCCAACACTACTATAAGCCTACCTTCCTTGGTGCTTCAACACATGTTAAACGCCGCTTATTACTAGAAGGGATCGACTACACTCCCTTATGCTTGGATTGTGTCTAGGATATGTAGATATGCTCGTTGCGAGGTGATTGCCTCCGACAAGCGGGTGAGGCTGCCCTCTCCGCTTAACGATGATGCTATCGAGAGGAGTTTGGTAAAGGATTATTGGGAGAGGAAAAAGCGATGGGTGTGTGATCAAATGGCTGCTGGGAACCACTTTGATTTTGATGATCCATTTCCTGATGTCCAGCAGGGACCGGCTCCAGTTCAGCACCCGTTGGGCCCCATTAGAGAGCTGAGTGCGAGGATGAATGTTTTGCAGGGGGATTTCGCTGTTTTCAGGGAAAACCATGAGCGGAGCTTTTCTGAGTTTAGGGGCGCTTACGAGCGTGATATTTCGATGATTGCTCGGGCGCAGATGGACCTATTTTCACATCTACGCGGGGGTGAGGCTGCTGTGCCTCCTTACCTTTATGACCCATACCCTCCGCGTAACCCCAATGAGCCCGGACCTTCTCGCCGCCGCCCTGACCTTCCCTAGGAATTGTTGCTGCTGTTGTTTCATTTTGTCCTCCTGTTGTGATTGATATCTAAACGATTTTGGGTTGTTTTATATTGGTTTTTGATAAACATTGATGTATATGTGGTAATTGAGAAATGTCAATCTTGCATTTTCTCATTTTGTTTATTTCCCACATGTATGCATCCCGGAATTATTAATGAAAAGAATTCCTTGGTTCCACCTTTATATTTATCCTGATAAATATCTCTCCTCTGTATATATTGATGTTTTTGGTACTAACATTTTGACAGGCATGCCGTTGCGCATTTCTCGAGTTACTCCTTATGGGGTAACTATTTTCTAACCCCTTTTCCCTTTTTATCCCTACTAACATTGGGGACAATGTTTCATTCAAGTTAGGGGGTATGGTTTACAATTGTGATGTCGGTTATCATGTTAGTAGTTATTTATTTATTTATTTATTTATTTATTAATTAAAAAAAATCTTTTTCTCTCTCATATCTACTATAATTACTTATATGATCGGCATATCCTATTGTATAGCTATGAAGCATGCTTTGAGTCATTGATTTATTACCCTTTAGCCCGTTATTATTTGCATTGTGAATAGCATCATAAAATTAAACTGTGAAGCTTTGACCATATACACAAATAATTATTTATGATTTGGTTTAAAGTGTTTCAAATTCGTTATTCTAAGGCGCATGCTATACCCTTACAAAAGTGAAAATTGAGACTTATCATCATTTGTGAGCATATACACCCACTCTATCTCTTTCTTGTCAATGAACTCGTTGTCGATATCATTTTCTTTTCATTTGATTGCATACTAACTGATTTATCACTTGAGCATGATTTTCAATGGTGTTGAGTCCCGCGAATCACATGAAACTTTATGAAAGGATTATAGGCCTTTGTTGTTGTTTAACCCATATGGCCTTGACCTTACCCTTAAATGTTTCCCCTAGTCAACCCCCTTGAGCCTTATTATTCCTTTCGTTTCAACCCCAAATCCCTTGTCCAACTCCACGTTGGAGTCCTAAACCCTTATTTACTCCTCCCGTACCTTGATTAGGGATTGTTCCCGGGATTGAATGATGTTGGTTATATGGATTGCAATCAAGCTATGAGTGAGAAAAATCAAAGAAAAGAAAAGAAAAAAAAAAGGGGGAAGAAAAATAAAGGAATAAGTATGGAATAAAATGGGTCCTAGTTGTTTCCCATTTCACCATGTGTATGAATATCAAAGTCTCACTCTCATGAATACATTGCTTGTGGAATTTGATTTCGATTCCTTTATTGCCCATTAAATCCATTATCCCGCGCGCTATTCCCGAATCTCCTTTGATCCTACACACATCCCTTTCTTTTCCTATCCCTAACCTAGCCTAAATTCTATACCCTAAAAGTCCTATTTGATCCTAGGGTGATGTGATTCAAAGGTCGAACATAAGCGATAATTTGTTTAAATGCTTTTCTCTTGGTTAATATGCGATATCCTTTCATGAGATTGTATTTTTCCACTTTTATATTGCGTTCTTCATTGATGACATGTGTGTGGCCTAGTTTCCCTTTACAATTACTCTTTATCCCCGCATGTCCCGTGTGTGTTACATCCCGTTTCTGAGTGTTTCGTTTGTTGAGTGTAACAACCAGAGAGAACTTGAGTATGCATGCCTTAGCATTTATACGGACTTTGAAAGTTTTTCCAAATCTAAATTACCACATGTGTCCGCTTATTTCGCATTCTCATGGTTTCGATTTTTATTGAAGTTATTTGTTTAATGCCGATAATTTCCATCTTTTGTGTGAGCTTTGTTCACTTTGTTGATAAATTGTGCTTCTTAGATATTTGTTGAGCTACGCATTGGATTTTGTCGTATCATAGTATGAGTTGATTTTATGTTTGTGGGTGTCATCCATGGAAACCCTCACGAGACCTCACTCGTCCCCTAGGGCCACCTAGGGGTTTAAAACGGCTTATTGCATACGCTAAATGCAATCGTTCGCCTACGAAAGTGGCATTTTTCCTTCTATGTACATAATTCTTTTGTTTTGGTTTTGTTGACACCATTTGTTTCTTCATGCTTCATTGCTCGGGACTAGCAATGTATAAGTTAGGGGGTGTGATTCGTCACTTTTACTATATTTTATACCCCGTTAATTTGTACTTTCTAGCTTTCCCATGCATGTATTTCCCGGTTCTTATACTCATTTATTGACTAACCCCTGACTTCATCATATATACTTAGTATGTGTCTTTATTGATCTTTTATAGGTCTAGGGAATGCATTTTGGGAAGTTTGGTTTTGATCCGGAGAAGTTCAGTAGACACTTGAACAGTCGGGGGCATTTTTGTAATTTCAGCACTCGGATTTTGATCTCGATTTCTTCACGGGAGTTGTAGACCTTCTTCTTATCTTCGCGTGGCCTCCGACGGTGCTTGAATCCGATCTCAAACGAAGAAGTTACGGAAGTTTTGTTGAAACATAGGATAAATAAATCCAAAATAATCTAGCCCTATTTTGTTTGCAGGACCGAATCGATTCGGTCCATCCGAATCGATTCGGTGGTCACCAGTGCAGCATTCTCCCTCTAGCGAATCGATTCGGTCTATCCGAATCGATTCGGTTCTGATGATTTTTGAGTTTTCCTTGTTATTACTAGTTTGCCATTTTGGTGGGATTTTGGGGATATATCCCTTATTTTTCCTCTTTTGTAGATATAGATTACTTTTGTTAGATATTTGGGGATATAGAAAAACAGTCTCTTCTCTCTCCTAGGTCAAGTTCATTTATGGTTTTTACCAACTTGTGATGCTTTGATTACTAGTTGAATTGTTGTTATTTAATGCAAGAAAGGTTCATTTACCTCTTCTCTACTTGTTCTACTAGCTTTAATTTGCATTTAATTCCATCCCTTGTATTGGTTTGTGTTTAAACTAGATAACTAACTTAATTATGTTGTTAACTAGCATGTGTAGTTTAGTTTCAATATGAGTAGCTAGACTTATGATTGGGGATCAAAATCCCACATTGGATGCTTGAACTTCATATTTAGGGTTTGGTTTATAATTGTTCTAATGGAACTTCATGTGTTGGTTTTGGAGTATCATAGTTTCTTAACTTCTCTTGTCATGCAAGGGCTAGTGTTTGAAGCTTTACTACAAACCCAACCGATCTAGCAATAATTAATTAACCCCTAATCCTCCATTGTTGAGTTTAGTCTATACATGGTTGATGTTCGGACTTAATTAGTTATGCTCGATTAGAATTAATTTCAACCAAGCCCTATAATCCCCTTCTTTGTGAATCCGAGGTGGGAGAATGATCCTCGATCCCTTTAATTTCTTGAACTTAAGCTTATCTTAGTTCTTTTCATAGTTCCGTAATTATTAATTAATTAACTTATCATCAATAGTATGTTAGTTTAGAGATTAGTCTCAATCACCTTTCCAAACTATTAAATCATCTTTTACACTTTAACTTTTGTGACGTTTAGAGAATCCCTTTAACCTAATCCCATTCTCTTAGGAGTGTTTCAATCCATGTGGATCACGATTCCGTACTTATCGGATATTACTTGTTGCGATAGATTTGCACTTGAATCACAAGCTTTATTTTGGGCGCACCAAGTTTTTGGCACCGTTGCCGGGGATTGGCAACCATATTAGGTTTTAGAAATTCTCTTTACACTATCGTTCCCTGTGGTCACTGTGACATCACGATTTTTTAAAAATCAATCCAAAATTCTGTGAATGCAAGACTCGAGTAGTAGCAATTTGAATCCTATTCGTGAACCATCGTCTAATGAGCCCTTGGACTATTGGAGACCTTTACCATCAATTTCTCGTTCTAGTTCCGTCTCGTCTTCTTCGTATCCCTGGGCCCACTCCGATCCTACAACCATGGCCGACAGTGTTAGTGAGCACGGTAGTCAAGGGGTTGCACCCGACCCCCTGTATAGGACCATGCGTGATTATTTGCAACCGGAGAGGACCACCTCTCCGTCTTGTATCATTTTTCCTTACAATGCCGCGCAATTCCATTTTCGTAATGGAATGATTCAATTACTTACTACTTTCCACGGCATGGACAGTGAACAACCTTACCTTCATGTTAGAGAGTTTGAGGAGGTGTGCGCTACTTTTAGCGATCAAAACTGTCCTCTAGATGTTACACGTCTCAAACTCCTCCCGTTTTCATTAAAAGACAAGGCCAAAACTTGGCTTTGGTCCTTGGCTCCTAATTCCATCGGGAGTTGGCGCGAAATACAAGCGCAGTTTTTAAAAAAATTCTTTCCAACTCATCGCACTAACTCTTTAAAGAGTCAAATCCAAACATTCGTTCAGACCGAAGGTGAATCATTCGAGCGATGTTGGGAGAGATTTAATGAGGTACTTCATAAATGCCAACACCACGGTTTCGAAAAGTGGAGATTAATCTCATTTTTCCACAATGGGCTTACACTTAATTCGAAACAAATGGTGGAGACAATGTTCTCCGGCGAGTTCTTTGGTTTAGATCCCGATGATGCGTGGGCACATTTCAAATATTGTGCCGAGACCACCCAAGCATGGGATACCTCGGATCCGAACAAAACCAGTTCGCGACCTTCGATTCCGTCCTCGTCTAACCCTAGTATGTATCACCTCACTGACGAGGATGAGATGAAAATGAGATTAGATAAATTATCTAAGAAAGTTGAGGAGTTCGGTTCGAAGGTTCGAGATCCCGTTGTTCAAACTCATTCCGTAATTGAGGAGTTGTGTGCCATTTGCGACACTAATGCTCATTCGACCCAAGATTGTCCTACAATTCCGGCTTACAAAGTGATCCTCCATGACCAAGCGAACGCTATGGGAGTTTTTAGAAGATCCCAAAATGTTCCCGACCAAGGATTTAATCCATCTTGGGGTAACCAACTCGGTTACCAATATACACAATCTCGTCCTCCCTCGCCTCAGAATTACCAACAACCGTACAACCAACAACCACCTCCACCAGTTATACCTGCCTACGCGCACCCAAACAAGAGAAGTCTAGAAGAATTTTTTCAATCTTTTGCGACTTCTCAAAAGCCACAAATGCTAGGCTCGAAAAAGAAATTTCCAAGTTGGCCGCTTCTTTGAGTGTGCAATAAAAAGGAAAATTCCCGTCACAATCTCATGGGCCCGTTGGGCAAAATATCACGAATTCCGCTATAGTATATATGTCGATGTTTATTTAACAACGTGGGTTATTTATGGACGTTTTGTATAGGTGTCGAAATATTAATGGCGTTTTAGTAGAAACGTTGGAAAAGAACGACGTTTCTTAAAAAACGTGGGATATTTCCCATCGTTTTTAAATAAAATGTCGGGCCCCTGAATTATTTTTGACCGCACAACCCTTTCAGCTGCTCCCTCTAATATTTTGTTTCCCTCCAACAAACCGCTACTTTCCCTCAATTGTATTCGCATACGGGTCTTTGTTTTTTTATGTTGCCCTAAAAAAACCTTGCCTCAATTGTATTCGGCGCTGCTTCTCAAAAAACATTGCCTCAACAAACCGCTACTTGAATTCGGCACTGCTTTTCAAAAAACATTGCCTCAACAAACCGCTACTTGAATTCGGCACTGCTTCTTAAAAAACATTGCCTCAAAAAACATTGCCTCAATTGTATTCGCATACGGCCGCTGAATACTGTCTATTGTGTTCTTAAATTCGGCACTGCTTCTTATAGTTGGGGATGCTTCTTAAATTTGGGGCTTCTTCTTGAAGTTTCCCTCAATTGCCCTAAGCTTGAATTCTGTTTTTTGATGTTGAATTGCTGAATACGGCCGCTGCTTCTCAAGGTAAATCTTGAATCTTCTAATCTTTATCATTCACTCTCTCATTATCGATTTTATCTTGAATCAAAATTGAGACATGGCACTGATGAAATATCTGAATGAAATTTTGAATTGCCCCTGCTTCATTTTAATTAAAAAAGTTATGTAAATCATTGATTACCATAAAAACGCTCTGATGGTATCAATTTGTGATTCACATGGTATCCTAACATACTTTTTTAATTTTAATTAAAAAAACTCTGATGGTATCAATTCTAAGAAATCACCCCTGTTTCATTATAATCAAATTTCCATGGAAGAGGCGTGAGTGATAAAGACAGAGACGTGTATTTTATGTGTGCGCGTGTGTGTGTGCGCGCATATTAGAGAAGAGAGTGATAAAGACAGAGACGAAATCAAGAGGGTGGGGGAGGGGCAGCAGCCATGGCAGGGGGAGGAAGGGAGGCGGAGAGCTATGGCCGTAAAAGTAGCCTCATAATTTCTATAAATCATTGATTACCATAATTATTATTTTTTACTTTTTAAACATATAAATGAGGTTAAATATCAAAATACTCTTCTAAAGTTACACGTGACCGACACATGACCCTTTTTCCTGTCCAAAAATTAACGGTACGAGGTTACTTGAAATCATGTTGGAAGTTCAAAGGATTAGGTATAAAAACTGAAAGTTCGGTTGGTGAAGTGATAAGGAGGGTAAAGTTCAAGGACCCAAGTGTAATTAACCATTACAAAATTATTCCCATTCAATTTTTTCAATATTTATTTAAACCGAAAAGGAAAATAAAAGGTCTGGAAATAATTATATTTCCATTTTAATTAAAAAACTCTGATGGTATCATTAAAAAAGCTCTGTTTCTTCTCATGACAACCACTCTACCGCCTATTACCATAAAAAAGTCTATGTGGTCAATGTATAACTTTCAACAACAAATTAAGGAATCCACATGTACGTACAGAACTTCAATGATAACTAAATACCTAATTCAGTCCAACATAACAAGTAGAATGAAGACAACTTAGATAAATTATTTTTGAGTTAACTAATAATAAAATTACCTTTCAACAATCAAAGATATGGGTATGGTATATTGAATTTGATCGACTAAAATTATGTTTCTTATATTGTCATGTTCCTTGCTGAAGCAAACGTGACCTGGATATCAATAGGCGCATCAAACTGGTTATCTCGAGCTCTTTCTTATATCGGCCTTCAGAGATCCTCTCTCGTTCAGGTATCATTTTCACTTCTACGACTGCATCCAATGAAATAGTAATGAATACATAATATCAAAAGCATCTTTAAAATATGCATTGACTAATAATACATCAATGCTAATTGGAAGGCGAATAAATGATATCAAAAGCACTCAAAAGTTAGAAAATGTGTAAGATTTCTTATTTGTAATGGCAAATAAGTTTTTTAGGCCATCAAGGTGTGTTTTATCGGAGCGATTGAATTAATTTGAAATGTTGGATTATGTTTGTTGTGGGGACGAAGTGATGTTTCAGTAGATAATCTTGTTGTCGTAAGTCGTGTCCAATTTTGTAAATTTTATATATTTCTGTTGCATTTGACAAGTTGTGTAATCTTTTATTTTTTGCATCTTATTATGTTGTTTTAAAACAAATTAAAAAAAAAATATTAAGTCGACCATTTTTTTTTTGCTCTCTACTTTTTATATTTGATAACCTTAGACCATGATGTTTGGTAAGAAACAAAAGTCATGTTACATGTTACTTTTTTGTTACCTTTGTGTTGAACTTGCCAATTGACAAAATTTTATTGTGTTTACTTATTCATTTCATCAGGTTAATCGATTCATACTGATGGATAAGAGTTGGATTAATATAACACATAGAGGTCATCCTTTGTACGAGAAAGGAGCAGAAGAATTCGTTAAGTTTGCCTCTGATAATAAATCGAATGTTGAAAGAATATTATGTCCATGTAAGAAATGCCGCAATATGCTATATGTGAAGAAAGATGATGTTGTAGAACATTTATTGCTAAATCGGTTTTTAGATAGCTACACATGTTGGACTTATCATGGGGAATCTGCAACATCTTCGGTTCCTTATCCTGATTCGGTTATTGGTGATGAAATGTGAGAGATAATACATGATGCTTTTGGAATTCCTAATATAAGCCCACTTAACTTTATGGGTGGTGGTGATGCGCATCAACATATGGATGGCCCCGATGAAGAGACCAAGAAATTCTTCAATTTGATAAAAGAATCTGAAAGAGAGTTGTACCCAGATTGTAAGAAGTATACAACTCTCTCGTTTCTTATCCGATTATTGCATTTAAAGTGCCTTGGTGGGTGGAGTGACAAGACATTCACAATGTTGCTTGAATTATTAAAAGATTCATTTCCTGATGGTGAAACATTGCCAAAGTCTTTTTACGAAGCAAGGAAGTTGATTGCAAACTTAGGGCTAGATTACAAGAATATTCATCCATGCCCTAACGATTGCATGCTCTATTGGAATGAGACAGAACGAGAGAATGAATGTCGAAAGTGTCATACCCCAAGGTACAAACAAGTAAATGGTCAATCATATGCTGATGCCATTATAAATCGAAAAATTCCTACAAAGGTGGTACGATACTTCCCTTTAATACCAAGACTTCAAAGGCTCTTTATGTCATCAAATATAGCATCACAGATGAGATGGCATGCCGATGAGCGTGTTGATGATGAAAATGTAAGGCATCCAGCTGATTCTCTTGCTTGGAAAACATTTGATGGTATTTATCCAGATTTTGCACTAGAACAGCGGAATGTTAGGCTTGGATTATCCAGTGATGGGTTCAACCCATTCAGGAGCATGAGTATTGTCCATAGCACGTGGCCCGTAATTTTAATAATATATAAATTGCCTCCATGGTTATGTATGAAACAACCATATATGATATTACCAATAATTATTGATGGTCCTCGCAGCCCTGGAAATGACATTGATGTTTATTTCCGCCTTTTAATTGATGAATTAAAGGAATTATGGGTTGGGGTAAACACTTATGATGCAGCTAGTAATCAGATGTTTGAAATGCGTGCATCGTTGTTATGGACAATTAGTGATTTTCCAGCTTATGCAAATTTGTCGGGGTGGAGCACAAAAGGTAGATTGGCGTGTCCATGTTGTCATAAATACACTCGATCCCGTTAGTTGTTTAAGGGAGGTAAGCATTGCTACTTGGGTCATCGTCGATGGTTGCCCAAAGGGAATAAATTTAGAACAAATAAAAACTCCTTTGATGGTACAGTTGAGTTGGGTACAAAGCCCACCCGATTATCTGGAGCTGAACCATATGATGAGGTAAAAAATTTCAATAATAATTTTGGGAAGGATCCTGAGTTAGGAGGTAAGAGGAAAAGGGTTGGTGAAAGAGTTGAAACCTTAACACATAATTGGAAGAAAAAAAGTATATTTTTTGAGTTAGATTATTGGAAGGACAATTTGTTACGCCACAATCTTGATATAATGCATATTGAGAAGAATGTGTGTGATAATGTGCTTTGGACATTATTAAATGTGTATGGAAAGGGGAAGGATAACTTAAAATCCCGTCATGAATTGGAAGATATGGGTATTCGTAAGCCGTTGCATCCTCAGAAACGGGTGAACAACAAATATTATTTGCCACCTGCATGTTTCACCTTGGACACTAAGGGTAAAGACATAGTTTGTAAAATGTTAAAGGAGGTGAAAGTCCCATATGGTTATGCTTCGAACATATCGCGTTGTGTTAACCTTAAACAACGTACGATATCGGGACTCAAGAGTCATGACAACCATATCTTAATGCAAGAACTACTTCCCATTTCCTTAAGAAATGTGTTGCCTAAGAATGTGCTCGGACCATTAGTTGAGCTAAGTAACTTCTTTAGAAATATGTACTCGAAAGTGATGAATGTAACCAACTAAGATCATGTTCAATCTCGCATTGAGCTCATACTATGCCAACTTGAGAGGATCTTTCCACCTTCATTTTTTGATGTCATGGAGCATTTGGTTATTCATTTAGCAGAAGAGGCGAAGATTGGAGGACCGCCGCAATACCGATCGATGTATCCTATTAATAGGTGTGTTATCATTTGATATATATATATATATATATATTTAAATATTTTTCACGGTAGTTTTTTCTTACTAATTGAAATTTCCCTCACCATAGATACTTGTTCACATTAAATAATTATGTGAAGACCCGCAGTCATCCAGAGGGTTCAATTGCACAAGGATATTGGGTAGAAGAATGCTTGACATTTTGCTCAAGGTACCTACGTGATGATGTTGAGACGAAGTCTAATCGCCCAACAAGGAATGATGATGATAGTTCTTTTGATCACTTTTGTGGTCGTAAATTAGGAAAAGCGGAGGGATTTGTGCTTGATGACATTACATATGTACAAGCACATCGATATGTGCTTGTCAACACAGATGCAATTGCTCCGTTTCGAGAGTAGGTATATTCATGAAGAAAATTCTTTCGTTTTTAGCCATGTAAAGAATAATGTAATGATTCTTTTTAATGCAGTACTCATTGTGCATCAATTAGGAGTGATTATCGTCTCAGACCACATGTTGTGGACCGCATTCATAACGAAACATTTCATTTGTGGTTTAAGGATCATGTAAGTAAAATGTACATTAAAAACAATGTTTTACATTTACATGTATTATTACATAACTATGGCATGTAAAACATTTTTTTTGTAATAAAATAGGTGAGGAAGTTAGTCCAGGCAAAGAACATAGATATATCACAAGAAATTCAGATTTTAGCTACGGGTCCCCTAAAAAAGGCAAAAAGATTCATCGGATATATTATCAATGGTGTTAGGAATCACACTAAGGCTCGTGAGAGGATAAGAGCCACGCAAAATAGTGGAGTCATGTTAAATGCAACGACTGAAAGTTATGCAAGTGCAAGAGACATAAATCCCGTATCTGGAGATGTCAATTTTTATGGAGTTTTGATGGATATCATTGAGCTGCATTATTCAAAACACAATAAGTTCGTGTTGCTCAAGTGTGACTGGGTTGACAATAGTAGAGGTCTCATTGATCAAGATGACTTTGGATTCACGCTTGTAAACTTCAACCATTTGTTGTATCCCAGGCATCAAAAAACCGATGAACCATTCATACTAGCATCTCAGGCAAAGCAAGTATTTTATGTATAAGACCTAGTGGAGAAACATTGGCATATTGTTGTTAAAACAAAGCCTCGAGACTTTTTTGATGTGTTTGGGCAACAATTAACAAGCGAGAGCACTATGAATGATGAAACAGAGGCATGGACTGATCAATGTTTGGACGATGCAACATTGGCAACTGGTGATGATGTTAGTTGGGTTAGACAAGGTGTGGATGGAGCATTAGTTGATGAGGAAACCACGGGGCAGATGGATGAAGATGAATAGAAATATTGATTAGCTAGTCATTTGAATATGCATTAAGAACTTGTGTGGATTTATTTTTCTTAGTCCATTTTCTTTTTTTTTCCATAGGCTGCTTATAATGGTATAATGTGTTAACTAGTATTGATTTTATTAGCGTTCTTTGAATTATGAATAGTTTATACGACTCAAAATTACAATGGTATAATGGTTTGGTTGACATGGGATTTATTGGATCCAAATTTACTTGGTGTGATCAAAGTGCAAATAATGATATGATATTAGATAGATTAGACATAGGTCTTTCCATTCAAGCAGACACTGACCTGGTTCCTAAGGCTTTTAAGTAATTGATTTTCTGTTTTAATTAACGGGGCTCCTAAAGGATTCTTTAACTCATCTAGAGGTATTAGGTAGGGGGGTCCAATATCTCCTATCCTATTCATATTAGCAGCTGATTTTGAGTAGAGGTTTGGTTAGATTAATTAACTCAAATTCTATCAAGCATTATTATCACTTGAGTGGATTTCCTCTAATTTCTAATCTCTCTTTTATCTTCATGTTGCATTAACATTCTTGAACGATCTATTTAACTACCTTTCGTACCATGGGACCTTGGGTATGGTCAAGGACTGCTTCATTAGGAACATGTTCTTACTTGCTTCTCTAGAATGCATCACATTTATTAATATCCTGCTTTAGCTTGTCCATTAAAAGAATAATAATAATATTGAAGTTTGTGCTTTTGTTTGTTATAAGTTGCTTTGTGATAACTTATTTATAAGTTCATGTTGCGTTAACATTCTTGAACAATCATAAATATACAAAAAAACAAACTTGGAAAGCATATGGGCAGGGAAATTGCCCTCTCTGTGAACAAAGCTGTATGAATAATCTTCCAAAAGCCTTCTAACTTGGTCCAGAAGAATTCCAGCAGCTGAGCAAATATCCTCTTCCTTTAACAAATCTTTTATAATGTTAAGGCAATCACTTTCAATCAACAGCTACCTCTACCCAACGTCAATGCCAAACCTGCACAAAATTTACCCGACAAGTCCCGAATGACAGCACCAATCCCTATGCATCCTGATTTGTTGTTAATAACAGCATCCATATTCAGTTTATAGTGTCCATTAGGCGGTGGCATCCATCATTTCCATCCTGGAATCTTCGTCAGGCGTGTTGGGTCATTGGCTTCCTTACAATTTTTAAGCACCTTGGCAGCGTGCTTGTATACTTCCCAAGCTGTTTTACAATTCTCTCCATTCCACACGGCATTTCTATTTCTCCGAAGCCCCCACACCACCATGCTGAAATTCCACTATTCTTTGGTCTCGAATTCCACTCTATTAACAGGTTTCTTGGTCACAGTTTTTGAATTACGATAATAGGTGAATGGGAGAATATTACAGCCATTGATTTGATATTACAAGTTAGAAGAAGAAGAATGATTGGAATTATAAGGAGTATAATATATGGTTGTAAATTTGTCCTTTGAGTTAACATGCTTTGTTTTTAATGGTACAAATGATAGGTGATGCCTTGTCATGATTCATTTAATAATTATAATGTATTTGATAGGTGGAGTCTATTTTAGCTTATCTTATAACTGTAGATGTTGCATGATGGCCTAATTTACCATTAGATTTAATTTTTGGTGGGCCTCATGTATGTAATGTAAATTGACAACTAAAAATAAAAAAATAATTTTGTGATGTTGATGCATGGAAAATTTAGAAGTTAGATTCACCCAGGTTAAAATAATAAATTTACAGACATTCTGAATTCGCCCCTATATTTTAACAAAAATTCTGACTAAACTCACTATTTAGGTTGTCATTATTTGACTTTATCAACCATTTGTTTCATTTCAAACTTCAACCGCTAATTTGACTTTTAACGATCCAAAAAGAGTCGCAAAAAGTGAGAAAAAAGCGTCACTAAAAGCCAATATTCAACATTAATGCATCTAAAGAAACAGGTCTTGGTTCTAGCTTTAGATAACTAACAAGAATTGAATGGAAAATAATATTTTATAGAGGTTTGAATGGTTGAACATAAATCATAATCATTTTATAGTGTTTCCCATTTTGTATGTTGTATTTAATCTCTTTTGTTATGTAAATTGGGGTATTATACTGTTGTTCTTCCACTCATTTGGCATTGCAACATTAACTGTTTTTCTCATGTTATTTCATTCAGTACGATGACGATCATTAGATCTCATACCCAACACATTAGAGGAGCTATGCCAACCCCTGAGCAGCAACAAGAACATGTAGGAGCTAACCCTGCCATGCCTGAACCTCCATCGAATTGGCCACCTATTACACCATTGATCCCTCCATTGTCGGGTAGCAACGAACAACAAGAAGTTACAGGTATGGTTTTTAGTTGACTTATTTGTATTTGTAATTGATGAAAAGTATTATTCTTGACATTTAAGTAATTCATGAATGATTTTTTTTGTCAATCCTACTTAACACTTAGATCCGAGCTTCGGTCAAGAGCAGTAGCATAAACGAGTTCGAGGCCCCACTTTAATGCATAGCGGGTGGGGTAAAGATGGTGGCATTTTAGAAATTGAGGTGAATGATCTTGGGCAACCCATTGAAGAACCCGCGTCTAGACTTGCTTCAAATTTAGGGGTTCTAGCACGCAATGGCCAACTAGCACCATTGACCTACTTTGATTGGAGACAAGTACCCGAAGAGGATAAGAACATGATTTGGATTCATATCAAGGTACAATGTTAATAAAATGAAAATAGGGGTCCTAATTTGAATACGTGAATATATAGTTTCAAGTTTATCTCTCTAACACGTTGATGTAATGTAGGAGAATACGAATGCCACGGAAGAGATGAGAAAATTTATGATGCAATCCGTCGGAAGAAAGTGGAAGGATTGGAAGGCCACGGCAAAGCTCCAACGTTATACTAAGTATAGAACTAATGAGGAACGCTTGAAAAATTGTCCCCAACGAGTCGAGGAAAATCAGTGGAAAACGCTCGTCTATAACTGGGACTCCGCCGAAGCACATGTATGTATTAGTTGTTTAGTCTAGTCATGAATTACGTGTACACACTATGCTTATCTCGCCTATAAATAACATCATGAAATGAATTAATTTATTAAAAAGATCAAATATTAGGATTTAATCCAAATTTGTTATATGACTAACTATATTTCCATTGTATTAGGCCAAAAGTGCGAAGAACAAAGCCATTCGTGCGCATTTGCAAATGCTGCACACATCTAATTGAAAATCTCATGCTCAAGTTAAACACGCGGTAATTCATTGTTATACTTACTAATTCAAGTAGAATTTTTTTTATACTTACTAATTCATTATTATTATTGTATTGTATTGTTATGTTATGCTTTCACACTTATTATATTGTACTTGTAGATGACTAAAGCGATGGGATCCAAACCAACTCGTAGGATGGTGTACAAGGAGACGCATGTAACCAAAGGAAAGGGGCCTGTTAATGAAGCAGCTGCCCGAGCGATTGTATGTATCTTTTGTGCTGTGATATTTTTTTAGATAACTATACATAGCCTCTTCGTTAATTATTTTTATATAACTAAGCTCATGTTAAAGTTAGGAATACATACTAGCTCATGGAGAATTACTTCTGACGCAGTTCAAGTCCTTAATTCCACATATTAGTGTGACACCCCGCCTAATTAATCCCGGGTGATCTGTCCTAAATCAAGTTAGAAAAGGTTTCTCAGTTGGTCCATTCTTAGCATCACTGTCGTCTTTTTAATTACTAACCACCTAAGTGAGAAAATAGACTGGTGCCAATTTTTATCTTTCAATTAATTAAATAAAACTCGTGCGGAACATACAATAATACACAATCACGGTTAATTAAAATAACCATCCACAATTAAAAACACTTAACCGAATAAACCATCGGTCCAAATATCCAATACAAGTAAATATCATAAAACATCTCAACAAGTCTACTACTGATAAAAGAACTGTGAGCGACAAGCTCAGATAACTACTAGAGAGTCCCTACAAGAATGGAAGAAGGAGGCGTCTAGCAAAACCTCGCAACATCCACATGTGCTGCAGTAAGGATACCTGGAATAGAGTCAAGCTTGGCGCCCTTGTGGTTGGACACCTAAAAGGTTTTTTAAAAAAATTTATAGCAAGGGTTAGTACCCAAAAACATTTGAAAACATTTAACAAATGATTAACTTGCAGTAATAAATATATATGCATGCTCTTCATATTTTAGTTAGTGTCGCACTCTCTTGAGGACTTCCTCACCCCTCCCCTAATGTGCACTACTAACGCTTCCAATTAATTTACTAGGTCCTACGCTCCTGACCCAATGCTTATTTTAACCCTTGAATTTTACCTATTCTAACTGAGTATGCCTTAATTCATGATTTTTAAGTTATTATAAACGTCAACTTAATTGAATCATTACTCCTCTTAATTTCATATAACATTCACACCTATTATGCACATAATACATTTTTCACTATGTATTAATTATCCCCTATATAATCATTTACCTAATTATATATTTAATCATATTACAGTATTCACAAACATACTGAAATAACATTTAATACCAACTTTCGACCGAGTAAGAATACTCACAAAATATAAATTTTTCCAAGTGCTATCCCTCTAGGTGTATTCACGTAACCTAGTTATCCAAGTTAGATTAGCTCACTAACTTAGTTTAACATACGAATTGGAGGCGGTCATATTCCTTCCCTGAAAGTGAGATACTCCTCACCCATACAACGGACGCTATGACTTGGGATTATACTCGCCCTACTCCTCAAGCTAGGGGATTCATCCACTGCGCACAACCTCCCCCTATAGCACTAGAGTACATACTAATAATATTCAATCACTGATATTAATGCACACACACTATATATATATATACTACCACACTCCGTATATATATATATATATATATATATATATATATATATATAAAACGTCCCGTCTACACCATGTACAAAACCCGTAACATAAGTACATTTAATTTATTAAGAGTTTATGGCCCAAATCTAATTATTAATTAATTCGCACATTAATTAATTAAGTCACCTTTGGTGTCACTCCCACCGTAAAATTAGACTTACTCTCGTAGTCCGAAATAACCTCACCTGAGTCTAAATTCCCGACTCCCGAATTTTTTTTTTATCATTACGTGACAACAAAAATTCCTCAAATCCTAATTAACTTTACTCATGATTAATTAGGTTTAAACTCATGTATTAATTTCGCCATGATTAATTACATAAATATTTATTATATAAATTTTCTTTTATATACATAACTGGGCAGAATTGCCGAAATCTGCCGACCTTCGATCGATCGACCCCAGACCTTCGATCGATCGATCGAGCAGGTCTTCGTCTTCTTCACGAAGACAGAATCAGCCATGGACGAAAACTCTCAAACCCTAATTCCTTCTACCAGTAACCTCAAGCCCTCTTAGCATTAATACATGTTAGAAACCTTATTAGGGACCTCCAGAATGTCCACCAACATCATTAATTCGTCCATTAACTACAATTTCTGAATTTGGGGAAATATCCATCTTTAATTCCTTATACATTTACATCCCAAATCCCTTCACCAAATTCATTTCTAGTTATCCAGATATCATCCTACCAGATATGTATCAATTTATAATATCAGATTTCTACAAGAATTCTCATTCAAATTCGTAAATCAGATTATTATTTTTCAAAACCTCATGTTTATGCCATGAACACCCAAAATGAATTTTTATCAAACACATCACATGAATATGAATTTTAAAAACAGATTCAATACTATTGCAAGTTACCCACTTGCCTTAGGTTTCGTAGTGTCTGATTCGGAGATGAATTTCCAAGGTTGAAGATGATCCTTGTTGGCTCTCTAGTGATCCCAAAGCTGCCCTTAACTGCTATTAGGTTTCGTAATACACTTAGCCTTTTCTAAAACCCTATCAGCCGTTTTATCATTCTTCCCAAATTCCTTAATTTACCTAATCCCGTTTTTTGCCTAATGGGCCAAGCCCAAGTGACCCAAATGCCCCCGTGTGGGCCCGGCTATGTCTAAAAACGCCCCGTGACCCGTTTACTACCCCCGGGTACACTTTTCCGACTATCTCGGCCCATTCGGACTCAATCGTAGACTCATAATTGGCATCCGAATTAATTTATAAAAATATTTATCCCCTCACCCCTTTAGTCTATACCGACTCCCGGTTGAGATAAGTGCATACCCTGTCATTAATACTCGAAATGACTTAAATAAATAATTACTATTCACTTAGTAAATAACTTTTCGTAAATATTAACCATTTACTCCTCGATTAATATTTAAATAAAATTTCCCTAATTAATTCAATTAAATTACGACTCACAAGTAATTTTCAATTTCCGAATTAATTAAATATTTAATGCATGAAAAATGTGGGGTGTTACAATTAGGAAGTCCTTGAGTATATTATGGTAGATAATGGAAGGAGTGATGAGGGCCCATACCAATTCATGGTAAACTCAAACAGATGTATGTATTATGATTCTTACTTGTTCATATATATTAGATACTTCCACAAGTAAGAATAAACTCAAACACAAAAGTTAATCTACTCGAAACACATTTGTGTTTGACAGAAATGAACAACAATATGTATTTTGTATGTAGCCCCCTTACATTAGAGTAGAAGGTCCAATATGTTTCCTTGAATTTAGGATAATTCACCCAGTTATTCTCAATTTAGAGCCTGAGTAGCCAATGTTCAACAGACCAACATCACTGATAGTCTTAAAAGTCATTAATAACAATTAAATTAATAGTGTTACTCCTGCCTTTTCTTCAGAGGATAAGATAATATTGCAATCCTGCATGCAACTCATGAGTTTATCTCCATTTATGTCTCGTTCCCCATCTAATCCAGTCGGAGCTATATATGTAAAGCGGAACTCCCTTTTCAAACACACAGATTGAGAAAAATAAGAAAATGGGAGTTTTTTTTTTAGATTAAAGACTTGTTGAATGCCCTTATCAAAGCTTGAGAACTGGTGTTTAAAGGTCATTCCCTTGCAAATACTAGAAATAAAATTCGGAGGAATTTGAAATAATTGTATTTGAACAAATAGGAGAGTTTTCAAAGAAAGCCTTGTTCCTACTTTTCCAAACATCCCAACAAATAGTTAATAGAATCAACAAAGTCAGTTTTAATCCAATTCCAATCATTTTTGTAGAATGATCCACCAAAACCATCTGGGCCAGGGGCTGATTCCTCATTTAGGTCTTTCAGTGCCTTGAAAACTTCTTCCTCTGTACAAATTCTTTATGATATTTGTTCATATCAGGGATTATAAGGGAAGATATGAAATCTGAGGTTGATATGTCATTAAAAGGGATATCAGCAGCCAATTGATTTTGATAGAATGACACTATATGATTACTGACTTCAAGCTCATCTTCAATAAAGTTGCCGTCATCATCAGTAATGAAGTGGATATGAAGTTTTTGGTGTTTGGATTTGACTGAGGCGTGAAAAAACTTGGTGTTTTCATCCCTAACTTTAAGCCATTTTATTTAGGATTTTTGTTTCCAGTAAATTTCCTCGATAGTGTAGGCACCCTGGAGATTAGCTTTATAGTTATTCATAGAAATTCTGTTAGCATTACTTCTGTCAAGTTCATAGGCCAACTCCAATTGAAGAGATTGATCCTCCAGGTCCTTAACTTTTTGGAACACATCTTTAAATGTTTCTTTATTCCATCTTCTTAAACTCCCTTTGAGCCTCTTTAGCTTCTCTGCAAAAAATTTCAGACCATGAAGATTGGTTGCATCATTCCAAGTCTTTTTAACCAATTCTTGGAAATTGGGATGATTGAGCCACATCTTTTGAAATTTAAATGGTATAGGATTGGACACTTCCTTTATAGTAACAGATAACAAAAGGGGCATGATCAGAAGAAGTTATGTTTAGATGTTTTATCTTAGATTTAGGATACTCTTCCACACAAGTCTGATTAATAAGGCACCTGTCAAGTCTATACATAATCAGGCCAATTTCATCTCTATGATTGCACCATGTAAATATCTTACCACTATAACCAAGATCATGAAGACCACAGTCCTCTATGTTTTGATTAAAATGTTCCATAGAATTGTGATCAATATTATATCCTCCCAATTTTTCACTTTGAGAACATACTACATTGAAATCTCCCATAACCAAATAAGGAGAATTACAATATGAACTTGAGATTGAACTCATTTGATCCCAAAACTCACTTCTTTCCAACCTTGTACATTTAGCATACAAAAGGTAGCATAAATGCCAGTCTTTAAGGTGGGGTGACTAATTTTAGCAGTAAAATGTTGAGGATGGTCTTCTATACAGATCACTTGGATATTGAATTTTCTATGCAACCTGTGGGTTCTTTATTGGCTTGAGGATCTTCAATCATCTTCTTTCCATTTCTGGTTTGAATGGATTTTGGAACATACTGCTTCGCTTTCTTTGCATACCATCCATTTCTTGAGTCTATGAACATACATGTCTCTTAATCATGACCTTTCTTGGAACAATGTTTGCCATATTTAGGTTTGTTTTCAACAACGACCTCTTGCCATAAACCACTATCGCCACATTCAATCCATATCCTCTTAGAAAAGGGAACAATGTTTATTCTTGTCCCTGATGGTGCAGGTCCTTCGACAGTTATCCCTAGATGTCCTTTGCCAAAATATATAATTGAAAAGCTTCGAAAGCACATTCCAAATGCCATATTTTTTAGTAACCCGTGCAGAATCAAGTTTTATGCCTAAGAAATAGTATTTTTCCTCCAGGATCTGCTTTATAGAATGCGTAGATCACGTCTGAAGCCTTTGTAACAACCCGCCTAATAAGATACCGGGCGATCACTCCAATATTAAATTAAAACAGGAGTCACATATGGATTATCCTTAGCATCACTGTCGAAAATCCATTTAATTACTAATATCCTATTAGGTGGCCGTTAAAAACTTTTACTTAACTACTCTTTTTAACGAATAAATTACAACATCCACAATTAAATGCGTAATGAACTGAAATGAAAATGAAAGGAATTAAAATAACCGAACACTCGGTCCAAATATACAACCATATCGAATGTTGTACTGAAAGAATAAATAAATGCAATTGAGCCATTGGCTCGAATGTTTATACAATATCTCCTATCTAGAGTACAAGGAAAGAAACGTCTACCGATAACCTGGAAGCATCCACAGCTGCTGCAGCAGACGTCTGACTCGAAAGAAAATCCATCCAGGCGTCCCTGTGTCTGGACACCTATGTATATATAGTATAGAGAAAGAAAGGAGAGTAGACAAACGGGTCAGGGCCCGAATGTTTTGAAAATATTTTGCAAGTGAATAAATGCTTTATTTTTAGAAAAATAGTTTTTATCTCATATTTAAATTGGTATCGCACTCCCATGAGATACCCCTCACCTCTCCACTAACAGTGCACTCCTAGCGCATCCCTCTAGACATCCTAGTCAAGATATCCTGCTAAACTAGTCTATCCCAACTACTATCTACCCCAGATAGTCCCAGTGCTAAGGGCTAAACTTCCCTCCATTCTCAACAATGCACTAAGTTCGTGCGTGGGGTGTCTCGCAAAGCGAAATCCAAACAAGGAACCCCCCCGATACACTACTACTTGGCAGGGTCAATGGTAGAGATCCATTAGGCCCGTAGCGCACACAAAGTATAAATATATATGTATACAGATACATCTACCATATATGTCCGGATAATATATTTCCCGGACTGAGGGTTACCAATTGAATTATATATTTATAATACACATCCGGATCTACCTCCCGGACTGAGGTGTATTCTATACAGAAAGTATTTACCAATACTTAACCTTTTCATTTCACAAACTTCCATTTCCCTTCTCATATCCAGGAAATGTATTTAAAGCCAATTCATTATCATGAATTGCTTTACCAAAACATATACCTTTTTAAAAGCCAATTTTATTAACATAAAATGCTTTTCCTTTTTAAATCATCCCATTTCCCTTTTTATACTCAGGAAATGTACCCAAAGCCATTTTCATTAGCATGAAAATGCTTTGATCAAATCGTATGCTTCCACATCCCTTCCTACATCCGGGAGTGTTACCGAAGCCAAACCTTTATCCCATTTCCCTTTTTATATTCAGGAAATGTAAAATATAAAGCCAATCCATTATCATGAATTGCTTTAATAAATCTAAGACCGTCCCTCCGGGTATCCCCACTGGACGCGCCCCTAAATGGCTATCATCTTCCAGGGCCTCCAAGACAACCTGGGAACCTAACAACGTCGGGAAGCGGCCATATGCCTGCGGGATAGTCAAGACCACACCCGAAATCTCCTAACCAGCGCAGTATAAATAAACGCTCATATGGCCTAGGGACTATATCCAACCTGCTTAACAGCCAGGAAGGCTTCACCACAACACGCGCGACTTCCCTTATGATAGCGATTTAGGGAGGTGTGTACAATCCATAATTTATTGATTATGAAAAACATTTCTCATTCCAGTTTGAAAATATTCATTTTTATATTTTCAAAATCCTTTCCATTATAACATATATATATATATATATATATATATATATATATATATATATATATATATATATATATATATATATGTATGTATACCTAAATCACACAGTATATATATATAGCCTATATATTCCTCCTAGAATATATATAACCGGCCACAATGGCCTATATCATCTAACGATGACCATAATCCCAAAGATTCTCTCAAAGAATCATTATCATGCATTCATATATGCATAATACTAAACCCAAAGTATATTCTTACTTTAATAAATAAAACATACTTAAATCCCATCTACGGATTCATTTGGATATCTCCAATTATACTAATTCACTCTAAGTGAATACACACATATATAAACTCCCAATTCCTCAAGTCCTTTAGGACATAACCCTCCATAAATTTCTAATTTGGAAGGCTTTTAAACATAAACTCAAAAAGGAGAAATAATCCTAATCTCCAAAATCTTGGGCTGAAAACAGGGCACCGGTCGACCGGTCCTGGACCCCCGATCGACCGCGGGTTGCAATTAAGCCTACGAAACAAAGCAGTAGGCCTTATTTCCTTGACGCGGTCGACCGGCCATAGGGGCGCGGTCGACCGGTCACATTAGGTCCTCAAAATTAAATTCTCCAAATTCATCTATCCAACAACCCGATTTCATTATCGGGGTTTCTAAACTACCCCAAAATTTTCCAAAACATCTACACGACTAATTCTAGCCGTTATTTTTCCAATTCCCGATTTGATTTCCGAGTTGGAAATTCCAACCCGGAGCTGCCATCTTGTAAAAATCATATCAAATTGTAGAAAAATCATAAAAATACGCGGTCGGCGCTCACGCGACCGTATCGAAAAGATCTACAACTTTCGTGTTTTGGCCGAAAGCTAAATCAATTCTTTTCCTAGTCAAAATAACCCCACAAGATTACGGGTTACTATTCATTGTCTCTTCCAAAATCCCAAACTCCATCTTTCTCCATTTTTGTTGTTTCTAACCTCACCCAACAACTCAATAGACATCTAATCTATGTTTTACAACTAACACATCAATTATTTTGGGGTATTAAATCATTCCTCTTAGTTTTAAACCCTAAAACCATAAAAACCCCAACTTAACATTTCAACCCATTTTTATACTCCATTAACATGGTTTTAACACTAAATATCATTAGGAGTTTACACTACATCAATATGTAAACTCATAATCAACTTTTACCCAATTTATTTTAAGGGTTCTAATCCTAAAATCATATTTATACCAAATGTGATATGAGATTAATGCACAAAAGTAAATAAAGCAAGTAAACACTTGCTTGGAGGATGAAATCCGACAACCTCGAGTCGAATCCGGCGGAGTTTGGCCGGAGTTTCCATTTCTCCTCCTCTTTTCTTCTTCCTCTCTCTCTTCTCTCTCTTTTCTTTATTTCTTTCTTCCTCTCTTCCTCTTTATATATAGAGAAAAGGGTTTTAACCCTTTAAAACCCAAAAACGACTCGTTTACCCAATTACGAGTTACTTTTACCTCTAAAATCACCCGAAACTTATTTTCGACAATCGGACACTCTTTTTCGACTATCTCGGACATTCCGAGAATTATGGCGCTGTCGAAATTCCCATCCGAGGTATTTGACCGCAAATCACTATTCCAATCCAAAATAAATAAATGCGGGTTTTCTACTCAAAATCTTACCTCTTTTGTCGCTAAACTCCACGGCGACATATAAATAAAATATTTCGACCTATATGGTCCCAAAATAATTATTAACACCCTTCAACAATCATTAAATCCTCGAAAATCCCAAAAATCACTATTTCGAGAAATTCTCCAAATTCCAAATTATACTTAATTATGGAATTTAATTATCTCCAAAAAGGACGGGTTGTTACATATCCCCCCTTACAACAGAATTTCGTCCTCGAAATTCAGATACGACCTACACCACCAATCTTAGTATCACTTCAAATCCTAATACCTCAAAGGGAATGATACTAACTCAATGGCTCCCAACCATACACTACGACTACCCTGATCGTAAAGTGACTCTAATACGTCACATAATACCCATCATCTATAATGCCTATTGGCATGAATTTCAACCTTATATACTACGCCCATTCTATTTCAGGCGGTATATAAACAAACTTACCAAGGTGCCCATACACCTTTCCAACTTGTGCACATCTGCACATCCGTAGCGAACGTTCAACACGTAACACTCTCTCCCAATAAGGATCTCCTTTTCTCGGTGTAATACTCATCTATGGGTCATCCCAACCCGCGAAATTCCAGATTCCTAACCTCGGCATTACTAACTCTATCGAGCCTACATCCTATAATGCTATATCTATGCGTTACCCTACCTACGCGAAACTAATAAAATCCTAAGTATGTCCCTAGTGCCCAAAGCCTCTCTCAACTTCCGACAATTGCTTGGCTTCATGCGTGGGACGTCTCGCCGAGGCGAAATCCACACAAGGAACCCTCCCGTTACACTACTCCCTCGCGTAGTCGGTCATCGAGATATAACGACCCAAGGCACACAAGCGGGACGTCCTAAATCCTACTAGGCTAGCCTATGAATGAATTTCTACTATCTTATCCTTCCGCCCATACGGAAGGAAACCTAATCCATCGAAGTGCCCACTTTCTATAGAAAGTGTCACGAACATAATACCCAAATTGTATCTCCTCAAAATTTGCCTTTTCATTAAGGTTGGTTATATTCCTCAACCCAATTTCTCCAAATTTGCCTTCTTATTAAGGCAGGGATATCATCCTCAAATCAAATTCTCTAAGTCCCACTCCACCCAACTACTTGTGGTGAGAGGACCAATTTAGTGCTTTTCCATAGCACAATATTTCCATAAACATACCATCATCACAGAGCTCGTAGTCTATAGTGGTTCATCCACACTATAAGACTAACCCCCATCCTTGCATCCAATAACAGCTCTCCACGCCCGACGCCGTTAAGAGTCATGTGTGGAGTGTCTCGCAAAGAGAAATCCAAACAAGGAACCCCTCCACACATTAACACTTGACTTCGTCCGTCACGGAGTCCCGTTATTTCAGACATGCAACCGGGATATCCCTATCCCCTAATCCAACAAAAAGATGGTCTGAACTCCTATCTCTAACTAAGAGTCACACCACCCAGCGCTCGCACTACTTCTAAGTCCTTGCGCAAACCAATACTGAGCCAAATCTTACAGCTCAACAATATTCCTGTGGGCCTTACATTATATCTATAAGGTTGCCACACATACCAACCAAAAATAAGGAAGCCTCTACTCATTGAGGTTCCATCAATCCATAATAATAAAGGTGAACTCGACCTTTATCAAGGTGAGACACCACAATAACAACCTGTCCCCTCCAGGAACTGCGGACACGATAGACTTTCCATAATTAGCCTGCTATCGCTCCGATCAACCAATACATTATACGTATATATACAAAATATAATCACCCGCCTCTATGGCGAGTGAAGGAAAACAAAATTCCGCTATCGCGGAAAACACATAGGCCTACATTATTATGTTAACGAGACCAAAACAAAACTCATATTACTCACACGAGTCTAAGGTTATCGAACACCACAACTTCATCTAGCCACACCTCTTACCAAAATTCTCAACTCTAGGCCCCCATCTGGGCGCCCTAACCTCGTCCTTTATTCCTATTGGAAAAGACTAACCGTGTGGCTCCGCACTCCACAATACCATTTCCATCACTGGTCTTCCTGACCATGATAGGGTCGTCAGCACCATCTGACTCTATAGCCTTATTCCTTACAATCATCTTACTAATCCTCTTAACTCCTTTGTTAAAAGGAAATTTCACCACTGGTTCCAACCATCCTCCTTGCAGACTCATGGGGACTCACGGTTAAAACTATCCGTAAAATCCCTTTGGAACCCTTATCTCCACGGGGTAATCCAACTTGAGTACCACTTCCTATCACAGTAGTACTTGGTTGCTCATAACTACTATACTTTAGTAGTCGTCGCAACAATCCTTAGAATTTGCCATAAGGAGAGTGGGATCTACTAAGGTCCTCGTCCCCGTCTCCTACCAGCTCCCCCAGCTAAGCTCCAACTCCTGCTGCCCTCCGAGCTCTGCACACGATTCTCAACAAGCGCGTAAAAGATTTCTATAATCTTCTAATATGGCAGGAGATCAAAATCTCACAAGAGATATCAACAATCCTAATCCTGGGGCTCTATACAAATCGAGAGCAATGCTGAAAGCGTAGTACGTCCGCACAGATTCCTAAGGACACTAGAACCTGATGCTCTGATACCATCTGTAACAACCCACCTAATAAGATACCGGGCGATTACTCCAATATTAAATTAAAACAGGAGTCACATATGGATCATCCTTAGCATCACTGTCGAAAATCCATTTAATTACTAATATCCTATTAGGTGTCCGTTAAAAACTTTTACTTAACTACTCTTTTTAACGAATAAATTACAACATCCACAATTAAATGCGTAATGAACTGAAATGAAAATGAAAGGAATTAAAATAACCGAACACTCGGTCCAAATATACAACCATATCGAATGCTGTACTGAAAGAATAAATAAATGCAATTGATCCATTGGCTCGAATGTTCATACAATATCTCATATCTAGAGTACAAGGAAAGAAACGTCTACCGATAACCTGCAAGCATCCACAGCTGCTGCAGCAGACGTCTGACTCGAAGGAAAATCCATCCAGGCATCCCTGTGTCTGGACACCTATGTATATATAGTATAGAGAAAGAAAGGAGAGTAGACAAACGGGTCAGGGCCCGAATGTTTTGAAAATATTTTGCAAGTGCATAAATGCTTTATTTTTAGAAAAATAGTTTTTATCTCATATTTAAATTGGTATCGCACTCCCATGAGATACCCCTCACCTCTCCACTAACAGTGCACTCCTAGCGCATCCCTCTAGACATCCTAGTCAAGCTATCCAGCTAAACTAGTCTATCCCAACTACTATCTACCCCAGATAGTCCCAGTGCTAAGGGCTAAACTTCCCTCCATTCTCAACACTGCACTAAGTTCGTGCGTGGGGTGTCTCGCAAAGCGAAATCCAAACAAGGAACCCCCCCGATACACTACTACTTGGCAGGGTCAATGGTAGAGATCCATTAGGCCCGTAGCACACATAAAGTATAAATATATATGTATACAGATACATCTACCATATATGTCCGGATAATATATTTCCAGGACTGAGGGTTACCAATTGAATTATATATTTATAATACACATCAGGATCTACCTCCCAGACTGAGGTGTATTCTATACACAAAGTATTTATCAATACTTAACCTTTTCATTTCAAAAACTTCCATTTCCCTTCTCATATCCAGGAAATGTATTTAAAGCCAATTCATTATCATGAATTGCTTTACCAAAACATATACCTTTTTAAAAGCCAATTTTATTAACATAAAATGCTTTTCCTTTTTAAATCATCCCATTTCCCTTTTTATACTCAAGAAATGTACCCAAAGCCATTTTCATTAGCATGAAAATGCTTTGATCAAATCGTATGCTTCCACATCCCTTCCTACATCCGGGAGTGTTACCGAAGACAAACCTTTATCCCATTTCCCTTTTTATATTCAGGAAATGTAAAATATAAAGTCAATCCATTATCATGAATTGCTTTAATAAATCTAAGACCGTCCCTCCGGGTATCCCCACTGGACGCGCCCCTAAATGGCTATCATCTTCCAGGGCCTCCAAGACAACCTGGGAACCTAACAACGTCGGGAAGCGGCCATATGCCTGCGGGATAGTCAAGACCACACCCGAAATCTCCTAACCAGCGCAGTATAAATAAACGCTCATATGGCCTAGGGACTATATCCAACCTGCTTAACAGCCAGGAAGGCTTCACCACAACACGCGCGACTTCCCTTATGATAGCGATTTAGGGAGGTGTGTACAATCCATAATTTATTGATTATGAAAAACATTTCTCATTCCAGTTTGAAAATATTCATTTTTATATTTTCAAAATCCTTTCCATTATAACATATATATATATATATATATGTATGTATACCTAAATCACACAGTATATATATATAGCCTATATATTCCTCCTAGAATATATATAACCGGCCACAATGGCCTATATCATCTAACGATGACCATAATCCCAAAGATTCTCTCAAAGAATCATTATCATGCATTCATATATGCATAATACTAAACCCAAAGTATATTCTTACTTTAATAAATAAAACATACTTAAATCCCATCTACGGATTCATTTGGATATCTCCAATTATACTAATTCACTCTAAGTGAATACACACATATATAAACTCCCAATTCCTCAAGTCCTTTAGGACATAACCCTCCATAAATTTCTAATTTGGAAGGCTTTTAAACATAAACTCAAAAAGGAGAAATAATCCTAAAATCCAAAATCTTGGGCTGAAAACAGGGCACCGGTCGACCGGTCCTAGACCCCCGGTCGACCGCGGGTTGCAATTAAGCCTACGAAACAAAGCAGTAGGCCTTATTTCCTTGACGCGGCCGGTATTTCCTTGACGCGGTCGACCGGCCATAGGGGCGCGGTCGACCAGTCACACCAGGTCCTCAAAATTAAATTCTCCAAATTCATCTATCCAATAACCCGATTTCATTATCGGGGTTTCTAAACTACCCCAAAATTTTCCAAAACATCTACACGACTAATTCTAGCCGTAATTTTTCCAATTCCCGATTTGATTTCAGAGTTGGAAATTCCAACCCGGAGCTGTCATCTTGTAAAAATCATATCAAATCGTAGAAAAATCAGAAAAATACGCGGTCGGTGCCCACGCGACCGTATCGAAAAGATCTACAACTTTCGTGTTTTGGCCGAAAGCTAAATCAATTCTTTTCCTAGTAAAAATAACCCCACAAGATTACGGGTTACTATTCATTGTCTCTTCCAAAATCCCAAAATCCATCTTTCTCCATTTTTGTTGTTTCTAACCTCACCCAACAACTCAATAGACATCTAATCTATGTTTTACAACTAACACATCAATTATTTTGGGGTATTAAATCATTTCTCTTAGTTTTAAACCCTAAAACCATAAAAACCCCAACTTAGCATTTCAACCCATTTTTATACTCCATTAACATGGTTTTAACACTAAATATCATTAGGAGTTTACACTACATCAATATGTAAACTCATAATCAACTTTTACCCAATTTATTTTAAGGGTTCTAACCCTAAAATCATATTTATACCAAATGTGATATGAGATTAATGTACAAAAGTAAATAAAGCAAGTAAACACTTGCCTGGAGGATGAAATCCGACGACCTCGAGTCGAATCCGGCGGAGTTTCCATTTCTCCTCCTCTTTTCTTCTTCGTCTCTCTCTTCTCTCTCTTTTCTTTCTTTCTTTCTTCCTCTCTTCCTCTTTATATATAGAGAAAAGGGTTTTACCCCTTTAAAACTCAAAAACGACTCGTTTACCCAATTACGAGTTACTTTTACCTCTAAAATCACCCGAAACTTATTTTCGACAATCGGACACTCTTTTCCGACTATCTCGGACATTCCGAGAATTATGGCGCAGTCGAAATTCCCATCCGAGGTATTTGACCGCAAATCACTATTCCAACCCAAAATAAATAAATGCGGGTTTTCTACTCAAAATCTTACCTCTTTTGTCGCTAAACTCCACGGCGACATATAAATAAAATATTTCGACCTATATGGTCCCAAAATAATTATTAACACCCTTCAATAATCATTAAATCCTCGAAAATCCCAAAAATCACTATTTCGAGAAATTCTCCAAATTCCAAATTATACTTAATTATGGAATTTAATTATCTCCAAAAAGGACGGGTTGTTACAGCCTTATTCGAGGGAAGAAATAAATGATCCTTTAGAACACCTTATTGCTACCGTAACACGTCAAAGTCATCTATCAGCTTTGTGGGTCTATAGGAAAATTCTCATTTATATCATGTTGTATTTTTACCATACTTCTTAGGAATAGTTATCATATTGAGATTTTCATTGGGAACAATTGGCGCGATTATTGTACTGTTTAGTTTAAGTCCGAAAAATCAACCAATTTGGTCGCTTACATTCTTGTCTACTGATATTAGTGTTTTATCAAAAAATCTTTTTTCATACTATATAAATAAGTAAAAAACCAAGAATGTAAACATATAGTTATTCGGACAATAACCAGCACAATGCCAAATAGCTATTTAGACAAATGCCTATAGTACAGAAAACAAAACTTAGGATGCGTTCATGGATGAAGGTGATCCTTGGTGAGTTATATTAATGAATTAACACTCATTTTCTCTATTTAATACTAAACAGAGATTTTGTAGATTAGGGGTTAAAGTTTCAATTATCATTTTGTCATAAAAAAAGAGAAAAATGACTTTAGTTGCACTATGGTTCATACAAATGAAGCTTGTGAGAAAAATGACTTTAGTTGCACTATGCCAATAAGTCGTACCATTAACTTATCTCACCTTATAGATATCTTGAGCAACTATTGGCCATCGAGTTTCATTAACATCCATTCCTAATATTATTGTTACCAAGGTTCTATCTGCATTCTATAATTATAGTCATGCTTAGTTTAAAACCTACAAATATTAAGAGATTGTAGCCATAATTCTACCCTTAACTTCATTTAAATAGTGAGGTCAGTAAACAATATACACCTTGGCATATTTTATAATATCCCCAGTAAGAGTGTGATAAGATTACAAGTACGTCATATGTGGTACGCTACAGTGTCCAGTACATGGTACATTAGAGAAGTCTTAGTTAGGACACAATTTTGGTTCGCAGTTCACTTCTAATTATTATTTGGATCGTTTTGGATCATTTATAAAGTGCATATGTATAGTATACCAAAAACCACATACCAGAAAACAGTAATTTATTAAAATTAGGTTTTCACATTAGGAACTTATCACTAGAGTACCTAGAATTTTGTAAAAGTACCACGATGGAGTAGCATTTTTCTTTGTTATACAGAGTTATTTGAACTCAAATTTGGTAATTCAATAGGAAAAATCAGCAAATCTCATATTTAAGGGAACTTAAGTTGGACAATAATCTAAGGTTATTTTCTACTTACAATGAATGTGTCAATAAATGAAGCAAAAATGTGGGCCAAGCCAAAAACATTGTCTCCTTCCCTAACAGCTGGTCTTAGTGTCAAGTTCTCTTCCTTAGGCTCCCTAACCTTCTTCCTCGACTACATAACCATTAAACCACACATTACAAAAATAAAACAACTTGTCATTTCATATAAAAAAAAAATAATTTCATTCTTTATATGTCAGTCTTGCATTATAATCATTTATTACATTTGTGGGTTTTATGCCCAAATCTATTCTATTCTATGGGATTCTTACATGTGCATGATATAATTTGAAGGTTTTATAAGAACTGGGGTTGATTTTTGCAGTAAGATATGGATGATCTAGAATTACAACATCCAGAGACAGCGGAGACCGGTGTTGCGCAGGATGATATATTTGGGCAAGTTATGGGACCCGAAAGACATGGGCGTGTGCGCACATTTGGACTCGGTGTCTCTCCGAGTATGATATTTGGACCATCATATAAGCAATCCCAATCTGAGTTGAGAGATATTGAGACACGACATCAGCAAGAACTAGAGAGGATGCGACGTGAGATGGATGTTGAACATGAGAGGATGCGACGTGAGATAGAGGCAGAATATGAGAGGAAACAAACTGAAATGAAAGAGAAATTGGAAGCTCGAATGCAGGAAAATAAATTGGTATGGAATCTCGGATGAATGAACGGGTGGAAGCTCATATACGGGATTTTATGGAGTCTCGTATGCATTCTATGGGTGATTTTATCCAATCTACGCGAGATGTTTCTTTAGGCCCTGCACAGGTCAACTTTTAGTAATCATTGGATGTATGAGCCCAATTTCTTAATTTTATGCATTAAATCTAATATTTTGTATATTCTAATTGCTAGGTTCCTGTCAACGCCAACGTTGATCCTGTAGCATCACCACAGTTGTAACCGTTAACATCTGAGGTTCAATCGCAACGTCGATCGCAATCCTCAATGAAGGCACCACCACAAATCATATCGCGAACTCAACTTCGTAACTATTATGGGGTTAGTATTTTTGCCTCTAAAAATATTCATGACACATTTTAAAGCAAGAGCGTTAATATTTTCATTGTTTATAGCATATAAGATCCATTTTATATATGTGATAGTTATACTCGTTCCAATGGAAATTCGTTGAAATTGGCGGAAGGGGTTTATTTTTGGTTTAAATTGTTGGTTGTTGCTGTTGTTGAGTTAATTTTAAATGTTAAAACAGGTTGGTTTTCTTGAATAAACAAAGAAAACTCTGTCAATTTTTTTTGGAAATAGTAAGCGTGTTAAACATGCTTTGTTTCTATATAACTATTTACTTTATCAACATCCATATGTTTTTATCACTTCACTTATTCGAATGCATAAAAAAATAATATATATTATAGTAACCAACAATGAAAAAAACTAATTTACAAACTATTATGTCTATTTTTATAATTCTTATAATAATGCATTGATCACAATTTGTCATAAAAAATGTTAAAACTTTAGGGATCCCATTTGAAAATTAATCTTTTAACTTGGAAATAAAAAATGTTAGCAGACCTAGATTGTGTGGCGTATGGTTTTTATTTGGGCCAGGTCGCAAACTTCATAACCTATATGGGAATATTATTGGCTAGCGTATTACATTATTTTTGTTCTTTTACATTTGAAAATATATTTTAAAGTTATATACATCACTATTTTCAGTTTGATCGTACAAGTTGTTGTAAGTTTTCATTGTTACTCCATAAGTTGTTGATTTGAAAACATTGAAGCTAATTACTATCCCTCTTCCAATTATTTTTTGTTCAAATTTTAGGAGCGGATGAAGAAGGCAAAAAATTCCAACTAATTGAAAAGTTTGAATGGGGAAGTAAGTCTTTAATCACCTTTCAATTTTCTTTTGTGCATCACTTTTACATTTACTTATTTACTTTTTAATACTTATTTTCTTTCTTTTTATAGGTGGTTTTGTCACGCCCATGGTCGCGGAGACATCGTATTGACTGTTTTGAACATTACTCTAGCATTTTTTGGTTGATAAAATATGTTTCGTATTTTGTTTGGAATATTTTGGAAGAAATTTTTGGCTTATTAGTAGACAACTTTGGGATGTTTGAAGATACACTTTCTTTTTTGTTTTGGGATGATTAGATATTATTATATATCGTTTTTCTTTGGTTGATTGAAAATTTCTTTGAGGGATCTATTATAATATTAATGATGTTCACTTGGATATTATACGACACTTAAATAATTACGCTTTATAAAAAAATGTCAGCTAACATCCCCGACGCTTTTAGGTAAACGTTGCAAAAAATCAACGTTTTTGAAAAAAAAGTCGCATTTATACCACAAGGCAAAGACAATTACCGACGGTTTATAAATGTAGCTACAAGTGTCGAGAAATGTTTACCCGACGCTTTTAACAAACGGTGCTTTTTCCCGACTGTCGATATGCCGACGTTTTTCGGAAACGTTACCTAAACGTCGGGATTTCTTTTCCCGGCATTTTTAGAGTTTATTCCGACGTTTAAAAAACGTCGCTAAATCCAAGTTTTCTTGTAGTGGTGCTTCCTTCATATTCTTGGGCTCTAACATAGAGGTGTAGCAAATGTAGCTAACCACGTTCTCTAATTGAGCGCAAATCTTGGCACCTAGTGTGAGATCACCAAGTATGTCGGAAGGGTCATGAATCTTTTGATCATAAGAGGGTGGATCCTCTAAATCAAGAGTGGGGTCCCCCGAGGTAGTGCAAGGAGTAATCAGATCATCACTAGGTGTGCATCATCCCCACACTTCGAGTTAGGATTAACAAATATAAGCTCCTTATTGTCTATAATTGTGACATTTATTGATTCCATGACCTTAAAGCTTTCAAGGTCATACACCCTATAGGCTCTACTCGATGATGAATACACTAAAAATATTCCCTCATCGCTTCGAGAGTCTAACTTTTCTAAGTGATCTCCATCTCAAAAAATCTAGCAAGGACTCCCAAAATTTTGAAAATATGATAGGTTGGGTTTATTCCCTATTCACAACTCATATGCAGTGTGTAATATGTATGGATGAAGATTGTAGAGGGGGATTGAAGGTAATCATGAGATTAGAGATAATCCCTCCATTTACAACAGTGTTTGGGATTCAGGCAACTCAGCGTGGCGGCCCAGAGGGACCTTCCAGCGAAGAAGCTGACCGAGAGAGCACATCCTTTAGTTCTGTTGATTAATTTAGTCTTTTTGTATCTTTTTTTTATATTGACTATGAGCTACAACGATGGTAAAGATGTAATGAGTATAATGATTATGTGTGAGGTCGAACGGTACTCGCGAGAGACCACTCTTGGCAGGGCCTGGGAGAGCTTTCATGCTATATCGAACGACCTCACCGTGAGAACTTCAGAGGGACTTGGTTTGGAGGATTGAGAAGTGAGTCGCCATTGGTGCTTGTCCTAACCATCTTAGATACACCTGGTAAAACACCGAAGGACCCTGACCGTAGAACCTCGAGGGGAGCACCCTTGAGTTCCATCGGGCGTTGAGTTATGAGCCAAACAACCCTCTACTTAATATCACACCCACTTTATATGATGTCACTAACCAGCTAGGCAATGTCAGACCTGCACTTGAGTAATCCACTGTGGTATTTGAGGCTGTCAGACAGTTGGTGAGCCACCTCTGTGACGGCAGGCCCCTGACACACAGTGGTTAAGCAAAAGGCATGTCTTGTCATTTAATGCTTATGACGTGGAGATAACTAGTACATCGGGTATTTAATGCTTGTGACATAAAGTATGAGGAATATCTTTCACAAGCATTAATGATTGATTTTCCTCGGGGGTAGTGTGGGGGGCTATTTAGGGACCCCAACCACGTTTGAGGAGGGATTCATGTTCTTATTGAGAGTTCAGAAGCTACTACTAGAGAGAGTTATTACAAATCAGAGAGTCTACTCACCCACCATTGTCATTTATTACGAAGCCTTAATATTTGACAGAGATCATTGAGGGTAGTGGGGGTGTTTTTGCTGCCAACCAAGGTGTATCTAGGGTGCTCATTTTCTCTCTTCCTCTAATAAAAGTTCCTTATAAGTTCATTACTACCTTCTGAGTTATACACGAGAGATTTATGAGTTCAAATTGAGTCTATCTTCATTCAGTCGTGATTGTATGTCATGTGGTTAATCAATAGTGTTGTTGTTTAACTTATCACTACTGTACTGAAAAGGGGTTACGCCTACATCTAATCTAAAGTACCCTCTTAAAAAGATATAACCTATTAACCGTATGGAATGCAATATTAATTTCCTCTACCTAAAAACATGTAGACACATTGCTACCCAGAAGCATGGTTATAGCCATCTCTTTAATGGTTTGGAATTCCTCTCAATAATCCCATTTTATTGAGGAGTATGAATGACCAAAAACTCATGTTTGATTTTAACTCCATTATAATAAAAATCCACTTTGGCTTCTTTAAATTTAGTTTCATTGTCACTACGCATCCTATTAATATAGACATTGTGTTGATTTTACAGGATATGACACTTGGTTGTTAGGAACTCAACCGCATTATACTTTTCACTAAGAAATCCCATTATATAGTATCTCAAAAAGTAATTGACCATCACGAGAATGTATCTCTTACCACCTATGCTCTCCGTAGGAGTAGGACCCATAAGATCCATATGTATTAACTCCAACACTCGTGAGGTGGTAATTATATTTAACTTTCGGTGGGAACTCTTAATTTATTTTCCTAGTTGGCAAGGAACACAACCCGAGGAAGTTGGTTTCCCAATCGATCGCAAGCTACGAACTAGGTATTTCTTCACTAATCTCTCAAGATCTCTAAAATTGGCATGACCTAGTCGTTCATGCCAAAGTTCAACAGAGGAACCCTTAGCATTATTGCATACTAAAGAGTACTTGGGAATGATTATGTATCAATTATCATCGGTCCTAACACCTTGTAGTAAAAGTTCACCAGATTGATCATAAATGTTACACTCTGACCAGTCAAACCTTACCGTAAAGTTAGCATCACAAAGCTAGATTATGATAATTAATTTCTCTTTTAAATCTTCAAGGTACGACACATTGTCTAGCTTAGTAAATTCGGGTATCTCAACATAACCACGTCATAAAATGCTAGACATACTCCCATCTTCAAAGGTGACTCTGATTTTCTTATGATCCATAAGGTAATTAAGATACGACTTGTCACCGATCATGTGCTTAGAGCACCCACTATCAAAATACCATTGGGATGTCTCTTGAAACTTGAGAGCAATGTGAAAAACAAACAATTTCTCATCATTCTTAGGTACCCAAATGGAGGTAACCTTTTATTTTCCCATATCGTTATTGGATCTAGTTGTAGCATTGGACGCATTTTCAAAAGGCATAGACACCCCTTAAATTTCTTCCAATTATCTTTTAGAACTCACGACTAGGAACTCAACTTACTTTCTCAAGCTACCAAAGTCATTATAGTGGTGCACGAGATTATATGTACGAGGATCTCATCATAACTTGTAGAAAAATTCCCTAAGGTAACCTCTTCATTTGCAATGGGTATAAACATAAACTTGTTTGGGTCTACATTGTTTATAACATTTAAGTTGATCTATCCTTGGTGTGTTAGGTCAAGGCCCATATGGACCCAACACAAACTTGGGAACTAGTTGGGGTACATTAAAATTGGATGCACCATTATAACCTATTCCTTGAATCTCCTTGAATCCTAATGCGGGACCGAGTAACATATTACTAACCTTCTTAGATGTGTCCTATATAGTGATATTGACCTCCCGAGCATGTCTAAGATCTTTCTCAAGTTGGGATACAAGGGCTTCAAGTTTATCACGAGTCTCCAATAAAGATTGAAGATCTCTTATAACACTAGATACTTTTTTGGTCAAGTCATGCTTTTCCCTCTCTATAGAAACAAATTTCTCACTCAAAGAAATCCTCACTGAGGTGTCACCCTCTCTCGACTCCTTTAACTACTTCTATAGAAATAATAATCTAAGAACAAATTCTTATTTTTCTTTTTCTTTTTAAATTACTTTGTGTAAAGCTCAATGTAGGCGTGTTGGAGGCCATATTTTCCCTCGCTCAAAATATTATATCGTTCACTCCCTTCGAAATGGTTCAACTCACTGTCGAGTTCATCATGTTTAAAATGTCATCATCGTTGTGAGATGTACTTAATGCGATAACATGACTAGACATGAATGCAATGAGTTTACGTCCATATTGTGATTCATCTCCGGAATCCACTAACTTGACATCGCTATCTCTTAGAGTGGCATTATAGGCAACTTTGATTTTGCCCTGTCTCTTAAGCCTCGTAGAACATTTGTGGGCTTTGTGACCCTTACCCTCGCACTCATCGCATCTCTTTGAATCATCTTTATTAGGCTACTCTCACCTCAATTTCTCAAATCCATTCTTGCCCAACTTAAAATTTTTGTCTTCTCAAAAATTTTATTTTCTTTGAAAGTATTTTGATTTCTTAGTTCGAGAAACTTTTTTAACATTCTTGCAAATAGGGAAAGATCACCGAGAACAAAATCTAAACCCTCCTCTTTTTTCTTAAACTGAGTTTTCAAATCAATCCCTTTTTTCCTTTTTCTTTTGAATTTTGGGATACATATAAATTTCATAAGTTTGAAGGTCTCCTGAGAGTTCTTCTAACCTAAGACTATCTCAAATTCATAACAAATTAAGGGCCGTGAATTTTACGTTAAAAAGAAAAGGAAGAGATATAAAAAAAATTAACTACCCTCGTCTCAGGAATTCTCTAACCTAAATTAAAACTAGAGTATTAGCTAATCGTGTATAGAAATTCATCAAATGTTTTATTCTATAGAATGTTAATAGTTTCAAACTCTGTGGTGAAATTTTGAAGCTTAGAATCTTTCACAGCGTTAGTACCCTCGTGAGTGAGTTGGAGGATATCCCGCACTTTATCAGACGTGGTACAAATCATAAAACGAAAAAACTCATTAGGTGTGACTGCACCAAAAATGGTACTTAAGCCTCGGGAGTTACAATTGTTCCATATAAAATTATCTTATATACAAGCACTGACAAGTTTAAGACTTGTGACATTGGTATTAATCAAACTGGGTGGTGCCCACCCTCTTTATAAACAAAATAGACATGCTCGTCAATTGATTTCAGTATAGATGTCATTTTGAAGACGGGTTATGGTCTCCCTTAAATAGCTTTGATGCCAATTTGAAAAAAGCTACAGCGGAATAATGTGATTTCTCAAATAAATCCAATTTTAGTTAAACCCTAACACATGCATCTAGGTGATTTGAAATCATAAAATCAATAAGCATGCAAAGGAAACCAATTTCAGGAAAAATCCTCGACGGGCAGAACCTTTTATTTCACTATAATTTGTAAATCACAACTTACATGGATTATAATGAAATATAGTTGACACACGAATACCTGCAGGTGTCGGCCAGCATCGTCAATAATGGAACAACCTCACAAGAACACGCAGTTCTATCTTCAGCAAAGATCCACATGCAGTGAACCTCAATGACCGCAATAGTCATCTCAGTACCTCCCTCAAGTGGTACCTATGTCAGCAGTAGAGATCCTCTCTACAAAAGAAAACTTCAACAAGATTGTATCTTGGGTTTCAAAACAATTAACATAAAGATTGGGATTTTTGTGAATTGAAAACAAGGTATTTGGGACTCAAAAAATTGAAGACTTGTAGTAGTAGGTCTCTCAAAAACGTCCTCAAAAAGTCTTAATAAAAAACCCTCCCGAAATAGGTATTTATAGAAAAAATAAATTTATGAGGCGGTGCACCGAACTGGTTCACTTTGGCCTTTATAAAAATCAAACTGGATCACTTTTCCAATACTGAGGCCAAATCTGGTAAACTGAACCGGTTCATTTTTTCCAAAACGATTCACTTTCCTGGTCCAAAATTTCTTCCACTAGACTTTCTTCTCAACTTCAAACGCGCACTACTTCTCCACCATAACTCGGATTGAGATGTCATTTATTTAAGTATTCTTGTGACTTCAAGCTCTTCATATTTCCAGTTGGCCCCACCTCCGTACTAAGGCTTTAAAATTAAAAACATGCCCTTGACTTCCCTTTTTTGCATAAAATACCAAAATTAATCTCGCAGAGGCTCATTTGTTGAAGACTCTTGATATTCGGATCCGTCTTGATGCATGTATGATCTAAAACAATCCTTCGACGGTTGTAGTAGTATACGACATACTCAATTATGACGGATATTTATAAAATCATGTCCTTACAAATCTCCCCCTATGTCTATGTCGGTACAAAATAAAAACATCTGAATTATCAATCCAATAAAGTGCCGATACAAATCTAATACCCTCCCATAAACTCAAAATTGAAAAGGTACTACACATGTAGTACAAGAACTTTTCTTAAAAATCTTCAATATCAAATCTTCAAAACTCAAAGCTTTTCTCATCAGGGTATGCAGTCCAATGATCTTCAATTTTGTACCTACACACATGAGACAAAGCAAATACCTCTTGACGCATCAAGTTTGAAATGATATAAAAATAAACTCAAAGCATAGATAGAATCTCAAAGAAAAAATTCCTCCATAATTCATTCTCCCCCTTTTTATTTTTTCGAAATAGACATGAAACGAATAAACAAAACAAACATGGAGTTGTCATGATAATCGAGGCAAACAAACTGCTATCATCAAAGAGATACTCAAAAGTATTCCACAAACTATTTTTGATTTTTCAATTTTTTCAACAAAAATGCAAAAATAATTTTACAAAAATCACACACCATGAATATGCACTAAGATAACCAAATCATGGAAACGGAATGAATGGGTGTGAACTAATTCAATAGGAATATCACTACAATCTCATAACATATATGCACGATGAATTCGGATACTTCTAACGAATGAACTCAAAATTTCCTTAGGTGTCAAAATGTTGAATTTAAATGACATCGACTCAATTCATCAACACATAAAAGTCAAAAGTGATTCCCCCACCAGTAACATTAAACTATGTAAGTTTTATCACATATGTTTCACTTTAAAGACATATTTAAGATGACAACACTCCGACCAATATGTGATAAAAAAGTGCGATAGCTAAACAAATTCGTGCAAGTGCACATTAAAGGCAATTGTGAGTCAAACATGTAGGTAGTAATCAAAAATTACATCTTAATGACTCCATATATTATAAAGCACAAAAATGAAATGATGACGCATATCAAAACACTATCAAATAGTCACATGGATATGGAATGAAGTTGTGACTCGTTCATCCTAAATCTTCATTCATATACGGTGCAAACAAAATACAAAAATCTTTTTATCTTTTTCCAAAAAAATTATCAAAATAAAATCTTTTTGACTTTTTCAAATTTTTCTCAAAAAAAAATAAAAATTTGTTTTGTGAAAAATTGCAACTTTTTCGATGGATCACTTATATAATTGAATGCCTATTTTTTACGGGTCCAATTATGCCTATTGGAAAGCTCATATTAAATCTCAATTAAATTCCATTGACGAGTGTGTTTGGGTACTTTGTGAAAATGGGTTGACTCCTCCCATGTTCACTGCAAATAATACCATGTCTTTAAAACCTGTGTTGGATTGGACTAAAGAAGATTTTAAAATGTCTATTTTTAATTCATGTGGTCTAAGTGCTATTTCTGGAGCCGTCATCACCGACGAGTTCCACCATATTATGACGTGCACCACATCTAAAGAGGCTTGGGATGTCCTCCAATTGACACATAAGGGTATGACCGCGGTTAACGAATTAAAATTACAAATTTGGCTACCCAGTTTGAGACTATCATCATGTCTAAGTCTGAATGCTTTGATGAGCTTTATGCACATTTGTCGGACATTGTAAAAATAAGTTTTAATTTGGGTGAGGCAATTGATAACACGCATGTCGCTAAAAATATTTTGAGATCTCTCCCAAAATGCTTCATTCTTAAAGTCACTGTTTTGAATTCGCTGGGAAAGTTAAATTCACTTAAGTTAGAAGAGCTCGTAGGAGATTGATCACTTAAATAACTCTAATACCAATTTGAGAGTGTGCCGGCAATCAATGATTAAATTTGTTTAATTAATATCCAATTTTTATCCCAAAAATTCTAACTCTTGCAAATAAAAGTGACATATGAATTAAATAAATGCAAGCATGCAAGTCAATCAGACATATGAGGAAAAATGCCCAAAAGGGGAAAAACCTTTTTATTTATCTATATAGTGTAGCTAATATAACTTATAATTACATAGAAGAAATGCAGCTTGACACAGGAATGCCCTTAGGTGTCGGTTTGGCGTCGTCGGCAAGAGATCCCGCAAAGACCTCCAATAGTTAGCAATGGAAAATTATCCTTCTTCTCCATAAGTTGTTCTCCACGAATGGTAAATGGGTTTCTTAAAGATTCACTAATATGGTATGAGATTATTGAGTGAATCAAAATAAGTGTTTTGCCTTAAAAAAATTGAAGACTTGTAGAAGTAGGTCTCTCAAAAATGTTCCCAAGAATTCTTAATAAAAAAACTCTCCCAAAATAGGTATTTATAGAACAAATAAATTTTTGAGTCGGCGCGGCAAACCGGTTCACTTTGGCCTAGGACAAAATCGAACTGGTTCACTTTTCCAGTAGCAAACCCAAAAATTTCAAAACGAATCACTTCACTTTTGGCCGAACCGATTCACTTTTCTAAACCGAAATTTCTCGTTCCTTTAATCTTTATAGCATGGAATGAGACCTTCGTGGAGAACGATTGAACCGATAATGATGCATTTTTACATGTTGAAGATGATGGGAGAGAGATAATTATGCCTGATGCTCAGAATTCGAAAAGAAACTGTTATGTATGATCATAATACGACGTGGCGAATGTAGTGGTATACGACATACTTGTTGTGATCTAGGACATAAACGAAAAACCTAGATATTATACGAACATTTATAAAATCATGTCCTTACACATTTGAGCTTTCCAATATGAATCATTGGTCCCATCAAAGATAGGTGCCCTATTACACGAGTTATCCATATAACTACCAGGATTTGTCTACGCAACTTGTAGAAGTAGGCTCTGATACCAATTAAAAATGCAAGTTATATGGATTCACTTTATAGCAGGTCACACACACACAATATATCCTTTTTAACTAAATTTTATCTTAATTAATTTTAGGTAAACATTCAAGATAATTTCAAAGATAAAAATCACAATCAAACATTCAAATCAAAATAGGAAGAAGATTTTAGGAAAAATTCCTTTTAGATAAAACTTTTATTCAGCATTGTTTTAGATATGACTAACCATACAGACTTACAGACAACTTAAATCTCCACTAAGTTTAATGTATTAGCATTTTTTAGTCATTCGCCAAATAGGGCACAGTCTAGCGCCATCACAACAAACAAATATCCATCAATCAGCCTCAGGAATCGCTATTTCTTTCTTGTTTAGTCGTAGAGACTTAACTCCACAAATCAGCAGTAGAAAAATAATCTCCACAAGGATTAGAACTCGGAATATGTTCTTCTTGGTTTGATAAAGTGATCTCAAATGATCCAAAGGATTTGGATGAAAAATTTGGAGAGTTTGATCATAAAAAGAACTCTTAAAGGCTCAAAACAAATGCATCCCCGCATCTCTATTTATAGGAAAATCTATATACAAAGGATAGACATGAAAGATTGCATTTGGAATTAGTTAAAAAATAAAATATCACGTACTCATTTGAATAAAGGTACATCTCGTTCAAATGAAGTACTCAATCTCATTCGAATGCACTTCTAATGAATGATCGAACGACAATCCAAAGCCTGCTAAAAGTTAGTGAGATAGAACTCGTTCGAATGAAACTGCGAAGTGTTCTAACAAGAAGAGAAAACTCGTTCGAACGACAACAAAGGTCGTTCTAATGAACATGCGATTTTTTCATAAAACATTTTTAAAAAAATATTTTAAAACGTTTTGAAAAATATTTGAAAATTCAAACTCTTAAAAACACCCCTGAATATAGTGATTTCACATAAACCACCTCATAAACTTTCCCGATAAAGTAGCGACACTCGATCTTCGATTCTTGAATATGGTCATTATTATTTCTTCACTTGAACACTTGAGAACGTTCATGATGGCGCAATGGGGTGTAACGGGACAAGTCCAACTAAAATTTAAATAATGAGTAAGTATAAATTTTTCTCTTACATTATAAGATTTGTAGTGAAGGAGAAGGCAATTAGGTCTCACATTACAGAAAGATTGGTGATCTTGACTCTCATTCGGGTTGTGAGGGACTACACAACATTTTGGGAGAATAAAGTCCGCATTGAGGTGGGAATCAAAATTATGGCAGTCCTTAAAGGGAAGCATACCTATGAGTATAAGCATGACATTAGCTTGCGATAGTCATATTCATATTGAGTTGGTCCATTCGGGAGCCACAAAAATAAGGGGGAGGCAAGCATTCGATCATGATTTTTATATGAGGGAAAGTTGGCGACATCATATTCTCCAACAGTGGGAGAAGATAACTTTCAGTTACCAATCGATGGTTATGGGAGGTTGACAGATATTTCTATGTGTGACATAAAGCCAAGGAATTCTGAAGGTGCTATGGAGTATTTTGAAGTTGACAGGAATGGTGCAGGCATTCTTGCGACTACACAAGATATGCATTAGTTGAAGACTAAGCCAAGGGTTAATGTGAGGATGCCTCAAACCTAGTCATAAATCTTCATTAGTGTTTTGGTGGTGGTGATCCTGTATTTTAGTGATGTTCCTCGTGTTATGTAGGGTGTTCTGGAAGACTCGTTTTTGTGTGATGGTTATTTTTTCCAAGGTGGAGATTTATGTTTTGTCGGCTCAAAATAACTTTTGGTGTCATCCTTGCTGCAGCGAAGAAGATCCTAGGGTGGGTTCATTGGTCATGGATTCTTCCAGAGTTTATTATAATGGACCGTTTAGGAAGGGTAGGGACCAACGAACAAACTTCATGGCAATGATCGGACCTAGATTTGCAAAAATGGGTTTTCTAGTTGAGGTATTTTAGGGGTTGCACCACAAATGAGTTTCACCTATAAATAGAATGTGTTAAAGGTTTTAACCCTATATTTGAGAATCCATTACTTTCAATTTTTTTCTCTTGCTCTTGTATTAGAAAGAGAATAGGGTATTATTCTCTTCTGTTTCAAAGTAGAGAATCTTTATGAGTGAAAATTAAGATTTCACTATTGTGTAAGATTGGTTGCTTTGGGAATCAAATTTGGGTATTCTCTATTGAGGATTTGGTTAGAATATTAGCGCCTTGGGTGAAGTTAATCTTATGACGGTATTTCAATATATATATAAGGGTCATCTTATTTTTTTTAGAAGAAAGATTATTTGTATGTGAGGAATATATTATCCTTCCATTTGTAATCCTCTTCTAATAGTGACATAGATCGCCTATAAACATAGAAATATTGGTGAACTAAGTAGTGTTCTTTCATCTATTTTATCCTTCTTTATTTGGAATGCTATACTTGAGTGATAGCTTGTTAGTCCTGGTGCCCTAGTTGATCACTATACACTGTGCTCTCGCACAACATATGTAAGTGAATTAAATATTAAACATATGTTTTCTATAAATTACATTTTAAGAAGCCCACTGTAGGCCCCTTTTTCTAAGTGTGATTTAAGGAGACAAAACATTTTTTCTTTCAAAAATCTTTTTCCAATTTTAACACGCATTAAGTTTGTGAACCAATTTCAATTAAGTCCAATTTTATATTTTTTAATCCCAAACATGCATCTAGGTGATTAAAGCAAATAAAATAGAGTAAAGTTCACAACATCGGATGTACGAGGAAATCACAAAAGGAAAAAACCTCGGACGGCCCAAGCCAGAAAATCACTGTGATATGATTTTACAAAGGAAGACAGAAATAATCACACAACAACTCGATCCCCACAAGCCTTGACGCCCTTCTTCACTTTAACCACTCATCTACAGTGCCCACATAGAAATTCTTCCAAGATACTCATCCACATCACATACATCCACGAGTGCCTCGGTGTCCACCGATGCAGCTTTGGTAACCGTCTACGATTCGAAACACGAACTCCTCCGCTAGTTCATCGCAAAACCCAATGAATAACTTGTTCAATATGGATGAACAAAATTCAGATGGTGCAAAAAAGATCTCTATAGAAATTATGTATGAAAGCTTAGATCTTTAAACACTAAGGATGGTTTTAATCTTTTAAAACCTTAAACTTATGTAGAAAATGAAACCGTTCTAAACTATATTTTGGTTCTACACACTTACAAAATTCTGAGAGGAAAACTCTTTGAATAAAAAGTTTAAGTCGGCAAGTCATTCTAACGAGATGCTCAAGTCGTTCTAACAACTGTAAGATGTCGTTCGAATGACATTACATGTCGTTTGAAGACTTGAAAACCAAGGTGAGAATCCACACGACTCTAAATGGTAGATAAACTCAGAATAAACTATTTAAAATCATTTTTAATAAAGCTTACATCCTTTGAAATTATTTCCCAACTCCATAAATATAATGCCTTCATACCTTAGAGATATTAGGAATGTAATCTGAATGAAGATGTGAAACGTGCACCAATAAAACTCAGCGTGATATATCTTTGAAGCTTGGCCGCTACGTCTTCTAAATAAACACGCCATAAACTATGTGGAGATCGTGACAATATAAAAATCTATACATAACGCAAATGTGTTTTGTTCCGAAAATAAGTCAATTACATATAAATGGACTCAATTTGAAATTTTATCCTCTCCCTCTTTGGCTATTCTGGGACAAAACCTAAACAGTGAAATGACTAAGCTAGGTCATCAAGACGTATGACATCTAAATCCCATCCCATAACACCCAAAATAAAAAATACAAGACAAGGACTATAATATGCAGGTCCAGCAAGCGTGAGATGTCTGAATGTGATGCAGTCTCAAAATTTTGCATCACTGAAGAATACCTACACACGTGAAACAGACAAATACCCAGTGAAGTATGGAGGAACAAATGATAGAAAAATCCAAATATGTAAAATAAATCATTTGTAAAACATGTGAGCAATACCAATATGTGAAATACAATATGATACCAATAAAATATGAACATGTGATCAAAAACATGATACCAATTTGTAAAGCTAAATAGAACATTTGTGCTCATCAAACAAAGTACCCCCCTTATATCACATTCATCTCTCCCCCTTTTTGTCTCGAATAGACAAGGAGTGAAAAAGATAAACAAATCACCAAATATCTAGAATGAAATAATCAATGAAGCATATCTTGATAAACATGAAACGCCGACTAAAAATAATCAGAAAGTACCAAATCGTAGCTATCAAACAGCCATAAATAATGAATCATCAATCTAAGCAAAGATGTTACTAAATGAATCAATGCAACATAAGAATAAAAGCATGAATAAGTACTATCAATTGCATGTATACTGTCCAAATGAACCCATAAGTACCAAAATAGAAAGATATCATTATATATAAAAATTAGGTACTGAAATAGATCAGGGGCTCAAAAACCCAGACAGTTCGTTCTAACGACTGAGCCATGTCATTTGAATGAGGTCAAAAATGACCTAAAGCAATAAGTTGTCATTTGAAGGACCTATCTAACGACCTTAAAGACGACCCTTCTAACGACTATATCTGACATAATTATTACCTTAAAAATTGTGTCGTTAGAACTGAACTTTGAACGACTTCGAATGACTTGGACGTGTAATTATAAAGACGTTAAAAAGTCATTTGAACGACTTCAGCAAACCCTGTATTTTAGCTTTAAAATTGGCAATGTTTTGCCCAGTGAAAAAATTAGCTCAAAACAGGTACTGGAAATACAAAACAGTAGCAAAACAAACTTAAAACAGAAAAATAAAACAAGTAAAACAACGTGAATTTCTTACTAACATAGTATCAATGTGCTCAAACATAGATATGGAATGAATGGGCGTGAACTACAACAAATGAATCACAATATGAACACATAGAAACGATCAAAAAGCTCTAATTGATAGCTAAATGTCATCAAACTTAGTTTTATCCATATGTGACAATTAATATATTAAGCTTAATGAACTAAACGAATAACATGCACACAAATCAAGAATTTTGACAAATCAACAAGCAATAGCGTCATAAAATGAGTTTTCAACATTAGGATTCGTGGTGCAAACCCGTTGTTATTTTTCCATCAAAATACCCTCATATATTCATATTTTCTTTTTGTAGCTCTTTTGAGGTTTCTATTTTTTTTCAACTTATAGAAATCCTATTGGTCCCATTTTGGCATATTATTCTTTTTATTACCTTATTTTTTTCTCGGGCTCTTTTGAACAGTGGATTTCACGACGAGATTATTATTCTCTCGCAACCCTTTCCCATGAACACTCATCATTTTTTTTTAATTTAAGCATTCTAAATCGTCACGGAAAATGGTTCTTACATGCACACCTCCTCCTTAGTCGTATTACGCATAGATGACAAAATTGAGAGGAGAACGTCTCATCGAACTCAAATACACATGAGAAGTCAAACATTTATATAAACCCGTGCATGTGTACAATGATGGCATATATAAAAAGTCGAATCCAAATGCAAATCAACAATGAAAAAACCCCATTAGTTAATGGCTAAGATCATTCTAAGCAGCTATAATTATGATCAAATGTCCTAGCCACATTTTGTATTTTCAAAAATTTTATCAAAATAAAATCTTTTGTATTTTTCAAATAAGACACAAATAAATGAAAAATATACTACAAAGAGATACACGTGTCATAACACTAGCACGATATATATCATGAAGTAAATACTAGAGTATGACAAGCATGGCAACACAATCATCATTTCCATTTAGGATGGGAAGAATCAAGTGAAACCAAACAAGAACCATGAAGTTTAATTCCTATATCCACTAAGTCCGATTTTCTAACCCAAGTAGGTGTGTAATGATGCATGGGGGTTTTGAGAACTGAAACAACTTTATTCTTAAACTTCCTAGGAGCATTTTTAAGGTCATAACAATAATGCCTAAGGTGACCCTTCCTATCGCAATGAGAACAAGTGTAAACACGTCGAGGAATGTGACCTAAATGTGGACCTCTCCTAATGTTCCTAGTAGGCTCTCTCACACGATTGGTATTGGCTTTGGGAATGGGAATGGGTACAATACGGTCATCAAAACCTATATTACACTTATCATCCTTGATTTTTACGGTGCCTAAAACCTTATCCAACATTTTCGACCTTGCCTTCAAATCAAACTTCACCTTAATAGAGTATCTCAATCTCCTCAAGCTCACGAATCCTAAACTCAAGCAAACGCCTAGACTCCTCAAACTCTAGAATATCTTTCTTCATAATTTTCATCAAACCACGAAGACTATCTCTCTCACCCTCAACGTATTCTCATTTCTCTCAAAAATCCTTATCCCGTGCCCTAAGATCCTCAATCAATGCATCATTATTTTCTACGGCACGCTCATTCAACTTAGCTTTCAATTTCAAGTTTTTCTTTTTCACCTTCACGACTTTCGCATACAAATAATTAAAGGCAACTTGTAACTCTCCAACATATATCTCCTCTTCCTCACTAGCTTCACCCTCACTCACTTGGGATACACACTCAATGGACTCGAAAGTGTCATTCACATAATCTTCATGGGAAGATTTATCGTTCTCGCTCACATGACATGCCGTGAAGGATATAAAGTTTCGCTCTACGGGGGAACTCTCTCCCACTCCCTATTCACTATCACTTAAAGTAGTATTATATGCAATCGGTTTCTTACCCTACTTCTTAAGTCTAGTGGGACACTCCGCTACCTTGTGACAATAACCCTCATAACCAAAACACCTATTTGACTCATCCCTTTTAACATTCTCACTCTTATTCTTATGGGCGGGATCGACCTTGTTGTTCTTGAATTTCTCAAGTCGTTTGACATCTTTCGATTGCTTTTGGAACTTAAGAAACTATTTGAACTTCTTTGCCAACAAAGCAACATCCTCAAAAGCAAAATCAGAATCATCATCCAAAACTTTAGTCTCCTTCTTCCTGGCTTTTAAAGCAATGCCTTTTTCTTTCTTTCGCATTTTCTTGGTGGTAAACATGTCAAGCTCATAAGTTTGTAAGTCACCTACAACGGTCACTTTGGGATCAAATCTACTAGGCAACGACCTTAAGATTTTATTTATGATTTGGTTGTCGGGTATTTTCTCTCCGGAGTTAAATGAGGAGTTGACAATATTGGACAATCTAGCATAAAACTCATCAAACGACTCACTCTCTAGCATCTTAATCGACTTAAACTGTGTAGTGATGTTTTAAAGTTTAGATACTCTAACTGTGCAAATGCCAGCATGAGTAAGTGCGAGAATAGCCCAAGCCTCTTTTGAGGTTTCACGCGCCATGATTTGATTATACTCTTCTGGTCTGATATGTGAGGAAATAACATGAAGACCTTTAGAATTATAAAGTGAAAGTCTATGTTAGGCGTCGGTGCATGACTCAACAGGTTTTAAACTAGTGGCCTCTCCCTCTCATGGTGGTGTCCAACATTTTTCAACCGCTAACCAAATATGCTCATTTATTTGATTTTAAAGCACTTCTCATTCGCATATTCCAATAAGCATAATTTGAGCCATCAAAAATAGGAGTTCTAAAACTATCAAAATTTCTGAAATTCATCCTTAAAAGCATTAGGGATCAACACACAAAAAAAATGTTTCTAACTTTGATACCCATTGGTAGGCCCCTTTTTCTAAGTGTGCTTTAAGGTGACAAAATAATTTTTCTTTCAAAAATCTTTTTCCAACTTTAATACACACCAAGTTTGTGAACCAATTTCAATTAAGACCTATTTTATCTTGTTTAATCCGAAACATGCATCTAGGTGATTAAAGAAAATAAAATAGAGTAAAGTTCACAACGCTGGATGTACGAGGAAACCACAAAGGGAAAAAACCTCGGATGGCCCTAGCCGCATAATCACTATGATACTATTTTACAAAGGAAGACATACAAACTTACACAATGACTCGATCCTCACAAGCCTTGAAGCTCTTGTTCACTTTAAACGCTCCTCCACAGTGCCCACGTAGATATCCTTTCACGATACTCGTCCATAGCACACGCATCCACGAGTACCTCGTTGTCCACCGATGCAGCTTTGGCAACCGTCTACGATTTAAAACACGGACTCCTCTGCTTCTTCACCACAAAACCCAACGAACAACTTATTCAATATGGATGAACAAACTCCAGATGGTGCAAACAAGATCTCTATAGAAATGGTATATGAAAGCTCGGATCTTTACACACTAAGGATGGTTTTAATATTTGAAAACCTTACAAAACTTATGCATAAAATAAAACTATTTAAAATTGTATTTTTGGTTCTGCACACTTACGAAATTCTAAGAGGAAAACTCTTTAAATAAAAAGTTTAAGTCGGGAAGTCATTCTGATAAGATGCTCAAGTCGTTCTAACGACTGCAAGATGTCGTTCGGACAACATTACATGTCGTTTGAAGAATCGAAAATCAAGTTGAGAATTCGAAACAGTAGATAAACTCAAAATAAATGATTTAAATTATTTTTAAAACCATTTTTAATAAAGTTTCTATCCTTTAAAATTATTTTCGAAATCCATAAACATAATGCGTTCATACCTGAGAAATATTTGGAATGCAATCTGAATGAAGACGTGAAACGTGCACCTATAAAACTCGGCATGATATCTCTTTGAAGCTTGGCCACTACATCTTTTAAACAAACGCATCATAGATTATGTGGAGATCGTGACAATATAAAAATCTATTTATGACTCAAACGAATTTTATTCCGGGATTAAGTCGATTACATACAAATGGACTTAATTGGAAATTTTGTCCTTGCACCCACCCCATTTAGGATTATCCACAATGGGAAGGGGTGAAAATGTGAAAAAGTATGAGGTTAGGTTGTGGGATAGATAGTTGAGTTTGTAGTGGAAAATGGAAAATAGGTTGGGTTCTAAACATAATAGTGGGTGGGGGAGGGGGAGGGGGGGCCACTTCCACGCTAAAGTCTTTAGTGCAGAAGGGAGATCACCTTTTTCGGTTGAGCTATAGTTAACATTTTCTAATAATAAAAGAAATAATCGTTTACTAGTGGATTTTTTTTAAATATATAATGTTCCACGTTAAATATTTTAGCGTCGTGATGACTCACCATGTCAGATGCTAAAATGTTTAGCGTGGATGGGGTGGTGGGCCCGGTTTACACATTGTCTCTAACCAATGTCTTTTAACACATGCACTACATCTTTTTACATTCTCTGGTACACAATATCCTACTCACTAACTTTAGCCATCCCATTAGATGGCCTTAGTAGTCGATCAACATGTAGTTGATAAGGGATGGTGATTGGAGTTGTAAGTTTCTAGGTGCTTAATTTAGTGGTATATTTAATTTCTTTCTATTAATCATTATTAACTTTTAATTATATTATTATGAGAGACTTTTTTATTTTATATTCCTAATTTTTATGATATTTAACTTTTAAATGCACTATTAGAGATAATCTAATAATCATATATTTTAACTGTTATAGTTACAAACTGCTTAGATTTTTTTAGAATAAAAATGTTATTTTTTTAGAAAGATAAGATGGCAAAATATTGGCTTTGCCTGGTGGCTCACAAGCTCCTTAGTTCATAGATATAAGGCCTATGTGAATTACTTGTATCTCAACAATGGCGGACAAAGAGTATACTACAAAAAAATATTCACAAATTGGTGTTTGGTGACTTAGAAATGGGATCTACTTACAACAATTATACTTTTCTAAAAGGGTTGATATATTTAGGTCGCTGAACTTTGACCACTCCTACACTTCACCATCTTAACTTTCAATTCCTGCACTTAACCCCCCAAACTTTGAAAACGACTACAAATAACCTCCTATCCTCCAACTACTTTAGTTTTTGGCTGAAAAAGTTAGTCATGTGCGTGGCACATAACTGAAAGTGAGGGTATTTTGAACCTAACAAAATTTTCTTAAATAAAATCTTAAAATAACAAGAAAAATGTTTAAAAATAAGAGAAAATACTAAAAACTATTTTTAAAATATCAAAAATTCTTGAACAATTTTTATAAATTTTTTAAATATTCTAAAAATTATCAAAATAAATTTAAATCTAGAAAATTCTAAAAAAATAATCCATAAAATATATTTAAAAATACGAAGAATTACTGGAAAATACATTAAAATTCAAAAAAACTTTTAAACGTATGAAAAATTGTAAATTAGTATATAGAAATCAAGAAAAAAAATTAAAAGTATGAAATGCCAAAAAAATACAAAATATTATTGAAAATAATTTGAAATTAGAAAATTTACGAAAAAACTAATTCAAATTTTGAAAATTACCAAAAAAAAATTAAAAATCTAGAAACAGTATAAAAATATTTAGAAAAACAAATTTTGAATAGTAAAAGAGTATATTTCCCATATAAAAAATAAATTTCTAATAAAAAAACATTTACAACAAGTAAAGAAGAGATTTCTAATAGAAAAAAAAATCAATAGAAAAAAGAAACAGAATTCTAATAAAAAAATGACTTGTTAAAAAGAAAATTAATTAATAAATTAGAGAAAACAATACAATATCATAAATAACCTGTAAAACGCTGGAAAAAAATTCCAGCGAAAAAATGATAGAAAACGGTTAATGGTTTGAATTTACAAAAAAAATCTAAAAAATGTTTTGAAAAAACGTTTTAATAGTTTGACTAACATTGAAGAAAGTTCTTAAAAATAGAAAAAACTGAGAATTTTTTTTTTAAATAATACTGAAAAATACTGTTAAAATTTTGAAAAATGCAAAAAAAAAATAATTGAAGCTCCATAAGAAAAATAAAATATAAAATGCAGAAAAAGAATTTTCACTGTAAAAAATAATATTTTCACCAAAAAAAAATTAAATAGATTTCCAAATCTTGGGTTTGGACTAACAATGAAAACCCAAATCGAATCCAATACCTCATCACCTCCCTAATTAGATCTTGGGTTTGGACAGACAATGAAAAAAATAAATCAATAACTTCTCCTTCAAACCCATCAACAAAAAATTCAAGAAAGAGAAACTCAATATCCATAACAACAAATCCATAAACACAAAAATCCGAGCATGTGTGTATGTGTGTTCCTGTGAGATGGCAGAGAGTTGGGTGAGGGGTGGTGGAAGGGCAGGGTGGGCGGGGGTAGGCAGGGTTGGGGGGAGGCGGGGTAGCAAGAATGCGTAGGTAGAAGGCTGGGTGGGTCTTCATTGCTGAGAGAGAGAGAGAAGAAAGAGGGTGGAAGCAAAAAAACATATTGATAAAAATACCATTTATTGAGCGCACATGACTTAATTTTCCCACCAAAAATTAAAGGAGTTTGATGGCAAGGGAAATTTGCAGTCGTATTGAAAGTTAAGGGGGTTAAGTGAAAAAAATTCAAAGTTGGGGTAGCAAAGTATTGGGAGGGGAAAAAGTTGGAGGCGTCTAAATGTAATTAACTCTTTTCAAAATATTACACAAAAAGATCATAGTAAAATGTTAGCTTTGTATATGTAGCATTTGTTATATATAATATATACTTTTGTGTTTTATCAAATTTAAAATATGAAATAAATCATATTTATGCAATAAAAATTATACCATTAGAACTTACAAACGAAGAAAATGACCGAGTCAAGTGTTTGACACTTTCTCCTTAAGACAAAATGCGCTCCTGCTACGGTGCTTACGGCAATGATCAATGAGCATTTGCCTCCCAGGATAAAACGGTCTCGACACGCGCAAGAAGCACTTCAGTGTGCATGTCCCACGAACCAATTATGTTTGATACTGTATCCGACTCGATTAGGAATGGAAAGTATTAAAAATATTTTTCCTCCTTATTTCTTCTCTTTAAAAATGAAGACAAGTCATGTATTTATAGAAAACAAAGTGTTTTTTCATGAAAAGACATGTCTGTTAGAAAACAGTCATGTTAGGGATGTTTTTCATGAACTGTCACAACTTATGGTGAACAGTCACGACCTTTAGGGACGATTATGAAAAATAGTCACTATATAGCGAACAGTCACAACCTTTAGCGACAATTACGAAAAATCGTCCCAGAAAATTACATAAAATCTCCCAATAAACTTCATACGTAAATGGGGCACTTTGATACCAAATTTCTTATTCATCATTTATCTGTTTAAAACAAATAAATATATCGTGTGACTCGTCATGCTACAAGGAACACGTACGTACTTGGTCATACTTTGACCAATATATTAATTTGGTTATAAAATAATTTGTGTAAAAACACATTATTTTCCAACAATCTCCCACGTGAATGAAATTTGGGTGAAGAATCAAATGAACATGAAGACAAATTAGACAGAGTATCAGTGAAAAGGAGCTACATCGGTAAAGATAGCTTTTGGCCTTGAATCTTTCCTGGTGAGAGACTATCGGGTTTACTGGCCAATTAATGAAAGCGATGTCTTGAATTGATCAACCTTTTTGTGTAAACCGAGATAATAGAATTCACACAGTCCTTCTTCGAACATTCTTGGTTCTCACTTTTGTGTCCGTTTTGGCCTTGGACACCTCCTGGTTTCATGAGTGTGTTAGAGAATTTAACAATGTAGCCGTTGGTTATTCTCATAGAAGTGGCCCCTTCTCACTCACATAGGTGATTGTTATAAAGAGTATCCTGCTAATACCTCACTTGATCCTTATGTTCAAGATATAGAAATCATTAAAATAAAATTTATCATGTTACACGCGGCAGATAGTGCACTGACTCATCCTAGGAATGGGAGGAAGAATTTATTTTCTTCTCAGTGCTAACTGAATCGCGCATAATTAGGTTGTCCCGTTGAACCTAATTCTTGGGATCTTAAGTCATTTAGGTTGGGTTTCCATTATGGCAATTCTTTTAGGTTTTAACTGGATGTAAGCCCATTCCCCTTGATGTACGTATCTTACTCTCTTGTTAGCGGATCCGCAATGATTTTATTAGGCCTAATATTATCACTAACAAAGAAAGATTTCTTTATGGTCTTATGTCATGACTAATAAGTCGTGACTTGCCAAATTGCTTTATGCCTTTTCAATTGCAAGAACATGCATTATAATTGTTATCTCAAATCATCCTCTTTAAAATTGTCAAGGTACCTTTCTTTCTAGGAAATAATATTCATATTCCATCATAAGAGGATTTCCAAACATTAACACCTCTAATCATGCTAATATATCACTCGGAATACGAGTCTCGAAAGTCATATATTGTTTAAAATATATTCATAATTTCCTAATGTTTATGTCATTTGTCACTTATATCTTAGTATCGATACTGAACAACTCATTTGTACTTTAGACTCTTTGATCCATTATCTTTACTCTAAAGATTTATGTACACGCTTTATCATTTCCAACCTTGGAATATAATCAAAGTACTTAAGTGTTAATTATCGTTCAATCAATGAAGTATACACTTCTCTAGACAAATGCACATTGAAAATGCTATAGTACATTAAATGCACTTATGCAACCAAATAATACACTTTTAGTAGTGTTTAACTCATAGAAAACACAATACTTCCCCCATAATTTCAAACATAAATTTGAAATTATACAAAATTGATACATTTATTCTCAACCTCCAAACGCTTTATTTTTCTTTAAAATGAAATGATATTAATGTATATTTGGACCAACACATATGTCCATTTATAAGGTATACATTCATTTCATTCTAAATTTCATTCTAAATAAAATTTAGTTGAGATAAGTTTCTTTACTTTAGTGATTTCGACATTTAATGGTATATTCCTTATTGTTCCATAGGCCTACAAATGCACTTGTGACAATTCTTAGTATTAGACTAAAGTTGTCTCACACATAATTTATATGCCTCAAAACCATTTCAACATATTCTATGATTATGGACTTTAAAAATATCATAATATAAAATATGCAATTTGGTTACTTGCCCTTCTTTGAGTTTACTAGTTGTGGTGTCTTGAGATTACGCCTAAGACTCCAATGAGATCATAATTTGATTCTACCTTCTTTAAAGAAGTTGTGAAATCGCTCGGTTCTGAATCCTTCGATCATTTATATGGATTTATGATTTAATTCTATACCATCTTTAAAGCAGTCTTTAAACCGCTCGATTCTGAATTTTCAATCATAAATTCAATAAATAAATCTGTAATCACGCCACACTAATTTTTCTCCATTGAAGAACACGTTCGACAAACGCATTAATTGGAAGTATAAGATTCTTCCAAAATGAATTTATATATTACGGAAAGGAATGTAGCACTTTATATCAACTAAAGACTCTCATATCTTTTGCAATCTTCATCACATTTGATAACATTCAATATAGTGAAGGGGAGTAACATATTGAAATTAATCATATCCACTCTTTCAAGTCTATGGAAAATTGAGCATCACGATATCTGTACAAATTGTATTTATTTTTCATCAACGTTAACATCAATTGAATGTTACATAAAAATGTAATTCTTCATGAAACATCATGTTTAATATAGCATTTCGAATGATATTTTGATGAAAGTGTCTCACAAAATTAAGAGTGAAAGGGTCACCCCTAAAATTAAAAGTCGCATTATGCTATATGGTTAATGATATACAATCATGCCACAAATAGACAATAGGCTTCTACACGTGAGAATAGTATGTCATTACACACCTCAATTTTCATTACATGACATTAGGTCATCGGATGCCACAACATGTCATCAACTATAAAAATTATGCAAACATAATAAATTCCTAACCTATAGGACTTTTTAATTTATTATGCGTGAAAATATTCTCAAATTTTCAACATGTTGGTTCACATCGTTTTAAACAATAGTGCATATTCATATCTCTAAGAGTCGATATAATGCATGCATTGCAATGTTTAACATACATACCAACAATAATGGACAATGCATTATATTTTATTTTTCTCTTTTTCGTGACACGAGAGATTAAAACCAATTTAAATGTAATATCAAGATTACATGAATTATCACAATAATTAAATATTGACATTCTACAAGGAATGCAACTCAAATCATGTTTCTAAATATATCACATTTCCGTTCATGTAATCTAATTTAATTAGGTGACACTAAAATAGTTCTGTTACACGTATACATGTAACCATACAAGAGACCATAATATCATCGCATATATATATTATCACATGATAATCAAATGTCAGATTATGCGTTTGGGACGCACTATTCTAATTTTAGACATTCAAAATAATTCTAATAAAAAATAATTAATTTTATTGCTAAAATTATCGCACGTCATGTAATGTCTAATAATCAAATTAAATATTAAAAATGCATTATTCATAAACTAATCACTTTTTATGCCATTTATGGCATAGTCCATGTCAAAGACATAAAAAAACAAATACATCACTAAAGATGAAAAGATACAAGTTAAATGCATATGAACATTGCTCATACTTAATGGATTCAAACTGTCAAATAACCAAATGACACCACAAGTATTCATATATCAAATTTGAGTTTCCAAATTTAACCAAATACCTCAAAAAAATTACATCTTCAATAATTACATCCAAACTTTAATAATTTTAATATAAACGAAGGAGACGTTTGTAACAATGATGATCCGACAACAAATCTTTGAAACGTTCTTATAATCAATTCCAATCAAACAAAGTCTTCGTAATATTTTGAATGGTCACTCAGTTGCCATTTGCAACTTAGATGATGGCAATATATAATTACCAAAAGTAAACAATGCCTTCTCATCATTCAGTACGCACAGTTACGGACAAAACTTCCAAAACTAAAGACAATGCACCCGCATTTGGATTCTATTAATATTATATTTTATCCCATGTGTGATATCATTTGAAATATTACTAGTATCATACTTAACCCACCAAGAGTAAAAAGAGTCAATGCATTATTATCAAATGAAACACTTTTCAAAATTGTCATGAGCATACAAATATTTCAATACACCTCTTCAAAATTCCCATAACATACAAGAAGCAAAATGAAAGGCTATTGATTATATTAGAAGTCAATAAATAATATATTAATACATTCTCATCAATGTATTACGAAAGGTCTAATTTCATGCATTAACTAAAGGATGGACAAATATGTTTTCACACTCGAGAACTATTCATAAAATTAAAACACAAAGTAACATAAAATATTTTTCATTTTGTCTTAAGATTGTTATATATAATATATACTTTTGTGTTTTATCAAATTTAAAATATGAAATAAATCATATTTATGCAATAATAATTATACCATTAGAACTTACAAACGAAGAAGATGACCGAGTCAAGTGTTTGACACTCACTCCTTAAGACAAAATGCACTCCCGCTACGGTGCTTACGGAAATGATCAATGAGCGTTTGTCTCTCAGGATAAAACGGTCTCGACACGCGCAAGAAGCACTTCAATGTGCGTGTCCCACGAACCAATTATGTTTGATACTCTATCCGACTCGATTAGGAATGGAAAGTATAGAAAATATTTTTCCTCCTTATTTCTTCTCTTTAAAAATGAAGGCAAGTCATGTATTTATAGAAAACAAAGTGTTTTTTCATGAAAAGACATGTCTTTTAGAAAACAGCCACTTTAGGGACGTTTTTCATGAACTGTCACAACTTATGGTGAACAGTCACGACCTTTAGGGACGGTTTTCAAAAATAGTTACTATATAGCGAACAGTCACAACCTTAAAAATCGTCCCAGAAAATTAAATAAAATCTCCCAATAAACTTCATACATAAATGGGGCACTTTGATACCAAATTTCTTATTCATCATTTATGTTTTTTAAACAAATAAATATATCGCGTGAGTCGTCATGATACAAGGAACGCGCACGTACTTGGTCATACTTTGACCAATATATTAATTTGGTTATAAAATAATTTGTGTAAAAACACAATATTTTCCAACAGTATTGTTGCGGTAACATATTGGTAATGTGATGGGGGTATTTGCATGGGAGAGATCCTTGGGCAACCACTAAAGAAGATGATTTTAGTTATTCTCAAATGGATCCCTAAGTTACCTTAATTCTATAAACGGGAATGGTGAGATCCAACAATCTTTTTAGGGTGATGATGGGGGTTGTAGGTCCCATAGTTTTGGTGATTTTTCAGTGACCAAAGGTAAACTACACTCACTTCTTCACATGACATTATTGGTTGGAAGCTAAAGGGTTACACATTCATCATTGGAATGGGGTGGATCCATGTTCTGAGTTCCTCTTGTGGTGCTCAAATAAATAAATGTGTATATTATAATATGAATAGGTACTTATTTCGGAAAATAAAATTAAAAAATTAAGCTGAATCTTCTCCTCCACATGCTAAGCTTTCATGCTTCTGGTTAATTCAGCTTGAAATCTAATCCCATGTGGCTACCTTGCTTGACGTCACCTCTCTGTGTTGACAGTGATTAGTTAACTACTTGTTCTGCTATCTTCTTATTTTTGTTTTTGCTGATACTTATATTTGTTTTCTATTTTAAGTGGGACATTGCCCAGCACTGTCCTTTTGGCAGCTGATTCCCTTTCTTCCCTTCTCTCATACACACTAATTATATTTTCCTCTTAACACAGATTCATTAGCTTTCAGTTTTATTAAATAATTAACTAGTATCTCATGTTTGTTAATGCTCTAAAGGGTGCATGTTACATAAAAGTTCAAAATCCCCTAAATATTTACTCCGCATATTTAACAACAAATTTCTACAGATCCTTTTAGTTAACTACTCCGTATATGTATATATCATATAAAAAATTATTTTTTGTATTTTTAAAATAAATTTTAATTAGATTTACATGTCTTTTTCTTGTTGTAAATTTAGTATTTTAAATTTCATTTTTCGAAATATATCAAAAGAGCCCGATATTTAATATCAAACTTTTAAAAAACATACAGTATATGTGATACATATTTTTTAAGGGTTATTTGGTATTTGGCCTCGATTAATTATTTGATACAGAGTTTGGTCCCCATCTTTCTCTTCTATATGTATCTCTCTATTCTTTTCTTCCTAACCAGTCTTGTGTTCATGAATATGTGATTTTTTTAGGTATATATATATGGATGTTTATATGTGTTTGTGTTGTATTCGTATGTTGTATATTTATTTTCTAGAATTTTTATGCTTTCAAGTTTTGAAGTGTATATATATATATATATATATATATATATGTACAAGGGCAGACTTGGCCTTTGGAAATGTGTGTTTGATTTTGTGTTACCATGTGAAGAAAATTCTTTTCCTTTCGAATCTTAAAATCAGAACATTGAACTTTTGGATGTGTATGAAGACCTAGTTAAGTTTTATGGTCGAGTCAACTATTGTGTTTCTTCCTAAAATTAAAATTGATGCAAAAAAATTAATTTATGCAACCGCGACAACCTCGCAACAGAGGAAGTTGTGCTGCCAAAACCATTTCTCAAAATAGAATAGTTTTTTTAGCCATATATGTCTCTAAAATGTATTTCCTTATATTGCGTCCTGGGTTTTGTGAACGCCAATGTCAAAAGAGAAACTCTTGAAGTCAATCTTACGAATACTCATAACATTGGAAACCTGCATGGAAAATCTCATTCTTGTAGTGTTTGAGTGTGACGTTCAGCTTGTATCAACAAGTTGGTATTCGATTCTGGACTATTCTGCAAAAGGTACGTTTTAAGTCCATATATTATCTCTGTGTTGTCAATATACATTGGTATCAAATCCTACATAATATTTGTATGAGAGTCGGATCAATAATTTATGGCATATTATCGCGTAAAAGATCTGTTTTTGGATTTTTATAATTTTTGTGTCCTTATATTTTTAGGTGGTTCATTTTTTGACTCACTCTCAATTTTTGTTTTGTATCTCTCGATGGGACGTCTTAATAATAATTTGTCCATTTCTAATAATAATGATGTTTTTGATATTCGAGAGGAATTTAATGGGCTTAATAAGTGTAATGAAAATTTAAGAGAACTAAATGTGAGATTTGCAAAAAGAATTAAGTTTCTTGAAAATGAAAATTTATGTTTTAAATCTAGAATTGAACTTTTGCAAACCTCGCTATCTCAAAAATATTTTTCGTGAAAAGCTCATGGACATAAATTATAATTTTAATATTTTAAATATGTTCAAGAAAGAGAGTGATAGTCGAGAAAAAACTCTTAGGGACAATTTCTCTCACATTGACGGGGAGCGTGATAACCTTCTAGGAGTTATAGAAAATTTAAAGGAGTCAGTAAAATTGAGGAGTCTAGTAAAATTGAGGAGTCTAATTTATTACTTGAGTCCAAAATTTTAAAAATGAAAAATGATTTACAAGACTCGAGTAGTTGTTGTAATGGTTCTAGCTCATCTTTTTCAAATATTTTCGCTGCTAAAGCTAAGACCATTGTTTATTTTAGAGGGTCAAATTTATCCAAGAAATTTAGAAAAGGTCACACCTTAGGTATCATTCCTCGTGTTTTCACATGCGTGCATTGTGGTAAGAAAGGTCACCTTAGGTCATTTTGTTTTGATCTTAAAAGAGATCCTAGGAAGTCTATGTCTAGCATTTCATTAGTTCCCAAATTTCATCATTTTAAATATACATCTATATGGGTTAGGAAATCATTTTTAGACGCACTAGATATTAGATTTGTTGATTCTCATTTGCTTTCACATGAAACCTCCCTTGGTAAATTTAAAGGTTGAATGTGTTAGTGTTGTTTGCATACTCTAGCTTTTTGTGCTTCATATTATATATCATGGCTAGGTGTATGCATGTTTAAATCATTTTTCAGTCATTGCTTTACCTCATATCTCATGCTAGAATTATGATTTTTGTTTATCATTTGTGTTTTACCGTTTTAGTAATTTAGACTTAATGGAAAATACAAATGACTTTTGTTTGTCTTTTGGAGTAAATATTTTTGCTTAATTGGTTTAAAAATTCTAAAAACTCAAAAAAAAAAATTGTGTGTATTTTAGTTTGACACACTCTATGTGGCATATACTTGTGTTTGAATCCCTTCTTTTTCGCTCCCATGTGGCTAGAACTTTTTGTTTAGATTGTCAATCCTCAAAATGTTCTTTACCATGCTTACATGGAGTAGTTGGATTTTTTGTTGCTTTAATGGATTCTATTTTTATATTCCTCAATTCACACATACATGAACTCACTTGAAATTATAACTTCATATGTATATTTGAGCTCTGTGAGGTGTTCTCCTACCAATCTAGTAATCTACATGCTATATGACCTAGGAGGACTAGTGCATGTTAAATCCGTTGCACGCAAGAATTGAGCGATAAAATATTATATATATATATATATATATATATATATATATATATATATATATATATATATATATATATATATATATATATATATATATGTGTGTGTGTGTGTGTGTGTGTGTGTGTGTGTGTGTGTGTGTATATATATATGTGTGTGTGTGTGTGTGTGCACGGGGAAGGGCTCCGAAAGAAAATATCATCCTTTGCGAGTAAGCCACCGTTTGCTTGGACCTAAAAGAAATACGTGGTCCAAAGGCCTAAAAGAATAATGGCATTAAAAGAAAATATTTGCCAAGGCCTATTTTGTGTAGTTGATTTATTCATTCAAAAGATTAAAATTAATATGCTTATATTGAGAAAGTTTGGATGGTATATCAACGATTTGCACAATGTTCGTTTATCCTAGTTGTATTTTCAATGTCATGACTCTATTGGTTTGTAGAATCATCAAAATTCTAGGCTTGTATGCATTGTGTATGTTTGTTCATTGAGTTCAATCTATATTATCACATGAGGTTATATTCAAATGTGATAAAGTTTGCAATCAAATGAGAACTCCGTGAACATGTTTTAAGTGATTGGGTCTAAATTTAATTGTTACTAGTTCACACCCCAACACTTATGTTTCCATATGACACATTTTTGCCATACGAGTGTGAAAAGCTTGTTGTATTTTGTGTCATATGTGGTGTCTATACCTATATATATGTGCGTGTGCGTTAGTGATATTCATTATGTCTACATATATATGGTATTTTTTCTTTGCCTTACTTTCTAGTCCATCTATGTTTCAAATTCATAATTGGTATCTATCGTGTTGCATATTGTCGTTGATATCACATGCTTAGTATCTCTTGTATCACATTGATATCATTTTTTTTCATCTTCGTTGGTATCCGTTATTCTTTGTATGGATTGGTTTCGATTTTGTTGCCCATATACTTTCATGTTCTTATCACTCTAAGCTTCATCGTGTTTAAATTAGTTTTATCCTTAATCTATTCCTGAACAAAAAGGGGGAGAATGATAGGGGGAGAAATGGTATCTAATCCTATTATAATCGTATCTTAGTTTAGGAGATTTAACTTAGGGAGAGTCGCGACCTTCTTAGGTTGATCATAGTTGATAAAGGGAATAATTAATTTAGGGGGAGTATTTATTTTACATGCATTTAATATTCTTATTCCCTATGCGTTTGATAGTTTGCTTAAGTGTGCAGGAATTCTTCTAAATGGCAACTTTCATCGGCAAAGATATTGATCCTTGGGTTTTGAGTCAAGCAATGTAATTTTATTTTGGGTGGGATATTTGTTTAAGTCTAGTAGAGGTTGATGGCCCTTTAGGATTTTTGTTTGGTTTTTGTCCCGGAATAGCCAAAGGGGGAGATTTGTAAGGACACAAGTCTCTGATTGAGTCCTAATGTAGTGTTGGGTCAATTTCGGACAAAAACATTTGAGTCATAGGATAGTGTTCAAGTGTATGCATCCAAGCCTATGACGTGTTAGTTGAAGACGTAGCGGCCAAGATTATAAAGCTTCATCTTATGTCGGGTTTATTGTGCCTCATTTCTACATCAACAACATTGGTTCTAATGCTTATAAGGTATGAATGCATTATATATATATATATATATATATATATAGGAGCTTGGAAATTCATTGGGTGTATTTTATAAAAAATTTATAAATAATTTTAACGACTTTGTTTTATTCAGAAAATATTTTTTAGAACTTTTCATAAAAGTTTTGGGCTTAAATAATATTCCATTTTCTGGTAAGTCGTTCGAACGAGACTTCTAACGAGATTTCCTTTTTCTCACTGGAACTTCGTTAGTAAAGTCGTTCGAACGAGAATATCATTCGAGACTTTAGTAGGAACAGCTTTTGGCAGTTTCTTCCATGTTCCCACTACTTTTTCCCCACTAAATTTTTCACAGATTTAACTAGTGCAGGAACAACATTTTTAAGAAGACTTTTTCACACATCTAAAATAGTTTTTGAGAGCAAATTCTTTCAAGAAAAAGTCCCCTTGATTTTTGTTGAAATATTTTAATCCTTAGAACAAAATCAATGTTTATACACCTATAGTTTGTTTATTCCAAATTTCTTCATATATATCTTTGCTTGGAGTGTTTGGCGTCAGGTTCTACTCTACCGAATTGAAGAGTTGTTTGGGTTTACTTCTACATCCCACGAAGAAGAAGACTTGTTTGTTGCTGCGACGTTCCCACTCGGAGAAAGGCTTAGGGTGAGGGTTGAAAGTTGTTCCAAAGGCCTCATTGGTGGATTCCAAGGTTCCGGTGGATTTCGATATTTTCAGCTAGGCGGAGGTAGTTGCAAGAAGACGCGTCAGGGGCTTCGACAGAGTCAAGTCGAGTTGTTGTAAGTCATCTGTCTTGTAAACATAAAACCATACTCAGTGGACTTAAGGCTAGGGTCGTCCGAGGTTTTTTTTCGTTGTGGATTTTTCCTCGTACATCGCGGCGTAGTGGTTGTTTACTTATTTTATCTTTTGCAAATTCACATTAGATGCATGCTTCGGTAAAAAGATAAATTGATTTATTTAATTTGGTACTAAATATGTTTGGGTAAAAATTCATTTAATTCAAGTCATTAATTTTATTGGATAAAATTTGGCTTGGCCTAAATTGCAAAAATGGATTAATTATTTGTGATAGTAAATTTCTAGGACTTGAGTTGAGTTAATATGTTTAAGTGAAAAATGTATTTGTTGATTAATTCATTTTCACTATTGAGTTTAGTTTAATTTTAATTTGAGAGAAATTAAAATTTGTTGTTTTTGTGTGTTATGTTGAGCCATCTTTATTCCGCACTAAAGAAAATTCTTTTTGTAAAATTTAAAAATTGGGGGTCCTCGCTCCTAACATAATCAATTACTACTAAGGTCAAAAAATAATTTGAGTTTTATCGAGATATTCGTGTGGATTTTGGCTCAAAATCCATCCCTTCACTACAGTGAAGGGCCCAACAACTTGAACCGAACTTTTGGTTTTGTTGAGCCATAAAACGACAAACATTGAAGCTTAAAGGAAGGTCGAACAATAGTGAAGGATTATCTTCGTTACAGTGAAGATCATGGTAGCAGCAAAGTGGTCACGAAGCCTTGAGCGAGCGCATTTTAGATGCACGCAAATTGGCTTAATAAAGGTTATTTTTTATCATTTCATCCTTAGTTGCCCCTAGATAAACAGAGTGGTATATGTTATTTAATTAAAGTTTTTGAGCATCTAATTCATCATTTAACTCTTTTGTATGCACAATTGGATTTAATCAAAGAAAGGAAGCCATAACCATCCGGGGATGTAGAAAAATTGGTTAAATATGTACATATTTTCTTGTGCATTGTATGTGTTTTTATCTCATCACTTTATCATTTACTTTTCATTTGGATTTCATTTATCTTATTAACTCTTGAGTTTCATCACTCTTGGATCTGAGACATGCATGAATCGTCCCTTGAGTGAGTATCCGCACTAAAATTTTGTGTCTAATCTTTATCTTGTAGGGTCTTTGTTTTGTGTTCATCCAATGTATTTATTTAAATCCCAAAGTCGTATTTAGGTCTTGGCCTAGTAGTTTATAGTTAAGAGTTCAAGTTAGAGATTCGAGAATTGTGTAATACCCCTCCCTAAATATTTTATTTAATCCCCGTATAAAACTGTGATAATACGAGAAACATGGGGACTTGGATGAGTATGACTAGATTATATCCCCAATTGTTTTGATATAAAGACTTGATGATAATTATTAGAAAATTTGGGTAAAAAATTTAATTATAGATAATTATTGGATAAGGATAATATATGAATTATATTTGTATTACAGAATTAGTAGTTATGAATTAATTATATATATATATGTATATAACTTCTAAGAAATCGGAAGCAGGTAGGGGCAAGTGCTGATTTAGAAAGAAAAATTTTGAAGGGAGAAAGTCAGTTGCTCAAACAGGTTGTTCGAACTAGTCATTCAAACGACGTTGACGATCGTTCAAACGATGGTCATAGTCGTTTGAACGAAGCCAGACGGAGGACGGATCTACATTTGTGTTTTTGAGTTGTCAGTTTACCAACGGTGTGGCCTTATGAGCTGTCAACTGGTGGGAATTTTAGCTCCAGATATGGAAATGTCGGGAGCAGGGATATTTCCTTTTAAGCCATAAACACTATCTTATTATAAGAGATAAATAACCGTGGGTGGCCATGTCCACTTCATTTTCTTCCACAGACTTAAGATCCCATTTTCTCTCTAGCTTGGGCTCCCATGGGGGGAGGGGGGGTGATACCTTTCTGCCCAAACATTTACCACACCTCATTACCACCATACACCACACAACAACACCATTAGAGAATAATGTAACCACCCTTTAACACCATATAGGACCCTGGACAAATATGTGGGAACAAATGGGATGATATATTTGGAGTTGGGTGGAGGTTTATAAAAGGCTTCTTGGAAGAAGAATAAGGATTCATAGAGAAGAAAAATCTTTCAAGGAGCTTACTTGGGAGGGATTTTAGAGATCCCCTTGATGCCACCTTTGGAGGTGGGGGGTCCTCCATCTTCTACACCATTTCCACCATTGTTATAGTTCATTAAGGTAGAAAAACTAACTTTGATCCAAGTTTAGTACGTAGTATATTTTTAGCATGTTATTTACATATATTAGGTTAAATATATGTGTGTAGGATATTGGCTTGCATCTTAGTATTGATTATTGACTCTCTTGGCATTTGTACGTAATGGTAACAAAAGGATGAATTAAAATGTGTCTTGAAAATAGAATAAAATTTCAGGATAATAAATAGATATTTTTATGAAATAAAAATGTTAAAAAATTATGGTTGTGATGATTTTCTTAAAAATATGAAAATAGACATTTTATGGAATAAAAATGCTAAGAAGCATTATTATTGCATGATCCCTAATAAAATTGAAAATGGACATTTTATGGAATAAAAATGTGAAATAATGTTATTTTGGTGTATATCAAGTAAAAAAGAAATAATATACATTTTTATGGCATAAAAATGTAAAATAAAGTTATTTAGGTGTATTTCTAGTAAAAATAAATAATATACATTTTTATGAAATAAAAATGTGAAATAATGTTATTTAAATGTATTTCAAGTAAAAAGAAATAATATACGTTTTAGGGAACAAAAATGTGAAAATATTATTTTTGTGTTTCTAGTAAGAAGAAATAATAAATATTTTTACGGGATAAAAATGTTGATAATATTGTTTTAGTGTCATTTTTTCTAGTAAACTACAAATGGACATTTTGAAATAAAATGATGGATATTTTATGGAATAAGATATTGAATAATGTAGAGTATGAATACTAGTGCTAAATAGAAGAAATGGCAATTTCTAAGAAATAAAAAGGTAGTGTTGTGAAAGGGTATTATTTTGTGTGTTAAAGGTGTTAAAGTAACAAGTGTGAAAGTTGGAAAAAGTGTGGTGTTAAACAAAAGTTCAAATGGCTAAAGTGTTTTAAATGTTAAGTTGGAAACTTAATAATCATTTTGAGAAATAACACTTGTTAAAGAACTAAATTGCAAATTTGGTAAACAAAGGATAAATTGGTAATTTACTTAAAGAGGAACATTTTGATGGAATAAAAATGTAAAAGAATGTCTTTACACTAATGTGTGTAAAATGAATTAAGTCCTAAGGCGTGAATGATATTAGTATAAATCACGTGTGTGTGGATAAAGGACTTAAAGAAGAAAAGAAATAACTTTCCAAGTGTTCATGAAAAAACAGACGGTTGAGTCCGGGTTTTGGCTTCGACCGGGTAAAAGTAAGGAAATAGAATAATGTGGACATTTGTAAAATGATAAACACATTAATAAGGACTCGGACGCAATCGTGAATAAGCAAGAAGGGCTCGAAGCCCAAAATCATTGGCGAAGGCATATGGTGCACATAGATATTGGTGTGGAACCCGTGTAAGTATGCGGTAAATGATAACATTCCGAGAAAAGATAAAGGAATATGGAACATGTTAAGAAATGGGTTGTGTGGTAAATGTGTTAATACAATCAACTTGAAAGAATGAAATAGATGTTCTGGTAATGGCGAAATGGCCTAGTAAATGTGTAAATCAATTAATGCCCACAAAAGAATAGAAAAGGGTTAAAGGAAGGGACGAATGGGTGGTTAAGCAACCTAAATGGTTAAGCCCATGTCTAACACAAGAATATGTCAAAAAGGATTTTCAAAGAGTAAATGAGTATTTTCTAACACGGCGAATGCGTGCGTTGAAATGGTGATTTTCAATGAAAATATTAAAGTGTATTGAAATGGATGAAAGGGTTTGAATAAATCAAATTTAATGGTTTCATGTGTTGAACCGGGTGTGTTAAATGAAGTGGAAAATTCTAAGTATGAATAAAGTAAATCTTCACTAGATTAAGGTAAATTAATCTAGATAAGTAAGGTTTTTCGAAAGTGAAAATGTTAATGCATTGAAATATATATTTTCTATAAAGGCATACGTACGTAGATATATAATTATTTTCGCATGCATGTAATTGTATCGTGTGAGTATTCCTTTCTGCCATTCGTTTCTATATTGCTTGTATATTCCCACTTTACATAGGCTCACACCCTCGCTTGTTACGGCAGGTCAAGTGTAGGTTCGTATTTTGAGGGCGTTTTACAGGTAAGTATATTTTATTTATGTTTACATTAGTATCTTTGTTTACTTGGACTTCGGGGTGTTCCCCATGGGTCCCTCGCGTAGTTTATCTTGAAAATGGTATCGCATGCTAACAAGTGAAATTTTAATTAAAAAAAAATTGGACTAGCAACATTATTTAGGTTGTTCATTGTACTTCACACCTAACGTCCGATTCGGATCCGGTTGACCCACAACAAATCTATTAATTCGGGTCGGGTCATTACAAATGGTATCATAGCTCTAGGTCCAAGGTTCCTTTAGGGTGTGAAGTGGTGAGGTTGGTAATGGATCTTTCGACGTCCATGTGGTTCGAGTAGGTCATGCTAGTTTAATGACGGTTTCATTCGTGTCCTCGACGGTAAAGTCAAAGAGGATAGCACGACAGGTGATTAATGCCAAGTGGCATACGTTCAAGATAGTTGTATAAATCGCTTTCGCATTTTTGATTAAGTGTGTTAATAATTCACAGGTGTCCATCCGAGCCAAAAATCAGGACACCATGGTTCGTAGTGTGAGGCGTTTGTGTTCCAACCTCATTGACGTAGAATATTTTGAGATATCGATAGAATGAGATGATGCACATTAGGCAAGTGGTAACAAATCGTGAATAATCAACAGTAGAGTGATTATTAGAGTGTCATAATTATGTAATGTTAAACAGTGATTTAAATTATATGTAGGCTTGTGTGTGATACATATGAGAGGCCAATATTAATGTGATAATTAGGCAATTTCGAGCCTTGGGGTAATACCGTGATTGATGGTAAGGCCAATGAGCACATAAATTGATGTAGGCAAATGCTAGAGGATAAGTCGATCCCACTTGATAGGATGATATCCTTATGTGTGGACACCTTAGTGGTTGTTGATCGGTGAAAGAATTCAAACGTGTTAGCTACATGGAGAGAAAGTATTAGGTCCCTTGGTTGCAGGCTTGAGTTTAGTATGTCTCGGTAAATGTTCGTTGACTATAGTGAGGATTTAGATGATCTTAATGATTTGGGTAACCTAGGAGTGAACCTAGATAATCATGGTGACTTAGTATTAAGTAATTAAGTTGTGACATTTTGGAAAATGACCTCTTACGATGTCAGTAGGGTGGACCTCCTCGTGAGAAATACCCGACATCCTATGTCCTACCAGATAATGGACGATTTTAATATAGAGTTTGGTGATTGTAGTTTGGCATTGAGAGATAAGATCCCTTGTGGCATTTGTAGGCATGGGCCTTAGTATTCATAAGAAATGATCGACGCCTCGTATCCTACCAAGATATATGTAGTTGTGTTAGTTGGTAGATTAGTACGTAGTGAGATGATTTCATAGTGAGGCCACTTAGTTGTCGTTGTTAAACACTCATTGTGAATTTAATAATGAAACCTTGTGAGGTGGACTTGGGTTAGTAATGCGGATAAGCACGGGAAGCCGTGTTAAAATTCCTTGGAGATGTATACTAAGATTTATCAAGTAAGATGTTCATGAGAGTGGTAGATATTTCCTAGTAATGATGAATTCAAGGTTGCATACCGTGTATTACAATGACAATAGTGTCTCTCCTCAGAACCCTTGGGAATCATAGTTACATCGAGGTTTTTGTGGTGATACACATTCGTATTGGTAGACCCCAGGTTGCGTAGCATAGATCATGATATAACTTAAAATTTCTTGTATTACACGTGCAAGTTGTTAGAGAGATAAATGAGTGTAGGGTCATCATCAATAATGCATTTGGGAATCATTATCATTGTTGATACCAAATTTAGTATACTGACGTGGACCGATTATGTGGAGACACGTGTCAACTTACATGGCACCCGCAAATATTTTTGAACAACACCTTGACTCTGAGGAACTCAACCTCCCCGACCAACTGAGAACGCTCCGAGCAACAAGTGTTCTCCAAGGAACTCTACTGTACCGAGAAACTCATGTATACTGAGCTACTTAGGCGATCCAAGCAGCTTAGGCGATCCGAGATGCATCTCGTACAGAGCATTCATATCCGGATAATCAAGAGGATGACTGCGCATTTAATGCTCATTATTATCACACAGACGCATACACCTATTGGACAGCTGTGTATTATTCTTTCATTTGTATCGCCTCGAGGCTATAAATACATTGTAACCTCCTCATTAGCAGGGGACTCGGAATTTCTTGGTAAACCCATTATCGAGAATTCTGTAAACAGTCAGCAATAACACAAACAGTGGACGTAGGCCATTCTTTCAAGGCTGAAACACTTTAAAAATCTCTTGTCTTATTTATTTTTTATCTGTGATTAAATAATTAGGGATAATCTAATTTTTTACATCAACAGATTGGTACCGTCTGTGGGAAATGACTGAAACTATAGTTTTTCACCAAAATAAATCATCCCCAATGGCTGATAATCCTGAATCGAGTAATCGAAATGCTGGAAACCCCCCAAATCCATCCACTCCTCCAAGTGTCCAGGATCTGGCTGGAATAATGGCTAATTTAGCTCAAGGCCAGACTGCCATGCAAGAAACCATGCGACAACTCATACAAACTATCCAGGGTGGAGAACCTTCCCAGTCAGGACAACGAAGCATTCAGAGAAATACCCAATTACCTTCCTCGTGAACTAGACAAACATTACTCCCAGAGGAATCTCGATCTAGGCATGTAGATTCATATCGTACTGATATATCTAATGATTTTTCTTATCAACCTGGCCGAACGTCATCAGTACGAGCCACAGATACTGAACAAAATGTCACTCTATCTCCAGAAAGGACCAGTGCTCTTGAAAGATTGAGTAGAATCTCTCCCTTTGATCATTTGGGTCCTAGGAGGAATAAAAGTCCCACTAGGATGGTGTCGAGGAACTCTCAACGACTCTCTGATTTAAATGAAGGTTCTGCCCAATCCCGACCAGCTGCTCGTCGTGAAAAATCCCAAGAGGCAAACTCAACACGATCAGTTGCTCGGACCAACAGGCCCGAGGAAGCAAATGACGCATGGAAAGGCTCTATTCAGAGGTTGGAGGATAGACTAGGGGAAATGGCTAAGGCCAAAAATCCTCTACAAAGAACTTTTGTCTAAGGGACACCTTTTATCCAAGAAATTGTGGATTTTCCCACTCCATCAAAGTTCAAAGCCCCAGTGGTAACACCAAAATATGATGGAAAAACTGATCATGTTCTACATATAGAACAATAGCAAGCAACTACTGATATCCATGATGTTCCAGACGAGATGCGATGTAGGGCATTTTCAGGAACTCTCACTGGATCTGCTCAAATATGGTACAACAATCTTCCTCGGGGGAAGATTGCAACTTTCTTTCAACTGGCCAAGCTCTTTATTGGAAATTTCTATTTTGGATCAAAACCAGTTAAGCGAGTAGCACACTTGCTAAGCGTTAGACAAAAACAGGTGAGAGCACCAGGGATTATATTACTCGTTTAAATAACGAGAAGCTCGAAGCTATTGATTACGAGGAAAAGACAGCAATCACTGCTCTGATGAGTGGATTGTTGGCAAATAAATTATACTATACTTTGGCCAAAGATCCACCTAGGACCATGTCAGAATTAATAGCAAAAGAAGCCAAAATCATGAATACCGAGGAAGTTATGGCTGCAAAGAAGAGCTTGGACACTAAGGAGACCAAAGTTGAGGCCGAGAAGATTGAGAAGAAGGATCAGAAGAATAATGGTGGTAACAAGCAGTCAAAAGCAAAGCAAGCAGTGGAACAGTTGAAGAAATTTGGAAACTATACTCCTTTGAAGGTAGATATAAACCACGTTTTGGAAGAGATTAAGAACAGCGAGGAATTAAACTGGCTTAAAAAAATGAAGACAGATGCTGATAAAAGGGATAAATCCAAATATTACGAGTTCCATAAGGATCATGGTCATATGAATAAAAATTGTATAGCTCTCCAGAATGAAATTGAAGAGCTCATCAAGCGAGGAATATTAAACAAGTATGTGGATCGCCAAAATGGTGGAAAAACAACGACCGAGCAAGGCAGAGGTCTAGATCTCCTCGACGAACAAAAGAAGATAAGAAGAGAAATCATGAAGAATACCTGGATGAAGATCAAGATGACCCCGATCTCGCCAAAAGACCAAAACAGCCAGAACGTGAGGTATTTTCTATCCGTTTTGGATCATTTGATTGCAATGTTATTACTGGTGGAGATGCAGGAGGTGGAGACCTTACTGCATAAAGGAAAGCTTACCTCAATGAGGCTCAAGATTGTTCATATATTCAAAGGATAAATCTAGCTGAGGATGACTGCCCGAGGAAGGTAAACAAAGATAAACTGGTCATCGGTTTCTCTAAAAATGACCTCGCAGGTGTGTTATACCCTCATAATGACCGATTGGTGATCAAAATGAGGATGAAGGAAGTAGTGATTTCGCGAGTCTTGGTGGATAATGGCAGCTCGGCAGATATTATGTTCTACCCATGTTTTGATAGTTTAAACCTGAAGCTATCCCAGTTGGATCCATATCATTGGCCCCTCCTCAGTTTTACTGGCGAGAAAGTTTTTCCACTTGGAACGATCAAGTTGGATATGTTCATCGGTACATACCCTGCTTGTCGAACAGAAAGAGAGCACTTTTTGTGATGGATAAGAATGTTCAATCAGCTTACAATATCATCATGGGAAGGGTAGGATTGAAGAAGTTCGAAGTAGTACCATCTACTGTACATCAATGCCTAAAATTTCCAACCAACTTTGGAGTAGGAATTGTGAAGGGTGACCAAAAAGTAGCTCGGGAATGATACTATTCATCTACCGAGCAAGAAGAACTGGAAGAATATAAGATAAAGACTACCACCTATCAAGTGGATGAAGGTGTAGAAATTGAAACGTTAGATCCTAGAGACGAGTCGCAGCTCGTAAAAGGTCAAGTGGTGGAAGCTTCTGAAAACGTCATTTTGGACGACGAACACCCAGAACAAACAACTCAAATCGGTTCATCGTTGGACACCCCACTAAAATAGGAATTGATAGCCTTCCTAAAAATAAGAAAACAAACTTTCGCATGGAGCCACGAAGATATGCCAGGAATAGACCCAAATTTCTTGTGTCATGAACTTAATGTGAACAAGGAAATCAAACCTGTGAAGCAGCGAAGAAGAGTGTTCAACCCCGAGAAGAACCATGCTATACAAGAGGAGGTTGAGAAGCTCCAAAAATCTTTCTTTATTGAAGATGTCAAATATCCAAACTGGTTAGATAATGTGGTGATGGTGAAGAAGAAGAACAACAAGTGGAGGATATGTGTAGACTTCACCGACCTCAACAAGGCATGCCCAAAGGATCATTTTCATTTACCCCGAATTGATCAATTAGTGGATATTACCTCGGGACACGAGCTGTTGAGCTTCATGGATGCTTATTCTGGTTACAACCAGATTAAAATGAAACCTGAAGACAGGAAGAGTACCTCTTTTATTACCCCTAGGGGAACTTACTGTTATAATGTTATGCCTTTTGGTTTGAAAAATGCAGGTGCAACATATCAGCGGCTAATGAACAAGGTGTTTGCAGAGCAAATCAGTCACAATCTCGAGGTTTATGTTGATGATATGCTGACGAAGAGAAAGAAAGCTGCTGACCATCTAATTGATCTAGGTCAAACCTTTGATCAATTAGATAAATATCAAATGAAGTTGAACCCTACCAAGTGCATATTCGGAGTACGAGAAGGCATGTTCCTCGGGTATATTGTCAACCAACGAGGTATTGAAGCAAATCCAGAAAAGATCAAGGCTCTATTGGGGCTACGTTCTCCAACGACGAAGAAGGAAGTGCAAAGTCTCACAGGGCGAGTTGCAGCACTTAATAGATTTGTATCATGAGCAACTGATAGATGGCTCCCATTCTTCAAAACACTCCGAAAAACATTTGAATGGAATGATGAATGCGAGAAGGCCTTTCAAGAGTTAAAGAAATACTTGGTAGCACCCCCACTGTTGTCCAGGCCAGTGATGGGAGAAAGATTGTACTTGTATCTGGCAGTTTCGGAGAATGCAGTTAGCTCGGCATTGATAAGAATGGAGGATGGAGTGCAAAAACCAATTTATTACACTAGCAAAGCCTTCCAAGGAGCAGATATCAGATAACCAAGACTAGAAAAGTTAGCACTAGCATTGATCGAAGCAAGTAGAAGAATGAGGCCGTACTTCCAAGCTCATACCATAGTAGTGTATACCGATATTCCACTGAGGCAAGCTCTTCATAAATCAGAAAAATCAGGAAGATTGATGTACTGGGCAGTAGAACTTGGTGAATATGATATAATTTATGAGCCTAGGTCGTCACTTAAAGGGCAAGAAGTAGCAGATTTTATCACAGAATTCACTTATCCTGACGCCTCCGAGGAGCAAAAGTTGAATACTGACCAACCTGTGGATGTTACAGGATCATCAAATTTAAACCCCGGTCAATTTAAGTCAGTTGACGATCAGGGGGAGATGGTCGACGAGCAGCAAGAAGTACTAGAGGAGGATAAAAGGAAGCAATAAATATTCCACCGAAGAACTTTATCCGATAAAAAATTTGAGGATGAGGTACCTATATGGAATCTATATGTGGATGGTTCATCTTGCATTACAGGCTGTGGGGCAGGGATTGTTTTGAACAGCCCGGATGAGGTCGATGTGGAGTATGCTTTGAGCTTCCAATTCAAGGATTCTAATAATGAGGTTGAATATGAAGCTATGATTGTAGGACTTGGCCTGGCAAAAACCATGGGGGCGGAGCAGGTTATCGTATTCAGTGACTCGCAATTGATCGTAAATCAAATGTTGGGAGTATATGCGGCCAAAGGAGAATTAATGATCAGGTATCATGCAAAAGCAATGGAGATTTTATCAAGACTGATCGCAGTACAGATAATTAGAATACTAATATTGGAGAATGCAAGAGCGGATGCCTTAGCTCGGTTAGCTTCAACTACACGCACCGAGCTACGAAGAACAATCCCTATAGAAGTCTTGGCTAGTCAAAGCATAGACAAATATCTAATGATGAACTTTATTACCCTTGATTTAGGACCATCTTGGATGGATCCCATTAGGGCATATATTGAGGAAGGGAAATTACCAACTGAATAACTCGCAGCCAAGAAACTAAAGTTTAAAGCTGCTCGTTATGTATTGACTAATGGTATTCTATATAGACGAGGAATTATAGCAGGTCTGCAAATATGTGTGCACCCTTCCGAGGTGAAAGATTTGGTTGAAGAGGTCCATGAAGGGTCCTGTGGAGCTCATGTAGCAGGTCGGACGCTTTTGCAAAGAATAATGATGCAGGGATATTATTGGCCAACGATGAGGGCTGATTGTATAGCATATGCTAAGAAATGTGACAAATGTCAGCGCTTCTCGTCCCTTCAAAGAACTCCTCAGGCATTGATAACACCCATAACATCCATTTGGCCATTTGCTATGTGGGGAATGGACTTGGTCGGGCCACTCCTGACGACAAGAGGAAGGTTCAAATACCTCGTCGTCGCTGTGGATTATTTTACTAAATGGGTGGAAGATGAACCTCTTATTGATATGACTTATGAGAAGGTGTATCAATTTATATGGAAGAACATCATTTGTAGATATGGTCTTCCTCATGCATTCATCACAGACCATGAAACTCAATTTGATAACGAGGATATTGTCATCACTCAAACATATTGAAAATCCACTCGGCACTAGGCCATACCTAGAGCAATGGACAAATTGAAGTGACAAACAGAACGCTACTGAATGGTTTGAAGAAAAGACTGGATGATGCGAAGGCAAATTGGATCAATAAGCTACATTTTGTACTTTGGGCTTATCGTACTACACCACGAGCAGCAACAGGAGAATCTCCATACATGCTGGCATTTGGAAGTGAAGTTGTTATACCTGCCGAGCTGGGCCTCCCCACACATAGAGTGCTGAATTTTAATTCTCCTATTAGTGACTTGATGAGAAGATTAGACTTGGATATGCTCGAGGAAGTTAGAGAAGAAGCAGCAATCAGGAATGCTGCATACCAGCAACGAACAACTTTGTTCTACAACAAGAGAGTAAAGAAATGTGACTTGAAAGAAGGAGACTACGTGCTAAAGAAAGTAATTCAAAAGCACAACAAATTGGAAGTTAACTTGCATGGACCTTACAGAGTAACAGAAGTTGTTCGCCCGGGAACTTATAGGATTCAAACCTTAGAAGGAGAAGAGTTTAAGAATGCATGGAACGTAGAGCATCTGCGCAAATATTATCAGTAGTTCAATCCCTATGTAATGCAGTTTTCTTCGATATGAATAAAGCTTTGGATGTTTTACCCAATTCTCTCCTTTTGTTGAAATTTTTTCGGAGTATTAGTGCTACACACTATGCATCAAGTTCAAAATAAAACCCTACCAACTACGGTTGGTCGGTCTACCAATTACGGTTGGTCGATAAATAAAATCCCACCAACTACGGCTGGTCGGTCTACTAACTACGGTTGGTCGATAAATAAAATCCCACCAACTACGGTTGGTCGGTAAATAAAACCCTACCAACTACGGTTGGTCGGTCTACCAACTACGGTTGGTCGATAAATGAAATCCCACCAACTACGGTTGGTCGGTCCACCAACTACGATTAGTCGATAAATAAAACCCTACCAACTACGGTTGGTCGGTCTACCAACTATGGTTGGTCGATAAATAAAATCCCACCAACTACAGTTAGTCGGTCTACCAACTACGGTTGGTCGATAAATAAAATCCCGCCAACTACGATTGGTCGGTCTACCAACTACGGTTGGTCGATAAACAAAACCCTACCAACTACGGTTGGTCGGTCTACCAACTACGGTTGGTCGATAAATAAAATCCCACTAACTACGGTTGGTCAGGGAATAAAAGTTCATCAACTCCGATTGGTCGGAAATAAATATCTTAATAAATTTTAGTTGCTCGGTAAGCCAATTACAATCATCTCCAGTTGTTTAAATTAAACAGGATCATGAGATAAATAAAGTTTTATCACATAAAGATCAAAGATTGATAAATCTCTGCAATGAAATAAGCAACCAACAAGAAAAAACATTCTATAAATTATTTAGAAGAGAATGAAATGACAAAAGGCAAATTATCATTCATACTAAGTAAAATTACAAATGACGTGAGAAATGTATTACCAAAATTTTTGATTCAAAATCAGAAGGATTACATATGCTGTGGAAAGTAGAAATTATTACATAAAATCCTATTCTATTGGTTTCTTAACTTCTGCCTTTGAATAGGTTCTACTCCAGCAGGAGGATCGTCTAAGGCATAAGGGGAATTTATGAAATTCAGATCTCAAAGCATTCAAACATTCATCACTGATGGACGATCAAGCAGATGCTCAGGACGAGAAATATCAACGTTGGAATGAAGACTGTAGTCGCCGAGATATTTAGAGATTAAGCACTGAGGGATTGCCCGAGCAGCAATCCAGCTCATGTCAAGTTTAAAAGGTGGCACGGGCAACTCGAGCAATCCAGGGTTATAATAATCCCATAGATAATGACCCTTCTCCAATTTTAATACACCCAGTGCATTCAGTCATCCTTGTTTATAACCCTCATTATTCGCTTGCTGGATTCGATCATTAAGGTGGTAGAGGGCTTCATTATAGCCAGCCATCCAAAACTCTCTAGGCTGTTTGGGGAATTGGTAAGTCAACCTTTCCAGCTGCTTGTGGAGATTCTTCACAAAAATTTCTTTATTCTACAAGGCGGATCCTTGTGTGGAAAGTTGCTCTTTAAGGTCCAGAATCTTCTTGGACATCTCTTCCGGAGCCTTATTCTTCACAACCAACTGAACTTCTTGATTTTCCAAAGATGCTTTAGTTATCGCCTCTTCAATAGTAACCCGAGCAGCTCTTGCTCGTCCGTGAGTATATGTAGAGGGTCCAATTCTCTTTAAAGTTTCCAATTCATCTCTCAAATTTGCATTTTCAACCTCCAGAAATGAGAAACCTTCGTCATTGACAGGGACCAAGGCTCCTGAGATAGATGCTGCAGATTTCAGTTGGGATATCTCTCCTCACAAGTTATTATTTTCCTGCTCCAGTAGTTTCGCGATCTGCCTATGCTCTTCAACCTCGATCTTCAAAGTCCTCTCCTTAAAATCATAAGCAGCGACTAACTTATCATATCCTTTGTCAGCATTTAGTTGCTGATACTTTTTCTCATACCCCTGATGCAAAAGGGCAGAAGATTCCTTGTATTGTTGCTGAAGTTCCTCGATGATACCCTGGAGATCTTCAATCATCTCGTAATAAGACACATTATTGGCAACAGCTCGATCGAGTAAGCATTTCAGATATTGGTAAGCTTCCACTCCTCGTTCAGAGGCATCTGAGCCCAGGATATCAAAAACTTGTGACTCATCCAAATCTGTATGGCCAGCTTTAAAATATTCATTACATTTTTTCATCAACTCAATATCGTGGGCTGACAAGAGCTCCATTCTAGCCATAAACTAGCAAAAAGAAAAGATAAAATGGATCAATAATAAGAACAGAGCAAGAAAAAGGGAGTTAAGATGCACAACCAAAACTTCAAATTTTATTACATCACAAAAAGAGGTACATGGTTCAGAATTACATTCAATAACAAAATATAAAGCAAAAAGAAAGGTTCGAACAACTCTACACCTTCTCCTTGCTTCCTAAGACTTCCTCGGGAGGCTTGGGCGAAGAAGTAGGTTGCTCGGGGGGCATGGAAAGTTGCTCAGAAGGTACTGGAAGTTGCTCGACAAAGGTACTGGTAGATTGAAGCTTCTCGGTAGGAGTAATAGTTGGTTGGGGCTGCTCGTAGCGAAGTTCAACAGTAGGGACCTGATCCCCAACCATCATTGAAGATTCTTCATAGGCAGCTTCGTCCTCTTCTTCTTCTCCAGGAGAGGGAGGAGGACCATGAACATGGCGCTGAAAAAGTTCAGAACTCTCTGAGACCTTTAACTCCTGTAGAGCAGCAATCCATCCGTCCCTAAAGAATTTAAGGCTAGTAAAATCCAACTGAGAGGACATGGCAGCTAGGCCTTTGTTCCAAACTTTGTTCCAGCCAGCACTAAAGGACTTTTTAACAACAAGTTTTCTCTTTGCTTTCTCCGAGGAAATCCTCTCAGTAAGAAGTTCCTCAGCTGCCTTCAACTTTCTTTCCACCTCTACCTTCTGACGATCAGCTTCACGAAGTCTACCAAGTTCCTCTTCAGCAGTTTTAAGCTTGGTCTCAAGCTCTCCAGAATTTTTGAGTTTTTCTTCAAGCTCTTCATTTTTCTTCTTAAACTCTTTCATTTTCCTCTCCAATTCCTGAGAGGCCTCCTAGCTTTTTCTCTCTCTTTCTCGATGGACTTCAGTTGCTTACCCCAAGCAACCTTATCTTCTTCATATTTCTGACGAGAATCCTTTAAGGATTGAGTCAGACCTACAAAAGCCTCCTCCACACCTCTCGAGGAGCTCTAATCTTTAAGAGCTTCATACTTTTTCAAAATAGTATTGAAGCATGTTACCAGCTGATAAGAAAAATAACTTTGAGTTAGTACAAGAATAGAACATTGAAAAATGAAAGTTTAGATTAGTAATACTTACTGAGGCAATATGTTGAGCTGCCAAGGTGGTAACCCTATCCCGAGAAAGAGTATCTTCAAGACCTTGGATTTCTGGGATAATCCAAGACTTCACAGATCCCATGGCAGAGCTTGGAGCAACAAAAGTGGGAACATCACTTCCAGCAGTTAGAGGCTGAGATATGGATTCAGCCAATTTATCCAAGGAGCTTTTCTTCAATTACCTCATGGGAGCAGGAACATTCTCGACCAAGGATGTTGTCTTGGTCGGTGATATAACTATAACCTCGCTTGGAGGAGAAACAGCTACAATCTTGCTCGGAGCCACAGGGGGCTTCTCGACAACCTTTTTAGCAGCAGCGGCAGGAGGGGGTGCATCAACTTTTCTTGTCCCTTCCTTTGGGACATCCTGCTTATTTCTCTTTACCTCTACATTGGCAGAGTCTGATTTGTCAAAGTATGAGGGATCTCTTCTTCTCTTCATTTTGTCACTGAGAGGAATATTTAATTCAGGAGAAGAACCTTCAGAAGTTGGTGCTGGTTCTATGTCACTTATTACTGGACGAGCAGTAAAAGATGAAGTGTAACTCTTCTACTGCAACAAGTACGAGGCTGATATGATATGTTCGTCAGCAACAGTTTGGTGCAAAGTCCAGATAAGTTTCAAATCCCTCAAATTGACATCAATTTCTTTAGGAGATTTCTTTTTGCTATCAACTGCAAATAAACAAAAATTAAAATGTCAATGATGCATTTTATCAAACACAAAGAAAACATAATTTCAAAAATAAAATAAAATAAAAACAACCTATCCCATTGCCATGGGAGGGAATCTAGGACTCTGATACACATCATTTCCATTTAATGGAGCATGTTGCCAATTTTTCATAACAACCCCATGCTCGAAGTAATCCCTGTTGGCATCAGGGAGATTGACAACTAAAGCCTTATTTAAAAACCTAGTTTTTAAATAAAAAGTGCTATCATTAACAACCCATCTATAGCAAAACATAATTTCTGGAATTCCTAAACGGGTTCCATGAATCTGATTTAACTTATGCACTCCATTAACTATTCTTCAGGTATTGGGAGCTATTTTTGCAGGTACCACGTCAAAATATTGACAGAATTCCAAACACAAAGGGTTTGGAGGAAAAGAAAAGCCACATTCAGCCACAAAGAGACTGGGGAACCAATGTCCCTCAGCCAAATGAAAATAGTCAGAGGCTTCAGAAAGCTCTTCCAATATGACCCAGGAAGGAATAGAAAAATCAGAACGAAATTTATCAAGCGACTCAACAAGGTAAACCATGATGAACAAAAGAAATAAAAGATAAGGAAGAAGATCTTACAGGAAAAAGATGAATCAGGTGACAACGAACAATGGAAGAACGAACGCACAAGACAGAGAAGAAGTGAAGAAGTTCTAAAGATGCAGATTTGAAAAAGCAAAAGACGATCCAGTTTTCTGAAGCGTTTAAATACTTTACCTCGAGAATGGAGAAAATCAATGATTACCAAGACGGACGATTGCGTATTCAGCGGCTAAAAAGGAGAAAAAGGCATGAAACATGAAACAGTTATTGAAATTTGAAATACTTTAAAAAGCCTGATACTATGCACTCAAAAAGGGGCTATAAACAATGAACGGTTGTCTAAAATCCATAAAGTTTAGGCAGCGTAATGTTCCATACTTTCCTTCAACATCAAACTACGAAACATTAGGGGCTTCTGTTGATACCAAACTTAGTATACTGACGTGGACCGATTATGTGGAGACACATGTCAACTTACATGGCACCCGTAAACATTTTTTAACAACACCTTGACTTCGAGGAACTCAACCTCCCCGACCAACTCAGAATGCTCCGAGCAACAAGTGTTCTCCGAGGAACTCTACTGTACCGAGCAACTCATGTATACCGAGCTACTTAGGCGGTCCGAGTTGCATCTCGTACAGAGCATTCATATCCAGATAATCAAGAGGATGACTACGCATTTAATGCTCATTATTATCACACAGATGCATACACCTATTGGACAGCTGTGTATTATTCTTTCATTTGTATCGCCTCGAGGCTATAAATACATTTTAACCTCCTCATTAGCAGGGGACTCAGAATTTCTTGGTAAACCCATTATCGAGAATTTTGCAAACAGTCAGCAATAACACAAACAGTGGACGTAGGCCATTCTTTCAAGGCTGAACCACTTTAAAAATCTCTTGTCTTATTTATTTTTTATCTGTGATTAAATAATTAGGGATAATCTAATTTTTTACATCAACAGTCATATTGGAGTTTTCATAGGGATGGTAAATAATTGATGATTGTAGTAGGTTTGGGTCACATTGAAATATAGAATTACTTAGACTTAGTGCCACATTCTTTGTTTGTAAGCATGTGCCATAATATGACCTTCGAGGATAATGTAAAAAAATAGATTGATCAATGCTAATTTGTGCACCTGGGAGACTTGGAACACGATTATGTTCATCATGTTTTTAGATATATCACTCGAATGAAATGTTAGATTTGGTATAGCACTTACGTGTGCTACCTCTATGGTTGACAGTAACTCTGGTGAGGGAGATTAGTAGGCACGAGTAATGCTCGAAAGATGAGATGCCAATAGAATGGTTATGATTAGGATTATTTGGGATGTTTCTAGGAGTCATGTCTATGGTTTGTGAGTTGAATGCTTGATAATATATGAGAGTTGTGTTGCACTCGATGAGAATGTTTTCAGAAACTGGGGTTGGTTATCACATGTCAAAATTATAGAGGCCTAGGTATGATAGGTCAGTGGCTAATGATAAGTGTTGAAAAAGTGTAGTTTCATTTGGTTCCGGTGATAGTACTTACAATGATGGAAATATGGCATTAGTCCTAAGGAAGGAAGCCTAGCGTCTAAGCTTCCCAAATAAATCAGTCTTGTACCTCGTTCGTTTTGCAAAAATGGATGATTTATAGTTAGAACCTGTCAAGGTTAACAGGCCAAGCGAGGACACGTGGCAAGGCTAAGGTATTAGTAGGCATAGGTGAGGGTTATATACTTCAAGTGTACGTTATGGGTTCGCACTTCATGTGATACAATTCATTTCTAGGATCTAATTTTTTCTTTTAACGAGACGATCGTCTGATTCGTTGCATTTCTTGTGTCAACTTTGATCCCGGCAATAGGAAGCTGGCGACCGATTCTGATTCTACTTTAATTCTACATCAGCTCAGTAGTGATGTGGGTTAGGTCAGTTGTGGATGATGCTTCACGGCTTATGAATGCACATTTCTTCAGAAACACCTTTGTTCTACACCAGTTTGTGTTTACGTATGGTCTCGCGTTGTTGCATATTGTTGCATATATTACTTGATTGCTTAGGTTAACATGCTCGTTAGTCATACGGTGTAACTATTGAGATTGGGTCGTGTTTTCCGAGGTTGTTAATTGAGAATATTATGGATATTAGAAATTGATAAGACATTGAAGGTAGTGTTACACTTGGTTCAGAATTACGCGAATTGAGGATGTGATCACTCGCATATATTTGAGTTGTGATGCCTGTGATGACTCTAGATTAGCATAAGGATCTCGTAGGAGATATCGGTTGGGTAGCCCTTTGTGATAAGGTGACTGACTTAACAATCATTGGTGTGTATAATCATAAGTGTTTATATTATATCATCTTAGGCTAGGCATGAACCAAGATTTGTTGAGGTAACGTAGGTCGTGAATCCTAACATAGAATGATCCATGATGATGAATCATTGGTGATGGTACCATATTTGACAGAATATCGAACATCTCAAGGTTTTGTTTAGGTAAGCATCTTAGGCATGAAATTTTTATTTGGACCTTGGGGTTCATTATGAGTGAACTAACAATGATTATTGATGAGATTGAAGCCTTTGGGTTTAGACCATGGTCTTGGGAACACCCTAGAATTGGAAACTAGTCGAAGGTAAATGATCCTAAAGTTTAAGGCTAACAATTTTGAGGACGAAATTCTCTAAGGAGGGAATTTCGTAATACCCTGCCCTAAATATTTTATTTAATCCTCGTATAAAACTGTGACAATACGAGAACCAATGGGACTTGGACAAGTACGACTAGATTATATCCCTAAGTATTTTGATATAGAGACTTGATGATAATTATTAGAAAATTTGGGGTAAAAGATGTAACTATAGAGAATTATTGGATAAGGATTAAATATGAATTAATTAACTATATATATCTTCAAAGAATTTGGAAGCAGGTAGGGGAAAGTGTTAATCTAGAAAGAAAGGTTTTCAAGGGATAAGTCGATTGTTCAAACAAGTCGCTCGAACTGGTCGTTCAAACGACATTGACGGTCATTCAAACGATGGTCATAGTTGTTTGAACGACGCCGGACGGAGGATGGATCTGCATCTGTATTTTTGAGTTGTCAACTAACCAATGGTAGGGCCTTATGAGCTGTCGACTGGTGGGAATTTCAGCACCAGATATGGAAATATCGGGAGGAGGGATCTTGCCTTTTAAGCCATAAACACTGGTACTCTTATTATAAGAGATAAATAACCGTGGGTGGCCATGTCCACTTCATTTTATCCCACAGACTTAAGATCCCATTTTCTCTCTAGCTAGGGCCCCCAAGGGGGGGGGGTGATACCCTTCTTCTCAAACCTTTACCACACCTCATTATCACCATACACCACATAGAAACGCCATTAGAGAATAATAGAATCACCATTTAATACCATATAGGACCCTGGACAAATATGTGGGAATGAAGGGGATGGTATATTTGGAGTTGGGTGGAGGTTTATAGAAGGTTTCTTGGAAAACAATGAGGATTCGTAGAGAAGAAGAAGAATCTTTCATGAATCTTACTTGGGAGGGCTTTTAGAAACCCCCTTGAGGCCACCTTTAGAGGTGGGGGGTCCTCCATCTTTTACACCATATTTACCATTATTATAGCTCAATAAGGTGGGAAAAACTAACTTTGATCCAAGTTTAGTGTGTAGTATATTTTAGCATGTTATTTACATATATTAGGTTAAATATATGTGTGTAGGCTATCGGTTTGCATCTTAGTGTTGATTATTGACTCTTTTGGCATTTGTATGGAACGGGTAACAAAAAGATGAATTAAAATGGGTCTTAAATAATAGAATAAAATTTCAGGATAGTAAATAGTCATTTTTATGGAATAAAAATGTTAGAAAATTATGGTTGTGATGATTTTTTTTAAAATCTGAAAATAGATATTTTTACAGAAAAAAAATGCTAAGAAACATTATTGTTGCGTGTTCCCTAATAAAACTGAAAATAGACATTTTATGCAATAAAAATGTGAAATAATGTTATTTTGGTGTATTTCAAGTATATATATATATGGAAAAAATAGTGAAATAACGTTATTTTGGTGTATTTCTAGTAAAAATAAATAATACTCATTTTTATGGAATAAAAATGTGAAATAATGTTATTTTGGGGTATTTCAAGTAAAAAAGAAATAATATACATTTTTATGGAATGAAAATGTGAGAAATGTTATTTTTGTGTGTTTCTAGTAAAAAGAAATAATAAATATTTTTACGGAATAAAAATGTTGATAATGTTGTTTGAGTGTGTTTTTTCTAATAAACTACAAATGGACATTTTGGAATAAAATGAGGGATATTTTTTGGAACAAGATATTTAATAATGTAGAGTATGAGAATACTAGTGCTAAATGAAAGAAATGGCAATTTCTATGAAATAAAAAGGTAGTCTTATGAAAATGGTGTTATTTTGTGTGTTAAGGGTGTTAAAGTAACAAGTGTGGAAGGTTGAACAAGTGTGGTGTTAAACAAAGGTTAAAATGGCTAAAGTGTTTTAAATGTTAAGTTAGAAACTTAATAACCATTTTGAGAAATAACACTTGTTAAGGAACTAAATTGCAGGTTTGGTAAACAAAGGGTAAATTGGTAATTTACTTAAAGCGAAACATTTTTACGGAATAAAAATATTAAAGAATGTCTTTACACTAATATATGTGAAATGAATTTAGTTATAAGGCTTCAGTGATTTTAGTATAAATCACGTGTCTGTGGATAGAGGACTTAAAGAAGAAAAGAAACAATTTTCCAAGTGTTAATGGAAAAACGGATGGTTAAGTCCGGCTTTTAGCTTCGGCCGAGTAAAAGTACGGAAATGGAATCATGTGAACATGTGCAAAATGTTAAACACATTAATAAGGACTCGGATGCAGCTGAGAATAAGAAAGAAGGGGCTGGAGCCCTTAGGTGAAAATTCCTAAATCACCGATAAAAGCATGTGGTGCGCATAGTCATCGATGTGGAGCCTATGTAAGTATGCGGTAAATGGTAACATTTCGAGAAAAAATAAAGGAATGTGGAACATGTTAAAAATGGGTTGTGTGGTAAATGTGTAAATACAACCTAACTTGAACGAATGAAATAATTGTTCCAGTAATGGCGAAATGGACTAGTAAATGCGTAAATCAATTAATGCCCACAAAGGAATGGAAAAGGGTTAAAGGAAGCGGACGAATGGGTGGTTAAGCCATCTAAATGGTTAAACCTATGTCTAACACAAGAATGTATCAAAAAGGATTTTCAAAGAGTAAATGCGTATTTTCCAACATGGTGAATGCGTGCGTTGAAATAGTGATTTTTAATTAAAATACTAAAATGTATTGAAATGGATAAAAAGGTTAAATTTCGGTAGAGGAATGGGTTCGAATAAATCAAGTGTAATGGTTTCATGGGTTGAATCGGGTGTGTTGAATAAACTAAGAAATGCTAAGTATGAATAAAGTAAGTCTTTACTAGATTAAGGTAAATTAATCTGGATAAGTAAGATTTTCGAAAGTGAAAATGTTAATGCATTGAAATATGTATTTTCTTTAAAGGCATACGTATGCAAATATATACCTATTTTTGCATGCATGTAATTGTATCATGAGAGTATTCCCTTTCTGTCGTTTGTTTCTATAGTGCTTGTATATTCCCACTAGGCATAGGCTTACACCCTCGTTTGTTACGGCAAGTCAGGTGCGAGTTTGTATTTTGAGGGCATTTTGCAGGTAAGTATATTTTATTTATGTTTATGTTTGTAGCTATGTTTACTTGGACTTCTAGGTGCTCCCCATGGGTCCCTCATTTAGTTTATCTTGAAACTTGTATTGCATGCTAACAAGTGAAATGTTAATTAAAATAAAACTGGACTAGCAACATTATTTTGCTTATTCATTGCACTTCACACCCAACATCCGATTCAGATCGGATTGAACCACAGAAAATCCATAAATGCGGGTTGGGTCGTTACAAATTGTTACTTTTAAGGTTAGAAAGTTGTCATTAGTAATGTTTGACTTAGACAAATATGATGGGAAAACTATTTATTTTGGCATTTGGCAAAGTCAAGGAGATATGTTTTGATACAACAAGGTTTGCATAAGTTGTTGAAAGGCTTTACAGATAAACCCATAGATTTATCAAAAGATGATTGGAAGGAATATGAATTGCAAGCATGTATCACTATTGAGTTTGTAAGGAAATGTTCACTTTCACTAGGTTTTATTTGGAGCAGCATTATTCTCAAATAAACACTTGGATTTGGGTGCCTTTGTATCAAGTTCATAGAGTTTTAATTGCACATCATTGAAGACAGAGACAAAGTACCATGACAAAGATTACCATACCGGATAAGACTTTTCAAACAAAAGACAATTGATGTTTGGTAAGGTATCTGGAGTTTATATTTTCTTTTGTTTATCTTAAGTAAGGAATTTATGTGAAAAAACTTAATTTTAAAAAAAAATCAATTATACAAAGAGCTTGGAAAATGAGGATCTCGTTTGAATAAGATTCCTTCGATTATAAGGACTTTTGATTGAGGTCACTATTTTATAAACAACATACCACATAAGATAAATTGCTTAAAGCAAGAGGACCTTGAGATAATAAAGTCTCAAATGAAGACCTTGATTTTCATCCAGGGACCTTCTTAAGATGAAAACTTCGTTTGAGAAAAGTTTCATTAGAACAAACCACATTCGAACGAGGGGTCCCTAGTTGGAACGATACCCGTGTTTTGGGGAAATGTATTTCAATCAAGTTTTTTTATTGGAAAGTATAAGTAACACACGTTTCTCCAAGTACAAAGCCTACATTTAAAAAAAACTTATCATATCCCATGCTTTTAAGGTAGACTCCGAATTTACAATCCCCTTCGAATATTTTACACTAACAGAAGAATTACACGAGAAATCGTGTGGGTGATTATCACATTAGAGTACGTGTGGGCAGTTCATCTACAACCAAGATATATGGATATCGAGACCTTGTATGCACATTGTGTCCATTTTAAGTCTTGTAAATATTATTCAATACTAGTGGACTTGATCGTGGGTAAGGGTGGTTTTTTCGGCAAGGGTTTCCACTCTAAAATCCTTGTGTGATTTTTTTGATTTATTTATTTATTTATTTTGTTTATAAACACATGCATGCAATTTGGTGTAATTAATTTTATTCGATAAAATTAAAATCCGTTCATATAAAAAGGATTTTAATTTTCTTAATGAAATAATCAATTAATTGAATGTAGACCCTTTGCCACATTCTTTTCCACGATTAAATTTCATGCAAAATGTGGTATATTGTGTGATGAAGGAGGTGTAGACAACCCATATTAGGACCTCCCTTAAGCACCTCCTTAGGTCCCTAGCACTCACTCGTTCACCATAAATCCTAGTTCATACCTTCAGTACTGATCTGGAGGCCACCGAGCACTTCTGAGTCTTGTTTGACTCTGATCAACTCTCCAACTTGAGAAAAGCTTAATGAATCTTTGGAGGGCTCTGAATTCCCTTTCTAAAAATTTGTCTCATGTGCGGATCGGCCTCACAGTACGCACAAATTATTTATTTTACTCTGAACATCAATCTAGAGGCCACCGGACGCTCCCGAGCCCAATTCCAATCCAGTTAACTCTCCAACCTGAGTGAAGATAATGAATATTTTAAGGGATCTTAATTACCTTTCCAATATTCCATCTTGTATGGGAATCGGCCTCAAGGTTCGGATGAACGATTTGTTTAACTTCGAAAGGTCATCGAGAACTTTCGAGCCCTATTTGACCTTAGTCAATTCTTTTAACAGAGTGAATCTCAATGAAATCTCAAAGTGCACTAAATACTCTTTCCAAAAATTCACCCCATGTGAAAATCAACCTTACAGTTCTGACGAACAATCCGTTTTGCGCTGAAAACCTCCCCTTCAGATACTATCGGGCAGTTTCGAGCCCTGTTTAACTTTTGTTAACTCCCGAGCCCAGGAATGGCTCAATGGATTCTTAAGGGGATATGAATTTTCTTTCTAATGGCCTGCCCTATGCATGATTCAGACTTACATTTTGCCTTTTATGACCTTTTTTTCTAAAAAATCATTCCATGCTACCTATAGGCACTTTAGGAACCCTATCTATTAGCAGGGTTTCTTTTTCCTTGCTCGGCAAGGCAAGCACCCTGTCGATCGGCAGTTCAAGCCTTATGTCAATCGTCACCACTTTGAGCCTATAAAAAGGGACCATGACCTCACCCTAAAGGAAGATCTAGAGGGACCCCTCTCAGAAAGTCATAATACATTCTCCTCGAATTCAGTGCTCTTCCCTTTTCCAAAAAACCCATTATTCCATATTTACTTTCCTCACTTCTTGGCCCCACTTGTTAATTCACACCCTTCTTCATACCACTTCCATACCACTACAAGATAAGCACATCTACATCTCAAAGTCAGCAACAAGCATTCATAAGGCGGTCCACTTCTCCATCCCTTTCTCAAATTCTTCGATTTTAGTGTTATTCACATTATTCCTAGTTTTGTGCCTTCATTTCATTACATCACATCCACTAATCTCTACTCTTTATTAGTAGTATTACAAAAAAAGGATCTATCCATAAATTCCAAAAGATTGATTTCCATTTCATATTTTCACTTTTAAAACACAATTTCTCTACATACGCAAAAGAGATGTCCTGCATTTGAATTTATGGGTTAAAACCCACCCCCTTTGTTATTTCTAACTACATGGACTTTGATGCCCCTTGGTCTACTTAGGCGTCTTGTTCCAATACTGAGATTCGAGTACTCCCTTTTTCATGACTATATATTTCTTTTATATCTTACTTTATATATTTTGTGAGTTTTATACTCCGACATACTTGTGTCTCGCCCATCGGGCACATTCACTCTTTCATTGCGATATGTGATTCGACGAACACTTATACAATATTTTTATCATTATTTTCTGGAACACTCCTACGGATGAATCCACTCCATCCCTTCCATGAAGGGAGTTGGATAATTTCATTTTCTCATTGTTTATATTATACAGACATAAACACACGTCATGGAATTAAAAAGGAGAAGATTAACATCCGCCCATAAGAGATAGAAAGGTCGAAATGGGTGCTTAACACCTTCCCATTCCGTAACTTAGTCCCCGGACCTTTGAACTACTTGGTTTCGCAAGCATCAGTTTGACCTTGACGCCATTCTCTCGAGGCGGTGACGTTCTTTTGTCTGTTTTGAGTAAAATACGCTAGCGACTCTATCTCTTCACATGTTCCCCCACTTTGAAGATGGTCGATCGTGATGTTCCAAGAACGCCAGAGGGAATCTGATCCCAGATGTCGACAATCGTGACTCTATTGGGCATGATGTTCTTAAGAGGACTGGACTCTGTTTCTACATGGATGTTATTCTTTGCTCTCATACTTTTCTACATGTGTACATATGCTTCCACTTGTATGTTCCCTTACTCCTTTACTTACTTTTTATTTGCCTACCTCATGCTTTATCTTTATCGCGCTCTCTTATCATGTATGTATCACTTTTCACTCACTTGTACATGCTCACTTCACACACTTACACTTATATATATTTTCACCTCTACTTATATGCTCCACACACCACTTATAGAATATCCCTACTTAGCATCACTAGCACACACATACGCTTCTCGCACTCGTATATATGCTCACTTACACATCTTACACACCAATTATAGTTGATCCATGCTTAGGATCATTAGCACACACATTCACTTGTGTATATTAACATGATCACTTACACTATTCCCATATCACTCTCTTTGCACACATATCTCACTAACTTCTATATATCCACTTGCTTCCCTATTATCATGCTTAGTATAGTTTTCATGCTTTATGCTAGATTTACTTTATATTCTCTCTCATAGTAGTAGTGCTACCTTACTTAGCATGTAAATAAAAAATATCTCTCCATAAGATACTAATTGAGACTCAAGAATTTTTGCACACTACATCACCAGAGCATGGCAATATTAACCAAAAGTTTGTTCCGTACAGTGGGATCACTCCATGATGGGTGCAGGCTTAGTTGGGGCACGGTTAACCTAAGAAATATGATTCTCACCTTATATTATCTTCTTAGTTTTGATGTATATCGAATAGTTCTCCCTGCATCATACCGCTTAACCGAACTCATGATGGGAGGTATATAATAGGGAACTCGTCCATGTACATCGAGTATATCGAATTGGCGATCACATGTATCGTCCCCACGAGGTATATCATGAGGAAATTCACATACACTCAGGTATATAAAATGACTTGTCCACATATACCAATGAATGATTTCCCTTATAGGCAAGAGTTATATCATGGAAGTCATGCCAAAGGGGGGAAACCTTACAATAACCCAACAAGTGCATAAATCTCATAGACACATCAACCTTACGGCACTCTATTATTTCCCAGGCTCAGGTCATGTACTGCTTTTTTCTTCCATCTAGGTTGTTGCCTAGATTATACTCAAGAGGGGGGGGGGTGAATTGAGTATTAGCAAACTTCTTAGGGTTTAAATAAAATTACACCTAATATATAATTTTAAAATAATTAATCAAATTTTCAAATTATTTAATCTTAAATGATTAACTCAAAGTTTATTAAATAAATATGACCAAATGATTTGACAAAAGAAATTACAAATTTTAGCTATTAATAAGCTAATAAACAATTTTTGGATTTTATATGAGTTAAAAGAAATATTACTCGGATAGCTGATTTTAAGTTGAAAAATAATGATAAGTATAGATTTCGTTTAATGTAATTTCTTGGATATTCCCAAAAAGTTCAAACAAAACAAAACTTTTAACTCTAAAATTTAATCCACTTAAAATCGATGTTTGTTTTGATTCCAGGTTTTAAGAGTATTAGGATGAAATTAACACAATCAAACACAAAAAAAGAATTAAATGACTGATATTAAAATACACTAGATTTTTAATGTAGTTTGGCCAAAAATAGGGCCTACATCCACGCGCCAGAAGTTCTTGTCTCCTTCTCTTCATTATTGTTGTTTCACTTTACGGTAGGATCAAGCCACCACTTTATAATAGCACAACGAGCTACAAGTTCAAATTTTGAAGCTAAAAACCCAGCTTCAAATCTTTACAAATGGAGCGAAATTTGATGAAGTTTACACACTTTGAAAGAATATAAAATTTAGGCTTGAGTGTTTCTTGAATCACAAAAACAAATCACCAGAAAATCTTTCACTTTTTGTATATGTTGTTGCAGATATCGTAGAGTATTTTGGCACTTGAAGAAATTTTTTTGTCTTGATATTTACTTGTTGTATCTCAGTTTTTTTTCCTTCTATGTCTTCACACTTGTATTTTGAGGAGATAAATATTGTTGAGGAGAAAATGAACGTTGGAGAGCTTCTCGTCAACTTGAGGAAGGTAGACTGAGTGAGCATAAAATGCTCAAGATTTTGAGATAAAATCGTATCTCTTTGATGAGATATCACTAATATTTGCTGTTAAATAAAAGATATTGTAGACTCATATAGAGAAAGAGAGGTTAGATACACAAGGAAGAGAAGAATACATTAAATCTCCAAATGTATAAGTCAGTAGACAAATCAACAACAGTTAAACACAACAAATATATATATCTGGATAAAATATCCAGGAGATTAAAGAAATTAGGATACGGTTGTTTTTATCAATTCACTTGTCAAATGCAAAGACCAAGACAATTATAAGTTTTCAATGTGGGGACCAAAGCATGTGTATCTCATTCCACTTAAGGACTTCAACGATTTGGGCAAACAATTATATAAATGTTTTAACTACAAAACAATATATGTAGAGTTAGTCCCAATACGACCATAAAAAATTACCCGATTTCAAACATCATAAAAATAATACACTTACTGATATATATAAAAAAATGATATCATGTATTTAACAAAGTTAATTTTTGTAATTATAGTTTCTGATCAGAATAAAAAAAAAATGTTTAAAAAAAATTAATGTAAGTGTTCAAATAAGAACACACATATATATATGACCAAATTCAAAGATATTGTAGGGGAATTTAAATCGTGTGGATCCCAAAGATATGGACCCAAAAACAAATATATATATATATATATATATATATATATATATATATATATATATATATATATATATATATATATATATATATATATTTGTTTTTGGGTCCATATCTTTGGGATCCACACGATTTAAATTCCCCTACAATATCTTTGAATTTGGTCATATTATTTTCTTTACCTAAACAACAACTCAATAACATCTATCATATGCCTCTTGCGTATGTGAGTTCCTAACAACACATTTGAGCTTGTACCCTTTTCCCAGTCAACTTATTGGCTTGTCTAGCTATTTAGTTTTTCCTAGTCTTGTCTTATGCAGATTTTATGAGATATGGTCAAACTCTTACCCCTTGCTGGAAATTTGTAAATGAAGTTGAAGTGATAGAAGTTGGTCATTTGTCCCATCTCAAGCATGGCTTATGTATGTCAGCTTTGGGCCACACATTCAATCTATGTTCATGCACCTACATTTTTTAAGGCATGTCAGTTGCATTTACCCTTTATTTACAAACATCCGTTATATATATATATATATATATATATATATATATATATATATATATATCACGACAGTGACTGCCTTGCGTCCTTCAACTGTCATGGGTAGTGCTTGTTTTCTTTTTGGAGACAAAAATAAGAAGATTGATAAGTGATGTGTGAAAATAATGTTTATAGTTATACAGAAGTGTGTGTTATAGATTGAAAATATAATTGACACAAAGGTATGAACTAAATAATATATATAATAAATATATGAACTAAGATAGCATGCATTATAAGTATAATTATATAAACAAATTTAATAAACGATAAATATTTGTTTGTAATCATCAAAAGATAAATATTATGTTAAATTAAATTAAAATGAGAATTATTTATAATTAAGAAAATTTAGTCGATTATTAATTACATTTTCATTTAGCATAGGCAAACATAATACAAGTGAAAACCTAATAATAATAATCATGCTGAGATTCCTCTCCTTTTTCCCTCCTTTTTAAAAAAACAAAAATACTAAAAACTTTTTTCCCTTTTTTCAAATATACCAAAAATTCTCCCTTTTCCTCCTAAAACTAAACCCAAATCATTTTCCCTCTCAAGTCGATCGCATACCCGACTTTGACCTGGCTCCCTACTGGCTTCGGTATTTTGTCAAATCGCCCTAAAGCTCCACCTCTTTTTCTGCTACTTCAACCAAATTTGGGATCTACCTCCACAAGCTATCCATCGAGAACACCGATCAAGCACTAAATGTCTAGCCAGATCTGATGGTTATCCTAGATTAACTCAGCGCCAAGATTAACAACCTTTAAACTGATTGACGAGACTTAAAAGTGTCTTTAATGCATGCTTATATCGTCTCAAGTGTATGTCGGTCGCATAAGTTGTAATCCGAGAAAGTTAGGCATCGAACACAAGGAATAATACTTAAGACGTGAAGATGAGTATGAAAGATGATTGACCTTTCGGTTGACTTGGAAAAAAGAAGGAAAAGATGATTATTTGGGAAACTTATCTATCAACTTATGCATATTAATTAAACTAGTGAATTTACTATCCATGCGAGAATAACTAAGTGGTTTTAAATCAATGTGAGAAAATAGAGTGTGAGTACACTCCCCCAAATCGTCGATAATTATGTAGAACATAAAAACTTCAAAATTTTAATTCTCAATTCAAAGAAACTTCAAATACTTTCTAAGAATTTCACATATGCGGACTTTACTCCTCACAATATTAAATCAAAAATTTTATTTAACGAGAATAACTAATTACCAAAACTCATATTGCATCCTTAAACATTTCTGTTACCTAGGTTAAACGTAATTAAAATACCTACAAGTTTTATTTCGAAAAGAAATCAAACCTTTGAATTGTTAATTAAATTTTATTCTCTTTAAAATCCATTCATAACAACTAGGTTGGGTTCATGTACCCCAACCCTCTAATAGCTTAGCCAGACATAGTGATTTGGTTACTAAATGAAATTCTAATGTTGCATGTGATCCAAATCGTGATGAAGTTATATCTAACATGCATGGAGGTCTTAAATTCCCATAAAATAAACAAAACATGTAAAAAGTAATAATATTTAGGAATAAGGTAGAAAAGACAAACTTTATGTATTGAATCTTGAAAAGCAATCCACAGCAGTGTAACTTTTATGTAGGAATTCAAGGCTATGGTTCTTGCCTCTCTTTCTCTTTAATCCTAAGTCAAAAGGTGATAAAAAAACTATGTCTAACATTAAACTACAAGTTCCTAGGGTCATTTTTGCAAGAGTTCCACTCTAATACAACTTTAAGAAAAATCAGCATTTAAATGAAAATTTGCGCATCAGGTAACCTGGACCAGTTGAGGTGCATAAGCGAATCGGTTTGGAGTTCGGTTTGGTAAAACTTGTCATATCATCTTATTTTCTCTTCTTTCTTTAGATTTCTTTCTCGACTTCAAAGTCGCATAACTTCTTCTCCATAGATCAAATTAAGGTGTTGTTTCTTCCAGTATTCTTGTGATTTCTTATTCTTCAACTTTTTAGTTGGCTCCGCCTCCGGAAAAATGGTTTTAAAATTACTAAAATGCCCTTCGACTTCCTTTCTTTGGTTTCTTTCACTGTTTCGGTTTCTCTGCCGCACTAACATGCATGAAATACCTATAAAACATATGAGAGACATACAAAATAAGAAATACTTGCCAAAAAGGGTTAGTAACATAAATTCGAGATAAATACAATCTATTTACACCGCATGGAATCATAAAAGAACCAAAATTAAGGGGATAAATACGATATATTTACACCTTATTATCGATGTCCAAGAGATGTAATGACGTCAAGGCCAGACACCTGAAGCTCATGAACCTGAGATCCTCTTTCCAAGTTCTATGGGTCCACCTACCCTTGAGCCTATTTAGGTCCCAGAGGAATATTCGCATGTCCCACGTGCCCCACTTACAAATGGTTTGCCACTTGCTCAGCTCTCAATTTAAAATCTTTCCCAGCCAGGGGCTAATCCACTAGTGCACGTGGATACTAAAGAAGAAGAATTGAATAAGGTCAAGGAAGACATCAAGATGCTATCGAAGAAGTTTAAACAAATAAAAATCTTTAGGAACTACATGGATTACACCCATATGTCTCCTTACCCTAAGGTCATGTTTCCAAAAAAGTTCAAGATGTCGGACATCAAGAAGTTCAGGGGAAGAGGGCCCCTAATTATGCACCTACATATTTATCACCAAGCCATGACCCTTCTTGGTGCCTCAGAAGAGATAATGGCACAGATGTTTCGGCAGACCTTGAAATAAATTACCCTCCAATGGTTCTTATCTCTTAAAGAATCCAGGATTTGTAACTGGGAAGATGTTTCCTAAGAATCCATGTCTCAGTACAAGTACAATGACGAGTTTGAGGTCACGTGTAAAGACCTATAACTTCTTAAGAAAAAAATTAAGGAATCGGTTAGTAGCTTCATTGGAAGATGGAGAGAGAAAGTCGCCACTATGACCAAAAGGCCCTCAGAGGAGGATCAAGTGAGCACTATGAAGAGAAACTTCTTGACCCATATTCGAGTATCTATGGAAGGATAATACTACCCGCACTTTTAAGTCGTCCGAGAGGCTAGTGTAGAAATTAAAGAAGGTATCGCCAAAGAAGAATATAAACTAAAGAAGATGCCTGAACAATTAAAATCGAAGAAGTATAAGAAGCCCGCTAATGTTTCTATCTCAACCATTAATAACATATCACATCCTGTAACTTCTTGAGCACCAAAAATTTACCTCCAATCCTACTATAAAAGAGTACACTAGTCTCCATGTTCCCTTATCGAAAGTTTACCAGGCCCTAATAGCCTGAAATCTCAATAAACTTCAAGCCCGACGCCCACTGCGACTTTCACCAAATCTCAAGTCACACCACCGACCAATTCATTCATCTTAAAAATGTGATCCAAGGCATTATAGACTGAGTTATCATCGCTTGTCAGCGAATCCCAAGCCTAACACCACTCAGAACCCTCTTCTAGTATATGAAATAAAAACAAATTCCATCTTCTTATAATGCGACCCCAAGTTTAACCCTTCTAAAAACATTGTTCCTATCAAAGTAACCATCATCCCTACACTTGATACGATATAAATATTGAGTATTTCACTCGTTAACCTATGCATTATAATCCCCCTCGGGTATCTTAATCTCTATATTTATGCTCGTTAGCTAAATAACATGTGGTTGTCAATGTTAACATGTTTTCCAGCGGTTAATTGAGCTTTTGTAGGTATTTGGATGCTTAGTATGAAGTTTGGACGCATTTCAGCAAAGTTCAGCACACAATAGCACGCGCAAGGGTAATTTATTCATTTCATAGTTTGGGCACCTGGTCCAACATATTCATGAAAGTTATATCCCTCTGGGTGAGCTTGGCGTGGCCTCAAATGGTGTGTGATTCGAATCATTAACGAAGAAGTTATGGACTTTTGAGCCAAAGGAATTTACAACACAACCAAAACAGGGGAGATGATTCAAGACTTGTAGGTCCGAATCGATTCTGGCGGAGACATTGTGCCATTTCTTCCTTTTTGAATCAATTCGTACATCCCCTAAATTGATTCATCCTATTACAATCTTGATATTTTCCCTTACTCGAATCGATTCGGACATCCCCCGAATCGATTCAGCCCTGCAGATATTTATTTTTCTTCCCTTTTATTTACAAGTTTGCCATGGGATATCTTTTGAATATATACCCTTTTTCTCTCATTTTGAGGGGGATATTTATTTTTAGTTTAGGTTAGGGTTAGGGTTTGGAGAGCTCTTATTCTTCTCTCTTTGGTTGTGACCCCTTTAGGTGTTGTAAGTTAAACTTTTCATTACCCCGACCATTAATATAGTTGTATTTATTTGTTTATGCTATATTTTCATTGATGTCATTTAAATTACTTGTCTAGATTAACTTGTATTTCATTTATTTCTTGTTTTCCTAGTGTTAAAGTAGTTTAATTTATGTATTGTCCTTAGATAAATAGGGTCGGGGTTATGTTCAGCCATTAATGGGTTTGAGCTTCGAAAACTAGGTTTTGTGTAAAATTACGTATTGAAACCGCATGTATCAAAGTTGGATTGTTATGCATTTATCTTTCTTTGTCACGCAACGTTAGAGTTTATAGCGACAATTCGAATTTTGTTCTCGTGTGACCATTTTTTATTAAATATTTTATCAAGTATTTTTGGGTTAAAATCCCTTCATACATGATGTTTATGATTAATTGAAAATGCTCGAGTAAATTTCTTTCGATACTTAACTCTAATTAGTAGTTTTTTCGATCCATGTGGTGGAATACGATCCCGATCCTCTCTTTACTTTTTTGTAGCATAACTTATTCTTTTCTTTTGTCACCATTCCCAACCATCAACTTTTCTTTTATTTATTTTACACTTTTATTCCTGAAGTAATTAAACAATTAAAATATAAAATTCAATCACTATTTGTGGATTTACGATACCCGACTTACTGTTGTGCTTGCTTGTCAAGTGTAGTTGTAGTTTAGTTTTTTTTGTGTTGAGTCGCCGAACCAATAACAACGATTTGTGTATTACACGATGCACGGTTCGCGCCCGGTCAAAAATGGCGCCATTGTCGGGGAGTGTGTTTTAGATTGTAGTTGTTTTATTATTTCGTAGTATTTTTTCCTTTTGTATTTGTATTATTTATTTTTCCTTTTTTTACTTGTACTAGATTATTTCGAGAAATTGAAATTTTGGCACTTGTTGTTTTTGTTGAATTAGCTTATTTCGAAATGTCTCACCATAACTCTTTAGATAAATTTAATTGTTACGCTAATAGTTCTCAAGGTTATACTCCCAAGACTATGCGTGAATGCCTACAAATTCTTGAGTATGAGCATCTTGCATGTGAAAGTCAAGAATTTTCAAGCAATCCCCCATCGCCTTTGGAGGAAACTTTGCGTGGTGGGAATAAGGAATGGAACGATGAGGTTGCGATTTATGATGTTTGGACAAAGAAAAATGCCCAACTCGATGAGATCATTTCGTCTTCAAAAATCTCGGTTGAGGTTGAAACTTATGTTTCACCTACACCCCTTTTTGAGGAAGAAATAATTGAGATTGATCCAAGCACTGTCGATTGTCCTTCACTTCCTTTATCCCCCACTATTAGCAAACCAGTAAATTTATCACAATAACCGGTTGAAAGTCTTGAGGACTTTGACCCGATTCTTGAATGAGAATGTTATTTTGAGATGGTTCATCTCATGGGCTATTCACTTGCACTATCCCCACCTCCCCTTCCAATTGAATAACCTTAGGGATGTGATTTTAATTTTTCCGAGATTAATGTAGTCTTGTCTCCCTTAAAATGCAAATCCCCCATTACCCCACTAAAAATTTTAATTGGTGATGGTTCATTTCTTACGCCTTACACATGCCTTCCGTTTTTCAAATGGAATTCCTATTTTTCTGAGGCCTGTTCTCTTTGGGGGTTCCACTGTTGATCTTTCAAAGTCAAATCCCTTTTTAGGTGGATTCTCAATTATTTAGACTTCTAGTGTATAGTTAGTTAGAATTACAAATTGCAAGTTGTAAATAGTTAGCTTTTTATTCTTCGTTTTTTTTCTTTCCTTTTAGTTTAGTCTACTGTAATTAGTTAAATTTTTGTAATTTGATTTTGTTATGCTTGGTACTAACTTCTTTTTTAAATTCATTTGGACTTGTGCTTATGGGAGATCGCTCCAATTTTGAGTAATATCATTATTTTCCTCTCTTTGTGTTGTGTTCTTAATGCGCATTGAGGATAATGCAATATTTATGTTAAGGGGTGTATGATATTCTATCCATTTAATGTGTAGTCCATTGATTTGCTTACTTGTTAGTTACTAAGCATGCTTTTTGTTAAAAATTCAAAATTTTCAAAAATATTTTATTTCTTTTTTCTCCTTTGTTGGGCATTTTGCCCTTGTGCCCAATGATAAATTTCAATAATTGCCCGATCGAATAGACAACTCAACGATGCATGTTCTCGATTTTAGAAGTTATTAGACTTTAGTCCTCAAATCATTGATATTATGAATAACTTCATGAATTAAACTTTAATCCCATGAGCACATGTGATTTTCTTGTTTTATTGATTTTGTTTAAGATTTTTATAACTCAGTAATCTTTTTTTGCATTGTATATACTTACACCAAGTGAGATTTGTGCTTTTCATCGTTTGTGAGTGTATACACTTTCTCTTTCCTCTTTGAAAACGTTGAATTCATAGGTAATCTATCTATTCTTTCATTGATCGTTCATTAATTGAGTTCATATCTTGAAATGTGTTACTTGAGCATGATTTTCATATATTGTTTTGACTCAAGAATTATGTAAACTTTATGAAATGATCATAGGAAATCTTTGTTATATCACCCATATTAGCCTTAACCTCAACTTATATGTTTTTCCTAGTCAACCCCTTTGAGCCTAAATATTAGTCCTTCATTTCATTACCCAAAATCCTATAACCAACTCTATATTGAAGTTATAAACCAAACGTATTACCTTCCATGCCTTTGTTTGGAATGTTGCTTGGGATTCAATGATGTTGTGTAGTGTGGTTGCAATTTAAGAATATGAAAAGAGTGAGAAAGGAAAAGAAAATAATTGAAAAACAAAATAAAAGAAAAGAAAAAAAAAATCAAAAGAAAAGAAAAGAAAACATGAGAAAAATAAAAAAAGAAAGAGAAAGTTGTATATGTGATGTATATGGTTCGAATAAGCTTTAATTACTCTCCTATTGTTATATTTCATGCTTGTTATGGAAATCAATTTTCAATTTAGAAATTTTTCACAATTTTGCATTATCTCGAGTTTTCATCCCCGAACACTTTGAATCTGTACATATACATTTCATTCCGTACCCTAGCCTAGCCTACATTACAACCCTATCAAGTCTTATGCGATCTTAGGATGAATTTAATTTAAAAGTTTAAATAGTTTTGATAATCTGTAAAAATGCATTTCACCTCCTTCAATGAGCGGTATCTTTCATTGAGATTACATATTTTTCATTTTCTATATAGCGTTCTTCATTTGTGATATGTGCGCGGCCTAGTTTCCATTTACATTTACTCTTTATGCCCGCATGTTCTGTGTGTTACCTCCCTGTTTCAAGTGAATTCATTTGATGAGTGTAATGCCCGTGAGGATTGGGTATATGCATTCTTTTATGTTTATCCGATTTATTTAAGTTTTGTCTAAATCATACTATGCATGTGCTCTCCCCCCTCCCACTTTTAAAGTTTCAATTCTATGAGGTGCATTCAACCTATTAATAACAATAGACTTTAGCTTTAAATTGTTAATTATGCTAATAACGCGTTTGAAATCTTTTTTGTTGCTGTTGAGCTTGCCGCATGTTGGGTTGGGCATCTTTTGAGGAAACCGTATGATGTTTGTGGGTTTCATTCATGAAAACCCTCACGAGACGACACTCATCCACTAGGGTAACTTAGGGGTTTAACAACTTATTGTATACATTAAATGCAATCATTCACCCGCGAAAGTGGCTTCTATTTCTTTTGTATATATCTCCCGTTTTGTGATTTTCTCGTCTTTGAATTTCATTTCTAGGGACTAGCAATGTCTAAGTTAGCGAGTGTGATACGGAGCAAATATTGCGTATTTACGCCCGTTAACTTATGCATTTTTAGCCCCCTCGAGCACCGTAATGCGATATTTATGATCATTAATAATACAACCTCCGTTTTATATGGTAATACTTTATTTGAGGTATTATTGATCATATATAGGTGTTATGGTACTTAGTGTGAAGTTTCATCGCGTTTCGATAAAGTTTCGTAAGAGTTCGCACGTTAAGAGGCATTTTGGTAATTTTAAACTTTGGGATTTTTGCCCAAGTATTCACGAAAGTTGTAGCCCTCGGCCAAGCTTCGCGTGGCCGCGAACAATGCTTGAATCGGAGTCCAAAGGAAGAAAACACAGACCTTTAATCGGGAAAGAATTATAAGTTAATTATATTTATTATTGTATTAATATATTAACATTTCATTTAATTCCCTCCATGTCCCCTTCTTTTTCATTTTGTAGCAAACACAAATGGCGATTTGGGTCTTGGCTCGGTTTTTTTCTCGGCTTTTGGCAACACTCAAATTGGAGCCCCGGGTCCAAAATTGAGCATGGATTTTGACTATGTCACGCTTATGGGTCATTTGGCTCGGATTTTTAGAGAAACCATTTTGGCATTTCCATGGCTTTGGACATTTTTTATGGAGTGGGTTTTTGTCCATTCACAGTGGTGGTCTCGGCTTGGATGAAACATGGATGTGGGTCTCGGGTTTCACAATATACACGCAGCTTGATGGTCTCGGCTTTGTGGGTCAAATTATCGCCGCCCACATGCATCCATGGTTGCACAATTGGAGCTCCATCGCATATGGTGGGTTGTTGGAACACGAGGCCCCCAATTTTAAAATCGATTACTAAAAAGTCATTTCCTTTTAATAGAGATGCGAAAGCGAGATGGTTCAATTAAACAAATTAACAAATTTTAATTTCTTTTTAAATTAAAATTACACAAAGTGAAATAAGATAAAATCCAAACAAATTTTAATTTCACTTGAACCAACTTAATTCAACCCAAGTCCAAGATATTTGCCTAACAAATAATTAACTCAATTTTGCATATTAGGCCAAACCAATTTTATCAAATTAAGTGACGACTTGAATTAAATTAACATATACCCCAATTTAATTTAGCACCAAATTAAGTAAGTAGTGATTAAACTCAATTTTATCTTTTTACTTAAGCATGCGCTCTAGGTGAGTTTTGCGAAAGATAAAATAAACAGTAAATCACTACGCCGCGATGTACGACGAAAAACCCACAACGGGAAAAAACATCGGCTGGCCCTAGCCTTAAGTCCACTAAGTATGGTTTTACAATTAAAAGACAGATGACTTACTTCCTCGACTCGTCCCCTTTCAAGCCTTGACGCGTCTTCTTGTAAACACCTCTGCCTAGTCGACAACCTTGAAGCTCCACCGAAATCTTGGAATCACCAATGAGCCATAGGTACACCGTCAACCTCACATGGTGACTTTCACCATGTGAGAATGCCACAGCAAAACAAACTTCTTCTTCTTTGAGGGATTTAGAAGAAAACCCAAATGAACTCTTCAATAGGTAGAGTAAACCGGAGCCAAAACTCCAAGCAATGTATATATATATAAAGGAACTTGGATAAAACAAACTATGGGTATAAAACAGAAATGTTTTAAAGTTTTTCTTGAAAAATTAACACTCTTAAACAATGAACTTTTTCTTGGAAAGTTGAACTCTTTAAACTCTATCTAGGAATTGGAATAGTATGAAAATTTTCAAAAGAAAAAGCTGGTTTCCGCACTTAATTAATCAGGTAAAAAGTTAGTGGGAAAAGAAGTGGGAAATTGGGAAAACTACTCAAAAAAAGTGCCAATTAACTGTTCCTACTAAAACTCGTTCGAATGAGATTTTCATTCGAACAAAGTCTTGTTCGAACGTGCCTTCTAACGAAGTTCTAGTGTATAAAAGTTAAACTCGTTAGAAATCTCATTGCAATTCTCCTTCGAACAGCATTTTTGTTCGAACGACAATTGGAACGATGTTCCAGTGACCAATATGGGAACTCGTTGGATAACCTCATTCGAATGACATTCTCGTTCAAACGACAAACTCGTTCAAACGAAAATTTCAAACGAACTTCCAGAATGTTTGAATTTCAATTTTTAGCCCAGAAACTTTACTTTAAAGTTTTAATGAAACTTTCTGAAAAACAACAATAGTATAAAATAAAAATTCACCCAATGAAAAATGTTCCAAGCTCTTATATATATATTCAAAAATTCATTCATAGCTTAGGAGCAATGGAACCAATGTTGTTAACGTAGAAACGAGGAACATTAAAATCGGCATTTGATGAAGCTTTTATATCTTGGTCGCTATCTCTTCAACTTTAGCATGTCATAGGCTTGAAAGATGGTCTATAACTCTATCCTATAACTCAAACGTTTTTGTCCAGAATTGAGCCAAAACTACAAAGGACTCAATTGAAAATTTGTGTCCTTACAAATCTACCCCTTTGGCTATTCCGGGACAAAAACCAACAAAAATCCTAAAGGGTCGTCAAGCTCTACTATACTGACAAAAAATGTGCCACCCAAAATAAAAATACATGGCCTGACTCAAACAACCCAAGGATCAATAGCTTTGCCGTTGAAGGTTGCCATATAGAGAAAAATTCCTACACACTTAAGCAAACACATTAAACTCATAGGGAATATCAAGAATATTAAAAACATGTAAATTAAATACTCCCCTTAAATTAATTATCCCCTTTATCAAACAAATGGCCTACTTAGAAAGGCGTCTCCCCCTAAGATAAATCTCCCAAACTAAGATACGATTATAATAGGATTAGATACCATTTCTCCCCTATCATTCTCCCCCTTTTTGTTCAGGAATAGACAAAGGCTAAAGAATCAAAACATTAACTTATCTTCGCCAATTAACGCAAATACACCCCTTAAACTAAACAAGGGATAAATAGAATGGGATAACAAGATAAACATGCATTAGTGCATAAAGTGATGAGAACATTAAAGCACATAGGCAACAAAATAATAACTAATCCATACAAATGAATACCATCTATGATGTGAAAACAAATGATACCAAATTGACAAATAAGATTCTAAGCATGTGATATCAAACAAACTACGCAACAAACGACGTACCAATTATGAATTGAAGCATAAATGGACTATCTAAACATGGCAAAGACTTAAACAAAATATCATATATATGTATACACAATAGATACAAGCTAAGCATAAGTACACACATATAGATATAAACACCAAAATGACACAAAACTAAATAACATAAGATTTTCCACACTCTTATAGCATAAATGTGTTATATGGAAACGAAAGTGAAGGGGTGTGAACAAGATACCAATGAATTAAAACCCAATCACTTAAATGTGTTCACGTAGTTTGAATTTGATTACAAAACTTTATCAACTAGAATTTAGCCTTTATATGACAGGATAAAGTGAACTAATGAACAAACAAACATAATGCATACAAGCCTAGCATGTTGATGATTCTACAAACCAATAGAGTCATGACATTGAAAGCACAACTAGGATAAACGGACATTGTGCAAACCGTTGATATATCATCCAAACTCCCTCAATAAACATATATATTATTCTTTTGAATGAATAAATCAACTAAACAAATTAGGCCTTGGAAAATTATTTTTCTTTTAATGCCATATAATTTCTTTTAGGCCTTTGGACCACGTATTTCTTTTAGGTCCAAGCAAACGGTAGCTTGCTATTCGCAAAGGACGGATTTTGACATGCACTAGTCCTCCTAGGTCACAAGTATGTAGATGACAAGATTGGTAGGAGAACACCTCACAAAGTTCAAATATAACATCTGACGTTAAGGTTCAAAAAAGCTCGTGCATGTGTGTCAAGGCATATAAAAGTGAATTCATTAAGCAAGTCAAACTTAAGCTACTCCATGTAAGCATGATAAAGAACATTTTAAGGATTAAAATTATAACCAAAAGTTCTAGTCACATGGGAGCGAAATGAGGATTCAAACACAAACACATGCCACAAAATGTGTGTAAAACCAAAATACACACAAACTAAAATCTTTTTGAGCTTTTGAAATTTTTAACCAAAAATAAAAATATATACTCAAAAGACAAACAAAAATCATTTGAATTTTTCATTAAGATTAAATTACCAAGAGATAAAACCCAAATGATAAACAAAAATATTTTTGTATTTTTCATTTAATGCAAATCAAAAGAAATATAATACAAAAGATAAACAAAAATCATAATTCTAGCATGGGATTAAGCATGAAGCATTGACTAAAAAATGACTAAACATGCATACACCTAGCAATGATATATAAAATGAAGAACAAAAAGCTAGAGTATACAAAGAAAATTAACACATTCAACCTTTAGATTTAGCAAGTGAGGAAGCATGTGATAGTAAATGAGAATCAAAAACTCTATCTTGTAAAGCTACCAAGTCAGATCTCCTAACCCAAACCAAAGAAGAATGACTATCTCGGAGGGTAGGAATCTTGGCTACCTTGGTTGCCTTACGTTGGAATTTTTTAGAAAATCTCTTGACATCAAAACAAAATTTCTTAAGATGACCTTTTCGACAACAATGTGCACAAGTAAAAACACATCAAAAATTGGTACCTAAGAATTGATCTCTAAAGGCTTTCATAGGTGATTCTCCTAAAACATGGATTTTGGATTTATGAGTAGATTCATTGCAAGTATCAAAGCCTAAACCATAAGTGTCATGTTTAATTTGGACCGTTCTTAAAATTTTATCGAACTTCTCCGAACAACACTCCAAACCAAATTTGACTTTTCTAGAGTCTTTTAATTTATTTTCTAATTCTAAAATTCTAGACTCTAATAAAATATTTCTCTCTTCAAACTTGAGAAGATCCTTTCTCATTGATTCCATTAAACCTCTAAGGCTATCTCTCTCCCCTTCTATATTTCAAGCTTCTCTCAAAGAGCTATATCTCGTGTCCTAAGGTCTACCACTAACGCACTATAATCAACGACCTTGACATGCTCTTTTAAACACGCTTCTAACTTTAAATTTGCTCTTTTTAATTTAATAGATTCTTCATAAAGTTCTTGAAAAGAATTTTAAAGTTCACTCACATCAACCTCATTTTCACTTTCACTCTCTATTTCTTCTCCACTTTCACTACCATTAAAAACAAGGGAATCATAAACTTTGACCTTGGAAGTTTCATGTGTTAAAATTTCATCAATAGAATAATGCTCACTATCACTCACATGAATAGCCATAAAAGCCACAAAGTTGGGCTTAGTGGGGGAATCGGGTCCCTCTTCATAATCACTATCACTAAGGGTTACATTAAAAGAAATTGATTGCGTACCCTCTCTCCTTAGTTTAGTGGGACAGTTTAGTGGGACACTCTTTTTCCCTATGGCCATACCCTTCACAACCAAAACACTTATTTGACTCGTCCTTATTTAAGCTTTCATTAATAGTTTTAGGGATCTTCACGACTTTATCATAGGTAGATTTTTCAAATTTCTTAAAATCATTTTTAAATTTATCTTTGTTAAATTTAAGAAATTTTTGAAACTTTCGAGCAAACATAGCCATATTTTCCGAGTCATTATCACTTTCACTCTCTACTACTTATTTTTCCTCTTTTCGGGCTTTTAAAGTAATGCCTTTTCTATTTTATTTTCAGTTTTAGAGGGAAACATGTCCAGTTCAGAGGTTTGTAAATCACCTACAAGCTCTTCTAATTTCATAGAGGCTAAAGTTGGTAAAGAATTTAAAACGAACACTTTTGGAATAAATCTATCGGGTAGGGACCTTAAAATTTTCTTTACTACTCGGTTGTAGGGTATTTTCTCTCCCAAATTAAAAGATGAATTTACAATATCGGAAAGTCTAGCATAAAATTCATCAAAAGTTTCTTTCTCGTTCATTTTGAAGGTTTCAAATTGAGTGGTGAGGTTTTGGAGTTTCGAAGAATTTACGACACTTGTACCTTCATAAGTGAGTTGTAAAATATCCCATGCTTCTTTAGCAATTTCACGCGTCATAATGCGATGGAATTCATCTGGTGTGACAGCTCTAAATATGGCACTTAATCCTCGAGAATTAAAATTTGAAAATTTAAGTTCACTATCACTCCATCTATCGGCCGGTTTGAGAACACGTTCATTATCTACTAAATGAGTTGGTGGAGACCATCCGTTAACTACAGATAACCAAACCCTCTCGTCGATAGATTTAAGTGCCGATTTCATTCGCGTTTTCCAATACGCGTAATTAGAACCATCGAAAATAGGAAATTTTGAGAATGGGGAAAATTCCATTTTAGTCAAAAATATTTTAAAGGATCTTTAACGAAATAATTTATCGATCCTGCTCTGATACCACTTGTTGGAACACGAGGCCCCCAACTTTAAAATCGATTACTAAAAAGTAATTTCCTTTCAATAAAGATGCGAAAGCGAGATGGTTCAATTAAACAAATTAACAAATTTTAATTTCTTTTCAAATTAAAATTACACAAAGTGAAATAAGATTAAATCCAAAAAAAATTAATTTTACTTAACGCGTCTACTTGTAAACACCTCCGCCTGGTCTACAACCCCGGAGCTCCACCGGAATCTTGGAATCACCAATGAGATATAGGTACACCATCAACAACACATGGTGACTTTCACCATGTGAGAATGCCGCAGCAAAACAAACTTTCTTCTTTGAGGTATTTAGAAGAAAACCCAAATGAACTCTTCAATAGGTAGAGTAAACCGGTGCCAAAACTCCAAGCAATGTATATATATATATATAAAGTAACTTGGATAAAACAAACTATGGGCGTAAAACAGAAGTGTTTTAAAGTTTTTCTTGAAAAATAACACTCTTAAACAATGAACTTTTTCTTGGAAAGTTGAACTCTTTAAACTCTCTCTAGGAGTTGGAATAGTATGAAAAAGTTCAAAAGAAAAAGTTGGTTTCCGTAATTTATTAATCAGGTAAAAAGTTAGTGGGAAAAGAAGTGGGAAAGTGGAAAAACTTCTCAAAAAGTGCCAATTAACTGTTTCCGCCAAAACTCGTTCGAACGAACCTTCTAACGAAGTTCCAGTGTATAAAAGTTGAACTCGTTAGAAATCTCATTGGAATTCTCGTTCGAACAACATTTTCGTTCGAATGACAATTCGAACGATGTTCCAGTGGCCAATATGGGAACTCATTGGATAACCTCGTTCGAACGACATTCTCGTTCGAACGACAAACTCGTTTGAACGATAATTGCGAACGAACTTCCAAAATGTTTGAATTTCAATGTTTAGCCCAGATATCTTACTTTAAAGTTTTAATGAAACTTTTTTGAAAAACAACAACAGTTTAAAATAAAAATTCACTCAATGAAAAATGTTCCAAGCTCATATATATATATTCAAATTGCATTCATACCTTAGGAGTAATGGAACCAATGTTGTTGATGTAGAAATGTTGATGTAGAAATGAGGCACATTAAACTCGGCATTTGATGAAGCTTTAGTATCTTGACCGCTGCATCTTCAACTTTAGTATATCATAGGCTTGAAAGATGGTTAATAACTTTATCCTATGACTCAAACGTTTTTATCCGAAATTGAGCCAAAACTACAAAGGACTCAATTGGAAATTTGTGTCCTTACATGGGTCTTTGTTTTTGTTGGATTTTTGCAGTAAAATGAGGAATTTTGTGCCTACAGGTGCGAATCGATGCGCACTTTGACGAATTGACTCGGTACGAGACAGTGTCGAATTTCCCATTTTGCGAATTCATTCATTTTTGGCGAATCGATTCTCCCCCTTTCTTCTGAGATTTTTGTTCCTTTCTTTTTCCCTTTTCTTTTTCCTTTTTCTTTATTCCTTTATTCTACTTGATATAAATACACCACTTGGTGTATTTTTGGACACAATGAGTTAATATCTTCATTTTGTCTTAGGTTAGGGTTAGAGAATACTTTGGGGATATTTTGTTGGAGTTTCCCACTCCACCATTTTCATTGGGTACCACCCATTAATGTAAGAACTCTAATATTTATTATTCTTCCCTCTTATTCTTGCTTTGTAGTATAATTATTTCATGCTTTGTTAATTTATTTTCTTGCGAGAAAATTAGTGAAGTTTAATTATTTCTTGTTTTAGTTATTAATTAGTTGTTTAATTAGTTTAATCATGTGTAGTGAGTAGTTAAATAGGGTTTGGATTGTGTGTCAACTATTGATGGGCGTCGAGCTCCGAAAATTAGGTTTTGTGTAAAATTACATTTAATTCAAACCTCGCATATTAAACTCGAATTATTATGCGTTTAACTTTCTTTGCCATGCAACGTTAGTGTTTAAAGCGATACCCCAATTTTAAGACGCGTGTGACCATTTTGAATTAAATATTTTATCTCGCAAGTTTGAGTTAAATTTCTTCTTGTGTGATGTTTATAATGAACTAAAATGCTCGATTAAATATTTTTGAACCAAAATTCTAGTTATTAGTTGTTTAGACCATGGCGGGTACGGGATCCCGGCTCTCGTTTTAATTAGTTGTAAATTAGCTTTAACTTCTTTTTTTCCTTTTTCACCATTTCAACCTGTAACAATCCGCTTAATTAAATATCGGGTGATCATTCCTTTATTTAATTAAATCAGAATATCCAATTGGTTCATTCTCAGCATCACTGTCAAAAATAATTTCTTTATTAATCACCTAATAGTTAATTAAGCTAAGTGTCAAAAACTTTTTTCCATTTTATTTAATTATAGCCATTCTACAACATGGAACAATAATATGCAACAACACATCACAACTGAATTAACTATAATAAGAATAAATGTGACTGGAATAACTCTATAGTGAAATTATAGCATTTACACTAAATAAAACTGATATCCACAATGCTTACATAAATATTTACAACCTCTAGAATCCTTGGCGACAAGCCCTAAATGAAGTAGACGCTACAGATGAGTGAATCAACAGAAAGGAAGCGTCTAAACAAAATCCGCATCTCTGCAAGAAGCTATAATCCATCGTAACATCCATAATCTATGTTGGGCATCCCTGTTGCTCGATACCTGATGTACAAGATATAGTAGAGAAGAGAACATGCAAGAAAACGGGTCAGCGCCTGATTGTAAAAGATTTTTAAAATAACAAGTGATTAATAATTACAATTAAGCATTTATTATGTACATGTTAGTTTCTCGGGATCTCTTTTGAGAATTATCACCTCTCGTCTAGATTTCACACCTATAGTATCTTATTATCTTCCTAGTTAAGGTTCCCTCCTAACTAGTTTCCACAACATAATTCTAACCCATATCATAAACCCGTATGTCCCATAGCATACGTAATATAATTATTCATATTCATTTCTCTTTAATATGAACTAGTCTTGTTACAACCTTGGAATTAAGTGTTCACATACTTAACTCAATTCAGATTTCATTATTTACTTCTATCTACAACATTACATAGTAGATTAAATCATAGTTTATATTTTTAATCTTTAATCACACAGAAGATTACATCTCTATATCTAGAATGTCACACGATAGATTACATCACAGTTTATATATATATAATATCACACTAATTATATATATACTAATACAGCACCTTCCCAATCACAGCTGAGGTGTATGCATACTCTGCTATCATGTCCTCATACATAATGTCACTGTATAGAGGACTAACGATTCGGTGTCTCTCACGAATCTTACGACATAACACAAATATTGGATGTGAGCATACTCCCCAGCCAAATGGGTCACGCACATACCTACGCTCCCATTCAACCGGTGTAACCGAAAACACAGTACCAAGGTCCTATGCTCAGGGTACGAATCTAAAATCCTCCCAAATGGGCGCACAAGATAAAACCGTCCACAACGCGAAACCACCCCCCCCCCCCCCCCCCCGATAGCAAGCAGCATTGGAATGTCATACATACAAATAATATAATAGGTATTCATCAAACCTATATAAATATAACATCCATAAGGCATTCACACAACCATATGATAATTCCCATACATAGTATTTTTATATATCAAATCCCACGTATTAAAGATTATGACTTTATTTCTTTATTTTATATTCCCGAGCGCCTCACTTATTACTCGAAGATTAAATAAGTATTCCTCAACCTAATTCAGAAGGTAAATGTCTACACCCTACATGTCCATGTCATCTCAACTTCCAAAATTCTATGAATTAAACTCATATTTAATTAGGTTTAATTCTCGATAACCGTTCATTCTATCATTTAGGGTTAATACCACCTATTCCTAAGGTTATACCGGTAATTTAAAAATCACAAAAATAATATTTTTCGGGTCTTAGGTATATCCTACTGCCCTTCTCTAAGTCCCAATATGTTCAATAAATAATCACCAAAGATCTCTCAAAGTTGGGATTGAATCAAAAGTTAAAAAGGAACAAATTCACATTTTCTAGGGGAGTCGATCGATCGACTGTTCCTGGTCGATCGATCGACAATCTTGAGTCGATCGATCGATCGACCAGATATTGCCCAGTTTTTCTGCATTGTTTTTCCTACGGGTTCCGTACTCTTTAATCATCAAAACCTTCATCAAATAATCCCAAACTCTCCAATATTCATTCCATATGACATACCAAGATATATAAATGATTTCTAATAATCAAACAACCTAAATCATCAAGAAGGTTGGATTCAAAACATATTATTTTCAGAAAACTCATATTTTTATATTTATCCATGAACATCATATAAACTCCAGTTTTTCTTCACCAAATGATTCCCAATTTAATCTCATGAAATCCAGATCAAATACCATCATATATAGATAAGTTCTAACGTAACCAAAATCATTTGAACATCAGTAACATGAATCAATTTACTCAAATTCTATTTTATTCTCAAGAACTCTAATTTTTTACTTTATCGTCAATAAGAGCGTAAATCCTAGATTTATTCACAAGATAATATAAACTGCATGGAGTTTATTCTATAATCAAAAGATATCACTCCTAGACTAGATAATATCCATTTCAAGGATCCATTTAAAAATTATCACAAATTTATTTTTGTTCATATAACTTTTCAGAATTTTCCTAACTATCCTAACATGGACAATATGTAAGCTAAGATTGCAATAATTAAGCACTTGCCTTTAGATTGTAGGTCTGATTTGTTGGAGATGATACTCTACTTGTGGTCCTCTCTTTTTTCGGCCAACTTTCGGCAGTTGTGGTAGTGGCTCTTGGTGGTGCAAAGTGGTTGTCCTTTGGTTTCCTAGAAAAGTCTCTTCTTCTCCCATAGAAAGTCTTTAAATATCCCATAAACCTTTTCCTCTTATTTTTGGTGAATGAACCTAAGTTTTCTAATCTCTTTGCTTATAAAATAAACTCAGATTTTCGTAGTTACTATTCACCTCCCTTATAAAATGATCAAAATACCCCTCTAGGGTGTCCTTTCGGTTCCAAAGTGCCCCGAGACCCAAATCAAACACCCAAGTAGACTTTTTCAACTATTTGAAACCTTTCGGACACTTCGGCGTAGTCAAAACGACCATTCGGATGATATAATAATAATTCACTTTTATTTCATTTAATTATAATCCCAACACGACTCAAATGTGCGTCCCGACTTAATTACCATAATTGCGTACCCCTAATTCGCGACAAGTTTATAAGTCATAATCAATTGTAAATTCATAATCATATATATTATTTTAATCACTAATTAATATTCAACATAAATCACATATTACTTTATTCTCGAGTAATATTTAAATCCGGATTATTTTCAATTACAACACGATTAATTCTAAATAATCCCATTTTAAAAGTCATTAAAAATACGGGGTATTACACAACTCATCACCTTTTACACTTTTATTTTTGAAGTAGAAAAACAATTAAAATCTAAAATTCAATCACTCCCTGTGGATTCTCGATACCCGACTTACCGGTGTGCTTGCCTGTCAAGTGAAGTTATAGTTTAGGTTTTTTTTCATTGAGTCGCTGAACCGATAACAACGACTTGTGTATTACACGACGCACGGTTCGCACCCGATCAACAGTCTCATATAAACTTCTCAAAGTTTTATCGTCCTTTTTCCTGCATCCCATAAGAGTTTTTGCGCAAGATCTGTCGCTACTTACATGAGCCTATATTTTCGTTCGTTCCCAATCATAGGGGGATGCATGAAACTACCTACTGTGCTAGACCTACTCTAAAGGTTTGGGATGAAACTGCACACTAAGGTAGCAATCAACTACCAGAGATTAAGTGGCATGTTCGTTGAATCCCAAAAGTGGGCTCGAGAATCAGATAAGTGAGTGGTACTCATTGAGAAAGTCAGTCTATATAACATCGTACCGATTATGGCCGATGCATTTTGCAAAATGGAGGAAATCTAAAGAATATCTGAGCTTCTCACTGCTTTATAACTTTAGGTACATTTAGTCCATTCGCGCATGTACTTCCCCATTCAATGGAAAGACTTATATGATACTCCTGACAAAATACATCATCACCCCCAAATGAGGGGATGACTTTGATAACTCATATGATGAACCAAATCATGAAGAAGCCAATTCAGTTTCCAGTTTATGTGGAATGATCTCTTTCGGAAAAAAAATTGGGAGAAATTAACAAAGTGTCCAATCAGCCCAAAGTAGATCAAGCCATAGGATTCTTATTCTTCCCTGTCTCTATAACCATATGACCAGATCAAGGAGGTACTACAAAGATTTATTCCCCATCCAACCGAAGTAGATAAAGGAATTGGAGTTACTGAAGAGCTCCAAATGTTAAAAATGATCGTTGAAGAAAGCAAAGTCCTCAATCAGCTCAATAAAACCAAGCCAACATAACCTCATGGGGACTTTTTATGTCCTCTTAGAAGTATCATAATGCCTTTCTAAATCTCCTCACGGGACCCACAGTTTTTACCACTACCACTCCCAAAGAGTCCATCAATAAGGTCGGATCTTTAACCTCTACTAGACCCCAATTTTTTTTTACGAAGAAGTCTCGAAATTTGGCCCTGATCATAACTATAATCTGAACAACTTCGTCGAAGTTTTGGGACAGACAGTCCAACTATCATTTGTCAATCATGGATCTACTCTCAATGTTTGTCTACTCAGAACCTTCAAATGTTTGGGATTGAAAGTCAGTGATCTCACTCCTACATCTTCCACTATGCGTGCTTATAATAACACTTGTCGAGAAGTAATGGGCCTTATAAAACTCACACTAGAAGTTGGCCCACCAATCCTTTGATGAAATTCCATGTCATCGACATACCTTCTTATTTTAACATACTCCTTGGTGGCCCTTGGATCCATAACATCCAAGGAGTATCCCCTTCTCTCCATTAGAAACTAAAGTTCTTTGCCAAAGGTCAAGTCATCACCATAATAGGTGATGATGACAGTTTAGACAGTGCCAGCTCCAGCAATCCAATGTTGGAGATTCAGCATTAGACCAATGACATGCTCCTCTCCAGCTTCAAAATTGATCCACTCCCCATACTAATAGGGGATAACTTCAAAGATCGAGTTTGTCCAGAGCACGGCCCTCGCGATAATGTCAATGTAATTCAGATGTTCAAAAACATGAACTTTATGACCAAAATAGAGTTAGAGCGACACTAAAAAGGAATCCTTGAGCCCATAATCCTAAAAAAAGCCTTTCACCCATGTTTCCTGAACTATCAACATTTACCGGCTGAACTCAAGGCACATGTTGACTATGACTAAAGAGAAGCCTAGAGGATGAAAAGACTGTTTAGGGAGACTCCCTATACTGAAGATTTATCAAGGAGGGTGAAGACTTCCCTTTTATGGATTCACTAAACCGTGGTATGACCACACTTATAAGAAGATGAAACCGGATTTGGATATCTTCTTTCAAGACAACAACACTTGGGATGAAGACTGGAAACATAAAGTGGAATCTTTTACTGAGTAAACCATGGAAATTATTGAGCACTCTTAGGGTAGCAACTCCAAGGAATCATTTGGTCTACAGACATTAGGGCTGAGTCTTCACATGATGCACCAAGATACTGCACCGTTGAACATGTCCGTCCAATTCACAATTATTGATGTACCTATTCTAAACTGGCACACTATCCCAAACCCGCTTACTTAAGCCCAACCAAACCTGTTGTTTATCCTACTTAAGAAATCTCTGCACCTATTTCCATTTATCCTTTTCCTGATGTAAATGTAACTGAGGCCTCTTTGGATGAGGTTCTCAATGTTGCTTTCCCTGAAAATGAAATAAATATAGATTTTGAGTATCTTATTATGCCATACATTAATTGCATTAATTCTAATCAAACTTTTGATGATGATGATTTTGTAAATAAAAAATTCTTAACTGATCTCAATAATGAAAATAATACACAACATAACTTCATTCAAACTAATGATGATGAGACTGTGGTCATTAATCTCGATTCCAGTAGACATCGGTGCGAGATTAGAATAGGTCCCATCCTTAACGAGCATGAGCGAGTGCATTTTGAAGAACTGCTAAAATAATTCATAGACATTTTCTCATGGTCCTACGATGAAATGCCAGGCATTGACCCAGAAATAACACAGCATGAGATCCTGAAATTCTCGAAATGCAAACCAATCAAGAAGAAGTTAAAGAAACTCCGAACATAATGGTCCTTCAAAGTTAAAGAAAAGGTAGTCACTCAGCTGGGCATGGAATTCATTCATGTAATTGAATACTCTATATGGCTTTCCAACAACGTCCCCATTCCAAACACGGGAGGAAAGGTCCACATGTGCGTCAACTATAGGGCTCTGAATAAGCCATCCTCGAAAGATGATTACCCATTGTCAAAAATCTACACAATCGTGATAACACGGCCAGCCATGTCCACAAATCATTTTTTAATGTAATTTCCAGTTATAACCAGATTAAGATTGTAAAATCCTTCCCCGATAAATTTAATAAATTATATATAGATTTTATATGAGGAGGAACAAATTGTAATTATTTGGATTTTTGGTAACAAATTGGATTATGGAATTATTGATTCTAAAGTGATTAAATTACTTGGGATATGTGTATTAAACCATTGTTCTAGCCCATGGCTTTAGCACTGACCATTTTGTATGGAAACACCTTGTCCCTCACCTCATTGACGACCACCGTGTTATCCTCTATGACAACATGGGTGATGGTACTACCAACCCAGACTAACTTTATTTTAATAGATATTCTTCTCCTGAAGGTTACTTTTATGATGACATATCAATTTTAAAGGAGCTTCAGGTACGATCTTGCGTATTTGTTGGCCACCCTATTTTAGCAATGATTGGAGTTATTGCCTCTATTGCTCGTCCCCATCTTTTGCCAAAATTGTGATGATTTTTTCTTCTCCCATAATTAGGATGTCACTTAGAGGCTAGGTTAGGATTACTGACATTCAAATGAGAGTCTGCCTCGTTCAAATGACAAGCAATGCCGTTCGAATGAGGGACTGAATCATTCGAACGATGTCGGATCGAAACCACTTCTCCTTCTTTGCTGGAAGCAATTGAAGCATTGGTCACATGTTGTGTTAGCTCATTCTTAGGCAGAACAAAGATGTAAACATATTGTATTAAGGGGATTTATCGTGGGTATAAAGAAAGGAACGCGAGGTTACAACCTGTAAAGTTAGTTGCCCCATTTGAAGTCAACATATCTAACATTAGATTACATGTGTCGTCGACCTGGGAGCTAGTTCCCACCTGATATGGGAAGTATTTGGAGTGATACAGTTTCCCTATTTTGGTAATGATTCATTTATTCATATTACAAGAAGGAAATCGTGGGTTATGAGGAGAAAAACTCCATCAGATTTAAAGTCCCTCCCCTTTTTAACTTAGAGCTCTAAGGGGAGCAAAACCTTCTGTCAAGACTCTTGCCACACACCACCACCGTATTTAACCTTAAAGCCATGACTTCAAAGGTTGTTTCTTCCTATACGTAAATATTAAAATCGTAGATATATTTATTTGTAGTAGAAGATGATGTGCTTGATGTCAATGGGTATTTTGAGGAGGGGGTTCTTGGAAGAAGAAGATGGGTTTGCAGTGAATTTTTATAGAGTATTTTTGGAGCTTTCATGGAGGCAGTTTGGTGGAGCATCTTGTGACTCCCTTTTGGGCCACCTTTGAAGGTGGGGGAGTTACCCACCTTATTCACCACCATCACTTGAGACCATTTAGGTGGGTAATCTGCTCTTAGTGTATTCGAGACTCTGTTTGATAAATATTATAGTCTTCTTATTGTGTATGATTATGAGTAGGATCAAAAGGAATAATAGGCATTTTTATGGAAATAAAAAAATAGAAAAATACTATGGGTGTAGTTTTCTAATAATAAACTGAAATTAGTCACTTTTATGGAATAACAATGTAAGAAACTATCATTTGTGCATATTTTCTAGTAAAACTAAAAATAGACATTTTTATGGAATAAAAATTTTGGAGAATATTATTAATTTGAATTTCTAGTGAAAAATAAATAATAATCATTTTTATGAAATAAAAATGTGAGAAATGTCATTTTTTTGTATTTCTAGTGAAAAGGAAATAATAATCATTTTATGGAATAAAAATGTAAGGAAATATTATTTTAGTGTGTTTCAAGCCAAAGAAAATAACGGGCACTTTTATGAAATAAAAATGTGTAATGACGTTAATGTTGTCAAAATATTTATGAAATAAATATTTTTTAAATTTCTTGCAAATTGGACACTTATAAAAATAGACATTTGTCGAGTTTAAAGAAATTGATAAAATGTCTTACTTTGCTTGAAATGTATGAAAGATATGGTTTTCCATAAATTGTTGTGTAAAAGTGAATAATGAAAGTTAAAGGGGTTAAATGTGTGAATGAAAGTGAAGAGGGTGTTAAGATGCAAAATTTTATAAAAAAGGGTGTATATTAAATCTAGAGAAAATGGGACATTAATATGTAAAAAGGTGTGATTATATATATTAAAGATGTTAAAGTAGCAAGTAAGAAAGTGCGGTAATTGGTAATTTACTTAAAGTGGAACATTTTTATGGAATAAAAATGTTAAATAATGTCTTTACACTAATATGTGTGAAAATGAATTTAAGTCCTAAAGCGTGAATCAATCTAGTATAAATCACGTGTGTGCGGATAAGGGACTTAAAGAAGAAAACAAATAATTTTCCAAGTGTTAATGGAAAAAAGAACGGTTAAGTTCGAATTTTTGCTTCGGACGGGTAAGAGCGAGGGATGGAATAATGTGGACATTTGTAAAATGTTAAAACACATAAAAGGGAACTCGAATTACACCGAGATAAAGCAAGAAGGGCCCGGAGCCCTTCAATGAAAAGTCCTAAATCACTGGACAGAGCATATGGTGCATTTATTCATCGGTGTGGAGCCCGTGTAAGTATGCAGTCTTAGAAGATTCTGAGAAAAGATAAAGGAAATATGGAACATATCAAGAAATGGATTGTGTCGTAAAATGTATTAATACAACCTAACCTGAATGAATGAATTAAATACTTCAGTAAATGTGAAATGGACACGTAAATGCATAAATCTATTAATGTCTATAAAGAAATAAAAGGAGTTAAAAGGAGTAAATAAATTGGTGATTAAGCAACCAAAATGGCTAAACTCATTCTTAACACAAGAATATTTTGTGAAAACTATTTTGAAAGATTAAATAAGTATTTTCTAATACGGGGATTGCGTGTGTTGAAATGGAAATTTTCGATGAAAATACCGAAGGGTATTGGAGTGAATAAAATGGTAAATTTTGGTAAAGGAGTGGTTTTAATAAATTAAGTGGAATTCAAGTGTTGAACCGGATGTGTTAAGCAAAGTAAAAATGCTAAGTATGATTAAAGAAAATCGTAAATAAGATTAAGGTCAATTAATCTAGGCAAGTAAGGTTTTCGGGAATAAATTGGTTAGTGGATTTGAATACGTATTTTCCAAAGGTATACGTATGCAGATATATACATATTTTCACATGCATGTGGTTGTAGCGTGTGAGTATTCCTTTATGTCATTCACTTCTACACTGTTTGTTTAAATTCCACTAGGCATACGCTCACATCCCCACTTTGTTACGGAATGTTGAGAGAAACTTCGTATTTTGAGAGCGCTATACAGGTAAGTATATTTTATTTACATTTTACGTTAGTATCTTTGTTTACTTGGACTTCAAGGTAATCCCCACGCGTCCCTCACATAGTTCATCTCGAAATTGGAATCGCATGCTAACAAGTGAAATGTAATTAAAATAAAACTAGACTAACAACATTATTTAGGTTGTTTCATTTTACTTCACACATAACGCTCAGGTTTTACCAGGTTGACTCACGGGTAGCCCATAAATTCGGGTCAAGGCATTACAAATGGTATCAGAGGTTTAGGTTCAAGGTTCCTTTCGGGAGTGACATAGTGAGGTCGGTAGTGAATCTTTCAATGTCGATACATTCATGCTAGTTTGGTGATAATTGTGCTTCGTTCCCTCGATAATGGAGCCAAAGGGGTTAGCACAATAAGTAAATCAGTACCAAATGGTATACATTCAAGTTAGTTGTATGAATCGCTTTTGCGTTTCTGATTAATTGTGTTAATAATTTACGAGTGTCTATGTAAGCTAGTAAATGGTGACACCGTGGTTCGTAGTGTGAGGTGTTTTGTGTTCCATCCCTTATAGGCGTAGAGACTTTGGAGATATTCATGGAATGAGATGATGCTCATTGGGTAAGTGGCACCAAATGTGGATAATAAACGGTAGGGATTGATTATTATAGCGTCATAACTGTGTAATGGGAAATCGTGATTTAAATTATATATAGCCTTGGGTCTGGCACATATGAGAAGTCAATATTGATTTGACGATTATGCAAATTCGATCCTTGGGTTAATACCATGGTTGATGGTAAATTTGGTGAATATGTAAATTTTTGTGGGTCAACACTTAGGGATGGGCACCTTCAGCCTTAGTTAAGTATGATGATATCCTTGTGGGTGAACTCCTTGTAGTCGTTAGCCGATGAATGTACCTTACGAGTCATGATTAGAGTTACGGGACATTTACGGCGAGAAATCATGTAGATGACAGTATTGAGTTGTAGTGATAACGTAGTGAACCTTAGGTAACCCCTTGGAGTATTGATTGAATGAGTAATGCAACATTTGATGAATAGGATCCTTAGTGACTCTGGTAGTGTATACCTAGGGGTGTATGAGTTACACATCGTATTATGTATCCTACGAAGAAGCCTTAGTAGTGTTCATTGAAACTTATCTGGAAAGCTTGTGAATTCCCCGATTGAAATTAAGTGACTGGGTAATGTGTTTATAAGTGTTTGTCCCGTGGTGAGGACGTACTAGGTCCCTTAGTTATAGGCTTGGATTTAGTATATATGGATTTATGTACCTTGACTATGATTTGGGTTTAGACAATCTTGAGGATTGAGGTAACCTAGGAGTGAACCTAGAAGATCGTGGTGAGTGTAGATTGGCGTTAAGAAATACGATCCCTTGTGGAATTCGTAGGCATTGGCCTTGGTGTTATAGGAAATACCTGACGTCTCGTATCCTCCAAAAGTATATAGTTGTGTTAGTTGGTACGTTAGCAAGTAGTATGATGTTTTCAGGCAGAGCAGTTTAGTTGTCATGGTTAAACACTCTTTGAGAATTAAAAGACGTAGCCTAGCGATATTGACTTCAGGTTACAATACTGTGTACACATGTGAGTTGCGTTAAATGCCTTTTGGATACAAGTACTAAGGTGGTTTGATGAAATTTACCTTGGGTTAGTAATTTATATAGGCGTGAAGAATCAGTACTAATAATTCCTTGGAGCTGTATACTAAGGTTTAGCTAGCAAGATGTTAATGTGAGTTGTAGCCATCACCTTGTAATAGTGAATCTGAGGTTATGTATCGTGCATTACGATGATGATAGTATCTCCCTTTGAACCTTGGGACTTAATGTTACGTTGAGGTTTATATGATGATGTCCATTTCATGGTGATAAACTTAAGGTTATGTAGTATAGGTTATGGTATGATTTGTGATTTCTTGTAATAAAATGTGAAAGATGCTTAGAGAAATAATTGAATTTTAGGTCGTCACCTATAATGCATTGGGAATCATTATTGTATGGATGTTTACGTGAGTAGTGGTAGACTATTGATGATTTTAGTACGATTAGATCTTATTTATTTATGGAGGTACCTTGGAGTTAGTGCTATGACTTTTGTTTATAGATATGTGTCATAATATGACCTTCAAGGATAATTTCGAAAATAGGTTGATCAATGTTAGGTAGTCACCTGGGAGACTTAGAACACTATGAGGTTTGTTATGGCTTTTATAAATGGCATTCAGGATGAAGTATTAGACTTGAATATAGCACCTAAGTGTGCTACCTGTATGGTTAGTAGTGGCTCTGTTGGAGGAAATCATTAAGCATGAGTGATGATTGAAAGTTGAGATTCCACTAGAAGAAATATGGTTTGGTATCATATAGATAGTGTGTAGGATGGTAACAATGATTCATGTTTGAATCTACATGAGCGTTGTGTTTCACTTGATGAGTGTGATCCCAAAAATTAAAGTTAGCTACCATGTGTTGAAAAGTTGGAGGCCTAGTTGTGATAGGTTTGTGACTAGTGATAAGTGTCAAGAGAAGTAGCTTCACCTTGGTAGTTAGCATTAGTCCTAAGGAGGGAAGCCTATCATTTCATCTTTCCAAGGGAATTGGTTTGTATTTCATCCGTCCGGCACGGGTGGATGATTCTCGAGTAGAACCTGTCATAGTTAAGAGGTCAAGCCAGGGTACGTGGAAGGGCTAAGGTGCTTAGCAGGTATTTTATTGAAGTTATAGAGTTCAAGTATATGTTGTGGGTCAGTACTTCATGTGGGTCGATTTATTATCGAAAATTGATTGTTTCCTTTCGACATGGCAGTCGCCCGACTAGTAGAATTCTTGTGTCTTATTAATCCCGATGGGGGAGGTTGTTAATCAGTTTTGATTCGGGAGTGGCGCATGCATCACCGTACGGGAATGCGCTCTCCTTCGGATGCACCCATATTCTACCCATCTGTGTATACACGTGATCTCGCGTTCTTGCACATGTTACTTAATTACTTTAAGTTAACTACGTTATTAGTTAGCCAGTGTAATTAGTTACGGATGGGTCATCTGTCCCGTGGTTGTGGCTTGGTAGTATTTATGAAAATTGGAATCTGTTAAAACATTGGATGATAGTGTTGTAATTAGTTCAAATTTTGAAGATCTATGAGATTATCGTCTATATATATATATATATATATGCATGTTGTGATACACAGGGTGACCCTAGGTCAGCATAGGGATCTCGTAGGAGATATCAGTCAAGAAGAACTATGTGATAAGATAATTGTCTTAGGTATTACTAATAGGTATAACAAGAAGTATCGAGGTTATGTCAGCCTAGGCTAGGCATGATCCAAGATTATTTGAGGAAACATAGGTAATGAATCCAAACATAGGAATGATCCATGTTAGTAAATTTATTGTTGATGATATGGAAATATTTGACAAGTAGCAACCATCTCGAGATTTTATTTATATGGACATGTTTGGCATACTTGAGAACTAGCAATAAGACCTTAGGGTTTGTCTTGATTGGATTAACAATAGTGATTGATTAAAGTAAAATCTTTGGATTTAGACCATAGTGTTGAGGATGCCAAGGATTGGAACCCAGACATTGTTTTTTTTTACCAAAAAGGGATGGAATCCCCACACATTTTATAAATATAAGATGGAGAAAAAGCCTCTTCGAAGCTTACAAACCCAAACAACCTTGATTTCTAGAGGTTGGGACCAATACTCTAGAAATAAATAACGATAAATATGGGATTTTATCTAAACCCCGTGTACATAAAGATAACTTGAAAATAAATATGGGGATTTTCAGAGCATTGGATATCTTGAAGCATCTTTTTAATTTGCCAAAGAGGATTAGCCTTTTTCAAACTACATCAATCAGGAGCTTGCAATCGGATTCCACTATTACTTTTTGAATATTTAATTGAGAGATCAATTTCATTCCTTCTATCAGATCCAAACTTTCTGTAAAAAATGAGGATTCTATTCCTATAGATTTTTCAAACCCTGCTATAAAAGACCAATTGGAATCTCTAATCACCCCTCTTATACCACTTTTCCCTGTATTACCTTTAGATGATCCATAAATTTTAATTGGAGTATAGTTGTAACGAACCAAGAATTTTGAGGACGAAATTCCCTAAGAAGGGAAGTTTGTAACATCTTGCCCCAATAAATTTATTAAATTATATATAGATTTATATGAGGAGGAACAAATTGTAATTATTGGGATTTTGGGTAACAAATTGGATTATGGAATTATTCATTCTAAAGTGATTAAATTATTTGAGATCTAAAGCGATAACACGGTGGCTTTGGCACTGACCATTCCGTATGGAAACACCTTGTCCCTCACCTCGCTGACGACCACCGTGTTATCCCCTATGAAAATATAGGTGCTGGTACTACCAACCTAGACTAATTTTATTTTCATAGATATTCGTCTCCTGAAGGTTACTCTTATGATGACATAGCCATTTTAGAGGAGCTTCGGGTAAGATCTTGCATATTTGTTGGCCACTCTGTTTCAGCAATGATTGGAGCCATTGCCTCTATTGCTCGTCTCGATCTTTTGCCAAAATTATGATGATTTCTGCTTCTTCCAGAATGGAGAAGTCACTTAGTGGCTGAGTTGGGATTATCGTCGTTCAAACGAGAGTCTGCCTCGTTCAAATGACAAGCAATGATGTTCGAATGAGGGACTGAATCATTCGAATGATGTTGGATCGAAACCACTTCTCCTTCTTTGCTGGAAGCAATTGAAGCATTGATCACATGTTGTGTCAGCTCATTCTTAGTGAATGCACAACATAGATGTAGACATTTTGTAATGAGGGGATTTATCTTGGGTATAAAGAAAGGAACGCGAGGTTACAACCTGCAAAATTAATTGCCCCATTTGCTGTCAACATATCCAACATTAGATTACATGTAGGGGTGTGCACGGGTCAGTTCGGTTCAATTTTCGACCGCAATTCAGACCGAACCGATCAGTTCGGTTCTGGAAAAAATTAGACCAAAACCGAACTGACGATGAAAAAAACGCCAATTTTGGTTCACATCGGTTTCGGTTGGGTTCGGTTTCGGTACGGTTTTAACCGATTTTCAGTTTTGGTCGGTTTTTTGTAGGTCAGTTTTCGGTTTTGGCCGGTTTTGGAGGTTGGATAATGGTTTTGGATATAAAAATAAAAGATATTTAAGGCATTTTAATATATAATATTGATGTCGGTTCGGTTTGATTCGAATCGGTTTTTTCTTTGTCCAAACCGACAACCGAACCGATATTATTGGTTTTTAAATCCATAAACCGTAAACTGAACCGGGCTAAAGAAATCACCGATTTCGAGCTGGTTCGGTTCGGTTCGGTTTTCAGTTCGGTCTGTTTTTTTGCACACCCCTAATTACATGTGTGGTCGACATGGGAAGAGTTTGGAGTGATACGGTTTCCCTATTTTGGCAACAATTCGTTTATTCATATTACAAGAAGGAAATCGTGGGGTACGAGGAGAAAAACTTCATCAGATTTAAAGTCCCTCCCCTCTTTAACTTAGAACTCCAGTGGGAGCAAAACCTTCTGCTGAGACTCTTGCCGCACACCACCACCGTATCTAACCCTTAGAGGCATGACTTCAAAGGTTTTTTCTCCCTATACGTCAATATTAAAATCGTAGATGTATTTATTTATAGTAGAAGATGATGTGCTTGATGTCAATGGGTCTTTTGAGGAGGGGGTTCTTGGAAGAAGAAGAAGATGGGTTTGCAATGTAATTTTTATAGAGTATTTTTGGAGCATTCATGAAGGAAGTTTGGTGGAGCATCTTGTGACTCCCTTTTGGACCACCTTTGGAGGTGGAGGAGTCACCCATCTTCTTCACCACCACCACTTGGGACTATTTAGGTGGGTAATCTATTCTTAGTGTATTTGAGACTCTGTTTGGTAAATATTATAGTCTTATTTTTGTATATTATTAAGAGAAGGATTACAAGGAATAATAGACATTTTTATGGAAATAAAATGTGACACCCCGACTAATTAAATACCGGGTAGCTACTCCTTATTAAATTAATTCAAAATGCCAAGTTGGTCCAGTTAATAGCATCACTGTCGAAATCATTTTAACGATTACTAACCACCTAGTATTTAAAAAGTAAGTGCCAAATTTTAATTAAAGTCTAATTAACATGCAACAAGTGTAATAAAGAATAATAACACCATTCACCATAATGAAGTAAATAGAATAACCATCACATAACGTAAATAAAGTATGGAGGAAAAACTCTTCACTACAATCCCACAACTGAAATAAGTAAACCGAAAACTAAAACAGTACATGCCAAAGTCTGAAAACTGCAATGGAAATGTAACTCTAATAGAAATGGGCAACATGCCCTACAACTGATAGATAATGAATCTGGAATCCAAGTGATAGAAGCGTCTACAAGCAAATCCCTGTAGCTTCCACAAACAGCTACAGCTCGTCACCTGAATGAGTATCCTATGCATGGTGTCCTTGTGGCTGGGCACCTAAAATGGTTTTACAAAGAAAAATAGATTTGAAAAGAAAACGGGTCAGAGCCCGAATGTGGAGTTATATTTTAAAAATCTGCAAGTGCGTTAAAAACATTTAAAACAATAAATGCAAAGTACATGTTAGGACGTGCACTCACATGATATTCTCACCTCTCGTCTAACTGTGCACTCCTAACGTAAGTACCCATCTAAAACGACACAAACCACTAGCTAAGTGACATCATATCTAGCTAGACTATCATAGGTCCTACCCATATTACTCGGTTCTATTAACATTATAACGCTCGTAATTAAGTAGGGGTTTAACGTAACTCAGATGCTCAATATGCAATATTTTACACTATCAGCTAACCCGTTATGTTTATCGAAACAATACCGTAATTATTTTCACAACATTAACATGAAGGTTCCCATTAATTTAAGTGTATATTACTCACATCATAAATATACAATACAAGCACCCCGAGAACTAAGTTGCGATGCACACATACTCTGCTATCCACCCCGGTACATCACGTACATAAGGATCACATATTTCGAATCTCTCAGGAATAGTTCACAGATAACAACATCACAAATAATGGAGGCGAACATAGTCACATCACATGGGTCACGCACATACCTACGCTCCCACAATCAGCGGACTTATTAATATCCCAATAAGTCTTTCTATGACCTATGTTCATCATGGTAACCAGTCTAAATCCGGGCAACACAAGGATTAGAGGGCCCTAAGTGAACGCAAACCTCCCGTGATAGCAAGTATGGTAGGTATGTCATACACACAATTCATATACCAATACTAAGTAAACACACATCTCAGTAATCCCGTAGTTTAATTGTAGTACATATCGCATTCTCTTACCAACTTATAATTATCACAATTTATACTATTCCGATTTATAATCATACGCGCTATAATTTATTCTCTCGTCGTAGTAGACACTCACGTCTCAACCCAAACCGTCCATTTAATTTAACTCTCGTATATAATTTCCTTCTCATAAATACCCAAAAGTCCCAATTCTATCATTACATCATCATCGAAATGTTATCTATATCCTCGAACAAGTTTACGGTACTCCAAAAATCAAAACAGTCCAAAAAGGCCCAGACTTCCAGCTCGTTAGAAGTCTCGTTCGAACAAGGCTGTTCGAACGAGATTCCACTGTCAGCTCGTTAGAAGTCTCGTTCGAACGAGACTGTTCGAACGAGATCCAGTTCGTTCGAACGAACTGTACCTTCTAACGATATCTCGTTCGAACGAGATTATCGAACGAAGTTCCCTTTCGTTAGAAGCGACTGGTCAATTCGTTAGAAGCTCGTTCGAACGAGTTCGTTCGAACGACCTGGGCAGGGACTTCTAACGACCTGCCAGTTTCGTCCCAGATTTCTCTAAATTTCATTTTTCACCATTCTTACTCCTCAAATCTTCTCCAAAGTTCGTTCCAACAATGTTTTAAGTCCTCTAATCATCCTAAAACATGTTAAGGTCATATACTAACATCTTTTAAGGCATTAATGCATCCTAAACATCATTAAATCACAAGATTCTATACTTTTTCCCATTTTTTCAAGAACATGAACCCTAGATTTTTATCATCATCAAATCCCAGAATTTAATCCGTTTTTACACTACATAAAAATGAAATCTCTGAATTCAATCTTCAAGCAATGTTTCTACATGCAAACCTATACCCAAAATTAAGCTAATAACTTCCAATTTCATGGGTTTTCCTTTAACTCTTAATTAAGATAGATTATCAAAATTTCTAACATGGAAGAAGCATTCACTGCATAAAGAATGTAATTTAAATCACTTGCCTTGATTCGATTTCTGATTTAGATGTTGGTTTGATGGAGTTTTCTGCAGAATTCCCTCTCTCTCTCTTTCTCCAAGCTTCTTCTCCAAAGGTGGCTATGGTGGCTAGGGTTTTCTTTGGGAAAGTTGGAAACCTAAATGATAACCTCCGTAGCTTAATGGGTTAATATGGGTTGGTTAGTGGGTTTAGTGGGTTAAATCCACATCAGATTAAGACTCCTAATTTTCGTCATTATTAATTCCTCAAAATACAAAATTACCAAAATACCCTTTAAGTTGCCGGTATGGCCTAAAAATACCCCGGAATCCAACCTACACCCCTGGCTAGTGTTTTCTGACTATCTCGACCCTTCCGGACGCGTTGGCGCACTCAAAACGACCATACGGTTTATAGAATTTAAATTTACTTTTATAATTACTATAATACACCATGACGCGGCGGTCACACGCGTCTCAACAAAATTCCTAAAATGCCGTATATCAATCTCACGACAAATTTTTCATAATTCAATAATCATATAAAACATGTATGCACATAATCAAATACCAACTCGCATCTCGTTAGTATTTTTAACCCGAATTAATTTCCAATTAATACGCATTTAATTAATTAATCCCAAAAATAAATATAGCCAAAAGTACGGGGTATTACATACTTCCCCCCTAATAACTGAATTTCGTCCCGAAATTCGAAACTAGAAAGTACCTGGTATGAACAACTCTGGATAACGTTCGTGCATCTCATCCTCGCGCTCCCATGTGGACTCCTCGACATTGTGATGTCGCCACTGAACACGCACTAACGGGACTATCTTTGACCGCAGTTTCCTCTCACTTCGGTCCAAAATAGCAATTGGCCCTTCCTCGTAGGAGCTATCTGGATGGAGATCGATGTCCTCCACAGCAATGTGAGAATGAGACAAATTATCTCTAAGGTATTTCCTCAGCGAGGAAATATGGAACACATCGTGAATCCGATGCAAATGCTCCGGTAACCCGAGTCTATACGCAACCGGTCTGATCCGCTCAATAATAGGAAACGGCCCCACATACCTTGGTGCCAACTTCCCTTTCTTCCCGAAACGCATAATCCCCTTCATAGGAGATACCCTGAGCAAAACCTGGTCCCCTACTTGGAACTCCCTGAAAAATCTCTTTGCATCAGCATAACTCTTCTGTCTATCTTGAGCTACCCGAATGCGACTCCGAATAAACTCAATCCTTGCCGAAGTATCCTGAATCACTTCTGGCCCAAGCAGTTTGTTGTCCCCCACCTTTAACCAACATGCTGGGGAACGACAAGGCCTACCGTATAATGCCTCAAACGGAGCCATGCCAATAGTGAACTGATAGGAGTTGTTGTAAGCAAACTCCACCAGTGGAAGGTACTGCTCCCATCCACACCCAAAGTCAATAATGCACATGCGTAGCATGTCCTCCAACATCTGATTTGTGCGCTCAGTCTGCCCATCAGTCTGCGGATGATAAGCCGTACTCAACCGCAATTCCGTGCCCATGGCCTCCTGGAAACTCTCCCAAAACCTCGAAACAAATATCTTGTCTCTGTCAGACACGATATTTAGGGGTACACCGTGAAGTCTCACAATCTCTGAAATGAAGAGCTGGGCATACTGTCCCGTAGTGTAGTCAGTCCTTACGGGTAAAAAATGAGCGACTTTGGACAACCTGTCCACAATTACCCAAACGGAGTCGTGACCCCTCTGCGATGTAGGCAACCCCGTGATAAAGTCCATGGATATGCTCTCCCACATCCACACCGGGACCTCCAACGGCTGTAGCAATTCTGCCGGTCTCTGATGATCCACTTTTACAAGCTGACAAGTGGCGCATTTCGAAACAAACTCAGCGATATCTCTCTTCATACCGCTCCACCAATACTGGCGTCTCATGTCTTGGTACATTTTATCCCCTCCGGGATGTACCGCGAACCGTGAGCCGTGCGACTCTGCCATCACCTCGTGTCGCAATTCATCCCCTTCCAGAACTACCAATCTCCCATTGAAGCGTAATCCCCCGTCTGAGCTAACGGTATAGGACTCGGCTCCCTCTGCTAGTAATCGAACTATCTGCTTCTGACAGAACGAGTCATTAGCCTGTTCTCGTACTACCTTCGTGACAATCTGCGGTGTAACAGTCATCACAGACATGAATGATCGGGCCACTGCATCCTGGTGTCCTAATTCCTTCCACTTAGCCTTCCACACCTCTGCCACCTCATCTGCTGGCCTACGGCTCAACGCGTCTGCTACCACGTTAGCCTTTCCCGGGTGATACTGCATGTCGAACTGGTAGTCCTTCACAAACTCAAGCCACCTACGCTGCCGCATATTCAACTCCTTCTGCGTGAACAGATACTGTAGGGACTTGTGGTCCGTGAACAGTTGGAACTTCTCCCCCAAAAGATAGTGCCTCCAAATCCGTAGGGCAAATACCACTGCCGCCAACTCCAAATCATGCGTGGGGTAATTCTTCTCATGAGGCTTAAGCTTACGGGAAGCATAAGCTATGGCATGTCTCTCCTGCTGCAATACACCTCCCAGTCCTTGCAAAGACGCATCGGTATAAACCAAATACTCAACTCCCGGTCTCGGCAATGCTAACACAGGTGCTGAGGTCAATTTGTCCTTCAATTCATCGAATGCCAACTGACAGGCATCACTCCAGATGTATAGCACACCCTTACGAGTCAGATGTGTCAAAGGACCTGCTATCTCCGAGAAACCCCGAATAAACCTCCTGTAGTATCCTGCTAGACCCAAGAAACTACGAATCTCCGTTGGTGTCGTGGGCTGTCCCCACTCCCTCATAGATGATACCTTCCCCGGATCAACAGATATTCCCTGGTTGGAAATAATGTGTCCCAAAAACTGTACCTCCTTCAGCCAAAACTCGCACTTCTCATATTTTGCATACAACTCGTTCTGACGAAGTGTCTGCAAAACTTGCCTCAAATGTTCGGCGTGCTCCTCCTCTGTCTGGGAGTAAACCAGAATATCATTGATGAAGACAATGACAAACTGATCTAGGAAATCCCTGAACACTTTGTTCATCAAGTCCATAAACACAGCTGGAGCGTTGGTCAACCTAAAAGGCATAACCCAAAACTCGTAAGAACCATATCTCGACAAGAACGCAGTCTTCGAGACATCCTCCTCCCGGATACGTAACTGATGGTATCCCGATCTCAAATCAATCTTCGAGAAGAAAGAAGCTCCTCTCAACTGTTCGAATAAGTCATCGATTCGAGGCAACGGATACTTATTCCGTATCGTGACCTTATTCAACTCTCGGTAGTCCACACACAATCTCAGTGAACCGTCCCTCTTCTTCACAAACAAAACTGGAGCGCCCCAAGGTGAGGTACTCCTGCGAATAAAGCCCTGACCTAACAGCTGCTCTATCTGATCCCGTAACTCCCTCATCTCAGTTGGAGCCATACGGTACGGTGCGCGTGCTATAGGTCTCGTACCCGGTAGCAAATCTATAACAAAGTCTATCTCTCGACTGGGGGGTAAGCCTGGTATCTCCTGAAACACATCCGAATACTCCCTGACTACAGGGATAGAATCTAAAGGAATCACTACCTCCTTAGAGGTATCCTCCTCAATGTAATACAGATGAGCGGTCGATCGTCCCTCTGGGCGAGTCATCGCCACTACAAACATCTCTTGCCCCGGAATGGCAAAAACAATGCTCCCGCTGAATCAATCAATCATGGCCCTATAAGATATGAGCCAATCCATACCGATAATCACATCGTGAACATGCATATCTAATACCAACATGTCTGCAGGTAATACCAAACCACCAATCTCTACCCCCACTCCCCGTCATATAAAGAAAATAAGTGACCCACTCCCCAATGGTGAGTCGACACACGTCACTGTGCTCTCTGCCGTAGCTAACAATCCTAAAGCTTTCGCGAAGTGTGTAGCTATAAAACAGTGTGTAGCCCCCGTATCAAATAACACCCGACCCATAGTGCCATGGATAGGAAACGTACCCTCAATCGCGGGTGGTGCCTGTGGAACTAAAGCCTGGTGGACGTTGTAGACACGTCTATACTGTAGCTGCCCCTGCTGAGCTGGGACTGCTAGAATGGGTGGCAATTCTGCCATCTGTGGCGGTGCGGGAAGAGCGGCGGGAAACATAGGCCTCTGTGGCTGAGCACCCTGTTGCTGCTGCTGTGGGGCCCTGCCCCTATTAGGACAATCTTGTCGCTTATGGCTAGTCTTGCCACAAACAAAACACTTCCCTGGGAAGTTCCCTCCTCTCTGCCCCTGCTGTCCCCGGCCCTGGTGGCCATTACTGTTCCTCCCTTGGCCCTGCTGGCCCTGGTGAAACTGCTGCCCATTCTGCCCCTGTTGTCCTGATGGCCGTTTGGACCCTGATGGCCCTGACGGAAACCTCCCTGTCCCTGTTTGTAGTTCCCTGATCGGAACCTCTTCTGATCCCCCTGCTGCGAACCCTGCTCACCCTGTCTCTGCCCCTGAACAGATTGTGCCCCACCGGCACCATGTCCTCCAGTCCTGCCCTGATGGCTAGACTCTCCCGACCTCTTGCCCTCAGCCATATGAAAGCGGTGGTCCTGGCAGTGTAACAAAGCAGCGTTAACCACATCAGAATACGTGGCCAACGAAAGGTTCCCTAACAGATGCTGACGGATCCTCCAAGTCAACCCGTCGGTGAACTTCTCAATCTTCTTCTCTGTTGGTATCTCATCTGGAACGATATTCAACAGATTCTTGAACTCGGCCTCATACTCGGCCACAGTCTTACCCTCCTGCTTCAAACTCATCAATTTCCTCCTCATTTCCGTGTGAACAACCGACGGAAAGTACTTGCGGTCAAACCGCACCCAGAAGTCCTAAATAGTGAGAGTATCCCTCTCCTCCATGGTGGTAATAGACTCCCACCACTGTAGCGCAGATCCAACTAGCTTGAAAGTAGCTAGCACCTGCTTCTGGACGTCCGTGCACTCATACATCCTTAAGTGCCTCTACATATCCTTCCTCCACTGGCTCGAGACTACCACATTTGAGCTACCTGCAAACTCTGGCGGATGCGCTTTCTGAAAAGCGTCACGTACACGCTCCCAAGCAGACGGGAATGCATTTGCCTGTACTGGCGCGGAAACCGGTGCCTGAGGTGGTGCTTGCTGAACAACGGCAATGGCGGCATTTACCGCTTGGGCTACTATAGCTGCAACCTCAGCGGCGTTCATCATGCCCTGAACTGGAGCGGGCTGAGGTTCGGGCGTTGCATCCCTGGGAACTCGTCGTGCACGTCGTGGAGGCATCTGAAATAAGAACAAAGTTTATAAGTTCGCTGTTTATAAACTTAAGATAGCTGAAGAACGAAGCATACACAAAAAGAGTACAACAGTCCTAAAATATAGGGCTCTATATCAAAGAAATTTAGCGGAAACATAATAAGCCGTCAGATCCTAAAGGACACTAGAACATGATGCTCTGATACCACCTGTGACACCCTGACTAATTAAATACCGGGTAGCTACTCCTTTATTAAATTAATTCAAAATGCCAAATTGGTCCAGTTAATAGCATCACTGTCGAAATCATTTTAACGATTACTAACCACCTAGTATTTAAAAAGTAAGTGCCAACTTTTTAATTAAAGTATAATTAACATGCAACAAGTGTAATAGAGAATAATAACACCATTCACCATAATGAAGTAAATAGAATAACCATCACATAACGTAAATAAAGTCTGAAGGAAAAACTTCTCACTACAATCCCACAACTGAAATAAGTAAACCGAAAACTAAAACAGTACATGCCAAAGTCTGAAAACTGCAATGGAAATGTAACTCTAATAGAAATGGGCAACATGCCCTACAACTGATAGATAATGAATCTGGAATCCAAGTGATAGAAGCGTCTACAAGCAAATCCCTGTAGCTTCCACAAACAGCTACAGCTCGTCACCTGAATGAGTATCCTATGCATGGTGTCCTTGTGGCTGGGCACCTAAAATGGTTTTACAAAGAAAAATAGATTTGAAAAGCAAACGGGTCAGAGCCCGAATGTGGAGTTATATTTTAAAAACCTGCAAGTGCTTTAAAAACATTTAAAACAATAAATGCAAAGTACATGTTAGGACGTGCACTCACATGATATTCTCACCTCTCGTCTAACTGTGCACTCCTAACGTAAGTACCCATCTACAACGACATAAACCACTAGCTAAGTGACATCATATCTAGCTAGACTATCATAGGTCCTACCCATATTACTCGGTTCTATTAACATTATAACGCTCGTAATTAAGTAGGGGTTTAACGTAACTCAGATGCTCAATATGCAATATTTTACACTATCAGCTAACCCGTTATGTTTATCGAAACAATACCGTAATTATTTTCACAACATTAACATGAAGGTTCCCATTAATTTAAGTTTATATTATTCACATCATAAATATACAATACAAGCACCCCGAGAACTAAGTTACGATGCACACATACTCTGCTATCCACCCCGGTACATCACGTACATAAGGATCACATATTCCGAGTCTCTCAGGAATAGTTCACAGATAACAACATCACAAATAATGGAGGCGAACATAGTCACATCACATGGGTCACGCACATACCTACGCTCCCACGATCAGCGGACTTATTAATATCCCAATAAGTCTTTCTATGACCTATGTTCATCAAGGTAACCAGTCTAAATCCAGGCAACACAAGGATTAGAGGGCCCTAAGCGAACGCAAACCTCCCATGATAGCAAGTATGGTAGGTATGTCATACACACAATTCATATACCAATACTAAGTAAACACACATCTTAGTAATCCCGTAGTTTAATCGTAGTACATATCGCATTCTCGTACCAACTTATAATTATCACAATTTATACTATTCCGATTTATAATCATACGCGCCATAATTTATTCTCTCGTCATAGTAGACACTCACGTCTCAACCCAAACCGTCCATTTAATTTAACTCTCGTATATAATTTCCTTCTCATAAATACCCAAAAGTCCCAATTCTATCATTACATCATCATCGGAATGTTATCTATATCCTCGAACAAGTTTACGGGACTCCAAAAATCAAAACAGTCCAAAAAGGCCCAGACTGCCAGCTCGTTAGAAGTCTCATTCCAACGAGGCTGTTCGAACGAGATTCCACTGTCAGCTCGTTAGAAGTCTCGTTCGAACGAGACTGTTCGAACGAGATCCAGTTCGTTCGAACGAACTTTACCTTCTAACGATATCCCGTTCGAACGAGATTATTGAACGAAGTTCCCTTTCGTTAGAAGCGACTGGTCAATTCGTTAGAAGCTCGTTCGAACGAGTTCGTTCGAACGACCTGGGCAGGGACTTCTAACGACCTGCCAGTTTCGTCCCAGATTTCTCTAAATTTCGTTTTTCACCATTCTTACTCCTCAAATCTTCTCCAAAGTTCGTTCCAACAATGTTTTAAGTCCTCTAATCATCCTAAAACATGCTAAGGTCATATACTAACATCTTTTAAGGCATTAATGCATCCTAAACATCATTAAATCACAAGATTCTATACTTTTCCCCAATTTTTCAAGAACATGAACCCTATATTTTTATCATCATCAAATCCCAGAATTTAATCCGTTTTTACACTACATAAAAATGAAATCTCTGAATTCAATCTTCAAGCAATGTTTCTACATGCAAACCTATACCCAAAATTAAGCTAATAACTTCCAATTTCATGGGTTTTCCTTTAACTCTTAATTAAGATAGATTATCAAAATTTCTAACATGGAAGAAGCATTCACTCCATAAAGAATGTAATTTAAATCACTTGCCTTGATTCGATTTCTGATTTAGATGTTGGTTTGATGGAGTTTTCTGCAGAATTCCCTCTCTCTCTCTCTTTCTCCAAGCTTCTTCTCCAAAGGTGGCTATGGTGGCTAGGGTTTTCTTTGGGAAAGTTGGAAACCTAAATGATAACCTCCGTAGCTTAATGGGTTAATATGGGTTGGTTAGTGGGTTTAGTGGGTTAAATCCACATCAGATTAAGACTCCTAATTTTCGTCATTATTAATTCCTCAAAATACAAAATTACCAAAATACCCTTTAAGTTGCCGGTATGGCCTAAAAATACCCCGGAATCCAACCTACACCCCCGGCTAGTGTTTTCTGACTATCTCGACCCTTCCGGACGCGTTGGCACACTCAAAACGACCATACGGTTTATAGAATTTAAATTTACTTTTATAATTACTATAATACACCATGACGCGGCGGTCACACGCGTCTCAACAAAATTCCTAAAATGCCGTATATCAATCTCACGACAAATTTTTCATAATTCAATAATCATATAAAACATGTATGCACATAATCAAATACCAACTCGCATCTCGTTAGTATTTTTAACCCGGATTAATTTCCAATTAATACGCATTTAATTAATTAATCCCAAAAATAAATATAGCCAAAAGTACGGGGTATTACATAAAAATGTATGAAAACATTATTGGTGTAGTTTTCTAGTAATAAATTGAAATTAGTCATATTTTTAGAATAAAAATGCAAGAAATTATTATTTGTGCACATTTTCTAATAAATCTGAAAATAGATATTTTTATGGAATAAAAATATTTGAGAATATTATTTATGTGTATTTCTAGTGAAAAAGAAATAATAAATATTTTTATGAAATAAAAATGTAAGAAAAGTCAATTTGGTGTATTTCTAATGAAAAGGAGATAATAAATATTTTTTATGAAATAAAAATATAAGGAATGTCATTTTGGTGTATTTCTAATGAAAAAAGAAATAATAATTATTTTATGGAAAAAAATGTAAGGAAATATTATTTTAGTGTGTTTCTAAACAGAGGAAATATTGGAAACTTTTATGAAATGAAAATGTGGAATGATGTTAATTTTGTCAAAATATTTATGAAATAAATATTTTAATTTTTTTGCAAAATGGAGACTTATAAGAATAGACATTTGTTGAGTTTAAAGAAATTGATAAAATGTCTTACTTTGTTTGAAATGTATGATATATATGGTTTTTCATAAAGTGTGGTGTAAAAGTGCCATAAAGTGGGGTGTAAAAGTGAATAATGGAAGTTAAAGAGGTTAAAGGTGTGAATAGAAGTGGAGTGGGCGTTAAGATGCAGAATTTCATAAACAAAGTGTGTATTTTTAATGGTGAGAAAATGGGACATTAATATACAAAAAGGTGTGATTGTATATATTAAAGATATTAAAGTAGCAAGTAAGAAGGTAAGAAAGTGGGGTAATTGGTAATTTACTTAAAAGTGGAACATTTTTATGAAATAAAAATGTTAAAGAATGTCTTTATGCTAATATGTGTGAAAATGGATTAAGTCCTAAAGCGTGAATGAATCTAGTATAAATCATGTGTGTGTGGATAAGGGACTTAAAGAAGAAACGAAACAATTTTCCTAGTGTTAATGAAAAAACGGACGAACGATTACGTCCAGATTTTGGCTTTAGTCGGGTAAGAGCGAAGAATAAAATAATGTGGACATTTGTAAAATGTTAAAACACATAAAAAGGAACTCGGATGACATCTAGATAAAGCAATAAGGGCCTAAAGCCCTTGGGTGAAAAGTTCTAAATCACTGGACAAGGCATATGGTGCGCATAGCCGTCGGTGTGGAGCCCGGGTAAGTATTCTGTATTGAAAGATGTGAGAAAAGATAAAGTAAATATGGAACATATCAAGAAATGGATTGTGTCGTAAAATGTGTTAATACAACCTAACTTGAATGAATGTTATAAATGTTCCGATAAAAGTGAAATGGACATGTAAATGCATAATTCTATTAATGTCTATAAAGAAACGAAAAGAGGTAAAGGGAGTAAATAAATGGGCGGTTAAGCAACCTAAATGGTTAAACCCATTCTTAACACAAAAATGTGTTGTGAAAAGGATTTTCAAATATTACATAAGTATTTTCTAACACTGGGATTGCGTGTATTGAAATGGTAATTTTCAATGAAATACTAAAGGGTATTGGAGTGAATAAAAGGGTAAATTCAAGTAAAGGAATGGTTTTAATAAATTAAGTGGAAAGGTTTCAAGTGTTGAACCTAATGCGTTAAACAAAGTGAAAATGCTAAGTATGATTAAAGAAAACCTCAAAGAAGATTAACGTCAATTAATCAGGACAAGTAAGGTTTGCAGAAATAAATTGGTTCATGCATTAGAATAAATATTTTTCAAAGGTATACGTATGTAGATATATACATATTTTTGCATGCATGAGGTTGTAGCGTGTGAGTATTCCTTTCTGCCGTTCACTTTTATACTGTTTGTATAAATCCCATTGGGCATAGACTCACATCCCCACTTTGTTATGGCAGGTTGGGAGAGGCTTCGTATTTTTAGAGCGCTATACAAGTGAGTATATTTTATTTATGTTTTAGGTTAGTAGCTCTGTTTACTTGGACTCCGGGGTGCTCCCCACGGGTCCCTCACGTAGTTCCTCTCAAAATTTGAATTGCATGCTAACAAGTACAATGTAATTAGAATAAAACTGGACTAGCAACATTATTTAGGTTATTTCATTGCACTTCACACCAAATGCTCGCGTCGGACTGGGTTGACTCGTGGGTAACCCATAAATTCGGGTCAGGGCATTACAAAGATGCACCCTGACCACTAAAAGAAAACTGCCTTCATAACCCCCTGGAGAACTTTCTGCTATACCACCATGCCATTCGAGCTTAGAAATTTTGGGCTACCAACCAAAAGGCTGCCATAACTATCATGTATAACCTTATTCACAAAGAAGTTGAGGTTTATGTTGACGGCATGATTATCAAGTCCAAGACTCGTGAAGGTCACATTCTAGCACTTCAGAAGTTCCTTCAGCGATTGCGATAATATCTGATGCGACTCAACCCATAAAAGTGTGTTTTTTTACATCACTAGGATAAAACTCTTGGGATTCATAGTTAATGGGAAAGGAATCGAAGTAGACCCTACTAAACTGAAAGCCATAATGGAAATGCCACCACCTCAGATGGAGAAAAAAGTTCAAGGATTCTAGGGTAAACTATAATACATCAATCAGTTCATCATCCAACTGACCTCTATATGTTAACCCATTTTCAAACTTCTCTAGAAGGATGCAATCAAAGTCTGAAAAGAGGACTGCTAAGAATCCTATGACCAAATCAAGTGATACTTCATTTGACCTCCAGTACTTATACCTCTGCATCCAGGTCTTGCTCCCCTCCTGCACTTGATTGTCACTGATACCGTAACAGGGGCTTTGCTAGCCAAATACATTAAATAATCTCATAAGTAAATAGCCATCTACTATGCTAGTTCAAAATTGGTTGGGTACGTAGTCAATTACACTACTTAAGAGAAAGTGTATGTTGCCTTAGCCTGAGTCACATGGAAATTGCGGCACTACGTGTTTGCCTTTCCCATTTGACTAGTATCCCAAATGGATACCATAAAATACTTGCTTGAGAAACCCATTTTGTCAATCCTAATGGCCTGTTGGTCGATGTTGCTAGCCGAGTTTGACAATGTGTATGTCACATGGAAAACCATAAACGAAAGGGCCATCTATGATTACTTTGTCAATTATCCTATGAAAGGAACCAATGTTTGGTTCTTTGAATTTCGAGACGAAGAAATTCTCTGCACCTCTCAGGAAGATCTCAGATAGTAGATGTTCTTCGATGGAGCTACCAATAAGAAAGCAGACGGCATTGGAATACTCCTGATTTCTCCCGATGACTCTTTCACCCCCATTGCCATTGAGGTGGACTTCCTCTGCACCAAAAACATGACTGAGTATAAGGCATGCATTGTAGGACTCAAAATCGCCCTCAAGAAAGGCATTAAACACCTATAAGTCTATGGAGACTCTACCCTCATTGTTGGAATAATTCTCAGAAAATGGAAAGTCAAAGACGAGAAGCTACTACCCTTCCACGCCCATCTAAAAGAGCTCGACTCCCAGTTAAACAGTGTTACCTTCATCTCTCAAAGAATAACCTAGCTAATACCCTTAAAACCCTAGCCTCTATGGTTGACATGCCCGACGGAATAACAATGGCCCTTTTCCTGGTTCAGAAACAGCCTATGGCCACCCACTGCTACCACATCGACCTTTTCATCGAAGAAGACTCTGATATAGTCGAGTTATGGTACTATAACATTTGGCGCCTCTTCAAATATGAAAGGTATCCCAAGATACAGATAAGAAAGACCGTTTGACACTTCACAAACTGGTTGCCTAGTACATCACCTGTGATAAAGCACTTTCCAAGAGAAACTTTTATGGAACTTGTTTGTATTGCATAGAAGGGGTAGATATTAAAGGAATGATACAGAAAGTCCACAACAAGGAATGAGGACCCCACATGAATGGTCACATGCTTGCTAAGAAGATCATCCATCAAGGATACTATTAGACTATCATGGTTCAAAACTGCACTCCTTATGTTCGAAGATGCCTCAAATACCAACAGTTCGCCAATATCCAACACTTGCGTCCCCAAAAATTGTACAACATGACCTCCTTGGCCCTTATCCACCTGGGGCATAGACATCAGAGGGAAGGTCACTCCTAAAGCTTCCAACTGGCATGATTTCATCATGGTCGTCATTGACTACTTCAAAAAATGGGTCGAAGTCGAGTTATACGTATTGTTAAATACAACGAAAGTGGCGAAGTTTATCTAAAAGAATATCATTTACCATTATGGGGTTACCCATGAGTTAGTATTCGATAATAGGATCCACTTCGAAGAAGAAGTCATGGAACTGGTTGACGAGTATGCAATTCAGAGACACAAGTCTTCTCCTTATCGATCCCAAACTAATGGTGATGTCTAAGCCACCAATAATAGCCTCAAAACCATCATTAGTAAGATGACCAAAATTTACAGACATTGGGCCGATCGGATCCCATAGCCCTCTGGGGCTATCATATTTCCATCAGAACACCCACTGGGGCTACCCCCTATTCTCTAGTATACGTCATGGAAACGATGCTCCCCATTAAGATAGAAGTACCTTACCTACATGTCATGCTTAAGAGAAGAATCAACGAGGAAGACGAGCATCAGAGCCGCTATGATAAACTCTCACACTTGGATGAAAAAGATACTTAAGGCTCTATACCACATATAGGGGTACCATTATCAGATATCACAATCATTCAACATGAAAGTTAAGGGCCGCAGTGTCAAGGAAGGACACCTATCTATATTTATCAAACACACGTAGTAGAATAAATCAAAAGTATATATATTTATCACACTAATTATATATATATACAATACAGCACCCCTAGGTTGGGACCTGTGATGTATGCATACTCTGCTATCAAGTCCCGGTACATCACGTACTGTATAAAGGACTATGGATTCTGAATCACTCTAGAACCGTATCAATACAAATCACACATATTAGAGGTGAACATAGTTCACATACTTATGGGTCACGCACATACCTACACTCTTATAGTTAGCGGACTTATCAAGTCACCGATGAGCCCTTCAAAGTATTATCTTCTAGGGCGCCAATCTAAAGTCCCCCCCCCCCTCCAAAGGCACATAAAGACAAGATTGCACCATTTCTAAAACCCCCCGTGATAGCAATAAGGTAGGTATGTCATACATATAATAAATCATATAAATCAGCATATGTATACATACAACCTATATCATATATTGCATACATAGCATATATATCTCTCGAATATCCTACCTATTATTCAATTCCAATTACACTTCTTATTATATATTCTCGAGTATCCCTCACTACTCTAAGTGTGTCAATTATCCTTTAAAATATTTCAATAGGTAACTCACTCATAACCTACTGATCTAAGTTATAGTTTCGCTCATCCCCCGAATCCATTATATTTCAAATTACACCGATTAATCTATCAATTTCACACTCATTAATTTATTAAAGTAGTGTCACCCAGCTACAATACTCCAACTCACTCATACGGTCCGTATCTTCGCCCTTTAGAATTTGTTACACAAAAATTCACTACTAAGGTTAACGCCTCTCGTTAAATTCACTATTCAATAATTTATTATATATCTCTATAATAAATTAAGCCGGCTAATCTGTGCCTAACTCCCGTAGAACTAGCCTGAAAAATATCAAAGTCGAAACCCCTCAATTTAATTACTATCACCTAAATTAATTTTATCCAAGTGGTGTCACTCAACCAAAATGCCCGGACTCCCTTTATTGGTCCGTATTTTAATCTTTTAGAATTCATTTCAACATATTCGGTTAATAAGTTTAACACCCCTATTAACTTCAATGTTCCTTAATACTCATCCCATAAGACTCTAAGTATTAGGTTCAATTTAATTTCTATCAATTAAATTCCACCTTAAGATACCAGCCCGTATGCTAAATTCATCCAAAATTCTCATTCGAATACGTTCGTAGATTTTTTACATATATTATCGAGTGTCGTTCATTATAAATACTCCTTAATCCATACCCCAGATTCATCCCTATCTAATACAAGGATAAAATAATGTTCCTTTATATTTTTCCAAAGTCCTTCACTCATCTACGGACATCTCCAAATAACCCGAATTTATTTCTTCCTAAATATGTCGGTCTCACGCACCCTATTGTAGAAAAATCATATAAAATCCAACAAAAATCAGAAAAAATACGAGGTCGGCGCCCACGCGACCATGACAAAAATATCAATAATCTCATGTTTTATAATAACTGAATGGGTCGATCAATCGACGAATCGGCTCAATCGATCGATCGACCAGATATTAATCATCTTCCCCGAGTGCTTTTTCCACCATTTTTAAACTCCGAAGCTTTCCAACTTCACCTCGATTACTTTATCTCCCATATTTATTTAATCTATAAACATGCTCAAACACTAATATATGACATTAATCCTCAGTGATTTTCATTAAAATTTAAGGGTTCAGAAATTGGGGTTTTTCTCAATATCCCTTAAATCACAATTCTCAATTCGATTGAATAATCCAAATTCAACAACAATTTCTACAAGTTTCGATTCTAAATCATATTTTAGCCTTATATGATATTATTCTCACATCAATTAAACATCAATTTCACCCTTAATGCTTAAATCCCCAAAACCCAGATTTAACATGTGTTACCCTCCCAAAAACGAATTTTGTTATAATAACTCCTCCCAAAATGAATATGGTTTACACCCACCATGATATGAACTGTAATACCACAATTTAAATGAAAGAAAGTTTAGCAACTTGCTTGAATAATTTCGTAGGGTCTGATTTTCTTCGTTGTAGATGAATATTTGACGAAGAACACACTCATCTTCCTTTAGTTTGGCTCCCAAAAGATCCCCAATTTCTTCCATTGTTTTCCTCTACAGCTCTAAGGTTTCTCTCCTTGACTTATGACTGCCCTGATTCCCTCAATTCGGTTTTATTTCATTAATCCCATTTTTAATCCTATGGGCCAAACTAAATGGCCCAAACACTCCCGTGTGGGATCGATTATGCCTAAAATTATCCCGAGACCCAATTACTACCCCCGGGTACTTTTTTTCAATTCTTTCGACCTATCTGGAGTCAATCATACACTCATAATTGCCATCCGAATTATTTTATAACATTCTCAAATTTCGACCCCAAATTACAACACATGTGAATTTCCAAAAATAACCCGAATTAAGTAACTTAATTCACCAAATTAATATAAATTCTCCAAATTAAATAATTTCTCCAAATCATCAATTTAGTATAAATTCTAATTCTCCAAATTAAATAAATTATTTATCCTTAAAAATACGGGGTGTTACATACTTCCCCCCTTGCAAAGGAATTTCGTCCTCGAAATTAAGATGAGTCTAGTAGTCCAAGCCTCGAATACTTCCTTACTCACATGTCTCTAAGATCGCTTCATATATTTTTACCCCTTCTAATCATGAATTTTATTAAAATTACATTAATTTTCCAGGGCACCCATACACCATATACCCTTGCATAAGTGCACAAACATTACCCGGCTCCACTAGTCTTAAATTGTAATACAACTTTCAACTTACAGTTATAACTATCTAAATGCATAACAGCCAAGGTACCAAATCTATGTGCTAGTGACCAAATATCTCCCTACTTCCAACGTTGTGTTAGGTTTCATGCGTGGGATGTCTCACAAAGTGAAATCCAAACAAGGAACCCCCTCCCCCCCCCCCCTCCGATACACTACTACCTAGCATTGTCGGTCGATAAGATCTGTTTAGCCCTCAATCCATAGCACGTACCCCCAAATCCCGTCTCCTGAATAAAAGTATACTCGACCATTTTCATGTTACCAAAGATATCATACAATATAGAGCCCCTTACTATCACTAGTATCTTAGCGCGAGTCAATCATAAGTTATATATCTTCGCTCGTTACTAAACATATCCACTATTAGCCCCATCGGTAAACGTCCCTATTCCACAGGATCACATATAATAATACAGACACTTCCTCATAAGTCTATTATGCAACACACGATAACATATATACACGAATATATATATATATATATATATATATATATATATATATATATATATATATATATATATATATTAAACCCTCTTTTAGGTGATAACTAGCACATGTAAATCATATCTTAGAATAGCGAACACAAAGTCTCATCATACTATATACAATAGCCCAAATATTTCAGTATAATTATTAGTAACATCTCGTACGTAATATATTTATCTCGAGCTCAGCTCCGCACTCTCGACGTGGTTATATCATACGGTTATTCTCGATTACCCCAATTTGCAAATTAAGTCTTCTCGACCCTGCCCCACCCATTAACTTGTGATGCAAAAAATTTCTCAGTGCATCCTTCGTAGCACTACCTGGCCCATATATCGTATTAACTCTCAGCTAAAGTGTTTCCTCTACTCGTTTAATAATTTAACATTTAAAATTGATGCACTAGCATCCAATAACGTCTCGCTATTCCCCACGTTTATTGCGGTCTATGTGTGTGACCTCCTGTAACGAAGTTCAAAAGAACTTTCCCCAATACATTATCCCCTAGCATTGTAGCTCATCGAAATACGTGCATTCCATGAACATAACCAAGATATCACAAATTATGTCTCCCAATACATATATCAAATCATTTATGCCCATATCTCTCAAGGCGTCACACAATACTATGCTCTCACTATCATTAAGTTCTCAGAACTTACACAACAATGAGTTAAATCTCTCCACTCAACAGTAAATTCGAAATACCTTCAATCACATTAGTAAAAGTCCCTATGCACTGGGATCCAATATAACTAAACCTATGTACTCTTTGAAGTCTACTTTATAAAACTATAATCGCAAGCTCGACCCTCTTTTAAGTGAGACATCATAAAAATACCCATCCTACCTCGAAACAATGAACATGATAGGCTTGTTATAACCGCTCAGCATCGCTTAACAGTCCGTACTTAGGATAGAACCATACCTCGAATATTACCTCTCAAAACGAGATAGCCTCATAAGATATATATATATATATATATATATATATATATATATCCTCTCAGTGTTCACACCCGCTCCCCTGCGGATGGATCTCAAGAGATACCCTCTACTCAACGGTGAATAACCACACACTATAGTCGTATTTAAGATACCTCTGCTAAACTCATTTGACATGCAAATCTACAATAACACCCGTCGTTCTAGCCGAATTTTCCTTATCCTTGCTTGGGTAATTTCACCACTAGTCCATTTTCAACTTACGGACCCTTTTTTTATTCTCTCTATCCACCACATTGGGTACGAATTTCGCTAAACAAGTCAACTCTCCTTCATGTCCGGCCACTGTCCAACCCTTCTGAAGTACGACTAAAATTTTCTTTACTCCTACGTTTAAACAACTGTCGAGGGCATTTTCAGTTAAACCACACCCCAATTTCCTCGTTATCCATGGTATCTCTACATGGTTGTCGAGATCGGCTCCCACCACTACTATGCTGCTCCTATGAGCCAAAATTTTGCTTGAAATTTAATTTTGGGTGTCACTGCACTCCACCCTACTCAATTTCCTTTGGGTTATCTCTTTCCATTAACCCGTTACACTCCCCCTCTTTCCTAATTCTCACGGATGGCTCTTTAAAGGATTTCCCCCGACTCAACCCCTTTACCGACTACACTGGGTGAATTTGAATATCTACCACCGCTTTCTATAAAGGTGTTTAGGGAAACTAATGCACCCTGGTGTTTATCCTAACATCGTCTATCGTAAACAATAATTATGGTGACTTCTATCGCAATCACCGTTTCCAGAATATTCCATGCCTTCTACTGAGCCTCCCTTCCTGCAGTCCTTCTAATGGCACTCTCTCATCGTCCCAAAGTTGTTCGGTGTATGAAGTCCAGCCGAAATCGTATATAAATCGCATCATCTATACTTAATCGCAGGAGAACGTAGGTCGTATACGTCAAGGAATACTAGAATCCTATAATGATGCTCTATATCAAATAACACTATGCTGAAACGTAATAAGCTGCATAGATCCTAAGGACTCTAGAACCTGATGCTCTGATATTATGTGTGACATCCTGCCTACTAAAATATGGGGTGGCCAGCCCATGATCAAAATAAAACTTTGGTCTCATATGGCTCATTCTTAGCATCACCGTCAAAAAAAATTCAAGTTAATAACCACCTAGTAATATAATTACACTGCTGCAAAATTTTATCTCTCATTAATTATAAACATGCGAAAATAAATAATAATAAAACCATCAACATAATTAATAACTGAATCCTACAAAGATGAATAACATAAATTAAGATGACCGAATCAACTATTGGTTCAATAATAAAATACAACAGCAACTTAAACAATATCCTGGATACACAAATTTCGATAAGTAAACTCAAAACAAAATCTGAGGGCGACATGCCCAAATGTGTACTGAAAAGTTCCTACACTAGGAGTAAATGAACAAAACGCCTATAACAAAGTCCTGCAACTTCCACATAAGCAGCAATTGTGCATTCCTGGATAGAATCCTCAAACTGGGCAACCCTGTGGCTGGACACCTAAAATGTTTTGGAAAATATTTTGACATGGGTCAGAGCCCAAATAAAACATTTCGAAAATATCTAGCAAGCAGGTAACTTGCAATAATCAAATATGCATGCACACCTTTCATATTTAAGCTAGTGTCGCACTCTCTTTAGACATAGCTCGCCAATCATCTAATGTGCGCACTTAACGCTTTCCTTCTACCTTTCCTAGTTAAGCTACCCCGCCTAACTAGCCATAACAAGTCTCCTTCCACATACTAACTCATTGTACCCACCTGCATTACCCATATAATATGTTACGGAATTTCCATGTCTTTTATCCCATTATAAATTTCTCAGTATATGTTTATTTCTCCCCATAATATGGTTATTTTTAATGTCACTATCTTTCTCGGCTACTAAACCCACAGAGTAGAATAAACTCACATGTATACATATATCACTTTGTTATATATATACTAACACTGCACCCCTAAGCTGAGTTGCGGTGCGAATATACTATGCTATAATGTCCTGGTAAATCATCTACCAAACACACGAGTAGAATAAATCACAAATATACATATTTATCACACTAATTATATATATACAATACAGCACCCCTAGGTGGTGACATGCGGTGCATGCATACTCTGCTATCAAGTCCGGGTACATCACGCACTGTATAAAGGACTACTGATTTCGAATCACTCTAGAACCGTATCAATACAAATCATACATATTGGAGGCAAACATAGTTCACGTACATATGGTTCATGCACATACCTACGCTCTTATAGTCACCGGACTTATCAACTCACCGATGAGCCCTTCACGGTCCTATGTTTTGGGGCTCCAATCTAAAGTCTCCCCCCCCCCCCACACGAAGGCACACAAAGACAAGATTGTCCCCTCTCTAAAACCTCCCGTGATATAAAATGTATGGTAAGTATGTCATACACATAATAAATCATAAAAAATCAATATCGGTATACACACAACCTATATCATATATTCCATATATAGCATATATATCTCCCAAATATCCTACGTATTATTTAATTTTAATTACACTTCTTATCGCATATTCTCGAGTATCCCTCACTACTCGAAGTGTGCCAATTATCCTTTAAAATATTTATGTAGGTAATTCACTCATATCCTACTGATCTAAGTCATAGTTTCGCTCATCCCCCGAATCCGTTACATTTCAAATAACATCGATTAATCTAATGTAATACCCCGTATTTTTATGCTATATTTAATTTGGGGATTTATTAAATTTAATGTGACTGTTATCTAATAAAAATCCGGAAATTAATTATGTTATGATTATTAACGTGACTAGAGTTAGTAATTATGGGAAACTTGTTGAATATTACTAATGAGCATAGTAATATATTATATTGGTTATATTAAATGTCATAAGTGAATTAAATGACTATTTCGAAAATTTAAGTTGGGACGTGCCTGTGTCACGTCGGGACTAATTTTGTTAAATAAAAAGTAAATATTTTATAAGTTTTTCGTATGGTCTTTTTGAGTGCGCCAACGCGTCCGAAAGGGTCGAGATAGTCAGAAAAGTGTACCCGGGGGTTTGGTTCGGGTCTCGGAGTGTTTTTAGGCCTAATTAGTGACCCGGGAGGGCATTTTGGTCTTTTTCCAAAATAGGGTAATTAAACCCACGAATTTTAGCAGCCTTTATCAGCTGGTTAGGTTAGTCATTTAGGGTTAGAACATATAGAACCCTAGGACGGCCATTGGAGAAGAGAGGAGAGACCTTTCTAGGAGATTCAAGGCCAAAACACCTCCATTTGCACCACCGTCACCACCAACGCGTAGATCGCGAGGAGGAGAACGCAACCACACCATAATCCACGGGAAATCAGACTTCTGAAAATCCCAGGCAAGTGTTTAACTTGCGTATTTCGTTAGTGCAATGTTCATAGTAGTTTAGGTTTAATTAGGAATGTAATCCATGTAAGAAAACCCCAAATTTCGATAGAAAATTGCATGTAGAGAAGATTAAAACCTTATGCTGGAAACTCTTGATGTTATAGATGTATTACCCACGAATTTTGATGTTATATGAGGAAGAAATTCTGGAGAAAAACTGAATTGAATCATAGTTAGGAAAACTGTAGGGTTCTTGATGTTTAGATTAGATATTGGGTTGTTTAACCATGATTAATGATGTATACACGCATGCTGAACGTTAAAAACGTCTGGAATTATGTTAGTATGTTAGTAGCAGAATTTATGGGTCGATTAGTGTTGGAAATTATGGAAATTGATGAAGAATTTTGATGAATCCCGTAACTGCAATTCTGCAGAATTTTTCCCAGACCTGCTTGATCGATCGATCGAGCCTAGAGCATCGATCGATCGAAGGTTCGATCGATCAAGCCCCAAGCTTCGATCGATCGACCCCTCCTGGCAGACTCCTATTTCCCTTGTTTAATTAGTTAAATTAAGTTTATCATGAAATGATCCTTGGGCATCTTAAATAAAAGGATTTGGGAGACATTGAGGACCAGTAGGGTATATGGATATGTTAGAACCTTTAATATTCAACGAGAATGATATTTATGGGATATTTACCCTAGGTTGTTAGATTTGTAAATTTTAAGGGTGAGGTGTGTAATAGAGTTACGTTGGAATCTAATAAAGTCACTTACTGAATTTCAGATTTGTGGGGTCATAATCCACGAGTGTTAGGTAATAAGTGAGAAAACCTTTCGAGTTAAGGTTAGGAATAAAACCTTATGCGAAATTCTTTAAATGTGAAATTAAGAATAAACGGTCTAATTACGGGTGATGAGAAGAACCTATATTAATATGAAAAAGTGGTATATTTATATGATTGTGTGTACATATATTATATACATGTGAAAATCATACCCACGCTACTTGCTATCCCTGAGGTTTCCGCGCTGGGACAAGTCTTATCTCGATGGCACCTTTATGGGGGATATTGACTTGTACCCTAGAAGATAGATGTCCTTGGTACAGGCTATCGATGTGATAGTTCAGACGGTCCTAAGAGACGCCAGTATGTGCCACCCTCTTAGAGACTTGGAATCTATGCTTCGCCTCAATATTGTTTGTGTATTTATGTTAATACAATTCGAGAGTGATTCCGAATGTATTCCCCTTAATATGAGTGATATGGGGATTTGGATAGTGGAAGTATGCATGCACCATAGTTTATTTCGGGGTGCTGTTATATATATATTATACGAGTAGTTAAGATATATATATATGAGATTATGAGATTTGAATCTGTCTACTGAAATTTGATATGTGGGACATAGTTGTTGACTAATATTAAATACTTGTTTTGAAAAAGGTATAATATGTCATGGTAAAACTTTATGGATTTTTATAAAGTTAAAATGGAGGACTTTGATTACTGTTTGGAACATTCTTTTAAAAATGAAATTGTGAATTGTAAATCTTGCGGGAAATCTAAGTTAAGTTAAATCTTTTAGAAAGTCAAGTGCGATAACTGATAAAACGAACCGTTGGGAAGGTTAGTGCGATAGGTGTGCACATTAGAAGAGAGGTGAGTATTTTCTCAAGAGAGAGAGACGCACTAATATGTTGTTGCATTGGCCTGTATCAATTTAAATACTTGCTAAACGTATTTTAAATCAAACACACTTTCGGGCACTGACCCGTTTCTTTTTCTCTCTCTCTCTTGTATATATATATATATATGTATATTTTCAGGTGCCCAGCCACAGGGGCGTCTTGCTTAGGATCCCTGGAGAAGAACGAGCTGCAGCTTAGGTGGGAGTTGCAGGTCATTTGAGTAGACGGCTTCTGTTATTGACTCCACTCCTATTACTCTCGTTTATTGGGCACGTGTCGCCCTTTTCATCATTTCATTTGTTGTTGGGATTTTTATATTTCAGTTATTTCCAGTATTGTTCTATGGGATTTATACAGGATGGATTTGTGGTTTTAGTTCCAATTGTTGACATTCGATTAATGAATGGTTTATGTTATTTAGATTATTGTGGTGTGATTTCTTAATTGTAGAAATGTTATTTTAATTAAATAAATCTTTTTCGTTAATTAAAATTTGAAAAGTTTGTATGAAAAATGTTTTTGGCACTTAGCTTAATTATTTAGGGTGTTAAATTGGAAAATTTATTTTTATCGACAGTGATGCTGAGAATGAACCAACTGTTAACCTTGATTTAATTTAATAAAGGAGTGATCGCCCGGTATTTAATTAGGCGGGGTGTCACAGGTGGTATCAGAGCATCAGGCTCTAGTGTCCATAGAATCTGTATGGCTTATTTCGCTTTCAGCGTAACTTTATTGCTATAGAGCCATATTTTTAGGATTGTTGTAATCTTGCTTTTACGTTTAAGTCTTCAGCTATTTGAGATATGATAATAATTGTGGACTAATAAACTTGTTCACGTTTCAGATGCCTCTGAGACGTGCTCCGAAAGATAGGCGTGCCCAAGCCGAGCAACCAGCAGCTCAGGCACCAGGCACAATGAATGTGAATGAAGTAGCCACCATTGTTGCTCAGGCGGTGAATGCTGCAATAGCAGTGATTCAGCAGGCTCCACCCCAGGTTCAGGCAGTGGCGCCAGCACCAGCACAGCTTCCATCCGCATGGGAGAGGGTTCGGGATGCTTTTCAGAAAGCGCATCCTCCTGAGTTTGCTGGTAGCTCCGATATTGTGACAGTCAGCCAGTGGAAGAAAGACATCCAGCGGCATCTCCGAATGTATGAGTGCACTGACGTGCAAAAGTAGTTGTTGGCTTCCTTTAAGCTGGTGGGAGCCACATTACAGTGGTGGGAGTCCACTACTACTTTGGAGGAGAGGGACACGATCCCTATTCAGTTGTTCTGGGAGCGGTTTGACCGCAAGTATTTTCCACCCGCAGTGCAGACTGAGATGAGGCGGAAATTACTAAATCTGAAGCAGGAGAACCTTACTGTAGCTGAGTATGAGGAGGAGTTCACGAGACTTCTCACTATTGTGCCGGATGAGGCACCCACTGAGAGCAAGAAGATTTTGTTGTTTGTCGACGGGTTAGCTTGGAGGATCCGTCAGCACCTTATTGGGAATCTATCCCTGAGTACTTTCACTGACGTACTCAATGCAGCGTTACTACATTGCTAGGATCACCGCTTCCATCTTAAGGGAAGCAAGAGAGCAGGAGATTCCAGCCAGCAGGGCAGGACCGGGGGTAATAGTGCCGGTGGGGCACCAACTCATGGACAGACTCGTCAGCACAAGCAGAGTTCCCATCAGGGGGACTTTGCTAAGCGATTCCGTTCAGGTGATTCTAGGTAGGGATTCAGGGGTTTCAGGCAGGGCCATCAGGTCCAGCCTAATCAGCAGGGCCAACACCGACCATAGGGACAGCAACAGGGCCAGCAAGGCCAACAGCGTGCACATCAGGGCCAACAGGGCCAGTGGCGTGGAGGTAACGGACAGCAGGGTCAGAGGGGCAGTAACTTCAAAGGCAGATGCTTTGGGTGCGGCAAACATGTCCATAGGCGCCAGGATTTCCTAGAGGGCGATAGGGCCCCACAGCAGCAGGGAGCCCGTAATGAGCCACAGAGACCACTTTTCCCACCTGCCCTCCCAGCTCCAGCCCAGGTGCCAGCCCTACCAGCCATTCCAGCAGCTCCAGTGCAGCAGGGGCAATTGCAGTATGGACGTGTCTATAACGTCCACCAGGCAGCAGCTCCACAGGCACCACCCGCGATTGAGGGTATGTTTCCTATCCATGGTACTATGGGTCGGGTATTATTTGATACGGGGGCAACGCATTGTTTTATAGCTACGCATTTTACGCAGTCCTTAGGATTGTTAGCCACAGCAGAGAGCACCGTGACGTGTGTCGACTCACCACTGGGGAGTGGGTCACTTATATTCTTTATATTCCGGGGAGTGGGGGAAGAGATTGGTAGCTTGGTATTGCCTGCAGACATGCTAGTCTTAAACATGCACGAGCATGATGTGATTATTGGTATGGATTGGCTCGCAGCTTATAGAGCCATGATTGATTGCTTCGGTGGGAGCATTATTTTTGCCATTCCGGGGAAAGAGATGTTTGTAGTGGCGATGCCTCGCCCAGAGGAAGGTTCGACCGCTCATTTGTATTACATAGAGGAGGATACCTCTAAGGAGGTTGTGATTCCCTTATATTCAATCCTTGTTGTCAGGGAGTATTCCAATGTGTTTCAGGAGATACCAGGCCTACCGCCCAGTCGTGAGATAGACTTTGTTATAGATTTACTACCAGATACGAGACCTATAGCATACACACCGTACCGTATGGCTCCGGCAGAGATGCGAGAGCTACGAGATCAGATAGAGCAGCTGTTAGGTCAGGCTTCATCCGTAGGAGTACCTCACCTTGGGGCGCTCCAGTCTTGTTTGTGAAGAAAAGAGATGGTTCACTAAGATTGTGTGTGGACTACCGTGAATTGAACAAGGTCATGATACAGAATAAGTATCCATTGCCTCGAATCGATGATCTGTTCGACCAGTTGAGGGGAGCAATTTTCTTTTCGAAAATAGATCTGAGGTCGGGGTACCATCAGTTACGTATTAGAGAGCAGGATGTTTCAAAGACTGCCTTCTTGTCGAGATATGGGTCCTATGAGTTCAGGGTGATGCCGTTCGGACTCACAAATGCCCCAGCCGTTTTCATGGACTTGATGAACCGAGTATTCAGAGAGTTCTTGGATCAGTTCGTCATCGTCTTCATAGATGATATCTTGATATATTAACACTCCGAGGAGGAGCATGCCGAGCACTTGAGGAAGGTTCTTCAGACTCTACGAGAACATCAGTTGTATGCTAAGTACGAGAAGTGTGGATTCTGGTTGCGAGAAGTACAGTTCTTGGGCCATGTCATTTCTAAACAGGGGATTGCAGTTGATCCGAGCAAAGTGTCAGCGGTGAGGGAGTGGGGACATCCCACGACACCGACAGAAGTGCGTAGTTTCTTGGAATTATCCGAATACTACAGGAGATTCATTCGGGGATTCTCTAAAATAGCGGGTCCATTGACGAATCTGACTCGCAAAGGGGTACCATATGTTTGGGATGACGCTTGTCAGCTGGCTTTTGACGAGCTGAAAGACAAGCTTACTTCAGCACCAGTCCTTGCCTTACCGAAACCGGGTGTGGAGTACCTGGTTTATACAGATGTGTCCTTACGGGGACTTGGGGGAGTACTTCAGCAAGAAGAGAAGGCTATAGCTTTTGCTTCCCGCAAACTTAAGCCGCATGAGAAGAATTACCCACCCACGACCTGGAGTTAGCAGCGGTCATCTTTGCATTGAGAATTTGGAGGCACTACTTATTGGGCGAGAAATTCCGTTTGTTCACAAACCATAAGTCACTGCAGTACCTGTTCACTCAGCGAGAGTTGAATATGCGTCAGCGCAGGTGGTTAGAGTTTCTGAAAGATTACCAGTTTGATATACAGTATCATCCGGGGAAGGCCAACGTAGTTGCTGATGCGTTGAGCCGTAGACCGGTAGACGATGTAGCGGACATCTGGAAAGCAAAGTGGAAGGAGTTGGATGCAGTAGCACGTTCTTTCATATCCGTAATGACAGTCACACCCGAGATTGTTACGAGGGTGATACACGCACAGACCACAGATCCGTTTTGTCAGGAGCAGATTGTGCGACTTCTAGCCGAGGGTACCGAGTACTATTCTGTTAGTTCTGATGAAGGTTTGCGATTTAATGGGAGATTAGTGGTTCCAGAAGGAGCGGAGTTACGTCATGAAGTGATGACTCATTCTCACGGGTCCCGATTCGCAGTACATCCGGGAGGTGATAAGATGTACCAGGACATGAGACGACAGTACTGGTGGAGTGGGATGACGAAGGACATTGCTGAGTTTGTGTCCAAGTGTTCTACCTGCCAGCTGGTAAAGGTGGACCACCAGAAACCGTCAGGATTGCTTCAGCCGTTGGAAGTACCCGCGTGGAAGTAGGAGAGTATTACCATGGATTTCATTACAGGGTTGCCTACATCACAGCGGGGCCACGATTCTATCTGGGTGATTGTAGACCGTTTGACCAAAGTGACTCATTTTCTTCCAGTGTGGACAGATTATACTACGGGTCAGTATGCTCAATTGTTCATTGCTGAGATTGTCAGATTACACGGAGTGCCCCTGAATATTGTGTCAGATAGAGACAAGATTTTTGTGTCACGTTTCTGGGAAAGCTTTCAGGAGGCTATGGGTACAGAGTTGAGACTGAGTTCAGCTTACCATCCACAGACAGAGCGTACTAATCAGACATTGGAAGATATGCTACGCATGTGTGTTCTCGATTTCGGAGGAGGTTGGGAGCCACACCTTCCACTGGTAGAGTTTGCTTATAATAACTCCAATCAGTTTGCGATTGGCATGGCTCCATTTGAGGCTTTGTATGGCAGGCCTTGTCGATCTCCAACTTGTTGGCTCGAGGTGGGGGACAACAAGTTGCTAGGACCAGAAGTGATTCAGGAGACCTCCACAAGGATTGAGATAATCAGGAGTCATATTCGGGTAGCCCAAGACAGGCAGAAGAGCTACGCCGATGCGAAACGGTTCTTTCGGGAGTTTAATGTGGGAGATCAAGTGTTATTGCATGTATCTCCTATGAAGGGAGTGATGAGGTTCGGGAAGAAGGGGAAATTAGCCCCGAGGTATGTGGGACCATTTCCCATCATCGAGAGGATCGGGCCGATTGCATACAGGTTGGGATTGCCAGAACATTTACATCGCATCCACGATGTATTCCACATCTCGTCGTTGAGACGATATCTTCGGGATGATATGGCCCATACTCACATTGCGATAGATGAGATTGATTTACAGTCTGATAGCTCTTACGAGGAGAGACCAGTGGCTATTCTAGACTATAGTGAGAGGAGATTGAGGTCGAAAATAGTTCCACTTGCGCGAGTTCAGTGGGAGCATCATAAGGTGGAGGAATCCACTTGGGAGCGTGAGGAAGATATGCGCGAGAGATATCCAGAGTTGTTTTTACCAGGTATGCCTTATTTTCCAAATTTCGGGATGAAATTCCGTTATTAGGGGGGAAGTATGTAATACCCCATATTTTTATGCTATATTTAATTTGGGGATTTATTAAATTTAATGTGACTGTTATTTAATAAAAATTCGGAAATTAATTATGTTATAATTATTAACGTGACTAGAGTTAGTAATTATGGGAAACTTGTTGAATATTACTAATGAGCATAGTAATATATTATATTGGTTATATTAAATGTCATAAGTGAATTAAATGACTATTTCGGAAATTTAAGTTGGGACGTGCCGGTGTCACGTCGGGACTAATTTTGTTAAATAAAAAGTAAATATTTTATAACTTGTTCGTATGGTCGTTTTGAGTGCGCCAACACGTCCGGAAGGGTCGAGATAGTCAGAAAAGTGTACCCGGGGGTTTGGTTCGGGTCTCGGAGTGTTTTTAGGCCTAATTAGTGACCCGGGAGGGCATTTTGGTCTTTTTCCAAAATAGGGTAATTAAACCCACGAATTTTAGCAGCCTTTATCAGCTGGTTAGGTTAGCAATTTAGGGTTAGAACATACAGAACCCTAGGACGGCCATTGGAGAAGAGAGGAGAGACCTTTCTAGGAGATTCAAGGCCAAAACACCTCTGTTTGCACCACCGTCACCACCAACGCGTAGATCGCGAGGAGGAGAACGCAACCACACCATAATCCACAGGAAATCAGACTTCTGAAAATCCCAGGCAAGTGTTTCACTTGCGTATTTCATTAGTGCAATGTTCATATTAGTTTAGGTTTAATTAGGAATGTAATCCATGTAAGAAAACCCCAAATTTTGATAGGAAATTGCATGTAGAGAAGATTAAAACCTTATACTGGAAACTCTTGATGTTATAGATGTATTACCCACGAATTTTGATGTTATATGAGGAAGAAATTCTGGAGAAAAACTGAATTGAATCATAGTTAGGAAAACTGTAGGGTTCTTGATGTTTAGATTAGATATTGGGTTGTTTAACCATGATTAATGATCTATACACGCATGCTGAACGTTAAAAACGTCTGGAATTATGTTAGTATGTTAGTAGCAGAATTTATGGGTCGATTAGTGTTGGAAATTATGGAAATTGATGAAGAATTTTGATGAATCCCGTAACTGCAATTCTGCAGAATTTTTCCCAGACCTGCTTGATCGATCGATCGAGCCCCAAGCTTCGATCGATCGACCCCTCCTGGCAGACTCCTATTTCCCTTGTTTAATTAGTTAAATTAAGTTTATCATGAAATGATCCTTGGGCATCTTAAATAAAAGGATTTGGGAGACATTGAGGACCAGTAGGGTATATGGATATGTTAGAACCTTTAATATTCAACGAGAATGATATTTATGGGATATTTACCCTAGGTTGTTAGATTTGTAAATTTTAAGGGTGAGGTGTGTAAGAGAGTTACGTTGGAATCTAATAAAGTCACTTACTGAATTCCAGATTTGTGGGGTCATAATCCACGAGAGTTAGGTAATAAGTGAGAAAACCTTTCGAGTTAAGGTTAGGAATAAAACCTTATGCGAAATTCTTTAAATGTGAAATTAAGAATAAACGGTCTAATTACGGGTGATGAGAAGAACCTATATTAATATGATAAAGTGGTATATTTATATGATTGTGTGTACATATATTATATACATGTGAAAATCATACCCACGCTACTTGCTATCCCTGAGGTTTCCGCGCTGGGACAAGTCTTATCTCGATGGCACCTTTATGGGGGGATATTGACTTTTACCCAAGAAGATAGATGTCCTTGGTACAGGCTATCGATGTGATAGTTCAGACGGTCCTAAGAGACGTCGGTATGTGCCACCCTCTTAGAGACTTGGAATCTATGCTTCGCCTCAATATTGTTTGTGTATTTATGTTAATACAATTCGAGAGTGATTCCGAATGTATTCCCCTTAATATGAGTGATATGGGGCTTTGGATAGTGGAAGTATGCATGCACCATAGTTTATTTCGGGGTGCTGTTATATATATATTATATGAGTAGTTAATATATATATATGAGATTATGAGATTTGAATCTGTCTACTGAAATTTGATATGTGAGACATAGTTGTTGACTAATATTAAATACTTGTTTTGAAAAAGGTATAATATGTCACGGTAAAACTTTATGGATTTTTATAAAGTTAAAATGGAGGACTTTGATTACTGTTTGGAACATTCTTTTAAAAATGAAATTGTGAATTGTAAATCTTGCGGGAAATCTAAGTTAAGTTAAATCTTTTAGAAAGTCAAGTGTGATAACTGATAAAACGAACCGTTGGGAAGGTTAGTGCGATAGGTGTGCACATTAGAAGAGAGGTGAGTATTTTCTCAAGAGAGAGAGACGCACTAATATGTTGTTCCATTGGCCTGTATCAATTTAAATACTTGCTAAACGTATTTTAAATCAAACACACTTTCGGGCTCTGACCCGTTTCTTTTTCTCTCTCTCTCTTGTATATATATATATATATATATGTATATTTTCAGGTGCCCAGCCACAGGGGCGTCTTGCTTAGGATCCCTGGAGAAGAACGAGCTGCAGCTTAGGTGGGAGTTGCAGGTCATTTGAGTAGACGGCTTCTGTTATTGACTCCACTCCTATTACTCTCGTTTATTGGGCACGTGTCGCCCTTTTCATCATTTCATTTGTTGTTGGGATTTTTATATTTCAGTTATTTCCAGTATTGTTCTATGGGATTTATACAGGATGGATTTGTGGTTTTAGTTCCAATTGTTGACATTCGATTAATGAATGGTTTATGTTATTTAGATTATTGTGGTGTGATTTCTTAATTGTAGAAATGTTATTTTAATTAAATAAATCTTTTTCGTTAATTAAAATTCTGAAAGTTTGTATGAAAAATGTTTTTGGCACTTAGCTTAATTATTTAGGGTGTTAAATTGGAAAATTTATTTTTATCGACAGTGATGCTGAGAATGAACCAACTGTTAACCTTGATTTAATTTAATAAAGGAGTGATCGTCCGGTATTTAATTAGGCGGGGTGTCACATCTAATCAATTTCATACTCATTAATTTATTAAAGTAGGGTCACCCAACTATAATACTCCGACTCACTCATATGGTCCATATCTTCACCCTTTAGAATTTGTTACGCAAAAATCCACTATTAAGGTTAACACATCTCGTGAAATCCACTATTCAATAATTTATTATATATCTCTATAATAAATTAAACCCGTTAATCTGTGCCTAACTCCCGTAGCACTAGCCTAAAAAATATCAGAGTCAAAATTCTGTCCCTAAATTTAATTACTATCACCTCAATTAATTTTATTCAAGTGGTGTCACTCAACCAAAATGCTCGGACTCCCTTTATTGGTCCGTATTTTAATCTTTTAGAATTCATTTCACCAAATTCGGTTAATAAGTTTGACACCCTCATTAAATTTAACAGTCATTAATATTCATCCCATAAGACTCTAAGTATTAGGTTCCATTTAATTTCTATCAATTAAAATCCACCCTAAGATACCAGCCCGTATGCTAAATTCATTTTAAATTTCCATTCGAATGCGTTCGTATATTTTTGACATATATTATCGAGTGTCGTTCATTATAAGTACTCCTAAATCCATACCCCGGATTCATCCCTATCTAATCCAAGTATAAAATAATGTTCGTTTATAACTTTCCAAAATCATTCACTCATCTACGGACATCTCCAAATAACCCGAATTTATTTCTTCCTAAAGATGTCATTCTCATGCACCCTATCGTAGAAAAATCATATAAAATCCAAAAACAATCAGAAAAAATACAAGGACGGCACCCATGTGACCTGATGAAAAGATCTGCAATCTCATGTATTACAATAACTGAAGGGGTCGATCGATCAACGAATTGGGTCGATCGATCCATCGACCATATATCAGTCATCCTCCCTGAGTGCTTTTTCCACAATTTTTAAACTCCAAAGCTTTCCAACTTCAATCCAAGCCTCGATTACTTTATCTCCCTTATTTATTTCATCTATAAACATGTTCAAACACCAATATAGGACATTAATCCTCAGTGATTTTCATTAAAATTCTAGGGTTCATAAATTGGGGGATTTCTCAATATCCCTTTAATAACAATTCTCAATTGGATTCAATAATTCGAATTCAACAACAATTTCTACAGGTTTCGATTCTAAATCATATTCTAGCCTCATATGATATTATTCTCACATCAATTAAATATCAATTTCATCCTTAATGCTTAAATCACAAAAATCCAAATTTAACATTTGATACCCTCCCGAAAATGAATTTTGTTATAATAACTCCTCCCAAAATGAATATGGTTTCGCCCACCATGATATGAATCGTAATACCGTAATTTAAATGAAAGAAAATTTAACTACTTGCCTAAATAATTTCGTAGGGCCTGATTTCTTTCATTGTAGACAAATGTTTGACGAAGAACACACTCCTCTTCCTTTAGTTTGGCTCCCAAAAGATCCCCAATTTCTTCCATTGTTTTCCTCTGCACGTCTAAGGTTTTTCTCCTTGAGCTATACCTGCCCCAATTCCCTCAGTTAGGTTTTATTCCATTAATCCCATTTTTAAGCTTATGGGCTAAATTAAAATGGCTCAAACACTCCCGTGTGGGCCCGGTTATGCCTAAAATTACCCCGAGACCCAATTACTACCTTTGAGTACTCTTTTTCGACTATTTTGACCAATCCGGAGATAATCGTGCACTCGGAATCGCCATCTGAATTACTTTATAATATTCTCAAATTTCGACCCCAAATTACAACACATGAATTTCCAAAAATTACCTAAATTAAATAAATCTTAATTCACCAAATTAATATAAATTCTCCAAATTGAATAATTTCTCCAACTCATCAATTTAGTATAAATTCTAATTCTCCAAATTAAATAAATTATTTAATCCTCAAAAATACAAAGTGTTACACTTCAGACGTCGGGCCTTGGCTCCACAAATCAGAAGTAGACTATAACTCCTCAAGGGTTTGATGCAAGTGTATGGAAACTTTGGTTTGAACTAAACTCAACAAATCAGATGTGGGATGTATGATTTGGAAAAGTAAATTGTTTTCCTAAATCTTAAAGGTAATCACTTTTGGAACAGATGTTGGAAAATTGTTTTTACTAAAAATATTGAGAAAAATTGAGTAAATAGGTTTCTATAGCAAAAACATGAATTTCGAGGCGGCGGCCTCATTCGAACAAAAACAATAGTTTTTTGTCTAATGAGATATGGCGTCGTTCAAATGATAACTCGTTTTAGTTCGGACAAGATTCTAGTCACCTTCTAACAAAAGTGGACCTGTTAAATAGAGGATTCTCATTCGATGGTCATTCAAAGCTCGTTCTGACGAGAACTAACTTTCATTCTAACGAGATCTTAATCTCGTTCGAACGGGATACAAAATAAAAAATTATAATTTATAAAAACTTTTATCAAAAATCGTCGATTTAAAATGTAAACATCCCAGAATATAATTTATATGAGAAATCAAAACCACAAGTCATATACCTCAATTAAAGTGTCAGTTACAAATCCAACAGGTTGAAATCCAAAATCGTGTTTGGTCACTAACATATCTTCGAATAATCACAGAGGCAATGTGGATGTTATGTTCGATTTGAAACTTCAGTTTGTAATGGGATACTCCAAAAATATCAAAAAGCCTAAGTTATGAGCGACTATAAAAAATCTTCCCCTTTGGCTATTCTGCTACAAAACAAAAATCAAAAACCAAATTACAATAAACCTCTAAGACAATGTATCATAATGTCCTCCCAAACCCAAAAACAGAACAACATTCGAAACTTTGTCTTCAACTAAATTTGTTCTCCCCTTGGATAACTCTATCCTCATCTTGTGTAATCCATGAGATTATCATTAAAGCGGAAGAGTCCTACACACATGAAATAAAAAATACCATGACACATAAGAGTTTTAAAAAAAAAAAAAAAACTCAATTTGTTCTCCCCCTTTTGGTCCTTAATAGATAATGGGTTAGTGTAGACACAACATTATAGGACCCCCTAAGTCTCTCCTTAGAATCCTAGCGCTTTCCCATTCTACCATGAACCTACGTCGCACTCCAAGTACCGATATAAAGACCATCGGGCGCTCTTGAGCCACAAATTGACCCCAATAAACTCCACTATTAGAGTGAAAGCTCTTTGAATCTCCTAAGGGAACTTAAACCCCTTTCCAACAGGTCCACCCCATGTGCAAAAGAGCCTAACCGTTTGGACGAATGATCAGTGTTCCCTCAAAAATCGATCTGGAGGCCACCAGGCGCTTCCAGACTCCGTTGGACCAAAGTCAACTCTTTAGCTCGAACAAGACTTAATGCATCTCTGAAAGGCACTAAATAACCTTTCTAACTATCCACCCCGTGCATGATTCTGAACTACGGTATGGATGAATGATCCGTTTTACTCTGAGAGGTCACCGGGTGCTTCTAGGCCCCGGTTGACCGAGGTCAACTTTCCGAACCGAGCGAAACTCTTTGGAATATCGAAGTACATCTCCTAAACTTTTCAACGGTCCACCCCATGCGTGATTACGACTTACCACACGGCCGAACGATCCTTTTGCACCCGGTGATCTCCCGTCCAAACGATCGACGTGCGCTTTCGAGCCATATTTGACCCAAAGTCAACTCCCAGACCCGGGAGAGGTCAAAAGGACTCTCAAAGTCCTCTGAAATACTGTGGCATGATTCAGATCAACGATTTGTTCTCTACAGTCTTTTTTTGTAGAAAAGTACGTACGAGACTGCCAATTGGCAAGTCCTGAACCCTGCTTAGTGGCACAATGTCAAGGGTGACCTGCCGATAGGAACCCCCTGGGGCAGGTCGATCGGCACCCCCTTTTTTCCCTATAAATAATGTCCATGACCTCATTCCTAAGGGATAGCAAACTCATCAGCATCAGTGATCTCAGCAACATTCTCTCGAAGTCAGCGAAGTTCCATGTGAGAAGTTCCATCAAGCCTAAATACCCATCCTTTTCACACCCACTTTCGCAAATATCCTTCTCTCTCATCAACATCCATCAACATTCAAAGGAGTTCATCTAAGATCGAAGCTCAAACTCTAAAGTAGGTCCAATTCCTTCTCCCTATCTTTTAAATCTCTTGTTTTTGCATAAATTACTTTAGGTTCATAATCTAGTTTCAATTTTCATACATATTCACTTCTATGCTTTTATTAAGATATTGTACGTACTCTATTTGTGATAAACAAAAAAACAAAAACAAATAAAAGAGGGTTACACCCATAAATTCCGAGCAGAATTATCCACCACCCTTTTTCCAAAACCAAAAACACATTTTCTACACGCACACATCTAATAAAATTCCGTTTGAATCTATGGGATGAACCCCACCCCTATTCTACATTCGAACTACGTGGGACTTTAATGCCTTTATAGGATACGTAGGCGTCTCGGATTAAAATTTGATACTCGAGTCCAATTTTCCAATTTCTCTTATTTTTCGTAATCCTCAAAATTACTCATTATTATCATACATATGTATATAACATCTTTCTTCGCATCTCGTCCCACATATATTATCGTTTCCCAATAACAATCAATATCTCGATGAACGCTCATATTCTATCTTCTTCATTTGTTATTATTTTGGAAATATTCCTATGGATGATCTCACCCTATTTTTTCCATGGTATGGGTCGAACGATTCCAATTTTTTAGAAAAACAAATGCATAAACTTCATGGGGATAAAGAAAAATATTAACATTTACCCATGAGAGACCGAAAGGGCGGGATGGGTGCCTAACACCTTCCCATTCCTTGACTTAGCCCCCGGACCTTTGATCTATTGGTTTCACATGTATCATTTTGTCCTTGATGCCGCTCTCTCGAAGTGGCAACATATTCTTTTACCTATTTTGAACAAAATATGCGGGTGACTCTATCTCTTTACATTTACCCCACACAGACGATGGAAGAATCCCCCTTTTCGAAGAGAAGGGTGAGAGATCGCGACGCATTTTCTTCCTCGGGGGATCCTCCTTTTTATTTCCCCGAGAACGAATGTCGAGCCGAGCGGGATGGCCACAGTGGCAACTCTGTTAGGGACTATTTTAAGAGGGATAGACTCTATTTACATGGGTGTTTTATTTCTTATATATTCCCCATACTTGCATGTTCCCCCTTAATTATTCATGTATACCTCATGTCTTTACTACTATTCACACACTTGTAGAAGACGCTCCATGTACATTTCACACCACATGCACCTAGGATCACATATTGCACATATCACTTAGAAATCAATGCTTAGGTGTCACCAACACACACCTCCACTTGTATATATTCATTCTCACTTATCACACACTCACTTGTAGATAATTACACATCACTCACACATCATTTACCCATGCGTGGTACAGCCTTACTATTGGTACTTGTACTTTCCTCCCTATTTAGCATGATCAAGAAAAAAGATACTCTCACCATAAGATACTAATAAGATAATCATGCATGATTCACACGACATCACCAAAGAGCATTATTATTGATCAAATTTTGTCCCGTAACTGGAGGGTCACTTTGTGATGGGTGATGGTCCGACAGGTCGCAATTAGCCTAAGCGATATGACTCTCACCTTCTTTTGGCCAAGTACCTTCGACGTATATCAAATGGTTCCCCCACATCGTACCGCTTGACTGAAGTCACGACGGGAGGTATATCGCAGGGATCTCATTCACATACGTCGAGTATATCGAATTCTCTCTCACACGTACCTTCCCCCCAAGGTATATAGTGAGGCAATTCATGCACACTCATCTATATCAAATGGCTTGTCCACATATATCAATTACCCTCAAACAGCAAGATGAATATCGTGGAAGTCATGCCAAAGGGGGGAACCCTTTCCAATTCACCCAACCATACTGCATACCCACATATAGGTGTCAAGCCTAGGACACACATGGGTTTCGACCCGAAACTCTGTTGAAATTTTGTGTTGGCCTGTCGCCCAAATTTTTGTGCAATTTCAAAGTGGGACCCTGCCCTTGATCCAGGTTAAAAGTCCAACCAGAGCTTTAAATATGTTATAAACCCAAGTTTTCTAGGCTCAGGTCCCGTTCGGAATTTCATTTTTCATTTAGGAGAACTTAATACAAGTGGGAACCTAATAAATATAATAATCATGTTGAGACACGTCTGTAGGCTTTTCTTCTCTCTTTTCCCCAAAAAGCGTCCAAAAATGTTTTTCCTCTTATCAAAAATACCAAAAACATTTTTCGTTCTCACCTTTTCAAAAAAAATGTCAAAAATATTCTCCTCCTTTTTTCCCAAAAATAACGAATTTCCTTTTTTCGAAAATAAGTTCCATTTTTTCTACTTCTCAGGTAGATCACATACTCTTGGCCTAACTCCCAATTGGCTTCGGTCTTCAATCGAACAACCCCAAAGTTCTGTTGATCCTTTTACTTCCTCCGAGTCTGAGACTCACCCGCCTTCCATGGAGAATATGGTTCAAGTGTTGATTGTATAGGCAAATTTGGTAACGATTCTGGCTCAGCTCGCTACCAAAATTGACAACCTTCAAACTGAGGTTCATGAGATGCAAAGAAATTGGATCCCTGCCCTCGAGGATCCTGAGGTCATTTTCTCCCGCGCCATGGGTCTGCCTGCACCTGAGCCTATCTGGGTTCCCGATGAATACCACCATGCTCCCCATGCTCCTCCTTCCAATGGGCCGCCACCATCCCAGCTTCCTATGCCAAACCTTGCTCAAACAGGGGTTAATCTACTTGTGAGTGTTGATCCGAAAGAGGAAGAACTGAAGAAGGTCAAAGAAGAACTCAAGATGCTAACCAAGAAAATCGACCAAGTCAAAATCTCTGGGAACTACATGGACTACACCCACATGTCTCCCTATCCTAAAGCCAAGTTACTAGAAAAATTCAAGATGCCCAATATCGAGAAGTTTAGAGGCAGTGGACCCCCGATCGTTCATCTTCGTAGCTATCACCGATCCATGACTCTCCTAGGGGATTCTGAAGATATAATGGCTCAAATGTTCCAGTATAATTTGAAAGATAGTGCCCTCCGTTGGTTCCTATCCCTTGAAGAACCCAGAATTTGTAGTTGGGAAGACGTTTCCCATGAGTTCATGTCATAGTACAACTACAACGAGGAGCTAGAGGTCACCCATCATGACTTAGAGCTACTTAAACAGAATCCTGGGGAATTAGTCAGCAACCTCATAGAAAGATGGAGAGAAAAAGCAGATACTATGACCAATCGGCCCTCCGAAGAAGAACAAGTCAGCGTTATGAAGAAGAACTTCCTACCTCATGTCTGAGCAACCATGGGAGGACAGTACTACCTGTACTTTCGAGCCCTCTGATAAGAAAGAGTAGAAATCTAAGAAGGTCTTGTCAAGATAGAAGTTGAATCGAAGAAAATCTCTGAACAGTTTGATCCTAGAAAGTTTGAAAAGCCTGCTAGCATCACAGTTTCTACTATTAACAACATCTCTCAGACTTCCGCTTCGTGGGCACCAGAAAGTCGCCCAAACCCAATCCGAAAGGAATACACCGAGATTCAAGCTCCTCTCTCCAAAGTCTACCAGGATCTCTTGAACCGAAACCTGATCAAACCCTTGGACCCTTGTCCGTTACCAAATCCAATTTCGGAGAATTTCAAACCTAATGCCCATTGTGACTATCACCGAACTGCTGGCCATACCACTGACCAATGTTTATATCTTTGAAACATAATCCAAAACCTAATTGATCGGGGTATCATCACCCCACCAGTTAATCCTAAACCTAACACTACCCATAATTCACTCCCAAATCATACAAACGCCATCTTCCTAGAAGAAAACTCGTAACTCGACCCATCTACCCAAATCATGCCATGTAAATCACTAGTCATACCTATATACTCTCTTAAACCTCTCCAAATATGCCCATATTTCCTCTTACACCCTACCAACCTTGACGATCAAACCTTATCACTCCTCACCAGAGAATGCATCCTTTTTCGTACCCGTTTTGGAGGTAAGGATATGGAATTGTCAAAAGTGTTGAACCAACTCCTACAGTTCGAGTTGAAATTGCCTCCAGATCACCATCGACTGTCAAAGATTCAGTGGGATGTTCTTAAAAGCTCAAAAATGGACCAGAGAGTCATATATCTGGGTAGTACCAGTCGATGAAGTCAGTCTAGATGACCTGGTCCAGATCATGGCAAATTTATTTCGACGAACTGGTGATATTTGTAGTATATCTGAGTTGCTCAACGCTTTGAAATTATAAGAGCACCTGGTCCCCTCAGTCTTTTATTTCCCTACCGAATGGGAAGAATTATACGAAGAATTCATAGAAGTTGTAGAGTGTATTGACTTTGTATGGAAAGATAATATCATTGCCATTGGATGGAGGGACGATTTTGAAAACTCAGATGAAAAGCCAGATTCATGAAAGACTAGTATGATAGCCAACCTATGCGGAGTGATATCATTCGAGGATTTTCTAGGAGAGATCAACCAGGTAGCTAAGCAACCCGATATCGATGAAGAAATAGGGTTTCTATTTTTTCCTTCTTCCGTGAACCACATGACCAGGTCAGGGAGACATTACTAGAACTTAAACTTACAACCATCAACAAGCGATAAAGGGAAATGGGTTGAGAACCTCCTTATGCCATAAATGACTCTTGAAGAAAGTAAGGTTCTTGGTCAACTAAAGAAAAATTAAGATAACATCACTTTATAGGGACTTTTCATGTCTTTCGAACTGTACCAAAATGCCCAAATCAAGCTGCTCATAAGACCCACAGTTCATCCCTCAACCACACCAGAAGAAGTAGTGAACCTAGTTGGATCCTTGACCTCTACCCGAATGATGTCCTTTTATGAAGAGGAAATCCCTAAGAATGGTCCCAACCATAATAATCCCCTCAATATATATGTTGAATTTATGGGGAAGACTATCCCCTCTCACTCGTCGATAATGGATCAGCGCTGAATGTGTGCCCGTTAAGAACCTTCAATTGCATGGGATTAAAGTGAGAAATATTGCTCCAACCTCTACTGTCATGCGTGCCTATGACAACACCCGTTGAGAATTAATGGGATCTATCAAGCTTGTAATAGAGGTTGGCCCTATAAATCCGATTGTTAAAATCCAAGTCATCGATATCCCAGTCTATTTTAATCTGCTGCTCGAACGACTGTGGCTCCGCGGCATCAAAGGGGTGTCTTCTTCCCTTCATCAGAAATTAAATTTCTTTGCTAATGGACAAGTTATCACCACCTTAGGAGACAGTGACAACACCAAGAATGCAAGCACAAGCAATTCAGTACTCGAGATACAACACTGGGTGAACGATATGCTACAATTAGGCACTCCTACTCCCATCAGGGGACGACTTCAAAGATAGGGTTTTTCAAGAATATGATCCTCATGGAAATGTTAATGTAATCCAGATGTTTAAGAATATGCACTTCATGCCTGGATTGGGGCTAGGGAAAAGACAACAAGGGATAACTGAACATATTGTGTTGAAGGAGTCCTTCCCTCCCTGTGGCTTGGGCTATCAACCATCAGAAGAAGAAATCAAATTGATCCATCAGCCTTGACTAAAGAGAAAGTTAGAATGTGACAGGACTATCCCAAAAGATTCCCTAAATGAAAGATTCATCACAGAGGGTAAAGATTTCCCCTTATGCGCTTCCCTGAGCCATGGTATGACCCTATAGACAAGAGGATGAAACCAGGAATGGAGATCTTTTTTTAAGACAGCTACTCGGGGGTCGAAGCTTCCCAACACTGTGTACAACCACTCACTGAAGAGACCACAGTTGATATCAGGGATTCTGAGGACAGCGACTCTGAGGACTCTTTCAACTTTCAAATACTGGGACTGGCACTCTGCATGATCCACTCAGGGACTACATCATATGGTCCATCCTACCTCATTAAAGAGGATGATATACCTCTTCTCAACTGGAATGTTGCACCTGTGCCACCTGCTGATACTCAACCTAACCCTGATGTTTACCCCCTTTCCCCTATAGTTGTTTCCTCTCACTATGATGTAAACGAGACCTCCTTTGATGAGGTTCTCAATGTTGTTTTTTCTATAAATGAAATAAATGAAGATTTTGAGTATCTTGTTGTGTCTTAAATCAATTATCTTAATTATAATCAAACTCTTGATGATGATGACTTTGAAAATGAATAATTCTTAACTGATCTAAATAAGGTTAATAACAAACAACATAGCCGCATTCAAGTTAATGAAGATGAAACTGTTATTATTAATCTCGATTCTGGTAGCCAAAAGCGCGGGATTAGGATAGGGGATATCCTTGATGAGCACGAGTGCACGCAACTCGAAGAGCTACTGAAGAAATTTGTGGATGTTTTTGTATGGTCCTACGACGATATGCCCTGCATTAACCCTGAGATAGCATAGCATGAGATTCCAACTCTCCTGGAATGTAAACCAGTCAAACATAAGTTGTGAAAGATCCGTACCGAATGGTCACTCAAGGTTAAAGAAGAAGTAGTCAAGTAAATGAATGTGGGCTTCATTCGTGTGATTGAATATCCTACATGGCTAGCCAATATCGTATTTGTGCCAAAATCAGGAGGAAAGGTCCATATGTGTGTCGACTATTGAGACTTGAACAAGGCCTCTTCGAAGGATGATTACCCTCTACTCAACATCGATATGATTATGGAAAACACAGTTGGTTATGCTCTTAATTCATTTGTTGAAGGAATTACCAGATATAACCAGATCAAGATGCACCCTGATCATCAAGAGAAAACCGCATTCATTACCCCTTAGGGAACCTTTTGCTATAATGTCATGCCATTTGGTTTAAAAATGCATGGGCTACCTACCAAAGGGCTGCCACAACTATTCTTCATGATATAATACACAAGGAAGTCGAGGTCTATGTAGATGACATGATTATCAAGTCTAAGACTAGAGAGGGCCATGTTCCCGCTCTTTGAAAATTCTTTGAATGACTACGACAGTACCAAATGCGGTTTAACCCACAAAAATGTGTCTTTGGTGTTACTAAAGGGAAGCTATTGGGATTCATGGTCAGTGAGAAAGGGATAGAAGCAGATCCTGCCAAGCTAAAGCCATACTTGAGATGCCACCTCCCCGAACGGAGAAAGAAGTTCGAGGATTCCTTGGGAAACTATAGTACATCAGTCGATTCATCAGCCAATTAACTTCCATCTGTGAACCCATCTTCAAACTCCTCTTAAAATATTCAAGTAAGGTCTGGAATGAATCTTGACAAGAAGCCTTCAACTGAATTAAGTAATACCTAACCCGACCTCTGGTGCTTATGCCACCACAGTTTAGTCTTACCTTACTCCTATACCTAACTGTGATCGATTCTGTAGTCGGGGCTCTGCTAGCTCAATACCTTGAAGAAACCCATAAGGAGAAACCCATCTACTATGTCAGCCAGAAATTGGTCAATTACGAAATTAACTACTCCGCCTTGGAAAAAGCATGTATCGCTCTTGTCTGGGTTACCCAAAAGTTACATCACTACATGCTCATCTTCCCCATCAAACTCGTATCCCAGATGGATCCCATCAAGTACCTACTCGAGAAGCCCGCCTTGTCCAGTCGAATGTCCCATTGGTTAATGCTCCTAGCCGAGTTTGATATAACCTATGTTACATAGAAAGCCACGAAAGGAAGAGCCATCTCTAACTACCTTGCTAACTACCCTATGGAAGAGGTCGATGTCTGGATTTCTGAATTCCCAGATGAGAATACCCTTTGCTCCTCCCAAGAAGATATTCGACGAAAAATGTTCTTTGATGGAGTTGCCAATAAAAAAGGATATGGCATTGGAATCCTATTAATTTCCCCTGATGACTCCCACACACCCATTGCCATCAAATTGGATTTCCCCTGTACTAACAACGTGATTGAATACGAGGTATGCACAGTAGGTCTCAAAGTTGCCTGTAAAAAAAATAATTCAATACCTCGATGTCTATGGGGATTCATCCCTCATCATCGGTCAAGTACTCAGGAAGTGGAAAGTCAAGGATGAGAAACTCTTACCCTTCTATGCCCACCTTGAAGAACTAACTTCCCAATTCCAAGAAATCACCTTCCACTACCTTCCCCGAGCAAAGAACAACTAGGATAACGCCCTTGCCACCTTATCCTCCATGATTGACATGCACGAAGGAATAACCATGGCCCCCTTACTGATCCAAAAATAAGATAAACCAACCCACTACTACCGCATCGAGCGCTGCATAGAGGAAGAACCCAAAATAGTCGACTGCTAGTACTATGATGTTTGGCACTTACTCAAACACGGTAGGTATCCCCAAGGAGCTGATAATAAAGACCGAGAAACTCTCCCAAACTGGCCTCCTAGTACATTGTCTGTGATAAAGCACTATTTAAGAGAAACTTTAATAGAACCCATGTACACTGCATCGTAGGGGCTGACATTCAAAAGATGATGCAAAAAATCCATAATGGGGAATGCGGACCCCACATGAACGGCCATATGCTCGCCAAAAAGATCATTTTACAGGGATACTACTGGACTACTATGATTCAGGACTACACAGCCTACGTGCAAAGATGTCTCAAATGCCAACAGTTCTCTAACTTACAGCATCTGCCTCCGTGAGAACTGTACAACATGACTTCTCCCAAGACGTTTTCCACATGGGGGATCGATATCATAGGGAAAGTCACACCGAAGGCATCCAATGGGAATGATTTCATCCTAGTCGCTATTGACTACTTCACCAAATGGGTTGAAGATGAGTCATATGCAGTTTTGAGTGCCAAGAAAGTAGCCAACTTCATCAAGAAAAATATCATATGCAGTCCCACATGAACGAGTATCGGATAATGGGTTACATTTTGAGGTTGAGGTTACAGAAGTGGTCGACGAGTATGGAATTCAAAGACATAAATCCTCTCCATACCGACCTAAAACCAACGGAGCAGTTGAAGCAGCCAATAAGAATCTCAAGGCCATTATCAACACGATTACCGAGAGTTATCGAGATTGGGTCGACAGGATACCTTACGCCCTCTGGGGCTACCGTACTTCAATCTGAACCTATACTAGGCCTACCCTTTACTCTCTAGTCTAAGTCATGGAAGCGGTCCTACCCGTGGAGCTGAAAATACCCTTATTGCGCGTCATGCAAGAAAGTAAGGTCAGCAAAGAAGACTGGTATCAATGTCATCTTGACAAGATGACCCTCCTAGATGAAAGGAGATTTAAAGCCCTCTATCACATATAAGGGTACCATCGTCGTATAGCGCGGTCCTTCAATCAGAGAGTCAAGGATCGCGATGTCCGATAAGGGGACTTAGCCCTCAAAGAAATAGTAGAGCCTATCTCGGACCCCAGAGGGAAATTTAATCCCAATTGGAGTGGCCCTACATTGTCAAGAAGATCCTGTCGGGCAGCGTCGCTATGCTCACCGACCTCGATGGAGAATAAATGGCGCATCCAGTCAACATAGACCGTCTCAAGAAATTCTACCCCTAGTCTGAAATCTCAGAGCGCTACAACTCTTCTCATATCCCTTCTATTCCAAAATAAATATATAAATAAAAGAAAAAATATCTTTTTTCCCCTACCCAGAACTACGTGGGCCCAATCCTCTAAAAACATTTTCAAAAAAATAAATTTCAAAATTTTTCAAAACCCTCAGAGGTACGTAGGCAGCTCGTTCGCTTCTAATGAGTGTGGCCCCCTTCTTTTTCATAAAAATGCTATTCTTTTCTTATCCTCGATAATGACAGTTCATCTTAACATATACATGAACAAAAGGATTATGTATGCCTTAGCGATTGGTATAGACAATTCAAAATGAAAAAAGTCATCAAAAAATACAACTAGGTGATCAAAAACTTATTTATTTCATTATCTGAGAGTTCCATACGATTACATAGGCGTAAGGAGTCAAATGACTTATCTTGCCAACACTACACCTACTAAAAATAACCCCCAGATAATAACTACCCCGACTACTCCTAAAAATCACTCAAATTATCCCCACAAAACACAAAAATAACACCCATTATAAGAAGCTTCACAAAACCCTCCCACAGCTACTAGAGGAACCAGCACTATCATCACCTGCATCCTGGGCTCCCCAAACCTCCCCTGCCTGAATGGAGCTTGGGGTAGACCACAACGCCCCCTCCATGGTGTCAGATATGAAAAACCACCTTTGACTAGTCTCCACAGCTAACATCCTGGCCACTACCTTCTTCCACAACCACTTTATATAGTCCCTAGAGACATGTCAGACTCATCCAGTAGACTGAGAAAGACGGGTCGACAGACGATGATTCTCCCACAGAGAACCAAGTTGCATACGCATATGCTCTATTAAATCCCCCACAGGAAAGAAGTTTGGTGTTCGCGGTGGAACAATTTTCTCCCAACCATATTAGCACAGCAGCCGCTAGGGAAGGTAGAAAGAGGTCTGCCTAAGGCCAACCAGTCTAACATATTGGTACTCCCTGAGTTCCAGAATGGGCAGCAGCTCCCCCCACCAAGGCAAAGTGTAAGCCTCGAGCCCCGTGCTCTACAAACAGTTCCCCAAACTCTCAATGTCTAGGACTACGCTAATGAAATAGTGCGAGAAGAAGGTTGGCACTACCGACAAAGGATACTCATGTGGGACCGCCATACGAAACCTCTCTGACAACCATATGAATAACATTATAGGGCTACCCCTCAGAAAGTCAGAACGACCCTCCCGCCAGGCATCCAAGCCATTTAAGGTCTTCGCCAGTATAACCACCACAGGATTGTGACGGTACGACATCCTAGAAACAATAGTGGCCAGTCGGGGGTCCATCAGCATCTCCCCGGTCACCAACAGAATTTTTAAAATAATGCCTAGGATGATGACCCCGCATATCCAGCATCACCTACGTCCTGTAAATGCACGGTATGCAACACCGTCGGAAGGGATATCATTCCTCCCACAACCAATGGTCTGGCCATCGAAGGAGAAATATGAATAAACCCAACCAATAATTCCATAGGAGAACGGGAAAACTCAAGCAGCGCTGCAGCAATGCTGGGATTTATCCCCAGCATGGCAGAAAATTCCTCGTAGGAAGGAAAAATCTCATCCAACTCGAAGCAGAAGACATGATCCTCGGGATACCAAAACTCGACAGCCGCTATCAGAATGTTCCACTCAATGGGCCATTTGCGCCACAAAGAGACTCGCCGCATGTGAAAGGAGTCATAATCAACATTATAAGAACACATTGGTTTCAAGGCTTTGAGGTAGTTAGCAAACTCAATAATACCAGGGAGAGCCATCTTGCAAGACTAAGAGATAGTAAGCAAGTAAGAATGTGGAAAAGAAAGAAAGTGAAAGTGTGAGGAGGAAAGCCTCATCCACACCCATTTTATACTTGGAAACTCTCAAGCCAAGACAAGGAAGCCCGCAGAAATCGGAGTAAAACTTGCCCCACCAAGTACGAAGAAAGTGAAGAAAGTGAAATTAAATCCTTGGATTGATAGGACTAGAGTGACATGCCGATAGGCAGGACAGGGTTCATGCCAATCGGCAACCCCCATTTTGGAAAAATTCCCTTCTTCCTCTTTTGTCAAAATAAAAAAATAAAAAATAAAAGATAAAAATAAAAAATAAAAAAAACAACAAAAATAATTTTTATCTTAAGGGAATCCCGAATTTCCTTTATACTTATGATTTACAAATCTCATAAAATCCTTCTCAACTCAATCTTCAAAATTCTTTTTACGGTCTCAGCAGCAAAGTAAAAAGAGCATGTGAATTAATCACTAAACAAAAAAAAATTAATTAACAAAAAGCTTTGTCATTTTTCATTTGCATATAGTTTGTTGTGTTACATTAACATTTTGCAGGAAAAACAGAAAAAAACAACGGGACTCAGCCCGAAACCAATTCCTTTTCTCTCTATCTAAGATCCCCCATCCCTGTGGCGTGCCCTCTTCCCCCTGCGGCGAGACGACATACCCCCACTTCCAGAGCCAGACTCATCCTCGGGCGAGTCAGATGGCACCAATTAAGAAGGCACCGAAACTTCCTCACGAATATGAGCGATCGTCGAAGATATCCGATCCCTGATGTCCTTCAGCCAAGTGGTCGAAGCACTAATATGCTGCAAGGAAGAATAGAGAAGATCAAATCAATCAATCATGAGGAAAGAGAAAGAAATCAAGGAAATCAAAAAAGACTTACTGTAGGCCGAAGGACCTCCTCCATCAGACCCAACTCCTCCGAGTCCATCGCATGAGGGTGATGTGGTAGACGTACAGATCCCCCATTAACTCGTCGAAGGTTGTAACTAGGGGAATGCAGTGGCACAAAAGAAGGCCTTGAATTCATCGTCATCACTGCTGACGTAGCCGCACCACCTGCGTTACGAGAAGACCTCACCTACCGACTCAATCCCGCCCTAGGGAGAGGCATCACATCATAAATTCTAGGTGGCATCAGCCAACTCGTGATGAAGTCCAGATATCCATACATCACCGCTATGTCAGTATACAGGGAGTATGGCTCTCCCATCATCGCAGCCACTTGGGCATCATCGGACATCTCCCACACGCGCCTCATGAACATAAGGGGCCTCGCTGGTGGCATCGAAACCTCATCCTCCATAATCTGTCGAACTACCCTCTCCCCAAGATACCAGGAGTAGCCGAACCCATGCGCCAGCAGGCACCGCATCTGTGCATGTCCCCCAGTCACCCCAGTGTGTTGAATATCCGTACCCTAGGGATAAAAGTTCACCTGCAAATCTCCAGTCAATGAGAAGGATCAGTCTCAAGGACAAAGGAATGCTTACCCTCTCGCTCGTCATGACATTCAAGACCTGACACACAATCTCTAGAGAAAGGTTCTTATTCGACTGTCGGTTGGACCTTCGCCACTAGAACATCCAGTAAAAGTCCCCAACGGAGTCATCCTTTAAAAAAATCACTTGGGTGTTCAACCCAATCACCTCGTAGAACCACGTCTACAAAGGACGAGGATCAACATTCAAGAAATCAAAAATAAATGCATGAATGGAAAATGCGAATGCATAAAGGAAAGTGCGTAAAATAAAGAATACCTCCAGAAGATACGTGGCCCTAGTAAAAGTCGGTCGGCAGCACTGGATGAATGGATCCAAAGAATAATAAAGGGTCACTAAAGTCGGGCCCCAGTCATAGAAGCAAATGTTCGAAAACACCCTCATAAATGGCAGAAACCACAAATGGACGACGTCGCCACCTGAAAACCCCCTAACACCAGCAAGATAAAGAGACGGGCCATCTGACGCACCTGCTACCCGTCGTTCTTATCAACCCTCCTCCTCAGCAAAAGCTCCCTCAAAGAGGATAAGCGGAGGGAATCTCCAGAAACTACCCTCTCCATGTCACCAAGAACCGTCGTCACCACCTCCGTCGTCACCTACAGTGTCCTGTCCACCTCAATCTGGGCACCCCCGCAGTCTAACCCCAGTAACTGTTGAACATCAATGGGAGTCACCATCATCTCCCCAAAGCCAAAATGGAAGGTGTAGGTAGTGTCCCATCACCTCTCTCCCTAAGCACATAGAATCGCAGTGGAGCAGGGCGTCTCATCCAATACCAACACTAGCCTTCCAAAATCAGCAGAGGACACCATCCAGCGCACCATAGCAGGAAGGTGATCCCAAACATCCTTAAGCCCTGTCATACTGCGGGGGCAAATAGTCAACATGGAGACGTCAGACTGTCTTAAAATAAAGAAAATCCTTGTCAGATTCAAGAAATAAAACAATCTCGTCAAGAAAATAAGAAATGAGTACCAAGAGTCATGCAACACTTACATAGCCACCAGGTTTCACCACCCTTGAAGAGCTATGATGCAAAGTCTCACGCAAAAGATTTTGATCATCCGCCACCGGCTTAAGCGAGTCAAAAGAGTTCTCGCTACCCAATGCGAGGGGCACTCTAGCCCTCCACTCTAACCCTGCCCAGTCGTCAGCATTAAGCCATGCCATATGGGTCGCACTTCTTGAGAAGTCGGTCATTTCTGACGTCAGGACGATTTACAGAAGTTTGGAGCAGAAGAAAAGAAGTCCAAAATTTGTGCAAACTGATGAGAACTCGCCCCTCTTTTTATAGGAGGTTAAGGGTCATGCCGATCGGCAGTCCCCTCCACCCACCGATCGGTACTGAGCCTTTCACCTGCTTGAGGCACCCCAAAAGTCTATGCCAAAGACAATTGTCACACCCACACCCATTTCGGTCGGCACACCACTTAAAATTTTGTACAAAAAATCCAAAAAAAATACCGAATAATTCCTGAAAAATTCCCAAATTTGCTAAATCCATTCCAGCACCTTGTTCACTAAGGAAAACATTTTTTACACCCTTGGCGGAATTATAGAGAATCATTCTCCCTAACAACGTCTCCAAAGAATTCTCTAAATCTTTCCCCAGTTACAAATCCTCGAATCATTCACCATTCCCCAGCGGAACCTAAAATCCAATCATCATCCCCAGTGGAATCCCCAAATTTCCCAAAGGAAAAGTACACCTCTCTTAGGTCAGAATTGACCTCGGTTTTGGATCATCACCTTAGTTAGGTCAGACTTGACCTTGGTCCTCAATCGTCACAAAATTGACCTCGGTCTTGGATCGTCACCTTAGTTAGGTCAGAATTGACCTTGATCCTCAGTCGTCACCTCTCTTAGGTCTGAATTGACTTCAGTTTTGGATCGTCACCTTAGTTAGGTCAGAATTGACCTCGGTCCTCGGTCGTCACCTCTCTTAGGTCAGAACTGACCTCGGTCTTGAATTGTCACCTTAGTTAGGTCATAATTGACCTCGGTCCTCTGTCGTCACCTCTTTTAGGTCAGAATCGACCTCGATCTTAAATCATCACCTTAGTTAGGTCAGAATTGACCTCGGTCCTCGGTCATCACCTCTTTTAGGTCATAATCGACCTCGGTCTTAGATCATCACCTTATTTAGGTCAGAATTGACCTCGATCCTCTGTCGTCGCCTCTTTTAGGTCATAATTGACCTCGGTCTTGGATCGTCACCTTAGTTAGGTCATAATTGACCTCGATCCTCAGTCGTCACCTCTCTTAGGTCAGAATTGACCTCGGTCTTGGATTATCACCTCTTTTAGGTCAGAATTAACCTCGGTCGTCACCTCTTTCAAATCAAAATCAACCTCATCCCTTGATCGTCACCTCTTTTTTAGGTCAGAATTGACCTCGACCCTCTGGAAGCAGTCACACACATCCTTTAGGCCCACAGAACTGACCTTCTTCCATCACGTGGTGTCTATTCAATGGCCATCACTTATTCTAAGCTCACCCGTCGATGGGCTTTATAGACACCACATTCTAGGACCCCTTAGGTCTCTCCTTAGACTCCTACCACTTCCCTTTTCCAACACGAACCTAGGTCGCACTCCGAGTACCGATTTAGAGACCATCGGGCACTCCTGAGCCCCGATTTGACCCTAATCAACTCCACAGTTAGAGTGCAAGATCTTTTAATCTCCTAAGGGAACTTAAACCCCTTTCCAATGGTCTACCCTGTGCACAAAATAGCCTAACCATTCGAATGAATGATCAGTTTTCCCTCGAAAATTGATACGGAGGCCACCGGGCGCTCCCGAACTCCGTTTGACCAAAGTCAACTCTTTAGCTCGAACGATAATGAATGAATATTTAAAGGGAACTGAATACCCTTTCTAACGATCCACCCCGTGCACGATTCTGACCTATGATACAGACGAATGATCCGTTTTACTCCGAGAGGTCACCGGGCGCTTCTAGGTCCCGGTTGACCGAGTTTAACTTTTTGAACCAAGAAAAACTCTTTGGAATGTTGAAGTAAATCTCCTAACTTTTCCAATGGTCTGCCTCGTGTGTGATTTTGACTTACCATAGGGATAAACGATCCGTTTGCGTCCGATAATCTCCCGTCCAAAGGACCGACGTGCGCTTCCAAGCCACATTTGACCCAGATTTATCTCTTGGACCTAAGAGCGGTACAAAGGACTCTCTAAGGCCTCTGAAATACCTTTCTAACGGTATTACTTGTGCATGATTCGGATCAACGATTTGTTCTCTAAAGTAATTATTCCAGAAAAGTTCGCACAAGACTGCCAATTGGCATGTCCTGAACCCTCCCTATTGGCATAGTGTCAAGGGTAACCTGCCGATAAGCACCCCCCTAGGTCAGACCGATTGGTACCCCATTTTTTCCTTATAAATAAGGGTCATGACCTCATTCCTAAGGGACATTAAACCCATCAGCATCAGTGATCTCAGCAACATTCTCTCGAAGTCAGCGAAGTACCATATGAGAAGTACCATTCAAGCCTAAATATCCATCCTTTTTACACCCACTTTAGCAAATATCCTTCTCTCTCATCAACATTCAAAGGATTATATCCAAGATCCAAGCTCAAACTCCAAAGATGGTCCAACTCCTTCTCCCCATCTTTTAAATCTCTTATTTTTGCATAAATTACTTTATATTCATAATCTAGTTCATTTTTCATACATATTAACATCTACGCTTTTATTAGTATATTGCACACACTCTATTTTTCATAAAAAAACAAAAAATAAATAAAATAGGGTAACAGCCGTAAATTTTGAGCGGAATTATCCACCATGCTTTTTCCAAAACCAAAAATACATTTTCTACACGCACACGCCTAATAAAATTCTTTTCAAATCTATGGGATAAAACCCACCCCTATTCTGCATTCGAACTACGTGGGACTTTGATGCCTTTATAGGCTACGTAGGCGTGTCGAATTAAAATTCGAGACTCGAGTCCAATTTTCTAATTTTCCAATTTCTCTTATTTTTCGTAATCCTCAAAATTACACATTATTATCATACATATGTATATAACATATTTGTCCGCGTCTCATCCCACATATATTATCATTTTCTAATAACGATCAATATCTCGATGAACGCTCATATTATATCTTCTACATTTGTTATTGTTTTGGGAATATTCCTATGGATGATCTCCCCCTATCTTTTCCATGGTATGGGTCGAACGATTCCAATCTCCATTATATAAACACGTGCATACACTTCACGGAGATAAAGGAAAATATCAACATTTTCCCATGAGAGACAGAAAGGGTAGGAAGGGTTCCTAATACCTTCCCATTTCGTAACTTATCCCCCAGACCTCTGATCTATTTGTTTCGCATGTATCAATTTGTCCTTGATGCCGCTCTCTCGAAGTGGCAACATATTCTTTTGTCTATTTTGAACAAAATAGTCTGGCGACTCTATCTCTTTACATTTACCTCACACCGACGACGGCTGAAGCCCCCTTTTCGAAGAGAAGGGTGCGAGACCGCGACGCCATTTCTTCCCTAGGGGATCCTCCTTCTCCTTTTCCCCCGGAATGAAAGTCACGCCGATCGGGATGGCCACAGTTAGAATCTAAACATGAATAATAAGCATCATATGAAAAAGAAAAGATACCATCACAAATATAATCATTAAGTCACATGCAATGAATATCCAAAGGAACAATGTGTTTAGTTTTTCAAAAAAAATCGAGTATATGTATAAAAGTACATATAAGCAAAAAACGCATAGCACCATGGAATAACACTAAAATATCTTAATCGTGAAAACAAAATGTAATTGTGTGAACATTTTCAATAGGCAAATCAACACAAACATTCATAACATAGGTGCATGAAGTCATGAGATACTTCTAAAGAAAGAACGTAATTTTAACTTTAGGTGTCTCAAATGAAATTGACTCGCTTATGCAATATACCATGAATTTCAATGATTCTCATATCAATAACGTCAACCTATTTAATGCTTTTCAAGAAAGTCTGTTGTGCAAACACATTGATCTTTTACTTTATAACACCCTCAAAATCTCACATATATATAAATTTCACTCTAAAATGTTTTGAAGATATCATAATGTTCATATGAAGTGAAGCATCAATGAATATACAATAAATGGCCTTGGTACTTTTGTTTTTGTGTGCCATTAATCTTTTTAAGCTCTTTTTAAAAATGGTATCTTTTAACGCAAAGAGAATTTTGTTCTTTCGTGGCCCCTTTCCATTGCTTAACATATATCATTATTTTTTGAGAAACGAAATTCGAACAATGGTTCTTACAAGAACAACTGATATATTTTTAAATTTGGTTCATTATTGAGTAGTATTGATATGAGAACATCGTATTTGACACATGATAAGGTATTATAATGTTCAAAAAGTCAGTGCACGTGTGCAACAAGGGTGACAAACCGTCTAACATGTAGAAAGCAATCATTAATGATCAACGAAATATTATCCACGCATTATTAAGCACACTAACGAAACAGAGCCATGTCTCAAAGCACTACGAAAAAGTCATATGAATGGATGGAATGTAGGAGTGATCCAAATATCTTAAATGTTTATCCATACATAATGGAAAATGAAAATACAAAAATCTTTTTGTCTTTTTCAAAATTTTATCAAAAATAAAATCTTTTTCAATTTTTAAAACGTTTTATTAAAAACCAAAAATATTTTTGGATTTTTTAAACTTTTCATGAAAACGAAAATCTTTTGAAAATTTTAAATTTTTTTCATAAAAATCGAAAATCTTTTTGGAAATTTTCAAAATATATCAAAAGGAAACATATGAATACAATAGAAATACAATCTGGAAATAGGGATATATGATATGAATATGATAATCACTCTATTATAGAAATAAGTCTCAACCTCAATCATTAGGCCCACAGGAGTTCTCAAAAGGAGAAAACATCCTATGAAATTCATCTATCAAACATTATGAAGTCTTGACTAAATACTATACTTGCTCTCAAAAACTCTCAAAATATCTATGGTAATGTGCGTGAGCATGTGGAGAAACGTGTGGGGGAGTACGTAAGGGGACATATGTAGGAACTCATGTGGGAGCATACCGGGGAATACTTGTGTGAAAAACTCTCCTTATCTTAAAATAAAACTCTCTAAGGTAACCTCTTTCTATTCAATAGTTACATATATAAACAAGATTGGGTATACCTTTCTCAAAATGCCTAGGATGAGCTTTCCTTAGTAGGTTAGGTATCCTTAGTAGGTTAGGTCAAGCCCCATAAGGATCCATCATAAACTCGTTAATCGGTTCGGGTGAAACTTTTGAAGTGGATGCATCGTCATAACCTATTCCTTGACTCTCAATGTTACCTAATGAGGAATCGAGGAGTATCTTTCCAACCTTCTTAAACATGTCCTTTAAAGTGACCTTAACCTATCAGGCATGTTCAAGATCAATCTCGAGTTGGGATACATGAGCTTAAAATTTCTCACGAGTCTTCAATGAAGCTTGAGATCTCTCGCAAGACTAGCCACAGTGTTGGTCAAATCAGTCTTCTCCCTACCAACGATAATTAATAGCTCACACAAAGAAAGTTTCACCTTCTCGAGTTGACCCATTGACGCATGACACTCTCTTAAAACATTCCCCTCCTCTAAATCAAATCCCCTAAGAGAAAAATCTTTATTAAGCTTTTTCGTTTTTAAAGTCTTGGTGTAAATTTCATGAAAGTCTTTATGGAGTCCACTTTCTCCCTCACTCAAATTATCTTCTCACTCTCACTATCTCCAGAATGATTCGAAACATCGTCAAGGCTCTCACATTTAGATGTTTCCTCATCGATGTAGAAATAACTAGAAGTACTTACGTGACTTGCCAAGAACGTAAAGAAATCTGGTTCATGCGATGATTCATCCCCGGAATCCACCGACTCAATCTCACTATCTCTAAGAGTGGCTTTGTGTACTACTTTCCTTTTTCCCTGTCTTTTTCTATGTCCCTTGCCCTCACACTTATAACGTCTCACCTCATCTTTCTCACAAATATTCTTCCTTCATTCCCATTTTTATTTTTCTCAAAAATCTTTTCTTTGTTAAATTTGAGATTTTTTTTCACAAAATGGTCTAAATCATCCATCTCAAAATCAAATTCAAACTTATAATCACGAACTTTTTCTTTCTTCTTTTTGGACTAGGCCTTCAAAGCAATTCATATTTTCTTTTTCTTAATAGTTTTGGGAAACATATTGATTTTATAAGTTTTAAGGTCTCATATGAGTTCTTCTAACCTAAGAGTATCTAATATTCCCAACATTTAAGGACAGAAAACTTAGGAATAAATCGGGACAAAAAGGATATCAAAATCTTTTTCACTGCACATGGCTCAGGAATTTTCTCACACAAATTAAAACTAGAGTTAACGATATCAGACAATCGTGCAAAAATTTCATCAAAAGACTCAGACTCTAGTATGGTAATAGTCTCAAACTATGTGGTAAGGTTTTGAAGCTTAGAATATTTCATTGCATTGGTACCCCAGTGAGCGAGCTGAAGGGTATCCCGTTCTTCCTTAGACGTGGTGCACGTCATGGTGCGACAAAACTCGTCAGGGTGACGGCTACAGAAATGGAACTTAAACTGTGTGAGTTAAATTGACTCCATTTTAGTTCCTCCATTCACAAGGTAATAGGTTTAGGACCTATGACATCGCCATTGGTCACAGTGGGTGGTGTCCACCCTCTTTCACATATAAACAAGACACGCTAGTCAATCACTTTTGAAGCCGACCTCATTGGATATTTTCAATACGCATAATTAGACCCATCAAAAATCGCTAGCCTATTATATAGAGTATCCATTAAACCTAGATTTCTAAAGGATCACATAAAAACTTAGTGTAACCTGCTCTGATACCAATTTGAGAACACATGGTTCATATGGATAATCTGTATACTACGCTACACACCACATATTTAAATTTTACCCAAATTTTATCTTTACTAGAAATTAGGTGTGCATGCAATATAATATCCAAATTAAATTCTTTAATTACACAAGAAAACCAAACATGCGAAGAAGATAAGAAAAAATCCCTTTCGGGAAAAACCTAGTATTCAGCATTGTAAAGAGTTTGACAGACTCTAATAGACTTAGAGGCTACTTGGTTGCACTAAGTATAACGCGAAGGGTCTTAAAATCTCCTACAGCGTGTGATGTAGTCCGGCACCACCCATGGGAAGCAGTCTTCCCTCGGTATCCACCGATCAGCCTCTGTATGCACGATCCTATCTTCTTCAACCATAAAGCCCCGGATCCACAAATCAGCAATATAGTATAACTCTACAAGGGTCTGATGCAAGTGTATGGAAACTTGAGTTCGAACTAAACTCAACAAATCATATGTGGGATGTATGATTTGAAAAGGCGAAGTGTTTTTCTAAAACATAAAGCTGAACACTTTTGGAATAGATATTAGAAAATCGTTTGCACCAAAAGTCTTGAAAAAAAACTTAACAAAATAGGTTTTTATAGAAAAACACGAATTTTGAGGCGGCGGTCTCGTTCGAACAAAAACGGCATCTCGTTCGAACGAACACTAGTTTTATTCTAACGATATATGGCCTCATTCGAGTGATAACTCATTTTCGTTCGAAAAGAATTCGAATGACCCTCCAACGAAAGTGTACCTATTAAATAGAGGATTCTCGTTGAATGGTCGTTTGAAGCTCATTCTAATGAGATCTTAATCTCATTCGAACGAGATAAAAAGTATAACATTTTATCAAAAAGCCTATATTTAAAATGTAAACATACCAGAATATAATTTATATTAGAAATCAAAACCACAAGTCATATACCTCCATTAAAGTATCGGTAACAAATCCAACGACTTGAAATCTGGGAAACGTGTTCGGTCACTAACATATCATCGAATGATGAGGCAATGTGGATGCAGTGTTCGGTTTGAAACTCTGATTTGTAACGGGATATGCCAAAAATATCAAAAAGCCTAAACCATGAGAAATTATAAAATCTTGCTCTTACAGAAGACATACCTTTTGGTGTGTCGATCCTTCATTCAGCAATGAACGTTACCTTAGTTTATTCTTCTAGGACTATCACCTAGGTTGATAACTTAGTTTCACCCTCTAATTTTTCTTCTCAATCTTTGACCTTTGCCTCTAGGTCATCTTCAACCTTTGACTCTGAGGCTATCTATTTTGAGTGAGATTTTGACACTCAAGAGGCAATAGATCTTGATGAGTACAATAGAAAGTTGGATCATACCTCGTTCATAGACCTTTCCCCTAGGTTCCCACATATGAATCAATATATTTCATGGATACGATTGACGAATTTAAGGTTTATACACTTGACCTCTCTCGAGCCTACCTTTACAGAAGTACTATTAACAGGATAAAATCTTATAGGATTCAACATATTTTTGGTATAAAGTCATCCACTATTGTGAGGGATCCTTAGGACGATGAGAGGGCATATGATATAAAAATTTCCACTCTATTATGTTTTGTTTAGGTTCTGACTTCCCTTTTATACATGCATTCGAGAGTTAATTTCTCATCTCGGGGTCGCACTTACCCAGTTAGCCCCAAACTACTAGAGGATCATACTCTTATCCATCATAACCCTGAGATCCATCCATGTCGAGAATATTACTGGAAAATATATTTAGAAGTGTTTACACCATTGTATCTACGAAGCACTTCCCCAGATACTATTACATGAGCCCTCGAAATCCAAAACGTAAACTTGTGAAGGTTTCCCAAACTTCTAATTACCATTAGAAGACTTAACTTCTTTTATGTTAGAGGAGGTTGGGAGTTTCTAGAAAGAGAGGCACAAGAAGTAGTCGTGACAGTTATGCACGATTCAGGAAATCCTCCTTTGGGCAGTACTTATTCCCCCTTTGTTTATTCTCTTTATCATAGCATTTGCAACTTTTACCACCGATACTTATTTTTTCTTTCTTTGCTTTTAAAAATTGAGCTACTCTAGGTCTGAGTGCTACTAACTAGCAACTTGTGGACGATGTTGTTGACTTTTTCATTAAGACCTATGAAGATTTCTCCCCTTTGACAAAACTTAAGGAGATTGGGAGCATTTTTTACCCTTATCCTCTCAAACGGATTCATAAGTCATTTATTTTGTACTTTGTTCTTTGGCCTCATAGCATATTTTTCTAACTATAATTTATATTTAGTGTAGACAAGCCCTTTGTTCTTAGTGAAGAAGATTGGGATATGTTAATCCCTAACCTCCTACGTGACCGTGTTACTGACGCTGAAGGGGGGCTTGGAAAGCCCATTGAGAAGACTTAAAGGAATGGAAAAGATCCTGGTAGTATCAAGCCCCCAAAGAAGTCGAGTAAGGACAATAGTTCTTCCCAAAGAGATGAGGCCACACTGGGTCCGACTAGGATAGTAATGTAATAAAATCTCACCTTGTATAGGGATATTTACCAGGCTCTTGAAGCTAACCCTAAGACCCTATATTCCATTTCTGTGAGGGCTCGTAAATTCTTGGTCAAGAGCATGTCATATTGTGACAATAGGTATTTTCCCAATAAGGAGAGGGGTGAAGAAGTTGATCTTGCAATAATCAAAGTTTTCTCGATTTGTGCCCTTGAAGATTTATCCATCTTTCTCTACGCCTTGCTCGATTAAAAATGTCCTCATATCTTTTCTAATTATAGGGTCTAATGTTGATGGTCGACCTTCAACGGTGGACCAAGAAAATTATTAATGCCTTAGTTGAGGCTGAAAATAATAAGAAGGTATGGGATCATTACAAAGGCAAGTACAAGGCCTTAAAAGAAAGAGAAACTCTTAGTTAGAGGCCTATAAGAAGGAAAACATAAACAAGTATCACATAAAAAATTATAACTCAAAAATATTTTTTTAATATTTTATTAAAATAAATTTGTGTGAGCAAGTATGTAAATTTGATATGTATGAGAATTTCTCTCTCTCTCTTTCACACACACACACACACACACACACACACACACACACACACACACACACACACACACAGAGAGAGAGAGAGAGAGAGAGAGACCCAACCCACACTAAAGAATATATAAAATAGTGGATTTCAGAAATGGTACAAGCTTGATGTTAAGGTATGCCACATCTTAAACGTGTTAATCTATTTATCGAGTGTTGATTATTATGTCAATTTAAAATTAAATTTAATACAAATATGTTTGTTTGTTTGATGTTACTCTTTTTTCTTTTCTCCCCGGGCTCATGCTCGTGGATTACCCTTTTTTGTATTAAGATGGTACATTTTTTAAGCGCTCATGTTTTTACCAACAAAAGAAATCCACCTTAAGAAGAGTTTTTTAAATAGATCAACAAATTAGGATAAATTTGAAAAATCTTACACATACTCTTTCCAAGTGACGATAGCGCAAACTATTTGTATGAGAATCAGATTAACCAATATTCATTTGTCTATAAATTTGGGAATCTTTTGGTATTGTAGATTGATTTGGTATACCTTTTTAAAGGTGATTTTTTCTCTGAAAAACAATGTGATAGAATAGTATCATTTGAACATTTTCTGTTTTTAATTTATTAATGATTTCTTATTTTATTTTATTTTTTTAATAGGGAAAAAATCAGATGTGGGAATGGGCTTGTGACACGAGCGGTGTTTCTTTAGACGAACTTTTTGGTGCCTATGAAAAGAAGTCTAAATTTATTCCTCCCTACACACGAATGTCAAAACTGAACTTTGATAGCTCTCTTTAGCAATAGGTGTCAAGCATGATGTTTTTCGCGGGGCTTGGGGTTAAGTTGGCAAAAGATAGTGATTTACGGTGATGACTTCACTTTTTCACACGATTGATATTGGTGGCGGATCCAAGATTCAAAGTGAAGCGGAGCAAAAGGCAATTTTTTTGGGTTATTTTTATTTATATTTTTACAATTTTTAACCCTAAAAATATGAAGATATTAATTAACTATATTTGATTTCCTAAATTTTTCCGTTTTGGATGCAGTTGAATCTCAGCTTCGGATACGTTTGGTATGTTGTCTCCTCTTTTTCATTTAAAAAATGTCTCCATTGACTTCCTATATTTACAACAACTTTAATTTAATTTCAAATTGTAGATTGGCACTACATTTAATTTCATTTCAGACTAATTTTACATTAATAACTAAATTTCACAGTAATAAATTCTAGGGATTTTAATTTTAATATTCATTATAAATTTAAACACATATAAACAAAACACATATTTTATTTTACTAAACAAACACATATAAACATACCTCTATCTTTATGAACAAATTCATATAAATAAATATATAAGCAAACACAAAACATAAACAAAATTATAAATAAACACATATATATATATATATATATATATATATATATATATATATATATATATATATATATATATATATATATATATATATATATATATATATATATACAGAAAGTCTCCTGTAAGGACTCCTTATGGTGCAGACCCCGGTACATACCATTTTTTTAAAATAGTAAAAAAATGAATTTTTTGATGAAACTTCATGGATATGATCTTCATGGTGAGAAGATCATCTCCAATTTTTTTCGTCAAAAAATTCAATAAAAAAACCGTTGAGATGAGGTGATATGTAAAAAAATAGTATACATACGCATTTTCAACCGTTGAAATGTTGGGTCGGCGCCAGCCACTTTATTTATTGAATTTTTTGATGAAACTTCATGGATATGATCTTCTCACTATTAAGATCATATCCATGAAGTTTCATCAAGAAATTCAATCAAAAAGTGGGTGAGATGATCGCCAACATTTCGACGGTTGAAAATGCATATTTAGATCATTTCCTTACATATCACTTCATCTCAACGGTTTTTTTATCGAATTTTTTGATGAAAAAAATTGGAGATAATCTTCCTACCATGGAGATCATATCCATGAAGTTTCATGAAAAAATTCATTTTTTTACTATTTTAAAAAAATGGTATGTACCGGAGTCTGCACCATAAGGAGTCCTTACAGGAGAGGGCCTCTATATATATATATATATATATATATATATATATATATATATATATAATAATACTCCTGTGCGGACTAGTCCGCATTTTAAAAATGACTACCGGACATGTGTCGTCTAAAGATGTGCCTAGAAACTATCGCCTAAATTATAGTACACTCTCTCTCTTTTATGGGCTCACCGCCAGGTAACACATGTCCGGTTCGCATTCTTAAAATGCGGACTAGTCCGCACAAGAGCAGGACTGTATATATATATATATTATAAAAGTTGAACTCGGGCAGCCGCCTCGATTCGGCCGGGGCTGGATCCCCCCCTGATTGATATATATAGATGTCTATGCACACACGTGTCAATTTTCCAGTCTCTTGTTGGTGGCAAGGGGAATCTAACTGGAGCAGTATACACACGCACACGGACACATAGTTTCTATCCTGATATAGGGTCAACAACAAGCATTTGCAAGCTCCATAATTTTATTCATTTTGGTTGATTATGACATTTGTGGTCTAACACGTCTGTAATGCTTCTCTTCCTTGACGTATTAGTTTTAATGGCTAACGAATCTTGTCATAATCAACAGAGCAAACCATAGCAGAGAGAGGCCAGCACTCCATTCTTCACCAAAATGATTTCATTCTCCACACCCACCACACAAACGAATGTTTCTAAAAGATTTTTGGTGACTTCACTGCTTGGTTATATTTTTTTAATACCGTTTGTTTTTACCCTTTTTGAAAACAGTTTAAATTAGAATATTTGTTCATTACACTCATTTTCGAAAATCTTTAATGTTCTCTGCCATTAAGAAGTATGATGTGAATCAACTACTCATGTCCGCTTGATTGGATACTTGTTTAAGATCAATCCACAAAAAATATGACCTTATCTTGCTCAACAACCCCTATATCAAACAAACGCAGCTTAAAATAGTACATATAAGTTTTTGAACATTCCAAAATACTTGTTTAAGATCAATCCATTGGTAATTATCTTGGTTAAGATTTGTTTGGGATCTACTCCGTTTATTATCTTGATAAATTCATAAGCTGATCCAAGTAACAAAATACGTCACTATATTCCAGATAGAAATTCTAGCCATCTGAAAGTCAGCAGAATTATAACCTCAAAAGGGAAGATATAAAATTATTATGAGAATTAATATTTTCGTCCCTTGTACAGATTAGTAACTTAATAAAAACATCCAAACAAAAGAAACAGTACCAGAAAAACATTCCCCTCCAAACATCCATACTGTAATGACAATCTTCCAGGCAAAAATTTGAGAAATTGCGGCAACTTCACAAGATTAACCACCCCCCACAGTAAAAATATTTTAAAAAATGTTACAATTTTCAGCATCTGCATTAATTCTACTTCGGATTTTATGTTGCTCCGCTCCATCCATGTACAGTAAAAAGCAGTGGATAGTGTCATCACCTAATTATCCGTAAGGGTTGTCAAATTTTCATGTTTCCCAATTATACAATACGCCCAACAACTGACCCTAGAAAATAATATGGACTGGCTGAGGATACACATTGTTCAATTGCTTCTGGTGAAGATGTGCCGAGACCAGCCAGCCGTAATTGAAGAAAACTGTCGTATATATCACTATATGATTTTCAATGAAACCAAATTTTACACTCTACATATACGGTACAGGACCCAAAAGGTGGGCGAAAAAGAATGAATTTGAATACTGACTGCACAGGTCCGTGGTATGATAGACATAGGACCGCACGCACAGCAACAAACCCACTGCTCTAGAAAAGTATTTCTGCTCAATTTGTTTGTGGGGTTGCTGTGTATCATGTACATGTTGATTTGTAATTTCATCGAACTATAGAAGTCAACCAAAATGAAAACCGGTCGATTTGTAGGAACTGCTTGTGAGATTTGGGAGCTTGAGAGTCGCAATTATACCAGCAGTAAGGGCACTTAAGGAGGCCAGAACAAATGCTGGTACGTTCCCTCCACCAAATAAAGCATCCCATGGACCCGCACCAAGGGATACAATCATCTAAAAAGAAAAGAGGACAATGCATCAAGAGGTTGGAAAAAAGATGCTCCAGTATCCACTAACATCTGTCGCTATAGAAACTTCCACTTGAAGAACAATATCATAGGAGTGTTACTAATAAGACACGATGATTACATTATTTTTTCACAAGAGTTGCGTTCTTTTCAAATAGATACCCTAGCACACGCAATGAGATGATTTCTTACAATTTGTCAACCTATTGTTATTATTTTATTATTTAAATGTGGTGGTGATAGTGGTGATGTGTGTGTGTGTGTGTGTGTGTTTGTGTGTGTGTGTGTGTGTGTGTGTGTGTGTGTGTGTGTGTGTGAGAGAGAGAGAGAGAGAGAGAGAGCTACCTGAGGTATAACAATTGCTAGATTTAGAACTCCTATTGCTAATCCTGCACACATGCACAAATTCATCAGAATTGCAACAAAGCTGCTAAGGAGTAGGGAAGATATGATAGAACTAAAAGATAAGTTCCGTACAAACCTTGGCCGCCTCCCGTATCTGCAGTCAACTCTGCTGTGACAGAGAATGGAACACTATAAGTAATCTGCATCAAATACCACCAGTTAATGCATGTCAAAAAAACATAAAGAGCGTAATTGCATACAAACTGACTAGAATACATGTACTTACAGCTAGAGGGAGGCCAAGAAGAGCAAAAACAACCAAAGAGGCAGTCTTGAGTGTTTCATTTTCTCCAATAGCATGTTCAATCCCCTTTGAATTATCTCTGACAGAAACCAAACTAATAATGGCAGTGGCTACCATACAAGCAAACACAATAAAATTGCTCATTGCCCAAACTAATCTTGCACCCATCCGCTGACACATGGGTTCAATCAGGAAAGAGCTAATTCCAAGAACAACCTGCTCATAATGAACCCAAAGATTAAAAAAATTGTATTTAGATGCAAATATTATTATTAGATTGACGGCATTTTACATCTACTGAACATAAAACTGGCAATGCATAATTTTGAGTTCTTACTGAATTCAATAGCAAACCAAATGCACCTTCTCTGACACCTTGATCATAAGCGTGAACTTCGGATAGGTCCCCTTTTGGGTCACCATGATAAACTTCTCTCCCCATCCAATCCGTATCAAAGAGGAAAAACGGAAACCAGGACAACTGTGTATAAAAGGTAGTTGATAAGAACACTGAAAAGATCAATATAAACTTGAACGGTATTTAATTGAACCAATAAAGAAGCCAGACAAGGTGGTACTTACCCAGGTAAAAGCCATTACAATAAGCACTGAATGCATTGCTGGTGGTAAATGTCGTAAGCTGGTCAACAAATTAACTAAGACTGCTCCAGGGCTATCACTGAAACTTTGGACTTGATCTTCCTCAATTTTTTGGTTTTCATTCTTTCCATTACCAACCACTTCAGAACAACTTTTTGACACCTTCTCTGATGTATTTTCAACCAAAGGCATATCACTTTTTGATTTCGAAACATCAAAGCCAATCCTTTGAGGATCGTCCAAGAGGGGAGCAGAATCTGATAAGCGTTGAGGCTGCTTTGTTGCTAATGGAACCTCCTTTGCGAAATGGAGAGTCACAAGGGTACATAAAGTCAGGAAGACCTGAGCGCGCCCAGAAAAAGTTTTCAGAATAACAACAACGACGCTAGCAGAGTAAAAACAGCAACAGACCAAAATGGAAGCAATTTATATTCATACAAAAAGGAAATAGACACGAATGATAAGGCGTATTAAGCCAAATTTTAAAAAAGTATAATAATAGAAATACTCCTGACTCAACCAAACCCGAACATACTATCTAGTGCGTAATAAGCAGATATTTTAGCAAAAACCTGATCCCAACCACTTGAATATTATACGAGAGAGAGTATTATGGGCTCACAGCACGTGTATGCAAAATTGATGCAAACCGCCATATCAACCCTCCAACTATCATCACTTACTAAGAGTGCAGCCGAGCAAGTAGCATCCCATCAATACCCAAAACTGTCATCACCCCGGTGACTTCTACCTAACTGAGGGCGCAATCCCCTTGAACCATTATATCCTAGGGTGCTGCCCGGCAAGGAAGCATTCCACCTAAATCAAGGATGGTATCTCCAGGCAACCATTAACGTGACATCTGTCAAGGAGCACCAACCTCATCCATCCAAGGGAGTCAGATCTCTTGCACCACCACCAAGTAGGTAGCGAAATAAGGCATCCCCATGCCTTACCACTAGGGGAACGCTACCTTGCAGGTTTTTTGTGCGCTCTGCCTTGGCGTGGTGCCACCCCGCACAACCTGTGCAACCTTCGAGGACATTTACTTTGGCAGGAGAAGACAAGGGCTATCGTCAAGGTACCCCTTGTACCTCAGGTCTTTCCTAAATCTGAGAAAGAGAATTGTCATGGACACCTGTCAGGTATCCCACACCATGTTCATTTATTTAGGATCCGTGTCTACCAAGTTCTACACCTCAGGTTCCTCATCTTTGGCAAAACATGGAGGCTCTCTCCGCAAAATAGGCGAACATGGGTGTTTCCTTGTACTCCACGCTACAAGTGGACATGGAGGTAGTGGGCAGACATTGGATGTTTTAACCTCAGCTAAAAATATCACTTAATATTAACTACAATAAAACATGACCAGAACTGCAACTCTACAAATATTGCAAGGAATGTCTTGTGCTTTCACCCTCAACCTCTTACCTCTTCGGTCCTCAACCAGATTGTGTGTAATGCCTCACTAAGTTTCATAATCAACTACATAATCATATTTCACCACTGCCAATACTTAGCTCCGTCCAAGCACTCAACTCCTACAGCATGCGTGTATAATACACAATATTCTTAGTAGATTGTCATTACACAAGGGTTGAGGCTATGTTAAGATTGTTATACTATGTATCCAAAGTATTGAATGCTAACACCCGAGACAATTAATTAGAAAATAACCCAACACAAGAAAAATCATTTAAAACTAGTAAAACACAGCCAATATAAATCCAACAAATAGCCACATGACAATGACGAAAATTGGATGCATATATTAATATGTTTAGTAAGCATATATTAAGATAAACTGCCAAAAGGGGGCAGAACCGGTATTACCACATACTCTCTTCCCCCTTGAGTACCGCGTTCCAGATCTCCAAATCTTGTATCCCGCTTTTTGTTTGAAGAGAAGAAAATAACAAAGAAAAACAAGAAATAAACCTCTTTGTTTTAAAGTTCTCTGGATTTGATCCATCCTCATATCTACAAAAACCTAAGTACTTCAATACTAAGTGTCGAATGCATAAATATGATTTAAATAAATAAAAAATTTGAGTATGGTGTTTGAATGTAGTGTATGAATGTACTTACACTTTATATGGTAACTAAAACGATCCAGATGATAGTTCTAAGCGTTCTAAGTGAACCGCAAACTGAAATATCATCCCCACTAAGCTTACCCCAGCGTACCGCATACCATATACTCGTGCTCGTATGACGCACCAAAACGTTCCAAGTTTCAGGTAACATTGGCCAGAACCCACGTATACAGTGTATAGTGTACAAGGCCTAAAAATAATCGGGGGGAAAACAGTGAGCCAGAAAGAAAAAAGGCTCGGGACGAGGAAAAATACTCAGATGGATACATCCCTAGCACAAGGGAACCCCAGAAATCGGTAAAAGAATATCCATCAACAAGAAATAACTCGCAGAAAAAAAAATATAAGTAACTCAACATCCAAAACTGCGACCTCCTCAAAGGGAGATCCTCTCCATCAAAGCACCATCACCTATTCCTCTCAAACCCGAATAGATTACATGATGCATAAAAGAGCCGCTACCCACGATATTGAGCATTCCCTCCTCACTTGACAAATTTCCATGCTTAAAGCATCTCTGTCACCAACCTGCACATGCACAACACCTACTCGTTAACCGCTTCCCCTTCCTCTTCAGTTAATCTAAGGTCAGGATAGCAATCCGACCACGATGCAAGCATAAACCCCCTTTATCAGGAACCCTAGTCACCGAATTTTCTACCTCCACTTTCAATCCACCAAATGTCGCCTTGCCCTCCATTTCAAAGACTAGTCTCTTCCAAAGCCTGAAAGAACGTGTCCACCACTCTAACTTGCAATCCTAGAAAGGGTGTCTGAAATCTAGGTATCCAGACCTAGGGTTGTAAAATGAACCAAGCTACTCGAGCTCGGATCGTGTTCCTTAAAAAAAAGCTCGTTCGAGACTAGCTCGTAAAATAAATGAGCCAAGCTTGAACAAAAATTTAAGCTCGTTATCTTATTGAGCTCGGCTCGGATTCGGCTCGATCATCAATATCCATATTAAACTAGTGTAAAATAACCAAGCTACTCGATCTCGGCTCGTATTCGCTTGCTTAGAAGCTCGTTCGAGCTTGGATCGTAGGATAAATGAACCGAGCTTGAACATACTTTTAGGCTCGTTTATATTTACAAACCAAGCTTGAGCAATCCTAAGCTCGACTCGGCTCGCCTCATTTTCACCCCAGACCCCCATCAAAGCCACACGATCCGCCACCAAGCCCATAACGTCCACTGCAATACGACTCAATTTGGAAACTCGGCTAGTTAGAGGGACATTACCACACCAAACGTCTTTTCAGAACCTCACTCTCCTCCCATCTAAACCTTGAAATGAAACTTACTAAACTCATCCCAACCCTTGTTAAAAGCCTTCAAAAGACCCATTCCATGAGGAGAATTGAAAATCCATCCGTCCAAACAAAAATATCCGAATCAATCATGATGTAAATTAAGCCGTCAATGGCAATACAGAAAGACACTCCAATGTGGAGGAGAAGACGCACTATTTTGTCATTTGTGGCATTTTTGTTATTTTCTTTATTTTGACGTTTCGTTTAGTAGTTGTTTTGCTTAGTATTATAGGAGGAAGTAATAAAGGCTAAAAAGGGTATAATTGTAATTAGGATCATTGCTTGGAGCCTAAGCTAATTCCACTTATAAATACCCCTTTTGTAGCCCCATTTGAGGCATTCTACCATTTTGAGATTCAATAGAGAGAGTTGAGACGAGAGTTTTCTTCTTATTTCCCATTTGACGCTCATTTACGTCAATTGATATCAGAGCCTCGTTGGCTCCACCGTTGTTGTAAAAAAACATAAAAATCGTAGATGACGACAAATAGGACCCTAAGAGAAGATAGGCCCCAGTGGAACCTCGCACCGATCAATTCGAGGAGGTCTTGAACCACATAGTGGCTCGAATGGATGCCCTTGACGCCCGCCCTCCACCCCCAAATGCATCCATGAGCTGCCCCACACCATCCCCACCCCCGCCCAAAACCCTAATCCCCACACCTCCAATTCTAATCATTCCACCCTTTTACCACCAGAAAAAAAAAAAAGCCCTATCAAATTCCAAACCCTTATCCACCAATTCGGCGGTGGCCAAAGGAGAAAAAACAGTGGCAACCCACCGGAAATCAATCCACCCCTAGAAGTATTTCAATCAGCGGCCATGACCACCTCACGGTGGTCGGATCTCACTCAGGGTCAGACAGACCCACCGGATTACCCTTTGAGCAGCACGATTCTGGCCGGAACCACAAAACAGTGGTCAACACCCTCCCGACACTCCCCAGAGCCTCCGAAGGCCCTCCAATCATTACTGTTCCTGCTGAAACTCCCTCACAGTGGTTGGCCACCACCTGGAGTCACTCCGGTCCCACCAACAGCAACAAGAACCCGCCGAAAATCCCACAATGGCCGCAGACCAAGGTCGGCCAACTCTTCCGACACCACCCCTAGGTCCCGGCAGCCCCTTCCCCCTCCCAAGATGCACAGATCTTTCTTCTCCTTTTCCAAACATCTCCACCCAAATCTTGAACTCCAATTTCCCCCAAAATCCAAATCCCTTTCACAAGACCCTCATCCAAGATCCAAGACAAACTCATATTAGGGTTTCACTTCCCATTTTACAATACAATCCACAATTTACAAACTCTAGCCTCCAAGCCTACTAAATTCCTCCACCACCACCCATTCCAAATTTATTTCATCACCAACCACCCTCTCCCTACCTACCACCACCCCGAATCCTCAAACCCGCCACCCATTTTTCAACCCCCAAACATCAAAAATTACGTTTCCTCCCCGATTAAATCCCGAGGCTTAATTCAAGATTACCGGCGGCAAGTCCAATATTGGTTGCTCCACTCAATCATTATCCCTCACTCACACACCCAATCAGGTCAAATCAACGATAAAAACCCCCCTCCCAAGCCTATTGATTGCACGAAAAATAGAAAAGACGAAATTGGGTTGTGTATTGAGGATTATTTTAATATTTTTGTCAAGGATGGTTGGGTGAGTCACACGCACTTTCGCGAGCCAGAAACCTTTGATTTGGGAGATTTCTTCTCAATATTTGGGAATGGGGATGATGATTTTTATGGGTTTGGATCGGCAGTTATCTTTCTTGGGGATGAGGTGATGATTGGAGGTGATGTTAAAGGTGGTGGGTATGGGGACCCATTTTTGGTAGCTTTTGATATATGCTCGGAGGAAGTTTTCCGTGGCTTAGCATTGAGGAGGTTCATCACGGGACTCTAGGATCGAGTTTTTGTGGATCGATCGCGGTTGGTTTGTATGACTATTTTCCGTAGACCTTTCGGAAGCCGGTACGAGGGACGTTTCCAAGGACGGCTCTTCTTTCTAGTGGGGGAGCTCTTTAATAGTTGTCTTGTTTTCTTGCCATTCATCTCCTACGCTCGAGAACGAGCTTTTCGAAGACGAGGAGAATGATGTGAAGGAGAAGATGCACTATTTTGTCATTTTTCGTCATTTGTGGCATTTTTGTTATTTTCTTTATTTTGATGTATTTTCTTTTAGTAGTTGGTTTGCTTGGTATTATAAGATGAAGTACTAAAGCCTAATAAGGGTATAATTGTAATTAGGATCATTGCTTGGAGCCTAAGCTACTTCCACCTATAACTACCCTTTTGTAGCCTCATTTGAGGCATTCTACCATTTTGAGATTTAATAGAGAGAGTTGAGAGGAGAGTTTTCTTCCCATTTCCCATTTGACGCTCATTTACGTCACAGTCAAGTGAGATTAATACTGAAATTGGAAAAGTGTAGAATGATTTACTATTTGAGGTAAAAGGATATTTATAGGAGGAATGGGAAGAATCTAGATTGAGAGCATCATGGGCCTACGCTCATGTGACGTCACATGACCTACATGCAGTGTTCTAAAAGACACGCCTGGGCGGAGGCTTGAGGCTTAGGAGAAACGCCCCGCTTATGCCTTATTCTTGGTAAAAGGCTTGAAGCGCATTTTTTTGGAAAAAAACGCATTAGTGAAACTATATCGCCTTTAAAAGACTTTTTTTTTAAAACGGACCAATATCTCGTCCAAAACAATAAATAAAAAAAAACAGTATCCTAAACCTCTGCCTCTTTCCACCTCTCATTCAAAAAAAAAATCTAACATTGTCGACCGACTTCGACCAAAAGTTTATTTGTTTCATTTGAAAGGTGATATATACATTTCTTATATTGAATCATTTTGTATTGATTATTCATTATCAATTATTGAATGATTATTGATATTGATTATTAAATGATGAAAAATACATTTTATATATCGCATATTAAATATTCAAAAATATATTTGTATTGATTATGGAGCATGCATATGAGAAAGATGGCTACTACACATACAGATATATTTTCAAAATTCAAGATATGTATTATTCTATTATATTAGTAGCCTTAGAATAATTAAAATAATTATAAAAAAAAAAACGCTTTGGCTTCGCCTAAGTGTGCCTACGCTCCTAAGGCTTGAGGCTTGACCTTTACGTATCGACCACGCCTTACGCCTATTAGAACCTTCCCTAAGAGCACCCGCTTTCATCATTTTCCTACAATGCCCCTTTTAGAAGACTTCACATTAACCCTATAATGCTGCAAAACAAAAAAAAAATACGATAAAATAAAAGAAAACTAATAAAAATAAGAACTAAAAATACTAAAATTATTAAAATAACTCTGAAGCTTCACTAATTTTCATCACTCTCCCCTTCATGAAAAGAGTTCGACCTTGAACTCAAAGTGAAACACCATCAGAATCGGGATCAATGTGGATGACCGTTGCAATCAAGTGCCTGGTGTTGGACCTCCCTCCTCTAGCTCCTCATTTAGTGGCTTCAAATCATAGTCACAAGAAGAGCCTGCTTTCGTGCCTTGGGGCACTCAGCAGCTCGATGGCTCACAACACCACAAGTGAAGCACTTCCTGGTAGCCGCCGAAGCGTTCGAGGCCCAAGGTGGGACAACGATCGTCGAAGGGGTCGGGGAGCTGCTGTTGAAGGCGTGCGGTGGTAGGCCTCTACTTTGGTTGCGTATCCAACCGCCTTGACGAATGATGGTATCTTGTGCAATCCCAAATCTTGTTGAATTAACGGTTAGAGTCCTTGAATACAGCGGCTGATCCGCTGAGTTTCAGTCTCATTCAGACGGGCCCGAATGCAAAGAAGCTGGAACTGCTCCGTGTAAATGGAGACTGAGGAGGTATCTTGCCTGAGGCTCTGGCCCCAAGTGTAAAGGTCGCGTTCGTATGTCAGCGGTATGAAGAAGCTCAGAGGGCGCTCAACGCTACACCGTATCATTCCACCAAACCCGAACAAATCTCAGAAAATTTGGTGGAGGCCAACTGACTACTATCTCCGTCGCATCAATCTAGTCTACGAAGGCGTCCAGATCCAAATACCAATCAAATATCGGTACATCCACCCCAATATCTCCTTATAGGCTCTTGGAAAGAAGGCGGCGAGCTAGAGCCAAGTGATCGTTCCCCGACGGCGGATCCACCGGGTCCTCATCCTCATCGTCGACACAATCCCCAAAAAAAGGCGGGACTCGAGATCGAGGCGCGCAAACTGGGTGTGGCTCCACAGGATCTGTGGCATCATCATAAACCATGACTTCGGGCTCCTCCGGTGGATAGTAAGGACAGTCATCCATCAAGTGGCCACGCTCGTAACAAAGAAAGCAGTGGCGGTCCTCATTCGGCACGAAGGGCGTCACCGTTGGACTGAGGGAGTCGAAAGGGGTGGTATATGTGCACCTCATGCATCGGGACTCCACCATCCCCATAGAGAGAAGCAGGTTTGGGCGATGGAGCCTCCCCTTCCAATTGGGCATTTCTTCTCTCGGCTAGGCTGAGTTTCCTCCGCGTAATTGTTTACTTGCGTTTACAATTTTGATATTACAACAACAAAGGTTGGAGCGTTCTATCTCTCATACCAATTGACGTAACTTAAGCCGTCAGTGGCAATATAGAAAGACACTCAAGTGAGATATTAATACTCATATTGAAAAAGTGTAAAATGATTTGGGGGATGGGAAGGATCTAGAACAAGGGCATCAATACCCTAATAGGGAAATGGACCTAGGCCCATGTGACGTCACATGACCTAGGAGCACCCCCTTTACAGCATTTTCCTACAATGGCCCTTTAAGAAGACTTCCCATTAACCCTATAATACAAAACAACAAAAAAATACGATAAATTAAAAGAAAACTGATAAAATTAAGAACTAAAATTACTAAAATAACCCTGAAGCTTCACTAATTTCCATCAAATAGAGCCATCATAATCCATTTCAGAATCAGTCATCCTCAATAATAAAACCTCCAAAACCATTTTCCCAAACCCAAAAGAGTCTGGTTAACGATCCGGGATCCTGAATCCCTAGACTGCCTGTTCTCAAAGGGCGACAACACATTCCATCTAACTAGGTGGCATTTTTAATCATCACCATAGTCCCTCCACTGTAAGTCCCTCATACACTTATCTAAGCTCTTCCTCGCTAACACCGGTAAATAATCTTTTATTTGTACCTCGCCCCAAGGGAAGTCCCAAATGAGAGCAAGGCAAAAACCCCACTCCAAACCTAAGGATAGTTGAATAAAATATTTTTCAGATCAATTATATCCACAAAGTATTACATTTGCATTCATTTTCTACAGGGTGAATCTTTATGGTATGGAAGCGATCATAATGCCCAATGTCACATCCCGGCCAGGCATTTCATAGAAAGGGAAAAGAGGAAATAGATTACTCTAGAACAATAAGTATATGTCTCATTACACAGTACCATAGGACGGTGTAATCAAGTACATCCAAATCTAATAACTACATAGTCTGAAAGACCTCGATATTTGTAATTTATAGAACTACCAAGTACAAAGAGCACCCACAATGGTTGGCCCAGTGGAAAAATAAGTTTAACTAATCAATACGATCCACAAAAGAGCAATTAGATAGTACTGGAGCTTCGACGCACAAACTAAGTGTGTTGAAAAATTTAGGACGCACAATGAAGTGTGTGGAAGTGTGGATCGCCCTTCATAAGTGTGTCTGAAATTGGAGCACTCACCAGATGTGCACGGAAGTCTCTCATGCTTAAGAAGTGCATGGCAAGTGTGGGACGCCCTTTAGCTGTGTGGGAAAATAAGATAGTTTGAGGTAATGGAATGGTTAGTTCGTACTCCATGGGCGTTACTTACCCAAGAAGGTCTAACACCACTATTGAACACAATAAGGTAAAACTACCTCAAAACCCCCACTATTGTGGATTCTTTGAGTCTCTACATAATAGGTTTTCAATAATGGGGAAATATATATAAAGTAGAGAAATTATGTTTCGGTTTAATTTTTTTATATGACGTTTAAACATTTAAGGGGGACCATATAAAAAAAATCATCTCAAAATAACTTCTTTTGCTATTTTAAAAAAATCGATCAAACTTTCGCAGCTTTTAATTTAAAAGTTGCGAAAGTTTGACCAATTTTTTTAAAATAGCAAAAGAAGTTATTTTGAGATGATTTTTTTTATATACGTCCCTTGAGATGTTTAAATACCACATAAAAAAATCCAACTCAAAAATGTATTTTTTAATATTTTAAAAAAATAGATTTGCACCAGTAAATATGTATACTTGGTATGTATGAGAGACGCTCTCTCTCTCCCTCTCTCTCTCTCTATGTATATATATATATACAAAAAGTTCTCCTGTAAGGATTCCTTATGGTGCAGACCCGGTACATACCATTTTTTTAAAATAATAAAATAATAAATTTTTTTATGAAACTTTATGGATATGATTAGGGGTGCACACGGTTCGGTTTGGATCGGTTTTGGTACTAATCCGAGAACCGAACCGACCTGGGTCGGTTCCAAATTTTTGGAACCGGAACCGAACCGACTTTAATACAGAACCGAACCAAACCGAACCAGCGGTTCCCGGATCGGATCGGATCGGTTTTCGGTTCCAAAATCATATTTCATAACTAATTTTTTTTAAGATTAATGTGTTTCATAACTAATTTTTTTAAGGTCAAAATTAATTTTGACCTCAATAACGTAAGTTAGAAACTCAAATAATCACAAAAATATAAATTACAAGTGTTAAATATATTAAATAAATATATATATGTAACTATAAATCGGTTCGGTCCCGGATTGGTTCGGATCGGATCGATTTTCGGATCGGATTGGGTTTTTTTACCCTGGAACCGAGAACCGAACCGATGTATCGGTTTTTTTTTTTTAAACCGGAACCGAACCATTGAGCAAAAAAACCGATCCAAACCGAACCAATGCAATCGGTTTGGTTCGGTTTATCGGATTTCCGGTTTCGTTGTGCACCCCTAGATATGATCTCCATAGTGAGAAGATCATCCCCAATTTTTTTCATCAAAAAATGCAATAAAAAAACTGTTAAGATGAGATGATATGTAAAAAAATGGTAGAAATATGCATTTTCGACCGTTAAATTTTGGGTCTGCACCAGCCACTTGATTGGTTGAATTTTTTTATAAAACTTCATCGATATGATCTTCTCACTGTCGAGATCATATCCATGAAGTTTCATTAAAAAATTCAATTAAAGAGTGAGTGAGATGATCGCCAAAATTTCAACGGTCGAAAATGCATATTCATACCCTTTTTTTACATATCACTTCATTTCAACAGTTTTTTATTGAATTTTTTTATGGAAAAAATTGGAGATGGTCTTCTCACCGTGGAGATCATATCCACTTAGTTTCATCAAAAAATTTACTTTTTTACTATTTTAAAAAAATGGAATATATCGGAGTTTGCACTATAAGGAGTCCTTAGAGGAGGGGGCAAATATATATATATATATATTGAGAGAGAGAGAGAGAGAGAGAAGATCTCATGGGTACCTCCGTTTGCATACCGCTAATGCGGAGCAATTTTGATAAAATAGTAAAAAAAAATATTTGGGGCTATTTTTTTTTTTTAGTTTTTAAACATTTCAGAAGGACCATAAAAAAAATCAACTCAAAATGAGTTGATTTTTTTTACTATTTTAAAAAAATCGATCAAACTTTGTCAGTTTTTAACCACTTAAAAAATGACAAAATTTGACCAATTTTTTTAAAATAGTAAAAAAAATCATTTCGAGTTGATTATTTTTTTACAGTCCTATTGAAATGTTTAAAAACCATAAAAAAAATCAACCCAAAAATATTCTTTTTACTATTTTAAAAAATGGTCCTCATTCAGGGTCCTCAAATTGGGAGCTCAATTAATATATATATATATATATATATAATTCTAATCAAATATTTATAAACATTCATGCATTTTTCTAATGCTTAATGATGTTTTCAAACGAGATAAAATAAAAATAAATAATAATTCACATAAAATGTTTTATCCAATCTAACTAACGAGAAGTTCAAATATATGTCTTACTAAGATGTAAATGTTCCTCATTAGTTTTTGATGTGAATCGAGGGCGTAATTACCATTTTTGAGTTATTTTTGGACATTTTAGTATTTTACTTTCTTTTGTTATTTTTGTTTGAACAATTTCTTTTTGTTTTGCTTTTAGTATTTAAAGGCTAGGAGTAGTAATGGCAGTTTTGTAATTAGGGCCTTAATTTGGAGCCTAAGCTTCTCCTCCCTTTAAATACCTCCTTGTAGCCTCATTTGAAGTCAACTTGAATTTTGATAATAAAAAAGAGTGTCTCTCTCTCTAAGTTGGTGTTTAGATAATTTTAGGAGCCTTTTGACGGGTGGTTTACGTCAAATTGGTATCAGAGCGGGTGAAGCTCTACATTGGTGCTACTGTATTGGTTTTTTTTATCAAATTCGTGCACTACTCTTCAATAGCTCCAAAAAAATTCAAACATCATCACGATGAGATCCTAGAGTTGAGACAAGAGTTCAACGAAAAGTTTGACGCCCTTTTCCAGCTTCTCTCTATAAAACAACCCACCACCACCATGTGGGCCTCCGGAAACCACTACCCAAAGACCCGGCAAAGGTGCCCTGCTAGAAACCCCACTCGCGCCCATGCCCTTCACTCCGCCCACCAAACCCTAACCCACCAACCCGATCCAAAAATTACCCCAACCCGACCCGTTTCAGACCCTGGCGAACCCCACCCTACTGCCGACCACCCCGCGACCACAAACCTGCACCTCCGACTAGTCTCCGATCAAAGTCCATACTGCCTACCTCTGCAAGCCCCCTCTACCCCGTTTCCCCCACCCGCCGACCAAATCCCAACCATATACAGCCCCGTACCCTTCCAACCCCTTGCCGACCAAGTCCACACCCATCCGCACTATCCCAACCCACCAAATCCTTAACCTCACCTAGCCGACACTCACAGACCACTCTACCACCCTGGTTTGTACGCTCGGCCACCTAATCCACACTTTGGCCTTCACCGTCCTCCTTTTTTTGGCCCATCTAACCCGGTCGACTTCCGCTAACCCCTTGTTCCCCCCATCGTGATACCGAAACCCTTTCTAGACTATTCTCACACCCACCCGAGACATTTACCAATCCCACCTTTCCCAAAAAAATTCCCGGAGCCCTTTACCACCCTAGTTGGGCTTCCTGACAACCTATTACCACCACGTCCCCACCATACACCCTCCCATCACGACCTTTCACTCCCCCATTCGAGTTCCTCTTCATCCTCCTCCGAGTTCGGGGACAGCCAACCCAGTATTTTGGAGTGGATACCTTCTCCTCCACCCCTACCTCCCCCGGATGCTCCCCGCTTGGCACCTCGACGGGACCGGCATTGTTTCTACTGCAGTGAGCGTGGCCACTTGATAGGCACGTGCCCTCACTATCCCGGCACACCTCCCGCACCTCCTGTGCCCTATCCTGCACCACCTCTTCATCCACCTCCTGCACAGCTACCACCTCACCCCGTTGATGTTGTTCCACCTGTGCCGGGTGATGCGATCGGATTTGATGCTCATCAAGACGAGGGTCCGCTTTCCATGGCTCTTCAGCTTCTTTTCCGGAACATCCACGGGGATATTCGTATTGACATTCCCATGTTTGATGGGCGGCTCTCTCCAAATGCCTTGGTCGATTGGTTAGCTTCGATGGAGACAGTTTTTTAGTACAAGCGGGTCCAAGACCGTTCGTGTGTCCTTGCAGCCACCAAGTTCCAGGGATTTGCCCGGGTTTGATGGAACGGCCTCTGCTACCGCCGCACGGCGGCCGGATTACCTCCTATTCAGACTTGGCTTAAGCTGAAGGTCACTCTTCAGGCATCCTTCATTCCTCCTACCTATGAGCGCGACCTCTTCGCTCGCGTTTAATCTCTCAGGAAGGACACCTTATCGGTAGTGGAGAATACAAAACAGTTTCGGCTTCTATGCACCGGAGCTCGTCTTCCCGAGACGGAGGATCAACGGATCAGCCGCTACATATTAGGTTTGCAGCCTTCCTGAAGGCGGTCGAGTATGCGGCCAAGGTCGAGGTTTACTACACAGCACTCCCGGCCTCATGGGCTCCACCTACACCGATTTCCACACCAGTTCCTCCTCCTGTGGTATCTTTAGTTCCTACTTCCGCTACCCCTGCTACTCCGCCTCCAGGACCTCCTACCTTCCGGTGCTACAACTGTGGCAATGTTGGGCACCGAGTATCTGAGTGCTCCCTCCCCCGACACCTTGCGCTATTGGCGATGGATCACCCGCCGGACTTCTTGGATGCTTGTGAGGAGCTGCCCCAGCAAGCCTTGATTACGGTGTTGGTGAGAGATTCAGTCGGTCTTCCCCTTTGAGTTCGAGGACGAACTCTTTTTCAAGGAGGGGAGATTGATGTGAATCGAGAGAATAATTGCCATTTTTGGGTTATTTTTGGACATAATAGTATTTTACTTTATTTTGTCATTTTTCTTTATTTTTGTTTGAACAATTTCTTTTTGTTTTGTTTTTAGTATTTAAAGGCTAAGAGTAATAATGGCATTTTTGTAATTAGTGTCTTAGCTTGGAGCCTAAGCTTCTCCTCCCTTTACATACCTCCTTGTAGCCTCATTTGAGGTAAAATTGAATTTTGATAATAGAAAAGAGTGTTTCTCTCTCTAAGTTAGTGTTTAGATAATTTTAGGAGCCTTTTGACGGGTAGTTTACGTCAGTTTTGTTTTATTATTAATAGTATTAAGAGTATTATTTCCTATGAAGCAGGGATACTCTCTCGGAGGCAACGAGTCGGCTTTGACTCAAGTCAAACACGGGACACGTTCGGACATGTTGTAGCCACGCTGGAACACGCGTGTCCTAAAGTGTTTTTTTTTTAGGGTGGACACGCTAATAACTGAAACAATGGTTAAATAACATAAAAACAAAACGAAAAAGCATTACCTACCACCAGGCAAATTACAATCGCACAAAATCAAAAAAAAAAAAAACTAGCTTCTCTCTTAAGAACCGAAAAACCCTAGTTTTTCCTTTCTCCTTCGCAAAGCAGTTGGTGAGTTCCTTTTCTTCGAACAGCTCTCTCTATATATATTACGAACCCAAAACACCTTTATCTTTTGTTTTGTTTTTTGCTTCTTCTTAGTTGCTTTTTGCTTCTCTCTCACGAACAGCCCTCTTTTCTTTTTTTCTTTTTTTCTTTTTTATGAATTTGTATTGTATACAAATATATGATGATCAGAAGGCTATGAATTTGTATTGTATGCATATTTGTATTTTTTACGAACAGCTCTCTTCTTCTCTCTTGGGAACCTTTTTAATGAATTTGTTTTGTATACATATATATATATACATATATATATATATACATATATATATATACATATATATATATATATATATATATATATATATATATATGATCAGAAGGCTATGAATTTGTATTGTATACAAATTTGTATTTTTTACGAACAGCTCTCTTCTTTTCTCTCTTAGGAACGGCTCTCTTATTTAAACTTGCTCACTATTTTTATTTTTTTAAGGATTTTTAGATTTAAGATGGCAACAACATCAACAGATGAAAATGCAACTAAGCTACTTTGGACGTATACTACCGTTAATGATAAAATTGGTCGGGGTGGTGAAAATGTGAGTTGGATATGCAATTTCTGCAATAAATCTTTCAAGAGTTCTTATACTAGGGTTAAAGCTCGTTTGCTTAAAATTTCTAGAACGGGGGATTGGTCCATGTCAAAAAGTTTCAACCGAAGATATTGTGGAAATGCAGAAATTGGAGGATATAGTCGAGAAATTTAGAAAAGATGCAACACCAAAAAAAGTTCCTTCCGTCACAAACACAATCAGTTATGAGTGGATTGTTTCAGGATATCAATATAAGAAAGAGAACGTCACTTGGGGATGGGGCACTTGAGAAGGCATTTAATATGGAATTGCAGGATCAAATGAATTCAATGGTTGCTTGGGCATTTTATTCAGCGGGTTTGCCGTTCCACCTAGCTTGAAATCCGTATTTTCAAGAAACGATTGAGTTTCCTACCAACAATTTAATTCCAGGTTACAAGCTACAAGTCCCCCTGTTATAACTTGTTTTTCCCTTGAAAATTGATCTGGAGGCCACCTGGCTTACCCGAGCTTTATTTGACTAAAACCAATTCTTCAGATCGAATGAGACTGAATGAATCATTTAAGGTCACTAAATACCCTTTCCAATGGTTCGTCCCCTGCGCGAATCAGCCTTACGATATAGATGAATGCTCCGTTTTACTTCAAAGGGTCATCGGGTGCTTTCGAGCCCCGTTTGACCAATCTCAACTCTCTGAACTGAGCGAAGAACTTTGGAACATCGATGATGTCATATAATCTTTACAACAGTCTATCCCATGTGCAATTCAGACTTATAGTTTCAACGAGCGATCCATCGTCGTCCGACGATCTCCTGTCTAAATTAACTGGCGCTTTCGAGCTCCATTTGATCCAAAGTAAACTGCTAGACTCGGGATAAGCCAAAGGATTATCAAAGGTCTCTAAATTACATTTTTACAGGTATGCCCCACGTGCGATTTGGACTTAAAAATTTGTTTTACAACTATTTTTCCAAAAACCCTGCACGAGACTGCCAATTGGTAGGTCCATTTCCCTGCCTATCGACAGTGTGTCTAAGGTTACCTGTCGATAGGCCGAACATGGAAAATGTTGATTGGTAGTCCCCCTACCCTATATAAGGGGAGAATGATATCACTTCGAAAGGGAACCTCTGAAACATCAAATTCAGTGATCCTAGCAACATTCTTCTTAAGTCACCAAGGTTTCCTTATTTAAAACCTTTCTTCATCTTTCATTTCCATCATTGTCACACCCAATTTAGCAAAACTCCTCCTACATTACAAGGAAGCTCATCAACAATCAATATCAAGTATCTATCCTCCAAAAAAGGTCCAAATATCCTTCTTTCTTTTTATATTCCTTTTATTCTCGCATTAGTCATATAAATTCTCACTTTAGCTTTTGGATTTAGATCATACATATTAAATATCTCATCCTTTTTTAGTTATATTGCACATAATTTTTTTTTATAAAAATCCTCTCTCTCTCTCTCTCTCTCTCTCTCTCTCTCTCTCTCACGTAAACCCTCTCTCACGTAAACCCTAATTAGGGTTTGTATGTCTAGCCTCCACCCTCCTTCCAACGTTAACCCCAAACCTCCAGATATTCCAAATGTTTGGAATCGATCCTTTGCAGATGCAGTTGCAAGTTCATCATAAAAAAATCATGATCTTAGTCTCAAGACAACATCAACTTTCAAAGGTGAACCTGTCGTGCTTTTCTCTGAAGAAGATATTGATATTCTCTCTAAACCCTTCCAATATGCATCAGTTGGAAAAATTTCTCGTGGTAGGCCATCCATGGAAGTCATCAGACAGGTATTTCAAACATTACTTCTCAAAACAACCTCTAATGTTGGTTTGATTGATCATAAACACGTGTTGATACGACTAAACTCTGAAGAGTATTTCTCACGTATGTGGATGAAAGACACATGGTATATTAGAAAATTTCCAATGAGAATTTTTAAGTGGATTACAGATTTTAGGACAAATATTGAGAGTAGTTTATCTCCTATATGGATTTCCTTTCCTCACCTTCCTATCCATTTTTTCTCCAAATCTTATCTATATTCTATGTCCCAATTAATAGGTAAGCCTCTCCAACTTAATTCCTCAATTATAGAGATCAATAGGCCAAGTATTGGAAGATTTTGTGTGGAGGTGGATCTCACAAAACATATTTCAAAGAGGGTCTGGATTGGTTGTGGACCCAAGGGATTTTGGTAAGAAGTAAATCTTAAAGCAAAGCCTAAATATTGTAGAAGTTGTCAAAAAAATGGACATGATGAAGATTCTTGCATTTTTATGCCTACCATAACTGGTGATAAATAAAAAAAAGTTACCAAATATGTGGTGAAGGACACTAGTCAACCAACTCAGTTATCATCAGATCATGGTCAAGAAGAAAATTTCATTGCAACTGCTCAAAATCAACCCCATATGTAAGATGTTCAATTGTTGAAAAATAATCAAACATCAATAAGGCAACCCAAAAATCAGCCTCACATGGAAGATAATAATATGACAGTGACAGTTTAGTCGTCATCAGAGCAGGTTCACGTAAACAATAGTTTTGTAGCAATTCAAAACCAATCCCCTTTACAAAATTCTCAATTGCAGGAAAAGAATACAACACCAATAAGGCAGTCCACATATCAAGTTGTTATAGTTCATTCATCCCCAGACCATGATCATAAAGACCACCCTAATGTAGTTGTTCAAGGTCAAAATCCCTATGCAATTTGTTCAATCGCTGAAGAATTATCCAACTCCTTTAAGGCAGGTTACAACACGACCAAACAAAGATATCAGTAATATGGTAGTGGTTCACCCTCAAGAATTTAAATATGTGTAATTAAATAGTTGTGCCCAAGGTCATACATAATATGATAAGGAATATGGAGAATTGTTTAAAAAGACTACTGCAGAATTTTATGAAAAGTCATTGCTCACTAAGAAAATTAAAGTAAGAAAGATTCAAGATCATATTAATAAGATTAAATCCCAAGATATTAGTGCCGATGAAGCTATTATTGTTGATGTTAGTTCTTTATCTCCAAGAGCTACAGAATTACCTGATTATGTCCTTCATCAAGCAGCCCGACCTTTATATGCCTCAGACAATGAGAAAAAATCAGATCAATTTTAAACTTTCTTCGAAGAATTGCTACTGTTCTCAAAATGCTTGGATAAAAAATTTAAAGATTTTCATGCCAAAAAGAAGTAGGAACAAATGAAACAAGTTCCTGTAGATAATAATCTAAGTTATAAACAACAATTGAGAATGCAAGATCCTCTTTTCAGGAGACTCAAAAGATCTAGAACCAAAGGTAACACTCACTCTCATCTCTGTATTTCTAAATGATAAATCTTATTGTGTGGAATATTAGAGGAGTAGCAAAAAAATCATCATCCAGAAGAATCACATTGCTGAGTAAATTGCATAAGCTCACCTTTATAGCACTCTTGGAGTCTATGGTTTATTCTGCAAATATTTCTCAGTACAAGTTTAAATGGGGTTTTAAAGGCTGTAGCACTAATGTTAGTTGTAAAATTTGGTTGTTTTGGAGAGGGAGAAGTCAAATGTTGACAAGTTGTTGACACCTTGTCATGATGCGTGGAATGAAAAGGGTGTAAGCATTGTAACTGACGGGGTGGAGCGACTCTCAGAGAAGATCTCGCGTACTATCAACGAGGAAACCCGAATACAAAATGGGAGAGATTAAGAAGTGGGATATCGCGGGTGATGAGTTTGGCACACTTGAGGATGTTTGGGAACTTCGAATTGCAAGTCTCTTGATGAGCCGGAGTTGGAGATTATGGGGTATTTGGTGATGAAGTTGAAGGTGTTAGATGTTCAAGCGGTTAATAGAGATTCCATGGAATCATGATTGAGATATGGGATTCCTATCTTTTGTGGCGTTAATGGATGTTATCTTGTTCTTTCTTTTTTGTTTTCTCTTAGACTTGGAACCATTTCTGAAATTATGTTAAACATGTTCCAAGTGATGGTGAATTCTGATTTATTTATGAATTTTTATGTCAAAGTGTGTTTGAATTTTGTTTTGTATGGTTTATTTTCTTAATTTCATGTCAAGAATGCTCTAATACTGTGATTTGTGGAACAAAATCTGTTTTATTTTTTTTTATATATTTAAAAATATATTATATAATATATGTATCCTAGCATGTCGTATCCTAATAAAAAAAATCATATATTGCCTGGCGCGTGTCGTGTCGTGTCCCGTATTACGTGTCGAGTCCGTATTCCATAAATGATTTCACAAGTGGCTAATTGTTGGATATATATCAACAATTGAAAAACATTGTGTTCTCGAAAACTAATAAAAAAATAGAGATTATTAGTCAATGAATAATTATTATTATTATTATTAAGGGGTCATTTCCAATGACTAACGCTGTTTCACACAAGAAATACGTGTTTTATGTAATCTCAATGACAAAAGAAGTGCAAAAATATCTCTTCTTTCTAAGCAATTAATGTTCCGCATAAGGTTTTTTTATTTAATAATTAATAGTATGAGAGGATTATTTCACAAGTGGCTAGTTGTTGGATATCAACTATAGAAGAAGAAAAAATTGTGTTCTCAAAAAGATAATTAATTAGTAGATGGTATTAGTTAATAAATATTAATTATTCGTTGGCATAAGAGGACCGAAAATAATAAAAGATAATTCCATGTATACATGGATCTCAGTGCAAACTAATAACTCACCACCGCGACTAGAAATGCTGCCTTAAGATTTCCACAGGCTTCACAACAAGCTCTACTCATCAGGAAAGGAAACCATCTGTCAAAAACAAAGGACCAATCACCCACAAAGTTTACATGAACTGAAAAATTGAACAAAAAGATCTTTTTCTGATTTTATTAAAATGAAACTACGTTACTTAGCATGCAAATACCTTTAAGTTAAAATGACTTAATGGCAACAAAGTTTGAGAATGAGAGGATTGAATCTAGATATAAATGCTGTGAACTGCAAATTCTAGAAATCATACTGAAATGGATATGAATAAAGCACCATTACACTACAAAACAGCATAACTATGTTTTCACCTGTGCCAATCTCCACTTGCACCAGAAGAAAACCCTAGAATGTTTCCAACAGCCATCCATGAGCAAAATATAGCATTTGCTGAATTTCTTTGATCAGGACCTATCATTAAGTAAGGTGCTTTAGCAGTCTCATAAAGACGTGAACATGTTGCAAATACAACATATTAAAAGATTATATATAAATGGTCAAACAATGATCCTAAAAAAAGAAAATGAAGAGACAAGGGTGTAGGCATGTCACCTGCTAAATCAGCCAGAAGAGCTCGGGCTGGGCCCTGCATTCAATCAGAATTTTACTTTTAGGATGCGCTTGGTTACAAGTTGAAAAATATTGAAAAACAATTCATTTTGTCAAAGTTGAAAACAGAGTGAAAAATAATTGAGTGGCCTGGTGAAATGTTCTCTTACTTTTTTCTGGTTTTCCATGGCATCCAATTCTTTGGTGGGAGGGTAAGAAATGTTTTCATAGAAATGAGCAATAGATGGAGCATGTGTCACATTTAAGACTATTGTTCTCATCGAATATATTTGAAATCGAAAACCATATAACTAAAAACTGAGTAATGATAAGTATTTTTTATGAAAAATTGTAATGCCAATCAAAAACACCCTTGTATAATGGAAACTTCATAAGTTTCAACATGCCAGGGAGAACAAATTGACACTACTAGAAAAAGTACCTGCACAGTGTTATTAGCAAGATCCAGCATCCAAAATCCTAGGATGAAGACAACAGCTGCTCTTGTGCGAGTACCTTTATATATGCTGCATTTAAATGTGAGGTTAAAATATTTGTGCATAATCATTAAAGAAACATGAGAAAGTAATGATTATGAAGGATGCAGAAACCTGCAATGTTCCTTTGAATCCCCTAAAATGTATCCAATGTCTGCAGAAAATCCGATCATTATCACCTAAATTACGAAATCTAGTTTAGCTGATATGAAGCACAGTATACAGCAACTAGTAACGACATAATAAGATTCAGTGATGCTCACAGCAATCGAGATCATGAGAGATCCAACTAATATAAATGGTCGTCTTCTTCCATATTTTGAAGAGCATTTATCACTCCAAATGCCAACACAAGGTTGAACCTGAAAGACAAATGATGCAAATAAAATGACCAGTCTCTTCATGAAAATTAATAGAACCAATTGGAAGTGCAAAATAAGATATATTTTTTTCCCCTTAATTTAATTTCAGTTTATTAACTAAATATATGTAAAAAAACAGGAAGGATCATTGATTCATTAATTGGCTATCAGGATAGGAAGAGCCAGAAGATATTAATGAAATGTGAGAATAGTAAGAAGTACACCATTAAAATAGTAAGAAGTACACAATTAGCATGATAAAGAAATTTTACACTAGAAAATCCACCACGAGTATATCAGAGATAAAATCACACGAAGGCCATCAAAGGTGAAATCGGCCACGTTGCACAAGCCAAACGAAGGCCATCGGAGAAGAAATCAAGCCATCAGAGTAGAACGAACCAGGTGTTTATGTTTGCATCTTTCACTTTAACTTTTGTGCGGATGAATGATAATATATTTATCAATCAGATATACTCGTGGGAGGTAGGATTGATAATATATTTATCAATCAAAGAAGAAATCACATTGTGCGGCTGATTGATAATATATTTATCAATCAGATTGTGCGACTCCTGTGATTTCTGAAAGCCCTAGCTTCGTTTCTTTTGTTGTGTGGCTCCTGTGATTTATGTGGCCTTTTTCTTTTGTTTAAAATTGTATTAACTCAAGTCTTTTTTTTCCCGTTTCTTTTTGTTTACCTTCTCTTTTGTTTTACTATTTTTACTAACTAAACTTTTAAAATTTACTATTGTAAAGTAAACCTTTGAATATTTTTACTAAGTCAAATTTTTTTTGTTCTTTTTTTTATTCAGTTTGTACTTTGAACAAATATAGATATATGTACCAATTTATTATCTGATTGATAAATATAGATATAACTGTACCAATCTGATCATGTTACACTATTCTTGCCATATTATAAAATAACCAATATGTGAATGAAACTAGTAAAATTGATTTTGTCAATTTGATTTTGCATTGATTATTTAATGTATTAGATTATTTTTTAGACTTTTTATATTAGCTAAATGTCAAATTTTCAGAACAGCACCACAAATTATTCTAATTAAGAGTTTACGCCCCCTCACACAGCCCTAACTAGATAAAATACCAACAGACCCAAGAGAATTTATCCCCGTGGACCCATGCAAGGTGAAACGGGATCATGGAACACGAACTCCAGAGTGGGTTCGACACACCCCAACCCACCCTTTAGAGTTAAATCGTCAGAAGATGATGAGTGTCATTCGCTCCTGAGCCAGTGAGGGCACCGATCACACAGCAGACAATACACGAAGACATTTGACAACCCGTATTGGAGAAGTAGCATCATGATTCTCTCAATCATGACGAAAGATGTACACAATCCATTTTATCTGCCGATTAGGAAATGTACAAGTTCTTTGTGCTAGCACCAGGGGCAATGTCACCAGTACCGAGCCTTGAAGAAGGAAAAAACTTGACACCCTCTGATGGCCCATTGGATTCTACGTATGGATATCCCTAGGCCTCGCCAGTTGTGTTCTTTGGGTTTGATTGAGGTTTCATCAGACAAAGAGGAAGACCCCTTGGATCCTGGGTTAGTTGACAAGCAGGACCACAAAGGGTCGTGTTTTGAGGTTCTTGGAAAAGAGATAACATGGCGACATCTGAGTTGATTTGACCGCTTTTAATGACCATATGGATGCCAACACATTTGATAGTTGAATTCGATGGAAAAGGTCTTTTGGATATAAGTGCATATTAGCGATATAGTGTATACGATTCATTGTAACTATATTACAAGATTCGTGAAACGAAGGGATGTTGATGGGAAGCAGCTAGGGGTGGCAAATGGGGTAGTTGGATCGGTTGCGTGTGGATCACCTAAAGGGTCAGATGTTAACGGATCGGACCCAAACCCACACCTCATAATAATCGTGTCATGATGGGCCGGGTCATTCTTGGGTTGGGTCGGTCCCAGGCCATCCTATTTGAATATTTCTCTTCCCATTAAAGAAATCAAACTCTTGCACTCTTATTAAATGCGAACGCTTTTTCAATCTAAATTTTTGCTACTGCTTTCTCCTTCGAGAAAATGTGGTCTCAAATATTTTTCTCTAAGAAAATTCATCTTACTAAAATCATATCATATTTCCCTACAAAAAGGCCTCTCTCTAAATTGTAAACCTAGTTCTCTCTCAAAAATTCTAAAACAGTTCATCTCTGTAACTTCTAACCTCTTTCTCTCACTAAAATATTCTCTCTTAAACTCCATTTAGTTTCTCTTTATATTTCAAGTTAGATAGGGAAGGAGATTATAATTTTGGAGGGAGAAAGGTGCATTTTAGAACGAGAAAAAGATTACAGTTTTAGAGAGAGATACTTTTAAAGAGAAAAAAGGGTTAGCATTTTAGAGACAGAAATCAGTTTAGAGAGAGGAAAATATCACAATTTTAAAGAGAGAAAAAAGGTTATATTTTAAAGAGAAATTTTTTTGGAGAACAAGGAGCTAGCATCTCAAGAGAAAAAAATACACAGAATCATATTATAGTTGTAAAGAGTTAGTTGGGTTAATGGATAACATAATAGAAACCCAACTCAATCAATAATTAAATGGGTCTTATAAGGTTTTAATGGGTCTTACTGGGTTGAATGGGTTGGGTTTAGTAGGGTTTATAATGGTGATGCAAAAAGATGATGTATACTCTTTCCTAATATGCCTTGGATACATTTTGCATCGAATACGTGAAGCATGGGAGTAAGAAGGGGAAAACACATTTGGAGATATGTGATCTTGGCTTTGTTTTGGCACATTTGGGGAGAAAAAAATTCTCCTATTTTTGCCGGTATAAAAGTGGAGAGAGGGTATATGGGTGTCTCTCGGAATGAGCAGGAAATCCTTTCTTTTTGTTGAATTTTTCTTGGAACAATTGTTTATAGGGTTGATCAATTAGCCTTTTATTGGACTGTTTTGTACAGCGCTGTTTTTTTATCAAATGTCTTTTGTTCCAAGGCCTCTTTCCATTGTATAATTTATTTATTTTTGGTTTCCACCAGGGTATCCACTAGCGACTTAGTGACTAATCCCTTCGTTGATTTGTAGGCACCTCGATGGGTGGGACAGCTGGCCCAGGGATTTAAGGTTGCTCCATGCCCAAGGCGGGGATCGAACCCCCGACACTTGGTTAAGGGAGGAAGAGCCCCTTCCGCTCTACCACACCCCCTGGGTTCTTTCCATTGTATAATTGTATAAGGCTAGTTGGTACCTCACTGAGCGGACAGGTTGTCCTCTCTTGCGTGTTTTATTAATGAAAAATTGTTTTCTAGCATAAGAAAAAATATTCCAAAACCTCGCTCTCTTACCATACCCACCGTAAAGGACACCAACGTGCTACGCCGGACCAACTCCAATCAATGTTCGTCCACAACCCAACCCCTATAGGCATATGGAGTCCCCTGACGTCCATCCATGAAGTCCCTCCCAAAACCTAGCCAATATGACCCTCATCCACAACCATCCCTCTCAAAAGATCTTCACAACTATTCCGAGAAGGGCTTTGTTAGAGCAGGCAGAACCTTCACCCCAACTCCTCACATAGCTAGCGGCTTGCACTACTCATCCCACCTTCAAAGGTTGTATTTTAACTCCACTTCATAACCCCTCCAAAGAGAGTCACATGCGCTTCTCTGGTCTCTGTTTAACGGAAACAGATAGAGGCAAAATTGATTGAATATTAAGTCCACCGTATGAAATATACGTCGCTTTCCTATACACCAGTTTTTTACCCGTATGGTTGTGTATCACCCGATACCGCGCCCAATACCGCAACCAACTTGAACATGGAGCGTCCAAGTCGTACACCGTGACCAAGATTTTGGGTCATGATACTAATTAAAAATAAAATATTCTTTTTAAAACTGCTGAAAAAACTTACTTTTTTATTTGTAAGAAACTGAACATTATTTTGGAAGAAGGTAACAACTGATCAAAATAATAAACCCAAAGAAAACTTGTGTAATATTGCTGCGAAACAAATACACCCCCGACTTGTTCTCTCTCCAAAAACGAAACCCATGTACCTCTACAAAACCCTCAAAAGTTGAAGTTGTGACCAAATGTTGACGCGGCTTCTACGAACCAACCAGCGACAAAAGATTGGTAGGAAGATTGGTTTCTTCTCTTTCATGAAATCTCGGCCGAGATTTCATGAAACCGTCGATATACTGCGATTCGGCCAATATTAAACAATTCAACTCCAAAACGGCAAAAACTCATAACGTGTCATGGTATCGTCTCGCTGGCCTACAATACCAAGTCAACTCGGCCGAGTCTCATTTATTCTAAAAGGTAAAGTAAATTAAATGGTTGGCCTTCTTTATAGGCTAAGTTATCTTGCTAACCAAGATAAACATAAAAGGTAAAAAGACTAAAGAGTGCATATTAAGTGTATCCCAAGAGAATATTACTGATGTAAAGTAGCGGAAGCAAATCACATTCACAACGATAAGGGTAGAAACTCTCTCTAGCTTTCAACCATATTGTCCAAAATGTAGTGATCAAATACAAAGCCTTTAGCCCCTTTTATATACTCAGGGACAGGCACACAAATACAATAATACTCCTCACTAACAAAGGTAACATAATAAAGAAAGACGAATTCAACTATGCCCCTGCATCACCCCTACCATCTTGAGAGAAAAGTACGTACTCAAAAAGATGGGTGTAAAGATCACGAATACGTTGTAAAGTCGCCTCTATGAGCCACAAACTCTCAGAAATAGGTCATCCTACCCAAGTAACTATGTATTTGATTTGGTGGCTGGTGGGGCTTGTAAATGCCTGAATCCAGGACTCCCTTAATGCGATCCACGTGGTATGGGATCGAACTGGGACTTATCAGCAGTGGAATAGGTGGGGCGTGGTGGCCTCTAAAGGGAGAAAGGTTCATAATGTTAAACATGTGGTGAACACAGAACTCTTATGGATATTGGGCCTCATACGCGTTCGTCTCATGAGCGCACACGATGGGAGAGGTCCAAACTGCTTCTCCTCTGTAACTTATGACCCTTCCCATGTCATGCTTCTCCTCTGTAACTTATGACGCTTCCCATGTCATCTCCTTTCGAAGGTAGGTCATGACCTGGTCCACATGCTCCTTATAGGAGCTATACATACAAGACAATTGCTCTTGAACATCAGTATGGATGGAGGCCTAGTCGGCGGTGAAGTTTGTAGCAGTTGGGCTATCCGACATGGTAAATTGAAGCTCCACTAGGTTAATGGACATTTGAGGACTAAACCCAGTACATTTAGGAATGGTGAATGTCCCATGGAAAGATTGACGGTGTTGTTGAAGGCAAACTCTACTTATGCAACAACGACGTCCCAACTCCGGGGATTATCGAAGCTAGACACTGCAATAGGGCACCAACACTACAGTTGACAACCTCTATTTGTCCAGTATGTGAGTGGAAGACAATGGAGAACTTAAGCGAACATTGCAAGAGTTGCCAAAGGGAATGCCAAAAGTGACTAGTGGAGCGAAGGTCCCAATTAGACATGATGCTTCGCGGGATTCTATACAATCGAACGATCTCACAAAAGTACAGTTGCGACATGGGATGCATATGTGGTCCTTCTTTAGGGAATAAACTAAACCCTCTTTGAAAATCTATCAACCACCACAATAATATAATCATGTCCCTTAGGCGGTGCGTGGTAGGCCCAAAATGAAAAGAGGGGTGTAATTTGCATTGGAATGTCGTCCTTTTGCCAAACGTAGTAACTCCGAGTAAAGGCATTGGTCTCACGACGCATGGTATGCCAAAAGAACATGTCCCAAAGTGTCATCAGAGTGCGAGAGATTCCCACGCATCCAGCTAGGCCCTTTGAATGGATCTCTTTGATGATCTTCTCACTCAAAGAGAAAGTAGAATATAAATAGCGAAGTCACGAAACAAGAACCCAATCTAGAGCAAGAAGTCACCTGAAGCTCAATTGCCTACAAATATGGACCTCATCGAACCCAAATACTGAGTCTCGGAGAACCACTAAGAGATGGAGATGAGATTGACAAGTCGTGCCAATGTTGCACCACCTGAACAATGGCATAAAACTCAACATCATACGCTGAATAATTTATAACAGAGTCGAAATGCCCGAAGCTAAAGAATGCCACCAAAGGACCATTCTAACCGAGTATTTCACCAATCCCTCTTTTGCAAGCATCGCAAGACAACTCAAACAAGAAAGAGGGCGGTGGTATAATAAATCCGAACCTAGTTATAAACTGTCGATAGAAGCGCACAAGCCCATGAAAGCTATGAACGTGTGTATTGTGATGGGGACCAACCAATCTACAATTGCTTGCACCTTGGACTCGTTGGCCCGCGCACCCTTAACTGACACAACAGCGAAGCCCAAGAAATTGACTGATGAAGCCACGATGGCGCATTTGTTCAGCTGAAGATGAAAGTGATCGATGCGAAGTACCTCAAACACCTTAGCAAACGTGATCCAAGTGTTCCTCCTACATTTGACTATAGTTTAGAATTTCGTTCAAGTCCCCAACTACAAAGTTATCGAAGGAAGATCATAGTGCCCAAGTCATCACCCTCATGAACTTCGACGGGGAATTCGCCAAACGACATGATTGTTCACTCATAAAAGGCTTGCTATATTTTGACGACAGTCTTCCACTCGTCTATGGGGTCATACATATATGATGGTACCCACTCTTAAGATGCAACTTGAAGATCAAGTGGGCCCCATGAAGCTAGTTCAACCACTCTTTAGATGCAACTTAGAGAACATGTGGGCCCCATAATCGCAAGACTATCAACACACATTCTCTCCAACAGGCATCTTTAATGGTCGTAAAAAGGGCCGGAATGACACATGGTGACACTCTTTGAATAATCTATGGGCCCCCGGGATGTACACCGGGAGTAAAATAATCCATGCGCATAAGCAGGGCAGGAACAGAACAGGTTCAACTTGCATAATCACCCCGAGATGTACATCGGGGTAAAATATGTCGTGTTGAGAATAGTCGGAGTCCTTTTTGGGTGGGGATGGAGCTAAAAGGGTACAATGATATATCAAAGTAGTGGTTGCCCGAAATGGAGGGGTTCAGGGTTGATTTGTGGAAATTAGGCCTTTGACTTACAGTTGGGACGAATGGCTCATAGCTCATACTGTGTCAGATCTAAATGTGGATGAGTGATCCAACGACAAAGTATAGAGGTGGAAATTGAGAGTGGAGTATCACTGGGTATGGATTCCAGCCGTAGATAGTGACTAAAAAGGGTTCAATGAGAGGGTGGGAGTGGTTTTCTCAGTTTTTGGCAGGTTTTGGGTGGAGGTGGGGCTGTTTTGACCCTAGGGCTTTAGGTAGGGTTCATCCATATTTAAGGCGAAAGGAGCACCAAGGCTACAATGTCGTGTTGAGAATAATCAGAGTCCTCTTTGGGTGGGGATGGAGCTAAAAGGGTACAATGATATATCAAAGTAGTAGTTGCCCGAAATGGAGGGGTTCAGGGTTGATTTGTGGAAATTAGGCTTTTGACTTACAGTTGGGGCGAATGGCTCATACTGAGTGGATGAGTGATCCAACGACAAAGGATAGAGGCGGAAATTGAGAGTGGAGAATCACTGGGTATGGGTTCTGTGTATGGGTTCTAGCTGTAGATAGTGACTAAAAAGGGTTCAATGAGAGGGTGGGGGTGGTCTTCTCAGTTTTTGGCAGGTTTTGGGTGGAGGCGGGGCTGTTTTGACCCTAGGGCTTTAGGTAGGGTTCAGCCATATTTAAGGCGAAAGGAGCACCAAGGCGCCAATGTCTCCCTAGAGCCTAGGGCAAATATACAAAAATCATATATTTTTAATAATAAGATTATTATGATCTAAAATGCAGAATATATAGCATAAATTACTACAAAACAAACAGACTCCAAAAACAAAATCAAAACAGATGCTAACTCAATGCTGAGCCTCAGCTCAAGACTTCCTTCGAGTGGTTAGATAGAGAGAAGGCAGAGAAATTTTGTCTGTAGTGAACACAACAAAAGAACCTCATAGAAGAGACCAATTACAGTTGCAGGAAGCAAAAGAAAAAAAATTGCACATAAAATTTACGTAGTAACAGAAAATTATTAATATAACCTATAAATAGTATAGTACATGGTTCAAACATGCATGTGTCACCACATCCACATCTTATTCAGTCCATGCTCTACTACGTACATACAAGCATATCCATGACTTTTTGTCATGTAAGCTGCAAAAGGATATAATGCAAACCAACAAAGGTTTGTAGCAGAGATCTTGAGCATTCTCTATGTAAACATTTAAGGTGGGCAAAAAAAAGGTAATTTTGTAACCAGGAAAAAAATACGTGGTCCCGACAGCCTTTTCAGACGCAAATTCTGTAAATTGTAAATAATAACAATAGCTGTTGTCAACACCTACCACAAGGCCTGTAATCGGACCACAAAGCCAGATAAATGAAGAAAAGGCATGCCCTATTCCAAGTGTCTGCATCAAACAAACAAAAGAGAATAATTAAGTATTTACTCATGCACGAACCAGCATGCAATAGTAAAGATATATAAACTGATCGACATAGCCTCGAATTTGACTGATGAAAAATATTGCAAGGGTCTTCTGAACATTTCCATAACTACTGAATTAAATAAAATCCATTTCTCATGCTCCCTTTCCGCTAATATAATGAAAGTTGTGTAAAAGAAACCTAATGGTACTGCACATATCTTTTATATAAACAGTACTTCACATATTTCAGGCATTTTCAAGAGAGAACATGAACCTTATGCCAGAGTAAAATCATCCCAAATTTAAAAACTGTATTTAATGTACCACATTAGAGCACCTCTTGCAGCTAAGAGAATGATGGAAAAAAAAGGAAATGAAACATAACTTTTTGGGCTTATTTTAAGAATAAGCTCAATTTTCTTTTAAGTACACTACCATAAAAAATTTCTTTTGCATCCAAAGCCCAAACAATTCATCATCTTTTAATGGACCCAAGTTTATTTGAAAATCACCACTGGCCCACCCTACTTCATTAAGCCCCTGATAATTGAGAAGCACGGAAACATGCCCTTTAAATCCTCTAATCCCAGTCTAATTTCAATCAAAATGATAGCGGTCGACCTCTCCTACTGGTCCTCTGTATCTTTGTGATTGCCGACTTCGACCTCGCTAGATATCCTGGCACCTGAGACCTTAGCGATCCAACTGACGAAACTTGCGAGCCACCTAGCTAGCAAACCTCTCCTACTGGTCCTCTGTATCTTTACCGTCAGCCCCTACAACTCCTCTTCTGGTGACTGCAACCCCCTACAACATCAAGAATGTGCTCGCTCTGATACCACTTGATGTAAATGTAGAATAATAATCCAACACACAAATAAAGATCTCCCCTCCCCTCTCAATTCTCAAGTGAAGTGAATACAACCAAGGGAACAAGATGATAATAATAGGAAATTAATAGATAACTACCTAATATGATAATAACTAATTACCCAATATAAAGACTAATAAATATCAACTAATAATAATAATAATAATAAATGAATAAAAATATTACAAGACACTTTCTAAAAATTCCATGAGCGCAATCATCTGTCTAAATCATGTTAGATAACTACCTACTATAATAATAACTAATTACCCAATGTTTCTTCTTCTAAGCCTACTTAACTCAAAAAGAATCATCTCAGTGAGTGAGTCTTAATCCTAACTCATTGATCTGATACACTAGCCCTTGGTCTTCAGCCATTCTGAAATTCTAAGGACCCAAGTAAATAATGTGCAACTAAATATCTACTTGGTCGTCTATCAACCAAAACTCTCCTCTCTCTAGTCTAAAAAAAAGGTGCTGATAAGGTCCCCCCCCCCCCCCCCTTTAATAAATTATCGAGAGAAGTATTAATATACTCGTGGGGGTGGGGGTGACGGTGGGGTGGCAAAATCCCGTATACCGGATGTATACACAAAAATTAATATAATGTATAAAGAAAAAAGACAAAGAGAAAACATCCCAAAATAGATCCCCTCAAGAGCTCGAGGGACAATAAAAACACTATCCCCTCAAACGAAGCTCTGCCATCAAGTCAACAACAGGCAACACCGAAAGAGTATTTCTCTCTCTCCACACTGTCCACAAAATATAAGCGAGGAAAGCGTCCCAATATGATGTGAGGCAGTGGAAAATAACACCCGCTCACACAAAAAGGAAGCTTGAAACTCCATTAATTTTAAAAAGCGCCTTATAAGAGATTACAAGCTTCCTTCATATAGGCAATTACGCTACCAAAATCTATAACGATAGTAAAGAAATGGGGATAACTGAAGGATATGCCTAAAAAGTAATCCTATCCATAACAAATCTCCTAAAATCTCTCCTAAGACAGCCCATAAATCCAGTTTGCCCCATCTACTACTCTAACCACCTCCATAATATATGAAACTAAAAAAGGAAATCAATTATTAAAAAAAATAATACAGAAAATTAAAAAATCAAAATTACCATTGTGCCTATGCATTCCATCTCTCGTCCTCTTTGAAAAAGCTTGTCCACGAGCTTCAAAGGGCGGAACTCAGACATGGGACAGGGGGACATCCACTTGTTGGACTTCAACCGTTAGTTCTTATCTTCTTGGGGCAATCAGATATCATGAGCTCAAAACCACTCAAAGCACTGAAGGTTGGTTGTTGGAGTGGGGTCTGCCTCAGTCTTCTATAAGGCAGAGGTGGACCCGGTTGTGGTTGCACTTTTACTCATGGTTGTTGTTGCCCGCAAATAATCTACTACCTTCTATGACTTGGCCAAAAGTCGCAATTTGTCACAGCTCTACCTCAGTTTGAATGCGCCATTGAAGTTATTAAATAAACCTTGCAATCTTTTGCTCAGAATATACGTACATGTGCATAAAAGTTTAAATCAATGTCACCTGGAACGTGGGTCGCTTTGGTACGAGGTACGGGTACGTGGTACGTGGATATGGTCGGTACGCGGTACGTGGATATGGCCGGTACACGGCACGGTGGGGGTAGGCTTTAGTTGGTTTGCTACTTCGGATTACAGAATGTTTTAATACTACACGTCAAACGCTCATCCAACATAACCAAGCTTTGGGATGATACCAATTTGATGTAAACTACACGTCAAAGGCTCATCCCAAATAACCAAGATTTGGAATCAGAGCCAACCCCTCCTCTCAACGGCCGGCAAACCTCATCCCAAATAATCAAGCTTTACTTAATATCCCTCCTCATAACACTACAAAGAAAGTCCCTCATATGTTTCCCACGACTCTTCTATATGAGCGATATAGGTAGAATAGAGAGGTAATAACTAATAAGTATGTTGTGGGATTGCGAGCTAGGAGAAGGTTTAGTTCAAGAGGATTGTGGTTGTTTTGGTTTTCTTGATTAAACGGTTTTGTTTAAAAGCTGTTTTGTGTTTTGTAAAGATTTTCTTACTTTTTGTTATCAAAGTGGACTAAAGGTTCACTTCGTCGATGTAACTTTTATTTTAGTTCAATGAAATTCTCTTATTTCCGTTCCGATAATAATGTACTTTTATAAAGGGTCGAGCCGTCGCATTTAGAGTGATACCCCATTTTTCAACCTACTAACCATCTCTCGAATCTTTCCACCACTGGATCCCAAATCGATTTACAAATAAATTGTGCACCAAACCACCTCTACAAAGAGCCCACTTACAAACAAATAACTCAACCAAACTCTTAACACCAAGATACTGCACCCAAGGGGATAAGCTCATTTTTTAGACGTTAATACTTAGTTCAAACCCAACCTTGATTGCCTTAACTTCACTTCTTCGACCTAACAAAAGATGATTGTGTCGTCATCAAACAACATGTTAGAAATAGCCACTATGAACACCCCTTCCCCCAACACACACACACTATGAAACCATTGATTCTCATTGGTCCATAAGATCTCTATTGACAAGATAAACAGAATGGGGAATTAGGATTCCCTTGTCGCAAACCTTTCAAGCTTAGGAAGAACCCAATGGCGTTTCGTTCACCCACACTAAGAACTCAACCGAAGTGTTTCTTCCTTACACACCCTTCCTAAGCAAAATGCAAATTTGAAGTCCTATGCTCAATGCATCTAATCCAAATTACTTTAATCTGGTACGTGAATCCTTTATTAGTTTGCACTTGTTAAGCCGACTAGGATGCCCATAAGTTGAACTTCTCAAGTTTGCTCTTGTTAAGCCATACTTTGATATTCTTGTGGATTCCCCATCATTTTCAACTTTTGAACCCTATAAGACGATAGGGAAGGTAGTTATACCTTCAAAAGTTCAAATTTTTTTCTTGGTTGGCCAGTTGGGGAACATGAACACTTGTGATTTTTTTCCAAAGAAAAAGACCTCATAGTTGTTTCTCACTCTATTGGTGCATCTTGCGTAAGAAGGATTATGAATTTATTGAACAGCCTCATACTTCTTTCACGCCATATTGGAGCATCTTGCGTAAGATTAATTATGAATCTATAGACCATCTCTTTGCTCGTTGTAAATTCTCTCACCTCATTTGGTATAAGGTGCTTAACGAGTTCATTTTGGTGGGAGCTTTCCCAAAGGATTTAATATATTTCTTTATCATGACTTGGATATCTCGAATATCTTGGGGAAGTAAGAAAAAGGCCAAATGCTTGTGGAGGCGTATTCCCATTGCTCTAATGTGAAACAACTGTTCAGAAAAAAAACATAAACCTTTGATAAGTTCTTGAATACAGTAGACATATGTGGAAAAAATAAGTTTCCGGCTTTTCTTTGGGCTTCCTCCTGTAAGGAATTTGCAGATGTAGGATTATCTTCCCTGTCGTATGCTGTTTTACTATAAGAAGTTTGTCTTCCAAAGGCTCTAGAGTCTACAATATATCCCTAACTTAAAATTTTTAGAACTCTTGGTCATCAAATTATGAATCTAGTGTAAAAATCCTGAAATCTCAGTTTCCGAATCCAGATGGCAGACAGATACATAAAAAATAATAGATTATTTAACCTGAATGTATGGAGTGAGAAGCGAAAGTTGCAAAGCCCAACCAAATTGGACACCGGCAGCGATGGTACAACTCAAGACCAACGTGAGCATACTCATATTTTGGGGAGAAGATGATTCCGAATGCGGAGATATTTTCCCATTTGAAACCTCAGAATTGGGAGGCTGATCGACCCCCGTCATTTCCACTTCGGCCTGATTGAGATTCCTGTACGGCACTCGGATCGAATCCATCATATTCTTTTCCTTAAGCACCACCCGATTTACTCCAAACTCAGATATACTAATTACCAACGCGCATGCATTAACATCGTAACCAAAAGATGTGCCCAAGCTAGATTCAAAGGGAGTGCCTTTCAACGTTTTTGTGAGATCGAGACCGTTGATCCAATCCAAGATGGTCCAACGATGAGGTAGAACCGAACGTGGCTTAGGTGCGAAGGAACCGTTATTCTATAGGTGATTGACGTTTGGAGTCAATAGAGTCTGCAGTCACCGACGCGAGGCCAACTTAATCTTTCAGGTATCGAACGCGGAAACTCCTTACATACCAAATTATTATATTTGTTGAGACCAACTATAGCCACATGATTCGTTACGGTGGCAATTTGGGAAACAATGTGGAATGGGTCGGTGGCACGACTCGCACGCTTTTGTAACGTAATAGCCTACACAATTATAAATAAAAATTTAAAAATTATTTGAAATCGGATAATATTTTTTAATATTTATGAAAAATGTGTACAAGTATGAATATTAAGGTAAAAGTGCTACAATGAATATTATTGTGATCCGAGATTTAAGCACTGCTCAAGAGCAAACTGGCCTGAAGGCAGTTATCGCTTCTTAACTCGGAGAATCAGGGCTCCTCCTCCCCACATCGGCATTCTACCTATGGTAGTCGATAACAACCCCATGATCCAACAAGATCCGCCAACCCGGATCCAAGCTCCCCGTCCTCCTATCCAAGTAGGGTTCCCCAAATCCAAGTCTCATTTACCTTGCATGGATACTATGAACCCTATCAGTAATACCCCATGTATCTTAATCCTGGCTACCAAATGCCGCTGAGGGCTTAGTCGGTCTACCCTGAAAGGGACGAAGTCATACCTCCGTATCCCCGGAGTCCCGAGCTAACCCAAGCGCGAACTAAAATACGAATCCTCTTAGAAGCCATCAACAAAATGCAAACCTCCGACAAACTTAGCAACATAAAAAGGATATCAATCTACCTTGTTGCCCACCTACTAGAGAAGTTTAAGATGTCGGTCTTAAAAAGGTATAATGGTATGGGATCTCCGCCCGCCCACCTATCCAACTACAACCTCCAAATGCAAGTCAGGGATGTCGACTTACCTTACACTTTATGTCTATATTTTACATTCGTTTTTTCTCTGTCTAAAGTCATGATCACTTTAGACATTGACCATTACATTAACATATCCATTATGTTTAATAAATAGTGGTATTATCAATGTAATGCAGTTGGAATAAGTTTAATTGCAATGACACTAATTAGTATTTCTTCATTTGTGCTCGTTAAAATGGATTTTCAAAACTCTTATTGACCTGATATGGTCTAAATGGTCACATAGTATGCATTAAATATTAGTACTAGTTTTTAAGAGTCCTAAAAGTTGATCTTTCATTTTTTCACAATCGTCTATTATAAAATCTTTTATCTTATTACGAATGTTGTGTGGAAAATATTTTTGTTAAGCTTTAGCAAATTCTTTTATCAATGTTGGATAAGCACAATATATGTATTTTAAATAATATATCTAAAGGATACGAATAAATGTAGTTGTTCATATTATTCGGGCGAATACGAATAAGGATACGGATGGTGCACAAGTAAACAGATCTCATTCGCTCCTTATCCATCCGCTTTACACCCATGGGGATTATATTCTTTGTCTTTTGTCATTTTTACCCATTGAATGTTTTAAAAATACCAACCTTTTCCGTTATAAAATGTATCCCTTCCTTCAAATAGTGGTCCATAATTGTGTGGCATGTCTAATGTGTATTATCATAGTCATTCAAATGCTTTAGTGAAGACAGGAGGATTTAAATATGTCTAAGGTTCATTCATTATAACCAAGTTAAGCATCTTTCACCCCGGGTATCCTCTTTTACTCTTTAAGTTGTTAAAGTTTACCAATGACTCATTGCCTCCCCATAAACACCGCATTATTGGGAAACTAACGTGCAACTTTCCTCCACCCCCCCCCCCTCTCTCTCTCTCTCACACACACACACACACAGACTACGAGCCGAGTATGCCATGTGGCATTTGGAGAACTGTAGCAATCCAGTCGTCCAAAGATCACAGAGTGGCTAAAAGTGAAATAAGGAAGATAACAACAGATATGATCGGATAGAATTTCAATACAATTCAATTACCTTAAGGAAAAGACCAAAGACGATGGTCGATCACTATGAGAGAACCCCAACGCTTTAATACTCTTGTATCCATAAATTGACATTACCCTAATATTTAAGGGCATCTAATTACACTTCATTGTATCCATGGATTGGACTCTCAGCAAGCAACCCTATCATTCCATGTCATCACATTCTTCTCTGTTTGAAGGCTAATAAAACTTTGTTATCCCTTGATGATGCTGGAATTAGCACCACCAGGTAAGGTGTTTTCAAGCTCAATATAAGAATAACAATGGCAGCACAGTTATATAAAGAGATAAGAGACTGAGATGAGGATAAGAGGAGAGGGCACCGGTATATAAGTAGTTCAGCCAATTTGGCCTACGTCCACTGTGAGTGTGTGTGAGTAAAATCACTAAATGAAGGCATTAATGGCCATGGATACAACCTCTCAAGTTTTCTCTCTCTACTGTATATCTAGACAGAGTTTTTGCTAGGGTTTTATATCTGGGATCCTTTTGCAAGGTAGGGGATGACCCCTATATATAGTACCTAGGGGGTGTAATGTACCCCCCCCCCCCCCATGCATGTAATGAGCATGTGTGTGGTAGCCTCACCAATGTGGGAGTGCCATCTGTCACTGTCACATGTAAGGAATGATGATGAAATATCCTCTCCACGTGTGGAGAATAATCTTGTTACAACTGATTTGTGCCCATGTGTCCTTATCCAAATGTCAACAGATGTTCGGCTGCCATATTGGTGCATAACCTCGGCCTGGGAGAGGCCGAGCTGTAAAGGCTCGATAAACGTCTTCCAAGATGTGCCAAAGGGAGTCTCGGCCTGATCTCAGCCAAGACATTATGCTGGGGTCGGCCCCAGCCGAGGTTGGACTGATTCCATGAAGGTTACCAAGGCTTCTTGTCACCTCGGCCCAAGCCGAGGTGGGACTGGTTTCATGTTGAAGGTTACCAAGGCTTCTAGTCACCTCGGCCTACACCCGGCCGAGGTTTCCACACCCAGGTATATGAGAATGCTGTTGATGCCTGTGATGCGCGTAGTGTCCATTGGAAATGTAGGTGGAAGTGTCGGCCTGGGCCGACCTTACTAAGGCCGAGGGCTGATATCGTGGGCCCATGGCTTATCCAGGGTCGGCCAATGTCTCGGCCATCACCTCCGTCGAGGTTGGTGTCTCTAGGCCAAGGTCACACTTGGGGCATAACAATCACCCCCCAGCCCTTAGTCATATGTGAGAGCAAGTGGCTAGGGGATTACTACACCTCCGAGGTCTGTCTGTTCCAAGGCAATACCTGCCTAACACCTGTCCAACGCCAGAACGTGCTTACTTGGTAGGCGTGTGCCGTTAGCTGTCCTTTGGGGCTCCCAAGGCAATGATGGGCCTTGGGAAACGTGCCCACGTATTTAAGGGTTTCAAAACCCTTTTCCCTCCTTCTTAATCACTTCATTCCTGTGCACGCTTTGTTCTTGCCATTTTCTCTCTCAAAAGCTTCTCTACTCAACGCTCTTCTGCCGAGGCCTTTGTTGGTTTTCTTGCGAGTTTTCTTCATTTGCCTTCATCGTTTCATTTCCAGGTACTTCTTCCTTTCTATTTCGCTTTTGGTTTGCATTTTCCGGTGAATTTTTGAGTTTTCCAGTGAGCACCATAGTTTCAGGCGAACTGTGCTTGCTTCGAATTTCTTGGTTTGATCTTTAAACTCCTTTATTTTACAAGCCAATCCTGTTTGTAGTTTTAGGAGTTATTCTCAAGTTTAGGGTCGTCCTCTGATGCTCAGACCTTTATACCAGCTTCTTGAGGATTTCCCCTCTCTTAGAGAGAAGACCCTAGAAAAGATTAGGCAAATAGAGAGAGCTCAGGAGGAAGCTCGTAGGTCACAAAAGTTTCTCCTTAGACCCCTGTTTCCACCACCTCTAAGAGTGATATATCCTGACCCCCCGGAGAACTTCTATCAGACAGGGGTTCTTGCTGATCCAATACCTATGTCTGAGTCTGAATCTTCTACCTCAGACCCCATGTCTGTGGACTCATTTCAGGAAGTAATGGATTTCACACCTCGGCCTGGTCAGGCCCCTGATCAGGCCGAGGTCTCCAGCCGAGCTTCATCCCATAGTGGCTCAAGCACCTCAACCTCTTCTTCAGAGGTTGAAATTATTGAGTCGAGTGTGGCTGTGCCACCCATTCTTGACGCCATCCCCCTGTCGGTCGTCACAGGGGCGGAGTTCGTTCAGAGATTTGCTAGTAACCCATCGACATCTGCTCCGGCCGATGTTGAGCTTGATGATGATGAAGATGCTGAAAGCGATGTGGATGTCTCTGAGGCGGTCGAGTTCGAGAGCATGATAACTGAGGTGTATCTTCTGTGCTTCAGATATTTATACTCCATTAGTCCCTCCATAAAATTAAGGAGACCTCTGAGGGAGGAGAGGGCCTATCACGGCCGAGATGGAGAAATCTGCCTGTACGAGCAGATGTTTAAGTTAGGGTTTCGCCTACCCATTCATCCCATCATCAAATCTATACTCTACTATATCAATTTGGCTCCCTCACAGCTGTCCCCCAACGCCTGGAGAGTCATCATAGGGGCCATTATCTTATGGAGAGCAGTCAACCACTCTGACCTCCCAGTTCAGGTCTTTGCTGGTTGTTATGTCCCAACCTCGGCCAAAAACCATCCGAGCTACTATCATTTTGTGGCTCGGAGGCCTGAGAAGAAAATGCTCCAGGTGACTCAGACCTCAAACCATAATTGGAAGACCCGCTATTTCTTCGCCTCTGGACCATGGGAATTTGGCCCATGCGTTCCCTCTTCCACACTTGAGCCGAGGATACCCTTCAAATGGGGTAAGGTCTCCATGTCTGCCAGGGCCGACCCTGGTCTAAGTCTTCAGAATATCCAGAAGGTGAAGGCCCTGCAAGACCAAGGGGCACATGGTCTTTTTGTTAAGTTCGAACATTTGCTGACCCCCCAGTATCTCTTTGGGACGGGCCTAGGTGGAAGTCCCCTTGTTGACTTTGGTAAGGATTTTTCTTTTTTAAGTTTAACCTCTAAACTCATTCATATCTGATCTCTAACCCATATCTTTTAACTTTTGCAGAGCGACCACAAGACATTACAGACAAACTGTGGGAGATGGCTGCACCGAGCTTAGCGAGACTTGCCAAAAAAGCTAGTCTGAACGCTCCTCCGCCAGCTCCCTCTACATCCAAATCTCAGGCCTCAAAGAAGAGGGCCCCAGAAGCCCATGCCTCTAAGGATCAGAGGCCAAACTTGAGGCAGAAGAAGGCCTCTGATGCTGCAATTCCAATCTCATCGGCCGACATCCTGACGGCACGTCTGGATCAGTTGAAGTTAACCGATAGTGTGATCGGCCATAGCATGCAGGCCGTGGATGCCATCCGCTCTATAATGGCCGAGGCTGACAAGCACTTTTACAGGGCTATGGACACCCCACTGCTGGTTGAGTTCGGCCTTCACAGAGCCATCCAGGTATGACACGTCCCCTCGTCAAAATTTTATAAGTGCAACATCTGACTTTTCTCCAGCTTAACCTCTTCATTAAATGTGCAGGGAGTGACTGCTATGCACCACCTATCAAACTGGGCTCTAGGGAAATTGCCCCTCATCCAGAAGGGGAAAGAGGCTGAGAAGGTTCAGAGCGCCCTAAATGCTGAGGTCGACCGTCTGAAATCAGAGCTGCAGAATTCTGAAAATAAGGCTAAGGGGTTGGAGAAAGACATTTCAATACTTGTCAAAAAACCACGCCAAAGCTCTGAAGGCCAAAGATGACGTTCTGCAGCAGAAGGTCAGCTCGGCTGTCAAGGCTTCCCTTGAAGATGCCTCGCCCAAAATAATTTCTGACTACAAAGCCTCGGACGAGTTCATGGGTTTTGGTTTAAAATATCTTGAAAGAGGTATCAAGGCTACTACCAAATGGGCTGAAGTCAGAGAGAGGGAGGTCGGTACTCTAAAGGCCTCTCACTTCGTGGGTCTCGGCTTTGCAGACCCTCAGTTTGCTCAGGCGCTTCAAGAGGTGGAGGACGAGGCTGCTGCTCCTGCTGAGACTGCAACTCTGGGAGGGACCGAGGTCGGAGGGGCAGATCAGACTGATGATGTGGCCGAGGTTACTAATGCTGAGCAAGCCAATCAGGCCGAGACTGTTAATGTCCCCCCCCCCCCAAACCTTTAGGATTTGTAACTTGTAACAAATAATTTGTAACTCGTAACTTGTAACACCATGGTATTTTGTATTCCAGGGATATTTGTAACAATGCCTCTGAATGTTATATCTCTTCCCTTTATCGAATGTCATGTGATCTCTTCTGTTATTTTGTTGAAGTGGTCCTGTTCAGTCTTAGGTCAATAATTCAGACCTCAGGTCTCTTCACCACTGAATTGTAATTAGGCTCTGAGGTCGTCACCTAAGACATTATCCTCACAATCAATCTCACCAAATTAATGATGTTAAGAGTCTGAGGTCATCTGCTAAGGTGTTTGAGCTCAGACCTCTTCACCACCGAGTGATGTTATGAAGGTCTGAGGTCGTCACCTAAGACGTTATCCTCATAATTAATCTCACCAAATTAATGATGTTAAGAGTCTGAGGTGATCTGCTAAGGTGTCTGAGCTCAGACCGCTTCACCACCGAGTGATGTTATGAAGGTCTGAGGTCGTCACCTAAGATGTTATCCTCATAATTAATCTCACCAAATTAATGATGTTAAGAGTCTGAGGTCATCTGCTAAGGTGTCTGAGCTCAGACCTCTTCACCACCGAGTGATGTTATAAAGGTCTGAGGTCGTCACCTAAGACGTTATCCTCATAATTAATCTCACCAAATTAATAATGTTAAGAGTCTGAGGTCATCTGCTAAGGTGTCTGAGCTCAGACCTCTTCACCACCGAGTGATGTTATGAAGGCCTGAGGTCGTCACCTAAGACGTTATCCTCATAATTAATCTCACCAAATTAATGATGTTAAGAGTCTGAGGTCATCTGCTAAGGTGTCTGAGCTCAGACCTCGTCACCACCGAGAGATGTTATGAAGGTCTGAGGTCGTCACCTAAGACGTTATCCTCATAATTAATCTCTGTTCTAAGAATGAAGCAAGAACTGTTATGGAAACTGATCTTTATTAATAACCTCTTCTCAGTAAGATAGGACATTTACATAAAATTCTTCGCAACATCATATGTAATATCTCTTTAGGTGGTCAGCGTTCCATGGGTTAGTGAAAGGTTCTCCTTCTAGGTTCTTAAGCCTGTAAGTGCCAGGCACAACCTCTTATGTTACTTTGTAGGGGCCATGCCAGTTCGGGTGTAGCTTATTTGCCTTTTGTAGGTTCTTCTTTAGTACTAGGTCTCCAACTGCAATGGGTCTTGACTTCACCCTTTGGTTGTAGAATTTCGCTGCCCGCTGTTGGTAGGCTGCTTTTTTGACCTCTGCGTCTTCTCTTTTTTCTTCGATAAGGTCCAGGTCTAGCCTCCTCTCTTCCCCATTGTTGTCTGGGTCGTAGGTCTGAATTCGATGAGTTGGTAGCCCTACTTCCGTTGGTATGACGGCCTCTGAGCCATGTGCCAGCATGAATGGGGTTTCTCCTGTTGGTGTCCTTGTCGTGGTTCTGTAGGCCCATAACACAGCGCAGACCTCTTCTGTCCATCTCCCATTCGCATCTTCTAACCTCTTCTTAATTTCGTCCAAAATGGTTCTGTTTGTGACCTCGGTCTGGCCATTTGCCTGAGGTCGACCAAGAGATGAGAAGAACTGTTTAATTCCCACTCTTAGGCAATACTTTTCTAAGGAGGAGTTCTTGAACTGGGTCCCATTATCCGAGATGAGAGTGTTTGGGAGGCCATATCTGCATATGATGTTCCTCTAAATGAACTGGAAGCTCTTATGCTCTATAATTGTTATCATCGGTTCTACCTCCACCCACTTTGAAAAGTAGTCAATGGCAACTATCAAGAATCTATAGTTATTGACAGCTCTTGGCAAAGGTCCTACCAAGTCAATTCCCCATACCGCAAATGGCCATGGAGAAGAGATTGACGTCATAGGCTGATGGGGATGATGAGGGATAGTGGCGAACCTTTGACATTTGTCCCACCTCTTCACATAGTCTGCAGCGTCCTTAGACAAGGTAAGCCACCAGTATCCCTGAGTGATGATCCTCTTGGCTAAGGGCCTTTCCCCTATGTGGCTAGAGCAAGAACCCTCATGAACCTTCTGTAAGACCCGGGGTACTTCCATAGGATGCACACATCTAAGGAGAGGCAATAGAAATCCCTTTTTGTACAAGACGTCTCCTATCATTGAGAACTTGGCAGCCCTGTACCTCAACTTTCTCCTTTCTAGCTTGGACTCAGGCAGCTCTCCCTCTCTTAGGTATCTGACGAGCGGGTCGATCCATGAGTCTCCTAGGTTCACATTGTGACAAGGGCTACATACCTCGTCCTCCTCGATGGTTGCCTTTCCTAAGACCTCGATTGGAATGGTCCTTCCCATATCTGTCTTCACTGTTGAGGCCAGCCTTGCCAGTGCATCAGCGTGATTATTGCTCAGTCGAGGCACTCTCTTCAGTTTTTCCTCTTCAAAATATTCTAACAACCTCCTTAGCTTCTTCAAGTACTTGGCCATCCTTTCGTCTTTGGCCTCGTATACCCCCAATACTTGATTGACAACCAACCTTGAGTCGCTATGGAGTAGGAGTCGCTTTACTCGAAGAGTTGTTGCCAACAAGAGACCTGCTATCATGGCCTCATACTCGGACTCTTTGTTTGAGGCCTGGAAGTTGAATCTCAAGGCGTATTCAATGTTGGCGCCATCTGGAGCCGAGAGTATTAGTCCCGCCCCGCTTCTACTGTCACAGGAAGAGCCATCAACGAAGAGGCTCCAGACGTCTGTATCTGATGAGAAGCCCCCTTTTCTCATAACCCCCTTCTTGAAGAGGTATCGATCCTCTTCGTTCTCTTCTATTCTGCTCCGAGTTTTGCCTGAGATGACCTCTTTCCGATTCTCGGAAGACGTTTGGTACCGTCTCTTCCGAATCTCAGAAGACAGTACGGTTCGTCTCTTCCGAATCTCGGAAGACACTACGGTTCGTCTCTTCCAAATCTCGGAAGACACTACGGTTCATCTCTTCGCCGTCATCCAAGCCTTCCTCTGTCTCGGCCTCTTCCAAACTTCTACCGGCCTCTTCCCAGGTGAATTCTGTGACAAAGTCTGCGAGGGCCTGCCCCTTGATGGTTGTCCTAGGCTGGTAGGTAAGATCATATTCTCTTAGTTCGATGGCCCAAGTCATCAATCTTTCGGACTTCTCAGGTTTGTGCAGAACCTGCCTTAGTGGGGAGTCAGTGAGGACTACCATGGAATGAGCTTGGAAGTAAGGCTTCATCTTCCTTGAGGCATGTATTAGGGCATAAGCCAACTTCTTTATTCGGGGATAATTTTGTTCAGAACCTTGAAGGGCCTTACTGTTGAAGTACACAGGCCTCTGGACCCCATCCTCTTCCCGTATGATGGCCGCGCTGATGGCTGATTCAGAGACTGCCAGATACATAAACAACCTTTCCCCCGTGATGGGCCAAGACAGCAATAAGGGAGACCCCAAGTAGGACTTGAGTTCGTTGAAGGATTTTTCACACTCTTCGTCCCATTGGAAGGCCTTTCTTAGAACTTTAAAGAATGGAAGACACTTGTTCGTTGCCCTAGAAATAAACCTGTTTAGGGCAGCCACTCTTCCCGTGAGTCTCTGGACATCCTTGATACTCCCAGGAGTCTTCATATCGAGTAATGCCTTAATTTTCTCAGGGTTCGCTTCAATCCCCCTCTGATTAACGATGAATCCCAGGAACTTCCCAGCTCCTCCTCTGAAGACACACTTTGTCGGGTTGAGTTTCATTCTGTACGAATCCATGACATCGAAGGTCTTCTCAAGGTCCGCTACGTGAGTACATGCTTTCAGGCTCTTCGTTAACATATCGTCTACGTATACCTCCATGGTCTTACCTATTTTCTCTTCGAACATCTTATTGACAAGACGTTGATACGTTGCCCCCGCATTCTTCAAACCGAAGGGCATCACCTTGTAGCAGTACATCCATTTGTCAGTAATGAAGGCTGTCTTCTCAGAGTCTTCAGCATCCATGAAGATTTGGTTGTAGCCTGAATAAGCGTCCATGAAGCTCATGAGCTCGTGCCCTGTCGTTGCGTCCACCATATGGTCTATCCTAGGTAAGGGGTCTTTCGGGCAAGACCTATTCAGGTCAGTGAAATCTACACACATTCGCCATTTCCCATTGGCCTTAGGCACGATGACTGCATTTGAGAGCCACTCCGGGTAGATAACCTCTCTTATGAACTCGACCTCTTCCAACTTTTTTACCTCTTCCCGGATGACGTCGTACTTCTCCCTGGAGTAGACTCTTCATCTCTGCTTGATTGGCTTGGCATCTCTGTCCATGTTGAGCTTGTGGCTCATGACCTCAGGGTCGATGCCAGGCATGTCTGCGTAACTCCATGCGAAGACACTCTGTCTCCTCCTAAGGAAGTTTATCAGTTCTTCCTTGATTCCTGGCTCTAGGGTCTTACCGACCTGGACGGTTTTTTCCGGCTCGTCCTCATTGAGGACGATGGATTCTACCTCTTCCCTCACCCTTCTTCAATTTTATTTCGTCTCTTGGGTCAAGAGTGTCAATGCTGTAAGTGGTGGTTGCTCTCTTATGGGCTTCTCTCTCTTCGGCCAAGTTGAAGTAACACTCTCGCACCGTGGTCTGGTCCCCTTGCACTTCCCCTACTCCATAAGGAGTCGGGAATTTTAGCATCTGATGGACCGTCGATGGCACAACTTCAAACTCTTTGAGGGCCACCCTTCCTATGATGAGGTTGTAGGCCGAGAATACATTTTCGTCCATAACGAAAAAATTTATCTTCTTGGTCACCTCCTAGGCCACTCATCCCCCATCCGTACATCCATCTCATACATGCCCAGTGGGTGGACCTTTTCGCCACTGAAGCTTATCAATGGGTGATGATAGGGTACCGGCCTTGCCCTGCTAAGACCCAGGCTCTTGAAGCAAGGCCAGAACATCACGTCTGCTGAGTTTCCCCCGTCTATGAGGATCCTCCTTACCTCGCACCCATGCACCCTTGTTGTTATGACCAAAGGGTCATCATGGGGGGCTAAGATACCCTTAAAGTCGAGTCTGGAGAACCCCACTACGAGGGTGTCCATGTATACCTTCTTCCTCTTCTGCACTGAATCAGAAGACGTTAGATTCACAACTTCGATCTTGGCCAATGACCTGGCCTCTGCTACATGAGCCTTCCTGTCGGCTACCTCTGAGCCACCTCCTCCAAATCCCCCACATATGGTGCTAACACCAAAGGAGATCATACCGACCCTCTTCACCGGGGTGTTGTCATCCTTTGGCGGAAGATCCGGGTCGTCTTCATCATCTCCTTCTGAGTCATCGTTCCTTCTGGCTGGGACATTGCCATGGCATCTGTCATCTCTTCTTTTCTTAGGGTCATCTCTTCCACCCTTTGAAGCCTTACCATCCACATACTTCCTTAGCTTCCTAAATTTCAGCATCTTCTCAATCTCATCCTTTAGAGCGAAGCATCTATCTGTGACATGGCCATGATCCTGATGGAACTCGCACCATAGGTTTTTGTTCCTCTTGTGTGGTGGGGCCTTCAGTTTCTCTGGCCACCTCAGAGTCCGGTCAGTCTTAATCTCATTGAGGATGTGCTCACAGCTCACAGTCAGAGGAGTGTAATGAGAGAACTTGTCATCTCCTGACCTCTTCTTCCCCTCTTTCTTACCTTGGGACTTTCCTGTGCTACCGCGGTTCTCCTCCTCATACTTGGCGGCCATTGCCTCTTCCGCATTCATCACTTTCCCTGCGGTTTCCAGCAGCTCAGCCATGGACCTAGGGGGTCTTCCGCCAGTTTCCACAATAGCTTCCCCTTCTGGAGGCCTAATATAAGGGCGGTCATGGCTATGCTCTCTTCATAATCTTCCACCTCCAATTTTTCTTTGTTTAATCTTGCTATGTAGTCTCTTAGGCTCTCACCCTTGGCCTGTTTGACATACAGCAGGTGGGTAGTCTTCTTTTGAGGTCTTACCCCAAAGCAGAAGTTGTGGATGAACTGCTCAGCCAAGCCTTTGAAGTTCTCAATTGAGTTCTTCAGAAGGGAGGTGAACCAACTATGAGCTGCCCCTGTCAAGGTCCCTGAGAAGGCCCTACACTTCATCTCATCAGGTATCGAGTAAATGTCTGCTGCCGACTGATACATCTCGATATGGTGCACAGGGTTAGTGCTGCCATCATACTTGGGAGTCACTGTAGGAGGTTTGAACTTGGCTGGGGTTGGGAACCCCACTATCCTAGCCACAAATGGGGATCCCTCTGAGTAACCCCTTTGTAATGGGTCCCTACTTTTAATGAGATCTCCTATCTTCTCCTCCAAGCATTGGATAGAATCATTCTAGGATCTTCTGTCATCAACTTGGCCGAGGTTATCCCCTGCCACCTCCCTGCGATGGACAGAGGGTTCCCCAGCCGCGACACGTTGGCTGTTGACCTCTTCCTGCTCTCGGCCTCTTCTTTCACAGGGTCGGCCTTGGTCTGGCCGACTCTGCATACCCCCTCTCTGAGAGCCTGCTGCGCTCCTTGACCTCGACAGCCTCTGTCTTAGGTCATTCACCGGGCCCAGACTCTCGAAGGCCGACCCTCTGCTCAACCTATCAAAGGCCGACCCTATTTGTTGGGCCTCTTCTCTTCTTCGGCCGACACATCCTTGACTCTACCTAAAAGGTCGTATAGTGTTATTTGACACCTCATACGGCTCCCAGCAGTCTTCTGGGGCTTCTTCAGCTTCTAGGTCATCATACCTGTCCTCTGGGCAAAGGTTTCCCTGCTTCCCCAGGCGCAAGCGCCTAGGGTCAGCAACGTCCCTCCTCCGTTGGGGTGCAAGCTGGTCCTTCATTGGCGCCTGGGGTGGTCCCCTGGCGTCAGGATGAGGCTGAACTGCCATCGGAGTGATCATGTCCGGTGAGACTCCAGGTGGCCTCATCATAGTTTGACTGAGCTGAGCAAATTGCTCCTTCATGGCTTACTGTGTTGCAGCTAAAGATTTCAAGGCCGCTGCTACCTCCGCTATTTCGGACCGGGGGGCGCCTGACTGTAACTAGCCCCTCCACCTCCGGGCGGCGGAAGAGGCGGTGGTAAGTCTGGTGCCATATGTTAACAATAAAGAGCTTGAGCAGCAAGCGAGCTTAAGACCTTAAAGGACCTCTTTCAATGGTGAAACAGTTCCACGCAAGGGGTGGTTCCTGGTTCACCACCAGAGTCTCCGGTGAGGTTAAGCTGAAGAAGAGGAAGAGATAGCTTCTCGTTCCCACAGACGGCGCCAGAATGATGATGCTGGAATTAGCACCACCAGGTAAGGTGTTTTCAAGCTCAATATAAGAATAACAATGGCAGCACAATTATATAGAGAGATAAGAGACTGAGATGAGGATAAGAGGAGAGGGCACCGGTATATAAGTGGTTCAGCCAATTTGGCCTACGTCCACTGTGAGTGTGTGTGAGTAAAATCACTGAATGAAGGCACTAATGGCCATGGATACAACCTCTCAAGCTTTCTTTCTCTACTGTATATCTAGACAGAGTTTTTGCTAGGGTTTTATATCTAGGATCCTTTTGCAAGGTAGGGTATGACCCCTATATATAGTACCTAGGGGGTGTAATGTACCCCCATGCATGTAATGAGCATGTGTGTGGTAGCCTCACCAATGTGGGAGTGCCATCTGTCACTGTCACATGTAAGGAATGATGATGAAATATCCTCCCCACGTGTGGAGAATAATCTTGTTACAACTGATTTGTGCCCATGTGTCCTTATCCAAATGTCAACAGATGTTCGGCTGCCATATTGGTGCATAACCTCGGCCTGGGAGAGGCCGAGCTGTAAAGGCTCGATAAACGTCTTCTAAGATGTGCTAAAGGTAGTCTCGGCCTGATCTCAGCCGAGAAATTATGCTGGGGTCGGCCCCAGCCGAGGTTGGACTGATTCCATGAAGGTTACCAAGGCTTCTTGTCACCTCGGCCCAAGCCGAGGTGGGACTGGTTCCATGTTGAAGGTTACCAAGGCTTCTAGTCACCTCGGCCTACACCCGGTCGAGGTTTCCACACCCAGGTATATGAGAATGTTGTTGATGCCTGTGATGCGCGTAGTGTCCATTGGAAATGTAGGTGGAAGTGTCGGCCTGGGCCGACCTTACTAAGGCCGAGGGCTGATATCGTGGGCCCATGGCTTATCCAGGGTCGGTCAATGTCTCGGCCATCACCTCGGCCGAGGTTGGTGTCTCTAGGCCCAGGTCACATTATGAGAGAACCCCAAGGCTTTAATACTCTTGTATCCATAAATTGACATTACCCTAATATTTAAGGGCATTTAATTACACTTCATTGTATCCATGGATTGGACTCTCAGCAAGCAACCCTATCATTCCATGTCATCACAGTCTTCTTTGTTTGAAGGCTAATAAAACTTTGTTATCCCTTTTATGTGCACGTAAGCAAGTCGACTTACCGAACCACGTACATTTATTTCTATTTTCAATATTACATTCATATTCGGGGTTTAACTAGAATTTAGTAGGGGTGACAATTCGGGTTAGTCGTGTCATTTTCGGGTCGCGTTGATTTTTATTTGAGTATAAGTTTTGGGTACTTTTAAATCTATACAAGCTAACCATGTCAAGTTCGGGTCATTTCGGGTTATTATCATAAACGGGTTATCGTGTCAAAAATTGCCATCTCTAGAATTTAGCAGTGTTATAGGATTGATATCCCTTACAATTTGGCGTCGTCTGTGGGAAAGTACTTAAATCCCCACCACTAGAGAATACTATTCCTCATTCGATATGAGTGCCCAACACTTATACCGTTCCCACGTTGGGAACCATATTTGATCAAAAGTTCAATTTGTAAGGAGGGAACAAACTCCTTCCACGTCCCCTCTACCTACCAGTGATGCAAGGTCTAGGGGATGCACGCCTCGTAGGTTTGGTCCCATCCGTCGACGTAACACTCCCTTTGTGGATCCCCCTCAACTCCACAATGTCATAACTGGTCAACTTCTATGAGTAATGGCCAAATGAATGAGATGGGGTAATTCATCGGCTAAAATGTAGTTAACCAAGTGATCTAAAGGACATGGGTCTAGTTCCTCTAACCTTGAACGTCATAGAAGACGAAGAGTCCGATCTCTTAGACTATCTTGGGCTTGCCGTAATGGCAGAGCCTCTAAATATAGGAGTCCAGGAGTAGCGCGTTCTAATCGCCCTCAATTGGAACATACTTTTGTACACAATACTAAGGTCATGGAATGTCATAAACCTTAGGAAGTTTTATCATTAAGTAGGATATTTTACTTTTTGTAATGTTTTAGCTCAATAAAGATAATTCATGTTAATAATAAAAGCATAAATTGCAGCTAGCCCCCTTCAAATATCTTGAGTTTACGGGTCACCCCTCAATTACAATACTCGACAAACCCACTCCTTTAATTATCCACCCATTACACATAACCCTAAAAATTGGGTCTCGCTTATTTTGAGTCTTAAAAGATAAAAATAACCCTCAAATGAAATTTTAAAACAAAAAAAAAAACAAATCAAAACCCCCCCAAAATTAAATTTTAAAACCATTTCAACTCATACTAACACACCCATACTAACACATATCACCTCAACGATAGCTAAACTGAAAATCCACCACCATATTTCCCCCTCCCCACTACTACAAACCAACTCAACTTGAACAAAATCCATCAAAACCTACACACATCCTCTTTTATCTTCACCCCGCACACACCCACCGACACACAGACACCACCACCACAACCCCAAATGAAACTCTGGCGTTGTCGCTCCTTCCACACCACCCTCTGTACCCTTCCCACCACCACAACTGTAATATCCTCACCCAATTTTTTATTAATTTTCCTTGTGTAAATTGTGAACATATGAAACCTTGGAATTTGGATCATTATAATGGTCGTATATCTGTATTTTACTGATTTTGGAGTCCCGATGGTGATTATTGAAAGAATGAGGATAAAAATTGAAAAGTTTGAAGAAATTCAGGAAGAGGTCATTTGAACAAGTTCAAAGTCGTTCGAACGAGAAGCCCGGGTTGTTCGATGTGGGGATCGAACAGGATCGAATGAGGCCCCGTTGCATGCCTGGTCATGTTCGTTAGAAGGTCATTCGAGGGCTAGTTTAAACTAGAAGTCATTCTCGTTCCAACGAGAGGCCATTCTCGTTCGAACCAGCGCAACAATTTTTTTTTAAAACGAGAGTATCTACACATCCCTTAGGGTCATTCGAGGGGCTAGTTTCAAGAGTATATATATATATATATATATATATATATACATGCATGAAATCATTTTTATTCCAAAAACGTTATTTGCCCCGATTAATTCACATTAATCTTATGAAAGAATTCCCTTTTTCTTTTCTTGATATCCATTCCTTGATTTAACACACCAGGTTAAATACTCAAAATAAATACGCCTTGTTTAAGGAAAATAATTTATTTTCTCAAAATTTCCCTTTTATTTACACTCATTCACGTTAGTATTTTCAGTAAAATTTACCCTTTCATTACACGCAACTACCGTGTTAGAAAATACTTATTTTCCTTTGAAAATATTTCAACGCGCCCTTGTGTTAATTATGGGTTAAAACTATTTAGGTTGCTTAACTACCCATTTAATCCCTTCACTTTACCATTCCTTTTACCTTATGGACATTAATAAAAAAATTCATTACTTGCCCACTATATCCTTTACCGGAACATTTATTAATTTATTTTAGTCAGATTGCATTTTCACATATTCACCACACAACCAATTTCTTGACATGTTCCAATTTCATTAACTTTTTCTCAGAATCTTCCAATATTCGCATACTTTAACGGTCTCCACACCGTCTATTATGCTACCATATGCTCTGACCAGTGATTTTGGGTCACCCTAGGGCTCCGGGACCTCCTTAATTTTCATGGTATCGTTCAAGTTCTTATTAATATTTTACAAATTTTTACATTATTCTATTTTTCCTTATACCCGACCGAAGTCAAAATTCAAGGTTCCCCAACTTATGTTACGCTTTAAAAAATTATCATTTCTTTTCCTTTTTAATTTAACATTGATTTTATCCCAAAATCATGTTCATTTAGGATCCTTTTGGTGTAACACCTTTTCCAACATTTTTATTTCATAAAAATGTTCCACTTTACTTAAAATTATCATTTTACCCATCTGTTTCCAAACCTGTCTTTTCTTTCATTTTCACAAGTGTTATTTCCCCAAAACACCATTAAGTTACCCATTCTTAAGTATTTTTAGCACATTAACACTTTTTAACATTTGGAGTAACATTCTTCTCAAGTTGGAAACATCTTTATTTCATTGCTTTCATTTTCAATAAATTATTAACTTCTAAGACCATTTTGTAAGAAAATATTATTTTCTTTATGAGTTCATGTAGTCTTAAAAGTACACAATGATCACCTTTTCTCACACTTTAATGGTTGAATTTTCTAATTTCTTTATTCCATATTCAAACCCAAATAAACCCCTATTAAACTCATTTATATGCGCAATATCAAAATACTACAAGTTTACATACACAGGAATATAGATTTTAAGTCCAAAGTTCCTATTAAAAGGGTCAAACATATGTGTAGATACTCTTGAAAACACCATCACCTCTCTCGCTCATGATCTTCGATAATGGTGTCAACGAGTGGATTGGTAAATAGACAAACAAGGCAACAACATGCAAATGTTTTAAAATACCGGCAACCATTACGTCCAAACGTGGACCACATGGTCAACCTAACTAACTAATACCACGAACATGACTTATTAGAAGACCTTATTCATCGCTCCACCTCATTTCCTTACCCAAAAATTACAAAGGAGGATGTACACTTTTCCCACCCACCACCTCAAGACGTTCAAGGTACCGAACAAAATAATCTAGCAAGTGCTTCCTCTTACTCTAATTATCCTTATTACCTTTAATCTTTATGATCAATAGTTACCCTTGTAACCCCTTTTAATATAAATGAAGTTCGATGTTTCTTTTAAACTTCCAACTTTTACTCTCATGTGAAACTATTCTTACTATACGTATCATTGTCAAAAATGTTTCACCCCAAAATATGTACAGCATATCTCAAAGTACACATTTCAACTTCACCATAAAAACATACAATACATACACCCACATAATACATTTTAGGGACTCTATCACAAACTTGAATTAACATTACTTCAAACCCATGAAATTGTTTTTCTCTACTTGTACTAGCCCACTTTGGCTGTCAAATAATCAAGAAAGGAAAGGAGTTTACAAGTCACTAGTTATCAAACAAGGTGTTTGCATTATGAAACACCAAAAATACACTTTTCAAATGTACCCCCACCCTTTTCGATAATGACAAAGGGGGAGAAATATTATATGAGAAAAAGAGATGATACAATAAAGGGGGAGAAAAATAGTTTTTCTAAAAACCAAGTTTTAAAGAACGGGGAAGACTTTCAATCACTTTCTTAAATTATATCAAATGTATTGTTATCGTAAAAAGGAGGAGATTGTGAAACCAAATGTATTTCAATGTAAAGGATTATGTATGATGACAACAAAATATATATAAGATCATATTTCACTATATTCTCTCTAATATACTTGAGATGAAAACAAGCACTCAATACATTATGAGACACGTTACAAGTAATACATCATACATGCAAGCATGCAATCATATCCATATAATACATTGAAGCTCTTAACCAAGATAATAAAGATCATAATCTATTCGATGTTTACTTAAATCTTGCATCAAACCCTATAAAAAATCATCTCTTAAATTAGAGAAGTTCAAAATCAAACCAGTCAAACATGAAAGCTCATTATCACATCCCACAACCTAAGGTAACATGCTAAAGCATTCATCATATCACAAGCCCACATTAAATGACTCAAGCACGTCAAGAGATTGCTCAGAAATCAAGTTGATCATTGCTGTATTTCTTATTGTACTTTAGGAACCATTGAACAAAAGTAAAGTAACATGTTTTAGCTTGTATATTCTCAAAACCAACTCACCTAAACCAATCCTAAAACCCCTTAAACCTTACCTAAAGTTTGGCCCAAAACCCAACATCACATTTTGCAAAATCAGGGACATTTAGTCGACTAAAATTAAGGTTTAGTTGATTAAAAGTAAAGTTTAGTCACCTAAAATTTTGGAGATACCCAACTAAAATAGGCATAGCTGAAACCAAAAGAGTTTTATGTGACTAAACTTTGAGGTTTAGTTCACTAAAAGTGCTAGGATTTCAAAATTTATTTTGGTGAAAATTCCCAACCTTTTATCCTAATACTCCAACCATTACCAACCTTATTACGAACCTTTTACCAACTTTTGGTGCCTCCTAACACTATAAATAGAGTCTCACATTTCGATACCAAACCACATAAGCTTACAACATAAAAACCCATTGAGTAGAATTTCATTCCTAGCTTGTGTTAATATCCTAAAGTTCCTAAGAGAGAGAAACTAAATCTCAAACCCATTTTAACTAAGAAACACCATTGAAGCCAAGTTTTCTCCTAAACCATGTGAGCTTCAATTAATATCATTAACCAACCTTTAGCAAAGTTATCAACCAAATACCTACTTGTTCTAAAGATTTAACTGATACTCATTTGAGCATCATACTTGCGATTCTTATTTATTTACCTTTTTGGAGAGAGAAAGTAAACCCATTACATCATTATTTTAGAAAGAAATTTTGTTTCACGTTTCGGTTATGAATCTCGTTGTTGTTACTAACGGTTAAACTTCATTGTATCTTATCGATCAGTAGTGCCATTGTTGCGGACAGTCAAGTAGTTTAAAGACATTTGGTTATTGCATGAGTATTGCTTAATCAAGGAAAAGGTTATCATCTTATTGGTTGTGGATTACAGGCTAGTGTTCCTTGTGAGGTTTTAGTTCCACCATAAGTGAACCGAATATAGTGAAGTTCTCGAGTGTCGTGTTGAGCGTGGACCTAGGCAGAGGCCGAACCACATTAAAATCTCGGTTTGTAAAATTTCATTAACACCTCTCTCTTAAATGCTTATATTTATTATTGATTAATTTCTTACTCATAATTTAATTTATCATATTGCAATTAATCTCTATACAAAGTTAAGAAAGTTTTAAATTTTTCATTAAACCCATATACTCAATTCATCCCCTCCCCCCCCCCCTAGGTATTTTTGGGGAAATAATTAGTATCAGAGTCTATCTCATAGATAATTATTTTTGAAAAGTTTATTTTAAGTCTAAAAATCAAAATGGCAAGTATTTCTGAAATTATTTTGCAAAGATATGGCATTCCCATATTTTCAGAAGGATTTTACAAAATGTGGAAAATTAGAATATCTCTTATTATTCAATTTGTTGATTACTACTTATGGAAAGTAATTAGCTATAAAGACTCACCCATTTTATCTAGATTAAATATTGAAAATAAAAATGGACTTAACATTGAAGATCTTACGCTCTTTCTTAGATCATGATATTTTAGCCAAGGTGACGCAAATGACTTGTCGAACTTCCCTGTTAAAGAATTCATAGAAGAGAAGAATGCCAAAGAAAAAAACCTTGATTCAATCATCTATATATCACGAACCTCATGTTCACAAAATATAGAAGAAGTGATTTGTAAAACTCCAAATTTAAAAGATGAAGTTATCTCAGAAGATTGCTCAATGTCATCATCCTAAAAGCAAATGGAATGTCTTCCGTGTACACAAAATAACGATGAGGTAAAATCAGAACCACGTGATATATAAATGCTTTCAAAAGATGAAATGATTAATGCGTACGACCAATTAAACTAACTTTATGGAACACTAGTTACAATTTTTAAGAACCTTATTGATTCTCATATTACCATTTAAAATGAAAACAAAGATTTATACATTGAATTTGAAAACACAAAGAAAGAAAACAACATTCTAACACAAAAAAATGACAAAATTCAAAAATAATTTGACTCCGTGAATAAAGGAAAATATATATCATGTATACAAAGTGAAAACAACCAATTTTGAAAAAAAGTTGACTTACTTAGAAACTCTTTTGAAAAATTAATTAAAACCCCATTACACCTACTTTTTAAAAAAATCCAAAATTGATGAAAAATCAAATACAACAACTGCACCAAAAGACCCTTGTTTGATGTTTAAAGTTTTAAACCCCCAAAATCCAATTTAAAGCAATCACTTTGTTAAGTTAACTTTTTACAAACATAAGGGTCATAATTTCGAATCATGCAAACTTAGACTAAAAACAAAAGTCATTTTTTGCATCACTTGTAAAGAAAGAAATCACACTTATGTATATGTATATGAAATCACACTTAGTTATACCACATTGGGTATCATATTTGGACGGATATCTTAGTTTACATATATAATCATGGAACAATTAAAAGGCATAATTATCCATCCCACACAAAATTAAGACATGATTTACCCAAAACCCACATATTTAAACCATCTAATTTTTAAAGAAATAAGTGGTCAAGAGGAATTCAAGAAGAAGCAAATATTAAAAATCAATTAAGAGGCAAAATAAATTTTCTTGGTCATAAAACACCTAGAATCTTTAATACGATATTGTATCCCATTTAGTTGCATCATCATACCTAAAACCCTCAAAGATGGAATCATTAAAATAACAATGAAAAACAAAAGATAAGAAATATACACCATATGAAATATGAAGGATGAATGTAAATTTTTTATTAAACCTCAATATAAAGAATGTAATTTTATCATCCTCTCAAGTAATGGTCACTAAATTATCACATCCCATTTGTCAATGCATGTGAAGATAATTTCATCTTCCTTCAAAATAAATAAAAATCATTGAATTGTCACATCCCGTTTTATCCTCTTTCTCTTTAACTATTTACCCTCTTACACAAGTTACACATCCTTACACCTTACATTCCTTTATTCACCCTTACATTCGATCATTTATAGCACACCTTAAGCCTTCCCAAGACAATCTGATCCACATATATTACCATCCAAAGCCTTAGCATCAAAAGAAAAAAAATATTGTTTTTAAGAATTCTACAGGGTTTAGTTAACTAAACCACCCCACTAAAATTGTGCAAGTTAATACAGACCCACCTAAAATCTCCTACATTAAACAAAAGTGTATTTTTCCACTAAATGGCTTCCTAAATACGTTGTTTACTATCCTTTCATGTCTCACACAACAATAAACTTATACCCGCATATTTTTTCTATAAAACAATAGGCTTTCACCTCATATATCCATCACCATCTCTTTCATAAGAAATATCTCTTTATCGCTCAAAATACTTTCCTCAAAAAACCTCTAATAGCATACAGTTCTTGAAATCCTTCCAAAAGATCTAAGAGTGGAAAATAGACTGTTACTAACCTAAACTTACACTTCCACAAACACCTTCATCATAAAGATACATTTTTTTAATAGAAGAGGGACAGTACCCCCACAAGATTTATTAAAACAACACATACAAGGCAGTAACTCTAACAGATGAAACTAAAGGATGACCCATAGCTCTAGATTTAAATCAATAAAGTAGGAGGTTTAGAAACACCTCCTTTACAAAAAGATAGAGAAAGCAATAAAAGTGGGATTTTATAAGTAACCCCATTACAACTTTATCTTTCTAATTTGAGGAAAGTCTAGTGTATCCAGTTGAAGGAGAATTATAATAATATTTGGAAGAGAGGAAAAATAATAATAGAACTCTAAATTTTGAGAAGAAGCTGCCTTTGAAGCTATACCATCTGCTACTGAGTTAAATTCTCTCCAACAATGAGAAATCTTAATAGTCTGAAAGTTTGAAATCTTTTCAACTTGATCTTTCAGCAATAAAGGATGTTTACCTTTCTTCAAAATCAAATTAACCATAAATTTTGAATCAAATACAGTCAACACATTATCAATATCTAGAACTTGTTATATAATTAAGTATGGTTTAACTTTCTCGTGATCTTTGAGACTACATATCCAACCTTCGTTCGTGTCTTCTACACTAATGTCTCCACAAAATATTAAGCTATATACTCCTATGTTCTCAAAACACCACTCAAATTCACACACGAGGAAATATTAAATATTCGTGATATTCCAAACAACGTGTTTGATAATTATGTCTTCCACAAATGGACGAAGTTTTTCGATTTCAATTTGGTTGGTTCCATCAACTTCCATGCGGGGAGAAATGTTGCTTCCACTAACACATACTATCTTTCCCCCAATGAACTCAATGACATCTCACGGATCATCCACAACCTAATATCCTACTATATCATTCCCAGAGGTGGTAGTCGTAGAGCCATCTCCTACCCTGATATTTTTGTAAATTGGTGTAACCAACAAGGTATCAACATTAACCTTATCGCCTACATTATACACCACATGTTGACCTATCAAAAAAGAGGTCGTACATTAATTTATTTTGGGATGGTTCTCACTAATCTTTTCGAAGCCAATAACCTATTAGTCTCCTATGCCCACGACCCTTTACCTCCAACTTACAGATTCATCTTCTTGAAATGTATCCTCAAACTTATACGATTTTGAAAAACCCACGGAATATGGAAACTCACGAACACGTGAAGGATATCAAATATGAAGATAATGAAAATATAAAAGAACGTGAAGAAGAAGAAAAAGAACATGAAGACGACAACAACTATGAACATGACATTCCTCAATAAGATCTAAACTCCACACACTACATTTTATACATTTAACTCGTGTGATCTTTAACTTCATCGCTTGGATGCACGATGAAGTACCTGTATCTAACACATGAATTGACTGTCTTACATGATGTTTAGACAATCTTGAAAGCATTGTCGCCTATCTCCCTCATGATCATTGACAATGGGGTGAAAAAGTGGATGGATAAATGGACAAACAATCCAAAAACATTAAAATGTTCTAAAATGCTGGAAACCACTACATCCAATAGTGAATCACATGGTTAATCCAACAGGCTAATATCACCAACATAACTGATTCGAACACACAAGAGCTTCTTCGTCGCTTCACCCCATTCCCTATCTGGACATTCCCATAGAGTATGTAAACTTTTACCACCCACCACCTCAAGATGATCAAAGACCGAACAAAATAATCAAGCAAATGGTTCCTCTTACCCCAATTATCCTTATTATCCTTAGTCCCTGTGATGAATGGCTCTCCTTTTAACCCCTTTTAATATGAAAGACGTTATATGTTTTCCTTAAGCTTATAACTTTTACTCTAATATGAAATCACGCCTATTACAAGTATTAATGTCACAAATGTCTCACCACCCATAATATGTACCACATATCTCAAAGTATTCACCATAAAACGTAAAAGAGATACACCCACAAAATACATTTTGGGGACTCTATCATAAGCTTAGATTAACATTACTTCAAACCCATGCAACTGTCTTCCTAAACTTGTACTAACCCACTTTTAGAGTCAAATAATCAAGAAAGAAAAAGGAGGTTACAATTCATAAGTTATCAAGAAAATTGTATGTATCACAAAACACCAAAAATATACTTTTCAAAAGTACTCCACCCTTTAAAATAATGACAAAGGGGGATAAATATAATATGCGAAAAAGAGATGCTACAACAAAGGTGAGAAAGATATTTTTTCTATAAACCAAGTATTAAATAAAGGGGGGGGGGGGATTTCAATCATTTTCTCAAACTATATGAAATGTATTGTCATCATAAAAAAGGAAAGATTATGAAAGAAAATGTATTTCAACCAAAAGGATTTTTTATGATGACAACACAATTGATATAAGATCATACTTCACTATCTTCTCTCTAATGTACTCGAGATGAAAACAAGAACTCAATACATTATGAGATATGTTACAAAGAATACATCATCAATGCAACCATGCAATTATATCCATGCAATACACTAAAGCTCGCAACTAAGACAGTTAAGATCATAAGCATGGCAATGAAAATCACAAGTTATTCAATACTGACTTAAAGCTTACATCAAACCATAACAAAAATAATTTGTCAAGATTTAAGAGAAGTTCAACATCAAACCACTCAAACATGCAATCTTATTACCACATCCCATAACCTATGGTGATCAAACTCAAGCAGTCATCATATCAAAAGCCCACATTGAATGACTCAAGAGCATTAAGAGATTACTAAAAAATCTAGTTGATCATTACTTTATTTCTTATTGTTCTTTACGAACCATTGTACAAAAGTAAAGTAACATGTTATATGTTTTATAAGCACAAAAACCACTCACCTAAACCAACCTTAAAACTCCATAAAATTTCCTTAAACTTTGGCCCAAAACCTAACATCACATTGCCCAAAATCTTGGAGGTTTGGTCGAATAAAAATAAGGTTTAGTCGACTAAAAGGAAACTTTAGTCACCTAAACATTAAGAGACACCCCACTAAAATAAGCATAGCTGGAGCCAAAAGATTTTTAGGTGATTAAACTTTGTCGTTAAGTCCACTAAAGTGCCAGGATTTCAAAATTTAGTTTGGTAAAAATTCCCATCATTTTATCCTAATACCCCAACCAATAATAACCATACTACCAACTTTTGTCGACCTCCTAACACTACAAATAGAGCCTCACACTTCCATACCAAATCACACAAACTTACAACATAAAACCCATTAAGTAGAATTTCATTCCTAGCTTATGTTAATATTCTAAAGTTCCTAAGAGAGAAAAACTAAATCCCAAACCCATTTCAACCAATAAACACCATTGAAGCAAATATTTTTTCTAAAAACATTTGAGCTTCAATTAGTATCAGCAACCAACCTTTGGCAAATTTATTAACCTAACACCTACTTGTGCTAAAGCTTTAACCCGACAGCCATTTAAGAATCATACTTGTGATTCTTCTTTATTTACGTTTCTAGAGAGATAAAGTAAATGCATTACATCATTATTTTAGTAAGGTAATTTTGCTTTACATTTTGATTACGAATCACAATGTTGCTACTAATGGTTAAACTTCATTGTATCTTATAGGCCAATAGTGTCGTTGTTGCGGGGTAGTCAAGTAGTTTAAAGACATTTGGCTATTGCGTGAGTGTCGCTTGATCAAGGAAGATGTTATCATCTTGTTGGTTGTGAATTACAAGGTCGTGTTCCTTATGAAGTTTTGGTTCCACCATAAGTGAATCGAAGATAATGAAGTGCTCGAGTAAGCAGAGGCTAAATCATGTTAAAATATCGGTTAGTAAAGTTTCATTATTCCCTCTATCTTAATTACTTATATTTATTGGTGATTAATTACTTGCTCATAATTTGATCTATCATATTCCACTCAATCTATACACAATGTTAAGAAAGTTTTAAAATTTCCATTAAACCTATATACCTAATCACCCGCCTTCTTATGTATATTTTCGGGCCAACAATATTAATGCTTAGGATATACTTTTTTCAGGCTTGGGGTTATTTATTCGTTATGTTGTTTATTGTGAGACGCTTTATTTTTTCGATTCACATTGAAAGGATAAATGTTAGGAGAATTTCAAGGATGAAACTACTATTGTACTGGTGAAGAATGTAATACCCCATATGTCTGGCACCAATTTTTTGATGATTCGTTGCACATTTTTTTGAATTTATTTGTATTTTATATTGGATTTAAGATATATTACTGTAGTTGTATTATTTAAGTTATATTATGGATTAATATATTTAGTTAAGTGAATTATTTTTAATATATGTAATGAGACTTTTTATGATTTATTTAGCGAATTTTGTGGCAGCTTAATTTGGAGAATTTTTACTGAGGAAAAATACTCAAAATAATAAAAATAAGTGTTTATGGGTTATGGACCCTTATCAGCTAGTTATTAGTTAATAAATATATGTATTTATAGCTAATTTGAATACCTTAGTGGAGTTCTATGTGAGAAAAACGAGATTCATAATTTTAAAACCCTGGTTAGTAACCTCTTAATATAAATATGTTACATTACAACACCTAGGGCATTAGACATGAGGATAAAACACGTTGAATATGAAAGAGAAAGAGTCTATAAATTAAAGGGTTAGAGAAGAAAAAGGGAGCAGAAGAGGTCTTAAAATTTTTTAAACTAAACTTGTCCCTTTCAGGCTATTTCGGTATGGCATATCTATGAATTGGACTTCCCATCTTTCTGAATTCATAGATAATTGACTTAGAAACACGTGGGTGTTAGTTTCATATTTTTTGGAGTTTTCATGAATAACTTATGAATATTTTCCCAACAGTGTGTAAGTTTGGAATTTCTTACAAATTTGTTTGATTATTTTGCAAATTGCAGCAGGTTCGTTCTCCAGTGTTTATTTTGTGGGCTATAGATGTTCACCCTTTTTTGTATACATATGTTCCACGTTATGTCTTACATATTTATATGTTATACTTATATGTAAATATCATCCTTGTTGCATGCATGATTATGTGATATTGTTTTCATGCTGAGGTGATGGGAAATTCATAATTAGATGATATTACACATGTGATTGGGTTTTAGAATTGGAAATAGTAATCATTAGCTAAGTTTTGGAACATTGATAAAGATGATATATTGCGAGATTGATACTGTCATTATTATTATTATTATTATTATTATTATTATTATTATTATTATTATTATTATTATTATTATTATTATTATTATTATTATTGTTGTTGTTGTTGTTGTTGTTGTTGTTGTTGGATGATGCTAAGGCATCTTTTAGCCAATTCACTCATTTGATAGGGTGTGCTTTCAGGCTAGTTTCTTGTCTTTAATCTCTTGTGCCCTTCTATGGACCTGTTAGGCAAATATGTCATTTGTTACGGGCTATTAAGCCACCATGTTAGGGCGAGGAGGGGAGAGACCCTATCGTGCCTTGTGATTATGATCGTACTATTTTGGAGCCGTGGAGTGTTAGAATGATAATTGACAAAAGAGGTGATCGAGAGTCCACACAGTGGGGTGAGAAGCGTGTGGGGGATTTGATATATGGGGGACTTGATATGTTTAATGACGTGGTGAGATCCTAAGATGTGATATTTATTCTTGGGATGATAGTGAATGTTCATAAGCATACTCTTATATATGTGCACGCACGAGTATGTGTAGTTGACTTAGAGAATTTATACGAGTTTACTGAGTTTCTTGCTTACCTCCTATAGTTTATATATGCATGAAAAGTTTTGATCCAAGGACAGATTTATTTGTTGATTGTTGCAACACGATTCATATATGGGTTACAAGGACGAGCAGACAACTCTGTACTTTATTTTTAAAGCATTGTACTTCTTATTGTAAAAGGACTTATAAGATTGAATGATAATAAAGAGTTTATTTTTTCATTTATGCTTACATAATTTTTTATTTAGCCGTTGGGCAATGTTGAACGGTTTTGAAAAAAGTTTTAAATTGGATGTACTTTTACATTTTTAGTGGTACGCTATATTTTCTCAGGATGTTACACGAGGGAAGTGCAGAGGGGATTTGATATATGGGAGACTTGAGATGTGTAGTGACAAGATGATATCCTAGGATGTGATATTTATTCAAGGAATGATAATGATTGTTCATATGCATATACTCTTATATATGTGCACGCACTAGTATGTGTAGTTCATATGGAGCATTTATACGAGCCTGTTGAGTTTTGTTCTCACCTTATAGTTAATACATGAATGATGGGATTAGATTCAAAAAACATTTTTTTCTTTAATTATTTCGTCACAATTCAAATATGTGTTTACTGGGATGAATAGACAACTATGCACTATCTTTTAAAGCACTGTACTTTTTATTGTAAAAACCATTGTAAAAAGAATTTCGAGATTGACTTAGAATAAAGAGTTTATTTATTCGTTTATTCTCCTGTAATTGTTTATTTAGCTGTTGGTAAGTGTTAAATGATTTTGAAAAAGTATTTAAATTTGATGCATTTTTATACTTTTAGTGGCACTCCATGGATTTATTTTCTCAGAGTGTTACAGGTGGTATCAGAGCTTAGGTTATGTTTTTTTTTCAGGATTTGTGTTATTTGTTCGTTACGTTGTTCATTATGGGACATTTCATTTTTCAGATTTTGATTGGAAGGATAAGTGTTGGGCGAATTTCGTGGATGAAATTCTTATCGTAGTGGGGAATAATGTAATATCCCATATTTTTTGCAATAAATTTATGAGAATTAATTGCACATTTTCTAGAATTTATTAGAATTTTATATTAGATTTAAGACATATTACTTGAGTTTTATTATTTGAATTATATGATGGAAAAACATATTTACTTAAGTAAATTACTTTTAATACATGTAATGAGACCTTTTTTTTGTTTATTTAACAAATTTTGATGGAGGCTTAATTTGGGGACTTGTTTGTGAGCAAAACAGAGTCAAAATAATAAAAATAAGTACCTATGGATTATGAAAGCCTATCGGATAGTTATTAGTTGATAAATATATATATTTGGAGCTAATATGAATATTTAAGTGGAGGCCTATATGAGAAAAATGAGATTCACAATTTTAAAACCGTAGTTAGTAATCTCTTATTATAAATATGTTATATTACAACCCATAGGGCTTAATAAAAGGCTATAGGAAGCTATATGACATTAGATCCTAAGGTAAAACACAACGAATATGAAAGAGAAAGAGATTTCTAAAAATTCAAGGGTTGGAGAAGGAAATAAAAGGAGCAAAAGAAGTGTTGAATTTTTTAAAAATAAACCCTCTTTTAGGCTGTTTTTGGTATGGCATATCTATGAATCTGACTTCCCCCCTATTTTTAATCATCGATAATTGAATTAGGAGTTCATGGGCTCTGATTTCATAATTTTTGAAGCTTCCATTATAATCTTATAAATATTTTTCCAATAGTGCCGAGGCTGGAATTTCTTAGAGAGTTGTTGGATTATTTTGCGAATTGCGGTAGGTTCGTTCTCCCTGGTTATTTCATGGGCTATACATGTTTACACTTGTTTATATATATATATATATATATATATATATATTCCATGCTATGTTTTGCAACTTATTATGTTATACTTATATGTAAATAAGATCCTTACTGCATGCATGATTATGTGATGTTGTTTTCATGTCGAGTAGATGGAAAATTCGTAAATAGATGATATTGAACATGTGATTGGGTTTTAGAATTACACTGAATAACCATTACTTAATTTTTAAAATTTTAATAAAGATAATATATTACAATATTGATATTATTATTATTGTTGAATGATTCTAAGGCATCCTTTAGACAAACCACTCTTTGGACGGGGTGTAGTTTTAGGGTAATTTCTTGTCTTTTATCTTGTGTGCTATGCCATGGATCCGCTGCACTATTTAGATATTTGCTATTAGTTATTAGGCCATTATGTTGGTACAAGGAGGGGAGAGACTCTATCGTGCCTTGTGATTATGATTGTACTGTTTGGGGGCCATTAAGTGTTGAGAGGGTAATTGACAAAAGAGGTGATCGAGAGTCTACAGGTAGGGTTTCAGAATATCTTGTGGTAAATGTGCATATCTTGTGGTAAATGTGCATATCTTGTGGTAAATGTGCATATCTTGTGGAATAAGTAGGGTTTCAGAATATTTTGGGTTTACTAGGGTTTATAGCTGCCAAGGAAAAATCGAGGACTCGCGCCCAAGCACGATCGCAGCCTCTCAAGCCGCAATAGTGGGATAAGGACTGCGACCGTGGTAGTTTGTAGCTTGTGGGGCATTCGGGTTAGGTTTTTGTTTTATAGCTATTAAGGCGTTTAAACTCATTTTTCTGACACCCCGCCTATTTTAACCACGGGTGATCAGTCCTTTATCAAAATAATCAGGAATCGCATTTCGTTCATTCTTAGCATCACTGTCAAAACCTTTTTAATTTACTAATCACCTACGTCAAATTAAGTCGGTGCCAAATTTTATCTTTCATTATGACAAAAACATGCAAAATAAAAAAAATAACCAAACCATCCATACAAGATAATAGTCTGAACCAATCACACGATAAATAATCGAATAAAATAATATCGAATAAACCATCGATTCCTAAAATAAAATTCAACTACAAGTCTAAAGTAAACAAAAGCAAGTCTGGTAAATACTGAATAGTCTAAAAGGGCAACATGCCCAAATAATATACTGAAATAAAATCCTATCTAGGAATGAATAACTAAAGCGTCTATATCAATCCTACAAGCCTCCACAAATGCTGCAGCTACGCATCCCTTGAATGAATCCTTAATCTTGGCGTTTGTATGGTTGAACACCTAAAATGTTTTGGAAAATAATTTGACTAGGGTCAGATCCCAAAATCTTTTGAAAATATTTTGCAAGCATTTAAATTACAGTTTAAAAGCAGTTAATAGATACACACGTTAGTTCCATGTACACTCCCTTGAGTTCCTCACCTCTCAACTATAGTGTACACCTAATGCATCCTACATAGATATGCTATACAACCTAACTAAACATCCACATCTAACTAATCATAAAATGTTCAACTTCCCCGTATTGCCCATATAATACGTTACCGTAATACCAATAACCAATATTATTTCACTGGAATTGTCAAGGTGGGATCGCCCTTTGTGCGGAACCTCCCATGATAGCAGGCAACGTAAATAACCTATATATACACATATTCAATAGGTATAAACACAACCCATAATCATAGTCTGTATGTAGTATATATCTCTCGAATACTTACCATACTATCAATTTACAAGTTATGACTTCTTATAGTACATTCCCGAGTATCGCTCACTACCCGAAGGGTCCTACGCACCCCTTAAGTTATTTCAGTAGTTATAACATCTCTAAACTACTGGTTTTATCTTAGGTTCACTCATTCTCTTCGTGACCCATTATATTTCTCGCAAATTCATTATGTTTCACGTTATGCCCGATAGGTTCTAGCCTTAATTGTCCCATTTTGGCTAAGCCTAAACTCTATCATAGGTCTACTGAAATTCACCATATCCCTCACTATAGTTTAAGGAATAACCCAAAAGTCTCTCGATTAATGATTCATAAATTCGGGGCATAAACAAAGGAAATTGGGAAAATTTATGTAATCGAATCGATTCGGTGAAGAGACCGAATCAATTCGCTTATCGAATCGATTCGCTCTTTGAGTCGAATAGATTCTAAATGGTTCAGGTCGTCTTCTTCGTTACGTTGTTACGGTTTTCACCATTTTTATTCATCATCACTTTCATGTATCACAACCAAACTCCAATATGTTCCAACCCAACGTCAAATAAGTGTATATAAACAAAATCTAACATTGATAACATATTAAATCCAGACCAATTCTACCCAAGAACGGATTAAAACCTAGATTTATACCCAAACCCTAGTTTATGCGTTCTTCATTCATAATCAATCATTTACCCAGATTTCTCTCATAATAATTATCACATATATTCTAATTTCCTGTCCTCTACACATGTGGATTCATTCTACATTCAATCCCATCCCAAATCATGTGTTTTATTCACTTATATCCCAAGAATATAATTAAAATCATGAAATTGTAAATCCTACACTATATGGGTATTATAACCTATTCAAAAACATGCAAGATAAACATTTGCCTTTGTGCTAGTAGGTCTGATTTTGTGTTGTGTGTGATGGGAGGCCTTTGTTTCCTTTCATTCCACTCCGGTGGTAAAGGTGATGCAAGAAAGTGCAATCTCCCAGAACTCTCTATTTCTCCTCTCTAATGGCCTCCTGTTGATTTCTTAGGGTTTGGAATGTGTTTAGATGTTTCCCCAATTAATTAGACTTATGTTTATAATCCATAATCCTAAATTTAGGCTAACGGGACAAGCCCAAATGACCTGAACACCCCTGTGTGGGCTCGATTATGAATAAAAAGGCTCCGAGATCCAATTACTACCCCCAGGTACACTATTTTGACTATCTCATTCCATTCGAAATCAACCGTGACCTCGAAATTACCATCTGAGTCACTCTACACTAATTTACTATCTCTATCCCAAATAGTATACACGTGACTCCCAGTTAAGATAAAATACTGCCACGTTACCATCACTCGCTATGGCGTAAAATAATAATTTACTATTCACTTAGTAATTATATTCAATAAACTTTAACTATTTTCTCCCGATTAATATTTTAATCAACACATAATATTTAATTCAATTAAATTAAGGCACACATGTAATTTAAAAATAATCGAATTAATAAATTTCTGATTACTCAGATATACGGGGTGTTACATACTTTCCCCCTTACAAAGGAATTTCATCCTCGAAATTTTGATAAGTTGGTACTTAAAAACTTCAGATATATTCTCACACAACATATGTCTCTTCCGAAAGTTGAAATCATTCTGTTATTCCCGCTACACCTCTAGTAATGGTATCCTTTAATCTGACGGTCTACACACTACCATTAAAACCAACCTTCAATCCGCTTTAGTCACTTTACACTGAAGTATCCCATCATTTTATCTACCATTTCTCCTTGACAACTACCTACAGTAAAATTTTGTCCAACATTTTCCACTACGATGAGCCTATCTATTAACGGCTAAAGTATTTCCTTTACTGGGGAAAGCCTCAACATCCCCATGTGCCAACTCCCTTATCTATTTACTCTTATGTTACACATACATTTCCACACCTTATGATTGCGAACTATACTAAAAATCCTACTAACTAGGGCGCCCATATACCCTTTATACTACGCATAACTACACAAATACTACTCGGTTCTTACTAGCCTTAAATCATAAAATAACTCTAAACTCACGGCTTTAACCACATATCCGTGCAATAACTAGTGCACTATATCCATGTCCTAAAGACCACACATCTCCCAACTTTCGACGTTCGCTAAGGTTCATTCGTGGGATGTATCGTAAGCAGAATCTAAGCAAGGAACCCCTCGATACACTACTACCTAGCATTGTCAGTCATAAAGATTCGTGGGTCCAAAGCACATAAGTAAGACACCTCAAATCCTATCCCCCAACTCATAAGTCAAATCGTTCACTCCCTATCATTCAAGGAGTAATACAACACTATGCTATCACTATCACTAAGTTCTTAGCACTAAGTCAATAACGAGCTAAATCTCTTTGCTCAACGTTAAACTCGATATATCCTAAATCACATCAGTAAACATCCCCAGGCACCGGGATTAAATGTAACGAGACAACTATATTCTTTTAAGTCTATTATATAATACAATATATATACAGGCTCAGGTGATACCTTGTAAAATAATATATCTTACTCTGGAATAACAAGTACGATAGTCTTACCATAACCATCCACTACAGCTCGAACCCTTGCTAACCAGTCACTACACAAGATAAGAACATGCTTTACTCTCAAAACTCTCAAAAGTAGAAAAAACTACCACACAATATAAAGATTAAAGAATTCCGCTACCTAATGGTAAATATATTCGTATTCATAAGGCTGATCTTGCCAACGCACCCACTAAACCCAACTTACATACGAATTTTAGTGTTACTATTTATATCATGACGTACCCATATCACCCAAAACCTTACTCATGCTCATAAGGATAAAATAATAATTTTACCTTGATTTTCCATCTGCCTTGCCTGGTCGATGGGTTCCTGAATGTAATTCTCGCATCGAAACTGACCCAAGATTTATTGCAATGGTTGTACGTCTAGAACACCATCCTGTAGTTGCTCATTGCCTCGCTTTGGGAAATCCCTCTTCTTGTGTCCTATCTCTATATAACTTAAACAATAATCCTAATGGTCTCTATATCTCTGGCCCTAGCCCTACTCGCCTCCCACATTATTCCCTTAGTTCTGGTGGCCCTGAGGAATTTATAACGATTGTTGCTGAGGGCTCTGCTAGCCCTGCCTGATCTCTCCGCTTTCGGGTCAATAACCTCGAAATTTAAACCTCTTAGCCTAATCCCCCTGTCGGGAATCCCATACCTGATGTTGTGGTGTCCCACTGGCACCGTTACCACCTACATTTTGAGTCTTACTGGTCTTACTTACTCGCTTTATCCCCTTCATGTGGAAGCACTGGTCCTGGAAATGAAGTAGAGCGGCATTGATGACCTCAATGTACGTCTTCAATACCGAATTACCCAACAAGTTCTATCGGATCCTCCAGGCAAGTCCATTAATAAACTTTCTAATATTCTTCTGTTTAATGTTTACCTCATCCTTCACCAAAATTTGCCAAACGAGTGAAATCCTCTTTGTATTCTGCTACGGTCTGATCTGCTTGAGAGACATCAAGAAACTTCCACCGCATCTGTGTCTGAATAGTGGACGAAAAATACATATGGTCAACTCACGCCAAAAACTCCCCAATGATCATCACATCTCTCTCCTTTGTTGTGGTCACGGACTTCCACCACTACAAAGACGCGCCCTATAACTTGAATGTTGCCAAAAACTATTTCTGAGTGTCACTGCACTCCACCATACGAAGGTGGTATAGCATGTCTTTCTTCCGCTGCCTGGCCACGATTACATTTGAGCTGCCCTGAAACCCCAGTGGGTGGCCCTTTTGAAATGATTCCCTCACTTTCTACCAGTCAGATGGACCCGGGTGGGCCTGAGCAACTAGTGGCTGTGGATGAATCTGTGGAAAGTGTTGTGCCATTATGGTCATCGCCGCATTAATTGCTTGCGCCAAGATTTCGACCACATCTGCTTTTGAAATGTTTCCCCATGCGGCTCCCTCCCCAACGTTCGCTCTCGTCTGACGAGTCCCTTTTGGCGGAATATAAAATGAGATTGAAGTTTGTATAAGACCATAATCAAATATGAAGTAATCAATAGAAGAACGTAAATGCGCGTACGTAAGGAGGAATACAACAATCATATAATAAGGCTCTATATTAAAGAACGTTACCCTGAAATATAAAAAGCATCAAAGATCCTAAGGACACTAGAACCTGATGCTCTAATACCATCTGTGACACCCCATCTATATTAACCACATGTCATCAGTCCTTTATCAAAATAACCATGAATCTCATTTAGTTAACTCTTATCATCACTGTCGAAATTTTTTTAAATTACCAATCACCTATGCCAAATTAAGTCGATGCCAAATTTTATCTTTAATTATGACAATAACATGAAGAATAAAAAGAATAGCCAAACCATCAATGCGAGATAATAGTCTGAACCAATCACACGATAAATAACTGAATAAAATAATATCAAATAAACCATTGGTTCCCAAAACAAAATCTAACTACAAGTCTAAAGTAAACAAAACCAAGTCTGATAAATATTGAATAACTGAAGTACTGAATAGTCTAAAAGGGGAATATGCCCAAATGAAATACTGAAATGAAAGCCTATTTAGGAATGAATAACTGAAGCATCTATATCAATCCTGTAAGCATCCACAAATCCTGCAGCAAGGCATCCCTGGAATGAATTCTCAAGATTGGCATCCATATGGCTAGACACCTAAAATGTTTTGGAAAATAAGTTGACACGGGTCAGAGCCCAAAATCTTTTGAAAATATTTTGTAAGTATTTAAATCACAGTTTAATAGTAATTAATAGATACACACGTTAGTTCCACGTACACTCCCTCGAGTTCCTCACCTCTCAACTATAGTCCACACCTAACACATCCTACATAGCTATGCTACCCAACCTAACTTGACATCCATATCTAACCAACCAAAAAAGGTTTAACTCCCCCGTACTGCCCATGCAATATGCTACCATGTTACCAATAACTAATATTACCCGCATATTATTATTGAATCATTTTATTAAGTTTTCCATACTTACGTAACTTTTAGACATACACTATCTATCTTTCCAACCGTCACATAGGTAGAATAATCACACTTTATTTTAGCACCATTAAGTAAGTTTCATCACATTTAAGTGGCTTTTAGATATACATTATCTATCTTTTTTATTATCACACATAAGTAGAATCATCACACTTGTATATATTTATCACACTATAATAAATACAACTATAACATCTCCCAGAATGACCACCATGATGCATATGTATTCGCTATCAAGTCCATGTACCTCTCATACCAATCAAGGACTATTGGTTCAGAATGTCTCCTCGAACCCTAAATCAAACAACACATAATGGAGGAGAACATAGTTCTAAGCCTTTGGGCTACGCATAAACCTAACGTACCTAAAAGACACGCTGATCCCACTAATACATTGTATATAGTGAGCCGCCCTAAGTTCTATGTTGTGGGACACACATTTAGACCTCACTGGAATCGTCAAAGTGGGATCGCCCTATGTGCGGAACATCTCGTGATAGCAGGCAGCGTAGGTATGTTCACACATATAATCAAGTCACAACAATAGATATTCACCTAACCTATATATACACATATTCAATAGGTATGCACAAAACCCATAATCATAGTCCATACATAGTATCTCTCTCTCGAATACTCACCGTACTATCAATTTACAAGTTATCACTTCTTATAGTATATTCACTAGTGTCGTTCACTACCCGAAGCGTCCTAGTTACCCCTTAAGTTATTTCAATAGTTATAACATCTCTCTAGTACTGGTCTAATTTTAGGTTCACTTATGCTTTCCATGACCCATTATAATTCTAAAAAATTCATTAAGTTTCACATTATGCCCGATATGTTTTAGCCTTAATTATCCCAATTTGGCTAAGCCTACACTCTATCATAGGTCTACCGAAATTAACTATGTCCCTCACTATAGTTTAAGAATAACCCCAAAGTCTCTCGATTTATGATTCGCAAATTCGGGGAATAAATAAAAAAATTGGGCAAATCTGTGTAATCGAATCGATTCGGTGAAGAGATCGAATTGATTCGCCTATAGAATCAATTTTCTCTTTGAGCCGAATCGATTCAAAATGGTTCAGGTCGTCTTCTTCATTACGCTGTTAAATTTTTCAACATCTTTATTCTTCATAACTTTCATGTATCACAACCAAACTCCAGCATGTTCCAAGCTAACATCAAATAAGGGTATATAAACAAAATCTAACATTGATAACACATTAAATCCATACTAATTCTACCCAAGAACGGATTAAAACCCAGATTTCTACCAAAATCCTAGTTTATGCATTCCATTCTGATTTCGTGTCTTCTATATACGTGGATTCATTCTACATGCAACACCATCCCAAATCATGAGTTCTATTCACTTAAATCCCAATAACATAATTGAAATCATGAAATCGTAAGCCTTACACTACATAGGTATTATAACTTATTCAAAAATATGCAAGATAAACACTTGCCTTTTCACTAGCAGGTCTAATTTCGTGTTGCGTGTGATGAGGATGCCTTTCTTTCCTTCCGATTGCACTTCGGTGGTAAAGGTGATGCAAGAAAGTGCTAAAACTCCGAGAACTTTCCCTTTCTCCTCTAATGGCCTCCTCTTGATTTCTTAGTGTTTGGAATGTATTTAGCTACTGCCCCAACTAATTAGACTTCTAATCCCAATTTTAGGCTAACGGGCCAAGCCCAAATGACCCGAACATCCCGTGTGGGCTGGATTATGACTAACGGGGCCCAATTACTACCCCCGGGTACACTATTTCGACGACCCATTCGGAATCAACCGTGACCTCGAAGTCACCATCTCAGTCACTCTACACTAATTTCCTATCTCGAACCCCAAATAGTCTACACGCGACTCCTGATTGAGATAAAATTCTACCACATCACCATCACTCGCTATGACGTAAAATAATCATTTACTATTCACTTAGTAATTATATTCAATAAACATTAACCATTTCCCTCCCGATTAATATTTTAATCAACACATAATTTTTAATTCAATTATATTACGACACACGTGTAATTTAAAAATAACCGAATTAATAAATTTCTAATTACTCAAATATAGGGTGTTATGATCTTACACCTATAAACCCACATTTCAACCTATCGTCTTCTAAAATGCCATCAAACAAAACAAATAGATTTTTTCAAGGCTTTCAAGTGGGATTCAAAATAAAATAAAAATCTTAAGGTTTTCAAACAAGAGTTCATGGGATTTTTTCTAATCAATTAAATCAAAATTTTCAAGAGGATTCAATTATAGCATTTTCAAGACTACTTATCTTTATTTCAAATCAAATTTTTGTTAATATTTTGAGTCAGGTTGCTATTTACTCATGTCCTTATTTTCATACTCATATTAATTTCACCTAAACATTAATTGTAGATCTAAAATGAATTAGATACCCATAGGTTTTGGGAATTATTATGATATTATCTTATTAGGTGAAATTAGATAACCTCATATGTCATATATTGAGATTTAATCCAAAAATTGAACATTTAACCTCGATTAGTAGATTGATATTTTAGGGTTTGAAGCTTCATCTTGTATATATGATTTATTTGGATATATGATGAGTAATTTGGACTTAAGGCTTGATTAAATTCTATAATGCATGTGGTTAATAGGGTTGTACCTTTATCATTGAGAGTAGTACCTTTGATAAATACCTAATTAATGAAATTAAGTATGATGTTTCTTAATAATGGCCTAGATAATTATGAGGATCCGCTATTCTTGAGTATCCTACTTTAAAAGTCCTGAAATACGAAGAAAAGCCCTTATGTTGAATTATGTTCATAAAAATTAACTTAAGTGTGTAAGAATCCAATGTAAGCCCTCTAATACTTTTATTATGTTGTTTATAATGAATTAGTCATGCCAATGAATTAGAAGGAGTACAAGGTAAACTTGTGTTATCTTATTGGGTTATGGTTGTTATGGCATGTGTTGAAAGGATTACGATTTGTTTTGGAAGTTGGATATTTAATTGGCTTAATCTCTTAAATAAATTCATCTTAATAGATCTTTATCTAATCAATTTTCTTAACAACTGCCACATTTAAATGGAGGTGTATCAAGGGGTTCCTTGTTTGGATTTTATTTTTATGAGACGTCCCATGCATGGAGTTTAGAGACAAGTAGGAGTGATGACGTTAAAACCTTTGAGTAAGATATATATTTGTTTTTATATTCAGTATATGAGTAGTCTCATGTAAGCTTATCGTCCCTTTACTTGTTAATATATTGGCATAACACTGGGTTTAGTAATCTATTTAAAATGACCCGAAGGGTGGGAGTAATTGGATAATAACAATGCATTGATAAGTGATAAATTACGAATGAAACTTGGAAAGCTATTAATGAGTGGATTAATAAATGTGGATTTTGAGTGTGTGCCAAGAGGCAACACTCTTATGACTGCGTACTTGATTTGGACTTTTTGTGAGTCATATGGTGTTGTGGAGTTCTGGCACACTTATGACCCAGTGTTCTTTATGGGCATACTGCATTCTTTTTGAGATGGCCAAGGCATAAGGGCGCATGTCGGTTACGTTTTTATTAATAAAGGATTAATTAGTTGTTGAAATTAATGAGTTAATTAAATGGAGTGTGAAATATTGTAATACATACTGGGTCATCCTTATTAATTACATAAACTGTGAATTTATCATATATATATATATATGTGTGTGTGTGTGTGTGTGTTTTGAGCTGCGTATCTTGGCGACTTTCTAGATTTTTTATGTAATTTAGTTTTGGTAATCATTGAGGGTTGGTCCTCCCTTATAGATCTTCTCCGTTCCATCTGGCGCACATTCTCCATTCTCCTCTTTCGATATTTCCAGCGTTAGATATTAATGTAGGTCCACCTATTTGATAAACTATTATTTACATTTTTAGTTATCTGAGATAGACTTTTAGGATATGATGGCATGTATATTGGATAACAGGACTTATCTTGTATTATTGAGACTCAATATTGGCATGTATTTTTGGAACTTTGTGTTTAGTTGTAGATCTCTCTTTTATGCTTGTATAGCAATGTTGCATCTTTACGAGTTTCGCATTGGAGGACTTTCATATTGTATTCTTATGTTTATCACATGTTTTATTTGTTTCCTTCCATCCAAAAAATGATATTTTAATTATTTTTACAAGTTTTACATTTTAATGTTAGGATGTGATCAACCCTAAGGTTAAAATATACGGGTTACAAAAAGTCCGTAAAAGGTTGCGTAATAGTCCAATGGCGTTAACTTACTAAATTCAGATGACAACCCACGCCAATATTTAATTCGATTAGCCCTAGAATATGCAACTATGTGATTCAAAATGTAAATCAAGAAAGAATGCAATCAAAATAGAGTTTCAAAAAAAAAAACTTTCGAGTATAACCTCTTACTCACTTTATAAATTTACATATCACAACTTACAAATTTTACAAATGAATCTACTATGATCATCTCAAGAATCACAAAATCGAAGCCTTCCTTCAGCGATGATCCTCGTAATAATCACAAGAACGACAGTCCTCTTTGTGCCTCAGCCATCGTCTTCAACAGTGATCCCCTCGGGCTTCACAAGTCAGCCATGGAGATGCCTTCTCCACAAAGGTTCTGTATACAAGGATACAAACTAAAGGGTTTAAACTTGAATAACTCAAATATATTTCGGGACTGTGATGTAACAACCCTTGACTTTGGAGACTGAGAAATTAAATTTTTGGGAAAATGAAATTTAATTAAATTGGAGAATTTTAAAATTTGGGAATTTAAGTCCAAAAATAGAGGACATTTCAAAGTATTCCGGATGATGATTTTGAGGGTACCATCGATCCCGGAAGGGTCGAGATAGTCAAAATGACTGTCATTGGGTTTTATTTCGGCTCCGGAATATTTTAAGTTAGTTTGACTCGAATTGGAGTAAACGAGTCATTTAAAGTGTGTATTAACATTTAAAACTGGGTTTATTGTTTTAAGGGATTTTAGAGGCTTACGGATTAAGCCATTCTCATTTGAGAGAAAGAGAGAAAAAGCCCTAGAAAGAAAAGAAGAAGAAAAGAAGAGAGAGAGGAAGAAAATCTTGGAGATTCCGGCCCAAACGCGACATCGAGGACGGTCCAACCTCTACAAAATCGAGGCAAGTGTTTAATCTTGCTAAATAAGTTATTTGTGTATTTGATTTCATAATTTGTGGGTTAAAGAAATGGATTTTGGGTATAAATATCAAAACCTAGATTTTTGGATTTAAATCTTGAAATCAATGTTTATACATGGGTTGATGATACATAAATTGTTGGGATGAGATGTAGGATGAGTTTACAAGTTAATAATATTATTGGGTTAAAGATTTGGGAGTTTCGTGATGATATTTGGGTGTTTGAGGATTTAGGGTTTGCAGAAAATGGGAAAATCGGCCAAGAGACCTAGTATGGCCGGTCGACCGCGCCAAGGGGATCGGTCGACCGCGCCTTAAGGGAAAAGCCTACTGCATTTCTTCGTAGGAAAAATTTGCACCCACGGTCGACCGGGGGTCTGGGACCGGCCGAACGGTCCCCTGTTTTTAGCCCAAAGTCTGGAGTTCTTTCTTCCCCTTTTCTTTTGGGGTTTTATTCTTAGGGACTTTCTTAATAGGCTTATTATGGAGGGTTATGATATTAGATTAAGGGAATGGGGCTCTAGGTCGAATAGGGACTTGCGGGCCTATGTTAAATTGATTTAGGAGGATGGGATGCCTCTTTTAGTAATGAAATGAATATGGAACTGAAGTGGTTAGCGGATTATTTTATCATGATAGAGGTGGATTATCATGAGATGGTTATAAATGTAAAGATAGCCCCTTTATGTTTTTGGTGTGTATCACTAATGGATATTCCAAGATATAGTGAGAAACCTCATTGGGGCTGGAAATCCTAATTATTAATCAAAAGTGAATATAGATATGATGGGAGGTTAAGAACTCTTAAAAAGAGAGTTGCTAGGGTATGTTGGGAAATTATAGGTCGATACTCTTATTGAGTCCTTATAGTGATACGATTCTATTAAGTTATTATTGGGGACTAACGAGAGAGAGAGGTTATGTATCCTTAGAAATGTTTAAAATTAAGGAACGATTGGTCATGTGATAGGGTTAAGGGTCCATAAGAGAAATTGAACCCTAAGCAAAATTGGGAACGATTAGGATTGTACTATCAACTAGAATAAGGGGTAGCCTAAATTCTCGTCAGGATAGTTTATAAATAATTAAGTGGAAATAACCATTGGGATTCCAACACTGGAAGTGAAGTTGGGATAAAATTGAGGTTTATATACTATTAATCATGTATATGCCAATGGTCAAATAGTACTAAAGATAATTATGTACTTTCGAATATAGATGGTATGTGTAGTGATGGTTTCCTACACTAAACTTTGGGTGATAACCCTAACATTGGATATATATATATATATATATATATATTCGTATGTTGTTTGGGAGACTATTCATCATAGGAAAAATGGATGAATATGCTTCAAGTGAGGGATGGTATTCACATATCGAGGCAAATTAAATAAGTTTGTGGTGACGGCTTGTATATTGAGGATTATGTATACTTATAGCCGAGTTTATATATCTTATATATATGAACGGGAATTAGTTTGTATATATAGATATAAGGATATGTGAATATATGTATATATATCTATATAGATATGAATATATGGATATATTTATGTTGTGGATATACATGGTATGAATATCTAAACCGTATATGATGGTTTAATGTTTGACCATATGATGGGATCATATGGATGTATATATATTGTGCATGTGAATGATATATATACTTATGTGGTTAAGCATACCCCGCTCATGCTATCATTGGGAAGTTTCTGCGCAGAGGGTGAGCATCCTGGCTCAAGGAGCAGGGTGTGGATAGTCCTTAGGTCATAGTCATCCAGTGGTTATTATGTGATTTATATTTTTGGGGTGAGGCGTGGGGGTATGTCTCGCCTCATTGACCGGTTAGGAGCTATGGTCATTTCCCGAGACGTCATGTGTGTGTATGGCTCCGATGTAGGTGATATTGAGATCGATCGGGGTCCCCAAGATAGTATGTGAGTAATGCTCTGGAAGATGATAGCATGATGCAGTTTTATCGGCTATATATATAGCCGGGTATATTATGTGGATGGCCATTGTACATCATATGTGGTATGTACACTTGGTTATGGGAATGGATGATGGTATATATATATATGGTTAGAATAAATGCCTATATATATATTTATATATCCTATAGATGAAAGGATATGGAATCTTTATGGAGTACATCTTGGATGATTATGATGTACTAGATTGATGGGGGTTGATGTATCGCATTTAAGGAATATTTCGATTACATCATCCCAAGGATATTATTGAAGATTTTAAGTTGTTCTTATATTGTAACCTAAATTTAGTAGTTGTAGTAGTATAAAATGGCATGTATGGCCTAATGGATCTCTAGGATCGACATTGTCAAGGAGTAGTGTAACGGGGTGGTTCCTTGTTTGGATTTCGCTTTGCGAGACACTCCACGCACGAAACTTAGTGCAGTGTTGAGATTGGAGGGAAGTTTTGTCAATAATAATTTGTATGCATGTTATTTAGTAATTAAATCATATGATTATACCCAAATATATATGGGTACCGTATTAAGAATTATAATTAATTAAATTATAAACCGAAATCCATTAAGCCTATTATGGCATATTTATTGGTAAAAATAATTAAGTGTGTTTAGAAAGAGTGGATTCTTGGGTTATGATAGGAAGACAGATCTCGTGGGTATAGGCTGGGCCTATGTTAAGTTACGTTGTCCTTACAAATGAGGGTAATTTAACTAAAATTTCAGGACGCGAATAGGTGCGCGCCGTTAGATGAGAGGTGAGTTGGGGTTTCACAAGAGTGCGATTCCACTTTAATTATGAAATAAGTGCACCAATATTTATTATGCACGGTTAACACACTTGCTAAATATTTTCACACTCGGGCTCTGACCCGTTTAGTTTTCTCTCCTGCATATATATATATTATCCTACCGCATGGATGCCGGATGACCTCCTATCCAGAGTCCTGGGAGCCGTGACATGTATGGACTGTTGCGGGACTTAGATTGTAGTCGCTTCCTACTTCTAAAAATCTAGGTAGGATTCATGTTGTATATCGGGTTTATACCCAAGGGATATTTATATATGTGTATATTTATTTCATTTCAGTCATTGTATTGGCTGTGACTCGACAGCTTATTCAGGTTTACTTCCCTGTGGTATATTCAGTTGTAGTTATTTATTTCATTTTATTCTAGCATTTCATTTATCATAGTTTTTTCATGCATCTTTCTTTCCTTTATTAGTAGTGTTATAGTGTTGGTTTGTTGCCTGTTGCATATTTCATTAAATTTTAACATCTCGTTTATATGATATCGGGTAGTTAGTCCTATATTATATAGTACCGACAGTTGATGTTGAGACTGGGCCATCTGAAACTCCTGATTTAATGTAGTATAGGGCTGGCCACCCGTTATTATTTTAAGCAGGGTGTTACATGTGATTTGTGAATCAAAAAGGTTTTCCAAAATTAAAAGGTTGAAAACTTTTGCTAAAGGTATGCATAAACAGTTTTGGCAAAAGTCTTAATGAAAATAAACATTGCAGGTATTTATATAATGTTTATAAATTTCGAGGCGACGTCTCGTTCGAACGAATTTTGAAGCTCATTTGAACGATAATGGAAATTCCTTTGAAATAAATAAATCTCATTCGAACCAATGAGCCATCTCATTTGAACGAAGTTCAAATGACAAGTTCAAATGACCTTTAAACGACCTAAAACAGTACACCCTTGATTGATGTTCGATCGAAGTAAACTTCAAACCAGTCTTCGAACGAAAATGGAAACTCATTAGAACTAGAATATCATATCGTTTGAACGAGATACACGAACTTTGGAAAAAATTTAAATAAAGAAAAAATGCCTCGAGTTTTAAATAAAAAACTAGTTTCAGTCTAATAAAAATAAACCTCCCTGAACAAATTTAAACTTAATAGCATTATACCTTCATAAAGTGGAGATGCTTGAAAGTTGGAGATGTTGAATCTTCAGATCTTTGTATCGGCTCGAATAAAATGGTAGCGGGATATGCCAAAAACTATGTGAGCCTAAGCTATGAGCAAATGATATAAATCATTCTCATACAAATCTCCCCCTTTTTGGCTGTTATGGTACAAACATAAAATCGAAATCCCAATTACATTAAAATGCCCTAAGACAAATACAATATCTTAATACCCTCCTAAACCCTAAAATCTATAGGCACAAGATAAAGATGGCTTTAAAATAAAGTCTTCAAATCTCCACTTCTTCTTTGTCTTCTCTTGGTCTCTTTGTCTTCATCGAGTATAATCCAAATATGATATTCCAAAATACCTACACACATGAAACAAAGCAAATACCCCGTGATGCATCAAGTTTGACATATCAAATAAAATTCATCTAGATAAAATCTCTCCCATATATCAAACTCATGTAATCTCCCCCATAATTTTTTCTTCCCCTTTTATTTTGTTTGTAATAGACAAGGAGTAGAAACTAAACAACAAATATAGGGAACATCATCGAAAAGAATACGATATCATAAAAAAAACATATGAATGGCAATCATGCAATGATAATCTCAAAGGCTCCACCAACTATTTATGAAAATTTTCAAAATTTTCAAGTATTTTTTTTTCCAAATACAACACACCATGGAGAAACACAAAAATAACTAAATCATGGAAACAAATTGTAGGGGTGGGAACATGTTCTATTGGTTAATTAATGTAGAGAAGCATAACATATGTGCGTGAAGAAATGAGACACCACTAACGAAAGATTTCAAAATCTATCTTAGGTGTAAAGATGGTGAACTCAAGTGACATTGACTTAACCTAATTAAGTAATCAAAATCATAAGTGATTTTCACACCAATGACGCTGGAAACTATGTATGCTTTACGAGATTTTTAAGGACGTGCAAACCCATTGATCTTTGACTTAACTCCCTCAAAACTCACATATTGAATTTTTTCCGCTCAAATATTTTTGAAGAAATTAATGCTCATGTGTAGCGAAGAATCAATGTTCTTTGAAATTGGCCCGACACTTCTATTTTTATGTGTCGATAATCTTTTAGTTACTTTTCACGCAAAATCAACATGTCTTTCGTAGCCCGATGCCATTGCATAAAATATACCATATAAATGATTTTCTATTTTTTATCAATCCGGGAAATGATTCTTACATGCACTACTTTTATTATCTCGTTTTTCACATTTAGTTCGTTTTAAAAGAATAATTGAGATGAAAACATTACAATCGACACGTAAAGGGTAAGAGCGGTACTCAAATAAGTCCGTGCTCGTATGCATTAAATGTGACAAAGAGTCAAACATGTTGCAAGTAGTCATCATATCACATCTTAATGACTCCACACATTATAAGGCACAAAAATGAAATGATGTCACATCTCAAAACACTACAAAATAGTCATATGGATATGGAATGAGCGGGTGACTCGGACTTCTTTAATGTTCATCCACATATGGTGTTAAAAAAATAGAACTCTTTTTGGATTTTTCAAAATTTTATCAAAAATAAAATCTTTTTGTCTTTTTTAGTTTTTCTAAAAAAGAGACCGGTAATCTTTTTGTATTTCTTAAAATTTTTCAAATAAAACAAAACTCTTTTTTGTATTTTTCGAAAATATATAAATGAAAAATATAAGAACAATGATAGTACAATCTAGAAATAGACATGAAAGATATAAGCATGAAAAACATCCTATGCTAGAAATAAGTTTCAACCTCAATTGTTAGGCCCAGAGGAGTTTTCAAAAGGAGATGACATCCTATGAAAAACATCCATCAAACCTTATGAAGTCTTGACTAAATACTTTACTTGCTCTTGAAGACTCTCAAAATCTCTCATGTGATGTGCGGAAGCATGCAAAGTAAAACGTGTCGCAGTGTGTGCGAGAAGACATGTAAATGCATATCGTGGACGATGCCTATGAGACACTCTCCCTAACTTAAAAGCAAAATTCCCTAATGTGACCTCTTTGCTTGTAATGGGAACAAACATACATGGTCTTGGGTACACCTCTCTCAAAACGACGAGGGCGAGTTCTCCTACGTGGATTCAGACGCCTAGGTGGGTTAGGTCGAGGGTCATATGGATCTAACACAAACTTGGGAACTAGATCGAGTGCCACGTGGGAAGTGGACGCACCGTTATAACCTATTCCTAGATGCTCAAAATTACCCAAAGTGGGACCAAGGATCATCTTTCTAACCTTCTTTGATGTGTCATCTAAAGTGACTTTTGAACTCCCGGGCACGTTCGAGATTTCTCTCGAGTTAGGATACATGGGCTTTAAGTTCCTCATGAGTTTCTAATAAAGATTGAAGATCTCTTGTAAGACTAGACACAGTGTTGGTCAAGTATCTCTTCTCCCTACCTAATACGATCAACTGCTCACTGAAAGAAATCTTCACCTTCTCGAGTTGACTCGTCGACGCCTTACAAACCCTCAAAACTTTCACTTATCTTTCCAAATCTAACACCCTAAGTGATAAATCTTTGTTCAATTTTTTGGTTTTCAACGTTTAGGTGTACAAATCACTAAAAGCCTTTTGGAGTTCCCCTTCTCCCTCACTTGCGATCTCATCCCCACTCTCACTCGAATGGTTTAAAACATCATCGAGGCTTTCACATTTACATGTGTCCTCATCGTCGTTGGACAAACTAGTAGAGCTCACGTGACTAGACATGAACGCAAAGCACGATTCATGTGTTATTCTCCCTATGAATCAACCGACTCGATGCCATTATCACTAAGAGTGGCTTTATTTTCAATATCCTTGCAATTTCTCTTTCTCATAGTGGAACACTCATATGACTTGCGTCCCTTACATTCTCACTCAAAACACATTATCTCTTACTTTTTCTCACTTCTATCCTTGACCTCATTCTTATTTTTATATTTCTCAAATATCTTTTTATTGGAAGAGTTTTCTTTGGAAAATTTAAGAAATTTTTAAATTTTTTTTGCAAACAAGGCCAAGTCATCAACACCAAAATCACCCTTAGATTCAGACTCACAAACTCTCTCAATTTTCTTCTTCTTAGCTTGAGTCTTTAAAGATACCCTTATATCCTTGGGTTTAATGGTTTTAGGTAACATATCTATCTTATAAGTCTTAAGATCTCCTATGAGTTCTTAAAACCTAAGAGTGTCTAAAATACCTAATGAGTTAAGCACGGTGACCTTAGGAATAAATCAGGAACGGAGTGACCTAAAAAAAAATTTAACGATCTCACCCAAATTAAAACTAGCGTTTATGATGTCTGACAATCTAACATAAAATTCACAAAAACTCTCGGACTCTAACATAGTGATGGTTTTAAATTGGGTGGTCAAAAGTTGAAGCTTAGATGCCTTGACAATGTTGGTAATCTCATGTGTTAGATGGAGGATATCTCATGCTTCCTTAGACGTAGTGCACATCATGATGCATTGGAACTCATCAGGTGTGATGGCTACAGAACTAGCACTAAGGCCATGGGAGTTGAAGGTACTCCACTTAAGCTCATCATCAGTCCAGGAGGCGACATGTTTAGGAATCTCAACATTATTCACACTGTTCATTGGTGATCCACCCTCTTTCACACAATAACCAAACCCTTTCATCTATGGCTTTTAAAGCAGATCTCATTCGGGCTTTCCAGTAGGCATAGTTCGATCCATAAAAAATTGGCATCCTATTATATAAGTTATCCATCAAAAAATTTGTATTTTTTCAAAATCAATTTTTCAAAAAAATTTTGTAACAATTTTTTTCCCAATAAATTAGGATCTCGTGATAATTTGGTAAAACCTGCTCTAATACCAATTTGTAAAAGGTTGCGCAATAGTCCAATGGCGTTAACTTATTAAATTCAAATGATAACCCACACCATTTTTAATTCGATTAGTCCTTGAACATGCAACTAGATATTCAAAATTTAAATCAAGAAATCATGCAATTAAAACATAGTTTCAGAAAAAAAACCTTTTGGGTAAAACCTTTTATTCACTTTCTAAAATTTTCAAATCGCAACTTATAAATTTTATAAATGATTCTACTATGATCCTCTCAAGAATAATAAAATTGCAGCCTTCCTTCAACAATGATCCTCGCAAGAATCACAAGAACCACAGTTCTTTTTTGGCCTCAACCTTCGTCTTTAACAGTGATCCCCTCAGGTTGCACAAGTCAGCCACGGAGATGCCTTCTCTAAAAAGGTTGTGTATACAAGGATACAAACTATAGGGTTTAAACTTATATCACTCAAATATATTCTAGGAATGTAATTTGTGAATCAAAAAGGTTTTTCAAAATCAAAAGGTTGAAAACTTTTGCTAAAGGTATGCATAAATAGTTTTGGCAAAAGTTTCAATGAAAAACAAACACGAAACAGGTATTTATATGACGTTTACAAATTTCGAGATGGAGGCTCGTTCGAACGTATTTTGAAGATCGCTCGAACAAGAATGGAAATTCGTTTTAACGAAATAAATCTCGCTCGAACCAATCAGCCATCTCATTTGAACAAAGTTCAAACGACCTTCAAATGACCTAAAACAGTACGCCCTCATTCGATGTTTGATTGAAGTAAACTTCAAACGAGACTTCGAATGAAAATGGAAACTCGTTAGAATGAGAATCCCATCTCGTTTGAACGAGATACGCAAACTTTGGAATTTTTTTAAATAAAGAAAAAGTGCCTCGAGTTTTAAATAAAAAAAACTTGTTTTAGTTTTAATAAAAATAAACATCCCCAAATAAATTCAGGGAATAAATTTAATCTTAATATCATTATACCTTCATAGATTGGAGATGCTTGAAACTAGGAGATGTTTTATCTTCGGATCATTGTGTTGGCTCGATTCAAATGATAGCAGGATATGCCAAAAGTTGTATTAGACTAAGCTATGAGCAAATGATAGAAATCATACTCTTACAAAGTGGAAAACACTTCCCCTCAAACCATTCACTAAGTTCATACTATGAGTCTCACACCTAATAGAACCTAACTCCAGATGAAACTAAACCTCATACGTGGGGAATCTTACTTATGAAATACAAAAAAAAGGAACCTCCTGATACACTTCGGTCTAGTTGGGTCAGTAATCAGAGTCAATGGTACGAGAATCCCTAAGACATTATCACGATTAAGAGTACAAATCCTAAATAGTGTAGCTACAAAGTAGTTAAAGAACACAATGCAGAAAAGTGATGGATGCACTTAAGACCCTAGGACACTAGAACCTGAAATTATCTTATACCAACTCTGACACGCATAAAATCCATAAATAAATTGACTAGTTCTAAAATAAAAATCACGGGAGTCAAATAATTAATAACATTCTAAGCATGAACAAAATATAAGTGAATTCAATGCTAAATAATTAAAACATCACTGATACCATCCAATCAACAATAGAACGTGATTTCATCACTGGAATATAATAAATCTTAACAGTCTATAATCCAACTCTAACTAAATACTCCAAAATAAATAAATGTATCACTTACAAATCTTTGACTTGGGAAAACAAAATAATACTAAATACAATGGCTTGAGTAACTAAAATATAAAAAAGTTCATGAATGTAAATGGGCTACATGATAGACACCTACATCCTAGAAAATGATAAATGGAACTGATGGTGGGAGAAATTCTCCAATGAATAACTCAAGTTTGTAGTGGTGATTGCGGCCCAAGACTAGTAAAAATAGTTTCGAGAGAGGATTAAACCTAGCAAGTCTATAGTGCATAAAAATATAACTACATTTGAGCTCCAATAATAAGAATTCATCTTCCTCCAATGTTAAGTTGATTTTAACTCATACTAAACCAAACAACCTAAATAAGCATGCGGTACTAATCTCAATCCCGAAAAGTGTTCACATTCTTCGAGTCCATATTTAATTAAATATTCTTTACTTTAACGTTCTCAAGTCCTCCTTTAATTAAGTAGCTCTTACTATAACAGTTTTCTCTAGTTATGTTTCCAAATATACATCTATAGTGTATCAAACTTTAATATTATGGAGTCATATTCCAGTATATACATCTTTAGTATATTTTATATCAATATTCACGAGCAGGATCTCATGTGCATACATATCTAGTATGATCATCTTAAGGTACAAGATAATGAGAAATAACACAATCAAGAATACCTGTGAGTATGATAAACTTACATAAAATCATATAGCGCTACGCACAACCCAAAATCAAAAGTGTAAAGGCCTACACCTATGTGTTTAGGGATCACTTGTACCATTACTAGTTATAGCTATATGACGTCCCAACCCTATAGCCTCAACGCGACAACAAAAAATTAAATCACTACACCATCTAACAAAACGCATGACCCCATACCCAAGGCTATACGAGATAACCTAATCCTATTGTCATAACTCGAGAGAAGGGTATAACAACACGTAGGACTGGGTAAATAGGACCTATGTAGAGCATGTGTCTATCACTAGGAATACCATGCGTAGTCAATGTCATACGCTCCCCATCACTTTCCTACTAATAAATTACCCATGAGTACACATGCACCCCATGTATGATTCACATAATCAAATCGGCATCAAATTTGGATCAATTAGGTTACAGAGTACGTCTCTTCTATTTTTTGTTATCACACACATTTAACATTAATCGTTTACATAAACTTTAGCCCGAACCCACAAGGTTTCAAAGTCTAGGTATTTTCCATCATCTATCATTTATTTACTCAATTTAAGTCAACGACCACCCTACTAGATGGGTTATAAATAACTTCTCATTTGTAATAATTATATACACAATCGTTAAGCGATAACCGACATTATAAATTTTGACCCGAACCCAAAGGTACCTAAAGTTGGTATTATTTCCCAAACCTAATGCCTTTATAATGATCTTTAATTATGTTAATGTCCCGAACCTAAGAAAAACTACAGACCACGCCTAACAATCCCCTAACTAACCCTCACAGGGCAAGGCCATAGGGCCGAATCGATAGGACGAACCTAGTGTTGTCTTCCTCCTCCTTGTGTCTCCCATTGTGGCTATAACTAAAAAACTTTAAACCCTACAACCTCTAATAATCAAAATTATCCCATCTCCTCCATATATTATTAACATAAAAGTGGTACCGACATATTTCTCAAAGCTTTGAATTGTTTAAAACATAATTAAGGGTTTAATTACCAAAATTATAAAAGTAATCATAACTTCATCTTTACACAAGAATGACTTAATCAACCTATAGATTCTAATCAATTAGCATAATGACCTTAGGGATTTTACTTATTACAACTTATATGATTCAAATATAATAATTTTGAAGTCAGATTATAAGGATTCATGGTTTAATTTGTTGATTCATTGATGAAGATTCATGAGTTCATCAATACATAAACTAAGGTTCTTATTATAATCAATCTTCATCACGAAATTAGGTTTGATTTTTAACACAAATAAGATTATAGGATTATATTAACAAATTCCAACATATTATTACTATCACAAAAAAAACTAATTATACATAGTAAACTTGTTGTAGGATGATTGTAAAAAATCAATCCCCATATCCCTTAATTCTCCAAATTCAGGCTCTTCCACTTCCTCCTTAGCAGCTATGGTTTTTCCTAACTTATGTTATGTGTTTTAGGTTATCTTAATTAGTCTAATATATTAAACAAAGTCGAAATTAGGTTTAATCCCCAAAATAGCCTCAACAAAAAAGACTCAAAATAAGTCCCCAATGGTCTAAAATTTGGCCCAACCAAAAGACTAACCCAATGAACAAATACTACATTATTTTTAACTCAATTCGAACTTTCTAAATGTCCTTCGAATCAAACTGAACATGAACATATTATGCAAGTAAATTATCTTATTAAGTTCTATTAATTAAAGATATGTAATTCATACATTATTATTAATGATTTCATTCATACAGACAAACATCGGAACTCGCCCACACGTGCAACGCACGTGGGCACATCTAGTATATATATATATATCCAAAAGTGATAACCAACCGTTTCATAAAGTACATCATATATGTATAACATTAGAAATAAATACATTATGAACAGTAATGTGTTTTACAATAAAATGTAAACAAAATAAATCTCAACAGTCGACATCAGAATCATCATCATCATCATCATCATCAAGAGCTATGCCATCCTATTTTTATCGCCTTAACGTCCCTACTCCGAGACTTTGCTCTTTGCGTTACATCTCATTAATAAGTTCGAAAAGTTGGGAATGCTGAATGGCTCTTTGCTGCGCCTCAACCTCAAAATGTGCCATCATAGACTCAGTCAACCGATGATGCTCAGCTAGTTCTGCCTGCATAAGAATCTTCTCCTGCTCAATCCTACACTCAGTAGCATCTTTAGTGTTTCCAAACTCAGTCGAAGTAGGCTCATTCTGAGTAGGACCAGATGGTTGTGATGAAAAACCACCTCCAGAAGATGATTCGACAGTAGATGGAACATAATAAGCTGCCTCACTGAGGTGACTCTCTAATCTACGAATAGTAGATTAGAGACCTGAGTTCAGAACACGATACTGTCCAAAATGAGTTACCCAAAAAAATCTCTCTCTAACAGCAGCACGAATGTGAAACCTGAGTATGAAGTATTACTCGTACTCAATTCTACTAGCCCACCGATCAGCAAAGTAATGTGGGCGATTGCCCTGAGCAGGATTCGAGGTCCGCTGCTCATCAAGATGTCCAACATGGACAGAACGCCTACGCTGATCACGTGCCATCAAAAATAGAAAGAAGTAGGAATAGGGAATGTGTATAAGGAAGAACTAAGCCTATCCCAATCGACACAAATTATCTAACACCCTATCTCCATACAAAGTCCAACCGAACCACCAATGTAAACCAATAAACACAACCAACAACAACAGAACAAAATAAGATATGATCAATAGGAGAGCCGGCCCTGGGCAAGTGCCAAATGGGCAACTGCACAGGGCACAAATTTCCAAATTTCAAATGCTTTGATGTACTGTAGAATGCAGGGCCATAAATTCCACAATTAGCTCACCGATTGGGGCCCATTATAGTTTGATATCTGTCTTTTATTTCATTTTTCAATTTTGAGAATTGAACCTCACATGTCTACTCGTCACTGCATAACTACAATTAATTGTTTTTTCTAACGCAATCTCCCTCTGTTAACACTTCTTTTCTATAGCTTTTTTATGTGAGCAGTTTTTTAACAGAAGTAACAGACATGCTACAATACATGGAAAGTCTGTTGTTAAACATATTCAGTTATAGTGATAATTGAAAATTACCATGTACACGAGATTTCAATATCACTACTAAGGATAGATATAGATGAATGTAAAAAAATAATAAAAATGTTTAAGATCATTGACCAAGGGAGTATTATTAGAGGAATAAAAAACAATTTCTCACTGTGAAATATCTAGAAAAAATTAACACGACATTTTGTTAAAACAAAATATATAGTCTTGAGATATAATTTAATACATTATTTTGCAACCATGACACTAATATAAGTTAATTTTTGGTTAGTATTATTTAAGTCAATTAAAAGGAGACACGTTTGTAGTTTCGCACAGGGCCCTCCAAATCTCAGGACCGGCCCTGATCAATAGCAGGTAAAAAACAGACATGCGTAAAGCAAATACGCAACAAGACACGGTGTATGCGCCTAAAATATCCAAAAATAAAATAAATTTTTTAATTTAAAAATCAATTTTTTCGAATAATTTGGAACTCACACACAACCAAACTAGGGGCAAAACTTATTCAACACCAAAAATAAAAAAAAATATGATGAAATAAGCAAAAAATAGCCCCCCCCCCAAAAAAAAAATGAATTTTAATCCAAAAATCCAATGAACCATATTTCGTACATACTTATGAGACAAATAATCTGATAATGATGAGATAAATATGTAGAAATTTGACATTTGATTTTAGAATCAAAACTCATCAAACCCTATCAAAAACTCTAAATAAACAAGAAATAAAGAAAATCCTAACGATAATGGTGTAAGGGCGGATAAATAAGCAAATGAGATCGAAATCACCAAAGAAACGAACCTTTTCAACGCTTGAAATGGTCGACAATGGCTGACGGTAAGAACAGGAAGGGGACGAAGTCTCACAGAGGTAAATAGGTAAAACGATCGAAAAGGGACGGTAAAAAACACTAAATGCAATTTCAGACGTCGTTCGAACAGTATCCACTAGTCGTTCGAACGAAAAATGCATATCGTTAGAACTAAACCAAGTGTCATTCTAACGATAGCTACATCTCGTTAGAACTAAAGAAACCTCGCTTTTAACGATACCAAACAGTGAAGCCTCGTTCGAAGCTCGTTTGAAGCCCCCTTCTAATGACCTATAAATAACATCTCACTGTATAAACATCACTCCTAAAAAAGCTCTTTAGAATCCACCTATTGAACAACATCAATATATCATTCAAACGAGACTATGATCTCGTTCAAACGACACCACAAAACCTCGATTCCTCTCCTAATGAACACAAAAAATCAACCCAAAATAGAAGCACTGAAACATCCACCTGACACACTAAAAAATTATAAAAGACCAACTCAAAAACAAAAGAGTTAAACTTTAATAGGGTATCGAATGGAATAATGAGCGTGAACTAACATGAATAGATCATAACGAAAACACCTAGATACGTTCAAGAAGCTCTATTTGAGCGATAAATTCCATCAAACAACAGTTTATCCACATCTGACAGTTATAACTTGAACTTAATGAAGAAAACATACATTGTGCACACAAGTCTAGACTATTGAGGATTCTACCAAATAATACCAAGACTAATTGTGCAAACTCTTTGTTCGTTGACTAAACTCCCTCAAAAGATTAAACACACACACACACACACACACACACACACACACACACACACACATATATATATATATATATATATTCTTTTTTAATGCAATATTCTTTTGAAGTGTTATTTTCTCTTTTAAGATATATCCTATTGGCCCTTTTTGGAAATGTTTGCTCTTTTTAATGCCTTATTTTTTTCTTGGACTCTTTTAAACGATGGATTTCATACAAAGTCAACTTGTCTTTCGCAGCCCTTTTCCGTGTACACTCATATTTTTTTTAATAATAAATAAATATCCTCATGGGCAACAGTTCTTACATGAGTAACTCCCCCTAAGTCATATATGCGCTTAGATAACAAGATTGAGAGGAAAACGTCTCACCAAAATCAAATGTACATGAGGAGTCAAACGTTCAAACAAACTCGTGCATGTGTGTGCGATGGAATATACATAGTCGAATCCAAATGCAAGTAAAGTTAAACAACTCCATGAAACTGATGGTTAAGATCCACCTAAGTATTTAAAGTCATGAGCAAATGTCCTCGTTACATGGAAATTGTGAAGTGTAGGGGATTCAAGCGCACCAATATGCCATACATTAGTTTATAATCAAGACACAAAAATCGAAAATCGTTTTGAATTTTTTGAAATATTTTTGACCCAAGAGAATTTTTTTTTTGTATTTTTTAAAAAAAAAATATATGAAACCAAAATAATTTTGAATTTTTCTTAAAAATAACTCAAAGAAAGAGAAATATAAAAATATAAATTATACACGTCATAACCCTAGAAAAGACATATCCAGTAGACACAACTAGATTATGACAAACCGACGAACATGCTCAACTATAAGATCTAACATGGGGAGAACTGCGTGCAATCAAACGATAATCACCAAGTCTAATGTCTAAAGCCTCTAGATCCGATTTCCCGACCCAAGTAAGTGTGTGATGATGAATAGGGATTTTGGCAACCGAAAGAACTCTATTCTTAGACTTTCTAGGAGCATTCTTAGGATCGTAACAATAACGTATAAGGTGACCCTTCCTACCGCAATGAGTGCAAATGTAAATACGACGAGGAGTGTTACCTAAAGGTTGACCTTTCTTAACGTTCCTAGTCGGCTCTCTCATATGCATGGTCTTAACTTTGGGAATGGGAGAAAAATGATCATCAAAGCCAATCCCATACCTATCATCTTTGATTTGGACGGTGCCTAACATCCTGTTCAACTTTTTCGACCTAGCCTCCAAATCAAACTTAACTCTACTTGAATCTCTCAACTTTTTCTTAAGCTCACCTATCCTAGACTTAAGCAAACGTCTAGACTCCACAAACTCTAAAATCTCCTTCTTCATAGCCTCCATTAAGCCATGAAGACCATTTCTCTCACCCTTAATGTATTCTAGTTTCTCCTGGAGATTCTTCTCTCCTGCTCTAAGATACTCAATCAATGCATCATTATTTTCTACGACACGTTATTTCAACTTAGCTTCTAACTTCAAGTTTTCCTTCTTTACTTTAAATGTTTTTGCATTTAATTCACAGAAGGTAAGTTGTAACTCATTCTCCTCTATATCCTGATCCTCACTCGCATCACCCTCACTCACTTAGGGTTCACTCACTATGGCCTCAGAAGTGTCATGCATCTTCATGTGAAGATTTTTTTATCATCGCTCAGATGACTAACTATGAATGCAGTGTAGTTGTGTTCATTGTAGAAATCGTCTCCTTCTTTTCGATCACTATCAATAAAGGTAACGTTAAATGCTATCGGTTTCTTAACCTCCTTCTTAAGTCTCGTGGATCACTCTGCTACCCTATGGCCATAATCCTCACAACCGTAACACCTATCCGACTCATCCTTCTTAGTACTCTCACTCTTGTTCTTAGGGAAGCGATAGACCTTGCTGTTCTTATTTTTCTCAAGTCTTTTGACTTCTTTCTATTGCTTTTGAAACTTAAGAAACTTTTTGAAGTTATTTGCCAACGTGGACACATCTTCGGACTTGATGTCAGACTCATCATCCAAAACTCTAGTTTACTCCTTTAGGGCTTTCAAAGCAATGCCCTTTTCTTTCTTCGACACTTGTTTGGAGGTAAACATGCCAAGCTCATAAGTTTGTAGGTCACCTACCAACTTTTCTATTTTATCGAGTCAAGTATAACCAAAGAGTTTAAAATGGTATCCTTTGGATTAAATCTATCAGGCAGCGCCCTTAAGATTTTCTTTATGACTTGGTTATTGGGTATCTTCTCTCCCAAATTAAATGAGGAGTTAATTATATCAGACAATCTAGAGTAGATCTCATCAAAGGTCTCACTTTCTAACATGTTAGTTATCTCAAATTGGGTGGTGAGGTTTTAGAGTTTGGAAGACTTAACAACATTGGTTCCTTCATGGGTAAGTTAGAGAATATCCCAAGACTCTTTAGACATCTCACACATCATGATACGACATAATTCCTTTGGGGACATAGAATAGAAGAGTGCACTCAAGCCCTTAGAATTATATTATGCTAACTTGTGCTCGGCATCAATCCATGGCTCAATAAGTTTTAAACTAACAACTTCTCTATCTCTTGTGACTGGTGGTCTCCACCCTTTAACAACGGCTAACCACACGCGCTCATCTATAGCCTTAAGAGCTGACTGCATACCCTTTTTCTAGTAAGCGTAATTATTCCCATAAAATATAGGTGTTATAATAACTTCAAATCCTCATGGATTCATGACGAAAGACTAGGGATCACAGACACAGTAAATAGTGTTCTAGCTTTGATACCAATGTGATAAGGCCCCTATGCAGTTATCTCTAGGAAAATGCAATATTTTTAAATTTTCCAAATTTTATCTTTAGCAACCACAAACTCATCTTGGAAAAAAAAAATTTGATTTACCAATTTTATCTTTTTAACCCTATAGCATGCATCTATATGATTAGGAAGATAAAGTAAATAAATCAAACACAAGACATGTCGATGTATGAGGAAATAACTAAGGGAAAAAACCTCGGACGGTCAAGCCATTCAATTACTATGATACGAAAAATTACAAAGAGAGAATTTAATCGTACTCAACGACTCGGTCACCCACAAGCCTTAATGCCTCCTCTTCTCTTCTATCGCTCCTCCATAGTGCCACGTAAGAGTCCACCCACGTAAGTGTCCATAGTATATGAGTTCATGTGCACCTCGATATCCACCGATGTAGCCTTAACAACATCTATGAATTCGAACACGAAATCCACCGCTTCTTCTTCATAATCAACATGTATGGAATTCACTGCACGAAAATAATTGTTCAAGGTGATGAAACAATTTTAGGTGCCAAACTCAAGATCACATAACTTTGGAATTATCATATTTGATCTTGAAAACTTAGGATGATGGGAAACTTTTGGGAACTTTTATAAACCAGATGCATAAATGTTTTTTCGCAAAAGTTCTTGTGTTTTTTTAAGTGAAAGAAGTCCTTAAATATAAAAACACAATTTTCGACGCGACATGTCATTCGAACAACAAACCATTCTTGTTCAAACGAGAAATAAATCTCATTTGAACGAATTTAAAATTCGTTCAAACAACAGGGAAAAATAATTTTTATTTCAAAATCATCCTCGAATTTTCTAAAACATAATTAACTCAAAAAATATTTTAAAAGTACGCTTCCAAAAATATTTTTCCAAATTGCTAACGTAATTTAGTTTTAAAATGCATCCTTAATTAAGATCCTAAATCTCATAATCCATTAACAATTCATACCTGTGTGATCTAGGATATACAAAGTGTGAAGAAATATGAAGGCAAAAAACATGACACAGATATCATCTTCAAAGCTTTGCTGCAAATTCTTCAACACTAAATGTCATAGGCTTTGTGGGATCACAACTCAAAGACTAACCTACGACTCAACAGTTTTGTCCGGAATTAAGCCAATTACAAACAAATTGACTCGATTGAAAATTTTCTCTTATAACATACCAGAAGAAAATGTGCAAACCCACTGGTGTTCAACTTATAATTCTCACAAATTTGTGTTTTTTAGATTTTTTATTTTTATTCTTTGAGACTATACATTTTCATAAGTAAATAATTTTTCTTTTTTTTCTCTTTAGCACATAAATATAATTTTCTTATCAATAGTAGATATCACCCTATTTAGGTATTTATTACCAATGTTACTCTTTCATTATATTATTTAAACTCATAAGCAATGCTCTTATACTCACATAATGAGTAATCCAAGTGATTGTGAATTTTCGAAACATGGGTAAAGGTAATCTCCCTAAAATGTTTGATTAGGTTAATGACAAGTTCTTAGTACCTATGTGAGTTGGGAATTTTTTGTCTTCCATTCTTCACCCTTACTCACATCTTAATCTATAAAAAAGCCTTTCCACTTCCTTCGCCAAACTAATGAAGGGAAACATCCAACTCGAGATCCAGAGCTACTGCTTTATTAATGAAGTGATCTAAGGAAGTCAGTTTAAGATTGTCAGAGGAGAAAATATGACCCGATTGTGTGAAAAGAAATGTAAGTAAATTTTTTGGATCAAAATTGAAAATACATGTTAGTTTAACTCATGGACATGTGTGTGATATGGTAAAAATCGCTACATAGTCAACACAGGTTGTTCTCGAAGAACTTAATTGCAGCCATTAAGAAAAATACGTATATGTCCGTACTACCTTCCAAAGTTTCTAATCCAAGAGTTAGGAAATATATTTCATGGCGTGTTCCACAAGTTCTCCTCACAGATCTCAACACTAGCTATCCATGAGAATCATAAAACCTAAAAAATAATTTTGAATTTTTATAAAATTTTCACAAATGATTTTTTTTGCATTTTTCTGAAATGAGTCAAAAGAAAAATAAAATATTTTTATATTTTTCAATCTTTTAAAACAAAATGAAACAAAAATGCATATAGTAGACATCTAGGTAGGGAATAAAAAAATTATAGGAAAACATAGGACTTCTACCCTAAATAGATACTCCGAACTTAGCCAATGGTAAAAACCTCTAGGATTTCCCATGGTCTTCATACCTAAAAGAATACAAAGGTATTATGAGAATATCAACAAACTAAAAATCTATGGTGACGTAACTAAAAAACACAATGCTCTTCCCAATAAGATCACCAATAAAATGATGGTGAATGTGTATGTGTGTCATCCTATAGTGCTGAATGGAGTTATGAGAAATATTAATTACACTTGTGTTATTGCAATATATCATATTAATATCCTGATTTATCCCGTAATCATGAAGCATTTGTTTTATCTAAAGGAGTTGAGTTTAATAACTCATGACCTCAATGTACTCGGCCTCGATGGTAGACAAAGAAATTGAATTTTACTTATTAATATTCCATTAAAATAAGCACACCCTTAAATAGAAACACCCTCCTAAGGTTCTCTTACAACCGTCATTATTTTTAGCCCAAACAACATCGGAATATGCATAAATTATGTGTTTCTATCAATGGAATACAAATTACATTCTTCAGGGTCCAGCTCACCTAGTTATTAATACACTTCACAACCAATAAATGAGATTAATCTTGGAATTTCTCAAAAACTCCTACACTAAAGGCAATGTTAATAAGACACAACATGTAACCTATCATACTTAAGTGGAGTGTTTGATCTACATCATTTGCTTAGGTGTCTTTGCTAATCTTAGTAGTAATACACATGGGTGTGCTCATATGCCTACTGTAATCAAGTCAAATCTACTTCACCAAATCTCATCCATAATTTGATTGAGATGTAAGTATTTCCTCATTTAATTGACGATCCTAAAAACCTAGGAATAAATGAGTTCTCCTATATAACACTTGTGAATTTTGAAAATGAAAATACGATTTAGTTTGAAACTTTTGAGCCAAAAATAAACAATATAAACATCTTAACAAAGCCCAACTGCTAAGATGAATCACTTATTTAATTTGCACAATCTCAAAATAAGCCATATAACACGCGGAAGCATAAAATGCCGTTTGTAAATAAATAACCATTTTGCAATTGTCATAAAATACAAAGATTTTTTTTCTCATTAATAATCAAAGACCTTTTTTATAAACTTGGATCGAGAATAAAATATACAATTATCTTTTTTCACAATAAATGAAATACATACAACTTTCACTTTTTAATAAAAATAAAGTGCACATAGCTTTTACAACGTTCCATGCGTCTCAAATAGTGAAAATTTCTTTAATAAATCCAACATGTATATAAACCTGAAATACAAATATAAAACTATGGGCGGGTGTTTGTGTGTGCGTGTGGAGGAGGGGGGTGAGCGGGAAAATCAGTGGCTCATATAACTGCTCAAAGTGAAATAAAAATAATCGTGCGTGTACATATATAAAATGTATTCAATATGACACTCATTCTAAAATCCCAAGATAATAATCAATTTTATTTACTCACTGTGGCCATTCCTCTGTTTCCTCCCTTTCCTTCCTCGGGGTCTTCGACGCTCACGCACGCGATTGGAGGGAGATGAGAAGAAGGTCTCACTCCTTTTTACGAGGAGCACTTCGGCCGTCGTCGATGTGGGGTGATGTAAAGAGATATAGTCTCCAAACTATACTGCACAATACAGGTAAAAGAAATGTTTCCGCCTAGTGAGAACGTCATCAAAGACATACTGATGGTCGCGAAACCAATTAGTTCAAAGGTTCGGGGGCTAACTAAGGAAATGGGAAGGTATTAGGCACCCATCCCTCTCTTTCTGTTTCTCATGGGCATGTGTCATTTTTCTCCTTAAAAAACTCCGTGAAGTGTGTTCGCGTATATATATATATATATATATATACATATAAATGGAGAATGGAATTTCTCAACTCATGTCATGGAGAACGACGGAGTGAGACCATCTGCAGGAGTGATCCAAAAATAGTAATTAAAAACATAATGTATGTGCTTACGGGGATGCTGATCATTATGGTTAAATGATAATATATGTTAGATAAAGCGCTAATAAGAATCACAAATATAATATAAAAAAATAATATATGATTGAAAAATATTCAAGGAGGACTTTAGTCTCAGGTTTTAACTCGAGTCGCCTACGGAGCCTAAATAGCCATTAATGTCCACATAGTTCGCATGCAATATGAGGGTGGGGTTTGTACCATAAATCCAACCGGGGATTTTATTTAGATGTGTATGTGTAGCAAAAGGATATTTTGATTTGAGAAAATGTGGTGAGGAGTCCCGTTTGGATTTTATGAGTAAAACCCTCTTTTTCTTGTTTTTGTTTTTTTATAAAAAATATGTTATGTGCGATACTACTAAAAAAAAGAGAGATTATTAATATGTATGTACTAATAAATATGAAATGGTAAAGTAAAAATCAAATAACTAATGCGAAAATAATGAAATTAAAAGACAGAGAAGAATGTTTGAACCTTATTCGGAGATTTGAAGACTGATATTGATTTTTGAAAAGGCTACCCTTGCAAGTGGATGGAGTTTAGAGGAGGAGAGGGAAATAATTTTTGCTCAATTGGGTGCGAAAAGGATGGGCATGGAATATGGAGGAAAGATTTCAATAAAGAAACCACGCGGACTTTAAGAGGATATTGGATGTTTCTGGGGTGCCTTTTAAAGTGAGCTAATGCTATCCTTATATAGGGTTAAGGGGGTACTGATCGGCATTGTAATTGACCTGCCTATAGGCAGGCATCCCCATACACGCTATTGATAGGCAGGGAAATGGTCTTTTCATTCTGTAACCTCATAAAGATTTTTAGTAAAAACGATCATGAAATGCAAGCCATAAGTCCGAATCATGCACGGGACATACCGTTAGAAAGGGTATTCAGAGCCCTTTAAGAATCCATAGGACTCTCTAGGGTTCGAGAGTTAACTTTTGTCAAACGGGACCTGGAAGTGTTCGGTGACCCTTTGGAGTAAAATAGGTCATTCGTCCATACCGTAAGGATGATTCGCACATGGGGAAGACTGTTTGGAATAGGTATTCAGTGTCCTTCATAGATTCATTTAGTCTCATTCGAGATGAAGAGTCAACGGGAGTCAAACAGAGTCTGGGAGTGCCCGGTGGCCTCCGACTTAATTTTTGAGAGAAAACAAATCGTTCGCCCGAACAGTAAGGCTGATTCACACACAGGGTGTACTATTGGAAAGGGGATTAAGAGATCTTTGAAGATTAATTGAGCTTTATCTCGAGAGAGGAAGTTAATTGGGTTTAAAACGATGCTCGAGAGTGCCCGGTGGCCTCCAAATCAATTTTTGATGGTAAAATGAATCGTTCGTCCGAACCATATGGACGATTTGCATACGGGGTGGATCATTGGATAGGGGATTCAAATCCTTTCAAAGATTCATTGAGATTTCACTCAGATGAGAAAGTTGATTGGAGTCACACAATGCCGGGAGTGCCCGGTGGCCTCTAAATTGGTACTAGATGTATGACATAGGGTTCTATGGTGAATGGGTAATTCTAGGGACATAAGGAGACTCTTGGGGGTCTTAGAATGTGATGTCTACATATCCCCTCTACGGGTGATCTTGAAATAAGTGAAAGTCGTCGAATAGACACCACATAGATGTTTGGGAAAGAGGTCAATTTTGTTGACCGAAAGGATGAGGATGACCGATTTAGAGGGTTGAGGTTGATTTTAAGGACCTAAGGTAATGTTGTGGATGACCAATTCTGAGGGACGAAGTCAATTCTTAGGACCTAAAGTTTGAGGGGACCGATTTTGTGGTTCGAGGTCAATTCTGAGGACTTGAAAATGGGATAACCAATTTTGCGGGTCGAGATTAATTCTGAGGACTGGACTTAAAGTTGTGACGATTGATTTTGTGGGCCAAGGTCGATTATGAGGACCTAAAGTTGAGGCAATCGATTCTGAGGCCCGAGGTCAATTCTGAGGGTTGAGGTTAATTCTGAGGACCTAAAGTTGAGATGACCAATTCTGCGGGCATAGGTCAATTCTAAGGACCTAAAGTTGAGGCGACCAGTTTTGTGGGTCGAGGTCAAATCTGAGGACTTAAAGTTGTGACTATCAATTCTGCGAGTCAAGGTAAAATTTGAGGATCTAAAGTTGAGGAAACCGATTCTTTGGGATGATGTCAATTCTGAGGACCTAAAGTTGTAGATGACCAATTTTCAGGGCTGAGGGCAATTCTGAGGACCTGAAGTTGAGACGTGTGGAGGTTTGCTCTTTAGGGAGTCTCTTGTACTTATGATTTTGTGTCGTTCTAAGACTCTACTGGGGGGAAGGCATTGACTGAGGATCTTATCTTTTTGGGAGGAAGTTAGGAATTCCATTGGGGAATGAGGATATTATGTAATCCTGTTGGGGAAGTGTTTGATTTTGGGTTCCACTGGGCAATTGTAGTGAACCTTTTTGGGACACAATGTTTTGTGACAGGCATTTTAGGGGTTGCGCTGGGGTAAGAATGTGATATTAATTCGGCTGGGGATTGTAGGAGCTTAAAATGGTTTTCTTGGTGAAGAAATGTTCGAATACTTATATGGCATATTTAGGAATTTTTGGATTTTTCTATAATTGTTTGGCATTTTTTATACAAAATTTTAGGGGGTATGTCGACCGACATGTGGTAGGTGTCGCCATTTGTCAAGTGGCACGGTCTCTTGGGCTTCCTTGGTCAAAGGAAAAGGAGGGTTTCGATCGATATTAATAGGGGTCTGCCGACCAGTATGTCGTTTGGGCTCCTATAGAAAAGAGGCGAACCCTCCTCATTTTTCATATCTTTCTGCTTATTCTCTCTAGAGTCCATTTCAAAGTCTTTCTTTCTTCAATACTTAAAATGGCAGGTTCTTAGAGCGAGGGATACAACCAGGAGTGGTTGAGTGTTAATGATTGGGCGGGCCTAGAGTGGCGAGCTAGGGTGCCCCTTCCTTTGTGCAATGAAAATGCCTTTGACCTGTTTGAGCCAGTAGTCGAGGATCTCATTCTGTTGAACGAGACCTTACACCACCATTATTCTAGGGTGAGGAACCCCAATGTCTATGTAAGTGATCTTTGTCATTATTTTTTCTTTTTATTCTGTTCATTATTTTCATGTGTTGATGAAAGGGTTTTTCTTTTCTTTTTGGTTTTTAAAGTCCGACATTGCTCCTTCGATCCCGCACTCTAGGAGGACGACCGGGTTAAATGATGTGTGGGAGAGTCTTCTGGCAGTGGTGCATTGGGTATTTACTTTAGCTGGCTTTGGATGCTTAACACATGCTTTGGATGAGACACAATATTCCACTGTCATTTTATGCAAGTTGGAGAGAGGTGGTGGGACATTACCCACACCATTCACTTGGGTTTTTGTGAGATGACTATAACTCACATTAGCGTGCAGTAGCTGCTGGGGATATATTACAACGGTGTTCAACTTTAGGTAAACCGTACAGTGAGGTTGATGCCATAGGCAATTTATACAACTTTAAGGGATGTGGGTAGGATAGTTTCTGGAAATTCCATTCGCATATCGTCTCCGAGGAAGGTTCTTTTATGTCGGAGGATTGACAAGACGGACAGGCGGCAGGTGAGGCAGATGGTCCGATTATTTATCTTGCTTTTTTTGGGTGGTTTCTTGGAAAGGGGATTCAGATCCCTTCGAACATTCATTAAGCTTTCACTCAGACGTGAAAGTTGACTAGAGTCAAACAGGTTGCGAGAGCGCTTGGTTGCCTCTAGATCGGTACTTGGAGTATGACATGGGGTTATATGGTAAATAGGGAAGTTCTAGGGACATAAGTTGAGTCTTATGGGGGGCTTGAATGTGGTATATACACTCACAATGTCTCGACACAAATTCTTAGTCCAAATATGAAATGTCAACCTTACTTCCCTCGACATGGCATGGACTCTCGTTATACTTTCTTGATACTTATCCTCCTAACAATACATGGGAAAAAATGTAATCAACCATCGTATAAAAAAACTAAAGGAACTATGGGCATATCCTCATCATCCTACCATCAAAATATTGGCATAACCACCAAAATTGAGTCCATGACATTTGTTCATCCGATGCGAAAAAAAACGTAACCTAAAAAGCACACCCCATATTGTGGGTGGTTTTGCCTAAGGAATGACTATGAATTATCTAATAAAATTACAATGTAATTTATCATTCTCCTTATATAGTCAAGAATATAAATAATTTGGTTTCCACAATTTGAGTATAAATTCTCTACCCAAACTTTAGAATCCCAACATGCACATAAATTACTCTAATTACATTACCCCAAACTACGCGACATGAAAATGGATATGTATAAATTTGGAATTAGAGTTATTAGAGGCCCAATCCACCTCAAGAGTCCCAGTATACATGCAATTCAAGAGACAAATGGCCCATGCAGAATAAAGCCCAATGTCCCATCCATTCCCAAGTGAGTCATGTCACCACCAACCACATCATATAATATTGCTAGACCCCTAGCCCAAGGTGACACAATTAATGTATGATAGGCCCTTGGAGAAGGTGAGAATTTATATCTCTGACAAGCCCTCAGATAAGGATAGCATTAACGTCTCTCAACACTACAATTAATGCATTCTTCCCGCCTAAAGCCCAAGTAAGCTCATTCGGAGGCTTTATATACTAAAGTGAGAAGTGGAGCTCGGGGAGAACATATTGGAACTCTCTCTCTATCTCTCTCTCTCTACTGGAAATTCTCACCTTTTGTCACTTGACGGATTTAACCTCCGTGCATTTATAACTCAGCCTTGTAACTTGGACTTTGGCCCTTGATTAATATAAGAGAGAGGAACCCTTTTTCCATGGTTGTAGGCTTAACCCTCTGGAGTGAACCATATTAAATGCTTTTGTCAAATTCATTTATTGTATTTTATTTTCCAATTCCTACTCACACGCATTTAACACTAGGCTAAGTCTAAGGTCATCCAAATTTTGGCATATTAGCTAGCTCCATTTGTGGGAAAAGGCTTAACACTTTCCTAAATCCCCTTTTTACTAGTGATTTAAATACATTCCCCATGGATCCTATAGCAATGTTTGAAGGTATACAACAAATGCTTAATAAACAAGCTACGCTACAAGCCCAGTTGAAGGACTACTACCAGGGCCTAATGCCCAAGGCCCTCCACCAGAGGAAAACCATGAAGAGGGTATGGTTGAGGTTTCTCATATGCTTCTGGTAGACCATAACCTTTCAAAGTCCAATTACCACATGAGAACCATCCTTCGACACCAACTGAATATTCACGTACTCTCATTACAGTCCGAGAGAGGTTGACCTTGCAGGACAACCACTCACACACCTCCCACAGGCCGACTAAGAATGCAAAGGATGGGAGGCTTCGTTAAGAAAATTGAAAATAAATAGAGATTATATAAAGGATACTAGGTTTAAGCCCCTAAATACTGATGCACTTATCTTATGTTTCGAGTCCCTTTTATCCGAGAATGTGCACCAATGTCCTATACCTAGGAAGTTTAAACTCCCCAACCTTTGGAGATATGATGGGACCAAAGACCCTGTTGACCACGCCTAATAGTACAATGTGGTAATGATTTTGCAAGAGGTCCCTGATGCCATCAAATGTAGAGCCTTTACCACCACATTGAAAATATTTGAAAGGTAGTGGTATAACAATCTCTCTCCCGGGTCTATTATATCATTTAAGGAACTCAACACCATATTTGTAGCGCACTTCATTAGAGGAAGGAATCATCTAAAATCCGTAACCTAATTGTTAAATGTGAAGCAACAAAAGTGGGAGTCCTTTAAGGACTATATGAAATTATTCAATGAAGAATCTCTTAAAGTGTATGGTCTCACTGATCAAGTAGCCATTACGGCCTTCATAGTCGGAATCCTGTCCACCAGGTGCATTATGGCCTTGGCCATGAACCCTCCAACCACCATGACCCAAATTTTGGTTGAGATAGAAAAGACAATAAATGCGAAAGATTCACTACTCACAAGGACCATGACTAAGTCATATGAAGCACATAAGAGATTCAACCCACCCTATAAACCCAGGAAGTAGATAATAATAAGAAGAAAAATGAGAAATCTGGACATATTTCATTCCAATGGTGTACTCCATTGACAGTTCTAGTGGCATAAATCTTCATCCAAATGGAGGGCACCAACCTCTTTAGGGTTTGGGCCAAAATAAGGACCCCGTATGAGAAAATAAATAGACAAAAATATTATAGGTTCCGTCGAGACCTTGACCATGAAACTAATGAATGTGTCGAGCCCGAGGAGGAGATAGAACGGCTCATTCAGTAGGGACACCTAAGGCAATTCATCCCCAGAAATTCATAACAAAGGCCTCTAAATCCAAAATGAACTAATGCTAGCAAAGTAAAAGCCTCGGTAGAAGAATTATTTATTATCACTGGAGGATTTGGAGGTGTAGGAGAAAGTATCTTTGCTCAAAAATCACATCTCAGAAAAATTTGAGGGTCTCTAGAGTGCTCAGAAGTAAATGCAATAAGAGAATCTAAAATGCTTCACATAACTCCCACTGAAATATCCTTCTTCGATGAGGATGCGGTGATGTCCATGACCCACATGACGATCCTTTTCTCATCACAATGACTGTGGCATCACACCTAGTCCATAGGGTGTTGATAGAGATGGGAAGTGGATCTGACAAATTATTTTATAATGAATTTAAAAGGATTGTTTTGACGAAGGGAATCCTTCAACTAGTGAGAGGCCTTTTGGTCAGCTTCTCAGGAGAAAAGGCATATCCCTTAGGTTACATTGAACTCAAAGGGACCTTAAACACAACACCATTAAAACTTCAACCATTATGTTTTGGTATAGGATAAACCTCCAAGATACAACATTATCCTTAGGCTCTTGACTCTGAATAGAATCAGGGCACGCTTGTGCACCCACAACCTGACTATGCATTTCCTAGTCCAAGGTAGTGGTTTTGGGAAAGTCAGAGGCAATAAAAAATAGATAAGGGAATGTTACTTTGCGTCAATGAATGAAAAAGTGGTAAGTGAATCATTCTAAGATGATGGTGTTGGACCTAGAGACAACCAACCCAAGATGCAAAGGAATCCTAATGATGAATTGAAAGTATCCCGACTAGATAAAGAATACCTAGAACACATAGTGCAGGTGGGATCCTAGCTAGACCCCTTTATCAAGGAATCACTTATGAAGTTCCTCAAAATCAATAAGGATATATTTTCTTAGAGTCACATAGATATGATCGGGGTAGACAACAATAATTATGACCCGTTATTTAAATATAGATACAATTTACAAGCAGGTGAAGCGATAGAGGAGGTCCTTCATAACAGAAAGAAACGAAACAGCTAAAGAAGAGGTGGACAAGTTGGTCAAGGCAGTGTTTATTAGGGAAGTTAAATACCTTGAATGGATCTTAAATATGGTGATTGTGAAGAATCAAAATGATAAGATACGGATTTTTGTGGACTTCACAGACCTAAACAAGGCTGGTTCCAAGGATAACTACCCATTGCCAAGGATATATATGTTGGTGGATGCCACAACAGATCATAAGTTTCTATCCTTCATGGATGCATACTCTGGTTACAATCAAATAGTTGAACAAGATGAGGATAAACCCTTATTCATTATTGACCGAGGTATATATTTTTTCAAAGTTATGCCCTTTGGTCTAAAAAATGTAGAGCAACCTATCAGAGGTTAATGAACTCTAACCCCTCGCTCATTCTGGCATTGGATGCTGCCATCCTACGCTAGGCGTCAATAAATTAAATATCATTCTTAACATGTGACATGACATGAGACATTTAAAATATTAATTCCATAAGATATAATACAATTTAACCCAACGAATATAAAACATCTAAACAATAATATCCATCACCATGCTAACTCCAAAATAAAATTCCAAAAGCAAATGATAGATTACAACTCAAAGTAAATAATTCAAGTATAAATCTCTAACTGAAACCATAAACAACAATGGAACTGAATGACTCAACAAAATCCATAAATAACTGTCTCAAGAATAAAAGATGAAATGAAATAACTCCAAACTAATAAAGAAATAAAAATAAATCTCAAGCTTCACTCCAAATATCTACAATCCATCCTACGCAGCTACTCCAAAAACTATACCTGAAATGTTGGTCAACGCAATTGGTCAGAGCCCACCGCATGAACACTAGTTCCTCCTCCCAAGGGTCCGTGAAGCCAGACATAAGAATCATGCATGATAAATATCACAATAGAGTATTTTAAATTAAACGATATAATTAAATGTGAATAAAGCAACATGACACTAACTACCTACATACTAAGCCATCCTACCAATCGAGTTTAATTATTAAAGTTACAAAATTTAATTTTATCAAGGTTACTAACTTAATTTTATGCGTTTAATAAATTTATTATCAAAGCGACACCACCATAGCCAATCAATCTATTTATGGATCCTGCACATATTCGGGCCAGCCTAAAGATACCAATCCATCACACCCATTCCTATCACTATAACCAGTCAAACTAATTTCGTTAACCTTGCAGATATTGTCGATGTTCCACACACTACATATCTCTATTGCCTGTCAACCCAATTTCGTTAAGCCTGCTCATATTGGCAACGCCAACACATACCCACGTCACTATAGCTAGCTAACCCAATTTCGTTAGTTCTGTACATATTGGCGACGCAAATCCATTTTTAATACCCGTTATTTGTCTTAGGCATTAGTTATCAATTTCTCATTTTTTCTCTATTAGCTCCACCCTTTATTCGGGTAATCCAGCCTAAATCATCCCAAGTCCCATACCTAGAGATCAACAAAACCACGAGTATTTCCTATCCTATCACTTAGGAAGAATACCTACCACAAATCACCGCATAGTCTTGCACCCAGGTTAATGAAAAATACGTGACGGCGTACTATCTAGCCCCACCCAGTAAATACCCAACCGTATGATCCTACACTCACTAGTCCTACACCTAGAAAGTATTAATAACCATGAGGCCTACCTACTAGTCCCATACCTAGAAAGAAACCTAAAAATAAGGGTAAAAACATAACTACCCCAAAATCTCAACGCCCCCGCGGTTTCGGAATATTAACACAAGTAGCATTCAAATAAAACACATTTTTAATTTATAGCTACAATTCTTCCAATTAATTCTCCAATTTAAATATCATCCAAGTTACGCCCTTTTAATTATATAATTAGACAAATCTAACCAATCGTCACACAAGTTGTTAAAGTTCATAATTTCTATACGAGTGATATTTTATAGGTTAACATAAGATTCCATTTTTAACATGCATATATACCTATTATGCAATAATAAATCCAATCTACAATCTACACATAAGAATCGTGATTTTTTGAGCCGAAACATTATTACAAATTCATATTTTTAACTTTTAAACACGAACATCCCACAAATCTATCATAATCCCAACCTCCAACCTAAGCATGCGATTGTTTCAAGTCTTAAATATATCTTGGGATTTGAATAAAAATAGTCCCGAAATTATTTTCATATTCCCTAATTAGTCTTTCTAATTTATTTTAAGAAAATACCATTTATTAATGTTTAGGCAATATCTAAAACGCATAACACTTAAGGGAAATAATAGAAGCATTTATGCCTGAAAAGAAGTCATCTTGAAAATATGATTACACCGTTGTGTTCCTCTCGCGAAAATAACAAAGACTCATTCTTGACTGTTCGAGAGAAAACATGATTTAGATCTTCAAATCTTGGGTTGAAAGTTGTTTTTAATGATGTTTAGGTTTTGTAGAAGAGAGGATATAATAATTTGAGAGGCTACTTCTTTTTAGAAGGGTTAAAAGTGTTTTAAAAAGTCTAACTTCCGTCCATCATATAAAGGATGTAAAGAAAGTTTCATAATCAAACATAAACACACACAAATAAGTTTCGGACGATTGGACCATCAAAATTTACTAAAATTATGATTTTTTGTAGCTGAAGGTGAGCCGAAACAACTATCCAAAAATCAGCTCGATCAGACGTCATTAAGGTCATTTGCATCACATTTTAGAGATCAGATCGTCGAATTTCCTTAAATTTTGGATATGTTCTAGCGGAAGGCGAGACAAAGTCATGTAGGAAAAATAAACTTGATATGAATCACATTTTGGAGATCGAACAGTCGAATTTCTGATCCTCCTTTGGTTGAATCCTCCCCCGATTTTTTTATAAAAAGTTATAATTTCCAAATTTTAATCCCAATCTAAATTCCACTTAAAACCTTATTTTTATATTTAACATTTTTACATATCAAAATTTAATAGATTTCAAAAATTATTTTTCTGAATTTTTTAATTTAACAAAGGTTTTTACGGCTCAAAACTCACGGGATGTCACATGAACTCAATGTTTGAAAGGTAAATAGGGAAGGCCATGAAAGTTTATGTTGACAACATGCTAGTGAAGAGTATTTTTGCATCTTATCACATCGAGGATCTTGATGAAACCTTTTCCATTCTTCGTTAACATGGAATGAATCTGAATCCCACCACGTGTGCATTCGGAGTGTCTAGTGGAAAGTTCATAGGATTTATGGTTACAAAGTGGGGAATAGAAGCTAATCTAGAAAAGATATAAGATCTCCTAAATATGAAGTCTCTAAGGAATTTGAATGAAGTCTGAAGCCTGACAGGTGGGGTAACAGTACTCAATAGGTTCATTTTATGTGCCACAAACAAGTGTCTCCTATTTTTTAAGGTCTTGAGAAAGGCTTGTAATTCGAATGATGAATGTGAACAAGCATTCCATGAGTTCAAAGAATACTTGGTTACTATTGCATTGCTTTGCAGAGCCAGGACAATGGAGGATTTATACCTTTATTTGGCAGTGTCACCATGAGCGATGATCTCATCCATAATTAGGGATGACAAAGGAGTTCAAACATCGATATATGACATAATTCAAGCACTCCAAGGATCCAAAGCCAGATACCGAAAGATGGAGAAATTATCTTTTGCCCTCATAATTTCCTCAAGGAAGTTGTGACTTTATTTCCAAGGACATCGAATCATTGTGATAAACAACCAATCAACCTCTTCTTAACATACTTCACAAGCCAGAACTTTCGAGCGTTTAATAATTTAGTCTATGGAGTTGGGATAGTTTGATATATAGTATATACCAAGGACTTATCTTAAAGGGTAGGCCCTTGTGGATTTTGTAGCATAATTTACATCTATAGGAGAAGCCACACCAGGGCAAGAAGAAGAAGAGGAATAAGAATAAGCAAAAAGTAAGGGTGCTTAAACCATGAATCCAATGATTCCAGTCTAGATCCTACATGTGAATGGATTATCCAACCGGTTAGGAAGCAAAGCAGGCCTAATTCTTGAGGCAATAATGGCATAGTAATTGAGCAGTCACTAAAGTTCAACTTCAAGGGATCTAACAACTAGGAGGAATATGAAACATTATTAGTCGGGTTAAGGTTAGCTAAGGAGTTTGGTGCAAAACAAGTCAAAGTTCACAGTGACTCTCAATTGATAGTGAACCAAGTCATAGGAGAATATGAAGCTAGGGAGTAACAAATGCCTACCTACATGGGGAAAGTCAAGAATATTATGACATACATAAATTTTTTTGTGATCATAAGAATCTCGAAGGAAGACAATGAGAGAGAAGAGTCACTTGAAAAGTTGGCCTCCATGGAAGAATATCTCAATTACACTTATGTGGAATTCTTGGACCAAAAGTCCACTAGGGTCCAAGAGGATCATCCACTTATAGCTCATGTAGAGAATTGTTAATGTTGGATGTACCCCATCAAAGTCTACCTGGAAAGGGGGACATTACCAGAGGAGAAAGTAGAGGCTAGGAAGATCAAGTACATGGCCACTCATTACACTCTCATCAATAAAGTCCTTTATAAAGGAGTTTAACTTCGCCACTCCTGAGGAGCCTCCACCCAAAAGAGGCCAACTATTCCCAAAGAGAGTTCCATAAAGGGTTATGTGTGTGTGTGTGTGGTGGTGGTGGTGGTGGGGTGGGGGTGGGTGGGGGGGGGCGTCCAGGGGCAAGGTCCATTTCTCATCGTGTGATAACATAGGGATATTTCTGGCCTATATTGATTAAGGACGCGCATGAAATTTTTAAAAAATGCGACAAGTTCCAAAGGTAGTCTAACGTATCAAGGTAATAAACAAGTGACCTAGTCCTAATAATCTCACCATGTCCATTTTCTCAGTGGGGAATGGACTTAAAAGTCCCTCATACTCCTGGACAGAATAAATTTATGATGGCTATAATAGATTATTTCACAAAATGAGTGGAAAAAGAACCCCTCACCACCATAATCGAGAAGAAGATTGAGAACTTTGTGTGGAAATAAATTATTTGTAGGTTTAGCATCTTTGGGGTAATGAACAATGATAATGGCATTAATTGACAATGACATGTTTCAAAACTTCTGTTCAGGATTGGGAATCATAATCATTATTCGTCACCCACCCACCCACCCACCCACCCACCCACCAACAAGCCAATGGTCAGGTCTAAGTAACAATCTAACTGTCATCCAAAGCAAAAAGAAAATGCTAGATGATGCAAAAGGGTTATGGTCAGAACAAATCCCTAGCATTCTATAGGCCTACCAAACTACTGTACGGGGCCCTATAGGGGTGACACCATTCTCCTTAGCCTTTGGAACTGAAATTGTCATAACAGTTGAAATTTGTCTCCCATATTATCGAACCTCAAATCCCACCACTAACACTGAGAATGATGAGCAGATGAAGGTTGAATTGGATCTCATTGAAGAGAAGATGGAGGAGGCTCAAATAGGAGAAGTAGCCTACAAGCAAAGGACGAACAAGTACTATAACAAGAAGCTTCACCCCATGATTTTTTTGTGGGAGGCTTGGTCCTTAGGAGTGTAACAGTTACTACTAAGGTCCAAAAAAATGGAAATTTAGGTCCGAACTGGGAAGGAACTATTGTGGTAACCAAGATGACAATGCCCGAAACCTATTATCTAAAGACTATGGAAGGAAGGGAGCACCCACACCCTTGGAATGCTCAACATCTCAAAAAATAGTATCACTTGGGTGAGACACTCTTCTTATCACCTTTATATGTTGTAATCACTCTAAATGCGAGCCTTAAGACTGTCATATCCATCAATAGAAGTCTCTCCCCAAAGGTATTGAAAGTAGTCAGACTCTATGAGACTAAGGTGATGATGCTGGAAATAGCACCACCAGTCAAGGTGTTTGTAAGCTCAAACTAGTGATAATAATGGCAACACAAGAGTATACTAATGTGACACCCCGACTAATTAAATACCGGGTAGCTACTCCTTTATTAAATTAATTCAAAATGCCAAGTTGGTTCAGTTAATAGCATCACTGTCGAAAACATTTAATGATTACTAATCACCTAGTATTTAAAAAGTAAGTTGTCAAATTTTAAATTAAATTTGATTAACATGCAATAAAAGAATTATGAAAGAATAACATAACCATTCACCATAAAGAAGCAATAAAATAACCAACAAATAATAATAAGTCTGGAGGAAATACTCCTCACAAGTATCCCACAAGTGAAATAAAAAGAACAGTGTACCCTCAATTAATTACATGCCAAAATCTGAATAACTGAAATATGAAATGTCTCTAAATAGAAATGGGCGACATGACCTACCAATGATGAAACTGAATATTGAGTCAAGACTAGAAAAGTAGGCGTCTACTATCAAGTTCCTGTAACTTCCACAACAGTTACAGCTCGTCACCTGAATGGAAATACTATGCATGGTGTCCTTGTGGCCGGGCACCTAAAAGGTTTTTACAAAAAAATAGATTTGAAAGCAAATGGGCCAGAGCCCGAAAGTGGAGAGTATTTTAAAAACAGCAAGTGCTTTAATAACATTAAAACAATGAATGAAAAATACATGTTAGGACGTGCACTCACATGAGCTCTTCACATCTCAACTAATGTGCACTCCTAACGCATCCATAGCCCGTACTAGTTATGCTACTAACTAACTAGTCTAATACAAAACCTGGCTTCACTTTATAGGTTTAAGGGTTTATTCATGTCATTAAAGTATACCATGTATGTGCCTTAATTCCCTAATAACAACCTTTTATTATGTGGAGTTATCATTTTAATCTCTATTAAAATAGCACAAGCATACACATCGTTACTTTACTAAGTATTTCATTGAACATTAGTTGTATATTATTCACATCATAAATATACATTATAGGCACCCCTAGTCTAGGCTACGGTGCACATACTCTGCTATCTCATCCCGGTACATTACGTACATAAGGATTACAAATTCCGAATCTCTCAAGAATTGTTAGAATAAGCACAACACACAAAAATGGAGGCGAACATAATTCAACATATCCATGGGTCACGTACATACCTACGCTCCATAGTCAACTGACTTATTAACTAACAAATAATTCATTCTAGTATTATGTTCTTAAGGTACCAATCTAAATCCCCCCGTAGGCACACAAAGATTAGTTGGCCCAACACGAACGACGACCTCCGTGATAGCAAGTATGGTAGGTATGTCATACACATAAGTCATATACTAAGCATTCACACGACTTAGATATCTTAATATTAATAAAGGTATATTTTACATCCCTATACCATTATTCCAATATTATGCATTTTAAGTCTTCCGATAATATATAATGTAGACTGTCGACACATCTCACATCCTAGTTTCTTATACTTAAAACCTATCTCAAAGAGGTTACTAAGTCTCCTATTATTTCCACATTTAATTTCATTATTCTTAAGGTCATTATTTCTTCCACAAACCTCATTTCATCAAATCATTCGAATTTACTCTTTTAACCCTAATATTATCTCACTCGTCGAGCTTTATTGGATTTTAGACAATTATCCCAGATTAAATTCTAATTAAGGTTCGATTTCACAACCATACCTGCTGGTCTTCCTTAAGTCTAAGAATACTCACAAAGTCTCCATCAATAATTTTCTAGGGTTAACATCCTTAAAATTTTAAACGGGAAGATTTTACTCATTCTGGGAAGGTCGATCGATCGACCTTATATGTTCGATCGATCGATGGTGGTCGATCGATCGACTGATGAATGTCGATCGATCGATTGCACCAGATTGGTTACGGACTGCTTCGTTTTGCAGTCCTCAAATCGTCCCAAAAATTCATTATAATGCATGAAACTTCATTCTAACATTATAATATCATCAAATAATCATCCTACAACATTGTTAACATTCTAAAACTAATTAATCATCACCCAAAGGCCTTATTTAGATCAAAATATCATCAAGAACCCTAGTTTTCTATTTCTTTCAAAATCAACAATAATCCTCTTCTTAAATCCGTTTTTTGAATTATCAAGGGCTATAGTATGAATTCATAATTCATCCAAAATATGTCTACATGCAAATCCTAATATGGTTTATAGTTTTAATCCTCAAATTCATGGGTTTTTATCAATCTTCCAAAACAATGCAATTTTCATAAATGTCTAAGCATAGAAGAAACATTCGTTGCAAATAACGTAATTAAACCACTTGCCTTGGATTTTTCTCTGAATTTGGTGTTGGATGTTGGATGTTGCTCTCTTTTCCTCTACAATTTCTCCCAAGGTTGAAGATGATGGTTATGGTTTTTCTCTTTTGGGAACCTCTCCTAACTTCTCCTATAACTCACGTAGCCCTATAATTAGTTAAGTGCTGGTAATGGGTTAGTGGGTTCCCAAATACACTATTTTTAATTCCCAAAATTCGTTGGTCAAAATTTCCCAAATTCCCAAATTACCAAAATACCCTTTTAAGTTGCCGGTGTGGCCCAAAAATGCCCCGGGACCCAAACTAAACCCCCGGCTAGTGTTTTCTGAATATTTCGATCCTTCCGGACACGTTGGAGCACTCAAAATGACCATACGATTGATAAAAATAAAATTCACTTTTTAATTAAAATAATTATATTCCTGACGCGACTGTCACACGCGTCACAACAAAATTTCCCAAATTGTCGTATTTCAGTCTCGCGATAATTTTAATGTTTTCAATATTCATATACTGCCATATATACACATTATAATCAAATGCCAACTCACATCTCGTTAGTATTTTATCCGGATTAATTCTCAATTAATTCACATTTAATTTAATTAATCCCATAAATAAATATCCATAAAAGTACGGGGTATTACATACTTCCCCCCTAATAATAGAATTTCGTCCCGAAATTCAGATAAGTAAGGCACACCTGGAAAAATTAGGTATCCTCCAATATTCAAAACAATTATAAAGAAAAGCCCAAATCACTAAAACCCTTGCTTCACAATAAGCTTGTTTAACATACTTGATACCTTATCAGAATAATCTTCGATAAATGCACCTCACGTTGTGCTCTTATTAAACAACATTCGAATAAAAATAGCCTATACATCATTAGCCGCATTATTTTTATTAGTATTGTGAGTCCGCACCTCACTACTAACTCCCGCGTTTATCAAAACTCCAAACTCCCATCCTTGGATGAATCAATACCACATCTGACTACGCTTGTCCATTCCTTGAAATATCCCGACGTTGTGACTTTTACACAAGGGAAAACCACTTCAGCCTGTTGGTGTCACACAAACCTTTGTAAGCACCTTGTCCACCATAAATAGATACGGGTGCTTTTCCCCCAACTCTACCATTAGGTAATATCTCCTCCTCATGACTACAATATACCTCACTAGTTATACCCTATTTGGAATTGAAAATATCGTAATGAATCCAAAATTTCTTTCATACAATCCATCAGTCATTAGTCACCTTGCGCCTGCACCTCGGGTTATAGGTGATACAACCCTCAGTTTGAATCGTTATTTCCCACTACTTATTGTCACCCCACCTAAATGTGGATTTCGGGGATTTCATCCCAGTTCTAAATAATACTACGTCGAACCACGTACCGGCGTGTTCACTATCTAATAGTGTAAATCATTCAAGTATATAACAATTTGTCTCCTTCTGAACAACATGACTCACGTATTTGAAGGAATTTGTTACCCCTCAAGGGATTTACTAACTTGAATCTTCCATCCCTGGTATCATCGGTTGGATACAAAATTAATTGGTTAATCATCTAACACCCAACCGTTCTACTACTTACTACACCCCTTTAAATGCTGACTTTCTTGTAAATGTTCCTTCCCGTTAAATGATACTTAACGATCCTCTGCTTCTCTTAGCGTATGCCAAAGTTTCGACCCTTACACTTTCTCACCTCTTTGTGAAAATCCGGACTCCTTATACCTTATTAACATTTTCACTCTATTTACTCTTGAGTCACCCTCAACATTTGATTGATCGGAACTCTACTCCAAATTGCTCATAATAATTTATTCGCCTTCTTAAGAGATATCCTTTTATTAAATGGCTTTCTACTGCCTTTCCTCCAAATTTGAACGTGCTACACTGACTACACACGAGTATACTCATTAACACCTTCTTTTACGATGCTAAATCCTATAAGTAATAATTTCACCCAACTATATCCCTTCTTCTGACGATACTACTTTAGTCAACCAGAATATCTACAGCTTTTATAACCCATGCATATGGCGTTACACATCATATACTCTATACGTATTCCAAACTCTTTATTTCTCTAGTATTTCCAACGTGGCCATACCACTTGGGCGTTCTAGATCACCTCGGAATTTGAAATCCTAAATACTTCTTAACCTCAATGCACCCTTCAACCTGCCGAAATAAAACCAAAATTTTCAGTACTTCTTCACCACACCACTAGCTCTACTGACCTTATATCGTAATTTTCCTAACTAACTATTTTCGTAATTATCGAGGGATTCCAAATTATGGACGAATGGTTAAATATCCCCCTACTACCAACCTTAAGCTAGGTTTCATGCGTGGGATGTCTCGCAAAGAGAAATCCAAATAAGGAACCCCCCCAATACACTACTTCCTAATCTTGTCGGTCATCGAGATTTATTAAGCCCTCAGTCCATAACACGTACCCCTATGTTCCCGTCTCTTAATAACAAAGTTACATCTCAGTTCGCAATTTAACTTAAACAAGGAACTCTTTCCGAAAGACACTTTTTCTTGACATTGATGGTAATCACATTCCATATACACTATGCAATTATACTCGGGGCTCTCAAAATCCCGTCCCCAGGCACACAACTATGAGTATAAACTCCCAGATCTCTAAATGGCGATAAAATAATGCACTATACTTATTACGACATCCTGAGTGTTAATTACAATAACCAGCTAAACCGTTTTGCTAACTAGTAAATAAATTACATACTAATCATATCATTTCAATCTCCACGCATACTAGGATTAAGTATCCGAGACCATTATGCCTTTGAAATCACAGCAATATTTATATATCTATACATTTATATAATAGTACAATTTTGAGCCCGGTCCTCTCACAAATGGGGCCTCTCCAGAACCAAAACATTCTACCCCAAGGTAGTAACTTCGATAAACTTGTAATACCAGCACACTATCGGTACAATTATATAAAAGAACAATTTGGATAATATCATACTTGTATAATACAGCACTAAAACGAGTAATTTCAATCAATCAATCATGTACTGCTATAAATATACCCATTCATCCTATACGGATAATAATACAAGGAACCCCACACTATCAGCGAAGAATGTTCACATAAACAAAATTGCCGATACTCACTAAACTCAACTCTCAAGCAAAAGTGACAATAACAACAATAACCATTGTAGTAACCTGTTTATATCACAACCAACATGTAACATCATCTGAGGATATAACTCCTACTTCCATCCTGATAATCGTCCTGGCCGCTCTAATGGTTTCTGGTCTTAACACCTGTCCGTACCACACCAAATATTTCAATAACTGTCGCCCTTGCCAGGCAGAATACCTTTATCCCTACACTTGCATCGGTAAACATTTATAATGTACGGGTTTTCACTCCCACAAAGTATCTCTACACAGACTCCACTTATTTTCGGTCACCCTGACCATGTTAAAGTGGTCCTTTCCTCGGACGTTGGTAGTCTCAGCTCTGAAGACTATCTCCATTGTTCCCTTAGCTTGATGTACCTAAGGAACACACTACTAGTTTTCCTCCTCTCTTACTGAAATTACCATCTCTCGGTAGTAATTCCGCTATCGAATTATTTTAACGGTTTCTCCTTTGGGTCTTCCTCCTTGTGGTGTTTCTCCAACACCATTTTCCCAGTCTTATTATATACAAATTCTTCGATTTTTGTATCTCCCTACCCAAGGGAACATTTACCTCCAAATTTACACCACGCGATATTATTACTATCTGTATTTATCATCCAAGCAGAATTCCCCATAAGAGCTAACAATTCTTCTTGTATGTAAATTCTCCCTTTAACATCCTCTTCTCCATACCACCTTCTCCACCCGGTGTAAGGTTCGCTACAACATTAAATTTCTCCTCACAAGTTGACCCCTGTTTGGCCCTCTTATGTGAGTTCAGAATAACATTCGCCTCATCTGATGAAAGAACTTATGGTCAAACCATACATGTACACCCTCTCGACATCACATTCCACTTTTAAGTGGGTTGCTTGTTTCTCACCATTGAATCTCCGCTCTTACGAGTCAAGGAAAAATTTCTCCAAATTTTCACTCTCAATTGGTTATATCCTGACATACGTCCAAGCCTTTGGATACATTGCATTCATTTGGCTAGCACATGCCGTCTTCGCCTTTCGAGTATTGCTATTGCTGGTTCTCTTCAATGTTACACCTAACTCTTTCTCTCCCATTCCAACCTTGTTGGATGTGTCTAATTTGACCCCATTCCTACTATAGCTGTACCCGGAAGTCTCAAGTCGCGCCTTAGCCTTCTATATCATCCAGGACTTCCGTGCCATAATATCGGTGACTTCAACTACGGTCATCCTTCTTTAAATAAATCGATTAACCTCAATATATATTTGCCTCCTGCTGTTCACCCAACTGTCTTCGCCTGACGTACTACATTGTTCGGTACACGAATACATCCGATCGCAATACGATTCGCTATCATATACATCATAGCAGGAGAACGAAATTTTACTAAAGGAATCAACAATCCTAAACATAGGGTTCTATATCAAAGAAAGCAATGCTGGAAGCATAATAGGCCTGATGCTCTGATACCACCTGTGACACCTCGAATAATTAAATACCGGGTAGCTACTCCTTTATTAAATTAATTCAAAAAGCCAAGTTGGTTCAATTAATAGCATCACTGTCGAAAACATTTAATGATTACTAACCACCTAATATTTAAAAAGTAAGTTGTCAAATTTTAAATTAAATCTGATTAACATGCAATAAAAGAATTATGAAAGAATAACATAACCATTAACCATAAAGAAGCAATAGAATAACCAACAAATAATAATAAGTCTGGAGGAAATACTCCTCACGAGTATCCCACAACTGAAATAAAAAGAACAGTGTACCCTCAATTAATTACATGCCAAAATCTGAATAACTGAAATATGATATGTCTCTAAATAGAAATGGGCGACATGCCCTACAAATGATGAAACTGAATATAGAGTCAAGACTAGAAAAGGAGGCATCTACTATCAAGGCCCTGTAACTTCCACAACAGCTACAGCTCGTCACCTGAATGGAAATACTATGCATGGTGTCCTTGTGGCTGGGCACCTAAAAGGTTTTTACAAAAAAATAGATTTGAAAGCAAACGGGTCAAAGCCCGAAAGTGGAGAGTATTTTAAAAATTGAAAGTTCTTTAATAACATTAAAACAATGAATGCAAAATACATGTTAGGACGTGCACTCACATGAGCTCCTCACCTCTCAACTAATGTGCACTCCTAACGCATCCATAGCCCGTACTAGTTATGCTACTAACTAACTAGTCTAATACAAAACCTGGCTTTACTTTATAGGTTTAAGGGTTTATTCATGTCATTAAAGTATACCATGTATGTGCCTTAATTCCCTAATAACAACCTTTTATTATGTGGAGTTCTAATTTTAATCTTTATTAAAATAGCACAAGTATACACATCATTACTTTACTAAGTATTTCATTGAACATTAGTTGTATATTATTCACATCATAAATATACATTATAGGCACCACTAGTCTAGGCTATGGTGCACATACTCTGCTATCTCATCCCGGTACATCACGTACATAAGGATTACAAATTCCGAATCTCTCAAGAATTGTTAGAATAAGCACAACACACAAAAATGGAGGCGAACATAATTCAACATATCCATGGGTCACGAACATACCTACGCTCCATAGTCAGCTGACTTATTAACTAACAAATAAGTCATTCTAGTATTATGTTCTTAAGGTACCAATCTAAATCCCCCCGTAGGCACACAAAGATTAGTTGGCCCAACACGAACGACGACCTCCGTGATAGCAAGTATGGTAGGTATGTCATACACATAAGTCATATACTAAGCATTCACACGACTTAGATATCTTAATATTAATAAAGGTATATTCTACATCCCTATACCATTATTCCAATATTATGCATTTTAAGTCTTCCGATAATATATAATGTAGACTGTCGACACATCTCACATCCTAGTTTCTTATACTTAAAACCTATCTCAAAGAAGTTACTAAGTCTCCTATTATTTCCACATTTAATTTCATTATTCTTAAGGTCATTATTTCTTCCACAAACCTCATTTCATCAAATCTTTTGAATTTACTCTTTTAACCCTAATATTATCTCACTCGTCGAGCTTTATTGGATTTTGGACAACTATCCCAGATTAAATTCTAATTAAGGTTCGATTTCACAACCATACGTGCTGGTCTTCCTTAAGTCTAAGAATACTCACAAAGTCTCCATCAATAATTTTCTAGGGTTAACATCCTTAAAATTTTAAACGGGAAGATTTTACTCATTCTGGGAAGGTCGATCGATCGACCTTGTATGTTCGATCGATCGATCGACTGATGAATGTCGATCGATCGATTGCACCAGATAGGTTACGGACTGCTTCATTTTGCAGTCCTCAAATCGTCCCAAAAATTCATTACAATGCATGAAACTTCATTCTAACGTTATAATATCATCAAATAATCATCCTACAACATTGTTAACGTTCTAAAACTAATTAATCATCACCCAAAGGCCTTATTTAGATCAAAATATCATCAAGAACCCTAGTTTTCTATTTCTTTCAAAATAAACAATAATCCTCTTCTTAAATCCGTTTTTTGAATTATCAAGGGCTATAGTATGAATTCATAATTCATCCAGAATATGTCTACATGCAAATCCTAACATGGTTTATAGTTTTAATCCTCAAATTCATGGGTTTTTATCAATCTCTCAAAACAATGCAATTTTCATAAATGTCTAAGCATGGAAGAAACATTCGTTGCAAATAACGTAATTAAACCACTTGCCTTGGATTTTTCTCTGAATTTGGTGTTGGATGTTGGATGTTGCTCTCTTTTCCTCTACAATTTCTCCCAAGGTTGAAGGTTGAAGATGATGGTTATGGTTTTTCTCTTTTGGGAACCTCTCCTAACTTCTCCTATAACTCCCGTAGCCCTCTAATTAGTTAAGTGCTGGTAATGGGTTAGTGGGTTCCCAAATACCCTATTTTTAATTCCCAAAATTCGTTGGTCAAAATTCCCCAAATTCCAAAATTACCAAAATACCCTTTTAAGTTGCCGGTGTGGCCCAAAAATGCCCCGGGACCCAAACTAAACTCCCGGCTAGTATTTTCTGACTATTTCGATCCTTTCGGACACGTTGGAGCACTCAAAATGATCATATGGTTGATAAAAATAAAATTCACTTTTTAATTAAAATAATCATATTCATGACGCGACTGTCACACGCGTCCCAACAAAATTTCCCAAATTGCCGTATTTCAGTCTCGCGATAATTTTAATATTTTCAATATTCATATACTGCCATATATACACATTATAATCAAATGCCAACTCACATCTCGTTAGTATTTTATCCGGATTAAATCTCAATTAATTCACATTTAATTTAATTAATCCCATAAATAAATATCCATAAAAGTACGGGGTATTACAACTAAATATAAGAGATTGAGGTGAGGAGAAGAGGATGAACACAAATGTTTAAGTGGTTCAGCCAATTAGGCCTACGTCCACTGTGCAAGTGAGTGATTAAGGTCACTAGAATAAGGCACTAATGGTCATGGATACAATCTCTCTCTCTATATTGTATAATTGGACAGAGTTTCAGCTAGGTTTGTTACTCTCGATCCCCCTCCAGGTAGGATAAGACAAGTATATATATATATAGTGTGTGTGTGTGTGTGTGTGTGTGTGTGTGTGTGTTGGGGGGGGGGGGTTGTAATGCACCCTCCATGCATGCAATGATCATGTGTGTGTTAATCTAGCCAATCTAATGAAGACATCTGTCCCTCTCACATGTAGAGAATGATGATGAAATATTCCCCCACGTGAGGGGGTTGATTCGGTTACTATCGATTTTATACACGTATTCCTATCCTTGCATATGCTTGTCAATGCTCGGCTGTCTTTGATTGATACCAACCTCGGCCTAGAAGAGTACGAGGTTGGTGAGGTCCGGCTGCTGCTCAATCCGAGGTTATCCATGATGACCCTCAGCTTAGTAGGAAGGCTAAAATAAGACAGGTGTTGTTATAATGTCGGCCTGGGCCGAGGTCATGTTGGAGTAGCTGGAACGTCGATTGACTCCCAATCGAGGATCATCACGATTGTGGTGATCCTTGCTACCTCGGATCGTTCCCAACCGCGGTTGATGAATGGGGTAGTCATGGTCTCTGATGTTACCTGACTGAGGTGGCTAGTAATGTCGGCCATGGCCGACCTTGTGTAGGACAAGAGTAATAGTAGCCATTCAGGAGACTTTGTAACCTTGGCCCTCTTATAAACCGAGGTTGACGTCTTCTGAATTGTCAGGTACATTTTGGGCATATCATTAACCCCTAGCCCTTAGTTACCTATGTGAATAGGTGATTGAGGGGTACTTACAAGGCCGAGACCAATCTTTCTTGTGAGCCAATACCATCTTGACACATATAACTTGCTTGAGTGATTGGTGTGTGTTTAAGGTTTGTATATTTGGGTTCCCAAGGCAATGATGAGCCTTGGGAATCGCGCTAAAATGATTGTGGATTTAAAAGCCCCCCATTTCCTCTTTCTTCTTCATTTCTCCCATCAGAGTTCTCTCTTTCTGCCATTTCTCTTCCAAGAGCTTTGCTGATCGATTTGGGGTTTCTTTGTTTCAGATCCACTTCTTGCTCATTCCATCTTCTCTTTACATCTTCATCTCCATATTTTAATAGACATTTATGTTTTTTCCAGTGAACATTTAGGTCTCCAGTTAGGGTTTTATTGGTTTTTCGGTAACATTGCTTTTTTCGGTGACATTATTCTTGCTCTGGAAATCCTCAAAATTTAAGTTTGATCTTTTAGTTAAGTTTTGCCAAGTTGTTCATTTGTGGCTTTGGGTCTTTAAGTGTAGTCTCTTCTTTACATGCTCAGACCTTTATACCAGCTTTTAGAGGATTTCCCCTCTCTTAGGGAGAAGACCGTAGAAAAGATTAAGCAGATAGAGCGAGCCCAAGAGGAAGTTCGTAGGGCTGAGGCCTTCCCCCTCAAACCTATATTTCCACCCCCTCTGAAAGTGATATATCCCGAGCCATCTGTGCCTGCAGAGGTCTCAGTAAAACCCGTTCCGATGTCTGAGTCTAAGTCGTCAACCTCAGACCCTATGTCTGTGGATTCTTTTCAAGAAGCCATGGATTATTCCATCAGGATGGATCAAGCCCCTGACCAAGCTGAGGTTTCTAGCCGTGCCTCATCTAACAAGAGTTCTAGCACTTCGCACTCTTCCTCTGATGTCAAAATTATAGGACCTAGTGTGGATGTTCCCCCAATATTTGATGCTATTCCCTTATCGGTCGCTACAGGGGCTGAGTTTACTCAGAGGTTCCCTGATGGTGCTCCCACCCCACCCAAGCCGACGTTGCCCGAGATGAGGATGATGGTAACAAAAGTGATGTTGACACCTCGGAGGCAGCTGAGATAGAGAGCACTGTTAGCGAGCTCGACCTCTTAGCTTTCAGGCATCTTTATTCCATAGGTCCCTCAAAAAAACTTAGGAGGCCTCTGAGGGATGAGAGGGATTTTAGTGGACTAGATGGTGAGATCTGCCTATATGATCAGATGTTTAAGTTGGGATTTCATCTTCCCATTCATCCCATAATTAGGGTCATATTGTCCTACTTTAACTTGGCTCCTTCCCAACTCTCCCCCAATTCCTGGAGAGTAATGATTGGGGCTGTTGTCTTATGGAGGGCGGTCCATCATTCATACGTTCCCGTCCAGGTCTTCACAGGGTGCTACGTGCCCTTCTCCGCTAGGAATCATCCGAGTTACTATCAATTTTTAGCTCGAAAGTCTACTAAGAAGATGTTGCTGGTTACCCAGACTTCTAACCATAACTGGAAACCAAGATACTTCTTCGCCTTCGGAGCATGGGAATTTGGTGCTTGTGTCCCCTCTTCATCTTTAGAGCCGAGGATACCACTAAGGTGGGGAAAGGTATCGATGGCTTCCAGGGCTGACCCTGGACTAAGCCAGAATAACTTTCAGAAGGTTAAAGACCTTCAAGATCAGGGGGAACATGGTATATTGGTTAAGTATGAGAATTTGATGACCCCCTACTACCTCTCTAAAACTGGCCTTGGGGGGAGTCCTCTGACTGAGCTCCATAAGTCATTTTATCATTTCAACAAGTTATACCTCTGATTTTGTTATGTCTCTGATTTTTTAACTCATATCTTTCTATTTGTAGAGCGTCCAAAGGAAGTTTTAGACGACATTTGGGAGATGGCAGCCCCCAGCCTTACAAAACTAGTGAAGAAAGCAGGTCTAACTACACCTTCTCCTCCTCCTCCTACTTCAAGGGACGAGGCCTCTAAGAAGAGGAGTTCCAATGACCCTGCCCCTGAGGATAAGAGGCAGAAAAAGAAAACTTCCAGGGGGGATCGCGCGATCCCCATCTCCTCCGAGGACGCACTAGTTGCTCGTCTTGAGCAACTGAAGATCGACGACAGCCTTATCGGCCAGAGTTTGAAGGCCTTGGATGCCATCATCTCCATAATGAACGACTCTGATAAGCGGTTTTATCGATCTCTAGACAACCCTCTGCTGGCCGAGTTCTCCCTCCATCGATCTATCCAAGTAAGACTTTTTCTTTTGATAAATAGGTGTAACATCGGTTTTGAATTATACCATCTCTTGAACTGACATTTCTGCACATGTTTTGCAGGGTCTCCTCACCATGCACCAGTTCATTGACAGGACTCTGAGGAAACTTCCTCTAATTGAGAAGGGCAAAGAGGCCCAAAAGACTGAAGTTGCTCTGAATACCGAAGTGGAGCGTCTAAAGGCCTCCTTAGAGAAGTCTGAGGCTAATGTTAAGCGGCTGGAGAAAGACATGTACAAGCTTAAGAAGGATCATATCTCTGCTCTGAAAACTCAGGCTGACTCTCTCCAACACAAGGTCGATGTCGCTGTGAAGGCTGCTCTGGATGACGCCTCAGAGAAGATTTTGGAGGACTACAAGGTCTCTGACGAATTTATCAGCCTTGGCTTTGAATACCTCAAAAGGGGTGTTAAGGCCACCGGAAAATGGGTTGCAATGAAAGAGAAAGAGTCAGGGAGCTTGGCAGCCTCTGACTTCGTTGGTCTGGGTTATGCCGATCCTCAGTTTACTCAGGCCTTGCAAGAGGTCGAGGAAAAAGGAGGTTCTGCACCTGCTGAGACTGCTCAACAAGAAGACACAAGGACTCAAGACGTTTGAAAAGCCCCTAATTTTTTAAAATCTTAAAAAATATATTTCTTTTTTATGAATAGATGTGGAAGCGATATAATGGTTCAACTTAAAACAAATTTTAATTTCTTAACAAATTAAAATTAAACCAAGTGAAATTAAATTAATCCATTAAAACATTTTCACTTAAACATAATTAATCCAAGTCCTAGAATTTGCCTAAGTCATATTTTTCAATAATTCCAAAACTAGGCCAAATCAATTTTAACAAATGACTTGAATAAACTTAAACGTTACCCAATACTAATTTGCACCAAATTAAACAATTAGTGATTAAATTAAACCAATTTTATCTTTTTACCTAAGCATGCGTTCTAGGTGATTTTGCAAAAGATAAAATAAACAATTAATCCACTACGCCGCGATGTACGAGGAAAAACCCACAACGAGAAACAACCTCGGACGACCCTATCCTCAAATCCACTAAGTACGGAATTTACATTTACAAGACCAATGATTTACTTTCTCAACTCGAACCCTCTCAAGCCTTGATGCGTCTTCTTGTAACCACCTCTACCTAGAGGATAACCATGGAGCTCCACCGTGATCTCGGAACCATCGATCGGACAATAGGTACACCGTCAACCACACATGGTGCCTTTCACCATGTGAGAGAGCTGCAGCTAAACAATTATTCTTCTTTGAGGGATTTAGAAGAAAACTCAAACTTCTCTTCAAACGGTAGAGATAAACTAAAGCCAAAATGCTCCAAGCAAAGTATATGTATATATGAACTTGGAAGAAACAAATATGGGTGTAACTAAGTGTTTGAAGGATTTTTCTTTATAGAATCAACATTCAAACTCATGAATTTTTTCTTGGAAGAATCAACTCTCAAAATTCTCTCTAGGAGTTAAAATATTATGAAAAAGTTAGGTTACAAAATTTGGTTCCCGCACTATAATAATCTGTCAAAAGTTAGTGGGGTAAGGGAGTGGGAAACATGGGTAAAAACTATTAAAAACTTTCAAACAAATTTCCCGCTTGATATCTCGTTCGAACGAGATTTTCGTTTGAATGAAGTCTCGTTCGAACGAGGCTTCTAACGAAGTTCCAGTGTGAACTTGTTAGAAATCTCGTTGATAATCTCGTTCGAACAACCACCTCATTCGAACGGAATTTCAAACGAAGTTCCAGTGACCAATATGGGAACTCGTTGGCAAACTCGTTCGAACGACTTGTGGTTCGAACGATAATCTCGTTCGAACGACACTTCGAACGAACTTACAGAAAGTTCCAAAAATAGCATTTTTATCCCAGAATAATACCCAATAAACTTGTTCCAAGATCCTATATATATATAAAATGCATTCATACCTTAGGAGCATGGAACCACTGTTGATGACGTAGAAACAAGGCACTTAAACATGACATTTGATGAAGCTTTATACTCTTTGCCACTACGTCTTCAACTAAACACATCATAGGCTTGAATATGCACACTTGAACACTATCCTATGACATAAACGTTTTTGTCCGGAATTGAGCCAAAACTACAAAGGACTCAATTGAAAATTTGTGTCCTTACAAATCTCCCCCTTTGGCTATTCCGGGACAAAAACTAAACAAAAATCCTAAAGGGCCGTCAAGCCCTACTAAACTAAAAAATATCCCACCCAAAATAAAAATACAGTGCTTGACTCAAACAACCCAAGGATCAATATATTTACCCGATGATGAACGTTGCCATTTAGAATAATTCCTGCACACTTACGCAAACTATCAAACGCATAGGGAATATTAATATATTAAATGCAAAAATAAATACTCCCTCTAAATGAATTCTCCCCTTTTATCAAATAAATGACTTACTTAGAAAGACGTCTCCCCCTAAGATAAATCTCCCTAAACTAATATATGATAGGTTTAGATACCATTTCTCCCCATATCATTCTCCCCCTTTTTGTTCTGGAATAGACAAAGGCTAAAGAATCAAAACTTAACTTATCTCCACCTATTAAAGAATATACAGCCCTTAAACTAAACAAGGGATAAATAAAATGGGATAAGAAGCTAAACATGCATTAGTGCATAAAGTGATGAGAACATTAAAGCACATAAGCAACTAAAAATCAACTAATCCAATAAATAACATCGGATACCGACTAGGATGCAATAAAATGATACCAATATGATATATAAAGTATTAAGCATGTGATATCAACAAAGAATGCAACAAGATGGATACCAATTATGAATTAAAGCGTAGATGGACTAGAAAAGCAAGGCAAAGACCAATAACAAACACAATATATTCAAACTAAGCATAAGTACACACAAATAGATATAAACACCAAAATGACACAAAACACAATAAGTTTTTCACACTAGTATGGCAAAAATGTATCATATGGAAACGAAAGTGTTGGGATGTGAACTAGAAACAATTAAATTTAGACCCAATCACTTAAAACATGTTCACGGAGTTCTCAATTGATTACAAACTTCATCACATTTGAATATAACCTCATGTGACAATATAGATTGAACTCAATGAACAAACATACACAATGCATACAAGCCTAGACTTTTGATGATTCGACAAACCAATAGAGTTAAGACATTGAAAACGCAACTAGGATAAACGGACATTGTGCAAACCGTTGATATATCATCCAAACTCCCTCAATAAGCATATATATTATTCTTTTGAATGAATAAATCAACTAAACATAGGCCTTAGCCACTATTTTTATTTTTAATGCCATATTTTCTTTTAGGCCTTTGGACCACATATTTCTTTTAGGTCCAAACAAACGGTGGCTTACTATTCGCAAAGGATAATAAATCATTTCGGAGCCCTTCCCCGTGAACATTCATATATCACATTTTTTATATCTCACAAATCTCACGGGCAACGGATTTTGACATGCACTAGTCCTCCTAGCTCACATAACATGTAGATGACAAGATTGGAAGGGGAACACCTCACAAATCTCAAATATACATATGAAGTTAAAATTTCAAATGAGCTCGTGCATGTGTGAATTGATGCATATAAAAATAGAATCCATTTAAATCAACACAAAATCCAACTACTCCATGTAAGCATGGTAAAGAACATAATAAGGATTGACAATCTAAACCAAAAGTTCTAGCCACATGGGAGCGTGAAAGATGAGATTCAAATACAAGTATATGCCACATAAAGTGTGTCAAACTAAAATACATGCATAATAAAAATCTTTTTGATTTTTTGAAATTTTTAACCAAATATATAAAATATATACTCAAAAGACACACAAAAATCATTTGTATTTTCATTAATCTTAAATTGCTAAAAAGATAAAATGCAAACGATAAACAAAAATCTTTTCGTATTTTTCATTTAATGCAAAAAAAATGAAAGAAGTATAATACAAAAGATAAACAAAAATCATTATTTTAGCATGTGTTTAAGAATGGAGCATAGACTAGAATATAACTAAGCAAGCATACAATTAACATGGATGATATAGCATGAAGCACAAAAAGCTAAAGTATGCAAATAAAACTAACACATTCAACATTTAGATTTTGCAAGAGAGGAACCATGTGAAAGTAAATGAGAATAAAAAATCCTATCTTGTAAAGCTACCAAGTGGGATCTCCTAACCCAAACTAATGAAGAGTGACTATCTCGGGGTGAAGGAATCTTGGCCTCATTGGTTGCCTTACATTGGGATTTTCTAGAAAATATTTTAAGATCAAAACAATATTTCTTAAGATGACCTTTTCGACCACAATGAGCACAAGTAAAAACATATAAAAAAGATTTACCTAAGGAGTGATCTCTAAATGCTTTCCTAGGCGATTCTCCTAAAAAGTTGGTTTTGGCTTTGTGATTTGATTCATTACAAGTATCGAAGCCTAAACCACAAGTGTCATTTTTAATTTGGACCGTTCCTAATATTTTATCTAATTTTTCCGAACGACACTCCAAATCAAATTTGACATTAGTAGAGTCTTTTAATTTATTTTCTAATTCTAGGATGTTAGACTCTAATAAAACATTTCTCTCTTCTAACTCGAGAAGCTCCTTTTTCAAGGATTCCATTAAACCTCTAAGGCTATCTCTCTCGCATTCTAAATATTCTAGCTTCTCTCGAAGAGATCTCTCTCGTGTCCTAAGGTCTTCAACCAACACACTATTATTAATGACCTTGACACGTTCTTTCAAACTAGCTTCTAACTTCAAATTAGCTCTTTTTAATTTAATTGATTCTTCATATAATTCTTGAAAAGCATTTTGAAGTTCACTCACATTAATCCCTTCTTCATTTTCACTCTCTCTTTCTTCTCCACTCTCACTATAATAAAAAATAAGGGAATCATAAACTATAACCTTGGAAGTTTCATGTGTTAAATTTTCATCTATAAATGAGTTCTCACTATCACTAACATGACTAGCCATAAAAGCCACAAAGTTGGGCTTAGTGGAGGAATCAGGTCCCTCTTCCTCATCACTATCACTAAGGGTCGCATTATATGAAATGGGTCGCTTATCCTCTTTCCTTAGTTTAGTGGGGCACTCAGAAGCCCTATGGCCATACCCTTCACAACCAAAACACATATTTGACTCGTCCCTATTTAAATGCTCGTTAGAAGATTTAGGGATCCTTTCGGCTTTGTCGTACTTAGAAGTTTCAAATGTCTTAAAATCATTTTTAAATTTATCTTTGTTCAATTTAAGAAATTTTCTAAATTTCTGAGCAAACAAGGCCCTGTCTTCCGAGTCACTATCACTCTCGCTCTCTACTACTTGTTTGACCTCTTTTCGGGCTTTTAAAGAAATGCACTTTTTAATTTTCTTTCCAGTTTTAGAGGGAAACATGTGTAGTTCATAGGTTTGTAAATCACCTACGAGCTCTTCTAATTTCATAGAAGCTAAAGTGGGTAAAGAATTTAAAACGGTCACTTTCGGAATAAATCTACCGGGAAGGGACCTTAAAATTTTCTTTACAACATGGTTGTCGGGTATTTTCTCTCCCAAATTAAAAGATGAATTAATAATACCGGAAAGTCTAGTATAAAATTCATCAAACGTTTCTTTTTCATTCATTTTGATAGTTTCAAATTGAGTGGTGAGGTTTTCGAGTTTAGAAGCTTTAACGATACTTGTACCTTCATGAGTGAGTTGTAAAATATCCCACGCTTCTTTAGCGGTCTCACATGTCATAATGCATCGGAATTCATCCGGTGTGACAGCGCTAAACAAGGCGTTTAAACCCCGGGAATTAAAGTTTGAAAGTTTAAATTCACCCTCACTCCATTTATCGGTCGGGTTGGGAACACGTTCATTTTCTACTAAATGAGTTGGTGGAGACCACCCGTTAACTACTGATAACCAAACCCTCCCGTCGATAGATTTAAGTGCCAATTTCATTCGCGCTTTCCAGTACGCGTAATTAGAACCATCGAAAATAGGAAATCTTGAAAATGGGGAAAATTCCATTTAACCAAAAATTATTTAAAGGATCTTAACGAAATGATTTATCGCTTTGGCTCTGATACCAATTTGAAAAGCCCCCAATTTTTTAAAATCTTTAAAAATATATTTCCTTTTTATGAAATAGATGCGGAAGCGATGTGATGGTTCAACTTAAAACAAATTTTAATTTCTTAACAAATTAAAATTAAACCAAGTGAAATTAAATTAATCCATTAAAATATTTTCACTTAAACATAATTAATCCAAGTCCTAGAATTTGCCTAAGTCATATTTTTCAATTATTCCAAAATAGTCCAAATCAATTTTAACAAATGACTTGAATAAACTTAAACGTTACCCAATATTAATTTGCACCAAATTAAACAAGTAGTGATTAAATTAAACCAATTTTATCTTTTTACCTAAGCATGCATTCTAGGTGATTTTGCAAAAGATAAAATAAACAATTAATCCACTACGCCACGATGTACGAGGAAAAACTCACAACGGGAAACAACCTCGGAGGACCCTAGCCTTAAATTCATTATGAACGGAATTTACATTTACAAGAGAGATGACTTACTTCCTCAACTCTAACCCTCTCAAGCCTTGACTCATCTTCTTGTAACCACCTCTGCCTAGCGGATAACCACGGAGCTCCACCGCGATCTCGGAACCACCGATAGGACAATAGGTACACCGTTAACCAGAGATGGCGCCTTTCACCATGTGAGAAAGCCGCAGCTAAATAATTCTTCTTATTTGAGGAATTTAGAAGAAAACTCAAACTTCTCTTCATATGGTAGAGATAAACCGGTGCCAAAATGCTCCAAACAAAGTATATGTATATATGAACTTGGAAGAAACAAATATGGGTGTAACTAAGTGTTTGAAGGATTTTTCTTTATAGAATTAACACTCAAACTCATGAACTTTTTCTTGGAAGAATCAACTCTCAAAATTCTCTATAGGAGTTAGAATATTATGAAAAAGTTAGGTTACAAACTTTGGTTACCGCACTATAATAATCTGTCAAAAGTTAGTGGGGGTAAGGGAGTGGGAAACATGGGTAAATACTGCTAAAAACTGCCAAAAAAAATTCCCTCCTGATATCTCGTTCGAACGAGATTTTCGTTCGAACAAAGTCTCATTCGAACGATTCTTATAACGAAGTTCCAGTGTGAACTCGTTAGAAATCTCGTTCGAACAACCATCTCGTTCGAACAACATTTCGAATGAAGTTCCAGTGGCCAATATGGGAACTCATTGGCAAACTCGTTCGAACGACACTTCGAACGAACTTACAAAAAGTTCCAAAAATATCATTTTTAGCCCAGAATAACACCCAATAAACTTGTTCCAAGCTCATATATATATATATATAATGCATTCATACCTTGGGAGCATGGAACTACTGTTGATGACGTATAAACGAGGCACTTAAACATGGCATTTGGTGAAGCTTTATACTCTTTGCCGATATGTCTTCAACTAAACACATCATAGGCTTGAATAGGTACACTTGAACACTATCCTATGACATTTACGTTTTGGCCCGGAATTGAGCCAAAACTACAAAGGACTCAATGTGAAATTTGTGTCCTTACAATGTTGGTCCTCAAGATGATGGGGTAGAAGTGACCAACCTCGGCCACGGAAGTGTGGGAATGGTCACCAACCCTGAGATTGCAGATATTTAAGACCCATTTTGTAAAGCTCTTACTATACATTTTTTTCACGATCCTTGTCGATTTGTAACTTCTGATAACATTTCCTGTTAGCTCTTGACTTGTAATTCTTAACTTCATCTGGTTTACCTATGAAGAGGGATTTATTTCTTTTGATAAATGTTATTTGAATGGTTTTCTATGTCATGCAATGTGTTTGTATTAACGTCTGAACCCTCAATATAATGGTGTCTCTATTAACCTTATAACATTATCTAAGGTCTGGGGTCCTCCAAGTATGATGTTCACCTCAGACCTTGTTACCAAGTTATGATATTTAAAGTCTAAGGTCATTAAACTAAGATGTTACCCCCATAAAATATTCACCAAATTAATGATGTTTAAGATCTGAGGTCATCAAACTAAGATGTTACCCCCATAAAATATATATTCACCAAATTAATGATGTTTAAAATCTGAGGTCATCAAACTAAGATGGCACCCCCATAAGATATTCACCAAATTAATGATGTTTAAGGTCTGAGGTCATCCAAGTGTGGTGTTTACCTCAGATATTGTCACCAAACTATGATGTTTTAAGGTCTAAGGTCATCCAAGTGTGATGTTACCCCCATAAAATATTCACCAAATTAATGGTGTTTAAGGCCTGAGGTCATCCAAGTGTGATATTCACCTCAGACCTTGTCACCAAACTATGATGTTTTAAGGTCTGATCTTATCAACTAAGATGTTACCCTCATAACATGTTCACCAAATTAATGATGTTTAAGGTCTGAGGTCATCCAAGTGTGATGTTCACCTCAGACCTTGTCACCAAACTATGATGTTTTAAGGTTTGAGGTCATTCACCAAATTAATGGTGTTTAAAGTCTGAGGTCATCCAAGTGTGATGTTCAGCTCAGACCTTGTCACCAAACTATGATGTTTTAAGGTCTAAGGTCATCCATGTGTGATGTTACCCCCATAAAATATTCACCAAATTAATGGTGTTTAAGGTCTGAGGTCATCCAAGCGTGATGTTCACCTCAGACCTTGTCACCAAACTATAATGTTTTAAGGTCTGAGGTCATCAACTAAGATGTTACCCTCATAACATGTTCACCAAATTAATGATGTTTAAGGTCTGAGGTCATCGAAGTGTGATGTTCACCTCAGACCTTGTCATCAAACTATGATGTTTTAAGGTCTGAGGTCATCAACTAAGATGTTACCCTCATAACATTCACCAAAGCATAATGAACCAAGAGTTGACACAGGAACTGATCTTCTCATTAATAATCTCCTCATAAGTTAATACATTTATATAGGAATCATTACAACATCATATGTAATAATTTTTCAAACGATCAGCATTCCATGGATTGGAAAAAGGTTCCCCTTCAAGGTTTTCTAACCTGTAGGTCCCGGGTACAAACTCCTCGATCACTTTGTAAGGGACATGCCAATTTGGGTGAAGCTTGTTAGCCTTCTGCAACGTCTTCTTCAGCACTAGGTCTCCCACGGCTATGGGTCTTGATTTCACCCTTTGATTGTAGAACTTTGATGTTCTCTGTTGGTAGGCTGCCTGTCTGATCTCTACGTCTTCCCTTCTTTCTTCAATCAAGTCTACATCTTCCCTTCTATGATTGGGGAGTCCTACCTCTGTTGGTATGACATCTTCTGAGCCATGTGCTAACATAAAGGGGGTTTATCCCATTGGTGTCCTAGCTGTTATTTTGTAGGTCCATAATACAACATAAACCTCTTCAGTTCATCTCCTCTTAGCTTATTCTAACCTCTTATTGATCCCGTCGAGGATTGTTCTATTTGTGACTTCGGTCTGACTGTTTACCTAAGGCCGGCCAGGAGAAGAGAAAAATTGCTTGATCCCAACTCTCTCGCAATACTTTTCTAAAGAAGAATTCTTGAACTGGATTCCGTTGTCCGAGATGAGGGTGTTTGGAAGGCCATGTATGCATATGATGCTCTTCCAAATGAATTGGAAGGTCTTCTACTCTGTAATCATGATCATCGGCTCAGCCTCCACCCATTTGGACAAATAGTCAATGGCAACTATAAAAAACCTGTAGTTGTTCACAGCTCTTGGTAAGGGACCCACCAAGTCAATTCCCCAAACTGCGAATGGCCAAGGAGAACTTATTGACATCATAGGCTGATGAGGTTGATGGGGGATAGTGGATAATCTTTGGCATTTGTCATACCTCTTCACATCGGCTCTAGCATCCTTGGCCAAGGTTGACTACCAGTATCCTTACATAATAATCCTCTTGGCCAAAGGTCTTCCACCTATGTAGCTGGAGCAATAACCCTCGTGTACCTCCTGTAGGATGCGGGGGACCTCTGTGGGATGAACACATCTGAGGAGGGGTAACAGAAATCCCTTTTTATATAGGACATCTCCTATTATTGAGAACTTTGCAGCTTTGTACCTTAGTTTTCTCCTCTCTAGCTTTGATTCGAGCAGCTCCCCCTCTCTGATATATTTGATGAGGGGGTCCATCCATGAGTCCCCCAGGTTCAAATTGAGGCAAGTGCTTCTAATATCTTCTTCTTCAATGGTCGACTTGAGCAGAATCTCGACAGGTACCGTCCTTCTAATTTCCGTCCTTATTGCTGAAGCCAACCTTGCTAGTGCATCTGCATGGCTGTTGTTTTATCGACGTACCCTTTTCATCTTTACCTCTTAGAAACCTTCTAGCATCATTCTTACCCTCTTCAGGTATTTGGCCATCCTTTCATCCTTAGCTTCATAAACTCTAAACACTTGGTTGACAACTAATCTCGAGTCACTGTGAAGTAGGAGTCGACCAATCCTAAGGGTCTTTGCCAAGGAGAGACCTGCTATCATGGACTCATATTCTGAATCGTTATTTGATGCCTTGAAGTTAAACCTTAGTGCATATTCAACATTGGTACCATCTGGAGTTGAAAGTATCAGCCCTGCTCCACTTCCACTTTTGCAAGAAGACCCATCAACGAAGAGGTTCCAAACATCTTCATTCGTTATGAAGCTTCCCTCTGGCAGGGTTCCTTGCTTAAAGAGGTACCTGTCTTCCTCATTCTCAGCCACTCTATTTCTGGCCTTATTGGACACAACCTCTTCCGGGTCTCAGAAGATGTTGCTGTTTGATCCCTCTGCAGTCTCTAGGTTATTCTCGACCTCGGCCTCTACCTATGTGAACTCAGCAATAAAATCTGCAAGTGCACTCCCTTTAATAGCCACCCTGGGTTGATAAGTAAGGTCATACTCTCCCAACTCAATGGCCTAGGTCATCAACCTACCTGATTTCTTAAGTTTGTGAAGGACCTGCCTTAGTGGGGAGTCAGTGAGGATGACCATAGAGTGGGCTTAGAAGTAGGGCTTCATCTTCTTGGAAGCATGTATCAAAGCGTAGGCCAACTTCTCCATCTGAGGATAGTTTCGTTTAGACCTTTAAAGGGCCTTACTGTTGAAGTATATAAGCCTTTGGACCCCAACGTCTTCCCGTACTATGGATGAACTTATAGATGACTCAGACACTTCTAGATAAACATATAAATTCTCTCCTACTATGGGTCGAGATAAGAGAAAGGGAGATCCGTGGTAGGACTTGAGCTGATTAAAAGCCTCATCACACTCTTTGTCCCATTCGAATGACTTTTTAAGCACCTTAAAGGACGGAAGACACTTGTTCGTTTCTCTGGAAATAAATCTGTTGAGTGCAGCTACTCTTCCCATGAGCCTCTGAACATCCTTGATATTTCTTGGTGTCTTCATGTCAAGTAAAGTCTTGATTTTCTTAGGGTTCACCTCTATTCCCCTCCGGTTGATGATGAATCCAAGAAATTTCCCAGCTCCTACCCCAAAGACACACTTCATGGGATTGAGTTTCTTTCTGTATAAGTCCATGGTATCGAAGATCTTTTCTAGGTCTGCTACATGAGCGTAGGACTTTAAGCTCTTCATTAACATATCGTCTACATACACCTCCATAGTCTTTCCTATTTGATTTTCAAACATCTTATTCACAAGACGTTAATATGTTTCCCCTGCATTTTTCAAGCCGAAGGGCATAGCCTTGTAATAATATGTCCCCTTGTCAGTGATGAAGGCTGTCTTCTTTGACCAGAATACGCATCCATAAAGCTCATGAGCTCATGCCCTGCTGTGGCATCCACCATCTGATCGATCCGAGGTAAGGGATAACTATCTTTAGGGCAAGACTTGTTCAGGTTGGTGAAATATACGCACATCCTCCATTTTCCATTGACCTTGGGAACAATGACGTCGTTTGATAACCACTCCGGATATATGACTTCCCTGATAAACTTGGCCTCTTTGAACTTCCTTACTTCTTCCCGGATGACGCCATACTTTTCCCTAGAATTACTTTTCATCTTTGTTTAATTGGCTTAGCATCCTTAGTCACGTTGAGTTTATGGTACATAACCTTAGGATCGATGCCAAGCATGTTCCAATGGCTCCAAGCTAAGACACTCTGCCTATTCTTCAAAAAATTTATTAGCTCTTCCTTGATCTCCGCTTTTAAGGCCTTGCTGACCTGGACATTTTTTTTTGGTTCGTCCTCATTGAGGATGATGGATTCTACCTCTTCCATGGCCTCTCCTTTATTCAACTTCGTTTCATCTCTAGGGTTAAGTGTATCAATATTATACATGGTGGTTGCTCTTTTATGGGCCTCTCTCTCTTCGGCTGAGTTGAAGTAGCATTCTCGTGCTATGGTCTGGTCACCCTACATTTCCCCTACCCCATAGGGGGTCAGGAATTTTAGCATCTGGTGAACCGTCGACGGTACGGCCTCAATATACTTAAGGGCTACTCTTCCTATGATGAGGTTATAGGCCGAGAATATGTTTTCATCCATAACGAAAAAATTAATCTTTCGGGTCCACTCATCTCCCATTCGCACGTCCATCTCATATATTCCCAATAGATGAAATTTTTCACCGCTGAAGCCCGTTAATATATGATGATAGGGTACCAGCTTAGCTCGGCTAAGGCCTAGGTTTTTGAAACAAGGCCAGAACATCACATCTGCTGAACTTACTCCATCTACAAGAATTCTCTGTACTGCGCATCCATGCACTCTTATTGTAATTACCAAAGGATCATCACGCAGGGCTAGGATGCCTTTGAAGTCGAGTCGGGAGAACCCGACTATAAGAGTGTCCATATCCACTTTCTTTCTCTACTTCTTGGTTTCTGAAGATGCCAGATTTATCACTTCTACTTTGGCCACTGACTTGGCCTTTGCCACATGAGCTTTTCGGTCAGCCACTTCAGAGCCACCACTTGCTAGTCCTCTGCATATGGTGTTAACACCGAAGGAGATCATACCAACCCTCTTCACTGGGGCGTTGTCATCTTTTGGTGGGAGGTCTGGATCGTCTTCATCACCACCATCCGAGTCATCGTCTCTTCTTGCTGGAGTATCATCGCGACATCTGTCATTTATCTTCTTTTTAGGGTCATCTCTTCCCCTCTTAGGAGCCTTGCCATCAACATACTTCCTCAACTTTCTGGATTTCAACATCTTTTCGATCTCATTCTTTAAGGCGAATAACTTATTTGTCACATGGCCGTGGTCTTGGTTGAACTCACACCATAAGTTATTATTCCTCTTATGCGGAGGAGCCTTCGGCTTCTCAAGCCATCTCAGAGAACGGTCATTCTTGATCTCATTGATGATGTGTTCACAGGTCACAGTTAGAGGGTTATAGCGTGCAAACTTTTCGTCAGCTGACCTCTTCTTTTCGTCCTTTTTTCTTTGAAACTTCTCGCTTATACCACCATTTTCATCCTCATACTTTGCGGCCATGGCCTCTTTAATATTTATGACCTTCCCCGCAGTTACCAATAGCTCTGCCATGGACGTGGGAGGGTCTTCCACAAGTTTCCACAATAACTTCCCATTCTGGAGACCCACTATGATGGCGGTCATGGATATATTCTCTTCGTAGTCTTCAACTTTATGTTTTTCTTTGTTGAATCTAGCAATGTAGTCTCTTAGGCTCTCGTTCTTGCCTTGCTTGACATAAACAGATGGGTGGTCTTCTTTTGAGATCTTACCCAAAACAAAAATTATGAATGAATCTTTCAGCCAAGCCCTTAAAGTTCTCAATTGAATTTTTTGAAAGAGAGGTAAACCAGATGTGTGTTGCTCTCGTCAAAGTCCCGGAGAAGGCTCTGCACTTCATCTCATCTGGTATCGAATAAATGTCCGCCGCTGACTGGTACATCTCAATATGATGTACAGGGTTGGTGCTTCCGTCATACTTGGGAGACACCGTAGGTGGTTTGAACGTGGCAGGGGTTGGGAAACTCACTATCCTAGCCACAAATGGGGAGCCTTATGAGAAACCTCTTTGCAATGGGTCTCGACTTTTGATGAGGTGTCCTATATTTTCTTCAAGACGTTGGATGGAGTCATTCCATGGTCTTGCAACGTCAGGCTAGCCGAGGTTGTCCCCATCCACCTCCAAGGGGTGGACTGAGGGTTCCCCAGCCGCAGCACAATATCGGTTGTTGACCTCTTCTTAGTCCCTACCTCGTTCTATGTGGGGTTGGCCATGATGAGGCCGATGTTCCCCCTCTTCTCTTTGTGAGCCGGCTGCACTTCTCTACCTGAACAACCTCTGTCTGAGGTCATTTAATGGGTCGAGCCTTTCAAAGGCCGACCCTCTGCTCAATCGATCAAAATTTGATCCTCTTTGTTGGGCTCCTTCATCTCTTCTACCTCCACAACCTCAGCTCTGTTGGATAGGACGCACTATGTTATTTGAAACCTCGTACGGCTCCCAACAATCTTCTGAAACATCTTCTACCTCCAAATCATCATACCTATCCTCATGGAAAGGGTGTCTTTGCCTCCCCAGACGTAAACGCCTAGAGTTAGCAACGTCCCTCCTCCGCTGAGGTGTAGGTTGGTCTTTCCACGGTGCCTGGGGTGGTCCCCTGGCTTCAGGATGGGGCCGAGCAGCCACCGAAATAATCATCTCCGGTGAGACCTCAGGTGGTCTCAACATATCTTGACTGAGTTGTGCAAATTTCTTCTTCATTGCTTGTTGCGTTGCAGCCAAAGACCTCAAGGCTGCTGCCACCTCCGCTATTTCAGACTAAGGCGGGGCCTGGCGGGAACTAGGTCCTCCAGCACCAGGCGGTGAAAGAGGTGGTGGTAATTTCGGTGCCATACATTAACACTCAAGTGCTTTGTAACTTAATGGACCTCTTTCAATGGTCAAACAGCTCCACGCAAAGGGTGAGGCTTGGTTCACCACCAGAGTCTCCGTTGAGGTTAAGCAGAAAATAAGGAAGAGATAGCTTCTCGATTCCCACAGACGGCGCCAAAATGATGATGCTGGAAATAGCACCACCAATCAAGGTGTTTGTAAGCTCAAACTAGTGATAACAATGACAACACAAAAGTATACTAAATATAAGAGATTGAGATGAGGAGAAGAGGATGGACACAAATGTTTAAGTGGTTTAGCCAATTAGGCCTACGTCCACTGTGCAAGTGAGTGAATAAGGTCACTAGAATAAGGCACTAATGGCCATGGATACAATCTCTCAATCTTTCTCTCTCTACTGTATAATTGGAGAGAGTTTCAGCTGGGTTTGTTATTCTCAATCCCCCTCTAGGTAGGAGAAGACAAGTATATATAGTGTGTGTGTGGGGGGGGGGGGGGGGGGGGGGAGTAATGCACCCCCCATGCATTCAATGAGAATGTGTGTGTTGATCTAGCCAATCTAATGAAGACATCTGTCCCTCTCACATGTAGAGAATGATGATGAAATATTCCCCCACGTGAGGGGGTTGATTCGGTTACAACTGATTTTATACACGTATTCCTATCCTTGCATATGCTTGTCTATGCTCGACTGTCTTTGATTGATACTAACCTCGGCTTGTAAGAGTAAGAGGTTGGCGAGGTCCGGCTGCTGCTCAATCCGAGGTTATCCATGATGACCCTCGGCTTTGTAGGAAGCTGAAATAAGATAGGTGGTGTTATAATGTCGGCCTGGGCCGAGGTCATGTTGGAGTAGATGGAACGTCGGCTGACTCCCAGTCGAGGTTCGTCACGATTGTGGTGATCCTTGCTACCTCGGCTCGTTCCCAGCCGACGTTGATGAATTGGGTAGTCGTGGTCTCTGATGTTGCGTGAGGTGGCTAGTAATGTCGGCCATGGTCGACCTTGTGTAGGACGAGAGTAATAGTATCCAATCAGGAGCCTTTGTAACCTCGGCCCTCTCATGAGCCGAGATTGACGTCTTCTGAATTGTCAGGTACATTTTGGGCATAACATAAGGTATCTAGCTCCAAAATCTGCAACACCCGGTGATTTTTAACCATAAATAATTCGTTTTGAATTAAAAATCAGATTTTTTTTATGGATTTAATTATTTTTGGCAATTAAAAATGATGGTTTGATTTTATTAAAATGAAATTTGTAATCAAAATCGTAATCAAGATTAAATTTAAGATGTTATAACTCTTTATATAAAATTGGGGTTTTCTCGGCGGTTCAGGTTGCCCTAGGGGAGAACCGGTTCGTGCCGATAGATTTTGCGCAGGTTGCTATTTTGTTTAGTGTTTGAGTTATATCAAAACTCTTCCACTTTGCCATATAAATTAGACTCGGGCTTAGAATTTTAAAACACTTTGAATCCTCCTAAAAAATCAGCAACCTCTCATATTTTCATCCCCTCTCATCATAAAACCCTAGCCCCATTTATAAGCAATATTCAACCAAAGATTTGGTGGTTCAAATCGGGTTTTCTCAAGATCATCCAAGAATACATTTTAGTCATCTTCTCGAGAGCAATGTGATTATCAATTCAGAATTCTCATACGATTTTTCAAAGGCGTGGATACTTCTATTCTTTCTCTTTAGTTATATTCATTTTAAATATTGCCTAAACATTAATTTACATATTTTTCTTAAAATAAACTAGAAACCTTAATAAGTGAAAGTGAAATCTATATTGGAATTATTTTTATGTAAAAAATCTTAATATGAATTAAGATGTATAACCCTTGTGTGCTTAGGGTAGAGGATGGATTTTCATTAATGGATGTAGATTTGCATGTTAAAATATCATAATAGCCTTATTAATTAAAAGGGACTTGTGAAATCATATAAAATTATGTAGGTGTGATAAAAGAGAGATTATTGTTGTGTGCACCATAAACTTGCATGATGATGATATTATATTATATTAGTTTCATGAAATAAGTTTTTTAATTATGAATATTTATTGAACATATGAGATTGGATTAATTTGTGAACTTATGAGAAAGTGGTAGAATTTTTGATAAAATGCCTTATGCAACTTATTGATTTAATTATATTTGACACCACGGGAACGACGGGATTTTCGGGTAGTTATGATCTCACATTTATTTTAGGAATGCTTGATAGGTATGGGACTATTAACTTTGTCTTAGTAGTGGTTGACACTTTCTAGGTATGGGATGAGTTAGTATAAATTTTTACGGATGAGATATTCCGGGGTGGGGCTGATTTTTTGTGTCGTTTTGTTGATTCGATAGTTTAGGTGCGAGACTATGATAAAATTAATGGTAGTGAGTCATCCTATATGATAGGGTAGGACGTCTTGTATTTTGGAGACCTCTAGGTATGGGACTAGGGGTAGTCTTGAGGATTTATGCTCTATAATAGGGTAGGACTAATATAAAATAATGAGAAATTGAGAAATCGAGAATTAATGCCTCAGATGATAATCGGGTATTAAAATGGATTGGCGTATTCAATAAGTATGGTACTAACAAAGTATGGGTTGGCTGGCTATTGTGATGTGTGTGTTTGTTGGCATCATCAATAAGTGCAGGGCTAACAGAATACGGGTTAGTTGGTTAATGAAATTGGGTCGGCTGGCTATAACGAGGCGAATGTGTGTGGTGAAAATCTTTAGGCGGGACCGAATAAGTGCAGGACTTAAAAGAAGGTCGACTGGGTATGACGGTGTCACGATAATCATAATTTGATTAATTGAATTAAACGAGTTTGATCGCTTAATATAATTAAGTGACAGAAAAATAATAATTTGGACTTATAAAGTGGTGATCGACTCATGTGGGCAATCAGTGGTAATTTATTTTACTCTCATTGTTAATATATATATCATTTAATTAAAATACTCTATTGTGATGTTTATCATGTATAATTCTATTACATGGGTTCACGGACCCTCATTTTGGGAGAGTAGCTAGTATTCATGCGATGGGCTCTAACCCATTAAGTTCACTAACATTTCAGGTATAGTGCTTGAGTAACTGCATAGGAGTAATTGGAGATATTTTTGGAGATGCAGTTGGAGATCTATTTTAGTTGCATTATTAGTGAGATTATTTCCTTTCAGTTGTTTTAATTTATAAGAGAGTCACTTATGGATTTTTGGTCCATTTGGTTCCAAAGTTGTTTATGGTTTCCTTGTAGAGATTTTAGTTGGATTATCTTCGATTTTATTTATTTATGACGGGAAGTTGGATTTATTTTGGAGATTAACATGGTGATGGATATAATTGGTTGGATGTTTTCATATATTTTCACTGGATTTAATTGCGATATATCTTGTGGAATTAAAGTTATTAATGTCTCATATATCAGTCACATGCTAAGAATGGTACTTAATTTGGTAACGCTCACCATATTTTGGTGGCGGCCATTGCATGAATACGCGGGGTGTTCCTGAGATTTATCCCAATTTTCTTCTGTCACTTTCAAAATGTTCCTAGTCCTAATCACTTCTGATTTCAATTCGTCTTCATGATGCTTAGCATCGTCAAACTCATTACTCATAGTATAAACTTTTCCACGATGGGTGTCCCCCTCACATCTTTTTTTCCTCTCACTCTCTAGCTCACCTTGAAGTATACTGATCAACTTCTCTGAAACGTTTCTATAAGTGGCTATTTGGACATCTCCATCTCTCCTATCTTCTGCCTCACTCTCCCTTATAATATATGGTTTCTGTCCATCAAAATCTAGGTTTACAAAGGCCTCTTGCATATGGAGTTTCTCTAACAAATAATATATTAATTCATGCGTTCATTGTTAGAGAGAAAGAATAGATCCAACATAGCATTTAATTAGTTTGATACCTTCACATACGACTTTTCCAATTCTATTGTCAAAGATACCAATCCCTCTTCACGATAAGATGCAATCATGTTTGCTCTAATCTTACCCCTAATATCCCTATACAATTATCCTTCATCTGTGGACATAAGGCTATCAATTTTAGGGGTAGGCACCCTTCTTCCACCTTTAGGACTAAGACATTATTTATCTAAGTTTGTTCTAACTTGTTCAGACACTATTTCAACATGAGAAAGTGAGAGTTTCCTAACCATGGAGTCGATATTGGGGGTGGTCTATTGAATGACTAAAGTCATCACTGAAGAAAAAGGTCCATCTAAAAACTCTGGGGGAGCTCATAAGGTAATAACTTTGGGCGTTTGATTCGAAATCGATGGTCTGACTTGAATGTCCAAGGTAGCTTTCGCAACAAAAGCTTTGTTAACTTTCTTCTTACTAGGCAAGGAGTCTGCAAATAATGAAGGAAGATAAAGGCGATGTAAAGTTAAGTAAACATACTTAAATCATGCAAATAATTCGTCGATGTGCTTACTGTGACACCCCGCCTATTCTAATCTCGGGTGATCAGTCCATTATTGAATTAAACAGGAATCATTAGTGGTTTCATTCTTGGCATCACTGTCGAAATCCAATTAATTTACTAATACCCTAATGGCCCAGTGTCAAAATTTAATCTTATTGTTAACATGCAATTAATTTAAATTGAATAATTCACATTCCCCATTTCAATAAATATAGTAATAATGATAAAACACTGAGATGAATAAATAGGCCTGGAATAACACTCTAGAAAAAAATCTGAATACAATCATCCATAATAATAATCCAACTCCAATACAGAAACTAAATAAACATACAATGTCTCGACATGCCCGAATGAGATAAATAAAATGACAATCAGGATCTGAAAGATGTGAAGGCGTCTACCACCATGATCATGTAACTTCCATAACAGCTGGATCATGTCAAATAAAGGAATCCTAAGCTGGCATCCCTGTGGCTGGGCACCTAAAATGTTTAAAAAATATATATTTGAAATGGGTCAGAGCCCAAGTAAAATAGTTTGAAAACATTTTAACAAGTATTTAAAATGCATTAAAGATTAGATGTTAGATAAATGTTAGCTTCACTTGTTTTCACTTGAGATCCTCACCTATAAACTATTGTGCATGCCTAACATACTACTATAACCCACCAAGCTATGCTACCCACCTAACTAGTCTGATTTATATATCTTCACATCTAATAATTGATAGTGCCCACCCGTATTGCCCATATACTACGCTACTACATTTCCCATTTCTTTATATTCATTAAGAGTCACCAGTTTATAAATAAGTTCTCATACTCTTAGGATAATTTATATATCACTGTATGTCATACCTACTAACTCACTCATAGTAGAATCAATCACTCGTATATATATATATATATATCACTTATATCATATATACATACACGACACCCCTAGGTGGAAACTTGCGGTGCGAGATTACTCTGCTATCAAGTCCCGATAGTTCACGTAATAAATATGGACATCGGTTCTGATAATATCCCTTGAACCATACATTAAATCACACATATTGGAGGCGAAAATAGTTCTAAGCCTTTGTAATACGCACATACTTAACGCACCCAAATGACCGGTCACACCCTTATTCACACAAGTGGTGCTCAATCCCTAAGTTCTATGTTTTGAGGCACAAGTCAATATCCCCCAATGGGCTCATCAGAATAAGTTTGTCAACGACGCAAAACCTCCCATGATAGCAAGTAGCCTAGGTATGTCTACACATAAATATTTACACAATAGGCATCCACACATCATATTTATTTATTTATAAAACATTAGAATAGGTGCACACTCAACCTATAATATATGTCTCATACGTAGTATATATAACTCCCGAATATTCTATGCATTATCAATTTACCATTATACAGTTGGAACGTAGATCGGGAGGAAAAAAAAGACAATTTCGACATCTTTTTGGTAGAAATCTGACCCACCTTATCAGGCGAGTATTTATCTTGCTACCTTTTGAGCATATATAACATCCATGTTAGTATAGGATGATTAATCTCATGAAAAATAAATGATGGCTTTGAATTGGAGAATTAAATTATGATTTTGGGTAGGAATTGCATGTAGACATAATTCTTACACAATTAAAATTCAAAATTAGGTAATATGTGAAGAAGAACAAGAAAGAAATCTGGATATTTTGATAAGAAGACATGAAGAACATAAAATCTAGGGTTTTGAGGAATTAATGAATTTATCTGTTCTTAGATGGATTTCGTATAGTTTTGATGTGTTATTTATGTTAGAAATCATCCCTAGACATATATTAGATGTTTGGTTATGTCGGTCAAGAATTTCAGAAGGTTTAAGGAAGGTTTGAGGTGTCAAAAATGGAAAATGAGTTAGAGAAGAAGAAGGTTCGCAGTTCAGGTACGGAGAACCAGTTCGATTTTGAGGCCGAATAGGTTCGATTTACTTATTTGTCAAATTTTGAAATTTTTAAATCTTTTCGTTATGATTGCATGGGCACGGACTTCATTTATTTTTTATTTTTTTGAATTAGTTAAGATTTTTCTACGGAAAGGTGTCTAAGATTGAAATCTGTAGTCAGAAATTAAATCGGGTTATAAAATTAGTTATGAACTATACGAGGACTTTTGTAATTTTAATAGACCTATAGTTAAGGCTTGGGCTAATTCATAATTATGATAAAATTATACTAGGGTCCGTGAGATTTAACCAATTTTCTTGTGCAATGGGAATTTATGTATTGGGTTATGGGAAGAATAAATGATAACCTAAGGATTAGTACCAGTAGAATAGTGAGATGTTAATTTCTGAAATTTCTTAAAGGATGATGAGGATCCTTCGGGTAGAGAATAAAACGCGGGAAAAATACGATGAGTATTATAATGGTAAATTGATAACACGTAAAATATTCGGTAGTTATATATACTACGTATGAGACATATACCATAGGTTGAGTGTGCACTTATGCTAATGTTTTTTTAATAAATAAATAGGATGTGTGGATGCCTATTGTGTAAATATTTATGTGTAGACATACCTAGGTTGCTTGCTATCACGTCGTGGACAATCTTATTCTGATGAGTCCATCTAGGTGATATTGACTTGTGACTCAGAACATAAAACTTAGGGATTGAGCACCACTTGTGTGAATAAGAGTGTCACCGATCATTTGGATGCGTTAGGTATGTGCGTATCCCAAAGTCTTAGAACTATGTTCTCCTCCAATACGTGTGATTTGATTTATGGTTCAAGGAAGATTATCCGAATCAATATCCTTATTTAGTACCTGATGTACCCGAACTTGATAGCAGAGTAGAACCGCACCGATGGTTTCTACCTAGGGGTGCCGTGTACGTATATATATATATATATATATATATATATATATATATATATATATATATAGAGAGAGAGAGAGAGAGAGAGAGAAGCTATAGTACATCATGCTCTATGCATCACTCGTGCATCACACCTAATTCTAGGTCCTAAAAAACTTTTTTTTTCAAATTTTATATTTTTTCCTTGAAATTAACCTTCCAATAAACCCATATGCAAAAAATTAGGTCAAAGTACATTTTGTAGCAATTTTTACAAAATCCACAAAAACTGCTACAATGACCTTATTTATAAGGGTCTGCGCCAACAGTTTTTTGTGGATTTTTTTAAAATAGCTACAAAATGTTTTTGAACCTAATTTTTTGCATATGGGTTTATTGGAAGGTTAATTTCAAGGAAAAATATAAAATTTGAAAAAGAAGTTTTCTAGGGCCTAGAATTAGGTGTGATGTATAGTGCATGATGTAGATGAACCTCTCTCTCTCTCTCTCTCTCTCTCTCTCTCTCTATATATATATATATATATATATATATATATATATATATATATATATATATATACAAATGTGGTTGATTCTACTACGAGTGAGTTAGTAGATAAGATAGATAGTGATATCTAAATTATTCTAAGAGTATGAGAACTAATTTATAAACTAGTGACTCTTAACGAATATAAAGAAATGGAAAATGTAGTAGCGTATTGTATAGGAAATACAGGTGGGCACTATCAATTATTAGACATGAATAGATATAAATCAGACTAGTTAGGCGGTTAGCATAACTAGGTGGGTTAGAGTAGTACGTTAGGTGAGCACAATAGTTGAGAGGTGAGGATCTCAAGTGAGAGCACATGTATCTAACATGTATCTAATATGTAATCTTTAATGCATTTTAAATACTTGCTAAAATGTTTTCAAAATATTTTACTTGGGCTTTGACCCGTTTCAAATCCATTTTTTTAAAACATTTTAGGTGCCCAACCACAGGGATGTCAAGCTTAGGATTCCTTTATTTGACATGCTGCAGATGCCGTGGAAGTTGCAGGATCTTGGTAGTAGACGCATTCACATCTTTCAGTTCCTGTTTATCATTTTATTTATCTCTGTCGTACATCTCTAGATAGTGTTTACTTTTCAGAGACATTGTATTTTTATATAGTTTCAGTATTGGAGTTGGATTATTATTATGGATGATTGTATTCGGATTTTTGTCTATAGTGTTATTCAAGGCCTATTTATTCATCTCAGTAAGTTATCATTATTACTATGTTTATTGAAATGGTGAATGTGAATTATTCAATTTAAATTAATTGCATGTTAATGATAAGATTAAAATTTTGCACCAATTCATTAGGGTATTAGTAAATTAATTGGATTTCGACAGTGATGCTAAGAATGAAACCATTAATAATTCTCATTTAATTTAGTAACGGACTGATCACCCATGATTGGAATAGGCGGAGTGTCACACTTACATGGTCGAGAAGACTCTTCATAGTGAGGTAAAGGGGGTGAAAATTCCACACTCATTGGTATGGGCCCGAGCCCACACTCATATAAAACCTCACCCATGAAAAAAAGGTCGCCATTCCCTGGCCCCGCACGGAAGTCACTCTATCATGGAAGTGAAAATCATGGATTGGGAAATCTGAGAAACAAAGAAAAATATGAGAAAAACTATGCAACAATGAAAGTAAATCTTCAAGTGAATCTTCGTGTTGAGTTAATGAAAGAATCAGTTTAGGTGAATTTCGAGGATGAAATTCCTTTGGGGAACACTATAATACCCCTTAATTTTAAGAGAAATATTTATATAATATACTAGAAAATTAAATTACATATAAAATAATTTTTATGAACATATTTTAATTAACTAGAATGTCTTTGAAATTTATTTAATTTTTATTTGAGTTGTTTTTTAAGGTAGTTAACACGTAACACGTTAAAACATATGGACATTATTATTTATTTTTAATTTTTGGTATTGGTAATGCTTCCTAATATAATATGGATATATTATAAGTTGTTTTTACTAATAAAATGAGAAAATAAATAAATTAAATGGATATTAATTATTTCATCATTACTAAGGGTTAGTGTATTAGTTTAATGACCTACATTATGAAATTAAGAGAATTAAGTGAGGAAGACAACGAGACTCATATTGGTTCGAATTTTACATGTATTTTAAAAGTTTATTTTCATTAAAAATCATAAAAATTAAGTTGGGAAAAATATTGGTGGGTTGATGAGTTATTAGTCCATTTAATCAGGTCTTTAGAGGGAATATAAAGGGTTTTGAGAGGAAAATAAAGTGTTTGAGAGGGAGAGTAAGGGGATGATGGCTTACTCAAGTATTTACAATCATTTTATACTTACCTACTAATATATAAATATTTGATAAGGTTTCGGACATGTAGCCACCTTTTAGAATGATAATTTTAGAGATAAAATAAGTGAGAAAATACGAAAAAATAATAAAAAGTTTAAGATAAATATTATATGAAAAATAAAATGATTTATTTTAATAATAAGAGGAAGAAGATGATGATAATGATTTAGAATCAAAGTGTAACACCCCGTATTTTCATTCTTTTAAATATTTGATTAATTAAATTAAATATGGGAAATTTTATTTATAATTAATCTAGATTAAATAAATATTAACTAGCGAGATAAGGGTTAGTATTTATTGGTGAGAATTATACTGAATATTACTAAGTGAATAAAGTAATATATGATTGTGAATATGATTTTGAATTTATGATAATTGTCACGAGTGAAAAATACGACAATTACGGTAATTAAGACAGGACGCGCGGATCAGTCGTGTTGGGACTAAATTTATAAAATAAATTTTTTATTATTTATAAGTCAACCGTATGGTCATTTAGAGTGCGCCAATGTGTCCGAAAGGGTCGAGATAGTCAGAAAAGTCTACCTAGGGCAATTTTAGGCTAAACCGGCATCCCTGAAGGGCATTTTGGTAATTTACATTTTTGGGTGAATAGTACTTACGAAATTCCATAGGGTTATATCTGATTGGGAAAAGGGGGTTTAGGTTAAACTATATGAGAATTAGAAGAAAGCCGGAGAGGGGACATAGGAGGAAGAGGAAGGAGAGTCTAAGGCTACAACCACCGCTTAGCACCACCACCACCACCACCATCGAATTTTAGATTGGAGGAGGAGGAACATAAATCCAGCGTCTTCTTCAACGGATCAGACCTACTTACGAAATGCAAGTTCTTAAATCTTGTTTATTAGAGCAATAATATAACCCATGTTAGTGTAGGTTGAAATTGATTATGAATCATACGTGAAATTGATGAAATTGGAGAAATTAAATCATAATTGAAGATTGAAAATTATGTAGGATTGATTCCCCATGATAGGTAGATGATTACCCATGGAATTTGATTTAAATTGATGAACAAATCTGAGTTTTTATGGAAGTGACTGAAGAAGATGACAACCTAGGGTTCATAATGATTATTCCTGAATTAAACCCAAATAAATTGATATCTTTAACGACATTGTGATCGATAATCATTAGAAGTTGTTTTTATATGTTAGTATAGCATTTGGTAACGTTGAATTGGTGTTTGGGATGATTAAAATCAAGATTTGGGGTTGGAAATATATGAAACCCATAAGAACATAAGTGCAGATTTTCTAGACCTGTAGGGGTGAATCGATTCGATCTATGCCTAATCGATTCGGCTGTCTAGTTTTGCCTAAGTTGTACCGTTCGTTAATTATGGTTAGAAATTCATTTAGAATTTATTCTTGGGAGTTATTTTAAATTACTTGGGCATATGTGAGAGGACCAGTAGGACTAGATTGGGTATTAGGCTTGATCTCATAATAGTGTTTTTAGGATGAACGTAATTGGGTTAACGTGAGGTAATTACCTTATTTGGAGACTAATTCGGGTTACGGGAATTCGAGGACAACGATGGTTAAGACCAGTAGGACAAATTGAGTACCTACTGATATTTTGGGGTAGAATAATGTGTACACTTTGAGTGGTGAAGGAATACTCGAGAGCGTACGATAAAGAGTGAAACTGGTATCCAAGTAAACATAGGATATTCAGGACAATAATATACTACGTATGGGAATTATGATATGGGACGTGAGTATACCTATATCTGTGTTTTGAATATATATATATATATATATATATATATATATATATATATATATATATATATATATATATATATATATATAGGTGAGACGAATACCTATTATATGCTTGATTTACTCTATGTATGACATATCTACACTAGTTGCTATCGCAGGAGGTTATGAAGGTAAAAGGTTTTATCTTGAGGAGCCTTAGGGGGTGTTGGAACAAAAGGCCCCAAATTTTAAAATTCCCTACTAAAATTTCAATTCAAATTTAAAGCAAAAAAAACAAACTTCAAATTTTAATTTCTTCTAAATTAAAATTGAACTAACCTAGAAGTGAAATAAAAACTACTTAAACATTAATTTTCACTTAAACCCAAATAATTCAACCCAATTCCTCAAATTTACCTAAGAATAATTAATTCACTTTTCAATGTAGGCTAAACTAAATTAACTCACATTTTATCTAATTCAATTGTGCTAACTTTAATTAAATTAACTTGCCCAAATTATTAATTAGCACTAATTAAAGCAAGATTGCAAATAAAATCCAATTTTATTTTTTTAACCTAAGCATGCGTTCTAGGTAAGTTAAACAAGATAAAATAAACAATCTCATTGCACGACGATGTACGAGGAAAACCCAAATGGGAAAAACCTCGAACGACCCTGGCTAACAAATCCACTAGATACGGTTTTACAATTACATGACAAAAAGACTTGCAACACTCAACTTGACTCCCTTCAAGCCCTGATGCTTCTTCTTGTAAATACATCCATCTAGTTGATAATCACGACGTCCATCGTAGTCTTGGAGTCCACCAATGGAGGCATAACCCACCGTCAACCACACATGGTGCCTTTCACCATGTGAGAAAGTCGCAGCACAAACTTCTTCTCCTTTTTGGGTAAAGAATGAACCAAACTTCTCTTCTTGTTGGTGTAGAGAAAATTCGGTGCCAAACACTCCAAGAAAGATATATAAATAGAAACTTGGATTTAAACTAAAACATATGGGTGTATGTGTTTTTAAGGATTAACTCATGAAAGATTAAGAACACATAAATATGAACTTTTTGGGTAAACATTTTTTCTCTCTAGTGTAGAGGAGAGTCTCAAAAAGTTATGTTGAAAAGTCTTGTTCCCGCGCTAAAGTAAGGCTGGTAAAGTTAGTGGGTCAAGTGGGGAACATGGGTGGTTAAAAGCAAAACTGCCAAAATGAGAATTCTGAGAATTAGAGGCAAAAACTCATTTGATATCTTGTTTGAAGGAGTTCATTTGAACGACTTCATTTGAAAAAGTTTCTAACGATAATTCAAAGAAATATAGCTTAAACTCGTTAGAAAACTCGTTCGATTTCTCGTTCGAACGATAATTCGAACGAAAAAAATAGAAAATTTTGTTTTTTCAATTTTAAGCCCAAAAACTTTTGAACAAAGTTATAACGAGATTTTTTGAAAATAAAAGTTCATAAAAAGTATTTTATGAAATACACCCAATATAATTCCCACGCTCCTATATATCTATATATAAAGCATTCATACCTTTGGAGCCTTTGAATCCAATTGTTGTTGACGTAGAAACATGGCACTAAACTCGGCAAGGATGAAACAATAAATTTGGTCCACTACGTCTTCAACTTCTTCAAACGCGGCATAGGCTTGATAGGAAATACTTCTATCCTATGACTCAAATGGTTTTGTACGAAATTAAGCCAATACTACAAATGTACTCAATTGGAAATTTGTGTCCTTACAAATCTCCCCCTTTGGTTATTTCGGGACAAAATCCAACCAAAAATCCTAAAGGGTCGTCAAGTTTGTCTAGACACAACATCCCACCCAAAAGAAATAAATTACAGATGCTATGGCTCGACCCAAGGATAAACCGCTTTGCCGCTTTAAAGATGCCGCAAAAAGAAATTTTCTGCATACTTAAGGACACCATCAAACACATAGGGAATATAACAATTTTAAATGCAATGTAAATAAATACTCCCCCTTAAATAATTCTCCCACATTATCAAACAATGATCTACCTAGAAAGATAGCGCTCTCGCCCTAAGTTAGGTCTCATAAACTAAAGGTTTAAATACCATATCTCCTCTTTTTTTTTCAGGAATAGACAAATGTTTAAACAATTATAAACATACCTTATTTCTCCCCAATTAAAAAAATACTCCCCCTAAACTATACAAGGGATATGAATAAGGGAAAACAAGTTAAACATGTAATGGCGTATAAACGGGAACAATAAAGCATATGGCAACAATAAAATCCAACTAATCCACATAATAACAAAGGATACTAATTATGATGTGATAAAAAAAGATGATACCAATTAAAATGTATTGACATAAGCAAGGGATATCAACCCAAAATCGCAACAATATAGCAACCAATTATGACTTCAAAGCATATATGGACTAGCAAGCAAGGCAAAGACTCAAAAGCAAAAAATTTCATATATATATATATATAGAGAGAGAGAGACACACACACGCACACACACACACACACACACACACAATGAATATCACAAATGCATACGCACATATACATAGGTATAAACACCACACATGACACAAAATACAATAATCTTTTCACACTTGATTTGTTGGAACAAAAGGCCCCATATTTTAAAATTCTTTAAAATAAACGAGATGGTGCAAATAAATTACCTACTAAAATTTCAATTCAAATTTAAAGCAAAAAAAAAAAACTTCAAATTTTAATTTCTTCTAAATTAAAATTGAACTAACTTAGAAATGAAATAAAAACTACTCAAACATTAATTTTGTCTTAAACCCAATAAATTCAACCCAAGTCCTAAAATTTGCCAAACAATAATTAATTCATTTTTGAAAGTAGGCCAAACTAAATTAACAAAAATTTTATCTAATTAAATTGTGTTGACTTGAATTAAATTAACTTACCCAAATTATTAATTAGCACCAATTAAAGCAAGATTGAAATTAAACCCAATTTTATCTTTTTAACCTAAGCATGTGTTCTTGGTAAGTTAAACAAGATAAAAGAAACAATCTCACTACACGGCGATGTACGAGGAAAACCCAAATGGGAAAAACCTCGAACGGCCCTGGCCTAGCAAATTCACTAGATACGGTTTTACATTTACAAGACAAAAAGACTTACAACACTCGACTTGAATCCCTTCAAGCTCCAATGCGTCTTATTGTAAATACATCCATCTAGTTGATAACCGCGACGTCCATCGTAGTCCTGGAGTCCACCAATGGAGGCACAACCCACCGTCAACCACGCATGGTGCCTTTCACCATGTGATAAAGTCGCAGCACAAACTTCTTCTCCTTTTGGGGTAGATAATGAACCCAAACTTCTCTTCTTGTTGGTGTAGAGAAAACTCGGTGCCAAACACTCCAAGAAATATATATAAATAGAAATTTGGATTTAAACTACAACATATGGGTGTTTATGTTTTTAAGGATTAACTCATGAAAGATTAAGAACACATAAATATGAACTTTTTAGGTACACAATTTTTCTCTCTAGTGTAGAGGAGAGTCTCAAAAAGTTATCTTGAAAAGGCTTGTCCCGCACTAAAGTAAGGCTGGTAAACTTAGTGGGTCAAGTGGGGAACATGGGTGGCTAAAAGCAAAACTGCCAAAAAAAATTCATTTCCTGCCCAGGTCGTTCGAACGACATTGTTCGACCGTATTCTAATGAGAATTCGAAGAATTAGAGGCAAAACTCGTTTGATATCTCGTTCGAACGAGTTCATTTGAACGACTTCATTCGAACGAGTTTCTAACAAAAATTCATAGAAATATAACTTAAAATCGCTAGAAAACTCATTCGGATGACAATTTGAACGAAAAAAAATCGAAAATTTTATTTTTTCAATTTAAGCCCAAAAACTTTTGAAAAAGTTCTAAAGAGATTTTCTGAAAATAAAAGTTCATAAAAGTATTTTATGAAATACACCCAATATAATTTCCAAGCTCATTTATATATATATATATATATATAAAGCATTCATACCTTTGGAGCCTTGAAATCCAATTGTTGTTGACGTAGAAACATGACACTAAACTTGGTAAGGATGAAATAATAAATATGGGCCGCTACTTCTTCAACTTCTTGAAATACGTCATAAGCTTGATAGGAGAGACTTATATCCTATGACTTAAATAGTTTTGTCCAAAATTAAGTCAATACTTCAAATGGACTCAATTGGAAATTTATGTCCTTACAGGAGGGATTTAGACTTGTTCTTCAGAACATCAGGCTTAGGTTGGATTGCCATTTGTGTGAGTAGGTATATGCGTAACCCAAAGGCTTAGGACTATGTCTGCCTCCAAATATGTGTGATTTGTGTTTATATGGTTCGTGAGTGATTTCGAATCCTCAGTCCTTATTTAATACGAGATGTACCGGGACTTGATAGCAGAGTATGCATGCATCGCAGTTGATTCTAGGGGTGCCCTATTAATATATATAAAATATAGTGATGATTATGTATATATACTGGTGATATTATCTACTGCCTGAAATTTGTAGATAATGAATTCTTAAATGACTTAAGTGTGTGAACACTTAACCTCATTGTGAAACTCTCACGGTAATATCAAATGCAAGAACATTTAATAATAATGGTTTGTGGGAAATACGAGTTATTACTACGAGTGATAGTTGAAAAGTGAATGTCTATGTTATAATTAAGTGATGACGATAACTAGTATGGTTTAGAGGTACGTTAGGCGTGCATAATAGTTGAGAGGTGAGAATCTCAAGTGAGTGTTTGAAAGCTAATATGTGTACTGTATTTGCTTTACTGCATTTTTAAATACTTTCTAAATTGTTTCAAAATATTTTATATTCGGGATCTGACGCGTCTCTTGCAAAATCTTTTTTTCTTGTGAAATTATTTTTAGGTGTCCAGCCACAGGGACACCAAGCTTAGACTGTCGGGCCTCTTGACGTGTTGCATCTATTGTGGGAGTTGTAAGTCCTTGCATTTAGACGCCTCCACATCTATCCTCTCAATATTAATATTTAGGCTTTCCAGTTAGGGCAGGTGTCACCCATTCTCATTTTAGTTATGCCAGAGAGACATTATACTCATTTATTTCAGTATTTCAGTATTCAGTTGGATTTATCATTATTATGTTTGATGGTTCGGGATTCTTTTAACTGGGACGACTATTTTAGTTTTATTATATTCAGTTAGATGGTGTTTTATTCATTGCTTATCTATTCATGAGATTGGTGAATTTATTGAATGGTTTGATTTAATTGACATTAATTATTGGGTTAAACATTTTGACACTAGCTTAATTAATTATCAGGTGATTAATAAAGAAAAATATTTTTGACAGCGATGCTATGAATGAACCAACCGGATATCCTATTTTAAATTTTATAAAAGACTAGTCAATCGGTATTTAATTGGGCAGGGTGTCACTGATTTGAAAGATTTTTTGCACTTTGATTCGTCATTTTCAACTTTTATGGTCTAAGGTAATTTCATCTTCTTGTGGTTTATTTGTATACTACTCATATTCACCATGTTTATATATGTGATATATGATTGTTGTGAATTATATTTTACAACTTTGTATATGAATATTTATTTTGTTGCACATATGTTACATGCTATGTTTTCATGTCGTCTAGTTTGGGGTAACATAATTAGCGTAATTTACGTGCATGTTGGGATTATAAAATTTGGGCAAAGAATTTGTATTCAAATTATGAAAACCAAATTATTTATATAATTGATTACATAGGGATAATCATAAATAAAATTATAATTTTATTGAAGGACGCATAGGCATCCCATAGCCAAACCACCTGAGATACGGGGTGTGCTTTTGGGGTTACGTGTTTGTTTTGTATCTGAAGAGTGTCATGATCTTCTTAAAAGGCTTTTAATATCAATTTGTAAACTTATGCAGTGCAGCGGAATATTTCAAGTGTTTTCAAATTGATTTAATTATATGAAGAAACAGCCAAATTCATTTAACCCCAAATTTTAGTTAAACCCTAAATCATGCATCTAAATGATTTGACAACATTAAATCAATAAGCATGCAAAGGAAACCAATTTTCAGGAAAAAAATACCCGGAGGGCAATTTTTTTTTTATTTCACTATGTAAAATAAATCGCAACTTACATACACAATGAAATCTGCAATGATCACTCCACAGAACAATCACATAGGCACACAACCTAGAGTCAGCCAGAAATGCAGTTCCAATTCAGCCCAAAAATGCCCACGAGCACTCCTTATTGACATGCAGTCATCGTCAGCCCAGTACTCCCCTCAAGAGCAACTAGATCAACAGTAGGTTATCCTCCCTATAAGAGAAACTTCAATAAGATCGTATCTTGGGTTCCAACATAATTCACCAAAGCATATGGGATTTTTATGAATTGAAAAACTAGGTTTTAAACCCTAAAGGAAGAAGAAAAAAATCGTTTTGTAGTTTACCGTTTGCTGGTATCGAAAATCATCAGGTCTTCTTATTAAAATCGAAGTTAGAAAAGCCTTTATATAGAAAATCTAAGGCGGCGCACCACTCGAAAAAAATAGGGATCTCGCTCGAACGAGGACACGCATCGCTCGAACGAGCTTCGCGCGGCATGGCTATGTCTCTTGAACGATAGCCACTATCGCTCGAATGAGCCAACGCAAAAATAAAATCATTTTTTATTTTTTAAAATTTGCCCTAGCACTTAGAAAAATATTTTTAAAGAAAAACTTAAAAACTCTGCTCCAACACTTAGAAAATATTTGATGAAAAATATCCCAACACTCTAAGTGAATTATAAAGGACTTAAATCGCAACCTTACGAAAGTTAAACTTGCGGAGGCTTGAATGTTGAAGAAAACTTGATATTTGGATTCGTCTAGTTGCATATGTGATCTTGAACATTCTTCGACGTTTGTAGCGGTATACGACATACTCAATTGTGAACGGACATTTATAAAATATGTCCTTATAGTATCAGATGAGCAAATGTCATGGACTTGGTTTTGGTGGTTGTGCTAAGATTGTGGTGGTGCCTTTATCATTTTAATGCGATGGTTAATTAGTATTTTTTTAAGTCCATGGATTTTTCAGAGGATAACTAACAAGAAAGTATAGCGAGAGTCCACACTGTCTTGATGGAAGTGAAGTGGGGATATGATGTTTGGACAAAGAATTTGTGTAGAGATAATGTGAGTAAATAAGATTATTATTGTTATTTTGGAATATTAGACTGAGTGTTATACTGCATTCACTTGATATATGTGCAAGCATGATTATGTTTAGTTCACTTGGAGCAGTTATATGAGCTATTAAGTTTACCGCCCACCCCCCATAGTTTTATATTTGCATTTCATGTATATACACATATTGGATTCATTAAAGTTATTTGGATTGTTTGAGATGCATTGGACGTTGTAGAAGCTCTGTATACTTTATTTTTATTAAAAATAAAAGTTTTATATATTTTATTTATTGTAAAAAGAGATAGTTGTATATTTTATTTTCGCTCCATGTTTATTAAAACAAGGAATTTTCTTATTAATGAGAAAATAATATTTGTATTTTATGACAATTGAAAATTGATTATTTATTTACAAACATCATTTTATGCATTCGTAAGTTAAATGGTTTATTTTAAGCTTCTGCAAATTAAATAAGTGATTCATTTTAACAGTTGGGCTTTATTAAGATGTTTAAACGGTTTATTTTCTTGGAAAAAGTTTCAAATTGATCATTATTTTTATTTCCAAACTTCACAAGTGTTAAATCCTACCATACTCATCTCACATGCATAAGTCATCAACTCTGCAAACGCATGAGTATGGCTCTCCCGTGTGGATCTAAACACTACAACATCCACATAAGCTTGGGTAATTAAGACTTGTTTCTTTTCTATGTGGACAAATAACTTATTATTCAATTCCTATGTATTGAATATATGCTCCATAATATAGGAATTGAACCTCCCTTACCAAGTCCGAGGGGCTTGCTTCAACCCATACAAGACTTTCTTCAATCGATAGACATGTTTAAGACACTTAGGGTCTTTAAAACTCTTACTTTTTTTTACATAGACTTCTTCTTTCAATACGCCATTGAGGAATGAAATTTCCATATCCATTTTGTATATCTTGAATTGTAATTGACACACCATTACTAAAGGAGAAGACTGAATTTTAGTAGGGCAACGGGGGCATAAGTCTCATCTAATCCACACATTAAATCTGTGTATAGTTTTAAGCTATAAGCCTATCCTTGTTTCGAATGATTACACCATTTTCATCCATCTTATTTTCATAAAACCGTTTGGTTATTATCTTATTTATGTTGTTATTTAGGACAAGGGATAAGTACCCAAACACCATTTTCCTCAAATTTGAGAAACTCCTCATGAATTCAAAGAATTCATTGCACGTCTCTAAGTGATTATTCACTTTCTTGTGTTATATTTGGGAGATGGAGAAAACGTAGCTAATCATAATTATGTCTCTATAACACATTATGATGCTTTTTCTAGGATATCCAACGATATTGGAGGCATTATGATTTGTACTTACCCAAGATGGTGAATCTTCTTTACCCATGGATAAGTCCAAAACTCTTTGGTCTCTTCGAAGTGTAACGTGATTAACACTGGAGCATGATTCACTCTTATAGACCTGGTCATCCTCATCCAAAAATTAGGCAAGAGAGTCATCCTTGACCACCAAATTATATGATTCCATGACACTGGATATTTTAAGGGTATACAACTTATAAGCTCTACTATTTGATGAATATCCCAAAACATTCCTCCATGCTTTCGAAATCAAACATGCCCCAATCCTCTCTATCTCAAAGAATATAACAAAGGACTCACAAATACTAGGAAATACATTACATTGGATTTACATCCAATCCACAACTCGCAGCATGTCATATTTTTACTATGACAATGATAAACCATATTTACCATGTGGCATGCGGTGTGAGAGTCCACTTTGTGCATGGAACAAAAGGAGATACGCAAATTAAAAATTTTGAATCTTAAAGTATTTTAAGAAAATATTTATTTCAAGAAAATTATTTTTCATGATAACAAAACAATTGGTATGTGATCATACTTCACTATCTTCTCTCCAATGTAGTTGATAAAAATAAGCACTCAATACATGATGATATACACTACAAGGATTATATCACCTAAGAAACTAAGAGACTTCAAGCTTACAAGCAAAGGACAAGAAGATCTATGAAGATAAAGGTCATGACATCATTCCCAATCAATGAAGAAGCATTGATTCAACCTTAAATCCAAAATATGCATCAAATATCTTATCGACAACATGAGTTCATAAAAAAAGGAAAAGAAGTGTACAAGTGATCAAGATCATGAGAACATTCCCATCCATGCAAGAACAAAGAAAGCAAGCACAACTTTTAAAGTTCCAAAGAAGAAAGTCAACTAAGAAACTAAAGAGCATGATCCAACCAATACAGGCTCAAGTATCATTTCAAGTTACAAATGATAAAGATAAATAAAAATTCATTCGAAAATTCAAAGGTTTAGAAGTGATTGTAAAGAAGTAAACAATCTCACAAAAGAAAGTACAAACCCCAAACAGCTTCCTAATATTTCCCAAACCTTTTCCAGGAAAAATTCCCCAAAATAATAATACCCTACTTTTGGAGTCAACTCCAAGATGGACGCCTTTTAAGAGTCGAGTCCAGCTATGATATTTTAGGCAATTTGATTCTGACTTTTTTTTTCTTCAACCAAAAATCAAAAAGATAAGTTTACAAAAATACTCTCTCTATATAGAATGGTATGTATATGTGTGAAAAATTCTCCAAGGTTCGTTTGGACAATGATTTTCAACAACATCATTTTGAATCTCACAATACCCAAGTTCCCTCCTATTTCCAAATTACCCTCCATCAACTAGTTTTTGAAAATGCCTATAAAAGGAACCATTTGCTTCTATTCCAAAATACATAAGAAATTATAACAAAATCTCATTAATGAAAGTTCCATCATCAATCTTATGTCATCTCATTCCTTGAGTTTATGTACTAAGAAATCAAGGAACACATTTGTGAGTTTTAGACCCAAAAACTCCATTAGAGAAAAATCTTTAAGAAAACCCACTTGAAGAAAAGTTCTCAATGAAACCCCTCTTAAACAAGTTTCAAATCCTAAATGCACTTGTGCTAAAGATCCAAATATTTAATCCTCAACATTGTATTTGTGATTGTTTGAAAGTTTACTTTCTAGAAAGAGAAAGTAAAACCCATTTAAGAATTGTTTCTTATTTAATCAATATTTGTTTTCACTTTGGTTATGATACTTTTCATTACTGCTACGAGTTAACTTCATTATATCTTCATGGCCGATAGTGCTAAGAATGTGGTAAATCCTAATATGTTTTATAAATCATGCGGGGTGCATTAAATCTAGGTAAGGTGTGGTAAATATTGTGGGGTGTGATAAATCCTTATGTTGTTGTTGGTTCTACCTTAATGAACCGGAGATAGTGAAGTTTCTCGAGTACCATCTCGATAGTAAAATTTCTCAAGTAACATCTCTAGAGTGGATGTATGCAAGGCCAAACCATGTTAAAATCTCAGTTTGCAATATTTATCTTATCTCTATCTTTAATATTGATATTAATTGTATAGACTTATTACTTATCAACTCATTCTATTTAAATTAATCTTTAAGAAAGAATCTTATAAAGTTTTTAAATAGTCATTTAATTTACAATACCCAATTAACCTTCCCTCTTGGGTATATTTATGGGATAAAAATTGGTATTAGAGACCATCTCATAGATACTTAAATTTGAAGAGTATATTGTTGCGTCTAAAGATTTAAGTGACAACCTTTTCAAATGTCAACATTGTTAAAGGATAATCTACAAACAGACCCCCATTTTTTATGAATCTAACTATATATTTTGGAAAAATAGAATACAGTGGTATATTTAAGCCCGTGATTATGAAACGTGGAGAGTTATTATTAATGGTCCTTATACACCCATGAAAATTGTTGATGACAGTTCCATACCAAAGCTTGAAACCAAACCGAACGAAGATGATCTTATAAGAATGACAGTTAATGCTAAAGCTATAAACACTTTATGTTGCTCACTTTACCCAAATGAGTATCAAAGAGTATCATGTTGTTCCTAAGCAAAACAAATTGGGGATATGATTGAAATTACACATGAAGGCATATCTCATGTAAAAGAAGATAAGATTAGTATTCTTGTGCACAATTATGATTTATTTCAAATGAAGGATGAAGAATGCATTTATTAAATGTATGATAGAATTAACTCTATTATTAACAAACTTCATATCCTTGGAATAATGTTTACTAATAATGAAAAGGCTAGAAAGCTTCTCAGGTCAATGCCGAAGAAGTGGGATTGAAAGAAAACCATCCTTTAAGTACAACTCCGCTCAGAAGATACATCCTTAGAACAACTAGTGGGTTAACTCGTAACCTAGGAGATGAAACCTAAATAAAGAGATGAAAGAGACAAAAGTGATAAAAAGGAATGATTGATTCTCTTTGAAAACTTGGATCAAAGTTATACCCCCTCTCAAGAATTAATGGCACCATTTACAAAAAAAATTCAAAATTTTTATGAAACATCGAAGGAAAGGGAAACCTAGCCAATCGAATTTCAAAAATAAACAAAAAAATGTATATCGATCCAAATAAGAAAGATATTTTTTATGCAATGAGTGGGGTAAATTTTCAAGGGATTGTCCTAAACGCAAGATGGAAATAAAGAAAGAAAGAAAGAAATCAATGAAAAAGCTCTATGGGGAATATGAAAAGAGGCTAATAAAATCCACATGAAATGAAATAGAAGACTTGCTCCAATAATTAATCAAGTGATTCTGAAGAAGCAAATCTATGTCTCATGTGACTAGATAATGAGGTAACTTCTTGAAAATTTCAAGATCTATATCAAAACCTTTTTTAGAGAAGACGGAAAATACCCCCACAAGTTTTATTAATGAAAGAAAATGGAAAATAACCTTCCACGTGGCTCACATAAAGAAGCAGTGGACACTAAAACCTTACCTTACATAAAAAGAAAGAAAATTAAGAAAAAAGTCTCAAAAGAGCCTTTATAATAGACCCAAGGGCTCACAAGCAAATATTTGGGACATATAACTCAAGCTAACCTTGAAAACATAAAAAACAAAGACTCAAAAACATTAAACCTAAGGTTACAAGAAACTATAATGAGAAGAAGTAGACAATTGTTTAGCCACCAAAGGTTGAATTTCAATAGGAACATTCCACCACCACTTCAATCGATCATGTAGCAGACCCATTTTTGACAACTTATCTGCCACTGTATTACCTTCCATGTAATTGTGAGAGAAAACAAATTCTAGTTGAGCGATATAAAATTTGCAACTGTGTCACTTGACTTGATATTTCTATGGAGGTACGATTTATCATGAAAGCAATACCACCCTGCCTTCGAATCAGTTTCTAACCACAAGTTCTTCCATTGATAAGGCCACATAAAATCAATACCTAAAATTACTGTTGAAAGTTCACCTAAAAAGATGAATTAACATCTAGTTTGTAACAAAACGCCCTTCTAAAAAAGCTCCAACAATTTCCAAAAACTCCACCTATTGCAACCATGTTATTCTCTAGGAGACTATTAGGTTTAAGTTAATTCCATCTTTGAATAGGAAGATACCATGTCACCACAATAATATTTGGGGTGATCTTAGATATAACTTTAACATTCAATCTGTGTAGAATTTCTAAGTCTTTAATTGAGTTCTTTATAATGCCCTTTCATAGATTACCAATATAACCAATCCATTTCTTTAAAAGATGAACATTGTTACTGGGACTTGGGTATATGTTTTGGAAAAAATCTTGATTTCTAGCTCTCCAAGTAATATCAATAACCCCTATGATGGAAACAATCCAAATTTGTTTTATCAGTGAGCTAAAATCTGCATTAATTGCTTGATTTCACATCAGATAGGGGAAATGTACCAAACATTGTGCTTAATTGCATGAAGCTTTAGAAAAGAAAAATGCTCAACTAAAACTAAGTTACAATATGTGTCTTTTAAATCATAAAAAATATTGGATGAACTTCGCAAAGTTAAAATAAAAATAGTTCTCCATAAGGAAAAATCACTTATTTAGAGGAAATGAGAATAAAAACTCATTCCTTAAAAAAAGAACACTTAAAACTAAGAGTGAAGAACCATAAAAGAATTTTTTTCAAAGGACGAATGGTTTTAGCGATTCACTTATTATATTATTATAAGCCTGGATACTTCCATCCGTAGGGGGAATTAGATTTGAGTGATAGAATACACTATTGTGGTAGCCAAAATGACGAATTTCTCTGCTGCATTACAATACCTCACTCCTTATACAGGAGCATCTCTGGATGAATGATTTATGTACCATGAATGACACACTTCAATTATTTATGGTCAAAACGAGTAACAAAGGATTGGATATATTCCTATCAAGTCCAAAACTCTTATATGTCGAGGATATAAATGACTACCTCGAACAAAAGAAACATGAGTTTCGTGACCATACTAAAATAAAATACGAAGGTCATAACTACCATAACACATGCTCATATAACCTAAAGTTATTCTTACACAATCATCATTATTTATCACCACAAACTAACTCTTATGGACCCAACATTCCACATGTACCAAAAATAAAGTTATTTAAATGAATTATGTAGGTGTGCATAAAGGCATCGATAAGATAAGGGAAGTGGTAAATTGATCATGGATGTTCTCGACACAAGCTGGGAGATAAAACAAAGTTCTCTTGCTTAAACCAAAAGAAAAGAGGAAAAGTCATGTTTGACGATAATTCGAAAGGAAGAATCTTCGATGAAGGTAAAATTAGTATACCAAATTATCCTTGCATTGATAATTTCTTACTTGTTAATGGATTAAAACATAACTTGATTATCATTAGTAAATTATGTGATAAAGGATATCAAGTAATCTCTGATTCAAAACATTGACTAGTAAAAAATTCCTTAAATAATGAAGTATGTTTTATTGAATGAAGAACCTCGAATGTTTACACCTTGGATATAAATGACTTAACCCACCAAAAACTAAAATGCCTCTTCGATATAGATGATTTTTTTTGGTTATGGCATAGAATATTTGGGCGTGCTCATATGGAACTTTTTCACAAACTTTATAACAAAACACTTGTCAAAGGGCTTCCAAAAGTAAAATACCTAAAAGATAAAATTTGTGATGCATGTCAATACAGAAAATAAAATAAATCATCTTTTAAAAGGGGAAAAGGATGTTACTTTATCAAGGCCTCTTGAACTCATACATCTAGACTTATTTGAACACAACCCCATTGGTAACTTAAATAATAAAGTATATGCATTTACAATTTTTAATAATTTCTCTCCATATTATTGGGTATTCTTTCTTACTAATAAATGTGAACCTATAGCATCTTTGTGAAATTTTGAAAAAGAGTTCAAAATGAACAAGGGGTGATGATAAAACACGTACAAAGTGATAGAGGAAGATAATTCAAAAATAAAGATATGAAAGACTATTACGACAAAGAAGGGTATGGTCACAATTTCCCGGCTCCTCGAATGCCACAACATAATGGGTTAGTAGAAATAAGAACATACCCATTCAAGAGATGTCCTGTATGATGCTTAATGAACACAAGTTACCGAAATACTTTTGGGCCGAAATCGTAAGCACCTCATGCCATGTGATTAATAGAGTTACAATGAGGGAGGTAATCGACAAAACCGCTTATGAAGTTTGGAAAGGACTGAAACCTAATATTGGGTACTTTAAGTATTTGGGTGCAAATCTTTTGTTTTAAATGATAGAGAAAATTTGTGCAAATTTTATCCTAAATTCGATGAATGAATTTTTGGGGTTATTTCACAAATAACAAAGCCTATAGATTTTTTTACAAATAAACCCATATCGTCCAAGAATCCATCCATGTTACATTTGATGAAAATAATCCCTATTCTCCCCAACGACACAATGACGATGATGATGAGTTCAACCCAAAACAAATAAAAACCCTTCGCATAAAACCAACCAACATTTCACTCGAGGAAGAAACCCAAGTTGAAAAAGAAATCCACCAAGACCTACCTCAAAGTTGGATATTTGTCAAAAACCATCCTAAATATTAAATTATCTGAGAACATCAAAAGGAGTGACCACTAGATCTAAATTAAGAGATACATGTAATAACTTCACATTGTATTCCAAATCGAACTCGAAACCATTGATGAAGCCAAAATAGATGAAACTGAGCTACTTGCTATGCAAGAAGAGCTCGTACAATCTAAAAACCCCTAGTGTGGAACCTTGTCCCCCCTCCTAAGGGCAATCCGTTATAGGCACCAAATAGATCTTTAAAAAAAGAAAGATACAACTGGGAAAATCATCTGAAACAAATATCGTTTTATCACTCAAGTATACAAACAAGAGAAAGTAATTGATTATGAAGAAATATTCACCCCCGTTACAAGGTTAGAACATATACACCTGTTACTAGCCTTCGCATGTTTTAAAGGCTAAAACCTTTTTCAAATGGATGTTAAAAGTGCTTTTCTAAAAGGTTTTGTAAATGAGTAAGTTTATGTAAAATGACCCCCTGGTTTTAAGCATTATGCATATCCAAATCATGTTTTTAAACTTATAAAGGTCTTATATGGACTTAAACAAGCCCTATGAGCATGGTATGAAAGACTAAGCGGTTTTCTTATCATTAACAACTTTGTGTTTGGATTGGTCGATACAACCCTTTTTGTTAAAATACAAAACCAAGTTATATTAGGTATTCAAGTCTATATGGATGATATCATATTTGGATCCACCAATGACAAAGTGTGTGAAGACTTTGCAAAATGTATGCAAGCCGAATTTAAAATGAGTCTCTTGGGGAATTAATTGTTTTCTTGGGTCTCTAAGTCAAACAAAACAAAAATGAAATTTTTCTAAACCAATCCAAATACATTGACCTAGTCCATAAAATTGGATTATCTACCTCAAAACCCATTACAACTCCTATGAGAACTTCTATAAATAAATATTGACGATAACGGAAAGGAAGTTGATAGAAAACTATATAGATGAATGATAGGACATCTATTATACCTAACCGCAAGTCGACCCGTACTATGTTTAGTTTATGTCGTTGTGATCTCTTTCAATATCAATCAAAGGAATCCCATTTAATTGAAACTAAAACAAAAATTCACTACCTTACAAGAACTATATAATTAGGTCTTTGGTATCCTAAAGATTCAAGTTTTTATGTTACAAGTTACTCAAAGTCCGATTGAGCTAGAACTAAGGTTGGTCTAAAAAAACTAGTGGTGCTTGTAACTCCCTTAGACATTCACTAGTTTCATAGTCAAGTAGGAAAAAACAATTAGTTGTACTATCCATAGTCGAAGCCGAATATCTTACAGTCAAAAATTGTTGAGCTCAATCACTATATATTAAATAATAGTTAGGGGATTTTCAAACGTCCGTTACAAAAATTTCGTATCTATGTGATAACACGTGTTATTTCCATCACAAAAAACTGGGTGCAATATTATAGAATCAAACATATTGACATCAAACATTACTTTTTACGAGACCATGCACAAAAGGGAGATGTAGAACTCCAATTTATTTTTACCAAAAAATGACTTGCTGATATTTTCACCAAACCTCTCCCAAAAGATAGATTTTGTACCATTCGTCATGAGCTTGGCATTACAAACCTACATGAAATTGATTGACTTGAATATAACATATGCTTTATTCGTTTATTATACTAACGGCCTTTACAAAAAGCTCGCTTCCCCACATGCCATTTACCCGAGATGTCTCCAAAATAAATTTTTCAAAACCTTACCTTTTGCTAATGACAATTGGGGAGATATAACACAGTTTTGAGAAAAGGAATAAAGTTATAATTAAGGTACAATCTGGGGGGGGGGGGGGGGGTTTACAACAAAGTGGGGAGATCCATGTAAAATAAAACCACTTTTCTCAAAGCATATCAGTTGTATTGTCATCATAAAAATGGACATTATGAAACATAAAGTATTTTAAGAAAATTATTAGTTCAAGAAAAGGTTTTTTCAAGATAACAACACAATTGATATGTGATAATACTTCACTATTGTTAACACCTAAAACTGGTATATGGGTTTATATCTTAGCTAAATATACTAATCTTAGATTCGTAGTAGATAAAGAAATAATAATCGAAGAAATGCTTATCTTAAAGCTGAGAGAAGATGAGAGAAAAGATATGAGAACCATTTTTACGTGGTTCGGCCCAATGCGGTGCAAACGGCCACAAATGCAGTAGTGATTTGAATTAGTCTCAATGGGCAAAGTCCATGGATGAATGGAGGATTAAAATCTTTATAGTTCACTCTAGAAATTGGAAGCATAACGGTAGAAAAATAAAATCTCGATCCCCTTTATGCAGGATTGTATGCCATATTTATATGTGCCATTAGTGGGAACAGAAAGAGTGTGTAATGGAGAAAAAAAGAATGTAGGGTGACAGGTGTCATGCCTTCATAAATTTGGCAGATGAACCTTTATATGTATAGTGGGAGAATGGGATGGTCATACGTTTCCCATCAATAGGGGAGGAATGAAATACTGTAATACCCCGTATTTTTATGACGTTTAATTTTGGGGATTTATTAAATTTAATTAGAGATATTAATTTAATATTAATTCGAAAAATCATTTAAATACTTACTAGCACGATGAGAGTTAATAATTATTGGAATTTTTTTGTAAGTTAATTTATGGGTAAAGTAAGAGGTGCAATTGTATTTAGTAAAAAAATTATCACGAGAATCTAATTTGATAATTTTAGAAATTTATCGGGACGTGCTTATGTCGTGTCAGGATTAAATTCGAACAATTAAATGTGAATAAATTATAAGTCACTTGTATGGTCATTTTGAGTACGTCAATATGTCCGAAAGGGTCGAGATAGTCAAAATAATGTACCCGGGGGTTTAGTTTGGGTCTCGGGGCGTTTCTAGGCCTAATTAACATCCCGAAAGGGCGTTTTAGACATTTTATATTTTTGGGCATGGAAACCCACGAAATTTCTAAGAGTATATAAGATAATAGGAGTTTTCTTCTAGGTTTAGAACAACCAAAAACCTAAGACGACCATTGGAAGGGAAGAGGAGAAGCTTTCCAAGGAGTTTTAGGCCAAGAACTCCACCGTTTGCATCGCCGTCGCCGCCAAACTTTAGATTGCGCAATGAGGATCACAACCACACCAATATTTTCCACAAATCTGAGCCAAATATTTCCAAGAAAGTATCTATCTTGATCTATATTATTTAATGCTTCAATGATATTAGCCTAGGATTGATCAGAACTAGTTTTTGTGAAAGAAAACATATTTTGGAGACTCGAATTTGCATGATGAATAGATAAAAGACGTGTTCTAGAAATCTAATTCATATGTAGAGGTTGAACCACGAAATTCTTTTAGTTAGGATTACAAAACTTGGGAAAATAATGGGAAGAACTAAGTTAAAGAAAATATTAGGGTTCTTATAATTTTTCTGGATTTTAACCCTTTTAATTAGTTTTAATTGATGAAAACCCGCATGTCTTACGTAGAATATTCATTATTTGGGGATATAACACTTGTGGTATAATTTTTTGGAAGTTTGGAAATAAAATATGATGATTTGAATAATTTTGGAATAGCATTCTTGTAACTGGAAATTCTGCAGTTTCGCCATACCTGTTTGATCGATCGATCGACCCCTCCTGGAAAACTTAAATTCCCTTTTTAAATAGGTTGTTCCAACTTAAATGAATAGAAATTATTGGATATTATTGTTAGAACATTTTGGGATATAAAGAAGACCAGTAGGACTTTATAAAATGGAACCTTTAATGTAAGACGAGATTTACATTTAACGGAGGTGTTTTACACTTAAGGAATAATGGGAACGTGTGTCAAAGGGTGAGACTCGTAAGGAAGATACGTCATAAAGTAAAAGAGTACCTACTGAAATTACACTTAGGGAGATAGGATTTCACTAGTGTTACGAAGAAGGTTAGGAATAATCCCATAATTAAGAATAATAGATGAACCGTTATACGGGATAATCTAGTAATGTGCAATAAGAATAAATATCATAAGTATGGGTCGTGGGTGTACCTAAATTTGAAATGGGAATGGTAGTATACATATATGACTATGTTTATGCATATACTATATACGTGTAAAAATCATGCTCGCGCTACTTGTTATCACTGAGGTTACCGCGCTGGGACAGTCTTATCTCGATGGGACCTTTATGGGGGATATTAACGTGTACCCTAGAACATAGGAATCCTTGGTACAGGCTATCAGATCGATAGTCAGATGGTCCTAAGAGACGTGAGGGTATGTGCTGACCACTTAGTGACTTGGAACTATGCTTCGCCTCAATTTGTATGTGTTTTGTGTTAATACATTTCGAGAGTGATTCCGAACTAGTATTTCCTTTAGTACGAGTGATACGGGGACTTGATAGCAGAGTATGCCAGCACCATAAATTTTTGTGGGGTGCCGATAGTATATATATTATATGAGTGATTAATATATATATAAACTTGAAATTGGGGAATTATCTACTGTGACTAAAGGTAGGTAAGTAATGAATAATTATTTCAACTTAGATATAAGTGTTTGAAAAGTTTGAGGCGATACTGAGAAAATTTATAATCAAATGAGGTTTATGTGAGAACTTTCCTTTTAAAAATTAATTTTCTTCATACTAGAAATTGTCGGTATGAAACCTTGTGAGTAACTTAAGATAGGCTAGACTATTGGGAGTAGTAGTGCGGTAGTTGTGCACATTAGAAGAGAGGTGAGAATTTCTCAACAGAGTGTCACACACTAATATGATTGTTGCATTACCCGGTAATCATTTTAAATACTTGGTAAATTAAATTTTAAACTGTTTTACAATCGGGATCTGACCCGTTTCCTATTTTCTCTTCTCTCTTGTATGTATATAGGTATATATTCCAGGTTCCCAGCCACAGGGGCGTCTTGCATAGGATCCTTTGAAAGGAACGTGCTGCAGCTTAGGTGGGAGTTGCAGGCCTTTTGTTTAGACGACCCCATTATTGATTCCACTTCTAGTTCTACTTCATTCAGTTGAGCATGTGTCGACCTTTTTCCATTATTCAGTTAGTTTTATCAGAGATTATAATTCGTTTACTTCCAGTATTTATACTTTGGGATTGGTACTGTCAGGTGTGAGCGCATAAAAGTAATTTCCTTGATATGTATAAAAACAAATACGATGCGGAAGCGTTGAAAGATGATGGTTCAATAATTAAACAAAAAAAACTTTAGTTTAATATAACAAAATTAAACCAATTCATTAATCCAATTCAAGTCCTAGAATTTGCCTAAGTCATAATTATAAATTATCCAAAATTAGGCGAAACCAATTTTAGCAAAAGACTTGAATAAACCAAATTTACCCAATATTTAATTTAGCACCAAATTAAATGAGTGTGATAATTTAAACCAAATTTTATCTTGAATTAAACCTAAGGCATGCGTTCTAAGTTTTGTGCAAGATAAAAATAAACAATGTCACACTACGCCGCGATGTACGAGGAAAAACCCAAGATGGGAAAAAACCTCGGACGGCCCTAGCCACAAGTCCACTAGATACGGAATTATACAATTACAAGACAAAAGACTTACATCCTCAACTCGAACCCTCTCAAGCCTTGTTGCTCCTTCTTGTAGAAACCTCTTCCTAGCGGACAACCACGGAGCTCCACCGCGATCTCGGAATCCACCGATAGGACTTTGTATGGTCACCGTCACCCAAGCTTGGAGCCTTTCTCCAAGTGAGTAATACCGCAACAACTTCTTCTTCTTTGTGATGGGATGTAGAAGCAAACCCGAAACGTCTCTTTTTCAATTCGGTAGAGAAAACCGGTGCCAAAACTCCAAGTAAAGATATGTATATAGAACTTGGATAAACAACTATTGGGTGTAAACACTAGAGTGTGTACGATTTTTCATTAAAGAATAACACTCAAAACTTGATCTTTTTCTTTAAAAAAATTTTGTCTCAAAACACTCTCTAGGAGTTTTTATGGTATGAAAAAGATGCCCATTCAAAAATGATTCCCGTCCTTAATTAAGCCTTAAAAAATCAGTTAAGAAACAAGTGGGATAATGGGGTGAAAACTGCCAAAAACTGCTCAAAACTGTTCCCGCCTGGCATCTCGTTCGAACGAACTTCACTCTCGTTCGAACGAGACTTCTAACGAGCGACCAGACTGGGCTCGTTAGAAACTCGTTAGATATCTCGTTAGAACTACAAAACTCGTTCGAACGACATATCGAACGACTGACCAGTTTAGGGTCGTTGGCAAACTCGTTCGAACGAAACCTCGTTAGAACGAAAAACTCGTTCGAACGACATATCGAACGACTGACCAGTTTAGGTTCGTTGGCAAACTCGTTCGAACGAAACCTGGTTCGAATGAAAAACTCGTTCGAACGAGACTTCGAACGACTTCCAGAAATTTTTGATAATTTCATTTTTTGACCCAGAAACTTTATGTACTTTATTTTAAAGTTTCAATTAAATTATTCTGAAAGTAAAACATGGTTTTTATTAAACCTAACACCCAATAAATATTGTTCCAAGCTCCTATATAAATATAATTACATTCATACCTTGGGAGCATGGAACTTAGATGATGACGTAGAAACGAGGCACGCAAACCGGCATTTTGATGAAGCTTTATATTCTTTGACTCTATGTCTTCAACACACACTTCATAGGCTTGAGAGTATTACAATAAATCACTAACCTATGAATAAATGTTTTTGTCCGGAATTGAGCCAAAACTATATATGGACTCAATTGGAAATTTGTGTCCTTACAAATCTCCCCCTTTGGCTATTCCGGGATAAAAACCAAAACAAAAATCCTAAAGGGCCGTCAAGCTCACTAGACTCAAAACATAACCCGCCCAAACTTGACTCAACCCAAGGATTAAACTCTTTGCCTTTTAAAGATGCTGCTTTAGTAGAATGCCTGCACACTTAATCAAACTCATCAAATGCATAGGGAATATCAAAATATTAAATGCAATTAAATATTTCCTCCCCCTAAAATATTTCTCCCCTTTATCAAACAAATGACATTTACTTAGAAAGACGTCTCCCCCTAAGATAAATCTCCCCCAAACTAAGATACAATAATAATAGGTTTAGATACCATTTCTCCCCCTATCATCATTCTCCCCCTTTTTGTTCAGGAATAGGCAAAGGATAAAGAACTAATAAACAGCTTAAAGTGATAAGACATGAAAGCATATGGGCAATAAAAGCAAGGCTAAAACAAACAAATATCATATATATATATATATATATATACTTTATATATACCAATAAGTACTTGCATATATAGATAGATATAAACACACACATGACACAAAATACAATAAGTTTGCACACTCGTATGGCAAAAATGTGTCATATGGAAACGGAAGTGTAGGGGTGTGAACTAGCAACAATGAAATTTAGACCCAAACACTTAAGAAACGTTCACGGAGTTCTCATTTGATTGCAAACTTCATCACAGTTAAATATAACCTCATGTGACAATATAGATTGAACTCAATGAACAAACATATACAATGCATACAGGCCTAGCATGATGATGATTCTACAAACCAAATAGAGTCATGATATTAAAGACAACTAGGATAAACGGACATTGTGCAAACCGTTGATATACCATCCAATTCTCCCTCAATGAGCATATATATTCTTTTGCTTTTGAATGAATATATCAAACAAACATAGGCCTTGGCAATTGTTTTTTCATTTTAATGCCAAATATTCTGTTTTTAGGCCTTTGGATCACGTATTTCTTTTAGATCCAATAAACGGTGGCTTACAATCGCAAAGGATTTAATTCATCCTTTCGGAGCCCTTCCCCGTGCACATTTTTATTTATCATGTTTTCATTTTCACACAAATCTCACATGCAACGAATTTTGACATGCACTAGTCCTCCTAGGTCATAGATATGTAGATGACTAGATTGGTAGGAGAACACCTCAAAAAGCTCAAATATAACATGTGACATTAAGATTTCAAAAGAGCCCGTGCATGTGTGAATAGAGGCATATAAAAATAGAATCCATTTAACCAATACAAAATCCAACTACTCCATATAAAGCATGGTAAAGAACATTTTAAGGATTGAAAGTCTAAACCAAAAGTTCTAGCCACGTGGGAGCGTTAAAGGAGGGATTCAAACACAAATATATGCCACTTAGAGTGTGTCAAACTAAAATACACACAAAGTAAAATCTTTTTGAGTTTTTAACATTTTTAATCAAAAATAAATATGTACTCAAAAGGACAAACAAAAATCGTTTGTATTTTTCATTGAGCTTAAATGAAATAAATGAAACACAAATGATAAACAAAACATCATTTTATATTTATCAATTAATTCAAACAAAAATATAATACAAAAAGATAAACAAGTCATAATTTCTAGCATGAGATATCAAATAAAGCAATGACTAGAAAATTGACTAAACATGCATACATTTAGCATGTGAATATAGCATAAAGTACAAACGCTAAAGTATGCAAACACTAACACATTCATCCTTTAGATTTAGCAAGGGAGGAAGCATGTGAAAGTAAATGAGAATCAACAACCCTATTTTGCAAGGCAACCAAGTCGGATTTCCTAACCCAAATTAATGGAGAATTACTATCTTGGGGTGTTGGAACGTTAACTACGGTGGTTACTTTACTATGGGGTTTTCTAGGAATTCGTTTAAGATCTAAACAAAATTTCCTAAGATGACCTTGTCGACCACAATGTGTACAAGTGAGAACATGTCGAAAAGATTTACTTAAGGAGTGATCTTTAAAAGTATTCCTAGTTGATTCTCCTAAAACATTGGTTTGGGCATTATGAGTAAAGTCATTACAAGGATTGAAGCCTAAACCACAAGTGTCATTTTTAATTTGGACCGTTCCTAACATTTTATCTAGTTTTTCTAAACGACATTCCAAATCAAATTTGACAATACTAGAATCTTTTAATTTATTTTCCAATTCTACAATGTTAGATTCTAGTAAAATATTTCGCTCTTCAAAAGCAAGAAGCTCCTTTTTCAAGGATTCCATTAAACCCCTAAGGCTATCTCTCTCGCCTTCTACATATTCAATCTTCTCTTGAAGAGTCCTCACATGTGTCCTAAGGTCTTCTATTAAAACATTTTCATCAATGACCTTGACACTCTCTCTTAAACTAGTTTCTAACTTCAAATTTGCTCTTTTCAATTTAATAGATTCGGTATACAGTTCTTGAAAAGCATTTTGAAGTTCACTCATATCAACCTCATCTTCATTTTCACTCTCACTATCATAAAAAATAAGAGAATCATGTACAATGACCTTGGAAGTGGCATGTGCTATCGTTTCATCAATCGATGAGTTCTCACTATCACTCACATGACTAGCCATAAAAGCCACAAAATTTTTCTTAGTGGGGGAATCGGGCTTCTCTTCCTTATCACTATCACTAAGGGTTGCATTATATGAAATAGGTTGCTTACCATCTTTCCTTAGTTTAGTAGGGCACTCATAAGCCCTATGGCCATAACCTTCACAACCAAAACACTTATTAGACTCGTCCCTATCTAAATGTTCATTACTAGGTTTAGGGATTTTCTCGGCTTTAGAAATCTTCTCGCTTTTATCATGTTTAGAAGTATCAAATTTCTTAAAATCATTTTTAAATTTATCTTTGTTAAATTTAAGAAATTTTATAAATTTACGAGCAAACAAAGCCATGTCTTCCGAGTCACAATCACTATCACTATCGCTCTCTACTACTTGTTTGACCTCTTTTCGGGCTTTTAAAGCAACACCCTTTTCAATTTTCTTTTCAGTTTTAGAGGGAAACATATCTAGTTCATAGGTTTGTAAATCACCTACAAGCTCTTCTAATTTCGTAGAGGCTAAAGTGGGTAAAGAATTTAAAACGGTCACTTTAGGAATAAATCTATCGGGTAGGGACCTTAAAATTTTCTTTACAACACGGTCGTCAGGTATTTTCTCTCCCAAGTTAAAAGATGAATTAACAATATCAGAAAGTCTAGCATAAAATTTATCAAAAGTTTCTTTTTCATCCATTTTGATAGTTTCAAATTGAGTGGTGAGGTTTTGGAGTTTTGAAGCTTTAAAGACACTAGTTCCTTCATGAGTTAATTGTAAAATATCCCAAGCTTCTTTAGCGGTTTCACACGTCATAATACGTCGGAATTCATCCGGTGCGACAGCGCTAAATAAGGCATTTAGACCTCGGGAATTAAAGTTAGCAAGTTTAAACTCATTTTCAGTCCATCTATCGGCGGGTTTTATAACACGTTCATTTTCAACTAAGTAAGTTGGTGGGGAGTACCCGGTAACAACAGACATCCAAACTCTCTCGTCGATAGATTTTAGTGCCGATCTCATACGCGCTTTCCAATACGCGTAGTTTGTACCATCGAAAATAGGAAATTTTGAAAATGGGGAAAAATCCATTTTAGCCAAAAATTAAAAGATCTCAACGAAATAATTTATCGTTTTTGGCTCTGATACCAATTTGTGAGCGCATAAAAGTAATTTCCTTAATATGTATAAAAACAAATACGATGCGGAAGCGTTGAAAGATGATGGTTCAATAATTAAACAAAACAAACTTTAGTTTAATATAACAAAATTTAACCAATTCATTAATCCAATTCAAGTCCTAGAATTTGCCTAAGTCATAATTATAAATTATCCAAAATTAGGCGAAACCAATTTTAGCAAAAGACTTGAATAAACCAAATTTACCCAATATTTAATTTAGCACCAAATTAAATGAGTGTGATAATTTAAACCAAATTTTATCTTGAATTAAACCTAAGGCATGCGTTCTAAGTTTTGTGCAAGATAAAAATAAACAATGTCACACTACGCCGCGATGTACGAGGAAAAACCCAAGACGGGAAAAAACTTCGGACGGCCCTAGCCACAAGTCCACTAGATACGAAATTATACAATTACAAGACAAAAGACTTACATCCTCAACTCGAACCCTCCCAAGCCTTGTTGCTCCTTCTTGTAGAAACCTCTTCCTAGCGGACAACCACGGAGCTCCACCGCGATCTCGGAATCCACCGATAGGACTTTGTATGGTCACCGTCACCCAAGCTTGGAGCCTTTCTCCAAGTGAGTAATACCGCAACAACTTCTTCTTTGTGATGGGATGTAGAAGCAAACCCGAAACGTCTCTTTTTCAATTCGGTAGAGAAAACCGGTGCCAAAACTCCAAGTAAAGATATGTATATAGAACTTGGATAAACAACTATTGGGTGTAAACACTAGAGTGTGTACGATTTTTCATTAAAGAATAACACTCAAAACTTGATCTTTTTCTTTAAACAAATTTTGTCTCAAAACACTCTCTAGGAGTTTTTATGGTATGAAAAAGATTCCCATTCAAAAATGATTCCCGTCCTTAATTAAGCCTTAAAAAATCAGTTAAGAAACAAGTGGGATAATGGGGTGAAAACTGCCAAAAACTGCTCAAAACTGCTCCTGCCTGGCATCTCGTTCGAACGAACTTGACTCTCGTTCGAACGAGACTTCTAACGAGCGACCAGACTGGGCTCGTTAGAAACTCGTTAGATATCTCGTTAGAACGACAAAACTCGTTCGAACGACATATCGAACGACTGACCAGTTTAGGGTCGTTGGCAAACTCGTTCGAACGAAACCTCGTTAGAACGAAAAACTCGTTCGAACGACTGACCAGTTTAGGTTTGTTGGCAAACTCGTTCGAACGAAACCTGGTTCGAACGAAAAACTCGTTCGAACGAGACTTCAAACGACTTCCAGAAATTTTTGATAATTTCATTTTTTGACGCAGAAACTTTATGTACTTTATTTTAAAGTTTCAATTAAATTATTCTGAAAGTAAAACATGGTTTTTATTAAACCTAACACCCAATAAATATTGTTCCAAGCTCCTATATAAATATAATTACATTCATACCTTGGGAGCATGGAACCTTAGATGATGACGTAGAAACGAGGCACGCAAACCGGCATTTTAATGAAGCTTTATATTCTTTGCCGCTACGTCTTCAACACACACTTCATAGGCTTGAGAGTATTACAATAAATCACTAACCTATGAATAAATGTTTTTGTCCGGAATTGAGCCAAAACTATATATGGACTCAATTGGAAATTTGTGTCCTTACATCAGGATGTTTTTCCTTTGAAGTTTTAAAGTTGGAATTATTTAGTTGAATGCTTAAATTGTTTGGATTATCTTTTCCAGTCTAGTTGTTATGTGATTATTAATTTTTAAAACCATGGATTACGAAAGGTTTTAAATATTGGTTTTAAATTAAATTTGGAAATTGATGTCTTAAAATGGTTTTGTCACTTAGCTTAATTATTTAGGGTGTTTAATTTGAAAAGTTATTTTTGCGACAGTGATGCTAAGAATGAACCAACCGTTCACTTGGTTATAATTTAATAAAGGACTGATCACCCGGTATTTAATTAGGCGGGGTGTCACAGGTGGTATCAGAGCATCAGGTTCTAGTGTCCTTTAGGATCTGTACGGCTTATTTCGCTTTTAGCTTAGCGTTCTTGCTATAGAGCCCTATTTTTAGGATTATTGTATTCTTGCTTTTACGATTACGTCTTCAACTATTTGAGATTCGATAATAACTGTAGACTACTAAAAATTTCTTTATTTTTTAGATGCCTCTGAGACGCGCACCCAAGGATAGGCGTGCCCAAGCCGAGCAGCCAGCAACTCCAGCTCAGGTTACGATGAAGGTAACCGAGGTAGCCGCTATCGTTGCTCAGGCGGTGAATGCCACGCTAGCGGTAGTGCAGCAGGCTCCACCCCAGGTTCAGGAAGTGGCGTCGGTACCATCACAGCTTCCATCTGCATGGGAGCGAGTTAGGGATGCCTTCCAGAAGGCGCTTCCCCTAGAGTTTGCGGGTAGTTCGGATATTATTATAACCAGCCAATGGAAAAAGGATATCCAGAGGCATCTGCGCATGTACGAGTGCACGGACATGCATAAACAGTTGTTGGCTTCTTTCAAGCTAGTGGGGGCCGCTTTGCATTGGTGGGAATCCACCACCACCTTGGAGGAGAAGGATATTATCACTATTCAGTCATTTTGGGCACAGTTTGACAGCAAATACTATTCATCCGCCGTGCAGACTGAGATGAGGCGGAAGTTACTGAATTTGAAATAGGAGAATTTGACTGTTGCTGAGTACGAAGAAGAGTTCACAAGACTTCTCACTATAGTGCTAGATGAGGCACCCACTGAGGAGAAGAAAATACTATTGTTTGTGGACGGGTTAGCCTGGAGGATCCGTTAACACCTCATAGGCAATCTGTCATTGCGTACCTACACGAATGTGCTCAATGCTGCTTTGTTACACTACCAGGATCACCGCTTCCATATGCAGGGAAGCAAGCGAGCAGGAGAGTCCATCCAGTAGGGCAGGACAGGAGGTAGTGGTACTAGTGGAGCACCGACATCCTAGGGGCAAACTAGTCAACATGAGCAGAGTTCCCGTCAGGGGGACCCTGCCAAGTGGTTCCGATCAGGTGACACCATACAGGGATTCGAGGGATTTAGGCAGGGCCAAAACCGTCAGCCGCAGGGTTAACAGCAGGGCCATCAAGGCCAACAGCATTTTCAGCAGGGCCAATGGCGGGGTGGTAATGGCCAACAGGGTCGTAATCAGCAGTGACAGAGGGGAGGAAATTTCAGGGGCCGATGCTTCGGGTGTGGTAAAAATGGCTATAGGCGCCATGTTTTTCCAGAGGGAGATAGGGCCCCACAGCATGAGGGTGCCCGTAATGAGCTGCTAAGGCCACTTTTTCCAATCGCCCTCCCAGCACCAGTTCAGGCACCAGCCCTACCAGCCATTCCAGCAGCTCTAGTGCAGCAGGGGCAGTTACAGTACGGACGTGTCTATAACGTCCACCAGGCAGCAGCTCCACAGGTGCCACCCGCGATTGAGGGTACGTTTCCTATCCATGGTACTATGGGTCAAGTTTCATTTGATACTGGGGCGACACACTATTTTATAGCTACTCATTTTACGAAGGCCTTAGGGTTATTAGCCACAGCAGAGAGCAGTGTGACATGCGTAGATTCACCACTGGGAAATGGATCGTTAATTTTCTTTATATGTCGAGGTGTGGGAGTAGAGATTGGTAGATTAATCTTACCAGCAGACATGTTAATCTTAGATATGCATGAGCACGACGTTATTATTGGCATGGATTGGCTCGCGACATACAGAGCCGTGATAGATTGTTTCGGTTGGAGTATTGTCTTTGTCATTCCAGGGCAGGAGATGTTTGTAGTGGCGATGCCTCGCCCAGAGGGAGGCTCTAGTGCTCATTTGTATTACATAGAGGAGGATACCTCTAAGGAGGTCGTGACTCCCTTAGACTGGATCCCAGTCGTCCGTGAGTATTCTGATGTATTTCAGGAGATACCAAGCCTACCCCCCAGTCAAGAGATAGATTTTTTCATAGATTTGTTACCGAATACTCGACTGATAGCACGCGCTCCATACCGTATGGCTCTGGAGGAAATGCGAGAGATACGAGATCAGATAGAGTAGCTGTTAGGTCAGGGATTCATTCGTAGGAGTACCTCACCTTGGGGCGCTTCAGTGTTGTTTGTGAAAAATAGAGATGGTTCACTTAGGGTATGTGTGGACTACTGGGAGCTGAACAAGGTCACGATACGGAACAAATATCCATTGCCTTGAATCGATGATCTGTTCAACCAGCTGAGGGGAACAACTTTCTTTTCGAAGATAGATTTGAGGTCAGGATACCATCAGCTACGTATTAGGGAGCAGGATGTTTTAAAGACTACTTTCTTGACGAGATATGGGTCCTATGAGTTTAGAGTGATGCCATTTGGACTCACAAATTCTCCAGCCGTATTCATGGACTTGATGAATCGAGTATTTAGAGAGTTCTTGGATCAGTTTGTTATCGTCTTTATAGATGACATCCTGATATATTCACACACTCAGGAAGAGCATGCTGAGCACTTGAGACAGGTTCTTCAGACCCTATGAGAGCATCAGTTGTATGCTAAGTACGAGAAGTGTGGATTCTGGTTACGGGAAGTGCAATTCTTGGGACATGTTGTTTCTGAACTGGGGATAGCGGTTGACCCGAGTAAAGTGTCAGCTGTGAGGGAGTGGGGATTTCCCACGACACCGACGAAAGTACGTAGTTTCTTAGGGTTAGTCGGGTACTAAAGGAGATTCATTCGAGGTTTCTCAAAGATAGCGGGTTCATTGACGAACCTGACTCGCAAGGGGGTGCCATATGTTTGGGACGATACTTGTCAATTGGCTTTCGATGAGCTGAAAGACAAGCTGACTTTGGCACCAGCCCTTGCTTTACGCAAGATGGTCATGGAGTATCTGGTTTACACCGACGCCTCCTTACGGGGACTCGGGGGAGTACTTCAGCAGGAAGAGAAGGCTATAGCTTTTGCCTCATGCAAACTTAAGTCGCACGAGAGTAATTACCCCACACACGACCTAGAGTTAGCAGCGGTCGTCTTTGCATTAAGGAATGGAGATACTATTTAATGGGGGAGAAATTCTGCTTGTTAACAGACCACAAGTCACTGCAGTACCTGTTCACTCAGCGAGAGCTGAATATGCGTCAGCGCAGGTGGTTAGAGTTTGTGAAGGACTATCAGTTCGACATACAGTACCATTCGGGGAAGGCCAACGTGGTTGCTTATGCGTTGAGACGTAGACCAGTAGATGATGTGGCGGACGTCTGGAGAGCAAAGTGGAAAGAATTGGGTTACCAAGATGCGGTAGCCCGTTCCTTTATATCTGCCATGACAGTGACACCCGAGATTGTTATGAGGGTAATACAGGCACAGACAACAGACTCATTTTGCCAGGAGAAAATTATACGGCTTTTAGCAGAGGGTGCTGAGTCCTATTCAATATCTTCCGATGAAGGTTTAAAGTTTAATGGAAGATTAGTGGTTCCAGAAGGAGAAGACTTACGTCATGCAGTGATGACCCAGTCTCATAGGACCCGATTTGTGATGCATCCCGGGGGAGATAAGATGTACCAGTATATGAGATGGTAATACTAGTGGAGTGGGATGAAGAAGGATATTGCTGAGTTCGTGTCCAAGTGTTCTACTTGCCACATGGTAAAAGTGGACCACCAAAAATAGTCGGGGTTGCTTCAGCCATTAGAAAGACCCACGTGGAAGTGGGAGAGTATTTCCATGGATTTTATTACTGGGTTGCCTACATCACAGCGGGGCCACGACTCCATCTGGGTGATTGTGGACCGTTTGACCAAGGTGGCTCATTTTCTGCCAGTACGAACAGACTATACCATGGGCCAGTATGCTCAGTTGTTCATTGCTGAGATTGTTAGACTACATGGGGTGCCCCTGGATATTGTGTCAGATATAGAAAAGATTTTTGTGCCGCATTTCTGGGAGAGTTTTCAAGAGGCCATGGGTATAGAGTTGAGGTTGAGTTCAGCTTATCACCCACGGACGGATGGACAAACAAAGCGTACCAATCACATGTTGGAGGATATGCTATGCATGTGTGTCCTTGATTTTGGGGGAGGTTGGGAGCCACATCTTCCACTGGTGGAGTTTGCTTATAATAACTCCTATCAGTTCACGATTGGCATGGCTCCATTTGAGGCATTATATGGCAGACCTTGTCATTCCCCAACTTGTTGGCTAGAGGTGGGGGACAACAAGATTCTCAGACCAGAGGTGATTCAGGAAACCTCCGATAGGATTGAGATTATCAGGAGTCGCATTCGGGTAGCCGAGGACAGGCAGAAAAGCTACGCCGATGCAAAACGGTTCTTCCGAGAATTTAATGTGGGGGGGGCAAGTATTATTACGTGTATGTCCTATGAAAGGAGTGATGAGGTTCGGGAAGAAAGAGAAATTGGCCCCGAGGTACGTGGAGGATTGGGCCGGTAGCATACAGATTGGGACTGCCAGAGTACTTACACCGCATTCACGATGTATTCCACATCTCGTCGTTGAGACGATACCTTCGGGATGACAAGGCCCACACCCACATCGCAATTGAGGAGATTGACTTACAGCCTGATAGCTCTTACGAGGAGAGACCAGTAGCTATTCTAGACCATAGCGAAAGGAGATTGAGGTCGAAAGTAGTCCCACTTGTACGGGTCCAGTGGGAGCATCATAATGTGGAGGAATCCACTTGAGAGCGTGAGGCAGACATGCGTGAGAAGTACCCAGAGTTATTTTTACCAGGTACACCTTATTTTTCGAATTTCGGGACGAAATTCCATTATTAAGGGGGAAGTATGTAATACCCCGTATTTTTATGACTTTTAATTTTGAGGATTTATTAAATTTAATTAGAGATATTAATTTAATATTAATCTAAAAAATCATTTAAATACTTACTAGCGTGATGAGAGTTAGTAATTATTGGAATTTTGTTGTAAGTTACTTTATGGGTAAAGTAAGAGGTGTAATTGTACTTAGTAAAAAAATTATCACGAGAATCTAATTTGATAATTTTGGAAATTTATCATGACGCGCTTGTGTCATGTCGGGATTAAATTCGAACTATTAAAGGTGAATAAATTATATGTCACCCGTATGGTCATTTTGAGTACGTCAATGTGTCCGGAAGGGTCGAGATAGTAAAAATAATGTACCCGAAGGTTTAGTTTGGGTCTCGGGGCGTTTCTAGGCCTAATTAACATCCCGGGAGGGCGTTTTAGACATCTTACATTTTTGGGCATGGAAACCCACGAAATTTCTAAGAGTATATCAGATAATAGGAGTTGTCTTCTAGGGTTAGAACAACCAAAAACCTAAGACGTCCATTGGAAGGGAAGAGGAGAAGCTTTCCAAGGAGTTCTAGGCCAAGAACTCCACCGTTTGCACCGCCGTCGCCGCCAAACTTTATATCGCGCAACGAGGATCACAATCACACCAATATTTTCCACAAATCTGAGCCAAATATTTCCAGGCAAGTATCTATCTGGATCTATATTAGTTAATGCTTAAATGATATTAGCCTAGTATTTATCAGAACTAGTTTTTGTGAAAGAAAACATATTTTGGAGACTCGAATTTGCATGATGTATAGATAAAAGACGTGTCCTGGAAATCTAATTCATATGTAGAGGTTGAACCACGAAATTCATTGAGTTAGGAGTAGAAAATCTGGGAAAAGAATGGGAAGAACTAAGTTAAAGAAAATATTAGGGTTCTTGTAACTTTTCTGGATTTTAACCCTTTTAATTCGTTTTAATTGATGAAAATCTGCATGTCTTACGTAGAATATTCATTATTTGGGGATATAACACGTGTGGTATAATTTTTTGGAAGTTTTGAAATCAAATATGATGATTTGAATAATTTTGGAATAGCATTCTCGTAACTGGAAATTCTGCAGTCTCGCCATACCTGCTTGATCGATCGATCGACCCAAGAGCATCGATCGATCGACGCATCGATCGATCGAGCACCTGCCATCGATCGATAGACCCCTCCTGGAAAACTTAAATTCCCTTTTTAAATAGGTTGTTCCAACTTAAATGAATAGAAATTCTTGGATATTATTGTTAGAACATTTTGGGATATAAAGAAGACCAGTAGGACTTTATAAAATGGAACCTTTAATGTAAGACGAGATTTACATTTAACGGAGGTGTTTTACACTTAAGGAATAATGGGAATGTGTGTCTAAAGGGTGAGACTCGTAAGGAAGATACGTCATAAAGTAAAAGAGTACCTACTAAAATTACACTTAGGGAGATAGGATTTCACTAGAGTTACGAAGAAGGTTTTGAATAATCCCATAAATAAGAATAAGAGATGAACCGTTATACGGGATAATCTAGTAATGTTCAATAAGAATAAATATCATAAGTATGGGTCGTGGGTGTACCTAAATTTGAAATGGGAACGGTAGTATACATATATGACTGTGTTTATGCATATACTATATACGTATAAAAATCATGCCCGCGCTACTTGTTATCACTGAGGTTACTGCGCTGGGAAAGTCTTATCTCAATGGGACCTTTATGGGGGATATTAACTTGTACCTTAGATTATAGGAATCCTTGGTGCAGGCTATCGGATCGATAGTCAGACGGTCCTAAGAGATGTGAGGGTATGTGCTGACCACTTAGTGACTTGGAACTATGCTTCACCTCAATTTGTATCTGTTTTGTGTTAATGCAGTTCGAGAGTGATTCCGAACTAGTATTTTACTTAGTACGAATGATACGGGGACTTGATAGCAGAGTATGCCAGCACCATAAATTTTTGTGGGGTGCCGATAGTATATATAATATATGAGTGATTAATATATATATATATATATATAAACTTGAAATTAGAGAATTATCTACTGTGACTAAAGGTAGGTAGGTAATGAATAATTATTTCAACATGGATATAAGTGTTTGAAAAGTTTGAGGCAATACTGAGAAACTTTATAATCAAATGAGGTTTATGTGAGAACTTTGCTTTTAAAAATTAATTTTCTTCATACTAGAAATTGTCGTCATGAAACCTTGTGAGTAACTTAAGATAAGCTAGACTATTGGGAGTAGTAGTGCGTTAGGTGTGCACATTAGAAGAGAGGTGAGAATTTATCAAGATTTTTGTCGCACACTAATATGATTGTTGCATTAGCAGCTAAGCATTTTAAATACTTGCTAAGCTAAATTTTAAATTGTTTTACAATCGGGCTCTGACCCGTTTCCTATTTTCTCTTCTCTCTTGTATATACATGTATATATTACAGGTGCCCGGCCACAGGGGCGTCTTGCATAGGATCCTTTCGAAGGAACGTGATGCAGCTTAGGTGTGAGTTGCAGGCCTTTTGTTTAGATGACCTCATTATTGATTCCACTTCTAGTTCTACTTCATCCAGTTGGGCATGTGTCGCCCTTTTTCCATTATTCAGTTAGTTTTATCAGAGATTGTAATTTGTTTACTTCTAGTATTTATACTTTGGGATTGTTACTGTCGGGATGTTTTTCCTTTGAAGTTTTAAAGTTGGAATTATTTAGTTGAATGCTTAAATTGCTTGGATTATCTTTTCCAGTCTAGTTGTTATGCGATTATTAATTTTTAAAACCATAGATTACGAAAGGTTTTAAATATTGGTTTTAAACTAAATTTGGAAATTGATGTCTTAAAATGGTTTTGTCACTTAGCTTAATTATTTAGGGTGTTTAATTTGAAAATTTATTTTTGCGACAGTGATGCTAAGAATGAACCAACCGTTCACCTTGATTATAATTTAATAAAGGACTGATCACCCGGTATTTAATTAGGCGGTGTGTCACAAATACCTTAAACCCTTCTTGCTTGTCTACATAGTGTTACTAACGCCACCCCCTTTATTGGATGTTGACTTGTAGATGATGTTAACTAGCACCGTCAATAGCCATAGGCAAGGTGAGTTAAGATTACTGCTTATAACACTGTTTCCTAATAGAATTTAACAGGACGAATCAAATATGGCCTAAGCCGACCACCTTCTAGGGACTGATGAGTCCAACTGTTTCTGTGGATTGGTTCTTTGACAGACCATTTTTATGGTATAATAAAATCTCCCGAGACTTTACTAGTGATTAGGGGAACGAAGAAGATTTCCTTTAAGTGTTTATTCTTTGGGGGTGTTTGTTGAACGGATTTTGAGCAAGTCAAATCGAGCAAAGTGTTGTTAATCTTAGTAATTATAGTCGTTCTTGAATTCTGCTCGGATTAGGCGAACAAAAATACTTTCGCACAAATAAATGACCTCGCCATGTGTCACGTGCTAGGTTTTGGCACTTGAAGTAATCGTTGTGCGCTCTTGGGGCAGTGCTCATGTGCAGTTCTGACTGTGCCACTCTACCTTTTCCAGGTATGACATAAATGAGAGTGATTTACTAGTAAAAAGGGTATAAAACCTCAAAATTCGAATCATTGCCACATTTCTGATTTATTTGCAAATGATTGAGTTTTTAGAGAGAGAGAGAGAGAGAGAGAGAGAATAATCCTCCATTTCTAAAACTCATACCTCTACAAATTCTTTGCTCAGTGTCCGTCTTTGCCTCCCGAATCTACTTGAAAATCCATCTCCGGTGAGCTTCCTCATCAAACCACTACTTATCGCACGAATTGTTTGTCGTTATCCACCCATCTTCTACTCTTATTAGGGTTTCAAGTACGTTGTTTTTTCCTCTAGGGATTTGATTCAAATTCTTCACTCGATTCGTTGTTGGTTGTAAGAACAATTTTTTTGTCATTATTCATATCATAGCATTAGGATAGTTTGGCGTATCCCATTACAAATCGTCACGCAATGTCAAGACGAACCGAACTCAAGCATCTCTAAGTTTGAAGACTTCTCGAAATCCCGAAAGGTATAAACTGATTTAGAGTTTGAATTAATTCATAGAATTATATTTGGGATGTTCTATTTTTCTCAACAAGAACAAACGGAATATCATATCTAGTCAATAGAATTTTTTCTAAGTGTTGAGGCAGAGTTTATTAAAATAATATTATTGACGTTTGCATTGTTCAAACGACAGCTGATGTCGTTCGAACGACATGTGCCTGTCGCTCGAGTGACATAGGCCTCTCGTTCAAGTGAGATGGCTATGTTGTTCGAATGACAATACATTTTGTTCGAGCATCATGCCACCTTAAGGTTCTTATAAATACCAGTTTCGTGAATCATTATGTTTAACATTTTGAGGAAAACTTTACTGCATATTCTGTGCAAAAGTTCTTTAAGTTTTTGTGTTTCAAAACATTTTTTAATTCACAACAAAGCATCCCTGAATATGATTCTTGTGAATTAGTTTAAAACCCTTCAAAGTTTTGTATCTCTTGCATACACCTTGGTGGAGAGGTTCTCCATTGCTGACCTTGTGATACCTGTGGGGATTCATTACTGAAGACGAAGGTTGAGGCTAATTCAGAGGACTGCGGTCTTGTGACTCTTGCGAGCATCATAGTTGTTCCTTAGATATTTTCAAAGAATAGCGCGCTATGATTGTGGGTGATATCATTCTCTTGTGAATTTCTAAGTGAATAAAAGGTTTTACCTGAAAGGTTTTTCTTCCTGAAACTTGGTCTGAGTTATTTGCGTTTTTTTATTTATCCATTTTATCACATAGTTGCATGCTTAGGATAAACAAGATAAATATGTTTAATATTTGCTTCCGTATTATTGAAATTTTTGTTGAAATATTTTGTTGAAATCACCCTTTGAGTGTTCACGGCTTTCTCATTGGTGGTGACGAGTTTAGACATTGTTGTGGAGTTTTAACCATTTTAGGTGGCAATTGAGTTGGTTCGCTCAGGGTTTCTTTAGTTTTTTTTAGGGTTTGGTCTTGCCCATATACTCGTTTTCTGCATCTGAAACCCCCCCAAGATTTTATAGTCCAAACAAAACTCTATTTTCTTTACCTTGATGAGCTGTCTTCCCCACGTTCAGCGATTGTTCGAGATTTTAGATGAGTTAGAGCCAAATTGCCTTGGTATTACTGGAAGGAGGTTTCCAACACCCATCCAAGTCATTCGACCAGAAGACGAGCCCGAACATCCTAGATATATCCCTATTGTAGGTTCTTCTGGTGATTCAATGTCCCCATCATTACACATGGAATTTGACGGGCCTGGATTTGTGGGACCCGACATACACAATCGGGTTTACCCCCAAGCTAGTGTATTTTTTTTATTAACATCGTTTCTGACATGTCTGTTAATTTGGATGGCTCTGTTGGGACAATTATGGAGGATGAGCCCCCCAACTTCCCCCTTCCTAAGGAGGCATCGTCTGGTGAGGAAAGCTCTTCAAGAGAGTCCACTGACTCCTATAATCCCTGCATCACTAGTGCCATATGGTATGGGTGTGACATTATTAAGGATATGATGCTCTGAAAGAGAAATATCACATTCTTATCAGTATTGTGACCAGGTTGCCGAACAGCGACGAGAGAGTTTACGACCATCATAATTCTTACTAGATTTGTCTCCCTCTATGGGCACTCTAAGTAGGTATTAACTTACCTTTCTATCCCTTCATTAGATCCATCCTAAAGGGATATGGGGTGACACTTACCCAACTTCCCCCCAATTATTATAGGACCATTCTAGGGTCAATGATGTTTTGGAAGGAAAACACTAGTTTGACCTTACAGGAGACATATTTTGGTACTACTACTTTGGGCCCAGGAAATCCTATCCGAGGATGGTCGAGGGGGGTCAGACTAGCAACCATTCCTAAAAAAACCTGTTTGTTTTCATGAGAGGGGATTGGGAGTGTAGAGGTCATGATAAGGACAAATCTAATAAAATTCCTCATGAATGGGTTTGACCGAGTAGAGTTGGTAAATACCTGCTTTCTTTTAATTGCTATTTTTCTTTTTGCTTATATCGTACTGACATATCATTTTAACTTTTTAGTGAAGACGGATCCTAGGCTTCCTACTGCGATTGTGGATTTTATGGAGTCCTATTGTGTACCCAAGCCCCGAAGTTTGAAGTCCTCTTCAGTGTTGGCAAGTTCATTAAAGAAAGGTACCACATTCCGCCTAGTTGTTCCCTTCATGGAGAGGTTCAAGTTCCATTGATAAAGAAAGTTCTTGCTAAGGCCGAGTAAAATTTCGAGACTGACCAGGCTGATAAGGCAGGATTTGAATCAAGTAACACATTTTCCTTTACTTGTTTTGTCTTTCACTTATGAGTTGGGGCCTGAATAAATACAAGTCTTGCATAGATTCTACTTTATTTTCCTCATATTATATTTATTAATCCTTCGTCGGGATGACACCCAGTAATATCGACCCTGAGGTTATGGAAATTGCTCGTTAGAAAAGGATGAATACTAAGAAAAAGAAGGTTTAAGCCCAAAAAAAAGACGAATATTGAATACAAAAAATAAGACGAGATAAATGCTCGGAGGAAAGATGGCCAAGAGGCATATGCTCAGGCCAAATCTGAGGGTAAGTCCCCATGTTTACTTGTGCGACTGTTGTAGAGGATAGATGTCTCTTGAGGCTCCCACCACTCAAAATTCTCCTAAGGTCACATGGGAGGTCGAACCCAGGCCCCTTGTTATGGTGAGGTTGAGGAGTTTAAGTTTGATCCTAACCAGCATATTTACTCTAAGGAGCTGAGACTAAACCCAGACTCCATCTTCCATCACGCAAATAACACCACAAATTTGTCAAATAGTGCGGCCACAATAAGGACTCCTTATGGAAGCTAATTCAGCATCGTCTGTTTGTGGTGAGTTTTTCTAATATATTTTTTTTTTACTTTTCACCAGTTTTACTGCTTGCTAATTCTTCTCTTCTTTTCCTTAGAGTGCTATAGCCTCCACTATTTTGAAAGAGAAAGTAGTGATTAATAATTATTCTTACGAGGAGCTTAATGGTGAAAATAACTGGCTAAAGGAGGAGTTACAACAGTCCGTTGATGATCTAAATAAGTTTTACGATGAAATTAAATAACAAGATGATTAGTTAGTTGAGAATACAATCTCCCTTAGCAAGGCTGAAGATGAAATTCAGAAATTGAAGGAAAAGGCCGCCACCGACCGATGAAGACAAATTCAGGAGTCTTAAAGAAGCCTTAAAAAAGGAAATGATGATCTGGTTGCCTCTAATTAGGCCCTAATACGATAAACCAGTTTTTAAACAGGGTGATTTAGGATCTTATTTATGCCAATGAAGCTCTGGCCAGTGCTGAGGAGGTTGGCGTGGACAAATATAAGTCTTTTGCTAATTACAACATCAATTGTGTGGGATTCCTCATTGATGGTTATGAGGAGCTCAAGAAGAGGGTGATGACTCACTACCCCGACATAGCCATCTTTGTGAACAAATGGGAAGGCAGTTACGATAAAGCCACTACCTTAGTCGATGTGTAGTCGATGGCCATTGACGAACCTGCTGCTTGGGCCGACGAGACCATAATTCTCGATGCAAATATTTATGTTACTAGAAATGACGACGTAAATGAGAAGGTTGAGATTACTGCCGAACCAATTCCCCTCTTGATGTCGTCGAGGGTACTTCAACAACTGAGGCCAAACCTAGGCATACTCCTAAGGCGTAAACCTCCCAGCCTAGCTATTCTTGTGTGGAGTTCCCAGTATGTGTGTTTTCAACAAAACCAATTTTTCTAAAAAAAATCCCACTTTTAATTATGCACCAAACCAAGTTGTGAAATCCCAATTCTTACTTTAAACAAATTTTATCTTGATTAATCCTATACATGCATCTAGTGATTAAAGCAAGTAAAGTAAAGTAAAGTAAAGAATACTCACAATGCCGGATGTACGAGGAAAAAACCCAAAACGGGAAAAACAACCTCGGACGGCCCAAGCCAGAAAATCACTATGAATAATGGTTTTACAAAGACAGATTAGCCTTACACTAAGACTCGATCCCCACGGGTCTTGACGCTCCTTCTGATCTTCAACCGTTCTTCAATAGTGCCCACGCAAAAATTCCTTCTTCTACGATCTCTGTCCACAACACACGCATCCACGTATGTCTCGGTGTCCTCCGATATGTCTTTGATACGTCTACGATGTCGAACACGATGTTCGTCGCTTCTTCACCGCAAAACCCTTTAATGTTCAATGTGTAGAACAAACAACTTTGGTGCAGCAAGATCACGTAAACATATAAGAATGATAACTCGGATCTTTGCAAACTCTAAGGATGTGTTTAAGACTTTTAAACCTTAGAAAACATGTGCAAACAAGGTTCTGGTTTGTAAAACTGTTTTCCAGAAAGAACACTTACGAAATTATGATGCAAACACTATTTAAATAGGAATTAAACACCGCCTCGAAAAACATGTCGTTCGAACGACTTAAGAATGTCGTTTGAGCGACATTGTATCTCGTTCGAATGAGATCCAATGTCGTTCGAGCGACCTCGCGAAAGTTTGACTTTCTGATAAAAACGTCTCTTAATAAAGAGATTCAATTTAGTTAAACTCTATTTCGAGCTTATCATCATAAAACGAAGTTTAAACCTTTAAAACACTTTTAAAACATTTAAAAATATTTTTCTTTATAAAAAATTACATCCTTATCATTTATAAAATAATCCCGAGCACCATTAATTATACGCATTCATACCTGAGTGATCTCGGAATGAAATTAACTTTGAAGACGAGTAAACTTGCACCAAATAAACATCGACATGATTAAATCTTTGAAGCTTTGTCGCAACATCTTCAATTTCTTCAATATGTCATAGACCAAGTGGGATCGTGACAAATTAAATTTCTCCCTATGACATATTACAAACACAGTTTTATTCACGGAATTAAGTCAAAACAATACAGGGACTCAATTGGAAATTTATGTCCTTACAAATCTCCCCCTTTGACTATTCCGGGACAAAACTAAACCAGTGAAATGCCTAACCGGGCCGTCAAACCATATGATGCCTAAATCCCTCCCCATAAACCCAAAATAAAAAATACAGGCCACAGACTAATATATGTAGCATCGACAAGCATGAACTGTTTGAATGTGATGTAGACTCGAAATCTCAAATCGCTGAAGCATACCTACACACATGAAACAGACAAACAAATACCAAGTGAAGTATGGAGGAACAAATGAAACCAATTTATATATTCAATAAGAGCATATCATTTGAAAAACATGTGAGAAATTATTTGATACCAATTTGTTACCAATTTTAAACATAAAGTAGCGCTCAACAAATCTCCCCCTACATCACATACATCTCTCCCCCTTTTTATCTCGAATAGACAATCCGGTGAAAAGATAAACCAATATGAAATATCTAGTAGGAGAATATGATACCAAATTGAATCAAGCTGATACCAATTGAGAAAAGTGAAAACCGCTAGATAAACATGAGAAAACCAGCTAAACAAGATCATGTAATGCCAAAATAGTAGCTAGTAAACCAAGGAATCACACAAACAGTATACAAATCAAATCAAGTGTGATAAACGGACTTCTATGAAAAATACCAATGTGGAAGAGAAAAGAACCTGCATATAAATTAAACAGTCCAGAAATGCTTCCCGCAGTACCAAAAATATACCAATATGAACCTGAGGACTGCAAACCAATCAGAAGCAATTTTATCACCCTGTCGTTCGAACGAGACAGGGACTTCGCTCAAACGAGATGAGGAAATCGCTCGAATGAAGACAGAAGTCGTTCGCGCGAGATGCAATGTCGTTAGAACGACTTCGCGTGACCTGCCAAAATTTCCCAGTTTCCCAGAAATATTATAAAGTATTGCCCAGTGAAAAAATTTCACAAAAAAATTCCAGGAAGGGACTGACAGAAGAAAAACAGTGCTAAAACAGTAAGCTTTAAACACAAAATGCAAAAACTCATTAAAACTAAAAATGCGAGTTACATGCAAACATAGTACCGATGTGCTCAAACATGGACATGGAATGAATGGGCGAAACTACAACAAATGAGTCACAATTCCAACACATCGAAATGATCAAGAAGCTCTAATTGATAGCGAGAAATCATCAAACTTTATCATAGCCAAATGGCAATTAAAGAGTGAGCTTAATGAACTAAACATACTTCATGCACACAAATCTAGAATTTTGACGATTCTACAAACAATAGCGTCAAATTGCAATGTTTCAACATTAGGATTAGATGTGCAAACCCGTTTAAATTTTCTCCAACCAAACACCCTCATATAAACATACTTTTTCAAGTTCTTTTGAGGTTTCTACCATTCTCAACTTAGAGAAAATCTTATTGGCCATTTTCTTAGCATCTTGCCTTTTCTTTTTGGGCTCTTTTTAAACGGTGGCTTTCACGATGATTTAAATTTGAACTCTCGCAGCCCTTTCCCATGAATCACTCATCATTTTTTTTAAATATAAAATCCTCACGGTAAACGGTTATTACATGCACACTTCTCCTTAAGTTTACTTACGCATAGATGACAAGATTGAGATAAGAACGCCTCACCAAATTCAAATATTCAAGAGAAGTCAAACATTCATATAAACTCGTGCATGTGTGCAATGTTGGCATATATACAAAGTCGAATCAAAATGCATATCAACTTCGAAACCACCCCATATAAACAATGGTTAAGATCATTCTAAGTATCGATAAAAATGACCAAATGTCCTAGCCACATGGATAATGAAATGATTGGGGGGGGGGGGGTCCTAGCACACCAATATGCCACATCAAACATGTAAACTCAAAAACAAAAAACTGAAAATATTTTTGGCTTTTCAAACATATTTTGACTCAAAGAAAAGAAAAATCTTTTTGGATTTTCAAAAGTTTTCTCAAAAAACAAAATCTTTTTGTAGTTTTCAAAATAGGACTCAAACTATAATACAATATGATACACATGTCATAATACTAGCAATGAGTATATCATGAAGCAAACTAGCATATGACAAATATGGCAACACTATCATCCTTTAGATTTATCATGGGAAGAATCAAGTGCCCAAACGAGAATCATGAAGTTTAATTCCTAAAGCCACTAAATCCGATTTCCTAACCCAAGTAGGTGTAAAACGACGCATGGGGGTGTGGGGAATCGGGGCAAATTTATTCCTAAACTTCCTAGGAGCTTGTCTAAGGTCGTAGCAATAACGCCTAAGGTGACCTTTCCCACCACAAAATGTGCAAGTGTAGCGGTGGTGGGAATGATTACCTTTATGGGGACCTTTTCTAACCATCCTAGTGTTTCTCACACGTGCGGGGGGAATGGGATCAACTCTCTCACTAAAACCTATACCTCCCATATCGCCCTTAATTTGGACGGTGCCTAAGATCTTATCTAACTTCTCCGACCTAGCCTCCAAATCAAACTTGACTCTAGACGAGTCTTTCAACCTATCCTCCAACTTAAGAATCCTAGACTCGAGTAAACGCCTAGTCTCCTCAAACTCTAAAATCTCCTTTTTCAAGGACTCCATCAAACCACGGAGATTGTCTCTCTCTTTCACCACAAACTCTAGTTTCTCCCTAAACTTCTTCTCTCGTGCCCTAAGATACTCAATCAAATTATCATTATTTTCTATGGCACGCTCATTCAACTTAGATTGCAATTTTGAGTTAGCCTTTTTCACCTTCACCGTTTCGGCATACAACTCATTAAACGCATTTTGCAATTATTTCACATCTATCTCCTCCTCGTCACTATCTTCACCCTCACTAACATGAGATACACTCAAAACCTCCTCAGAAGTGTCATTGACATGAGTATTGTCATCGTCTCTCACATGACATGCCATAAACGCAGTAAAGTTACATTCAATGGGGGAACACTCTCCCTCTTCCGGTTCACTATCACTTAAGGTGTCACTATAGACAATGGGTTACTAGCCCTCTTTCTTAAGTCTAGTGGGACAGTCCTTAACCTTGTGACCGTACCCCTCACACCCAAAACACTTATCCGACTCATCTCTCTTAGGGTTTTCAAACTTATCCTTAGAGGTGGGATCTACTTTGTTGTTCTTGAATTTTTCAAATTTCTTGGCATCTTTCGATTGTTTTTTAAACTTAATAAATTTTTTAAATTTCTTTGCCAACAAAGCAACATCCTCAAAATCGAAATCGGAATCGGAATCCGAAACTTTAATTTCCTCCTTCCGAGTTTTCAAAGCAATACTCTTTTCTTTCTTAGGCACTTGCTTGGAGGTAATCATGTCGATTTCTTAGGTTTGTAAGTCACCTACAATCTCTTAAAGTTTCATTGACTCTAACCTACCCAAGGAGTTTAAAATGGTCACTTTAGCATCAAACTTACTAGGCAACGACCTAAGGATTTTCTTAATGACACGGTTGTCGGGAATTTTCTCACCTAGGTTAAATGATGAGTTGACAATATTGGAAAACCTATCATAAAACTCATCAAAGGTCTCACTCTCTAACATCCTAATGGTTTCAAACTGTGTAGTGAGATTTTGAAGTTTTGACTCCCTAACCATGCTAGTGCCCTCATGAGTGAGTGCCAAAATATCCCAAGCCTCTTTTGATGTTTCACAAGTCATAATTCTGTTATATTCTTCGTGTGTGACATGTGAAGCAATAACGTGCAGTCCCTTAGAATTATATTGTGCAAGTCTTTGTTCAGTTTCGGTCCAAGACTCAACAGGCTTTAAACTAGTGACCACACCTACAATATTGACATGGGGTGTCCAACCTTTTTCAACTGCAAGCCAAACAAGCTCATCAATATATTTTAAAGCACATCTCATTCTCGTCTTCCAATAAGTGTAATTAGTGCAATAAAAAATAGGGGTTCGAGAAAATTCATTATATCCAGAATTCATCTTTGAAAACACACGGGATCACAAAACAAATAAAAATGTTTTCTAGCTCTGATACCAATTTGTGGAGTGCCCAATATGTGTGCTTTCAACAAAACCAATTTTTCTAAAAAAAATCCAACTTTTAATTATGCACCAAACCAAGTTGTGAAATCTCAATTCTTACTTTAAACCAATTTTATCTTGATTAATACTAAACATGCATCTAGTGATTAAAGCAAGTAAAGTAAAGTAAAGAATACTCACAATGCTGGATGTACGAGGAAAAAATCCAAAACGGGAAAAACAACATCGGACGGCCCAAGACAGACAATCACTATGAATAATGGTTTTACAAAGACAAATTAGCCTTACACTAAGACTCGATCCCCACGGGTCTTGACGCTCCTTCTGATCTTCAACCGTTCTTCAATAGTGCCCACGCAAAAATTCCTTCTTCTACGATCTCTGTCCACAACACACGCATCCACGTATGTCTCGGTGTCCTCCGATATGTCTTTGATACGTCTACGATGTCGAACACGATGTTCATCGCTTCTTCACCACAAAACCCTTTAATGTTCAATGTGTAGAACAAACAACTTTGGTGCAGCAAGATCACGTAAACATATAAGAATGATAACTCGGATCTTTGCAAACTCTAAGGATGTGTTTAAGACTTTTAAACCCTAGAAAACATGTGCAAACAAGGTTCTGGTTTGTAAAACTGTTTTCCAGAAAGCACACATACGAAATTATGATGCAAACACTGTTTAAATAGGAATTAAACACCGCCTCGAAAAACATGTCGTTCGAACGGCTTAAGCATGTCGTTTGAGCGACATTGTATCTCGTTCGAACGAGATCCAATGTCGTTCGAGTGACCTCGCGAAAGTTTGACTTTCTGATAAAAACGTCTCTTAACAAAGAGATTCAATTTAGTCAAACTCTATTTCGAGCTTATCATCATAAAACGAATTTTAAACCTTTAAAACACTTTTAAAACATTTAAAAATATTTTTCTTTATAAAAAATTACATCCTTATCATTTATAAAATAATTCCGAGCATCATTAATTATACGCATTCATACCTGAGTGATCTCGGAATGAAATTAACTTTGAAGACGAGTAAACTTGCACCAAATAAACATCGGCATGATTAAATCTTTGAAGCTTTGCTGCAACGTCTTCAATTTTTTCAATATGTCATAGACCAACTGGGATCGTGACAAATTAAATTTCTCCCTATGACATATTACAGACACAGTTTTATTCACGGAATTAAGTCAAAATAATTTAGGGACTCAATTGGAAATTTATGTCCTTACATCTTGTGAAACTTTTATCTCTAATCTTTCTATTTTTAGACAAACATTTTGTAATATGTGACGAATATATTTTATATCCCCTATTGTTTGTAATGATTAGAATTTTACCATATCTTATATTTTATTTGCATGTTCATGTTTATCATTGTAACTTTAAAGATATTTACATGCACTTGACTAGATCATATAATATATTCAAAATATTTCGCATAAGTAAATATGGTCATATGTCTTTTACTTAGTTAGTTATAGTTTTATGTACTTATTATAAAACACAATTTATTTGCCATGTTAACTTACTGACTGCTTTAGTGATTGGGACTGGCCTACTAATAGTTTAGTCTTATGATCGTGTGGTTGGATTATTGTCAACTTGATCTGCCTTACTAGCTACCAATTTTGGACAAACCTGAGTTATCCCGACTTAGGTTCGACCAATGCTTGTGACAACTTACTAGTCGCACCGATCAAATGGTCTCTGAATGATGCATGAAAGTTTAAAATGACCACACGTGTAAAAGATGAAGTTCTGGTTCTTATTTAATCACTATTTTGAATTACAAAGGAGTGAAAAACAAAGTTATGCATGATTTTCCCGTCAATCTGGCATATGTTGACACTGCTAGTGGTAATACCTCCTTAGGTGTTCGAAGTTCCATGGATTCTTGAACTACTCGTTGTCAAGAGTCCCAATCTTGTAAGTTCCTGGTCGTAAGACCACAAATACCCTATAGGGTCTGTGCCAGTTGGGTTATTGCTTATTTGTCTTCTTAATAACCTTTTTAGCATGTAGCCCCATTCCTTTAAGATGATTGATTTTACTCTTTTATTATAGAATCTAGAAGTCTTTTGCTAATAGGCGATACCCTATAGCGCAACGCACTCTCTGACCTCTTCAACTAGGTCTATATCAAGTCTTCTCATTAGATCACTTTTGGGGAATTCGTAGTTAAGCACCCGGTGGCAGGGTAGGCCAATCTCAGTGGGCACTGCTACTTTAGTGCCAAATGCCAACATAAATGGAGTTTTACCTATCGTCGTTATTGGTGTTGTTATGTATGCCCACAACATGCTCTACAACTCATTGATCCAATTCCCCTTAACATCATCCAGCCTTTTCTTCATGCCACTGAGTAAGGTTCTATTTATTATCTCTATCTACCCGTTACACTACAAATGACCAGGTTCTGAGTGTAATTTTTGGATCTTTGAACATATTCAGTAGTTTTCAAACTCTTTGTTTTCAAACTGGGCACCATGATCTGGGATGAAGGCATTTAGCATTACATAATGATAAATGATGTTCTTCCATATAAAATGGAAGAGTTTTTCATATGGAATCTCAACCAAAGTTTTAGTTTCCACCCACTTAGTGAAGTAATCTACTGCTACAACCAGATATTTGAACCCACCCCTTGTCTTCGATAAGGGGTCGACCAGATCAATCCCTTACATGATGAAAGGCCAATAGGATGTGTTCGGTGCCAATGTTGTTCGTGGACTTTTTTGGATCACAATAAACTTTTGGAACCTTTCATATATCTTTGCATAGTCTGTACGATCTTTCTTCATAGTTGGCTAATAGTACCATTGAGTAGCCACTCACTTCACTAATTATATTCCCATTGAATGGGATCCAAATGGAACATCATACACTTCCTTAATCACATCATTTACCATGGCTGGGTGATCACATCTAAGCAACGATATTATGAATCATCTTCCAAATAGGATTCAACCCTCAACACGTATCTCTCCGCCTTATATCGAAGTATCCTTGCCTCTTTCGGATTTGCATGAACTATCTCGAAGTCCAAATATGCTCAGATTGGATCCATTCAGGACGGTCCCAAGCCCAACTCCATCACCAATATATTTTCCTTATATGCATTGTGGTGTATTAAGACTTCTGCATGTACTGTTCTGCGTAGCTCAGTTCTGGTAGCCGATGCCACTCGTGCGAGTGCATCTACTCGTATGTTTATAGTTCTTGGTTTTGACTACAATGCTTTAGCCTTTGCCAAGTACTTCATCATTGATTCTTTTGTTTTCTCATAGATTCTAAGGATTTTATTATCTATGAGTTGAGAATCACTATGAGATGACATTTGCTCGACGCTAAGTGATGATGTCGGGCCAACACCTGCTGTGAGGGCCTCATACTCTACTTTATTATTGGATGCCTAAAAGTGGAATATTAGGGCATAATCCACATTAACCTCATCTGGGGTTGTAATTATTATTCCTGATCCACTGTCGTTGGTGCATGATGAGTAGTCTATAAATAGTTTCCAAATTAGGGGATCCACTTCAAAATTTCCTTCGACTAAATGTCCATTTTTGAATAATTTTTTTCATTTTCTCGTGATCATGAGATCTTTCTTCTTACCGAGCCAATGACTCTGGAATGTCAATAACCGGGTTAGATACTTTAGTCATCGAGCTATCTTCCGTAGAGTCTGCTCAATAAGTTGAATCTTTGAGCTCTCTTCTAGAGAAGTCTGCTTAGTGTGCTAAACCATTGAGCTCTCTTCCGAATAAGTGTGCTCGGTCTTCTTTTTGGCCGAGCTCTCTTCCTTAGAAGTTGTCTCGGTTGGTCTTGTAGTTGAGCTCTCTTCCATAGAAGTCTACTCGGTAGGGTTTTCTTCATAAGTGAACTCCGTTATAAAATCAGCCATAGCTTAGCCCTTAATAGTTGTCCTAGGCTCGTACTGAATGTCATAATCTCCTAGTTCTACTTCCTAAGCCATTAGTCTACCTATTTTCTCAGGTTTGTGAATAGTTTATCACAGAGGAAGGTCTATAAAAATAATAATAGTATGTTCTTAGAATTACGACTTCATCTTCCTAAAGGCCTCAATCAGAACCAAAGTTAACTTCTCCAGCCAAGGGTACCATATTTATGCTCTACGGTTGTAAAATGTGTCGTGTGCAATACTGATTCGCAATTTCCAATTCAAACTTATTTAATTGGATGTCAAAATATGCTCAAACCAAATACCAATTAAATCATCCCCTAAACATGCATCTACGTGTCAATTCAAATCTCAAATAAAATCATACGATGAGTAAGCTGACATAGACAGATTTCAGGAAAAAATCATCGCTTGGTAAAAACCTTTTATTTCCACTATAATTTGTAAAAGAACGGTTTACAATCGGATTACAGTGAAAATACAATTTGACTTATGAAATACCCGCAGGTGTTGGTTCGTAGTCGTCATCCCACGAACACCGCATCACTCCCTATGACACGCAATCGATGACCAGCCCAGTGCCTCCCGCAAGTGGCACCTATGGCCAGCCCAATACCTTTTCAAGGCGGTGACGTGTCAGAAATAAACTCTGTCGTTCGAACGAAATACGAAGTCGTTCGAGCGACAACTCCGTCTCGTTCGAATGAGATGTGACGTCGTTCGAACGACCGTCACTGATCCTCTTTAAAATAACTTTTAAAAATTAAATAACTTGGAATCCTTAAAAACCAAAACTGTTTACGGGATCAGGAGTATTTATCCAAAATCTTTTTATGATTAAAATCATTTAAAAATAATTTTTCTTTTCATAAAAATATCCCAACACTTTTAATGTAAAATGTAAATGGAACTAAAACACATTTGACCAATTTTGTCCTTATTGGGCATGATTGTTGAAGTCGTCTTGAAATCCGGATTGTCGATTGTAGATGTACGCTTCCAAATTCTTCGACAAACTTGTAGCGGTATATGACATACTAAATGTGACGGACAATGTCCTTACAAATCTCCCCCTATGTCTATGCCGGTATAAAATAAAAATGTCTGAATTATCAATCTCAAAATATGACCTATACAAATCTACCCTCCCATAAACTTAAAAGTGGAAAGATAAAATGACAAGTCTTCAAACAATGCTTCAACAATCAACTTTTCAAATCTCCAAGCGTTTCTCATCAAGGTGATCAATCCAAAAGTCGTCAATTGTACCAACACATATGAGACAAAGCAAAAAACCACGTGTCGTATCGAGTTTGAAATGATATAAACATAAAACATGTAAGCATAATCAATTCTCCTCCATACTTAAACTCCCCCATAATATTATAATTCGTTCCCCCCTTTTTATTTGTTCGAAATAGACGAGGAAAGAATAAACACAATAAAGAAAATTGGGGTGTCATGGGAAACAAACCAAACATACTATTTTTCAATTTTATATATAAAAAAAAACTCACACACCATGAATTTTTACTAAGACGACCAAATCATGAAAACGGAATGAATGGTTGTGAACAAATTTGATAGGAAAATCAACTCAATCATATCATATGTGCAAGATGCATAAGTGTACTCCTAATGAATAAACATAAAAAATAGTCCTTTGGTGTAAAATTGTTGAATTTAGATGACATCGTCTTAATTCAAAATCAACAAATCAAACTTAACATGATTTTCACACCAATAACGTCCAAAACGAATTCATGCTTTTTCAAGATTTTTTAAGGATGTGCATGGTTGTTTTAATTCTCCAACCAAACTCCCTCATATATATTTTTTTTCGAGGTGATCTAAATTCTCAAACATTAGAGAATTGGTGAATAAACCTAATGCCCCCTTTTTTGGCATATATTTCTTTTTATTGCCATTCAATATTTTTGGGCTCTTTTAAACCTCTTTAGACCCCGGATAATTAAAATTCCTCAATTTTTAGGTCCAATTTAAACGGTGGCCTAATTGTAAAGGATAGATGTGTACCTTTCATAGCCCTTCACCATTTATTAAAATTCACAGAAACTCACGGCAAACGGTTTAAAACATACACATCTTTTATTATCTTATTTTATTGCATTTGGTTAGTTTTAATAGACAAAATTGAGATGAAAATACGTAACCAACATGTGATTCGACAAGAAAAGTATTCAAACAAATTCATGCTCGTGTGCATCAAAGGAAATAATGAGTTAATCATGTAGGTAATAACACTTAATTACGTCTTAATGACTCCAAACACTATAAAGCACATAAATGACATGACATATTGTCTCAAAACACTATCAAATAGTCACATGGATATGGCATGATGTTGTGACTTGGTCATCCTAAATGTCAATTCATATAAGGTGCAAAAAAAATACAAAACTCTTTTTGGATTTTTCAAAAAATTTATCAAAATAAAATCTTTTTGACTTTTTCAAAATTTTTCATATAAAAATCCAATACAAAAAGTACATGTCAACACACTAGCAAATATATATCATGAAACCATAACTAGTGTATGATAAAAAATCATGCAAGCAATCAACAATATGAAATAGCAAGTGACGAATCATGTGCAAGCATGTGAGCCTTAAAACATCTAAAGTCTAGCGTATCCAAAAGTGATTTCCTAACCCAATCAGATGTGACACGTCGACACGGGTGTTTGGGAACCAATAAATACTAGACTTAGACTTCCTAGGACCTCTTCGAAGATCAAAACATAAATGCCTAAGGTGTCCTTTCCTATCACAATGTGAACAAATATAAACGGGTGGAACGACACCTTTGGGTTGACCTTTTCTAACGTCCTTAGGAATGGTTGACCCTCTAAAACAAATAATGGTTTCGGCTTTAGCAACATAAGCATTAGAAAATAACGAGCCATTACCATCACTATCAAACCTACCTGAATCGTTTAAATCATTTTTCAACTTCAAAATATTTTATCCAAGCAACAAATTATACTCTTCCAAAGATAGGAATTTCTTTTTCAAATTATTAATTAAACTTAATAGTTTATTTCTCTCATCCTCAATTAAAATAAACTTATCCCTAAGAGTCTCTTCACATGCCGTAAAATTATCGATTAATTTTTTATGCTCAACGGCACAAACAAGAACCCTAGAATTTTTTAAGTCCTCCAATTCTTTTTCTAAAACTAGGACTTTATCATCACTCTCCTTTTTGGCAACTTTTACAGAATCAAAGTCAATACACAAATTACCAAAGCGTTCACGACAAATATCTCTTTGAGTTTGAAACGTTTGCAAATATTCAAACTTATTTTTAAAAAGAGAGTTTTCTTCTTCCAATATTTTAATTCTTTTGCAAAGTTTCAAATTCAAAAGAGTTAATTTTTCCGCATGGTCGTGAACAGTTATCAATCTCATCATGACTAATAATATCAACAGTATTAGAACCCATTGAGAAAACAAATCAGAAGAGGAACACAAATAACCACAAAAAAAATTGCACTGCAGAATCTACATGGTAAATTAGTGCAACGGGATCTAATACCAATTTGTAAAATGTGTCGTGTGCAATACTAATTCTCAATTTCCAATTCAAACTTATTTAATTGGATGTCAAAATATGCTCAAACCAAATACCAATTAAATCATCCCCTAAACATGCATCTACGTGTCAATTGAAATTTCAAATTAAATCATGCGATGAGTAAGCTGACATAGAAAGATTTTAGGAAAAAATCCTCGTAGGGTAAAAACCTTTTATTTCCACTATAATTTGTAAAAAACGGTTTGCAATCGGATTACAGAGAAAATACAATTTAACTTACAAAATACCCGCATGTGTTGGTTCGTAGTCGTCAGCCCAGGAACACCGCAACACTCCCTATGACACACAGTCAATGATCCGCCCAAAACCTCCCGCAAGTGGCACCTATGGTCAGCCCAGTACCTTTCCAAGGCACCTAGATTCAGCGGCAAAACTCCCAGCAAAACTATGCTTTGGGTTCCATAAACAACTCACACAAAAAGTCAGTGATTTTGTGAATTGTAAAACAAAATTTAGAACCGTAAAAAATGATGGAGAATAAACAAAAAACACTTAAAAACGTATTCTGTGAAAACCAGTGTTTTCTCCACCCGAAATATAGAAGCCTAACATCCTTAATATAAGAAAATTCAAGGCGGTGCCATATCAAAAATAAACTCTGTCGTTCAGACGAAATACGACATCGTTCGAGCGATAACTCCATCTCGTTCGAATGAGATGTGACGTTATTCGAACGACCGTCAATAATCCTCTTTAAAAAAACTTTTCAAAATTAAATAACTTGAAAACCCCTTAAAAACCAAAACTGTTTACGGGATCAGGAGTATTATCCAAAATCTTTTTATGATTAAAATCAGTTAAAAATAATTTTTCTTTTCATAAAAATATCCCGACACTTTTAATGTAAAATGTAAATGGAAATAAAACACATTTTTATGAATTTCGTCCTTGTTGGGCATGATTGTTGAAGTCGTCTTGACATTCATATTGTCGATTTTAGATGTAAGCTTCCTAATTCTTCGACAAACTTGTAGCGGTATATGACATACTAAATGTCACGGACAATGTCCTTACAACGATATTCCTTGTTGGTGTAGTAAACCATCCTTTTCACCCCCTCCTTCTTATTGAATCGGTGCTGAACTAACAGTTTTTATAAAAATGCCAAGTACAAATAAAGTTTTTCGCCTTAAATTGGCCTAGACAACAACAGTGCAGACCCAGGTACCCCTTTAATTCTAGAAAGGCCTTTTCACATTCATCATTCCATTCGAAAGTCTTCCTTAGCACCTTTAAGAATGGAAGACTTTGTTAGTAGCTCAAGACACAGATCTGTTCAGCGTTGTCGCTCATCCTGCCAATCTTTGGATATCTTTTTTGCTCAAGAGAGACCGCATGTCGATCAGTGCTTGAATCTTATTCAGGTTTGCTTTTATACTACTACTGCTGCTACTGCTGCTACTGTTATTACTAATATTACTACTGTTGCTGCTGCTGTTGTTATTACTAGTAGTAGTAGTAAATTAGTTGATTTAAATCATTTTTAAGGTATAAAAACTCAATCCACTTTGGGTCATTATGTGTATGAAATTAAATTTGGATTTTCTATATACATAATCTAATATATAGTGCTAGTCTTTAATTAGGTTAAAATTTGTTAAATAATCCTATTCACCCCCATCCCCCCACCCCCCGCCCACAATTTATTTTAGTGCTACATACTTGCATTCCTAATTGATATGAAAGTAATTACCTTTTTTAAATCATTCACATCCTAGAGTAGAACCGTGTGTATTTTGTTGCTAGTGTGTGAGGACACGGTTTACACTCGCGTTAGAGTTTAGTTTATTTTGGCTTAATTGCGAAACAAACCTTTGAGTCATAATACTTTGTATCGAGTATATTGAGTTGTAATGTTACATTATAAGAAGACAAGAGACAAAAAAACCGCGACTGAGATTATCAAATCGAATCGGGCAACTTCATTGCATATAAGAGATTCGGTGAAGGTAACAGTTTCAATTTTTTTTTGTAATTCCTTGTAGGTTATTTTTTTGATAGGAAATTCCAGGACAAGACTTAAATGAAAATGATTTTTGAAAATGTTTTTTAAATTTTTTTTACAAAAATTTTCTCAAGGATTAACTTGGAGTGACCTCATTCCTCAATCGAAGAGGTCTTTGACCAAAGGATTTTTTTGAGGCAGTGGACCTCAATCGAAAGTAAATCGATCGAAGATTATTTCGAACGAGAGCCCATTTTCAAAAAATGATCCTCGATTGAAAGGTTTATCGATTGAGTGTCCCTTGAACGAAAGTTCTCGTTTATACAAGGACTCCCTAGTTCGAATGAGGACCTTCGTCTTATAAAATATGTTTAATTGGATTTGTTTAATCGAAAAATGACTTAAACACATTTGGACATATATTCCAATTGAAAAGGTCCAGTTTTTTCAAGATCCTAATTTGGTTTTACTATAGTCCTTTTGTTTGTGAGAGTTTGTTAACTCCATGTAACTAATATATACTCAAGGATTGCGAAGCCCCTGAGATCTCCTATATTGAAGATGATAGAACATTAGATTATTTATGGGTTGACCATTCACTAATCGATATTGGTGGATATCAAGGCCTTAAAAGTTGTGCAAATGCTTTGCCATAATGGAACGACTATCACTAATACGAGCATATGGACAGGAGCAGAACGCAAGGGAGTGGCATCGCGAAAGTAATCGCTGTCGTATATGTAAATTTTGTCTAAGTCCTTGTTAAGTCCTGTAATCATATTTCATTACTACTTGAATTGTTATGGATTGGGTGAAATAGTGGCTTTTTCCATGAGGGTTTCCACTCTAAAATCATGGTCCATTATTTGTGATTTGCTTCCGTTGTTAATCACCAAATGTATGAAATTTGGATTAAATAATTTCATTCAGTAAAATTAAAATTTGGCTCAAATATAAAAAGGATTTTAATTTTATTACGTGTAAATTAAATAAGTAATTAATTATTTTTAGACCCTTAAGGCACAAGCCCAATTTTTCAAACTACTATTAGAGTCCATTTTATCATTCATTTGGGGGGTATGTTATATTGAGGGTCAGTTGGTCACTGAGAGTGCGCTTGTGATCTAATAGCGTTAACTTATTAAATTCAGAGGACAATCCACAACAAAATTTAATTTGATTATCCATTGAACATGCAACTATGTGATTCAAAACATAAATCAAACCAAACATGTAAACAAGATAGAGTTTCAGGAAAAATCCCCTCAGGGCAAAAACTTTTATTTACTTTATAAAATTTACAAATCACAACATACGAATTATATAAAGGAATATATAATGATTCCTCTCAAGAATCACAAGACCACAACCTTCCTTTAGGAATGATCCTTTCAAGAATCACAAGAACCTCTGTCCTCCATCTTCAGCAGTGATCCCCTCAGGTTTCATAAGTCAACTATGGAGATGCCTTCTCCACAAAGGTTTATGTATGCAAGGATACAAACTATAGGGTTTAAACTTGATTCACTCAAATATATTATGGAAATGTGATTTGTGAATAAAAAAGGTTTTCAAAACTCAAAAGTTTTAAAACTTTTGCGAAAGGTATGCATAAACAGTTCTGGCAAAAGTCTTAACAAAAATAATCATGAAATAGGTATTTATAGGAGGACGTTTACAAATTTTGAGACGGTAGCTTCGTTCGAACGACTTTTGAATCTCATTAGAACGAGAATAGAGGATTGTTCTAACGAGAATGGATCTCGTTCAAATAACCAAGCAATCTAGTTTGAATGAAGTTCAAACGACCTAAAACGGTACACCCTCATTCTATGTTCGATCGAAGTAAACTTCAAACGAGACTTCGAACGAAACTAGGATCTCATTTGAATGAGATTCCCATCTCATTTGAACAAGATACGCGTATTTTGAAAATTTTTAAATAAAGAAAAACTGCCTCGATTATTAAATAAAAAATCATATTTATAGTTTAAATAAAAATAACATCCCAAAATAAATTCAAGGAATAAATTTAAACTAAATATCATTATACCTTCATAAAATGATGATGCCTGAAAGTTGGAGATGTTGGATCTTTGGATCTTCTTGTTAGCTCGAATCATACAGTCGCGGGATATGCCAAAAACTAAGTAAGCCTAAGCTATGAGAAATTATGCTCTTAGAGTCACACATCTAATTATTTTTATCGTGGTAACTACGCGTACTGGAAGGGACGTATGAATTATTTCCTTAAGTTCCAAGATTAAAGGGTGTTGTTAACTTTAGTTAAGGGGTTGATACGTTCGACAACCATACTAGGAGATACCATATTCCCTAAACCTTAGGAGTCACGGTTTGAGGATGAACATAAGGTAGCTAACTGCAACTCTAGAGTGCTTAATGCCATTTTTATGGAGTAATCCAAAAAGAATTCCACCAGATATCTACATGTACTATGTCTAAGGAAGCACGGGGTATTCTCTAACTCACCCATGAGGGTACCAATGTTGTTCGGATATCAAATATCTAGCATCTTGCCACATAGTTTTAGTGGTTAAAAATGCAAGAGAATGAGACATTTGATGAGTTTTATGCAAAACTCTTTGACATCATGATCTCTCACTTTTATTTAGGTGTGACTATTTAGGACTCTAGGGTCATTAGGTCATTACCACCTAGGTTCCTTCCCCATGTTTAAGCCTTAAACCTCATAGGAGCTATAGATTGTTGGGGATCGATATACGCAAAATAAAAAAATTTAACCCTTAAATATTAGATTAATCAAACAATAGAAAGAAAAAAAATCAAAAGTAGGTTCGAATAACAAACCTAAGGATTCGAATACAATATATTTGCGGATCTGATTGCAATTCGATGGAAAGAAAGGTATTTGATGATGATGAAAGACTACCTTCCTTTTGATTTCCAAAATTGAGATTCAACCTTTTGAAAAGATTCGATCTTGTAGCAAATTTAACTCCCAAAACTAGGTAGGTGTGTGGGCACCTTTTAAGATGAAAACCCTTGTTTATGAGTGAGATATGGTCCTCTATCTCTTGGAATCTTCACAAAAACATGAATAATATTTTCTATCGCCCTTCTCAAACCCTAATAATGAATAATAATGACTAAAACCCCTTGACACACCCTTTATATACAAATATAAAAGGTGGGCTTGGGCCAAACTGGGTGCCATGAGAATTTGGGCTTAACTACTTGGGTCTATGGACTATTGGCTCCCAAATAAATGCTCGGAAATTTCAAATTATAATTTTTGTAATCTATTTGCTTTCTTTATTTAATCATAATTAATTCTGCTAAATAATTATGAGTGCACTCCAATATAATTATCTCAAAAAGTACTCGGATATAATGAGGTCTTATTTGCAAAGTTAATAACGGTACATAATGTAATTCCCCGCGTTAAGCTTCTGATACCTTTTTGGTTGCCTATAATTGAATTTAACCCACATCTAATCAATTCCTTGATTCTCAAACTTAACTTATTTTGCTACTCCAGCAAGTTATAAATAATCCACTGATTAGGTTTACTGGTGGAAATAAATCTTATAAGCCCATCAAGGGGGTATCGTAATTCAAGGTATCCCTGAATGTGGATTCCTCTTAATTAAGATCCCAGACCTACTCATATAACTGTCACCCAATATGCGGGGATAATTTGATTAAATCTAAAATTGAAACACGCCTATAGAAATCAAAGAAACAATCATATAAACATTCCAATCCTCATAATTCTTAGGATTAAGAATCTATGCACCCTTAACAAATGGTGTGAGATTGCTTGCGTCTAATCAAGACAACCTTTAGACTCAAATCTCATGGGTGATCATGTTCAATACATTCCTAAGATGTACCGATCACAATCCTCTATTGAACTATCATACAAGTTGCCGAACCATCATACAGGTTTCCATAATTTGAGATAAACTACTAGGATTGAATCACAATCGTTACGATAAGATGTCAACTCACTATCTAGATTGTGAACATTTCAATAGTGGTGATTAACTCAAAGCCAACTCATTAGAATTCCTATTAAGCTCTATTGACCGATATATATATATATATATATGTGTGTGTGTGTGTGTGTGTGTGTGTGTGTGTGTGTGTGTGTGTGTGTGTGTGTGTGTGTGTGTGTGTGAACTAATTTATTTAAACAAATATAAAGCATTTTCATAATCTTGATTCTCATTTCAAAATCAATTTAACAATCTGTTATTAATCAAAATAAAATGTTTTACATATGTTTTTAAGAATAAAACTCCAACAATAATATGAAGGTAGATGATATCATAGGGTCGATTCAAGTTTTTGAGTTAAAAAATTGTCCATTGCTCAAGAAAGAGAAGGGCATCGTTTTAAAGGCACACAAGAGTTCTCTCGCGATATCGGATGACATTCCGAAGAGAATGAAGCTGAGATTGCCATTTTTATCAAAAAATTTAAGAAATTCCTCAAATATAATCCTTAAAAGTTTACATCTAATAATAAAGGAGGACAGAATAATAAAGCCAACATAATAGAAAAGTCTTCTAGTAGATAAGATCGTAGGTCTCAAAGATAAGAGAACTTGGATTATGACTCTAAGAGGTGCTTTGAATGCCAAGGTTTGGAACATTTGTCACGTAAGTGTCCTACTAGGCTAAATAGAATAAGTAATGATAAGAAGTTTATGAAGGAAACTTTTTGCAATTGTGACACCAACTCAAATAATGAGTCTCCCATTGAATGCAACTTCACTGCATTCATTGACATCTAAGATACGGTTGGTGATAAAATATCCCTTAATGTAGAAAAGGTTGAGAAAGATGATTTTGAGTCTAATACCGATGGAAACAAACGGTGGAGGAAAGGAGTTTTGTCGATCAGACTATAGAACAACTTCAAGTGAAGTTTAATGAACTTCTTGAGTTGAGTTGAGGCGTAGAGAAGGTGAATGACAAGCTTACTGAGAAGATTGGATTGTATGAGAGTTAGATATTAGCCATGAGGGAGAGTGAATCCTGAAAAATATATAAGATATTCTCATTGAGAAGTTTAAAGTGAGAAAGAAAGAGATTGAGTTATTGCATATAAAGGTTTGTACCTTAAAGATTGCTCTCCTTGATTCGTCGCGTGCACATGATGTGTTAAAGGAACAATACGAGAAGATCAATAAATAATTTCAAGAGTTTAAGAAGGTGAAAGTTGACCTTAAAATTTGTTCTGAAGTCATAGAAGATGCTCCTTGCACCATCTCAATCCTCAAAGGACAAAACAGGTCTTGGCTACGATAGTGTGTGAGAGTATAAGGAAAAGTACGAGATAACGTTTGTCAAAGAGTCAAAAAACTCACCTCCTCCTCCTCCTCATACTTTTGCACACAATGTAAGAGGAAGAGTCACTTTAGAGATTTTTTCCACTAGCTTGTGCAAAGTGGGTATGTTCCTCCACGTTTTAATGGATATTTCTACGAACTCTAAGAATGTGTTGATTACATAGTTCGTACATCCTAATTTCTTATGAGATAATTTAAAAGGATGATAGGTTCCCCTCCTAGTGATCAAGGTAAAAAGAAAAGAAGAAATATGATGAAGAAGAAGGTGTCTAGAGTAGTTGATGAGGGTGACGATTCTCGTCCATCTCACCCTTCCGAATGAGTAGTCCGTATCACCTCTAGGTTAGGATTCCATTTGTCGCGTCTATTTTATGTTATCCTTCCTAGTGTGTATCATATTTTACTTGGTTTACGTTATATATTTTTTGAAAAACACAAAAGGATTTTTGTTTTGAAATTTTTTTCAGAAAAAACAAAAAGATTTTGCTTTGTTTTTGAAAAAAAATCATAAAAAACCCAAAATATTTTAATTTTTGTGGATTTTATGCACTTAATGATAGAGGATATAAGAACAATATCGTGTAACCTATTTCCCTTTCCTAGGTTTTTAGAATTTAGGAGGATAGTGTGAGCTTATTTTAAACTTCACTTAATCATTATCTTTGGATTTCTCCTAGAAACAACATATTGCAATCATATTGCAGTATATACCATATCGAACACACTTGACACGAGTTAGAATAGGATGTATCATAAATCTTGATTAGAAAAGCTTTCATGCCACCCATTTTTTTAGTAAATTGGGTCATATTTTCTTTGCTAGATATTTGATATGTGCTTGTAAGAACCATTTATTGTGAGTTAATTTAAAAACTTGATGACAGAAGCATAGATTAGAGCTGTCTAAAGAGGGTGATAACTACTATTGGAAAAAGACAAACAAAATATTTATGAAAAAATGAGAGAAATGATAATAAAATGTTTATGCAGGGGAAATCTCTAAAAATAATATAAAGGAAAATTGTGAAATAGCACGTATTGAGGGTGATATAAGTCGAAGATTAAAAAGTTTGCACAATTTCGTCTAGCTAGTGATTTTGTTTTTACCTTATTGGACTGCTTAACATACATGGTTAGCATTTTGTCGCTATCGACGTGAATCTGAAATAACTTAATTGTTTCAATATGGTTTACTTATGTCATATATTATTCAACTAGGTTGGTTATAGGGTTCATATAGAGTTTGAATGGAAGTAACTATTTTTTCACGTTCTTTGTACCCTTCCCATTCGTTTAGCTTACACGTATGGGGTTTTTATATTTAAAATCATTTGGTGCTTGGTGGCACCAGTGTTTTTGTTTTATTTTTTATTTATTCCATTTTTGGTTTCTCGTGTTTTATTTCACTTTGGAGATATTTTTCTGTTGAGAAGGTCATGTTATTCTCTCGTTCGAAGTACGACTACATTTAAATAGTGTTTCATCTTCACAAACTGTCATTTTCATCTCACACTTAGAACCCTATTCTGCCATTATTGCGGCTGTCCATACTTCAAAATCTTATTTATCTCTTATGTTTTCAGTCCAAGATTTGTATATGACATGTTGGAACGTGTAAAGCACTTCTTCAACATCTATTTCAGGTTTCTTGGTCTTTGGATAAGTTTTTAACTTTATCACTTTTCCATTTATATATGTTATATATATAGACATATGTGTGTGTGTGTGTGTGTGTATATATGTTTGTGTGTGTGTGTGGATTTTTTAAGAATAAGTTAGTGATATGGACTCTTATTAGGTATAAACATTTGTTTTTTATTGTCTTTATGCATGTTATTTTTGGTGGTTGGATTTATTTTGTTTGAGTTTGTGGTTGGCGTTGTGGTTGGTTTGTTGTTATGACCTGGAGGAGGTTCTTCGCCTACCTATTAGATGTATTCCTTTGGTTACCCTTAGCCCCATTTCCTTCATTTTTTCTCAGTTTATCTTCATTCATGTAAAAGAGAGCCAAAGAGGTTCCACCTCAACCTCACCCACATTATTACACACTCTGATGGGCTACACGAGCGGAGTTTGAGAGATTCATCTCTGCCTAGTACTACCAGATGTGAGTGGTGGCTGAGCGTCCTATTTTATCGGCTAACATTAAGGGTACATTTGTTCCTTCGTGTTTAGATGGGAGGGATGGGAGTCGATTCTCCAAATGAAAAGTTTTGTCTGCATTGACATAGTTAGGGAGTTTTACTTTAATGTCAGGGTAGATGAGGAGTTTATAGTATCCACGGTCAGGTGTCGACAAAGTTATCTCACCTGATACCATAGACGAGGTCTTATATATTCCTAGGGTTCTCTAACCTTAGGACCCCGAGCATCCTGACCATCTCACTCGTTTCTATATAGTGTAGAGTGTCGTATACTTTACAATTATCACTTTGAACTATCGTAAGCCACCACGGATTAGCCATATTTATTCTAACTATAGTTTGCTAAATAAGATAGATAGTTTTAAATCTTCGACCAATAAGGAATCATAGTACCTACAACCTCGATCACATTCGGGTGATGCATGCCATTGGTACTTGCATGACCATCGATCTCCCATCCGTTATCTCAAGGCACATGTCGTCCATTCGAAATGATGGAAATACCCGACTACGTATGTCCCTACCCTATGGGATACTATTCACTAGCGTTATGCTGACAATCGATGTACCTCTCATTCCTAGAGAGCACACTTTAAACTCTCTTTCTAGGATCAACGAGGCTATAAGTCATCATTCCGAGTTCCATGTCCATGAGGATGCGTGAATCCTTCCTCTGAATGCTTTCGAGGAGGATAATAATTTTTATATCGAGTCTAGACACGCTCCAACGCCTCAAGCTTCATTTCGAAGAACGTCATCACCTACATCCAATGGAGATGAACGACTCCTTTCAGATTTAGGCACAACAAACGACAACGATACATGCTCTACTGGAGAGAGCAGCTTGACCAGAGAGGATGCCCAGTATCAGCGGTGGTTGAGGGAGCAGTGTGATTAGGAGAGGAGAGATAGAACCGGACCGTCGTGCTGGAGAAAATGATGATGAAATGATGTATGATCTAAAGAGATTGTATTTTGATGATGTACTATTCAGAGAGGGATAAGGAAATTTGATTTATCATGATGTATATTTTATTCTCTTATATTTTGTTGATGATTCATAACAACTTTAGACATCTATTCATTTTTTTGTTTGGATATTTATCGCATATATGCAACAACTGTGGATGTACTATATTCATTGTTTTTACATTAGTATGTGCATCTTCTTCTAACATTTTTGAGTTACATGCATATTATTGATACTACTAGTTTTATATGATATTGATGATGTAACATGTCCTGTTGAGATATGGATATGATGTTTTTATTGATATATGAATTATCATGTTCGTGTTTCTATTCATATATGTCACTTATCTCGTTGAGCACATATTTTAATTGATTATATAGGTTTTTTTGGCTCCGATCCCAAATGATAAGTTTTTGTAAGGAAATATCCCATGAGTTTTTATGTTACTAAAGAGTCCTCTCCATTATAAACGTGTGCTTAGTTTTAACTCCTAAGGTATTTTGATGCGGAGATTTTTTAGTTCATCCACATTCACCTTTCCACATGATGTAGAGGACCAACTCCAAAAGATGTTTGAACATGGGATCGAAGGCAGAAAAAAAATCCAAAAAAGGGCCTAAATACCTAGCCTCCCTTGATTATACTTATTTGCTTAATTTGATTAATTGGTGGTAGAATTTTATTTGATATCTTTCATTGTCTATCTGAGACAAACATGGGGAGAAATATTAGGATTCAGACAAACTATATATCTAGGGGGAATATTTAGTGCTTGTATTGCATTTCACAATTCCTGTCAATCTATATACATCTCTCGTATTTTTTGTATGTCACTTGGTATGTGTTCAATTGTGTGCAAGATTTACAAACTCTAATATTTATAAACCATTGATTGAAAAATCCAAACATCTCTATCGAGTGTCGCGTGAATTGTGATTCGGTCGATTCATGTATAGTATATTACACTAATAATAAAAACAAGTTCTTATAAGTAGTCACAAACAACAATATAAAAATGCATAGGGACCATACCTCTCATTTATTAAACGCTTGAACTAAACCACATGTCAACGGGAGAATAATTTAAAATCTTTATTGATTTAATAACATAATAATGGTCAAAATAAGAATGTATTGTCAATTGTGAGATTTTACTTACTAAAAATGTGATGTAGTTGTTACAACGTACGTAACTACAAGGAAAATTCTATTTGTACAGAAGATTAGTACAGAAATGTGTCGTGTCGTGTCTGTATTGGTCTGTGTCTTGAGTGAACCCAAGACACGGACCAATATGAACACGACACGTCATATTGTACAAACGATTCTATACGAATTTTCTACACGTATACTAACTAAAATTGTTATGCACAATAAAGAGCACCCAATTTTCTGAAGTTACATATTGAGATCTATCCGTTCTGCAAAATATGAAGTTTGACATTTTATGTTTTTCATATTATGAGGACGAGGTTCAAAAGTCGTATAATTTTTTTATTCCAATTTTTTTCTTTCCAGATTTTAAAGATCTTTATGACTACTAGTTATTATTTGGGACACTTTGAACCCCAACCTCCTAATACGCATTAGGAATGAACCCCAAAATGCAAATAACCCATAAATTACAACTTTTATGCACTATACAAAAAGAAGTCATATCTCAGGTTTTTCAACAAGTTGTTCATTTGCCAACTTCACGGCTACCCAAATCAGCTGCAGCTTTAGCGGCTCGACTTAGAGCATCTGACATCCAAAGAGCTCCCTTTGAGAAGTAACTACTGCTGACCACAGTGTTTGCAGCCGCTACAGCCGTTCTACCCGTGGCTGATACAGCTGATTTGGTAGTATCCAAAATGTGGTACCTTTGGTCTACTATTCTAGCAGCTTCAACCCCTGCAAATATCTTATCTGTGAGTCCAATTCTCTCGCTCATATCAGCAAACTTGGCCACTGCAGTTGATGAAACTTGATGGGATTCATCGAAAGATTTAGCCTTCCCCAATGCGTCTCTACTCAGTACATATCCTTTGGCTAGCATTGTTTTGACTACATCTTGAGCCATTGTCACTGCCTCTCCAGCCGAAATTTGGTTGCCTTGTGATGGCTGCTGCTATGATGACAAATAGGTTTCTTAAATATGAAGATATGTGTCGTGAGGAACATGAATATTATTAATTGAAAAGAAGAGAGAGAACGCATACAGCTGAACTACTTTCATCTTCATATTTCCAATTACGCTGATTCCAGATATCAAATTCATCTTCGTTATTTCCCCAGTGAGTTATGCATACACGTTGATCCAAAATGGTAGCTCCCTGTTACAATTTCAACAAAATGAAGAGTCATATACATCTTGGAGGAAGGACAAATTTACTGAAATAGATATAGAGAAGGATCAATATATTAAAAAAAAAATGGCACAAAGGGAGCTGAAGGGTTGTGATAAGATGGTGCAATTGGGGGTCAGATAAGAAGGGTTGATATTGTTAAGTTGAATACTCGTTAAATTTACAAGGTAACATAAAATAATATAATAGCAAAACGTACACTGAGTAAGACTGCTGTTTGCAGAGGATACGCATCTCTGAATGTCACATATGCTGTGCACGCAAATTCACCCCCTCTGTTTTCATAAGACAACTACCACTCTTCATCAGTGAAAGCACAGTTACTTATGCAAATAGATTATTTACACAGGCAAGAATATGGTATGCTGATGGCGCGATTAGCAGCAAGCCTATACTGGAAAAGAGTATCACTTGCTAACCCTTCATATTGATAACAAAAAGAATGGCATTGTGAGCTTTCTCAAGTAGAGCCTGACTTAGACATCAGGGAGGACACAAATGATGGATAAACACACATAGGTGCCAATTGTATTTTAATCAGTGTTCTAAAAGGCGAGCCTAGGCGGCGCCAAGGCGTGAGGAGCGCGAGAAACGCCCCGTATATGTCTTATGCGTGATAAAAGGCGGTCAACACGTGTGTAAGGTGTGGTCAACGGTCCGCGGCACCTAGGCAAGTTAGGGCGCACTTCTTTTTCTTTTTTTAAGTGCTTCAGTGTGAAATGACTTCGTTTTTCAAAAACCTTTTTCCTTTTTTTTTTTCTTTTTTTTACAATCCGGACCAAAATCTTGACCAAAACAAAACCTCTTATAGTATCAAAAGACAAACACAAAACAAAATAACAAAATATCGACCAAACCCAAAATAATAAAGACTTTTCTCATATGAGCATACATATGAGAAAGATGACTACCAAACATATGGATATATATTTAAATTTCAAGGTATGCATTGTTTTATTATTTTACTAGCCATAGAATAATTAAAAAATAATAAGAAAAGGGTAAATGCATTTTTACGCCTAGGCTCCTAAGGCTCGGCCACTCCTCGACCACGCCTCGCGCCTTTCAGAAACTTGATTTTAATCTCTAAATGGTGGATGTTGAATTCTGAATGATGAATGATGAATGATTAATGCTGATAATGCTATTTGATTGAATGATTGTACTTTGTTTATAGTTAATTAGTTTAGAATGTTTCTCTTTTTCTTGAAAAGAATTAGTTTTGCAAGTTGAATGCATATACGTACTCTTTACAACCATAACTGGTGTCAAACTATTTAAAACCTGTGTCACTTAACAAAAATAACAAGGAACTGGAAAGAAATTTTATTGAAATTCAGCGTTCAGCATTCAGTAAGGAAAGTTGACTCTTAATGCTGATTTTTTACTCCTACTCAGCGTTGAGAGGTAGAAAACACACCCCTAGTATTAAATCTTAATGCTTATTAAACCTTCATTCAGCATTACGAGGTAAAAGCAAGCATTACCTAAAGCATATAGGTCTTTCTAAATATATCTAACAGTATGGTCTGCTAACCTATACTTCACATTATCATAGTCAACCAGAGAACCTAAAGCCTTTCTTGCTTTTAAAAATTCTCAAATACGATTACTTGCACTTTTCCAATAGCTAACAAGCATCGTAAAGTATCAAAATTAATTATTATCCATCCATTTACTCGCATTAAAAATGTTATGTCTGGGAGATTACAAACACTTGATGTCCTAATAAACCTCAACTTATTATTTGAGGTAACAAGACAAATGGCACACAAAAACAAGCTCAAATAAAAAACTCTTTCACTCACTAAATTATCAAATGATTATAATGGTTGGCCAAAGGCCTTACCAATAAGCTAAAGTTATCTTGCTAGCGAAGATAACCTAAAAAGACTAAAGAGGGCTATTATTACAAGGGAATATTACCCACTTACATAGAATACTAACCTAAAGTAATGAAATACAATAAAAGGTAAACAAATAAAAGAGCACAAATAACAACATAACTATTGACTCAATAAAAGGAAACTTCTACTGTGAAGAATATATGACCATAAATATGTTTAGATAAAATTATAAACAACAATACAGTTTTAAGTTAATAGTTGATGGGAGAAATATTGTAAAATGTAGGAAAAAACGAAAGCAGACATTTTCTTCGGCGCAAACAGAAAGAAAAATAAATCCAAATTGAAACAGTCAATGTTTCTAGTTTACATACTGTGATTGACCGTGGGTTTATTATTCTCAGCAATGGGGGGCAATAGTTAAATATCATATATGCCTAAACTGTTGCCTTTTGAGTTACAACACCCCCTGCATGGGTACGCTGATGCCTTATAATATGAAAGTATGATCAAGACAAACCTCATCAATTTTTCAGCCTTACAATGGTAGAAAAAAAAATGGGGGTTTAAATTAGAAAGAAAAAGAAAGAAAGAAAGAAACATAGCGAGCACCTGCCTATTCTTTGTGTCTCCAGGGAGCTAAATTGAGCTTGCCAAAAATTGAAAATAAAGATATTAAGAGATGGAGAGCTCTCTTCCCTCTCTTACTAAAAGGCATATCTCTGTGTTTGGTTGTGTCATGGAGCAAAATATCTTATGTGAAACCACAAGTTACCCTATGTTTCTTCCTATATTTATCCAAGTAAAATTAGGCCTTCCTTTTCCTTTACATTCTTCAAAATTGTTAAATGCACCCAAATTGTGCCCAACTCGGATTCTAATTCTCCGCCGATTTGCACACATTGCATATTGAAATTTTTAATAAATTTTAATTACAGAGTTTTTTCTTATTATTTTAGGAATCTTTAAGGATCATAATCAACTAAGGTGAATGTGTACAACGAGATATAATGTTGATTGCTTAGAACCTTTCGTGAGTGTTTGTTGAGAGAGCGAGCGAGAGAGGATGACATTAGAGAGCTGAAAATATAAATTGAAGCATTGTCTTTTTACCATCATTTAAGTGGATGTTGAAAATCAAGATGGTTATTGATGTTGGAGCATAATAGTTGAGTGTAATTTTGTCATTTGGTTATTTTGTAATTTTTAGCCTTTTACCTAATTAGAGTTAGCTTGACTAGCAAGCTAATCTTTTCCTTTAAATAAGGCCTTAGACCCCTCATTTATTTTGAGAGTAAATTTAGAGATATTTCTTGGCCCATTGGCTTCTAAGCATGGTGGTGGTGGTGGTGGTGCTGTTGTGTAGTTAATAATTAATCACTTTCGCTCCCACCTACACATCAAATTGGTATCAGAGTCAAGTTGCTCTTCGGTTCCAAGCATGGATGTAGATGACTGGGATTCGGGATGGTGCCACCCAGACGAAGCACAAAACACCATTGAAAGCGGTTCTCCGGCTAGAATAGTTTCTGCCAGCCCTCCCGACCAACCTCTGATCTCTAACAGGCCCAACGGCTTAGATCGGATCCTAGTCACAACCAACCTTGCTACCATAGCTTCGGTGCTACCAGGTTAGTCGCTGACCCCTCCAAGAGGGTTTTCCGACCAGATCGGCCTTGCCTCAGTTCACTGGGAGAAAATCCGGCATAAAGGACCTCCGCCAACCCCCGAGTGCTTCCTGACCAGATCCGACCCACTCCAGCCCCTTTACGTACAGATCTGACCTGGATCTGATTCCCCACCAGTAGTCGCAACCCTCCCCCTCTTTTCCGAACAGATCTGGGTTCACGATTTGACCCACAGACCATCAGACCTCAGACCAAACAAAACCGGCGGCCGCTTACGTATTTTCAACCAGATTCGGGCGGTTCCGACCATCAGCCACCGATGACCAGCCAGTCTTTCCCCCACTGGAGCTCCGACAGACCAGTTTGAAGTCCCAATTGCTTCCTCTTATGATCCCCACTTAACCCTAGCTAGGGCTTGCAAGGGAGTAAGATGAATGATACTTTTTCCCAAAAAATACCCCTTTTTAAGTCCAAAAAATTACAACAGCCCCCTCCCAGCCTCAGAAATTTACAAGGCAAGGCTCGTGGACTCGTCCCCTCTTTATGTCGGTTGCCCCTCATGGGCATTCTCCCAATCCCACCTCATGTACCGTTTCCGGAGGCCCAATCCATTTGTCGCCAACGTGACATGATTTGCCCATCGCCTGGCAAAGCGTATTGCACTCTCCCCTACCCCAGCAGTCCAGTAGATGTCACACCTGTCCTCGTGATGCCCCATATATTTTTCAGAGCCACCGACCCTACAGATGATTCTTTATGGTTGCGAACCAGTATTTTCTTCACCCGTTGCACACCCAAGCAGTGACGGAGCCAGGATTTCGGTTTGGGTGGGGCAGTGGAGAAAATTGTGTTTGGGGTTCGGAGGATCCCGCCCCCGGGGCGAATTTCTTTTGAACTATTTTTAGATTTTCACAAATATATTTTTACTTTTTAGTTAAATTTAAATATGTTGTCAAATTTAAGCAACCCACCAAACTCACTCAAAATGAAATAACAACAAAATCAAACTCAAAATTGTATTTTAACCATAAGATTAAAGCAAATCAAACATTAAACTTAACAACGGCCTCTCTACCGATGTTCAACTCATGACCACCATCAACTTGCGTGGGCGTATCAACCGTGTCAACCTTACCTCCGATAACTTCGACTGAATCTCCCACAATCACGGAGCAACATAGAATTTGAAAATTTGAATTTCAAACTCATGCAAATTTCTACCAAAAAACAAAACTCATGCAAACTGCCTCCCTCTTGACTTGCACCAGTCGGTGCATATAGATAGCCAGTACGTCCTTTACCTCTCTTGTATAGCATATATAAAGACCCATCGGGTTCATTCATAAAAACAACAGTGAATACAAATTAGTTAAGAATGCAAACAGTGCTGAATTTTATTCACTGTTAAGCAGCTCCTATGTTTATTAAAACTGCATCAGTCTTTGCACCTAATTTTTTTTTTTTAAATTCATGGCTGGGGCACTTGCCACCCCCAGCCATAAGGTAGCTCTGTCCCTGCATCCAAGGGACATTTATACAGCGTCGTCATTGACGGAGGAGCTAGCGACAATCTGGTCACTCAGGGATGGTTAATAAGTTGTCCCTCCTCGCAAAGCCCCTTTTTAGGTCGTGTCGTATCGGTTGGCTCGGTAGCAGCGGAACCATTTCCCCGAGCCAACATTGTTGCGTCTCTTTTTCCATCGGCACTTACGTCGATGAGGTTTTGTGCACCGTTGTAGGTATGTGGGTGTGCCACACTCCTCGACCGTCCCTAGCAATATGATCATTCAAGCATGACGGGCGTGCCAACACCTATACTTTTCAGCATCAGGGGAAACAGTTTCATTTGCGGCCAACGTGTGATATCCGCCCCGCTTGGCCCTCTGCTCTCATTATCTCCCACGAGGCCTTGGATGTCGATCTCTGTTACGCGCTCTTCAGCCCCATCGGTACCCCAGAGACAAATGGTCCCCTGATGATTTATGATTGTTTGGACTCCTGTACCGATGTCTGCACCCCACCAGATGAGCTACCATTGCTCCGTGACATACAGCATGCCATTGATTTTGTGTCGGGAGCTTTCCTCCCCAATTCTCCCATGGAGCACGAGGAGTTACAGGTTACAGACTTGTGTGACCAGGGCCTTATGCATGGTTTTTTATCGGAGGACACCTATATGAGCCAACCCATTAGTTTAATTGATCCTAATTTTCCTAACAATGTTTACAAGCTTCATAAATCACTTTATGGCTTAAAATCATAGTTGTCAAATCGCGAATCGTATCGTGAATCGTTTACACCCCGAATCGCGAATCGTGAATCGAATCGGTCGAATCGGAACCAAATGATAAAAACGTAGTAAAACATAAGTAAATGGGATTTAACACTATAGAATTGGTAATTAAGCGTAATATGACAAAAAACTAATCGTAGCACGTGATAATATACCAAAATATATCACAAAAATTAACCGTAGCACATGTTCTCATTCATTTTAAGATTAAAAATGTAAAAAACAAAAATATATCGTAAAACAACCTACATATTAATTTAAAACATCCTACATATTAATTTAAAACAATAAAATAAATACAAAGGTTAATTTAAAACTGTAAAACTGTAAAACTGTAAAACAAATACTTCCAAAAATTTTAAACAGGCCTACCTACTAAGATTAACAATATTAATTTAAAACAGCCTACAAAATTACCACAATATTAATTTAACATAGTAAACCATGTTAATTTAAAACAATAAAACATATGCTAAGATTAACTATAAAACAATATTAATTTAAAACAGCGTTCATATTAATTTAAAGCAACAAAACAAATATACCTTCAAAGATTTTATAACAAATACAAGCCAAAAGAATAGACAAGAAAAGCCGGCTGAAAATAACCGAGCCAAGAGAACATGTTTTCTCTAAAACTCAGTATCTTAACGGTATCCTTTGTTGTTTGCTTCTATTTTTATTTGTTTTATTAAAACACGCGTATGGTTATAAGGTAAAAAAAAAAAAAAGTTGAATAACCGAATCGGGAATCAGACCCGAATCGGAAGATTTGAATAGTGAATCGCTGATTCAGTCCGATTCTTTAGACATTTGCGATTCTCAACTCGATTCGAATCGTTTTATGTGAGATTCGAATCGCGAATCGTAAGATTTTGACAACTATGCTTAAAATAGTCTCCTCAGGCATAGTTTCAAATGTTCATATTTTTCCTCCGTGGACGAGACACGATCCTTGAACGAAGAAAGCTCATCCACGAGAGGTGCGGTGTGTTGAAATTTTATTTTTGGCATATGTGAGTCAACACTTTTCGTCCTCCACTTTTTTCCTTTCCAAAGGTCTGATTCTGGAGAGTATGTCTCTGTATGCCATTTTAGCGACGAAAGTTGATGCATGTGCAAGCCATCAATAAAATCACCATTAAGTATCGCTTTCTCATTCCAAGGGTCGAGAATATGTTGGATCAATTGCATGGGACCCGAGTATTCTCTAAATTGGACTTGAAGAGCGATTATCACCATACTAGGATGCGAGAGGAGAGCGAATGAAAAACCGCTTTCAAGATGAATGATGGATTTTATGAGTGGGCAGTGATGCCCTTTGGATTGTCTAATGCTATGTCTACATGTATATGAGTTATGTATCAGATTTTTCACCCGTTCATCGACAAGTTTGTGGTGATATATTTTGACGACATCCTCATATACAGCCGCTCAAGGGAGGAGCATCTAGATCACGTCACCCAGGTCCTAGCCGTTCTTTCGGCTAAACGGTTCTACCTCACTCTGAAGAAGTGCGCATCCATGGTTCCTTCAATTACATTTATGGGTTATGTCGTGTCGGGCGAGGGAGTTTGTATGGATACCTCTAAGGTACAGGGCCTACGCCTACCTCAGTGTCACAGGCCCGCAACTTCCACGGCCTCGCGGATTTTTACCGGCATTCTATTGTCGGATTCAGTATGGTTATAGCACCCATCACACACTTAATGTCCGAAAAGTTTCGATGGACGGATGAGGCAGACAACACCTTCGCATCAAGGAGTTGATGACGTCTGCCCCCCATTCTCGCACTCCCAGATTTTACTCGACTATTTGAGTTATCTTACTATGCCTGCAAGACCGGCAAAGGGGCAGTTCTCAACCAAAATGGTAGGTCGATCGCCTTCTTTAGCCAGAAGTTGACTGGGGGCCATGGACAACCCTAAATTACTCTACCTACGACCTAGAGTTTTATGTCGTCGTTTAGGGGGTTAAGTTTTGGCAGGCCTACCTCCTTAATAAAGAGTTTGTTATTAAATCTGATCAATGAGGCTCTCCGTTAACTTCACAGTCAGTGGCGTTTCAATCAATTCCTGCCAATACCCACGCCGGGAGATTAAGAACATAAATCCAGTAGCCCAAATAAGATGTCCAAATAAGAACATCCACGCCAGACCGATAAACTATTCATACCAAAAGGGTTATATCCATTGATAAATTGTGAAGAGTTTAACCATAAATAATCTCTTAACCAGCCCATCAAATAAGTGGAAGATTCATTAAACTGCGAAACGTTACCCTGCCATAATGTGATACGCTTCCAATGCCAATAAAAAGTAACTCATCCGATAGTATTTAACATCCAAAAAACTGCCAAATAAAATGCGTTCCAAGCTGAAATATCTACCGCCGCGCTAAGTGGACAACCTATCTACAGCGATACACCTTCCATTTTCATTATTAACTTGGGAAGGGAAATCAAGTTGTCGATGCCCTCAGTTGATGGACACATGCCTTGGTCACCATACACAGTCAAGTGTTTAGTTTTAATGAGGTTCGGGCTCTACCCAACGGATATCCAGTTTGTCCCCACCTACGCTGCCTGTCAGCAAAATAACGGCGCTCTGGGTTACATTCCATCTTCCTCCCTACGCAAGAAGATTATTGCAGAGATCCATTCCTGGGGTATCCAGTCATATTGGAAAGGCTTGTACTCACTCTACCTACTATGAGGCGGGAGACAAACACCTACATCCATCAGTGCTACACATATCAGACGGTCAAGATCCAACACTCTAATGCTGGCCTATACTCACCCCTACCGATTTCGGATCGACCATGGAAGGACGTGTCCATGGATTTCATAGTCGGGCTTCCACGCACTGCACACGGGGGCGATTCTAGCTTTGTGGTGGTGGACGAATTCTCTAAGATGGCCCACTTCATTCCATGCGCCAAGATAACCGATGCCTCCCACATGGCCACCCTTTATATTCAGGAGATCGTCAGGCTTCACGAGGTTCCTCACAATATCACCTCGAATGGGAACGTCCGCTTTACAGGTCACTTCTGGCACACGCTCTGGGAGTTGCTCCGTTGTTCCTTGCAGTTGCCCACAACCTTTCATCCCCAGACAGAGGTCAGACCAAGGTCGTCAACAAGAGTGTGGGTGACCTCCTTCGGTGTCTTGCCTCGAAGTCTCCGAGGCTTTGGAACATGGTCATCGTGCAAGCTGAGTTTGCACTCAATAATGCAGTCAACCGCTCTACTGACCTTTCTCTGTTTCAGATCGTGTTGGACGCCTCACCCACCATCCCAGTGGATCTTGTCGAGCTCCCACCAATTATCCAAGTTAGCCTTTTCAACATCAAAGTTTGCCGCCCAGATGACGGTTATACAAGTATGATGTTCGTGCTCGCCTGCATGTTTACTCCTCTTATAAAGATCATGCAAACGAGCACCACCGTTTTGAGGAATATCAGCCAAGGGACCTTGTCATGATTTACGTATAAAAGGCTCGTCATCTGGGGAAGGAGCATAAGTTGCAGATGTGTCGTTTTGGTCCTTTCCCAATCATTCGTCATTGTGGAGACAGCGCGTACGAGGTTTATTTACCTCTTGAGTTCCGGATGCACCAGACATTCAATGTTGCAGACCTATCACCATTCTAGGGCACGCATATTCCGCCGATCCCGCTACCCCGAGCTAAGGGCCATCTTGTCCGTTCGTACGTGGACCGCATCGAAGGCATCCTCGCATCTGAGGACATCTCTTCACCTTCCGACGACTATACCCGTTACGTGGTTCGTTGGCATGGCTGTTCGAGGCAGAGGACTCCTGGATCACAAAGGCCATCCTCGAGCGCGTCGACCTAGATATCTACCACCAATATACGGAGCACTTGGCGAGCTCTCATGGGAGGGAGAGTGATGCAGGAGCATAGGAGTTGAGGGTTATTTTGTCCTTTTTAGTTTTTTGCCTCAGACCCCTCTTTTGTACTCACTACGATATTTTGAGAGTTGATTTATAGATATTTTTTGGGCCATTGACCTCTAAGCTTTATGTTGTTGTTTAGCTAATAATTAATCGATTCCGCTCCCACCTACACATCAGTTATACGGCTATAAATCAACTTTCACCATTCGAACTTCAACGGTGGTTTCTAATAATGTTTCAATGTGGTTTGATGAAGTAATGTTCGAAAAGTTGATGCATAATTAGATTTTACAACAGGTGAAAATAAGAGCAGGAAGGTGCTAGGATATAGATGTCATTGCATGATTGGTATTATTATTTAGATCAATTTTATTTTTCTTATGTTGCATCTAAGATGATTTATTCTCAGTTTATCTCCAATAAAATCTACTTAAAGTGCCTCCTGAATTTAATCAATTTTAACTTTATTCTTTCCCGTTCTACCACATATCCATCGTAACATTTGCATTTTTGTTGTTATTTAATTGCCCAACAGTTTGTCTCATACACCTTATAACACTTCTCCACTTGACCTAACCTATTTTATTTATATGAGCAACATCATCATAAATCTCACCTTCTATACGGATAATAAAAGTCTAATAACAAAAATATTTAACATGTGGTATCTGTTCATCTTGGAAATTTATTTTAGTATATTAATAAAAGATAGAAGGGATAAAATATGGAGGCCAAGATTCATCAAAGATCATATGAACATGAAAGCTTACATGAGGAAAATAAAAGTAAAAAATTTGCTAAAAGAGTACATACTATTCAGCTGAAATTTCTATACAAAACTTGCAACATACTCAAGTGAGACTTCTATGAAGCACTTATGGCGCAACACTAAAATCGACCAAGAAGCTTGAAGAGACATCAACCCAGCAATCACAGACACCTCTCATTCCAATGGTGTAATAAGAAGGAGATGGTTATTCCTAGTAAACATGTGGATAGAGGCCCAAACATTACCACTCTCTCACACACATCAAACGAAAACTATCTCCATCTCCATCTCTACTAGAGTTTTTATTTTAAATTCAAACACCTTAGGAACAATGTTTTAGAAGGCACATAGAAATATATATTAAATTTATACATATATATATATAGACTATAGTAGCATTTTTTTTGCATTATATTTGAAAGTGTTGCACAGTTTTATATCTACAATAGCATTATTTTTTCTTTGTAATAATTCTATTTTTTGCTTTACGAATCATATATCAATTGCACAAAATATTTTTGCGTGTTATAATTCTATTATTTGTCTCCGTGTTAGCAATCTTTTATTTATGTATGAGACTTCAAAGAAATGTTGATGTATGCGGGACTCACGAGAATCATTTGTATTTAGGGGTGCAACCGGTACGGGTTTTTACCGTACCGTACCGTTTTGGTCCGGGAAAAAATGGTTTTGGTTCCATATTATGAAATACCGAAAACCAATTTTACTGAAACCGAAAATACCGCCAAACATTTGGTTGGTTTTGGTTTTAAGATATAAAAAATCGATTTACCGAATTTACCGTACCGATTTATCGTACCGAAATACCATACCAAACTTACCATATATTACCTTACCAATTACCAAATGAAAATTGTATTTAAAAAAAATATACCAAATTATCAAGACCCTTCATTTTAAACCCATCTCATCCATTCATTTCACTTGGTATAAAAGCACAAAACCCTATTTTTTTTCTGTTCTCTTACAAATCAGCCATACCAACACAAGTCCCTCCAGTCGCACAACACAAGGTAACTTCTTTTTCCCTGTCTCTTTCTTTTTTGGCCTCAAATCGGTATAGGTTTCCCCCTTCGGCAACCTCCTCCGGCCTCAAACCAGTACGACTATATTATTTATGCGTGTATGTCTAGATCTACTACGCCTTAAACTTGTGGGTTTTGACAAAAGTTTTTGTTTCTTTATGTGTATGTCTAGATCTGCTATGCCTTAAACTAATGGGTTTTTAGTATGTTTTTTAGTAAATGTTTGTGCATCTGAGATGCGTTTATTTATTTCAATGTGTTTTTACTTCAAAAATATTGTTGATCAGCTCGAATCTTGAACTGCTCTTTCAATGTTTTTTTTTATTCAGTGAATTTTTTCACTTCAAAAACATATATACGTATGTATCTTATTTTTTTTATATAGATACACAACTACATATATTGATCTTTCAATTTATACACAACCGTTTTAAGGCTTTTTAATGTAATTTAGTTTGTTTATGCAATTTAGTTTGTCTATGCTTCATGATCTTCATTTTATTTTTCAGTGCAATTTATATTATATTTTAGTTTTAAGTAATGCATTTAATCAATTAAATGAGTTTAAGATTTTGGTACCGAAACTTGTACAAAAATTTTACCGAAATCATAATATCAAAATATATACCAGATCTACCGAATGCATAAACCGATTTGAAATTCTGATATTTACCGGAAAAAAAAAACGAATTGAAACCGAAATTACTGAAACCAAAAAGACCCGAATATACCGAAAAAAACGAAAAACCGACCGGTTTGGTTTCGGTTTTTGTTTTGATGTACCGACCGGTAAATTGGTACGGTACGGTTTTACCATTTAGATTATGATTTTGGTATTGGTATGGGGTCATTACCGACCATATCGTACCATACCGGTTGCACCCCTATTTGTATTTATTATTTTTCGTGTTTTAGTTGTAGTTATTAGGTTTAATGATGGCTAAAATAGGTATTTTGTAAAGGGAATGTTCTAGTCCATGTGATGTCATTAGTGATGTCACTCATGACATCACATGTGACCTAAGCATTCCATAGTGAATAAGTAACGAGTCATTTCTAGATCCTTCTTTTATCCCTATAATAGTGTAATACTCCATTTGATCAAATCATTCATGTATTATTTTATTTTGAAAGATAAATTAGAGAGATAAATTGGGCCACTAACCTATAAATGTGGTTGTTATTGTTGCGTAATTATCAGATTTAATCGCTTCCGCTTCTTAACTATACATCAGATTGATATCAAATCCTCGTTCTCTCCTGATGTGATCGTCATAGTTGTTGTAGAGCCATTGGTAGGGCTCGGAGGAACCGCCGATCCACTCCTCCAAACTACACCCATTATGCCAGCGATCAAGTGACACCACCTCTTCCTCCACCACCATACCCTCAAACCCTACATCTGAAACCCCAAGAATCACATCTATTACAAACCCCAAACAACTCCCAAATCAGCTCCATCCACCAAAGGCAAAAAAACTAACTTAAGGCATCACCCCTCAACTTCGAGCCTCCGACAACCCCCCTTGTCAGTGGTCCAAGGTTAACAGCCCTCCGGGGTGTTAAACGTACATGAATACCTACCCATCACAGCAGTTCATCGGGTGCGAAAACCCTAGATTTGGCACACGAAAAGGTACATCGGTGCGAGAGAGACCTGATTTCGAAGGGGCTTTGCCGGAGCCAAAGCGCAGTCGTCGACAACCGACGAGGCCCATCGAGTGTCGATTGATCCCTTCAAAGGCTCCCCCACCTTCGGATGATCATTTATGCCGAGAAAAGGCTCATAAGGCCCTAAAATCACAGTCCGCCACCTATATGAGACTCCGGGAGGATTTTCGCCTCCGCTGTTATCGAACAACCATCATCACTCAATCTCCAGCTTTACCGAAGCTCCAGCAGATCCTAAAAACACCATAACAGCTGCCACCTTGGAGTTCCCCCAAACCCTAGCCAGGGTTTCACAAAACAATGAGGTAAACCCGTTATTTTCCAAATCTTCCCCTGCTTGATTTGAAAGTTCCCAACGCAATTTGAGAAATTTCAAACCAGCCCCTGCAATTCAAACCCATTCTAGAAACGTCAGACCCACTTCCCATCCTTTCAAAAAAATTACACAACCCATCCTCAACCTTCTGAAATTTATTTGGAGCCCCTCCCCACTTCTGAAATTTACATTTCAGCCCCTCAACTTTTCGAAAATCACAATTCGGTCCCTACATTTTCTCTAACCCCCAATTCAAGCTCAACTTCACACCCCGACACCTATTCTCATTTCGATATATTGTGGAACGGAGGTGGTGATGTTGATTATGCGCATGGTAAGGAGGTTTGTGCTGAATTCGAGTGGTTGAGTCCTACCGTCATCGAAGAACTCCAAACCCACATCGACAACTCGGATCAAGTAGGTGACACTTTACATATAGAGCTTCAAATCTTTCAATTCAATGTCATCTCCATCAGGGAGCATGAGGAGCACCACTACCGCCTAAGTCAATGCCACATGTAATACCTTGAGGCGAAAGCGACGCGTGATAATTAGATACGTAAGATGACAAGACGTTTTGATGTGATCCGACGGGTATTTCGATCATATCCTCTTTTATTTTTAGCTCCATATATTAGTTAACCATAATTTCATCTTATGTTTCATTTTATTCTATTTCATTTCATATTGTATTGATCTATTCAAAGGATGGGTTTTTGGTGAACACTTGAGTATTAGGTTTATTGTATAGATGGGCATAAGTCCCACATTGGTTAGTTGTTGCTTTAATGCTCACCTCCCTATCCTATAAAGACTCCTCCTCTTTCTCATTTGGGGAACCGAACTTTTGAGTAAAAGTTTAGTCATATTCTCTTTAAATCGGAGCGAGGTGTCACTCCCCCATTGTGTGTAAGGTGTCACCACAAATTTTTCATTTTTGTTTGAGGTGTCACAACAAATTTTTTCATCGTTTTCCACATTTTAATGGCTCCCAAAAAGGCAACACTTGATGAGAGATTTATCCAAATACAAGAACATATGAGAGAAGAAATGGTCTCCCTCATGAGGCAACAAATGGCCACCCTCACCCAACACGTGTCATCTCTTTTTCAAAACCCTAACTCTACCCTAACCCCATACCCAAACACCCGCCAAGACCCATCATCATCTTCCCCCCACCTAAACCCTAAGCTTAACTCTATCACTCACTACTAATATTTCACCACTAACCTTACACCACCCTCCTGCCGCCACCAGCCCCTGCCACTGTCATTTCTCTGGTCGCCAGAAAATTTTCAAACTCCTTCAAATCCCTCCAAATTTCTCCGACATCCTCATCTCAACCCGATCTACAACTTCTCCTAAAGAACCTCTCCCAACCCCCCCTAAAACAACCTCTACCGCCCCTTTTTTCCTCGACTCCGGCGAATTCGACGCCCTTCCCCCACCCCCTTCCGGTGGTCCAATCAACGATCCGGTTTCGGATCCACATTTTCCAACCCCTTTATTTTCACCCCATTTAGCCAACTACGATCATCGGATCGCCGGAACTCCGGCCAACCGGGGTGGGGCAGCCCCAGGCCTCCCAAACCCCTATTTTTTCCACCTTTTTAACTCGAATATAACTCCTGAATTATCTCACCCACCTAATTTTAGGGTTTTAAACTTTCCCCAACCACTTACCACCACTCTCTCACCCACCCACCCCTCCCTCCTCCACCCATTTCTCACTTACCACAACCACAATTTCAGTCCCCCCACCCCCATTATTCTTCCGAACACCCGTTCACTCACCCACTCCCCTCCATGTATGCCCTCACCCCTTACCATGACCCATTTTTGAAGTTTCACCCCTCGTATGCCCCCATGGTTGACGTGGGTTTGATCTTATTTGGGTATGATGATGGCTTTATAGTGGAAGGCTCTCATTGGATATTCTTGGCCTCGATGCTCCGACACTTTTCAAGCCAGTATTCGGGTCGAGTTAGAGGACTTCCATGGCATGCGGCAGAGTCCATGGAGGATGGGTTCCTTTTGGTGGCGTTCCCCCACACGCTCGGGGACGAGCTTTTTGGAAGACGGGGAGAGTGATGTGATCCGAGGGGTATTCGGCCATATCCTCTTTCATTTTTAGCTCCATATATTAGTTAACCACATTTTCATCTTATGTTTCATTTTATTTTAGTTTATTTCATATTGTATTGGTCTATTTAGAGGATGGGTTTTAGGTGAACACTTGAGTATTAGGCTTATTGTATAGATGGACATAAGTCCCACATTGGTTAGTTGATCCTTTCGTGCTCACCTCCCTATCCTATAAATAGACCCCTCATCTTTCTCATTTAGGAAACCGAACATTTAAATAAAAGCTTAGTTATATTTCTTTCTCTAAATTGGTGTGGTGCCATTAGAGTTGCCATTAGACGTGTGGCTACGTCACGTTTGACCCAATATTTTCACTATTTGTCGGCCGGGACTGACATCGTTTACCAAATCAAGCATGATGATGGATTCTCCGAGAGCGGCCGAGGACCCGTCAACGAATGGTATGGATCCCGAGTTCTCTCCTTGTGATTTCATTCCCAATTCTGAGGAGAACGGTTGGATTACCTGCACTCTATTTCGCGGTCTGGAGATTTTAGAGCTTGGGACTTCTTTCCCATCTTCGGGGAGGATGTTAGGTTCATAATTGGGGATTTCTTCGACATTTTAATTGAGGATGGTTGGGGACTCGAGGCATTTTCGCGAGGTGGAGGCGTATGATATGGTTCATTTATTCTCACTCTTTAAGAATCATCTTCTACATAATAAGTCTTTTCAGGTTAATCGATTTACTCTTGTAATCAGTGTTCTAAAAATCCTGTTTAAGCCCCACTTACACGATAGGCGATGATCATTAAGCGGTGATCAGGTGTCTCGCCTAGATCATATATATAGTTGGCTATCATTTTGGTGAATGTGTACTATTATTGCAACATTAATTTAATCGATTCGACTTTGTGTTGAATGGTTAAGTTTGTTCTAATAGATGATACATTATAGTATTGTAATTAAACATTAAAATAAAGTCCACCGAGGCAATCGACTATGCGCTAAGAGGACTCTCGATGACCACTTTTCGTCGTTTGCTCTTTAGAAAATTGCTTGCAATAAGGAAAGGAGATCTAAATCAACTATTAACCGGTCCAATACTAAAAGTTATCATATGTTTATGATGGGAATGGGTTTATTTTCTTTTATTTTAGTGTTTATTTGTCATTTTAATATTTCTTATTAGTTTTCCTTTTTATTTTATTTCCTTTTATGCCTTTTAATTGGCCTCCAAGCATGTTTGGGACTAATTAGGTATATTTTTGTTAATGATTGTTCTTTTTAGTCATTTAGATAATTACTTACTTGGCTAGAAAGTAATTCTCCTCATATAAATTACCACATACTTCTCATTTGGGGATAGTTTTGAACTGGAATATAAGAAATTATTTGTTTCTCTCTCTAGAAATTGGTGTTTGTTTTAGTTTTTAACCATTGACGTGTAGTTTACGACAAATTGGTATCAAAGCGGGTGTCACTCCAACATTGGTGTATCGGTGTTTAGATTATCAAACAAATTGTACACTACTTTTCAATGGCCACGAAGAAAGCGAATCAATTTCAAAACGAGATTAATTAAAAATTGAGAAAAAGTATTCAAGATCTCCAACAAGAACTTTGATTCTCTCCTCCACCGCCTCACCACAAAACCACCTTCCGAGAACATACCACCCTCCCGGTACGCCACCAGCCCCCCGAGAAATATCCGGATCCTATCGAAAATCACCGGAAGCATGTCAAAGGGCCCGATCGTGGCCGAAAAACCCCCGGACCCACCCCAGGCGCCTCCAGCCATGGCCGAACCTTTCCAACATTGAATCAATCCCTCCCAGCTGCTTATCGGCCTACGGAAAATAAATAGTCCACCGATTCTACCCGGACAACCCCCACCGAAATCACCTCGTGCAGCCCTGAGGGTGGTCGCTTGGCACCCCTTTTTACCACCCATGGGTCGCGACAGTTCGTTCTCCCTACCGAGAGGTGTGGATCCTTCTCTCTTCTCCAAACATACCCAAATCTTGAACCCCAATTTCCCTAAAAACCTAAATCCATTCCATAAACCCTCCACTCAAGATCCAAGACAACTCACTTCTAGGGTTTCACCTCCCATTTTACAACCCAATCCACAATTTACAAACCCTAACCTCCCATCCTACAAAATTCCTTCACCACCACCCCTAATCCCCCAACCCACCAACCGTTTTTCAACTCCCAAACATAAAAAAAAAATTATGTTTCCGCCCCGATTAACTCCCGAGGCTCAATTCAAGATTACCGACAATTAGTCCAAGATTGACTGCTCCACCCAATCATTCTCCTTTACTCATGCACCCAATCGGGTCAAATCAACGATAAAAATTCCCCTCCCAAGCCGGTTGATTGCAAGAAAGGTAGAAAAGACGAAATTGGATTGTGTTATTGGAAAGTTTTTTGATATTTTTGTCGAGGATGTTTGGGTGACTCACATGCACTTTCGTGAGCCGGAAACATTCGATTTGGGAGATTTCTTCCCAATCTTTGGGAATGGGGATGATAATTTTGGATCGGCGGTAATTTCTCTTGGGGTTGACGTGGAGATTGGAGGTGATATGATAGGTGGTGGGTATGTGGACGGACCCATTACTGGTAGCTTTTGATATGCGCTCGGAGGAAATTTTCCACGGCTTAGCATTGAGGGGGTTCATCACGGGAATCTCGGATCAAGTTTTTTGGATTGGTCGTAGTTGGTTTGTGTGACTATTCTCCGTGAACCTTTCAGAAGCTGACACGAGGGACGTTCACAGTGGTAGGTGGTTGAATTTTGGAGGAAAGGAGTTCGAAGGGGGCATCAAATTGTTGTTGTTTTTGTCCCAATTCTTCCCACTTTTGCTTCAATTCTTGAGTGCTTCTCAATTCTTTATCGCTTTTCGTCAATTACTGATGGCTATTTCTCAATTCTTGAATCTCCTCTTATTGTTTGGATTTCTTCTGAACCATTAATAATGTAGTGTATGATTTGTTGATAAACTACACATCGATACACTAATGTTAGAGCGACACCCGATTTGATACCAATTTAACGTAAACTACACATCAATGGCCAAAAACTAAACAAACACCAATTTCATGAGAGAGAAACTAAGAATTTCTTATATTCAAGATCAAAGCTATCTCCAAATGAGAAGTACAAGAGTATTTATAGGGAAGGAATTACTTGCTAGCCAAGCAATTATTAAAATGACTAAAAAAGATAACTATTAACAAAAATATACCTACTTAATCCCAAACATGCTTAGAGACAAGGAAGTAAAAGAACTAAAATTAAAGGAAAACTAATAAGAAATATTAATATGACTAATATCTCCTAATATGAGACCTATTTCCATCAAATTCATATTCATCCCAATCTGGCAGTCTGCTCCTAACAAAATCCTCCTCCTGTAAGACTAGGACAATAGTAAATGCTAAGCATGACTGTGGACATGCTTAGAATTTGCACATTTATTGCTTTTTAAATCGACTCCAATACAAGTTAGAGATTCATTAAATTAATAATTCTATACCCTTGATGGAAAGCTGCTTTATTAAGAAAGACATGGATTCTATAAGACATTGGGAAAATCGGGCCTCTGTATCTAGTATGGATTTTGCAATTTGCCAAATTTCTGTAACTAAAGAAGTTTGTATTTTGCATTTTATTTTGGACATGCATAGAATAAGAGATATATTTATGCATAGAGTAATTATCTTAACAATAAAATATCACTTCTGTCAATTTTCTTTCCCTTAACATTCAATTTACATATATTCTATTGATACATAAACAAATGACATAAAAGAGAAATGTTCACAAGCCAACAGTTGTAACATGTGAGGTGTAAATATAAGCCATATATTCATATAAAAAAAAGAGAAAAAATAAAACATATCCAACTATCTTAATGCTTGACAGCACCTGACAATTTCGACATGTTCGATCGTCCCACAGAAAGCAAAGAAATCATAAACATCCTTCTCTGTTGCCTTAGGGGACAGGCTTGTAACTTCTATTGTATATCCGCCTGGATTCATATCTTTCGAACTGGCAAGTGAGCATGAAACGGATGATAAAGATTATTAGTCATCAGAAACAAAAATAAATACCAAAAAAAAAACGCAATAGGTATTTCTTTTTAAGGTATTTGGTAATCAGGAGCAGTTATGTGGCCAACTCCCATCACCAGCTTCCTCCCCATCTGATATATTCCTGAAATGCAGTTGGCAGCCCACGTATACAACTTTTTCATAAGCCCAACAAGCAGTACAAACCTACCTATCAGGGCTGTGCAAAAATCCGATTGAACGGAGCTAAAGCAAAAAAATTTGGGATTCTTTTTTAACCATTTATCGTTTGGTTTTTTTTTTTTAACATAGAGAACTGATCCCCTTCACGAGGGCCTTCAGTTCACTTATGAGACCCTTTGGCCGAAGGGCCTTGGAAGGTACAATTCCAAAAGGAAATAAACCCCTCTACCGACTCACCAAGAAGTCGGAGTGCACCACAAAGAAGGACTTCAAAGAGGATTGGGGACTCCCAACCCCACTCAAGCAATGACTTAGATAGCCTAGACTAAATAAACTATGACTCTTGTATCTTGTAAAAACACTATAAATAAGGTCACCCATATTGCCATTATCAGTTTGCAATTACTATTTGAGTGTGAGACAAAGAGATTGTACTCTTTCTTCATCAATAAAATATTTCATCCCCTTCTCGTAGACGTAGGCTAGACCTCGGCCAAACCACACATCTTGTGTTCTTGTGTATGCATGTGTTTACTAAGTTTACGCCAATATCTCTGGTGTTGTCTGTGAGAAGTGACGGTAACGATGTAGAACACCAAGATCCTAAAGTGAGAGGGGGAATATGACTCATTCATCTCAACAAAATTAAAATAAACTGATGGAAATTAGGATTTATTTTAGTATTTTCTCGCATTTTTTTTATTTCATTGTATTTTTATTTTTGTTACAATTTTAAGTGTTCATGGATGAGTTGTCATGACAACTCATACTTGGCTAACAACTTCTGGAAGCCTCTCCCAGTCCCTATAAATACTCTAAACCTAACCCTACCTGAACCAACCCTCCCGCCCAGACCTGAGAATCCCGCCACTGACCCGAAACAACCCTTCCCTCACAGCAGCTTCCTCCGACCTTCTCGCCCTCTCATAACCCAGACCAACCCGACTCATGCCAACCCTAAAACCCCTCACACCTAACACCCCAGTCTTTCCCTTCACCTCCCGAATCCTGATCCCCCACCCCTGGGCAGGTCAAGCCCATCCGTCCCCTTTTCACCCCTCCCAGCTTCTGAAAATTATTTTTCACCCCCGGGCAGGTCAAGCCCGTCCGACCCCTTTGATGGTTGCTTTGTTTTTTACTGTTCACCTCCTACGCTCAGGACGAGTTGTTTCAAGTGGAGGAGAGTGATGAAAATTAGGGTTTATTTTAGAATTTTCTTGCATTTTTTTATTTCATTGTATTTTTCCTTTTATTGGTTGTTTGATATTTTTGTTACATTTTTAATTGTAGTAAGGGTTGGGATGGAAGCTTCTAGAATGTTCCATTAGTTAGTATTTTCATGGATGAGTTGTCATGACAACTCATACTTGGCTAACAACTTTTAGAAGCCTCTCCCATTCCCTATAAATACCCCCTTCCCCCTCATTAAAGATCAATTTTAATTTTGGGTATTACTTTTCCCTCTGGAATGTGACTATTTTGTGCCTTTGACGACTTTCATTTTATGTCACAAGCACGACAATTTTCATAAAGATTACGGGCACGACGACACTGGGTATCTCATAAGGAGGAGCTACATAAAGGACTACGTTTATAGACCGAGTCGTAGTAAGAGACGAGGATGATAACTTAAGTGTTGTGATCGGCGTCCTCATCGACATTATCAACTAGGGACAACGACAAATGATCCAAGGAACGTCCCATAAGCGAATAGGTGCGGTCACAGGAAGCTTTGCTACATTCGGAGAATCAAACTCTGCTCGATGTTCGTATGCACATAAGAAGGATTGATGAGAAAGACCTGCATGAGAAAAAGACAGACACAAGGGACTCGATCATTTCACATGACGATATCTTGGAAGCTTGAGCAACAACAAGGTAACAAGTTATATTCTCATTGACACCAGGAGGTTGGTGATCTACTTTACTCAAATTTTCTAAAGAAGACGAAGCTAACCAACAAGAAAGCTAAGACACATGAGGGATCTACTCGTTAATGAACTGGCTTAACACGAGGGGGTTATTGAACTCTCTGTCACTTTAATAGAGAGGTCCAAGCCCATTATGATCTAGCTAGATTTTCTCACTGTGAGGCCTCAGTGTACAATGTTAGCTTCAGGCGAATACTATAAAGTCCCTCACCACGTGTTTTCCTACACCAAATCAAATCGGGATGATCATGTAAAACCAATCAAAGACATGCAACTATAGCTACATGTCTTTAAAGAAGACAAGTACTCTCAACATCAACAGTCGGGATTTAAAGGATGAGCTGAAATGCGGGTCTCCTCCTGATCCCTATCACACCCAACTCCACTGTCTGTTCACCTTATCAGTCCCAACCAATCAAAGAGGTTTTGGTTAAGTTGCTCCAGTGGAACCATGGCGTGTTAGCTCAGAGCCATGGGAACATATCAGCGATCGATACAGCATCAAGTCATGGATCCTACCTTTAAGCCAATTAGACAAAAGAAAAAGAATGTTCGCAGTTGAGAGCAATCAGGTGGTGCACGCCGGGTAGCTACATTGCGATGCAAAGTTCATTCACGAAGTTAATTATCTTGATAAGCTTTCAAAAGATTGCATAATGTCAAACAGGAAGTAAAGCTTTGTGTTAATTACTCACGCAACTGTTACTGAGTTACCCTCTCGACATACTGGTAGATGCGACAACAAGGCACGAGCTCCTCAGACTTATGAATGCATATTCATCATACAACCAAATTTAGATTCACTATAATAATGAGCAAAAAAACATTATTCGTAAGTGGCAAAGTAAGTTATTGCTACCGAATGATGTCGTTCGGACTTCATAAATGTTGAGCCGCATATCTGCAACATGTGATTTCGATGTTTGCTAGTTAGGTTGGACAAAGTATGGAAGTGATGTGGATTTCGTGCTCGCCAAGAGAAAGAAAAAGGAAGATTATGTTGCCCATAAGGAAAACACTTTCACTCCAAACCAACATAGGATAATTTGGCTCCGCAAAGTGTGCGCTCGGGATATACCGAGGAAAGTTCCTCAACTTTACGGTGACCAGAGAGGTATCCATGAAAATTCAGGCTATCGTAGATATGAGGAGCTCTCGCACGGTGAAAGATGTGAAAAATTTGACGGGGTGTCAGGCGTGAACCATTTCATCTCCACAGCGACGTCTAAGTCTCTTGTTCTTATGAACCCTTAGTTTAAAAAAACTTTTGTTCGGACTAAGGACTATAAAGAAGTATTCACAATTCTTGGATTGAATTCTCCGTACGCAACCTATAATGGGAGAAGCACTTTACTTGTACTTGGCGGTCTCAATTTCAGTTAATCACAAATGTTAGGGAGCCGAAGCCATATACCTAAAAAATGAGAAATTGGTTTTTGTACTAATCATCTCATCAGCCCAAAGGTGTCATGAAGACTAATAAAGTGGTTAGAAGAACTTAGTGCATTTGATGTCAAGTACAAGCCAACGATAGTTATAAAGAGACATGCAGTGGGGCAATCTTAGCAAAGTTCACATACACCAAGGAACCGATCAAAACAGGCGATGAGCAACCACACGAGCGAGATCAACTATTCACTTGTCGTTTGGATTCTTCATGTTTATAGCTCTTCCAACAAATCAGGAAGTAGAACGGGAGTTATCTTAACAACAAGTCGAGTATGCCTTATAATATGACTTCAAAGCTTCCAACGGTGTGCCAGAGCACAAGGCCCTCACAAGAGGCATTCGACTATAAGGGTTTCTCAAGCTCAGTCATTTAATGACTCAACTTGTTGTAAACCAGGTCTTAAGAGAGTATAGGCGAAGTGTAGTTTGTCAATTTCGAGGCTCCCGCATCACGAGGGACTTTGTCCAAGAGAGTCAAAAGACCTTTCTGCGCCGATGAGCTTGGGAAGACACAATCCCAAGAAGATATAAATCACCCCAACTTACCACCCTCATACACTATATAAACAATTGAACCCTTTTCTCGATTTCTATTTTCACTGGCTCACTATAATTAAATTGCATCTCTTGCAACCCCAAAATGTTGAAAACACTCGGATCTTATACTTGCGATAAATATATTAAAAAATTTTAACAACAAATGGGTATATGTATAAAGTGGTACTTTGAAACCAGTCTAGCTTATAAGTAGTTCAACACTCAACACTCCCAACATATCCCCATCTGCACCTACAACCCATAATGGGAGGGTCAAAAACAGTTCGGGTCATTTTTTGGCGATTCATAAATGGGTTACATGTGATGGTTCGGATTTGAATTGGGTTTAAATAGGGTCGGTCCGGATCAACCCTTCTTTTTCCTCCTTGTAAAACTACTAGGTTTCATACATGTGTGTGGGCCGATATTACCAGAAACGGATAACTTCATTTGCAGTTGAAACAAAGCTGAAATTCTGTAGATGGTATTCACCTTCATGGAACTAACCCCAAATCGATTTCATTTTAACCATCTTTTAGTTTGAAATCAATTTTTGCACAGAAAGAGAATGAGAAATCATTAGAGAGCGGGGTTGTGGTGGCTAGAGAGAGAAATAGTTAGGTTTAATAATTACACTACTCGGTTCTCACTTTACGACCAGCTCATGCCCCGCCAATAAATCGCCTCGAGCCGGCATGACAAAGCATTAAACACATTTCCAATTGGCAACCAAATGATGGGCCCCGACTATGTTTTTTGGGCGGATAACGGACGATTTCGTTCCATCTTACCCATATTGTCGGCCCTAACCATATAGAAAAAAAGGGAAAAAGGTCTATCATAACACGATGATCCATTCAATTGGCAAGAAGCCATAATAAATCAAGGGTGTTTTTATTCTCACCCGATTTTTCTTTTAACACCTCACTATTATTAGCCCCACACAAATGGGCTTATAACGCTGTGTGTACAAATTTAAGGAATCCATCCCTCATCACAGGCAAAATCTAAATCTTTCGTCTCCGAAAAAACCTCCATCTCTCGTCTCTGAAAAAATCTCTTCTCGTCTCTAAATTAAAGAATATGCACACAACTTCTTAGAGTCTTTGACGGCCAAAACAACATGATCAAAATGTAATGCAGTCTTCAAGTTGCTTCTAATTTAATTAACAATGGCTGTTAAGAAGAAAGGAAATCTAAGATTGAGTTTGTGTTCATTGCTTATGACATAAAGTGTTGCACACAAATTGACTTTTTGTGCTTTACTAAATCTCCGAATTGGAAAACCATTGTCAATAATTGAAACATTCTTTTAAACAACTAAACCCTCCTAAGGTTGATCGGTATAAGAACACCAGCAAACAAGAAATCCGAAGTGTCACAACCCTTATAGCCATTAAAATCTAAATTAACATTTCTACATACCTTACTGCAGCCCTCAATTTTGTAAGAATTCTATAAAGAAGAGTTTGCATGGTTCAAAGTCTCGGTATTGGTCTCAGTATTGAACACCCGATTTTCAACTCCGTCGCGGTATCGGGCAATACGCAAATATACTCTATTTAGAGAACGCAAAAAATTTCAAAAAAAGTACAGAAAATTTTAAAAAAAATAAGATTAACAATGTGGGCCAATCAAATACGTTCAAACCATTATTTAACATGCATTGAATTGTGCAATTGGTTATACCGAAGCGCAACAGACTTGGCATATTGCTAATATAATAATTTTTATTTTTTATTACTTAAAATATCTAAATAATTACGTGTTAGTAACTGATTGTTGATTTTAATTTATGCACGTGGAAGAGGATGTTTGTGTCGATGAGACTAGACTTATGGAGATTCTTTTTTTCCCAAATCTTTGTCTCTTCCATTTTTGGACATCATTATGTGACATTATATTTTGATAGGATATTTTGTTCCAAGTTCAAATATTTTTATATACGGTGAATGTTATTAGTTTTATATTAATGACATTTTATTTTTATTGCAATTGTTTAATTTATATATGTTGTTTACAAACTTATATAGGTGCTGTTTCTGGAAATGTTACAATATATTTTCAACAACAAAGAAATATGGTAAAAGATTATAATTTTATCAAAAAATAAAAGAAAATGTCACAATGTTCAAATAATGACGCAAAGTTTTTTCCATGTTAGTCGGGAAAATTATATAATGTCGCAACAATTTTCTCAGCATTTTTTTATTTTTATTTTTCGCGAAAAAATGTTTTGTAAAAAAATGTACAAAGAAATGTTCTACAAAACATTTTTTTGACACTTTTTCACAGATAAAATAAAAAAATATTTGGTAAAAAAATATTTTCTTGGTACCAAAAAATTGTCAAAAGGGTACAAAAAAATGTGTCGTTTAAATCGGTTGTCTCAGCCGATATCGCGGTTGTCTCGATTGATATCTCGGCGGGACGTCTCGAAACTCGACCAATATCTCGGCGAGACAACACGCTTCAGTATTTTTTTTTAATCGTCTCTCGGTATCGTATCGCCACCCTCCAATTCCGAATTACTTTGAACCATGAGAGTTTGTGTCATCTTATGATCAATGGCACGAGTTGGCATCATCGTCAAGCCCCTCATGCTCATCTTCGTAGTTGCAATTTCTCGGCGGCCGCGACCGTTTCAGTGCAGGATCGCAAGATGTTGCCGACACCTTCGCCAGATGCCGGAGATGCAAAATCTTTGGTGTATGACTTCGTGATTGGCACCTTTATCATATGTGCTCTTCTCTCACTCTTGAGGAATTGCAATTTTTCATGAGAATATGACTGTGATCTGTTTCATTTTAGAATTAGGGCTTGAATTGGATTGATTTTTTATTAGCACATATATTTAGAGCAAAATCCAAATTAACTTCTACTCCAAAAACCCAAATCGGGAAGCCAAATTTTATAACCCAAATCAAACGAGGGTCTGAGTAGGGGTGGCAAATTGTCAAACGACCCAATAACACGACACGACTCACACGACTTATTAGCGGGTTTGGGTGAAGCCGAAACGAAAACGGGTGCTTAACGGATGGACCCGCTAAACACGACAACTTAACGAATCGAGTTTGGGTTTAGCCATTTAGTGTAAATACTCAATATGATACGACTCGTTAAGGACGATTCAAACACGACACGAGCCCGATAAGACACGACACGGTACACGCGTAAAGCTTAACGGATCAAGTTTGAGTATATGTGATTTTGACTCAAACCCGATTAGACCCGACACAAAACCGACACGACCCGACCCATTGTCATATGAGGGTTGCTGTTAGATAAAACCAATTTTATTTTCTTTGCTTTCAAATTCTTAAGAATCAACATAGTCTACCAGAAATGATATCATATAAAGATTTCAAAATGAATATTGAGCCACCACTAACGTTAATCAAAGAGAAAATTATCTATGATTACGAACTCAAAATTTAACACCATGTTTGAGAGAGAAAGTTGGGCTGAATTAGGAATTTTGATTAGAAAAGGTTTCAAATTCAATTTTCAGACAACCATTTAACGGATTGATGAATTAAAAACTAATGGGTTGTTTAATTCATTTGAAAATGAGTAATCTTCACGTACCTTTGGGTTGATCAGACGAACAGAGGGATATAGGAATTGGGATGACAGAGAAACTTCCACAGCAAAACAAAGGGTGAGTTGGTGGGTTTTGACATAGTGGGCCCATTAGATATTTTGTATATTAGGGGTATTAAATATCATTTTAACTAGGGTCAGAATTCAGGTAGTCGTGTTATTTTCTAGTCGTGTTGATTTTTATTTTAATATTAAATTTTAATCTATCGCAATGCACGAATACTTTAAATTCTTGTTATACAATACAATGCGAATATACTTACAAAAATAGAGGTGAAATATATAACGTTAAAAGACCAATTTTATATATGCGTGATACATACCTTTAATGTAAAAAAAAAATTAAAAGGATAACCAATATGTGTATTTCATTTATAAAATATCTTAGGTCAAACAAATACTTGAATGTAAAATTGAAATACAAAATGGAGAATATTTAATGATGAAGTTAGGGGAATTAAACAAACAAAAATAATAGAATACACACACATGCATATGCATATATCTTAAAAACTATTTTTATATATAAATTATTTTTTTAAACAATACTATTTTTTATGAATATATAAATATATAATTTTTTTTTATAAAACTATACTTTTAACATTTTTTTTATATTTTTTTTACAAAACTTGATTTTATAAAGATAAGTATAAAATATTTTATTATGTATAAAAATTGTATTTTTATAAAGTAGTTTTCTAAAAACTCTAGTTTTTTACTTCATTTCTTTACATAAATTGCGTTTTAAAAGGTTATTTTATAAATATAAATATAAATTGTTTTAAGGAAAGATGTTTTTATAAAGTACTGTTAACATTCAGAATCTAATATAAACGTATATTTTTTTTATAAAAAAACATTTTTTGAGTTATATGTTAAAAAATTGTTAATCATTAATGTATAACTCAAAAAATGTTTTTTATAATAAAATGTATAGTTTTCTAAAACAGTCTATAAAATTTGCACGTTAACGTTGCTTTATAAAAATAGTTTTTTTCTTAAAAATATTATATTTATAAGAACACACATTTAAAACACAATTTATGTAATGAAAAGAAGTTTAAAACTCCAGTTTTTTTAAAATTACTTTATAAAAATACAACTTTTATATATAATAAAATAATTTATACTTATCTTTATAAAATCAACTTTTGTAAAAAAATGTTTTTTTATAGAAAAAAGGAGCTAAAACTATAGTTTTTATAAAAAAATAATTTTTTATTTATATTTTCACCAAAAGAGTATTGTTTTAAAAAATAATTTATATTTATAAAACAATTTTGTAAAAAGATTGTATACATATATATTATTTTTTTTCAAGAAAGGTGAAAAGAGTAATTTTTTATTTATATTTTCACCAAAAGAGTATTGTTTTAAAAAATAATTTATATTTATAAAATAATTTTGTAACAAAATTATATACATATATATTATTTTTTAAGAAAGGTGAAAAGAGTCGTTTTAAAAAGATTATATATAAATTATATTTTTTTAAGAAAAATGAAAAGAGTCTTACATTCATTATTGTGGACACGTGGCACAATAACATAAGGAGACACCATATATATATATATATATATATAAATATATATATTTATTAGATAAGTTTTGGGTACTCTTAAATCTATACAAACTAATCGTGTCATGTTCGGGTCATTTCGGGTTAAAACCGTAAACGGGTTATCGGGTAAAAAATTGTCAGCCTAATTTTGACTATATTTTTACTTTTTGCCACACAATTTTTTTAATATCTGTATTTATTTAACTTGTCCTTCACAATAATGTCGCAAAAGTAAAATAGTAAACAAAGTGATATTACGTTAAATTTTGTTACCAAAGTGATATCCGACATACTAATGGAGTTAAAGACAAAATGAATCATTTTTTATCTATACTTCCAAAAAAGTGTTAAATATATAAATCGTTTTCTAAATAAATAATTAAAAGTCGTTGTTGGCTATTGTGGGTTAATTTGAACTGTGAAAAGTTGATATATTGTCATTTTTTAAACTACAATATAATTCAAATTATGTAATGCTACGCTGGTGTTTACACCTTAATATATCGAGCCAATGAGGCATCAACACGTGGAAATATAAATCGTTTATTACAGCAGGGAAATACAAAATACAAATAAGTTATATTAAGACAAATGACTCAATAATAAAACAACACGTGATATGCTCAGAACGTAGTTTAATATCACATAGCGGCATTGGGGTATAATAACACCAGGAAGTGAGTATTTAAAACATATAATTATCTAGCATTCGAAGTGGCAGTTGAAATAAATAAGCGACTCAATCACAATCAAAAGAGGACTCTTCATCCACAAAAACTTTTTTCTCTTTTAAACTTTTTCTTTTTCTTGTCTTTTATTTCTTTTCAGATTTCTTCCGTAGTTTAGCCTTTAACCATTCAGATTCTTCTTCGAAGTAATGTGTAAGGTAGATTTATTGTAACTCTCCTTTAGTTTAATACAAATTTCATTTTCCTTACTTATTTGTCTTTACGTTCCTTAGTTTTAAATTGATTTAGATTTCTTAGTTTAAATTATTTTACTTCCATTACTTTTAAACTATTTTACTGTCTTTAGTGTTAAATTGCTTTTCTTCACTGTTTTAATTACTTGGAACCTTATTTTTACTTTTATTTTTCTATTTTCCAACTCTTCTTTAATTCTAGTTTATTTAATTTATAAACTTAATTAGCAATAACTGGAAAGTCTTGTTAATTGAAGCATCGAACGGTTCACAAATCATCTGATTATTTAGCAAAGGTAATCAAGCAGTTGGCAAGACCATAACCTTTTCTCACCTGCTCACAGAAAAACAACCAAGCCGGCGAAATATATTTTTGGCACACCTGGTGGGACTATAGTGTTATAGGAGTGTTAGTCATGGCTAGGACACAAATAAGTGATGATAGAACCGAGAACATTGGTAAACTTGGTTCAACGAGACAACCCACAACCACTACAAACTAAATAGTTATAGAGACTGGTCAATAGGTGAGACTAGACACTCAAAATGAAGAATTGAATGTGAGAACGACTTCGAGGGATAAAAATCCAAATGTAATGCATGTTATAGGTGTATCTTCAAACACCCAAGATCAACTAATGGAGCAACTAAATCCCGTGTTCAATCATCTCGATAATATCATACAGATATTAACATAGTGATCACGACAGTAACCAGTAGGCTCCAACTGTTACAACACCAAATGGTCAAGGTTTAGTGCCACAAAGTGGTGTAAACACAACTACACAACCTATTGGATTTCATCCCATTTATTATAGGGCCAGTAATAGGAAACCCAACTTTGGTTCGAACCTGAGAATGAGGAATCAAGCCAAAAATATTATATTGGGGGTGAATAACCCAATAGAGGGCATGAGAATGACTGGAATGCACTAATAAATGGGATATAACAACACAATGGGAAGAATGCATGTTCCAGAAGTGAATAGGTTTAGACCATACTTCAATAAACCCACGTTGAGTCTTCATGAGGTGTCGAACTATGAAGTGGTCACAAATGAAATATTTAAACATGAATCGGGGAGGTTAGTAAGTAATTAGAGATTTGGTAATGAGCCTTTCCTAATGACTCATAACTAAATTCCTCATATTCACCAATGCCTTTCCTAATATAACAAAACGTGCCCCCACAAATGTCATCTCCATTGGTGCAACTAGCACCAATGGCAAACCAACCGATTATCTAACCAAATAGATCTCATATACGAAATTTATGGGTCAATGGCCCGGGGATGCAAACCTCAAAGTATAGAAAGCCATGCCCTGAATGGATAGATATGATCATTGTTCTTAAAAACATGCCCAGGCATGGGGATTTTTAGATACGCCAAGTTTTGGCCCTAAGCGTGGATTAAGGCCTGGTCAACGACGGTTAACGTTTTTTGTGCTAAGTCGTAAAAGTGCATTTTTTTGTATTGGGATACAAAATGACGTCGTTTTGTACCCTTTAAACAAAAAAAAAGCAGCTTAAATTACACAAGCCCCAACCGTTCGACAAAAAAAAATGAGGTTTGTTCTTTCTCGACTCCAAAATAAAAGGCCCAGGTTTCTCTCTATCATTTGTTCTCTCTCGAGTCTCGACCAAAGCATCATCTGTTAGTCCCCAAAGAAAATCCCTTCTTCGTAAGATCTCTTCTGATCTATTTTACTTTCCATTCATGTAATGTTATTACTTCGCTTTATGTTTTTCACTTGAATATTTTTTACTTTTGTTTTAAAAAAAAAATGCTGAATTGATTGTAGATGATGTTAAGTTAAGTAACAATTAGATAATTTGTTTTGTTGAGTTGTGATATATGTCATGTTTTTTTGTTTTTTTTGTTTTTTTGTGTGCTTAGAAGTTTGTAGTTACTGATAAAGATCTAAGCTTCAATTGAGTTAATAATTGGTTGAAAACATATGCTCATCCACATGTATATGAAATAATTAGTTGAAAACATATAAAAAAAATATTTGAAAAGTCTAGTATGTGAATTGAAGACTGGAGAGCTTGATTTTATTTTGTTCTAATAACAGTAGGAATATTAGTACTAAGGTCCATAAAAGAAAAGAAAGCCATAAAATCTCAGAATTAGTGTGACATATTGAGTATCTCAAATTACTCTAAAAAAAGATACAAAATTTTAACAACTAATTTCTTATAATATCTCAAATTTTTTACCCCATAAACACCCTAACTTATAGTATCTCAAATTATTTACCTAATTATTTTGATTTCATTCATATTGATTAATATTATTTTGTTTTACTGACTACTTTGAATTTTGATTGCGTGTAATTGGGTAATATGATGAGGAATTTTGGAGCACGCATATGGAAAAGAGGCCCTAATTGCAAATATTCGGACATATTTTTAAAGTATGTACCATTTTATTATTTTTAATAGCCTTGTTATAATTAAAAAAAATATTAAAATATATTAAAAAAAAGGCCTAAACGCCTTTTCACGCCTTTTTATCCCTAAGGCTCGCCTAGGCTTCTAAGGCTTAAGGCTTGGCCTCCATACCTCGGTCACGCCCCGCGTTTTTTAGATACTTAAAAATGATTGAGCTTCCAAGGTCCTAACCTTCTCCTTGTTCTCCAGGGATAAAAATCAATCCACGGCAGGACATGTATCAAGATTCACTAGTCAATGCACTGGGACTAATGAGTATCTCAAACTACGGTTGTTCTCTAATTCTCTCACAGATGTAACTTTCACTTGGATCATTATCCTTCCACCTAAGTCTATTCATAATTGGCATCAAATGGAAGACGTGTTTCATGCTCAGTTCTTTCAAACTAGCGAATGTCATACTTTGCGTCATGGTGATACTCATTACATAAATATCGATCACGTATTATGAGAAACAACAGGTTGAGAAAAGTACATAAAACAAAGGGTACTCTACCCCTTTTTTGTAGTAAGAAATGAAAATAAAAATATTAAATATTTTTTTAAAGACCATTGTCTATCGTGATTCGAAGTGTGACAGCGTGACTGTACACTACCTGCACAGAGAGGGTAGAGCCTCGAAACGTCTTAAAGAGGGCACCCTAATCCGTCACTCAATCTAAGAATTGTTTATTATAGATTTTCTAAATAACTGAGGTAATATTTTTTTTATTGTGCAATATATATATATATGTGTGTGTGTGTGTGTGTGTAACACCCTGCCTAATTAAATACCGGGTGATCAGTCCTTTATTAAATTAAAATCAAGGTGAATGGTTGGTTCATTCTTAGCATCACTGTCGCAAAATAAATATTTCCAATTTAAACACCCTAAATAATTAAGCTAACTGTCAAAATAATTTAAAGTCTTATTCCAATATTAAATTCCAACGTGAAAACCTTTTTTTTAAATAATCATTAGTCTAAGAATCACATAAATGCTAAGGATGACAACCAACACAAGATAATTAAGCCGTCTAGATTAACCAAACCAAGTTAAAGAACCATATATGAAATCATCGTGCCAAGAGTTAACTCCCAATGAGTATTGAATACTGGAAACATAAATAAATACAAATTTCTGACAAATCCAAACGGAATAGGAAATCGAACGACACATGCCCTAACTATGAAGAACTAAAACAAGAACTAAATCAATGAAGAGGTCGTCTAAAGCAAGGGCCTGCAACTCTCACATAAGCTGCAGCACGTCCAATCCAAAGAACCGATGCCTGACACCCCTATGGTTGGGCACCTGTAATACATACATATATATGCAAGAGAGAGAAAAATGACAAATGACGGGTCAGAGCCCGAGTGTAAAACAGTTTTAAAATAGTTTAGCAAGTATTTAAAATGCATACCGACTAATGTGACAACCATGTTAGTAGGGGTGTGCACGGGTCGATTCGGTTCGATTTTAGACCGTAATTCAAACCGAACTGATCGGTTCGATTTTGGAAAAGGTTAGATCAAAACCGAACCAACGATGGAAAAAATCGTCGGTTTCGGTTCACATCGGTTTCGGTTCGGTTCGGTTCGGTTTTGGTGAGTTTTTGGTTTTTATCGATTTTTTGGGTGGTTTTCGGTTTTGGCCGATTTTTAAGGCTGTTTTATGGATTTTGCATATAAAAATATAAGTTTTTTAATATAAATATTGATATCAGCTCGGTTCGGTTCGATTCGATTCGATTTTTTCCATGGCTAAACCACCAACCGAATCGACATGGTCGGTTTTTTAATTCCTTAAACCGTAAACCGAACCGGGCTAAAAAAAACTGTCGATTTCGATTTGGTTCGGGCCGGTTCGGTTCGGTTTTTGGGCCGATCAGTTTTTTTGCACACCCCTGCATGTTAGTATGCGACACTCTCTTGAGAATTCTCACCTCTCATCTAGTGTGCACGCCTACCGTACTACTAAATCTCATAAGTCCATATAACTTATCGCCCATAAGTTTTATTTTGAGAAATAATAAGGTTATGATATTTAGTTTAGAGGTCAATCTCTTCAAGATTTCTTATGTTACTTAGAACAACTCAGTACTGTTACAAAGTTCCCGAACACTTATTATAAAGTTAGAGCATTTATTCATTACTTAACTACTTATACACACAGTAGAAAGTTTCCATATATACGTGTATATATATTAGTCACTCATATAATATATTTACTATCGGCACCCCACATCAAATCTATGGTGCTGGCATACTCTGCTATCAAGCCCCCGTATCTCTCGTACTAAGGAAAATACTAGTTCGGAATCACTTTTGAACTGTATTAACACAATACACACAAAATGGAGGCGAAGCATAGTTCCAAGTCACTAAGAGGTCAGCACATACCCCTCACGTCTCTTAGGTCCGTTTGACTATCATTCTCATATAGCCTGTACCAAGGAAGCCTATGTTCTAGGGTACAAGTCAATATCCCCCATAAAGGTCTCATCGAGATAAGACTGTCCCGGCGTGGCAACATCCGTGATAGCAAGTAGCTCGGGTATGATTATTCACAAATAGAGTATATAATATATGTACACAGTCACACGACCATATATATAGATCTTCACATTTTTCCAATTAGGTTCGCCCACGACCCATAATTATTATTAACCGTACTTAGTACAATTTTACCCAATTATCTCCCGTAAAGGATTCATCTCTTTTATTCTCACTTATAATCATTTCATACTTACTTCTCATCTCTCAAAGTATTCTCTCTTACTAAATATAATTTCAGTAGGTACACCCTCTCTAACCTTCTGGTCTAAGTCTTTCAAGAGTCTCTCAATTCTTTAGTGAACCTACGCACAATTTCTAATGTGTGACGAAACCCCTCGTTAACCTAAAATTTTATCCCATATAAAATTTCACTCAACGGAGTTTACTTAGACCCTACTGGTCCTCTTCATGGCCCATTATACTCGTTAAATGATATTCAGGGTTCCTATGTATTTTATCCAGATTAAACAAAAAGGTAAAAAATATGCAGTTTTCCAGGAGGGGTCGATCGATCGAGGAAAGGGGTCGATCAATTGATCAGTCGATCGATCGATACTCTTGGGTCGATCGATCGATCAAGCAGGTATTCTAAATTCTGCCATTATTAATTACGGGTTTTCTTCTCCAACCTCAATCAAAACTCCATTAAACGATCCCCAAACTCCCAAATAAATTTACTACTAGTTTCATATAACTATATACATGATTTCCTATGTGAAGCATGTACAAATTCATCAAAAGTATTGAATTAAAGGGGTAATTCATCATACTTATCAAGAACCCTACTTTTACATTAAACTTCCATTCTTCTAATTCTTTTTCTAGATTTCTCACTTCTAAACCAATATAATTTCGTGGGTAATCCTCTACATATGTTGAGATTTCCAGAATATATCTAATTCCTCTAAAATATGTGATTTAAATTCCCTAAATCATCAAATTCTTCCATGAAACATATGTTTAACAATCTTATTCTAACATGGGTGAAACATAAACTAAAAGAATAGCAAGATAGATACTTGCCTGGGATTTGAATGTCTGATTTACTGATGATAAGAATATGGATGCGTTCTTTGTCTTACGATCTATGTTTTGGTAGTGGTGCAATCGAACTGGTTCTTGGCCTTGGATTTCTTAGAAAGCTTTTCCTTCCTTCCTCTCACTGTCGTTCTATATTTTTGAGAGTGTTAACCCTAGAAGACTCTTTTAATATCTGATAATAATGTCCCAATTTTCGTCATTTAATTAAGGCCTAATTTGGAAATGACTAAATTTCCCCTCCGGGGTGCTGGTTAGGCCTAAAAACGTCTTGAGACCCAAACTAAACTCCCGGGTACACTTTTCTGACTATTTCGACCCTTCCGGACACATTGGCGCACTCGAAATGACCATATGGGCGACTTATAATTTATTCACTTTTATAATAATAATTTAGTCCCGACACGACACAAGCGTGTCCCGACTTAATTTCCATAATTGTCATATTATTCACTCGTGACGATTTTTATAAATTCAATTAAACATATTACTTTACCCATTTAGTAATATTCAATAAATTCCCAATAACTACTAACTCTCATCACGCTAGTAAATAATTAAAAATAATTTTTGAATTTATATTAAATTAATATCTCAATTTAAATTTAACAAAATCCTCAATTTTAAAAGCCATAAAAATACGAGGTATTACATACTTCCCCCTAATAACAGAATTTCGTCCCGAAATTCGAAAAATAAGGCATATCTGGTACAAATAGATCTGGATATTTTTCCCGCATATCTGCCTCGTGCTCCCTGATAATACGCAAATACTGCGTATTTCATCTCTCAAACCTACGCATTTTAGCCCCCTCGGGTGCCTTAATCTCTATATTTAAGCCCGTTAATCGAAAAACCTCGATTTATATTGTCAAAATGCTATATGAGGTATAATTGGGCTTTTGTAGGTATTTAGGTATGAAGTATGGAGTTCGGACGCATTCCACTCAAGTTTCGTACGCAATCGCACGTTCAAGGGAAATTTAGTCAATTCATATTTTGGGCATTTGGCCCATCATCTTCAAGAAAGTTGTATCCCTCCTCTCAAGCTTTGCGTGGCCGCGAACGGTGCGCGATTCGAATCCCTAACGAAGAAGTTACGGCGCTTTGGGCGGAAGAGAAAGACAATGAAACCAAAAGAGGGCAGAAGAATGAGGAAAAGGAATCCAGTAGGCTCACACCTGCTTGATCGATCGATCGATTAAAGGGGTCGATTGATCGATCCTTCAAATTTTTCCAAATCGTGGGAGACAGTGGGCTTGGTTTTTTTCCATCGATCGATCGACCAAATGGGTCGATCGATCGATCCCCTATTTTTTTGAGATATTTCGCTTTTCTTTTCTTTCTTCTTTTATTTTCTCCTAACTTACTATATAACCCAATGTTGTTGTAATATCAGATATACTTAGTTTTAGAAGACATTTTAGGTTAGGGTTTGATTTTGAGAGCTCATTTTCTTCTCTTCTTGGGGTGAGATCCATTTGGTTTTGTAAGATTGAACTATTCATTATCATCTCCTTTAATATAGTTTTGTTCTTCATTTTTCCTTACTTTGTAAATTAGTTTCATGCTTTGTTAATTAGTTTAATTTCTTTATTTCTTTCTTTCTTTCCTAGTTCAATTAGTTGTAATTTAGTTTAATTCATGTATTACCCTTAGATAAATAGGGTTGGGATTTCGTTCCGCCATTTTCGAGCCCCGAGCTCCGAAAATTAGGTTTTGTGTAAAATTGCGTTTAATTGAACCCGCGCGAATTAAAGTCAGATTATTATGCTTTTAACTTTATCTGTTATGCAACATTAGTGTTTATAGCGATAATTCAAGTTTAATCCACGTGTTACCAATTTTCAGTTAAATGTTTATTCTCGCAACTTTGGCTTAAATTCCTTATTGTGTGAAGTTTATGATTAATTGATTATGCTCGATTAAATTGCTTTCGATCCGAAACTCTGATTAGTAGTTGTTTCGATCCGTATGGTTGGATGTTATCCCGATCCTCGCTTTACCTTTCTTTAGACTTAACTTCTCTCTTTTCTTTTATTTACTAGCATACATCACCCTTTTACACTTTTATTCTTGAATTAATAATCCAATTAAAATCTGTCGAACACTCCCTGTGGATTCGATACCCGACTTACCGCTATACTTGTATCGCAAGTTTAGTCGTAACTTAGGTTTTTGTATCAACGCGGTGAAACAGAAAACAACGATTGTGTCCTTACACGAACATACATTTCACTCGTCTTTACACGATTGTGTCCTTACACGATTGTTTCCATATAGAAAACAATGATTGTGTCGTAACTTCAGTTTTTTGCCATCCATTTGCAATGAGATGATTTCTACTTTGGATCCCAAAGAAGAAAGTTTCATTGAAAATGATCTTATCTCCTTTGAAATTACAACTTTGAGCGATGATTACTCATCTTGAGTTTGAATTTCTTTCCTCCCCATTTTCATTTTTCGTTATCACACCGTCTCAAGTACCCGATGAATCGGTGCCAAACTTTAAAACGTTCAACCCTTTCACCGACGAGGAGTACTTGCTCGAGTTGCTTTCCATGAAGGCATATTTGCCCTCGTGTGCGCCACCTCCCATTCCGCTTGCTAAATCTTTGGGAGGATATTCAGCTTTTCTCGGTCCTCACATATTTTTGTCGCCCCTCCTATCCAAATCCCCCATCCCCCCTCCCAAATTCTTAATTGGGGATGGTTCATCTTTTCCACCACCCACATGCCTTCCGTAGTTTGAACGGAATTCCTATTTTTCGAGAGGCATGCATGAGAGTGAAGGTCCACCATTGATCTTCCAAAGTCAAATCGTTTTTGTGGTGGACCCTCAGCTATTTCGACTCCTAGTGTATAGTTTGTGTGATGCCTAAATAGTAGGTTGTATATAGTTAGCTTTTTATTCTTTATTTCTTCTTAATTTAGTCTAGTGTAATTAGTTAATCTCTTTCTATTTCTTTTTGTATGCTTTGTACTAACTTGTTTTGCAGATTCATTTGGACTTGTGCTTATGGAGATCGCTCCAAATTTGGGTAATATCATTATTTTTCTATCTTTGTGTTGTGTTCCTTAATGGACGCTGTTGATACCAAAATTAGTATGCTGATGTGGACAAATAATAAGAAGACACGTGTCAATCTACGAGGTACAATAGCAACGAGGAAGATCATTCCCCCGACCAACATACTCACTCCGAGCAACAGGTATACTCCAAGGAACACCAGTCTTCCGAGGAACACCAACCCTCCGAGGAACTCTTATCCTCTGAGGAACTCTAATGCTCCGAGGAACTCTTGGACGACGAGCAACTAAGGCGGTTCGAGCTGCATCTCGATCGCAGCATTAATTGCCAGATAATCAATAGTTCAACTATTCATTGAATGCTTATCATCTTGACCCACACGTTTGAAGAGCATTAAATGAATTACCCTTTCATATATGTATCATTTAATGTAACACCCTTTCATGTACAGCTTAAGGTCTATAAATACCTTGTATCACCCTCATTCAAGGGGACCGGAATTTCTTGATAGCACTTGTAATCGAGAATTCCCAAACACTCAACAATAAAATAACAGTGGACGTAGGCCATTCATATAAGGTTGAACCACTTTAAAATCTTTTGTCTCATTTATTTATTTGTGATTAAATAATTAGAGTAATCTAGTTTTTTACATCAACAGATTGGCGCCGTCTGTGGGAACGATTGTTATTATCGTTTTTCACCAAAAACTATTCATCATCAATGGCAGATAATCCGGAATTCAGCAATCGAAATGCTGAAAATGCTGGAAATCCTTCAAATCCCTTTGCACCTCCAGATCTGGCTGGGATTATGACGAATCTGGCTCAAGGACAAACCGCCATGCAAGAAACAATGAGGCAACTCATACAAACCCTTCATGGCGGTGCACCTACACGTTCAGGACAGTGAAGTGGTCAGAGGCAAACTTATTTACTTTCTTCACGATCCAGGCGTACTGAGTCATATCGTAATGAGGAGTCTGATGATTTCTCTTATCAACCTGGGCGAACTTCGTCAATAAGGGCTACAAATACTGATCAACGTATCACTCTCTCTCCAGAAAGACCCAGTGCCTTAGAAAGACTGAGTAGGGTGTCTCCTTTCAGTCGATTAGGCCCTAAGAGGAATAGGAGTCCACCTAAGATCATGTCGAGGAGTTTTCGATAACCATTAGATCTAAGAGAAGGATCAGCACAATCACGACCAGTTGCTCGTCAAGATAGATCTCAGGAGGCTACTTCAGAACGATCTATTGCTCGAACCAATAGGCCCGAGGAAGGAAATAAAGCGTGGAAAGGATCCCTTCAGCGGTTGGAGGATAGATTGGGAGAAATGGCTAAGGCGAAGAATCCCCTACAACGAACTTTTGTTCAAGGGACACCTTTTGTCCAGGACATTGTGAATTTTCCTACACCGTCAAAGTTTAAAGCCCCTGTGGTGACCCCCAAATATGATGGAAAGACAGATCCTGTTCTTCATATAGAGCAATATCAAGCTGCCGCCGATATCTATGCCGTCCCCGACGAGATGAGATGCAGAGTATTCTCAGGAACTCTTACTGGAGCTGCCCAGATATGGTACAACAATCTTCCTCGGGGTAAGATTTCAACTTTCTTTCAGTTGGACGAGTTATTCATCGGTAATTTCTGTTTTGGAGCAAAGCCAGTAAAACGAGTAGCACACTTGTTAAGTGTTAGACAAAAATCTGGTGAGAGTACTAGAGATTACATAACTCGTTTCAATAACGAGAAGCTGGAAGTCATAGATTATGAGGAGAAGACAGCAATCACCGCCTTGATGAGTGGGTTGTTGCCTAATAAGTTGTATTACACTTTGACAAAAGATCCACCTAAAACTATGTCAGAATTGATGGCAAAAGCGGCCAAAATCATGAATGCCGAGGAAGCTATGGCTGCAAAGAAGAATATGGATAAAGACACCAAGGTGGAAGTCGACAAGTCTAAAAATAAAGAGCATAAGGGCAATGGCGGTGACAAGCGTTCCAGAAATAATAAGTCATCATGGGAAGTCCTGAAGAAATTCGATAATTATACTCCCTTGAAAATGGGTATTAATCATGTCTTGGAAGAAATCAAGAATAGCGAGGAGGTAAAGTGGCCGAAGAAACTGAGGTCAGACCCTGATGCGAGGAACAGGGATAAATATTGCGAGTTCCACAAAGATTATGGCCATATGACTAAAAATTGCATAGCTCTTCAGAACGAGATTGAAACACTCATCCGAAGAGGAAAGCTAGCAAAGTATGTTGATCAGGGAGGTGAAAGAAGAAATAATGATCGAACTAGAGAGAGATCTAGATCTCCTCGTCGAGCAGAGGAAAAAAAGAAGAGAGGCCATGAAGATGATGCCGAGGATGACCCCGATCTTCCCAAAAAACCAAGGCAGCCAGAACGAGAGGTATTTTCCATACGTTTTGGGTCATTTGATTGTAATGTTATTACAGGAGGAGATGCAGGAGGAGGAGATCTTACTGCAGAAAGAAAAGCTTACCTCGGAGAGGCACAAGCTTGCTCGTACATTCAGCGAATAAATTTGGCCGAGGAGGATCGTCCGAGGAAGGTAAACAAAGAGAAGCTGGTTATTGGCTTTTCAAAAAATGACCTGGCAGGTGTTCTTTACCCTCACGACGACCCTTTGGTGATCAAAATGAGGATGAAAGAAGTAGTGATTTCAAGGGTGCTGGTTAGGGCTGTGTTTTTTTTCCGAACGTTCCGATTTTTCCGATTTCCGATCCGATTTTTTCCGAATTTGGAATGAAATTTTAGTTTGCCGATTTCCGATTTTCCGATTTCCGATTTTTCCGAAAAATATCGGATTGGAAATCGGAAATAATTCTGAATTTCCGATTTTCCGATATTTTCGATCCGATTTTTCCGAAACTATGCCGATCCGATTTTTTCGATTTTTTTCCGAATTATTTCCGATTTTTTCAGAATTATTTTCCGATTTCCGATTTTTCCGATTTTTTTTTCGATTTTTTGAAAGTTTCCCATATCCCACATCGGTTGGGAGAGGGTGAGGGCTCCAAAATATGCTCTATAAAAGGAGAGTATCCTCATAACTTCTACACAAATGAAAAATGAGCCAAATCCTCATGTGTTTACATGTTGGGTTAAGCTATTTTCATTGTTTCTTTAAAATGAGAATTTCGAGTAATTGAAAATCCATAATTTATTTTTTTGAAATTTTGGAATTTCCGAAATTTCAGGATTTTTAATATATTTTGTGAATTTCCGATTTTTTCCGATTTTCCGATTTTTCCGAATTCGGAATTTTTTTTAATTTTCCGAAAAAATCGGATCGGAAATCGGAATAGTTATTTTATTTCCGAAAAAATCGGAATTTTTTCCGAATAGGCATTTTCCGATCCGATCCGGCCGAAACACAGCCCTAGTGCTGGTAGACAATGGCAGTTCGGCAGACATCATGTACTATTCATGCTTTGACAGTTTAAATTTGAAATTATCTCAATTGGAACCTTATCACAGACCTCTTCTGGGTTTCGCTGGCGAGAAAGTTTTTCCACTTGGGACGATTAAGTTGGATATATTCATTGGAACTTGGCCTGCTTGTCGAATAGAGAGAATACGCTTCTTTGTGATGGATAAGAATGTGCAGTCAGCCTACAACATCATCATGGGAAGAGTTGGTTTGAAGAAGTTCGAAGCAGTCCCATCTACAGTACATCAATGTTTAAAATTCCCGACAAATTTCGGAGTGGGAGTGGTGAAAGGTGATCAAAAAGTAGCTCGAGAATGCTATTATTCATCTGCCGAGCAAGAGGAGCTTGAAGAGTCAAGGAAAAAGACTACTACTTACCAGGTGGATGAAAGTACAGAAATTGAAACACTTAATCCAAGAGATGAATCCCAACTTGTAAAAGGACAGGTGGTGGAATCTACAGAAAATGTTATTTTGGACGACGAATACCCTGAACGAACAACTCAGATAGGTTCGTCGTTGGATGCTTCAATAAAATAGGAGTTGATAACTTTCTTGAGAAACAGAAAGAAAACTTTTGCGTGGAGTCATGAAGACATGCCAGGAATAGATCCGAACTTCTTATGTCATGAGCTCAATGTGAATAAGGAGATCAAGCCTGTAAAGCAGAGAAGAAGGGTATTTAGCCCCGAGAAGAATCAAGCTATTCAAGAGGAGGTCGACAAACTCCAGAAAGCCCAATTCATTGAAGATGTGAAGTATCCAGACTGGCTGGCAAATGTGGTGATGGTAAAGAAGAAAAACAATAAATGGAGAATATGTGTTGATTTCACTGATCTCAACAAGGCCTGCCCAAAGGATCACTTCCCATTGCCCAGAATTGACCAACTAGTGGATGCTACCTCGGGGCACGAGCTGCTCAGCTTCATGGATGCTTACCCTGGTTATAACCAGATCAAAATGAAACCTGAAGACAGGGAAAGCACTTCTTTTATTACCCCTAGGGGAACTTATTGTTATAATGTTATGCCTTTTGGTTTGAAAAATGCAGGAGCGACATATCAGCGGCTGATGAACAAGGTTTTTGCCGAACAAATCAGTTGCAATATGGAAGTCTATGTCGACGATATGCTGACAAAGAGCAAGAAAGCTACTGAGCATCTAGTTGACTTAAATCAGACCTTTGATCAACTGGATAAATATCAGATGAAGCTCAACCCGACGAAGTGCACCTTTGGAGTACGAGAAGGAATGTTCCTCGGGTACATCGTCAACCAGCGAGGCATTGAGGCAAATCCAGCAAAGATCAAAGCTCTTCTAGGGTTGCGATCTCTAACGACGAAGAAAGAAGTGCAGAGTCTTACAGGACGAGTTGCAGCGCTCAATAGATTTGTATCTCGAGCAACTGATAGGTGCCTTCCATTCTTCAAAACACTCCGAAAAACTTTCGAGTGGAATGATGAATGTTAAAAAGCCTTTCAAGACTTGAAGAAATATCTGGGAACACCTCCACTGCTGTCCAGGCCAGTGATGGGAGAAAAGTTGTACTTATACCTGGCAGTATCAGAGAATGCAGTCAGTTCGGCATTGATCAGATTGGAGAATGGAGTCCAGAAGCCAATTTATTACACAAGTAAGGCTTTCCGAGGTGCAGAGATCAGGTACCCAAAGTTGGAAAAATTGGCATTAGCATTAATTGAAGCAAGTAGAAGAATGAGGCCTTATTTCCAGGCCCATACCATCGTCGTATACACCGACATGCCATTGAGACAAGCCCTTCATAAGCCAAAAAAATCAGGAAGACTGATGTATTAGGCAATAGAGCTTGGTGAATATGATATTGTATATGAACCCAGATCGTCATTAAAAGGACAGGCTGTAGCGGACTTTATAGCAGAATTTACATATCCTGATTCCCCCGAGGAGCAAAAGTTGCTCGCTAACCAACCTGTGGATGTTACAGGATCAACAGACATGAGTCCAGATCAACTCCGGTTGGTAAAAGGGCTTGTGGATGTAGAAAGATCATCAAATTCAAACCCAGCCCAACTCCGGTTGGTAAAAGGGCGAGAAGAGATGGTCGACGAAGAACAAAAAATACCAGGGGAGGATGAAAAGAAACAGCTGATATTTCACCGAGGAACTCTGTCAGAAAAGAAATTTGAAGATGAGTTACCTACATGGAAATTATATGTAGATGGGTCATCTTGCACAACAGGTTGTGGGGCAGGGATTGTTTTGAACACCCCAGACGAGATTGACGTGGAATATGCCTTACGATTCCAATTTAAAGCTTCCAATAATGAGGCTGAGTATGAGACCATAATAGCAGGTCTTAATTTAGCAAAGATTATGGAAGCGCAACAAGTGATGGTATTCAGTGATTCTCAATTAATTGTGAATCAGATGATGGGAACGTATGCAGTTAAAGGAGAATTAATGGTCAAGTATCATGCAAAGGCAATGGAGTTGTTGGCAGAATTTGATGCCATTCAGTTAATCAGAATACCCAAAATGGAGAATGCACAAGCAGACGCACTGGCCCGACTAGCATCAGCTACTCGTACCGAGTTACGAAGAACGATACCAATTGAGGTGTTAGAAAGTCGAAGCATAGATGAAGGCCTGACGATGAATGTTATTTCCCTTGATTTAGGACCATCTTGGATGGATCCCATCCGGGCATATATCGAGGAAGGAGAATTACCGGAGGATAAGATCGCTGCCAAGAAATTAAAGTTTAAAGCTGCTCGGTATGTACTAACTAATGGTGTTTTGTATAGACGAGGAATTATGACAGGTTTGCAAAGATGTGTACATCCCTCCGAGGTGAAAGAATTGATTGAAGAGATCCATGAAGGGTCTTGTGGAGCCCATGTAGCAGGGCGGACACTGTTGCAAAGGGTGATGACGCAGGGATACTACTGGCCAACGATGAGGGCTGATTGTATAGCCTATGCTAAGAGATGTGATAAATGCCAACGTTTTTCTTCCGTCCGACGAACTCCACAAGCATTGTTGACACCCATAACTTCCCCTTGACCTTTTGCCATGTGGGGAATTGATTTGGTTGGACCACTGCCAACGACCCGAGGAAGATTCAAGTACCTCATCGTCGCAGTGGATTATTTTACTAAGTGGGTAGAAGCTGAGCCTCTGATTGATATGACATACGAGAAGGTGTACCAATTCGTTTGGAAGAATATCATATGCCGATATGGTCTCCCTAATGCCTTCATCACAGACCATGGAACACAGTTTGATAACGAGGAGTTTGCCGCCTATTGTCATCGGTCAAACATTTTGAAGGTTCATTCAGCACCAGGCCATCCTCAAAGCAATGGACAGACTGAAGTGACGAACAGAACATTATTAAATGGTTTGAAGAAGAGGTTAAGTGAGGCTAGAGCTGATTGGATTAATGAGCTACAATCAGTATTGTGGGCTTACTGAACAACTCCCCGAGCAGCAACTGGAGAATCACCATATATGCTGGCGTTTGGAAGTGAGGCTGTAATACCTGCTGAGTTGGGTCTCCCCACACACAGAGTGCTGAATTTCAATTCCCCAGTCAGTGACTTGATGAGAAGATTAGATTTGGACATGCTCGAGGAGGTTAGAGAAGAAGCAGCCATTAGGAATGCTGCATATCAACAACGAACAGCTCTGTTCTACAACAAGAGGGTCAAGAAATGTGATTTAAAAGAAGGAGATTACGTGCTAAAGAAGGTCATTCAGAAGCACAATAAATTGGAAGCAAATTGGCATGGACCTTACCGAGTTACAGAAGTTGTTCGACCAGGAACTTACCGAATAGCAACTCTAGAAGGAGAGGAATTCAAGAATGCATGGAATGCTGAACACCTACGCAAGTATTATCAGTAATGTAAAATGTAAAGCAGTTCTATCAATATGAATAAAACGATGATGTTTCACCATCTACTCTCCTTTTATTGAAAGTTTTTCGGGGAATACTAGTGTACAACACTACGCTGCTCGACAGCAAAAAGAAGACGATAGTTCAGACCCACGACCAACTCCGGTTGGTAAAAGGGCGAGAACAAACTATACTCCTTTGGTTAGGAGGCATACACTAGCGTGACCAACTCCGGTTGGTAAAATAACTAGTGGACACTGATAGTTCAGACCCACGACCAACTCCGGTTGGTAAAAGGGCGAGAACAAACTATACTCCTTTGGTTAGGAGGCATACACTAGCGTGACCAACTCCGGTTGGTAAAATAACTAGTGGACACTGATAGTTCGAACTCAGAGCAACTTCGGTGGGTAAAAGAGCGAGAACATGTGATTCCTAAAAATGCCAATCTCGGTTGGTTAAGAAACAAAATATGCCGACTTATGTTGGTCGGAAGGTAAAACTATTTCAGAAAATACAAAATATTCCAAACTGAACCAAGTATGGTTGGTCGGGATCAAAATCCACTAACTGTAGTCGGTCGACGAGGATAAAATTATCGACCTTGGTTGGTCGGACACATTTTATGAAAAATTTACCAAGTATGGGTAGTCGGGGATGAAAACTCTCACTAACTATAATTGGTCGACGAGCACAATTTAACAACCTTGGTTGGTTGGAAAAATTTTAAACATTTTTATACTCATTACTTCATTATTAAGTGATCGAGCAACATTACTGATACTTATAACTTTTTATTACTAGATTGGTCGATGAGCCACAAAATATTGTTATGCAATCAAAATATAAAAGTGTTAGACAAGTACAAAACAATAGCAATACAGATTTGCAAACAGAAAATGAAAGTCTTTCATTAAAATTCAAAACGAATTACAAATTACATGTATACTAACTATTACATTGAGATCCCTACTCTATTGGTTTCTTTCCTTCAGCTTTTGAAATAGGTTCCTCGCCAGCAGGTGGATCATTTAAAGTCTGAGGAGAATTAATAAAATTCAAGTCCTTCAGCATTCTGACATTCATTACCGAAGGTGTGTCCAATAGATGCTTGGTACCTCGATCTGAGAATGAAGATTGTAGTCACCGAGGTATTGTGCAATTAAGCTCCGAGGAATGGCACGAGCTGGGATCCATTCCTTGTCCAAATTGAACGGTGTCACAGGCAAGCCAAGTACACCAGGGTCATAATAGTCCCACAAGTAATGTCCCTGTTCAAGTTTCAACACGCATAAGGCATTCAACCAGCCTTGTTTATAGCCCTCATTAGTGGCATTCTGGATACGAGCATCTAAATAGAATAGTGCCTCATTGTACCCAGCCATCCAAAATTCCCTGGGCTGCTTATGGAATTGGAAAGTTAGTCTCTCCAACTGCTCGTGAAGGTTTTTTGCAAAAATGTCCTTATTCTCTAAAGCAGACTTCGTCGCAGTAAGTTGATCCTCCAAAGTTAGGATTTTCTTGGACATTTCAGACAAAGCCCGATCTTTTGCATTCAACTGGTACGCTTGAGTTTCCAATGTTGACAGAGTACGAGCTTCTTCAATACTACGAGGAGTTCTTGATCGACTCCGAGCAGGTGGAGTACTTCACTCCTCGACAACATCCTGGGCAACTCTTCCTAGCCCACGGGAACCTCTTCCTCGTCCCCGAGTAGAAGTAGAAGTACCAGACCTTCTCAGGATATCCAACTCTTGCCTTAATTTGGCATTCTCAACCTCTAAGAAGGAAAATCCCTCATCGGTCACTGGGATTACCGCTGTTGAAGAAGAGGCTGCAGACTTATATTGTGCTAGCTCTTTCTGTAAATTATTATTCTCTTGCTCCAGCAGTACAACAATTTATCTACAAGCTTCAACTCCTCCCTTTAGGGTCCTCTCCCTGACATCATACCCAGTAAGGAGTTTGTCGTAGCCCTTCTCGACAGAAAGCTGTTGATATTTCTTTTCATACCCCTCATGTAACAAGGCATTTGACTCCTTGTACTGAGTCTGAAGATCTTCTAGAGTATATTGAAGCTCCTCGATCATATCATAGTAAGCCACGTTATTGGCCACAGCTCGATCAAGTAAGCCCTTCAGATATTGATAAGCTTCTACTGCCTGCTCTGAAGCACCATGGCCAAGGATGTCGGCAACTTCTGATGCACTGAGGTCTGTGTGACCAGCTTTATAATATTCATGGCATTGCTGCATCAACTTTGTGTCATTAGCAGACAGAAGATCCATCCTGGCCAGAAACTAACAGAGAAAGAAAAAGAAGATCAAGATAGAGTGCAGATAAAGAAGAGACAATTATATGGAAGAAAAGAACTCAAATTTTATTAGATCATAAGGCAAAGTTACAAAGATCTGGGATACACAGTACAAGTAAAAGAAAAATAGAAAGAGAATACCGAACAACTTCACACCTTTTCCTTGTCTCCCAAGACTTTCTCGGGAGGCTGGGACGAGGAGCTTGGTTGCTCGGTGGAAATAATGAGTTGGTCGACGGGAGCTGGAACTTGTTCTGGAGGAGCCGGCAGAGATGAAAGCTCCTCGTCAGCAGGCTGGGTAAGGATGATATCACCCACTACCAGTGAAGATTCTTCTGAGGCAGCTTCGTCCTCTTCTTCATCCTTGATGGCTGGGGGAGAACCAGGGAGATGCTGTTGAAATAGCTCGGAGTCCTCGCTCACCTTCAATTCTTGTAAAGCAGCAACCCAGCCATCTCGAAAGTATTTCAAACTTCCATATTGCACCTGAGTCATCATGGCAGCTACTCCCTTGTTCCACCCTTTGTCCCAACCTGTGTTGAAAGACTTCTTTATTGTCATCTTTCTTTTCATTTTCTCCGAGGAGAGCTTCTCGGATAGAAGGTCCTCGGAGGCTTTCAACTTGGCCTCCAACTCCTCCTTCTGGCGATTTACTTCGCGCAGAAGGGTCAGCTCTTCCTCAGCTGATTTCAGCTTATTTTCAAGCTCACCGAAGGTAGTGAGCTTCTCGGAGTATTTCTTATTCTCCCTCTCCAAGTCCTTCACTTTATTTCCCAACTGCACCTTCTCTGCTTCAGATGCAACCAATTTCTTCTCCCATTCACCTTTATCCTCGTCGTACTTTTGACGGGATTCCTTCAGAGATTGGGCCAAACCCTGGAAAGCATCCTCTACTCCAGACGAGGAGCTTGAAGCCTTGAGCGCTTCATTTTTCTTCACTATGGTGTTAAAGCAACTCACCAGCTGAAAAAAGAAGGTAGTGATGAGTTAGTGCCGAGATACATATATTGATAGAAGGAAAGAAGAATTCAAGATAAGAAAAAACTTACTGAAGCAATGTGACGAGTAGCTAGGGATGTCAGCATATCCCTAGACATGTTTTCCTCGATGCCTTGGACTTCAGGAATAGTCCAGGTCTTTACCGAGCTCATTGCAGAGCTCGGGGGAATAATGGTTGGAACACCAGCTCCACTAGCTTGGAGCTGGGGAATGACTTCAGAAAAACTAACCGAGGAGGACTTCTTCAATCTCCTCGGTGTCTTCTCAACAACCTCAACCAAATAAGAACTTTTGGTTGGAGAGGTGATTACTTCCACAGGCGCATCCTTCTGTACAGGAGCCACTGGGGGCTTCTCGGCGGCCTTCTGAGGAGCAACAGAAGGGGCAGCATCCACTTTCTTCGTTCCCTTTGGGACATCAGCTTTATTTCTCTTTCCATCTCCAGCAGAGGAGGTCTCTTCAAAGAGAGCAGGAACTCTTCTCTTGCCCATCTTCTGACTCAAAGGAATGTGAGAGTCTGGTGAAGAGTCTTCAGAAGCTGGCAATGGTTCGCTAATGCTAACCACAGGACGAGCAGTAAAGGAGGATGTATAGCTCCTGTACTGCAGCAAGTATGAAGAAGACCTAACGTGCTCGTCTGCAACCTTCTGATGCAAACTCCAGATATGTTTTAAATGCTTGATATTAACTTCTGTTTCTTTTGGAGTTTTTCTCTTGCTGTCAACTGCAAAAAAAAAATGTAGTGAAATATCAGTCATACATTTTGTCAAACACAATGAAATCATAATTTTAAAAAACAAAATAAGATGAAAATAACCTATCCCATTGCCATGTGGGGGGCATCTGGGACCCTCATATACTGCATCTCCAACCAAAGGGGAATGTTGCTAATTTTTTATAACTACTCCATGTTCAAAATAATCCCTGTTAGCATCAGGGAGGTTGACTACTAGAGCCCTATTCAAAAATCTAGTTTTTAAATAATAAACATTGTCTAAAACAGCCCATCTATAACAATACATAATCTCAGGAATTCCTATACGAGTTCCATGAGTTTGATTTAACCTATACACCCCATTAACTATTCTCCATGTGTTGGGGGCTATTTTTGCAGGGACAACATCGAAATACTGACAGAATTCTAAACACAAAGGGTTTGGTGGAAAAGAAAATCCACATTCAGCAATAAAGAGGCTAGGGAACCAATGTCCCTCAGCCAAATCAAAATAACTTGAAGGCTCAGAAAGACTTTCCAAAGTTACCCAAGAAGAAATAGAAAAGTCAGAACGGAATTTCTCAAGAGATTCGATAATATAAACCATGGTGAATAAAAAGAAATGAAGGAGAAGGAAGAAAATCTTACAGGAAAAAGGAGATCTGTTGATAAACAAACGAAGGAAGGGATGGACACACAGAAGAGAGAAAAGATATAGAAAACTCGAAAGCAGAAATTGAAAAGGTAGAAGACGATGGGATTGCTTCTGAGGCTTAAATACTTTGCCTTGGGAAACGACGAAAGAAATGATTACAAAAAAGAAACTATTACGCTACCGGCGGCTAAAAGGACAAAAAGGGCACGAAGATCGAAGCGCTTATAAAAATGCAAAAAGGCGGATTCTGCGAATTTAGAAGGAAATTCAAATACGAAGAAAAGGCTCCTAAAACCCAGGAAGGTCATTTAATATTGCCATATACCGAGAAAGAATGTTCCATACTCCTCAAAGTTCGAAATATGAAACATTGGGGGCTTCTGTTGATACCAAAATTAGTATGCTGATGTGGACAAATAATAAGAAGACACGTGTCAATCTACGAGGCACAATAGCAACGAGGAAGATCATTCCCCCGACCAACATACTCACTCCGAGCAATAGGTATACTCCGAGGAACACCAGTCTTCCGAGGAACACCAACCCTCCGAGGAACTCTTATCCTCCGAGGAACTCTAATGCTCCGAGGAACTCTTAGACGACGAGCAACTAAGGCGGTTCGAGCTGCATCTCGATCGCAGCATTAATTGCCAGATAATCAACAGTTCAACTATTCATTGAATGCTTATCATCTTGACGCACACGTTTGAAGAGCATTAAATGAATTACCCTTTCATATATGTATCATTTAATGTAACACCCTTTCATCTACAGCCTAAGGGCTATAAATACCTTGTATCACCCTCATTCAAGGGGACCGGAATTTCTTAATAGCACTTGTAATCAAGAATTCCCAAACACTCAGCAATAACATAACAGTGGACGTAGGCCATTCATATAAGGCTGAACCACTTTAAAATCTTTTGTCTCATTTATTTATCTGTGATTAAATAATTAGAGTAATCTAGTTTTTTACATCAATAGACGCATTGGGGACAATGCAACATTTAAGTTAGGGGGAGTGGGATATTCTATCCATTTCATTATTTTGTCCTTGAATTTGACTACAAGTTAGGTACAAAGCATGTTTTTGTTAAAATTTTGAAAATTTTCAAAAAATATTTTCTTTCTTTTTTCTCCTTTGTTGGGCATTTTGCCTTTGTTTCCGATGATAAATTTTAATAATTGCCCGATCCATTTGACAATTCAACGATGCATGTTATCGATTTTAGAAGTTATTAGACTTTAGTCTCACTTATTGATATTATGAATAACTTCATGAGTTAAACTTTAATCCCATAAGCACATGCACTTTTATTACCTATTAACTTGATTTAAGATTTTTATAACTCGGTAATCTTTTGTTGCATTGTATAAACTCACATCGAGTAAGCTTTGTACCTTTCATCGTTTGTGAGTGTATACGCTATTCTTTCCTCTTTGAAAACGTTGAATTCGTTGGTAATCTCTCTATTCTTTCATTTGATCGCTCATTAATTAAGTTCATTCTTGAAATGCATTACTTGAGCATGATTTTCATATATTGTTTTGACTCGAGAACTGCGTAAACTTTTGGAAATGATCATAGGCCTTCGTTGTTATATCACCCATATGACCTTGACCTCACCTTTTATATGTTCCCTAGTCAACCCATTTTAGACTAAACACTAGCCTTTCGTTTCATCACCCAAAATCCCATAACCAACTCCAAATTGGAGTTTTATACCATACATATTACCTTGCATACCCTTGTTTGGATTGTTACTTGGGATTGAATGATATTGTTGTGTTTTTTGGTTGCAATTTGAGCATAAAAAGAGTGAGAAAAGAAGAAAGTGTAGTGAAAAAAGTGATGAAAAAGAAAAAGCAAAAAGCAAAACAAAACAAAAGAAAAAGTGAGAAAAAGAAGAAAAGAAAAAGAAAGAGAAATTTGTATATATTGTTTATAGTGATTCAATAAGCTTTGATTACTCTCTCGATTGTTATATCTAATGCTCGTTTGGAAATCACTTGTCTAATTTTGAAATTGCCCACTTTTTCCCATTATCCCGAGTTTCATCCCCAAACACTTTGAATCCGTATATACGTCCCTTTCATTTCGTACCCTAGCCTATCCTACATTACAACCCTATTAAAGTCCTATGTGATCTTAAGTAGATGTAATTCAAAGGTTTAAATAGTTTTGATAATCTGTGAAAATGCATTTCATCTCTTTTATATGTGCGGTATCTTTCACTGAGGTTACAGTTTTTATTTTCTATATAGTGTTCTTCAATTGTGACATGTGCGCGGCCTAGTTTTCCTTTACATTTACTCTTTATGCCCGCGTGTCCCGTGTGTTACCTCCCTATTTCAAGTGAATTCATTTGATGAGCGTAATGCTCGTGAGGATTGACTTTTATGCATGCTTTGATATTTACTATCCGATTTATTTAAGTTTTTGTCAAATCATATTTTGCGTGTGCTCACTCCCCTCCCACATTTTAATGTTTCAATTTCTATGAGGTGCATTCTATAATGTTAATAACTGCGGACTTTTCACGTGAATTCGTTTGCTATGCTAATAACATGTTGAAATCTTGTTCGTATTGTTGAGTTTTTCGCATTTGGTTGGGCATATTCTGAGGAAACTGTATGATGTTTGTGGGTTTCATCACTGAAAACCCTCACGAGACGACACTCGTCCACTAGGTTGACCTAGGAGTTTAACGGCTTATTGCATATGCTAAATGCAATCTAATCTCCCGCGAAAGTGGCCTTATGCTTTTATACCATATTTTTGTACTTATCCTGCTTTTGGTTTGCTTGTAGTTCTTTTTGCATCCTATTTCATTGCTAGGGACTAGAAATGTGTAATTTAGGGGGTGTGATAATAGGCAAATATTGCGTATTTCATATCTCGAACCTACGCATTTTAGCCCACTCGGGTGCCTTAATCTCTATATTTAAGCCCTTTAACCAGACAACCTCGGTTTATATTATTAACATGCTATATGAGGTATAATTGGGCTTTTGTAGGTATTTAGGTACTAAGTATGGAGTTCAGATGCATTCCGCTCAAGTTTCGTACGTAATCGCACGTTCAAGGGCAATTTAGTCAATTTAATTTTGGGCACTTGGCCCATCATCTTCACAGAAGTTGTATCCCTCCTCTCAACCTTCGCGTGGTCGCGAGCGGTGCGCAAATTGGATCCCTAACGAAGAAGTTACGATGATTTTGGCGGAAGAGAAAGACAATGAAACCAAAAGAGGGCAAAATAAGAAGGAAAAGGAATGAAGTAGGCTCACATCTGCTCGATCGATCCTTCATATTTTGCCAAATCATGGGAGACAGTGGGCTTGGTTTTTTGCCATCGATCGATCCCCTGTTTTTTTGAGATATTTTGCTTTTCTTTTCTTTCTTCTTTTCTTTTCTCCCAACTTACTATATAACCCAATTTTGTTGTAATATCAGATATACTTATTTTTAGAAGACATTTTAGCTTAGGGTTTGATTTTGAGAGCTCATTTTCTTCTCTTCTTGGGTTGACATCCATTTGGTTTTGTAAGATTGAACTATTCATTATCATCTCCTTTAATATAGTTTTGTTCTTCATTTTTCCTTGCTTTGTAAATTAGTTTCATGCTTTGTTAATTAGTTTAATTGCTCTATTTTTTGCTTTCCTAGTTTAATTAGTTATAATTTAGTTTAATTCATGTATTATCCTTAGATAAATAGGGTCGGGATTTCGTTTTGCCATTTTCGGTCCCCGAGCTCCAAAAATTAGGTTTTGTGCAAAATTGCGTTTAATTGAACCCGCGCGAATTAAAGTTGGATTATTACGCGTTTAACTTTCTCTGTCATGCAACGTTAGTGTTTATAGCGATAATCCGAGTTTAATCCGCGTGTGACCAATTTTCAGTTAAATGTTTATTCTCGCAACTCTGGCTTAAATTCCTTATTGTGTGAAGTTTATGATTAATTGATTGTGCTCGATTAAATTGCTTTCGATCCGGAACTCTGATTAGTAGTTGTTTCGATCCGTATGGTTGGATGTTATCCCGATCCTCGCTTTACCTTTATTTAGATTTAACTTCTTCCTTTTCTTTTATTTACTAGCATACATCACCCTTTTACACTTTTATTCTTGAATTAATAATCCAATTAAAATCTGTCTAACACTCCCTGTGGATTCGATACCTGACTTACCGCTATACTTGTATCGCAAGTGTAGTCATAACTTAGGTTTTTGTATCAACGCGGTGAAACAGAAAACAACGATTGTGTCCTTACACGAACACGCCTTTAACGTGTTATCAAAATGGCGCCGTTGCCGGGGAGTGTTTTGTTATAGATGTAATTATCTTATTAGTTCGTAGTATTCTTTCTTTTTTATTTGTATTCTTTGTTTTAACCTTTTTTGCAGGACTTCTACATTTGAGCACTTAGAAACGCTTGAATTTTCCGCGCGCACCTACTTTGCGAAATCCGCCACTTCGAGCCATTTTTGGGCTAAGCATGTCTTATTCCAATTCTTTCGGTAATCATTATGATAATTCTCAAAATTCTCGCAAACCTTTAACTTTTGGTCAATAATTAGAATCCCATAAATTACAACATCTAAAATGACTTTGGGCGAGTATTACAAAAGTTAAGCATTGGAGTGCGTGTATTTTGACGATGATGATGATAATGTTAATAACTGCGGACTTTTAACGTGAATTCATTTGCTATGCTAATAACATGTTGAAATATTGTTCATATTGTTGAGTTTGTCGCATGTGGTTGGGCATATTTTGAGGAAACTGTATGATGTTTGTGGGTTTCATCCCTGAAAATCCTCACGAGACGACACTCGTCCACTAGGGTTACCTAGAGGTTTAACGGATTATTGCATACGCTAAATGCAATTGAATCGCCCGCGAAAGTGGCCTTATGCTTTTATCACTGTTCTAAAAAACCCGCCTAGGCTTAAGGCTTAGGATAAACACCTCGCCTTACGCTTTTCACGCCTTATTCTTGGTAAAACCCATATGGCGCACTTTTTTCTAAAAACAACAATGCCTTAGTGAAACGATGTCGCCTTTTAAAGAATTTGTTTACAAACCGGACCATTATCTTATCCAAAATAATCAGATAGTATTTTAATTTGCATATATTCAGACATATTTTTATGATATGTGCAATTTTTGTATTTTAATAGCCTTGTTATGGTTAAAAAATATTAAAGTATATTAAGAAGGCCTAAACGCCTTTTCACGCCTTTTTACGCCTAGGCCCGCCTAGGCTTCTAAGGCTTAAGGCTTGGCCTCCACGCCTCAATCACGCCTCGCGTTTTTTAGAACCTTGGCTTTTATACCATATTTTTGTACTTATCCTGATTTTGATTTTCTTGTAGTTCTTGTTGCGTCTTATTTCTTTGCTAGGGACTAGCAATGTGTAAGTTAGGGGGTGTGATAATAGGCAAATATTGCGTATTTCATCTCTCGAACCTACGCATTTTAGCCCACTCGGGTGACTTAATCTCTATATTTAAGCCCGTTAACTAGACAACCTCGGTTTATATTATTAACATGCTATATGATGTATAATTGGGCTTTTGTAGGTATTTAGGTACTAAGTATGGAGTTCGGACGCATTCTGCTCAAGTTTCGTACGCAATCGCACGTTCAAGGGCAATTTAGTCAATTCACATTTTGGGCATCTGACCCATCATCTTCATGGAAGTTGTAGCCCTCCTTTCAAGCTTTGTGTGGCCGTGAACGGTGTGCGATTTGGATCCCTAACGAAGAAATTACGGCGCTTTTGGCGGAAGAGAAAGACAATGAAACCAAAAGAGGGGAGAAGAAGAAGGAAAATGAATGCAGTAGGCTCACACCTACTTGATCGATCAAAGGGATCGATCGATCGATCCTTCATATTTTTCCAAATCGTGGGAGATAGTGGGCTTGGTTTTTTTCCATCGATCGATCGACCAAATGGGTCGATCGATCGATCCCCTGTTTTTTTGAGATATTTTGCTTTTCTTTTCTTTCTTCTTTTCTTTTCTCCCAACCTACTATATAACCCAATTTTGTTGTAATATCATATATACTTAGTTTTAGAAGACATTTTAGGTTAGGATTTGGTTTTGAGAGCTCATCTTCTTCTCTTCTTGGGGTGACATCCATTTGGTTTTGTAAGATTGTAATATTTATTACCATCTCCTTTAATATAGATTTGTTATTCATTTTTCCTTGCTTTGTAAATTAGTTTCATGCTTTGTTAATTAGTTTATTTGCTTTATTTCTTTCTTTCCTCGTTTAATTAGTTGTAATTTAGTTTAATTCATGTATTAGCCTTATATAAATAGGGTCGGGATTTCGTTCCGCCATTTTCGAGCCCCGAGCTCCGAAAATTAGGTTTTGTGTAAAATTGCGTTTAATTGAACCCGCGCGAATTAAAGTCAGATTATTATGCGTTTAACTTTCTCTGTCATGCAATGTTAGTGTTTATAGCGATAATTCGAGTTTAATCCACGTGTGACCAATTTTCAGTTAAATGTTTATTCTCGCAACTTTGGCTTAAATTCCTTATTGTGTGAAGTTTATGATTAATTGATTATGCTCGATTAAATTGCTTTCGATCCGAAACTCTGATTAGTAGTTGTTTCAATCCGTATGGTTGGATGCTATCCCGATCCTCGCTTTACCTTTCTTTAGACTTAACTTCTCTCTTTTCTTTTATTTACTAGCATACATCACCCTTTTACACTTTTATTCTTGAATTAATAATCCAATTAAAATCTGTCGAACACTCCCTGTGGATTCGATACCCGACTTACCGCTATACTTGTATCGCAAGTGTAGTCGTAACTTAGGTTTTTGTATCAACGCGGTGAAACAGAAAATAACGATTGTGTCCTTACACGAACACACCTTTCACATGTTATCACTCCCAAGTGGACTCCTTCACATTATGATGCTCCCACTGAACCCGTACAAGTGGAACTACCTTTGACCTCAATTTCCTCTCGCTATGGTTTAGGATAGCCACTGGTCTCTCCTCATAAGAACTGTCGGGCTGTAAGTCAGCCTCCTCTATCGTGATGTGGATGTGGGCCATATCATCCCGAAGATATCGTCTCAACGACGAGATGTGTAATACATCATGAATACGGTGCAAGTTCTTTGACAACCCCAATCTGTATGCCACCGGCCCAATCCTCTCGATAATGGAAAATGGTCCCATGTAACTCGGAGCCAACTTCCCTTTCTTCCCGAATCTCATTACTCCTTTTATAGGAGATACACGCTGTAATACTTGGTCCCCCACGCTAAACTCTCGAAATGACCGTTTTGCATCGGCATAGTTTTTCTGTCGGTCCTGGGCTACCCGAATGCGACTCCTAATAAGCTCAATCCTAGCTGAAGTCTCCTGGATTACCTCTGGTCTGAGCAATTTGTTATCCCCCACCTTTAGTCAACAAGAGGGAGAACGTCAAGGCCTGCCATACAATGCCTCAAATGGGGCCATGCCGATCGTGAACTGATAGGAGTTATTATAAGAGAACTCCACCAGTGGGAGATACAGATCCCAACCTCCAAAATCAAGGACACACATGCGTAGCATATCCTCCAGCATCTGATTGGTACGCTCTGTCTGTCCATCTATCTGTGGGTGATAAGCTGAACTCAACCTCAACTCTATACCCATGGCCTCCTGAAAGCTCTCCCAGAAGCGCGCCACAAAAATCTTATCTCTATCAGGCACAATATCCAGGGGCACCCCATGTAGCCTAACTATCTCGGCAATAAATAATTGTGCGTACTGGCTCGTGGTGTAGTCTCTCCGTACTGGCAGAAAATGAGCTACCTTGGTCAACCGATCCACTATAACCCATATGGAATCGCGACCCCGCGGTGATGTAGGCAATCAGTAATGAAATCCATGGTAATACTCTCCCATTTCCACGTAGGTATCTCCAACGGCTGAAGTAACCCTGACGGTCTCTGGTGGTCCACCTTTACCATCTGACAGGTAGAACATTTGGACACGAACTCTGCAATGTCCTTCTTTATCCCACTCCACCAGTACTACCGCCTCATATCCTGGTACATTTTATCTCCTCTAGGATGTACCGCAAATCTAGACCCATGCGACTGTGTCATTATTGCATGACGTTAGTCGCCTCCCTCTGGGACTACCAATCTCCCATTAAATCTCAAACCCCCATCAGAACTCACTAAATAGGACTCATCACCCTTAGCTAAGAGCCGTACAATCTGCTCATGGCAAAACGTATCCGCTGCTTGTGCCTACATCACCCTCGTAACAATATCGACTATGACTGACATAACAGATATAAAGGAACGGGCTATCACGTCCTGGTGACACAATTCTTTCCACTTCACTCTCCATACTTTCGCTACGTCATCTACCGGTCTACGACTTAACGCATCAGTATTCACGTTAGCCTTCCCCGGATGGTACTGTATCTCGAACTGGTAGTCCTTCACAAACTCCATCCACCTGCACTGACGCATGTTCAACTCTCGCTGAGTGAACAAGTATTGCAGTGACTTGTGGTCTGTGAACAAGAGAAAATTCTCCCCCAATAAGGAATGCCTCAAAATTTGAATGCAAATACCACCGCTGCTAGCTCTAGGTCATGGGTGGAGTAATTCCTTTTGTGAGGCTTAAGCTTGCAGGAGGCAAAAGCTATAGCCTGATCCTCCTACTGAAGTACTCCCTCGAGTCCCCATAAGGAGGCGTCAGTGTACACCAGGTACTCCACTCCCGACTTGGGCAAAGCAAAAACCGGTGCCGAAGTTAACTTATCTTTCAGCTCATCAAAAGCCAATTGACAAGCATCATCCCATACATACGGTACTCCCTTATGAGTCAGATTCGTCAATGGAGCCGCTATCTTCGAAAAGCCTTGAATGAACCGCCTGTAGTACCCGATTAATCCCAAGAAACTACGTACCTCCATCGGTGTTGCGGCCAGTCCCCACTCCCTCACCATCGACACTTTGCTCGGGTTAACCGATATCCCCAATTTCGACACAACATGCCCCAAAAACTATACCTCCCGTAGCCAGTAGCTGCACTTTTCATACTTAGCATACAGATGATGCTCTCGTAGAGTCTGAAGAACCTATCTCAAGTGCTCAGTATGATCCTCCTCAGTCGGTGAGTAAATCAGGATGTCATCTATGAAGACAATGACAAACTGATCCAAGAACTCTCTGAACACTCAGTTCATCAAATCCATGAATACAGCTGGAGCTTTTGTTAGCCCAAATGACATGACTCTGAACTCATAGGACCCATATCTCGTTAAGAAAACAGTCTTCGACACGTCCTGTTCCCTAATCCGTAGCTGATGGTATCCCGATCTCAAATCTATCTTCGAAAAGAAGGTTGGTCCTCTCAGCTGGTCGAACAGGTCATCGATTTGAGGCAACGGATATTTATTTTGTATCGTGACCATGTTCAACTCATGGTAATCCACGCACAACCTCAGTGGACCATATCTCTTCTTTACAAACAACATTGGAGTTCCCCAAGGCGAGGTGCTCCTATGAATGAAGCCTTGGCCCAACAACTGCTCTATCTGATCCCGTAACTCCCTTATCTCTGTTGGAGCCATACGATACGGTGCACGTGCTATCGGTCGAGTGCCCAACATTAAGTATATGACAAAATCTATCTCTCGACTGGGGGGTAGGCCTGGTATCTCCTGAAATACATCTGAATGCTCACGAACAACTGGAATAGAATCCAGGGTAATCACAACCTTCTTAGAGGTATCCTCATCTATATAATACAGATGGGTGGAAGATCCTCCCTCAGGGCGAGGAATCACCACTAAAAACATCTCCTGACCCGAAATGGAAAAGATAATACTCCTACCAAAATAATCTATCATGGTTTGTATGCCACGAGCCAATCCATGCCAATAATGGCATCATGCTCATGCATCTCTGAAACTAGCATGTCCACAGGTAAAATCAAGCTACCAATCTCTATACCTACACCCTGGAATATATAGGAAATCAAGGACCCATTTGTAACACCCCGTATTTTGTGCATTTAATATTTGATTAATTCGAGAATTTTAAATTACTTGTGGGTTGTAATTTTAATTGAATTAATTATGGCAATATATGTTTAAATATTAATCGGGGAGTGAATGGTCAATATTTAGGTAAATTTATTTACTAAGTGTATAGTAATAATCTAATTGCGTCATTTCGGGTAGTAATGACGGGGTATGCGATTATCTTAGCCGGGAGTCGGTATAGACTAAATTGGGGGTGAGGTAAGGATTTTTATAAATTAATTCGGATGGCGATTCTGAGTGCGCGGTTGAGTCCGGATGGGTCGAGATAGTCAGAAAAGAGTACCCGGGGGTACCGATTGGGTCTCGGGATATTTTTGGGCATAGCCGGGCCCGCACGGTTTTATTTGGGCTATTTTAATTAAGCCCATTAGGCTAAAAACGGGATTTGTGTTTTTAAACCTAAACCTAAGAAAAGGAAAAGGAGCAGCCAACATTATTCTAACCTAGGGTTTGAGAGGAAGATTGGGGGAAAACAATCAAAAGCTAATTTGGGGATTTTGGAGCCAAATTAAGGGATGTCGACAACGGATCAGACCCTACGAGAAATTCCAGGTAAGTGGTTAACTGTTTTTACTTCTAAATTGTGATATCCAATTCATATTTTAGTGATGTGTATACTAAAATTCGTTTTTGGGTGTAAATGGGTACAAAAATGGGGTTTTGTTAATGGAAGCATGGAACGAAATTCAAGGTCAGATTTAGTTGTGTTATATATAATTTTGAGTATGAGTATCTCGTTTAAATGAGAAAAATCGGAAGATAAAAGAGTGAAATTTGAATCTGAAATTGGGATTTTACCCTAGGGATTTGTGTTCTTGAGTGGGTCAAGATTCATAGTGTTAATGATGTTAAAAAGGGTTTGGATGATGTTTATAATTCTTGAGAAGTGAAATGAGATGATTAACAGGCTGAATTGAGGTTAAATTTTGAGGAAAGAAACCTTAAGTTTCGTTAATGGAGGAAACAGCAAGGTGGAAGCAGGCGACCACCTGTTCGATCGATCGATCGACGGTTGGAGTCGATCGATCGACCCTTCAGTTATTTCGACAGTTTGCCTTATGGATTTTTATGGGTTAAGATTTTAGTTGTAAATTTTCCCCTAGCATAATTAATAGAGAAATTTATTATGGGAGTTAATTCTTAACAATTATAAGGGAGTATAATTGAGGGTAGTGGGGGAATTATATACGACACTTTGCGAATGAATTTTGGCGAATAAATTCTGAGAATATGAGATAACGAAATCGGTGAATAAGTTCGGGTATAGTAGTAGGGTAACGCTACTCATTTAACTTAATTAATTTGGAGTCGGGAACTACTCGGGTGATATTTAATTTCGGGCCACGTGAGCGAGTCCGGGCATGTTGGTTAAGTGGCACCAAGATATTTAATTAATTATTGAGAAAATAAGTAAATTTGGAGTTGGAATTTAAACTCGGGAAGGGTCAAGTTATGGGCCAAGTGAGTGAGTCCGGGTAATGGTTGGGCGATACCAAGGGTTAAATTAATTAGTGTATAATTAATTAGCTAGAGTCAGGTTGTAGACTCGGGAAGGTATTTAAATTAATAGGTGGGTTAATTAATTTAAATGGGAGTTGAATTGTAGACTCGGAAAAGTGTTAAAATAATTAACATGAGATTAATTAAATTAGAGTCGGACCAAAGGCTTGGGATAATGATAATCTAATAAGGGAGAAAACTTATTTAGTTGGGTCGGGCGAGAGACTCAGGACATTATAGGCTAGTGTTACAGGTTATGAGTGCACGGAGGAGCCGGAGTTTATGTTATGTATATATATACGGTGTAGTGATAGTATATATATATATATATATATATATATATGTGTGTATATATTGTCTGTGCTATTAAGTATCAATGATTAGATATTTATTTTAGTTATACTCTAGTGCTATCATGGGAGGTTGCGCGATGTGGGTGAATCCCCTAGCTCGAGGAGTAGGGCGAGTATATCCCCAGGTCATAGCGTCCGTTATATGGAATGAGGGGCATCTCACTTCCAGGAAAGGAATATGACCGCCTCCACTTCGTTTGGTTTTGAACCCGGTTGGTGAACGAATCCAACTTGGGTAACTAGGTTATGTGAGCACACCTAGTGAGATGGCACTTTAGAGAAAATCATCCGGTGAGGACATACTCGGAAGGATGAGTACACGTGTGATATGTGTGGTTATTGGTAAAGGTACGTATAATGTAGTAGTGAATATTATACGTAGATGATAATACAGTGTGTGATGTATTTACTTTATATAACTTGGGTTACAGTTATATGCTGTTAATTAATGAGAAATTAATTAAGTTAATCATACATGGGTAATACAGTGCGTGATGTATTTAATTTATATAACTTATGTTACGGTTATATGCTTTTAAGCAAGAAGGAATTAGATAAGTTAATTAGTGAGATAACTTATATTTCAGGAATAATTTTACTCGGGTTAGAGTAGTATGGAAAAAAGGGGAGGTTATACCAGGACTAGTTGGATGGGATAGTACAACTAGGTGGGGTTAAGATAACCGTTAGGTGTGCACAATAGTGGAGGGGTGAGAATGTCCACAAGGGAGCGCGACACTAACTTTAATATGAAGCGCATTCATGCATTTTAAATTACTGCAGTTAATTCACTTGCTAAATATTTTCAAAATGTTTTGGGTTCTAACCCTTGCTATAAAAATATTTTCAAAACCTTTTAGGTGTCCAGCCACAGGGACGCCAGGATTGATATTCTATTCCAGGGACACGGAGCTGCGGCATATGTGGATGCTAGCAGGAGATTGGATTAGACGCATCATTTATTCTTTCCTAGAGTAGGAATCTTGTATCAGTATCAGTTATATTTAGGGCTTGTCGCCCAGACTTCTCGGTACAGTTTCAGGTGTAATTCATTCAGGTGTTGATTATTGTATTTGATTATTTATTTGGTGGCCGGTGATTTATTCGGCAAGTTGTGTAATTACTTTTCAGTTTATTTTCATTCAGTTGTGTGAATGGTTTATATATTCCGCATGTACTGTTTTGGTTTTATTAAAAAGTTAAAATTGGCACCAGTTTTTGGAATACTAGGTGGTTAGTAAGTTTTTAAAAAGTTTTCGACAGTGATGCTAAGGATGATCCAACTGGGATTCCTGTTTTAATTTGGTATAGGACTGATCACCCGGTATTTTATTAGGCGGGGTGTCACACCATTTCCTAGTGGTGAGTCTACGCATGTCACTATATTATCTGCCGTGTCTAATAACCCTAAGGCCCGTGCAAAGTGAGTAACTATAAAACAGTGCGACTCCCCAGTATCAAATAAAACCCGACCCATAGTGCCATGGATAGGAAACGTACCCTTACTTGTGGATGGCGCCTGAGGTGTTGCGGCCTGGTGGACATTATAGACACGTCCATACTGCAATTGCCCCTGTTGGGCTGGAGCTACTGGGATGGCTGGTAGAGCTAGAATCTGAGTTGGCGCTAGGAGGGCGGCTGGAAAGAGTGGTCTCTGCGGCTCATTACGGACACCCTGTTGCTGTGGGGCCCTATCCCCCTCTGGGCAATCCTGACATCTATGGTTATTCTTGCCACATCCAAAACATTTGCCCCTGTAGTTACCTCCCCTCTTCTCTTGCTGACCACGACCCTGTTGGCCGTTACCACCCCGCCATTGGCCCTGCTGAACACACTGTTAGCCCTGATGGCCCCGCTGCTGTCGGTGTTGGCCCTATTAGCCATGCTGACTGGACTGGCCCTGTCTAAATCCCCCAAATCCCTGCCTATAATCACCTGATCATAATTACTTGGTAGGATCCCCCTAATGGAAACTCTGCTCACTATGACGGGTCTGCCCTTGGGCTGCTGGTGCCCTACCAATACTATTACCCCCTGTCCTGCCCTACTGGCTGGACTCCCTTGCTCATTTGCTCCCCTGCTGATGAAAGCGGTGATCCTGACAATGTAACAAAGCGGCGTTGAGTACGTTAGTATAAGTACCCAACGATAGATTTCCTATAAGGTACTGTCGAATCCTACAGGCCAATCCATCTAAAAACGTCAATATCTTCTTCTCCTTAGTGGGTGCCTCATCCGGCACTATAGTGAGAAGTCTAGTGAACTCGTCCTTATACTCAGCAATGGGCATACTCTCCTGCTTGAAATTCAGTAACCTCCGCCTCATCTCAGTCTGCACGACGGATGGGAAATACTTGTGGTAAAATCGCGCCCAAAATGACTGAATTGGTATGCTGTCCCTCTCCTCCAAGGTGGTGGTGGACTCCCACCACTGCAAAGCGGCCCCCACTAGCTTGAAGGAAGCCAATAACTGTCTCTGCACGTCAGTGCACTCATACATGCGCAGATGCCTCTGGATATCCTTCTTCCATTGGCTGGCGACTACGATGTCCGAACTACCCGAGAACTCCGGGGGATGCACCTTTTAAAGGCATCCCTAACCCGCTCCCATGCAGTAAGAAGCTGTGCTGGTACTGGCGCTACTGCCTGAACCTGGGGTGGAGCCTACTGCACCACCGCTAATGTGGCATTCACTGCCTGAGCAACAATGGCGACTACTTTAGTTGCATTCATCATTCCCTGAGCCAGAGCTGCTAGCTGCTCGGGCTGGGCACTCCTATCTCGGGGTGCGCGTCTCGGAGGCAGCTAAAACGAGAAGGAAATTTATTAGTCTACAGTTATCATCAAATCTCAAATAGCTTAAGATGTAAGAGTAAACACAAGAATACAACAGTCCTAAAATAGGGCTCTACATCAAAGACGTTAAGCTGGAAGCGAAATAAGTCGTACATATCCTAAAGGACACTAGAACCTGATGATCTGATACCACCCGTGACACCCTACCTAATTAAATATCTGGTGATCAGTCCTTTATTAAATTAAAATCAAGGTGAACGGTTGGTTCATTCTTAGCATCACTGTCGCAAAATAAATATTTCCAATTTAAACACCCTAAATAATTAAGCTAACTGTCAAAACAATTTAAAGCCTTATTCCAATTTTAAATTCCAACGTGAAAACCTTTTTTTTTTTAAATAATCATTAGTTTAAGAATCACATAAATGCTAAGGATGGCAATCAACACAAGATAATTAAGCCTTCTAGATTAACCAAACCAAGTTAAAGAACCATAAATGAAATCATCCTAATAAGAGTTAACTCCCAATGAGTACTGAATACTAGGAATATAAATAAATACAAATCTCTGAAAAATCCAAACGGAATTGGAAATCGGGCGACACATGCCCTAACTATGAAGAACTAAAACAAGAACTGAATCAATTAAGAGGTCGTCTAAAGCAAGGTCCTACAACTCCCACAAAAGCTGCAGCACGTCCAATCCAGAGAACCTATGCCTGATGCTCCTGTGGCTGGGCACCATAATAAATACATATATATATATATATATATATATATATACAAGAGATAGAAAAATGATAGAAGACGGGTCAGATCCCGAGTGTAAAACAATTTTAAAATAGTTTAGCAAGTATTTAAAATGTTTACCGGCTAATGTGACAACCATCTTAGTATGCGACACTCTCTTGAGAATTCTCACCTCTCATCTAGTGTGCATGCCTATCGTACTACTAAATCTCATAAGTCCATCTAACTTATCGCCCATAAGTTTTATTTTGAGAAATAATATGGTTATGATATTTAGTTTAGAGGTCAATCTCTTCAAGATTTCTTACATTTCTTATAACAACTCAGTACCGTTAGAAAGTTCCCGAACACTTATTATAAAGTTAGAGCATTTATTCATTACTTAACTACTTATACACACAGTAGAAAGTTTCCATGTATACGTATATATATTAGTTACTCATATAATATATATACTATCGGCACCCCACATAAAATCTATGGTGCTGACATACTCTACTATCAAGTCCCCGTATCTCTCGTACTAAGGGAAATACTAGTTCGGAATCACTTTCAAACTGTATCAACACAATACACACAAAATGGAGGCGAAGCATAGTTCCAAGTCACTAAGAGGTCAGTACATACCCCTCACGTCTCTTAGGACCGTCCGACTATCATTCTCAGACAGCCTGTACCAAGGAATCATATGTTCTAGGGTACAAGTCAGTATCTCCCATAAAGGTCCCATCGAGATAAGCCTGTCCCAGCGCGACAACCTCCGTGATAGCAAGTAGCGCAGGTATGATTATTCACAAATATAGTATATAATATATGTACACAGTCACACAACCATATATATATAAATCTTCACATTTTTCCAATTAGGTTCACCCATGACCCATAATTATTATTAACCGTACTTAGTACAATTTTACCCCACTATCTCGCATAAAGGATTCATCTATTTTATTCTCACTTATAATCATTTCATACTTACTTCTCATCTCTCAAAGTATTCTCTCTTACTAAATATAATTTCAATAGGTACACCCTCTCTAACCTTCTGGCCTAAGTCTTTCACGAGTCTCTCAATTCTTTAGTGAACGTACGCACAATTTCCAATGTGTGATGAAACCCCCCATTAACCCACAATTTCATCGCATATAAATTTTCACTCAACGGAGTTTACTTAGACCCGACTGGTCCTCTTCATGACCCATTATACTCTTTAAATGTTATTCAGCGGTTCCTACGTATTTTATCCAGATTAAAGAAAAAGGGAAAAAATATGCAGTTTTCCAGGAGGGGTCGATTGATCGAGGAAAGGAGTCGATCGATCGATACTCTTGGGTCGATCGATCGATCAAGCAAGTATTCTGAATTCTGCCATTGTTAACTACGGGTTTTCTTCTCCAACCTCAACAAAAACTCCATCAAACGATCCCCAAACTCCCAAAAAAATTTACTACTGGTTTCATATAACTATATACATGATTTTCTACGTGAAGCATGTACAAATTTATCAAAAGTATTGAATTAAAGGGGTAACTCATCATAATTATCAAGAACCCTAATTTTACATTAAACTTACATTCTTCTAATTCTTTTTCCAGATTTCTCACTTCTAAACTAATATAATTTCGTGGGTAATCCTCTACATATGTTGAGATTTCCAGAATATATCTAATTCCTCTAAAACATGTGATTTAAATTCCCCAAATGTAAGGACATTTTTCACATGTCCGAAATGTTTCATTTATTTATGTCGTACGCCGCTACATTTGGCACGTCTCCTCACGATCTCACATGACGGCCTCTATCCGAATTTCGGGAATCAAGCATGCATTATCTCCACTAATATGTCCCACATCTGCCTCAATGACTTTACGTTCCAAGATTTTAGGGACTTAATGCAAGTGGTACGCAAGGGAAGTCAAAACAGTGAAAAAAAAGGCACAATAGGAGAGTTCAAGGGCATTTTCGTAATTTCACATCCATAGTTCGGAGGTCTGGTCAACTAGAAAGTTGAATAGCTCGCCGCAACGAAGATACTGGAAAAAACGACACCTCAATCCGAGCTACGGTGAAGGAGTTATGACCTTTTGAAGATAGAGAAAATTGCTTAAAGAATGCTGTTTTTTTTGTGCGCTGGATAGAATTTTAGAGTTTTAAGAACGTGGGACTCTTCATATTTTTTCCTATAAATACCAACTTCGGGGGAGTTGTTTTGCAAGACTTTAGGAGACGAATTTCAGAGTCCAAATACATCTAGTCTTCATATTTTTGAGTCCCAAGACTCATGTTTTGATTCACACATCATTGCCAAACCTTCGTGAATCCTTTTGCAACCCAAGAACACAACTTTGGTTTGTTCAACCCTTGTGGAGGAGACTGTTCTTCTTCTTCATTGCAGCCCTACTGGAAAGGGATAATTCCAGCCGCGACTACAGAATCCGATACCCGAGGGTAATTCTTAGTCAACTTGTATTTTCATTGTAATCCGATTGTAAGCCGTTCTCTTACAAATTATAGTGAAAATAAATGGTTTTGCCCCTGAGGGGGATTTTTCCTTAATTGCATGTGTTTGAATGTTCTTGCGTAGATTATCTATTTATTCAATCACATACTGCTGCATGTTTAGGATTTGTTTGTGTTAAAAGGGTTTTATATATGGTTTGATCATTTGAACGCGAGCACACACGTTTCTCAAATTGGTATCAGAGCAGGTTACGCTAATCTATCGCGTATTCCTTTTTCCGCAAAATTTTTCTAAGATATCAATTTTCTGAAAAAATTGATTTTTGAAAAAGTGCGTGTTCAAATGGAGAAGTCATATTATAAAATGCCTGTTTTTGACGGGACAAATTATGCTTATTGGAAAGCCCGTATGAGGTCGGCTTTAAAAGCCATTGATGAACGTGTCTGGATTTTGGTTGAACGAGGGTGGACTCCTCCCACCGTGACTGTTGATAATGTGACCAACTTGAAACCTGACATTTCTTGGTCTGATGAAGAAATTAAATGGTCATCTTTTAATTCTAAGGGTCTAAGTGCTATTTCTGGGTCTGTCACACCTGATGAGTTCAAACGCATAATGACGTGTACCACGTCAAAAGAGGCATGGGATGTTTTACAACTCACCCATGAAGGAACTAATGCTGTGAAAGAGTCTAAGTTGCAAAACTTGACAACTCAATTTGAAACAATCACCATGCATGATTCTGAATGCTTTGATGAATTTTATGCTAGACTTTTTGACATTGTGAATACTAGTTTTAATCTTGGTGAACATATTCCGAATGCTAGAGTTGTTAAAAAGATTCTTCGTTCTTTGCCTAAGCGTTTTATCCCTAAAGTCACTGTGTTAAACTCTATGGGTAATTTAAATACGCTAAAATTGGAAGAACTTGTAGGAGATTTGCAAACTTATGAAATTGATATGTTCCCTAAAACTGCTAAATCTAAAGATAAGGGAATTGCACTTAAAGCCCAAGAGAGAAGGAGTGAGGGGTCAGCTAGAAAGAGGGTAGAGTCATCTAGAAAGAGAGAGACTGACACGTCAGATTCTGAGTGCGATTTTGACTTAGATGATTTGGCTCTTTTCGCAAAAAAATTCAAGAGGATTCTCAAATTTAAGAAAAATGACAATTTTAAAGATAAAAAGAAATTTGAGAAAAATAAGTTTGAAAAGAAAAATGGAAAAGATTCCAAAAATCCTCCTCTGAAAGAAAGTGAGAGATGTTTTGAGTGCGATGGTAGGGGTCATAGAGCTTTTGAGTGTGCCAATCGTCTGAATAGAGAGAAAGGGAAAGCTATCCTTAATGCTACCCTTAGTGACGACAGTGAGGTCGAGACGGTGGATTCTGGAGATGAGTCACCGCATGAGTGTAACTTCACCGCATTCATGGCCAGTCAAGTGAGCACTCCTAGTTCTCCTCACGACGTTGAGGATGATGCTTCACAGGGACACCTCGACAGTGAGATCGATGTGAGTGAGGGGGAGGATGACACAAGTGAGAGCGAGAGTGATATACAACGCGCCTACGCTGAGTTATATTCTGAGTCTTTTAAAACTAAAAAGCGTAACAAAGCGTTAGTTCTTAAGATCACTTGCCTAGAGGAAGATTTAAAGAAAGCGAGAGAAAGAGAGTTCTCCACCTGCACCGCCCTGAGAGAGAGAGAATCTACATGTGTCGAGAATGAGAATTTATTTAGAGAGAGAGAGAGTACTCTAGAGAAAGAGAGAGGGGACTTGATCAAGCAAGTGGCTAGTCTTACGAGTCAGCTCCATTCCTCCGTGGAGACTCGGAAGAAACTTGAAGCCCTTGTTGCCCAGCTGACTCATGATCTTGAGAAAGCACGGGAAGTCAAGGTACAAATCGAGGACAGATCTGGGAAGATGGGAAAGATGCTCCTCGGCCCCGCTTTAGGTTTTGGTGATCGTCAAGGAATTGGATATGATGGTGCCTCCACGTCCCAAATTGCACCTGGACCAGTTCCTGAGTTTACTACAACTCCTTATGGTCACCATAAAAAACCTCGAAGGAGAGTTCGACCTAGAAAAGCAAACCGAGGTCCGCCTTTGACAGTGCTCTTTTGTACTTATTGCAAAAGAAAAGGCCACCTTAGGGAAACTTGCTATAGCATGGGTCGGACACGACGTACTACTGCTCCACCACGTCATACTGATGAGTTTTCTAGTCTGAGAGAGCGAGTTGAGTTCTTAGCTGCCACGACTCAGAGTTTAATGGAAGAATTCCGACGGATGTCTTTGCCGTTAGTGAATGCTTCTCACATTCCAGCTAAAATCAACAACAACAAAGGCAAATAAAAGGTCACCTCGACTTGGGTACCTAAGAAAGATAAAAAGGCTTTTGTTGTTCATGTTGCTCTCAAAGCACATAATACCTCTCAATGGTATTTTGATAGTGGGTGCTCCAGACACATGACAGGTGATGCCTCATTTTTTACTATTGAGGATTATCAAGATGGCAGAGTCACCTTTGGAGATGGGAGTAAGTCTAGCATTATAGGACGAGGTACTATCGAGTTACCGGGTTTTCCTAAGCTAGAAAATGTTTTGTACGTCAAAGGTTTGAAAGCAAACCTTCTAAGCATTAGCCAGCTGTGCGACACTGACCTTGCAGTAAAGTTTGACCGGGACGCGTGTAAAGTCTATAATCAAACCGGTAAACTATTGATGCAAGGGGTGAGGACCGAGGATAATTGCTATGGGACTGAGCCCACATCCTCACTTGTTTGCAACAGCGCCACGATCACTCCTATGGATCTGTGGCACCAACGTCTAGGTCACGTGAACGTTAGAGATCTTAATCGTTTAGCAAAAAAGGACCTAGTACGTGGCTTACCATCTCTTGGAAAGTCAACTTCGACCGTTTGTGGACCCTGTCAGTTGGGAAAACAAATTCGTAGTCCTCATAGGAAGTTGCATTCCATTACCACCTCTCGTGTTTTGGAGTTGATTCACATGGATCTTATGGGTCCCACTCGTACTAAGAGTCTAGGTGGTAAGAGGTACATCCTCGTGATGGTAGATGATTTCTCCAGATACTCCATTGTAGGTTTTCTGAGAGAGAAATCCGATACTGTAGATTTCTTAACGACCAAGTGTCGTGTCCTGCAAAATCAACACGGTGTCACTATTAACAGAATACGTAGTGACAACGGCACTGAATTCAAGGAAGCAAAGGTTGATTTGTACTGTGATAGCCTTGGGATCAAACATGAGTTTTCTGCTGTGAGATCTCCTCAGCAAAATGGGATTGTTGAGAGAAAGAATAGAACGATCCAAGAGATGGCTAGATCTATGCTTCTAGGTCGTAAAGTTTCTAGGAGATTTTGGGCAGAGGCAGTGTCTACTGCATGCCACACGGTGAATAGGGTGTATCTGCGTCCACACACACTTCACACTCCTTATGAGTTGTGGACTGGCAAGAAGCCCAACCTGGCATATTTCCGTGTCTTTGGGAGTAAATGCTACATCCTACGGGATAGAGAGCAATTAGGAAAGTTCGACTCCTGAAGCGATGAGGGAATATTTCTAGGATATTCATCGAATAGCAGAGCGTACCGGGTTTTTAACTTGAAGAGCTCTAAGATTATGGAATCAATAAACGTCACCGTACAAGATGACGAACCTCCGACAGTTATTGATCCTAACCTTCAGTGTGAGGATGAGGATTGTTCTGACAGTGATTTACCTGTTCCTCTCTCACACTCTGTGGACCCTACTCCTGTGTTAGGGGACACACCTGCTTGGGTTCGCAAGAGTCATGACCCTTCTGCCATTGTTGGTGATCCCACTCTAGGGGTCAAGACTCGTGCTCAGCTAGAGAATGTTGTTAGCCATCTTTGCTACACGTCCAAAGTCGAGCCCAAGAACCATAAAGAAGCACTCAAGGATGAACACTGGATATCTGCTATGCAGGATGAGTTGCTTCAGTTTAAAAAGAATGATGTCTGGGAACTTGTCCCCCGACCTAGTGAGATTAATGTGATAGGTACCCGGTGGATTTTTAAGAACAAAATGGATGAAAATGGTACCATAATCCGAAATAAGGCTAGGCTAGTCGCTCAAGGCTACACACAGATAGAGGGTGTAGACTTTGGGGAGACATTTGCTCCTGTTGCGAGGCTTGAGTCCGTTCGTCTTCTGCTCGCCATCGCATGTCATCTGCGCTTCAAGGTGTATCAGATGGATGTCAAGAGTGCCTTTTTGAATGGCATTCTACAAGAGGAGGTTTATGTGGAACAACCAAAAGGGTTTGAAGACCCTCAGCACCCTGAGCACGTCTACTATCTGAGGAAAGCCTTATATGGTTTGAAGCAAGCACCCCGTGCTTGGTAAGAGAGGCTTACTTCCTATCTCTTAGCTCGTGACTTCAAGAGAGGGGGAGTAGATATGACGTTGTTTGTCAGGAGAGATGACGGTGCTATTTTGGTTGCCCAGGTCTATGTGGACGACATAGTCTTTGGATCCACATGCTCCCAGCATGCTCACCACTTTGAGGAGGAGATGAAAAGTGAGTTTGAGATGAGCATGGTTGGTGAGCTTACATTCTTCCTTGGTCTCCAGGTTCGTCAGCTAGAGGATGGGATGTTCATCTCCCAATCCAAGTATGCTAGAGACCTAGTGAAGAAATTTGGTTTAGACTCCGCTAAGCATGCACGTAAACCTATGAGTACCACTACCAAGCTTAGTAAGGACACTTCAGGCAAGGACGTAGAGCAAATCTTATATCGGAGTATGATAGGTAGTCTCCTCTACTTGACTGCCAGTCGTCCCGACATCGCCTTTAGTGTTGGAGTCTGTGCGCGTTATCAGGCATCCCCAAAAGAGTCACATTTACTTGCTCTAAAACGTATTATTAAATACGTAAGTGGGACTCTCTCATACGGGATTTGGTATTCCTTTGATACCGATGACCGTCTGTCCGCCTACTCGGATGCCGATTGGGCTGGGGATGTAGATGGATGTAGGAGCACTTCTGGTGGGTGTTTCTATTTTGGTTCTTCTCTTGTCTCCTGGCTGAGCAAGAAGTAAAATTCCATCTCTTTGTCCACTGCGGAGGCTGAGTACATAGCCGCCGGGAGTTGTTGCACACAACTCTTGTGGATGAAGCAAATGCTGGAGGATTATGGGATATCACAGGACACCATGACCATTTGCTGTGATAACACGAGTGCGATACACATATCCCGCAATCCAGTTCAGCATTCGCGCACAAAACACATCAGGATACGTGAGCACTTTATTCGTCAGTTAGTTGAAGAGAAAGTCGTATCCCTGAGTTTTGTTCCTACCGACCGTCAGTTAGCCGATATTTTCACGAAACCTTTAGATGCCCTTAGATTTGAGAGTCTTAGGAAATCTTTAGGGATTTGCACAGTTGACTGAGGGGTTGGTCTATGTCTAGAATAGGATGCTTCTTCATGTTCATATCATAAGCTTCCTATTGCTAGTCTGTTTTATATGTACCATTACTTTGTTGTACAACTTTGTTTTATTCTTTTTGCTTTTTATATTTCTTTTGAAAAAAATACAAAAAGATTTTCCTTTAAGAAAAATTTTGAGAAAAGCACAAAAAGATTTTATTTCTTTTTTTCCAAATTTTTGAAAAAATCCAAAAAGATTTTTGTATTTTGCTTCTTTTATGGATGAGCATGTAAGATAGCCAAGTCACAACTTCATTCCATTTATCCATGTGAATGTTTGATAGAGATTTGGGAGGCTACATCATTTCCTCCATGTGCTTTACATTGATTGGAGTCTTTGAGATGTAATTAGTGATATCTTCCTACATGTTTGACTCTTATATCCTTTATTGCACACATGCACGGCTATATTTGATTATTGCACTTGTCTATCTCATGTTGGCTTGCGTGTTTTCATCTCAATCATGTCTATACAATGTACAATATGCGATAAAACTTGACAAGATTGGAATGCATGTAAAAACCGTTTTGGTGAGACTGTGTGTTTTTGTATAACGAGGAGGGGCTGCGAAAGGTAATCATCTATCCTTTGCGCAAAAGCCACCATTAAAAAGGACCTAAAAAATGGAGGAACTTTAATATCCGAGGTCCAAAGAGGTTAAAAGAGCCCGAAAAAATTTAAAGGCAATAAAAAGCAATTCATGCCAAATATGGGCCACTTAGGTTTCACCATCAATTCTCCAAAGTTTGAGAATTTAGAATGCCTCTATTCAATACAATATCTGAGGGAGTTTGGTTGGAGAATCTAAACGGGTTTGCACTTCCTTGAAAGTCCTAAAAAAGCATAAAATCATTTTGGACGTTATTGGTGTGAAAATCATTTTGAGCTTTAATTTGTTGATTTGATTGAGTCAATATCTTATATTGTCACTCTTTTACACCAAAGGAAGCATTTGAGTTCATTCGCTAGGAATATCCAAGATTCATCGTGCACATATGTCATGTTTGTATGCATTGATTTTCCTATCGAATTTGATCACACCACTTCATTTACGCTATCATTGACTTGGTTGCTTTCTGTTTATTCATGGTGTGTTTTTATCCTAGTGACACCCCGCACTTGCTTATTTGATTTATTTCTCTAATTTGTCCATTTGGGGACATCATAAAAAGGGGGAGATTAATAAAGAATTATCATATTATGGGGGAGTTTGAATTCTGGGGGAGTTTTTGAGATGTTGCTTATGTTTTTATCATATATTGATATCCATGTTATCTCATTTCAAACTCGATATGTCACGTGGTATTTTCTTTGTCTCATGTGTGTAGGTATGAAGATTGCAGATCTATATGTTGCACACCCTGATGAGAAAAGTTTTGAGATTCCTGAAGAATTAAAGAACAAACGACGAAGACTATTCATTTGTACCTTTTCCAGTTTTGGGTTCATGGGAGGGTAGATTTGTATAGGCAATTTCATATTTGATAATTCGAAATTTTTATGTATGTACCGGCATAGACATAGGGGGAGATTTGTAAGGACATTTTTCACATGTCCGAAATGTTTCATTTATTTATGTCGTACGCCGCTACATTTGGCACGTCTCCTCACGATCTCACATGACGGCCTCTATCCGAATTCCGGGAATCAAGCATGCATTATCTCCACTAATATGTCCCACATCTGCCTCAATGACTTCACGTTCTAAGATTTTAGGGACTTAATGCAAGTGGTACGCAAGGGAAGTCAAAACAGTGAAAAAAAGGCACAATAGGAGAGTTCAAGGGCATTTTCGTAATTTCACATCCATAGTTTGGAGGTCTGGTCAACTAGAAAGTTGAAGAGCTCGCCTCAACGAAGATACTGGAAAAAATTTCACCTCAATCCGAGCTACGGTGAAGGAGTTATGACCTTTTGAAGATAGAGAAAATTCCTTAAAGAATGCTGTTTTTTTTGTGCGCTGGATAGAATTTTAGAGTTTTAAGAACGTGGGACTCTTCATATTTTTTCCTATAAATACCAACTTCGGGGGAGTTGTTTTGCAAGACTTTAGGAGACGAATTTCAGAGTCCAAATACATCTAGTCTTCATATTTTTGAGTCCCAAGACTCATGTTTTGATTCACACATCATTGCCAAACCTTCGTGAATCCTTTTGCAACCCAAGAACACAACTTTGGTTTGTTCAACCCTTGTGGAGGAGACTGTTCTTCTTCTTCATTGCAGCCCTACTGGAAAGGGATAATTCCAGCCGCGACTACAGAATCCGATACCCGAGGGTAATTCTTAGTCAACTTGTATTTTCATTGTAATCCGATTGTAAGTCGTTCTCTTACAAATTATAGTGAAAATAAATGGTTTTGCCCCTGAGGGGGATTTTTCCTTAATTGCATGTGTTTGAATGTTCTTGCGTAGATTATCTATTTATTCAATCACATACTGCTGCATGTTTAGGGTTTGTTTGTGTTAAAAGGGTTTTATATATGGTTTGATCATTTGAACGCGAGCACACACGTGGACATCTTCATAACTAAACTCATAAATGATGAAATCTGAATTTTTTTTATAAATTTCCAACAGGCGGTTTGGTTGTGATGAAAGTTTAAACTTGAAGTTTTTGACTGATAGATTTTGAATCTAAAAATTTTCTTGCAAAATTAAATCACGTTATTATTGCAAAGAGATTCTAAATCTTTCGTATTTTTAAACAGTTTTAAATTGTAAGTTTATAAAGTTCTAAGAATATTTTGGGGTCATAATGAAAGATGATTTTTCTTGAAATTATATAAGGTAGTATGAATTTTATGCAATGATTTGTGTAACCTATGGAAATCTATACTATACTTATAAAACGGAAGACATGAGTAAATTTCCTTACATCCTTAGACCATCCACGTGGACATCTTCATTTCATTTGTGGCGTTTTGTTTCCAAATATTAGAGCTCTTTCTCTATCTTGATGTGATAGTATATCTCTTCCTCTTCTCATTTCTCTTTCCTCACATGTCCTTTGATATGCCCATTTTAATTTTATCCCTCTCTTCAAGCTCACACAAAGAACCCGTCGTTTCTTCTACTCTTTGTTCCCCTTTTCCTTCCCATATCCCATAACACTGAAAAGAACCAATGCAAGAATGAATATTTAGAGAAAGGAGCACTCTCATCTAGGTCCTGATTACCCAATGACACCGCTTTTGCTTTTGGAAAATCGAGTTGATAATAATAATATTAATAATTCAATCCCTAAGCGCTCCACCATGGGCACTCCTACTCCCTGGGCTTCTCGCTTATCAGTCCTCGCTAGGTATATCTCTATTTCTATCTATATCTATACATTCATAGATGTGTTTATTGAACCAATAGTTTTACTTTGAATCAATTATGATGATATTCACTCAATGGCCTTTTCTTTAGCCTCCCAACGTAATTGAATGTATGTTGTTTGATTAAACTTATTTGATCATGAATGCTAAGTCTAAGTAATTTGACTATTTTACAATTACTAATTATTATTATTTGTTATATATCAATGTCCTAAAACTAGAATGAAATTTTCTCCATTTTCCATGGACCTCTCTTAATAATTTGCATCTTGAATTTTAACAAAGTTAACCTTACTATCCTAAATAATAAAAAAGTCAACAACAATTTAAACTCCCTCCCTCTCTCTCTCTCTCTCTCTCTCATGTAAATTAAAGAGAAATACAAATAATAAGTAGATTAGAGGTCGACCGACAAAGAAAAAATGAAAATGAGAAGTATAAGTAGAATAAAAAATAAGAAAATATAGTTCCTTTAAGGTTATCAAATGCTCAACACGGTTGTAAAATCCCAACTTAAAACCTTGAACCTACTAAAAGGGATGTCTAAAGCTGCCACAAGAAAACTATTAAGCCTTCGAGACTCCCCCTTATGCAATATTCTAAGGATGAGTTACTGTGGATGAAAATTCAAGAAGCCCGAATGAAATGCATAATCTTCCATAGAATATATCTGATCGATTCAACTCTTCAAGTACCCAACATCGACAAATGCTTGATAAGTAACAACAAAAAGTAGTGAACATGAAATAACACAACCAATAAAGTCAACAAAGCGTGCACAAAATATTAGATTTCAAATAACCCAAATCCCCCCATGCCTATGTTATTATTATTAGAATTTGGATTTAGGTTTACAATTGATAATATTTTTTTTGTTTGATTGATTTTAGATATTAACTTAATAAGGAGTTAACTATGTATCACAACTTTGGAAGCATTGTGTAAAAATAAGTATTGTGGTGATATGAAGAATTTTTTTGAAAACAAATAGAGAAATGTTGATTTTTGTCTTAAAAACGTTGTTTTGAATTAATTACGCAGAAAGCCGGTAAGTAAGTTCACATTGTATATGTCAAATTGAATATAGAGTTTAAAAGATTCAAAAGTTTCGCTAGAGAATATTTCTATGCATTGGGCATCGATTGTAAGATGTGCACCGATATGTGAATTATAAAGCTTTTAAGAAATATGTTCCATTTTTCGTGATGATGGTGCAAATTCCATAAATGTGCTAAACACATGACCGGAAGTTGGAAAATCACTAATAGTATCCATATGTTTTTTAGATTAATTTTAACTATGTTTTAAATTAATTATACATGATAAATTGTAAACAAATTATACTGCGTCCGCGCATCGCGCGGGTTGCATGCTAGTTACATAGAATACTTTGCACCTCATGCATATGATATAAACATAATGAGATTAGATCTCATTTGTCGGACATCATATTGAGTAAATAGAATTCATATATCAAAATGATAATAATTGGAGGATTTGATCATAAATGAGCTTGGTGAAATATAATCTTTACTTTGCTAAATATATTACAATCGAATGAATTGGACTAAAGGTTTAAACTATAATATACAATATTATCTTAGACATTGTAAAAAATAATATATGAAAAAAATGTATGTTTCATTTCTTTATGAAATATATTGCGTAATCTATATGTGACTTTCAGACCTTTGAAAATATAAATTTATGACTAGAACGAATCAACATGTGTTTTTTAAATTGTCTATACTTGAAAGTACGAAGCGTGTATTAATTTAAGAAATAAGATGACTTCTCATTTAATACCAAAACTCTATGAGTTTAGATTCCATTTTATGAATTGAAGACATAGTGTGGGCACATTATATGATCTTCTCAATTTTATACATAGAGAATAGTGGGGGGCCCTCAAGTGAGTACCTCCCAATTATAATTGAAGAACTGAGAAAGTGGTGACCGCTTAAATAAGCTCTGATACCAATTTGTAAAAGCTCGTGTGATACTGATTAAACCGAATTCACCAAATTTCCAAGTTAACCTTATTTAATCAATGCCAATTTTTCTTTCAATTTAATTCAGGCCTAAAACATACATCTACGCGGGCGCACGCGAGCGTGTGTCAAACCATCACAAATAAAATTTCTAACTTCTAGATTTCATGAAAAAGAGAAAAATAATTTTACAAAAATCACACACCATGAATTTACACTATGATAACCAAATCGTGGAAATGGAATGAATGGGTATGAATATATTCGATAGGCAAATCATTGCAATCAAACATAACATATGTGCACGATGAATATGTGTACTCCTAACGAATGAATATCAAAATTGTCCTTATGTGTCGAAAGATGTGAATTTAGATGACATCGTCTTAATCAAATCGACAAATCAAAGTCAAATATGATTTTCACCCCAATAACGTCTAAAACTATGTAACGCTTTTTCGTGACTTTCAAGGACGTGAAAACCCGTTTTATATTCCATCCCAACTCCCTCATAAAAAAATAATGCTTTTTATTTTTCTTTTGAGGTGATGAAACTAAATCCTATTGGCCCACTTTATGGCATATTTTTCTTTTTATTGCTTTTAAATTTTTTTAGGTTCTTTTCAACCTCTTTGGACCTTGGCTTCTGTTTTTTTGCCATACATTTTCTAGGTACGATTTAAACGGTGGCTTAATAAAAAAAAGATGAATGAATACCTTTCGCGGCCCTTCCTCATTTTTCAAATAAATTAAACAAACTCAAATCAACGGTTCTTACATGCACTACTTTCATTATCAAATTTTATCGCATTTGGTTTGTTTTAAAGACAAAATTGAGATGAAAACACATCGACCAAGACCAACATGTGATAGACAAGAACAATAGTCAAACAAATCCACACAAGTGTGCATTAAGGGAACTCATAAGTCAAACATGTAGGTAGTAACAACAAATCACATTTCAATGACTCTGAATATTATAAAGCACAAAAATGAAATGATGACGCATATCAAAACACTATCAAATAGTCACATGGATATGAAATGAAATTTTGACTCGGTCATCCTAAATGTCCATTCATAAACGATGCAAAACAAAATACAAAACTCTTTTTGTCTTTTTTAAAAAAATTTATCAAAATAAAATCTTTTTGTATTTTTTAAAATTTTTGAAAAATAAAAATCTAATACAAAAAGTACATGTGTCATCACACTAGCAAATATATATCATGAAGAACAACTAGTGTATGACAAACAAAGCATGCAAGCAAACTATCCATAAGCAATAGCAAGTGACGCATCATGTGCAAGCATGTGAGAATCAACTAGTTTACCCTTCTAGCTCATCTGAAAGTGATTTCCTAACCCAAATAGAGGAGACCCGTCGAATAGGGGTTTCGCTAATCAACGAAACATTAGACTTCAACTTCTCAGGACTTCTTCCAAGATCAAAACAAAAATGCCTAAGGTGACCTTTCCTACCACAATGTGAACATGTGTAAATGAGTGGGACGACACCTATGGGTTGACCTTTTCTAACATCCCTGGGACTTGTCGACCCTCTAATATAAATAATGGTCTTGACTTTAACACTCAAAACATGAGAACACGACGAGCCACTACCATTGCTACCAACAATACTCGAGTTTGTCAAATCATTTTTCATTTCCAAAATTTTTTACTCAAGCAAAGAATTATACTCTTCCAATTTTAGGGACTCCTTCTCTAAATTTTCAATTATTCCTAGAAGGTTATCATGTTCTCCCTTAAAATACTCACACTTATCCCTAAGAGTCTCTTCACATGCCACAAATTCATCGATTAAAATATTTTTATCCTCTTTGGCACAAACACTAATCCTAGAATTTTTAAAGTCCTCTATTTTTTTTTCAAAAAATAGGACTCTATCATCACTCTCCTTTTTGGACAATTCTAGTTTTCAAAAGTTGTGGTCTAAGGCAACAAATTTCTGACACCTCTTTGATTTTGAACCGTTTGCAAAAGATCCATAGCGGATTTAAAATGACAATTTTATTTTTTCAAAAACTCATTTCTTTTCGTAAACTTCAAATTCAAATTATTTATAACGTCAAAACTCTGACTCGTGCCATTGAGAGGGGGCATCCGATTACATAAGTGTTCCATTGAAAAAATTACAGTTTTTCAGAAAATAGATTTTTCAAAAAGAATCAATATCACACAATTTTTGCAGAAATATGAATGCACAATAAATTAGTGTAACCTGCTCTGATACCGATTTGAGAAAGTGATGATCGCTTAAATAAGCTCTGATACCAATTTGTAAAAGCTTGTGTGATATTGATTAAACCGAATTCGCAAATTTCCAAGTTAACCTTATTTAATCGATGTCAATTTTAATCCAATTTAATTCAGCCTTAAAACATGCATCCACGTGCGTGTGTGTGTGTGTGTGTCAAACCATCACAAATAAAATTACTAACTCGCAGATTTCAGGGAAAAAATCCTTTCGTGTAGAACCTTTTATTTCACTATGTAAAATAAATTGCAACTTACATACACAATGAAATCCGCAATGATTACTCCTCAGAACAATCACATAGGCACGCAGTCTAGAGTCAACAATGAAACAACCGCAGCAGTCCACACGAACACGCAATCCAATTCAGCCAGGAACACCCTCGAGCACTCCCAATCGACACACAGTCGTAGTCAGCCGTAAAGATAACACCCCACAAAGAAATAACTTCACCAAAGTTATATCTTGGTTCCAAAACAATTCACACAAATATTGGGATGTTTTGTGAATTGAAAATAAAAATGATTAAACCCTTAAATGAACAAGACAAAGGATTCTGTCGATTTGCAGTATTTACAAAAACTAAAAAGTTAGGTAACAAAAATGGAGTGGTTTAACACGTTTTATATAAAAAACTTAAGTCGGCGTGTCACTCAAACGAGATTGCGCTATCGCTCGAATGATGCCACACGTCATTCAAACGAGCTTCGCGCGACATCAACCTGTCGCTCGAATGAGCTGCCTCTGTCGCTCGAACAATACAGAATTTTTTTTTATTTCATGCAAGAAAGTGCGAAAGAGAACTCAAAATAGTGAAAAAAGTAAGAAATGGGGAGTTTAAGGGCATTTTCGTAATTTTACATCCTTAGTTCTAAGGTGGGGCCAACTGAAAAGTTAAAAAGCCATCAATTAAAAGAACACTGGAAAAAACGGCACCTCAATCCGAGTTACGGTGAAAAAGTTATGCTCATTTGAAGTTGAGAAAAAAATCCAACAGAAATTCTGCCTAAATTTACATAACGGACCGATCCGATTTAAATGGAAAATGGACCGATTCGGTTATTAGCCACGCTCCAGAACCGTTAGAAAATTAGTTAAAAAAGTTATATTGATTTTTATTTTGTCCTTATCTTTTAGCAATAAGAGTTTTATGTTTTGGGGACTCTTCTAAACGACCTCTAGCCTATATATTTAGTTATTGGTGCTCTTTTTATTCAGATTTCATTCCTGTAAAAGCTCCGCAATAATTAGGAAGATCTAGGAGAAGAATTTACATGTTTTCACCTTTAATTCAAGAGTTTTTCCAGTTTTTCTTTAATCTTTGATTTCTTCTTGCATGGTCTTGTTCTTCAATCTTAGTAACCTTTATTTCCAATACCTTTATTATTATTTCTCATGTTTAATCCCTCTTTCCACGCAATTATGAGTTCATGCAATATAGATAACGTAGTTTTCACTAATGTCACCATGTTAGGCTAGATTTTTAAGGTTTGGGATGCATGAACCCAACCTAATGTAGTTTGCATGGGTATAAAATTAGTTCTCTATTTTAATAATTGATTAGATCGAGTAGTATGGTGATCACAACCGTTGTAGGAGTTTTGATCTCGTTTGCCCTAGGTAACCGGGATACTTAAGAGTGCAACGTGCGCGTAGCTAATACGACACTACTTTACTCATCTCTTGATTATGTATCATGCGGGATTGAACCTCTTATATGTAATGCTTAGGAGTACTAAAGACCGGGTTTGATCAATTAATTAGTTTACGACTAGTTTTGTACTGGGCAACACACTAGGGTTTTGGGGATTGAATTCCTAACATATTTTTCCTCAGTCATATTAATTCATTCTTAGTTAGTCAATTTTTCTCACGTAGTTAATTTAATAGTTTAATCTAGTTTGCATTTAGTTAGTAGATTTAATCCCATAATCACATAATCATCTTTTCTTACCTTTTTAAAGTCAACTTTAGGAATAATTAACCTACCTTCTGTCGTCAAAATGAGATCGTCCTTTTTCTCTGTGGATGCGATACCCAGAATCGCCGCTATACTCCATAAGAGTGTAGCTAAAGTTTAGGTTTTTGTATTGTGATTGGAAACCAATAACAACAACTAGCGTATTTACACGGAAGCTAGGTTTCCACCTCGATCAAAATGGCGCCGTTGTCGGGGAATTAGGTAGACTTTAGGTTAGGTTTGTTAATCCCGAATTTGACCTTAAAATAAAATAAAATAAAATCAAAAAAATAAAAATAAAAAATCCAAAAATTTGGGTGTCACGTTTTTTAATTGCCCAATTTGAAATGTCTTAATTTTACTCTTTTGGTGGCTTTAATTATTATGATAATAGTGAGGAGGAGGTGCTCAAGATTTATGAACATTATATCAATTTCACTAAAATGAGTCTCATAAATACAAGCCCAGTGCTATGGCCATCCAAATTAATCAAAATGAAAGGTTTGAAGGCGAAAGACTTGAAAAAAAGGTATTGAAAAAAAAAACGTTATTGGGAGCAAGAGTTGGATAGATTATTTGAACCCAATGAGGATTTTTCTTTCGATATTTTTGAAGTTGAATAATATTTTCAACCAAATGAGGAATCCGAGGTTCTAGAGCCAAGGAAGCCTACTTTGGAAGAACTCTCACATATTAGCAAAAATCATTTGGAAGACGTTACTGCTATAGAGTTAAAAATTAGAGCAACTAACAAGGAGCTTGATGCTTATCTCGAAATCTGAAGGGAGAGCGAGACTTGCATTTCACCTAAAAAATTTAAGGGCGAAAGCATTGAGAGTGATCCAAGTACTTTTGAATTTCAAACTCTTATAATTATTTCAAAATATATTGAGGTTGAAGATCATTCGTTTCCTTGTGTCCCCACTGTTATCGAACCATTAAAGCTATCATAGGAGTCTGATGAAAGTCTTGAGGACGTTGACCCGATTCTTGAACGAGAATGTGTGTTTGAGCTGTTTCATCTTATGGGATATTTACTTACACGCGCCACACCTCCAAGTCCAATTGAAAATTTTAGAGGAGAGGATTTTGAGGACAAGGACCCTTTGCTTAAATTATTTTCCAAGATGGACTCTTCCTTTTTGTGTGCCCCACTTCCCATATTACTTAAAAAATCCTTGGGAGGGGATTCTATTTTTCTTGGATCTCAGTTGTACTTGTGCCCCTTGACATCCAAATCCCTCACCATCCCTTTAAAATTTTTAATTGGTAATGGTCCATTCATTTCACTTTACACATGCCTTCCGTTGTTCAAACGGAATTCTTATCTTTCGGGAGGCGTACATGAAAATGAGGGTACACCGATTATCCCTCAAAGTCAAATCGTTTTTTGGGTGGACCCTCAAATTTTTCGATTTCTAGTTTATGAGTTATTAGAATTTCAAATCGTAGACTGTACAATAGTTAGCTTATTTTTTTTTTCATTAGTTTAGAGTTTTTGTTATTATTTTTGCTATGCTTGTTCTTTTTGCTATGCTTGGTTCTAACTTGTTTTGTAGATTCAATGGACTCGTATTTATCGGGGATCGCTCCATTTGGGTAATATCTTTATTTTCCTTTCGTTATGTTGTATTCTTGATTTACATTGAGGACGATTCAACATTTAAGTTAGGGGGTGTGGGATATTCTTCCCATTTATTGTTTAGTTTCATTGATTCGATCACATGTTCTTTTTCTTCAAAATAAATAAAAATTGGAATTTAAAAGTTTCAAAATTGTCACAATTTTTTTTAAAGTCACAAATTTGTAAAAATCAAGAGCACAAAGCCGAAATTGACCAAAGATGGAAATTGAAAAAAAATTGACGACTTAACGAATAAGTGTGGAGATTAACCAACACGGTGAGATTTCGAGCCTATCACTTTTTGTGAGTTTTTAAATCAATCCGAGTTAATGGTTAACTCAAATTTCTTTTTAGAATTTAAAAAAGAAGTCATTGAAGATCTCAATACCCTTGTTTTGATCAGTTATGAGAAATTGTGAGATATTGTCTCGTAAAGCGCGCTAAACAACCTCTACATTAAATAAATCTCGAAATGCATATGGTAAAATGATTAGTGATTCGGATAAATGAAGTTAGGCCCTCGTTTGTTATCCAAAACTATTAGCCATAAAAAGTTAGAAAATTTTTCCCCTTTTGCTAGGCATTTTGAGTCGAAGAATTTTTTTCTTTTGTTTGATAACCCGAAAAACTCAAATAGCTCGGAATTGTAAAAAAAAAAAAAAAATCAGAAATTAAGTCCAAACAGTGCAGTAAAAAGTGGCAAGAAAAGAAAAATAGAATGCTCAACAAAAATAGCAATAAAAAGAAAAATAAGAAAAAAAAATAGAATAAGAAGAGAAAATGAGCAATAGCCCGAAAAAATCACAAATGGACATCATAAATGAATTCTCTAATTCCGAAGTCCCCACCATCTCCTTTTACCCCTTATACCTTATAACCTGAAAAAGTCCTAACCGAGTCCAAATCGAGAAATTGGTTACCGCGTGGAGAGTTAAGGCATAAAAGATGATAAAAGAGATTACATGGCGTGAAAAAAAGGCAATGTTTCTCGTTTCCCAAGGACCGTATTGCGGTGATGAGATCTTTTCACCTAAAATATATTCGTCTTTCAATTTGTGTGCGTGAATTTGTGTCCATCATATTTACTCTTTATATCACGCATACCGAGAGAATAAGCCACATTTTCCAGTGGTTTGTCTGTGAGATCATCCCGTGAGGTTTAAAATCAAAGCGAATTTTTAAAAAGTAACGTAGTGATCAATCGGTGGAAGTTAGCGGTTCAATTTTTGGCTTCGCACACACGCACTATGATTTGAGACTCTTGAATATGAATTTGCGGTGACCATTTTTTGGGAGTTTAAATTGTAAAATTTTTAAGCATTTTGATTTTTCTTTGAGTCAATAACGAATTTTGTGGGTATATTCACTGCAAACCCTCATGAGACACCACTCGTCCTACTAGGGTAACCTAGGGGTTTAACGGTTTGTTGCATACGCTAAATGCAATCGCTTGCCCGCGAAAAAGGTATTCTATCCCAATGAAGTTTTTGAAGGGTCCTTAACTCATACTCTCATTCTTTTACATTACTCGGGACACGCAAAGTTCTAAGTTAGGGGGGTTTGATTAGGCATAAATTCTTCACATTTGTCCCCTTAATTTCGATCTTTTATGATCCCCTGTGGTGTAAATAGCTTGAATTTGTCTCATATTTATGTTACTAGCCCCTTTTGGCAAGTATTTCGTGTTGTGTGTATTTCTCATGTGTTTTACAGGTATTTCATGCAAGAAAGTGCGAAAGAGAACTCAAAACAGTGAAAGAAAGCAAGAAATGAGGATTTCAAGGGCATTTTCATAATTTTACAACCTTAGTCTGAAGGTGGTGCCAACTGGAAAGTTTAAGAGCTTTCAATTAAAAGAACAGTAGAAAAAACGACACCTCAATCCGAGCTACGGTGAAGAAGTTATGCCCATTTGAAGTTGAGAAGAAATCCAACAGAGATTCTGCCTAAATTTGCATAGTGGAGCGATCCGATTTAAATGGAAAATGGATCGATCCGGTCATTAGCCACGCTCCAGAACCATTAAAAAATCAGTCAAAAGAGTTTGATTGATTTTTATTTTGTTCTTATCTTTTAGCCAAAAGAGTTTTATGTTTTGGGGACTCTTCTAAACGACCTCTAGCCTATATATTTAGTTATTAGGACTATTTTTATTCACATTTCATTCATGTAAAAGCTCCATAATAATTAGGAACATCTAAGAGAAGAATCTATATATTTTGCACCTTTAATTCAAGAGATTTTCCAGTTTTTCTTCAATCTTTGATTTCTTCTTGCATGGTCTTGTTCTTCAATCTTGGTAACCTTTATTTCCAGTACCTTTATTATTATTTCTCATGTTTAATCCCTCTTTCCACACAACTATGAGTTCATGCAATGTAGATAACATATTTTTCACTAATTTCACCATGTTAGGCTAGATTTTTAAGAGTTGGGATGCATGAACCCAACCCGATGTGGTTTGCATGGGTATAAAATTAGTTCTCTAAATTTAATAATTGATTAGATCGTGTAGTATGGTGATCACAACCATTTTAGGAGTTTTGATCTCGTTTGCCCTAGGTAACCGGGATGCTTAAGAGTTCAACACGCGCGTAGCTAATACGACACTACTTAATGTAACACCCCGTATTTTTGGAACATTTAAAATTTAATTAATTCGGAAATTCTAAATTACTAGTGTGTTGTAATTTAATGAATTAATTATGGTAAAATAATATATAAATATTAATCTGGGATTGAATGGTTAATATTTAGGGAAACTTATTTACTAAGTGAATAGTAATAATGTAATTACGTCGTTTCGAGTATTAATGACGAGATATGTACTTATCACATCCGGAAGTCGGTATAGACTATATTGGGTGGGGGATAAGTATTTTTATAAATTAATTCGGATGCAAATTCTGAGTGTACAGTTGAGTCCGGATGGGCCGAGATAGTCGGAAAAGTGTACCCGGGGGTAGTAAACGGGTCACGGGACGTTTTTAAACATAGTCGGGCCCACTCGGGGGCATTTAGGTCACTTGGGCTTGGCCCATTAGTCAAAAAACGGGATTAGGGAAATTAACCTAATAAAAAGAAATAAGGGCATGGCTGAGCTTAATTAGAGAGAAGAATTAAAGGGTTAGAAAACCCTAACAGCAGCCAAAGCCATTTGGGGATCTCAAAAGAGCCAACAAAGGTCATCTTCAACCTTGGAACCCATCTCAAATTCAGACACTACGAAACCTAAGGCAAGTGAATAACTTGCAATAGTATTAAATCTGTCTTTCAATTCATATATGTGTGATGTAATGAATTAAAATTCGTTTTGGGGTTTCATGGCATAAACATGGGGTTTTGAAAAACAAAAGAAAATATTAATCTGATTTGCCAAAGTTTATGAGGATTTATGTAAAAATCTGATATTGGAATATTGATGTGTATCTGTTAGAATGATATCCGGATAAATTAGAACGAGTTTGATGAAGAAATTTGGGGTGTAAATGTGTTTATGGATAAAGACAGATTTTTCCCCAAAATTTTGAATCAGTAGTTTATGGACGAATTGATGATTGTTGTGGACTTTCTGGGGGATCCTAATAAGGTTTCTAATATGTACCTGTGATAAGAAGGCTTGTAATTCATGTTAGAAGAGATTAGGGTTTGAGTGAATCCGTCCATGGCTGCCCTGTCTTCGCGAAGAAGACGAAGACCTGTTCGATCGATCGATCGACGGTCTGGGGTCGATCGATCGACGGTCGGCAGAACTTGGCAGTTTCGCCAGTTAATTATATAAAAGGGGAAATTCATATAAAAATCTTATGAAATTAATTATTGAGAAATTAAATACATGAGTTTAAATCTAATTAATTGTAGATAAATTAATTAAGGTTTGAGGCACAAAATTTGGTTGAGCGAAACCGAAATGTAATAATTTAATTAGACAGAGGCTAATAAATTAGAGTCGGGGATCTCGACTCGGGTAAATTTATTTTGGGCTACGAGAGTAAGTCCAAATTTATGGTGGGGGCGACACCAAAAGTAACTTAATTAATTAAGGTGCAATTTAATTAATATTTAGAGTTGGACCATGAACTCTTAATAATTTTAATAGGCTTATGATACGGATTTACCGCACGGTCTAGCCGGGACTTTTATATTTATACGGATGTGATAGTATATATATATGGTGTGTACATTAATATCAGTGATTAGATATTTTATACTATAGTGCTATAGGGGGAGATTGCGCGTAGTGGATGAATCCCCTAGCTTGAGGAGTAGGGTGAGTATATTCCCGAGGTCATAGCGTCCATTATATGGGTGAGGGACATCTCACTTTCAGGGAAGGAATGTGACCGCCTCCAATTATTTATTTTTATCAAGTTGGTGTGAAATTCTGACTTGGGATAACTAGGCTATGTGATTGTACCTAGTGGGATAGCACTTTATAGAATTTACATTCTGTGAGTATTTTACTCGGGTGGATGCAAGTTGTTAAAAATATTACAGTATGATTGTGAATGCTGAAATATGATTATAAGTATATAATTGGATAATTAATTATATACGGGTTATTAATGAAAAATATGAGTTAATTCACATGTATAACAAGTGTAGAAGTTATATGAATTTAAAAAGGGAAATGATTTAGTTAAGTTGATGTTACTAATAACTTAAAAATCATAATCACTACATACTCAGTTAGAGTAGGGTGGGTATAAAGGAACTTTGTTAATTATCTAGTCATGAGATGAATAACTAGGTAATTTAATTAAAGCGTTAGTAGCATACATTAGAGGAGGGGTAATGAAGTCCTCAAGAGAGTGCGATACTAACTAAAATATGAAGAGCATCCATATTTATTTATTACTGCAAGTTAATCATTTGTTAAATGTTTTTCAAATGTTTTGGGTACTAACCCTTGCTATAAAAACTTTTAAAAACCCTTTTAGGTGTCCAGCCACAGGGACGCCAGCCTTGACTCAATTCCAGGGATCCGTTGCTGCAGCATATGTGGATGTTGCGGGGCTTTGATAGACGCCTCATTCTTCATTCTTAATGTAGAAATTCATGATTAGTTATTCGAGCATGTTGCTCACATTCCGTTTATTTGTATTAGACTTGTTGGGAGTTCATTCTTGTCTTTACGGGATTTATTATTTGGACCGATGGTTTATTCGGTTAATTATTTTTACTTGTGGATGATTCTCAGTTATCTGTGTTTGTTATATTGTTTTATTTTCCGCACGGGTTTTTGTTTAAATAATGAAAGATAAAAATTGGCACCAGTCTATTTTTCTCACTTAGGTGGTTAGTAATTTAATAAGACGACAGTGATGCTAAGAATGGACCAAATGAGAAACCTGTTCTAACTTGATTTAGGACTGATCACCCGGGATTAATTAGGCGGGGTGTCACAGATGGTATCAGAGCATCAGGTTCTAGTGTCCTTAGGATCTGTGCGGCTTTCTACGTTTCAGCGTAGCGTTCGGTTGTTATAGAGCCCTATTATTAGGACTGTTGATTATATTTTCCGCTTGTGAGATATCGTATTCCTGCTATTAGTTTTGTATAAATTGTGTACTTATACAGTTCAATCTATTTCAGATGCCACCAAAGAGACAGAGAGTGGAGAGCGCTGAGGCTAGAGATGAGGTAAGGGAGGCTCGCCAGGAGCCACAGATACCGCCACCACCACCCCCACCCGAGTTGGTTTCTACCACTCAGGTGGCAGTGATAGTGGCCCAAGCGGTCGAGACAGCGATGCGAGCTATGGCAACTCATTTTCCACAGACCCAGGCACCGCCTCCAATGGCTCCAGCAGTTCAGGCTCCAGTGGGACCACCGTCTTGGCAGCGAGTGAGGGAGACCTTTCAGAAGGGTCACCCACCTGAGTTCCGAGGTAGCACCAATGTGGTGGAGGCTTGTGACTGGAAGAAGAACATTCAGCGCCATCTGCGCATGTTAGAGGGTACAGAGGTGCAGAAACAGATGCTGGCTACCTTCCGCCTGTCGGGGGCAGCCTTACAGTGGTGGGAGTCCATTACCACCACTGAGGAGCGGGATTTGATGCCGATTTCTGAATTCTGGGTGCGGTTTGACCGCAAGTACTTCCCTCCAGCAGTAGAGTCTGAGATGAGAAAGAAATTCAGCGAGTTGGTACAGGGTGACAGGTCAGTGGCAGAATATGAGGAGGAGTTCACCCGTTTGGCAAACTTTGTGCCAAATGAGGTGAGCGATGAGGAGCGGAAGAAGTTAAAGTTCATGAATGGCTTAGCCTGGAGGATCAGGCAGCACTTGATTGGAAATCCGGCGTTAGTGACTTATACAGATGTCGTTAATGCCGCACTTGTACATTGCCAGGATCATCATTTCCATGCTAAGGGGAACAAGAAGGCAGGTGAGCCGAGCCAGCAGGGCAAGGCGGTTACTAGTAGTGAGACAAGTGGCACACAGCAGCAGATTATCATTCAGCAAGGGAATCAGGCTAAGAAGTTTAAGCCTGGTGGGTTCCGACCGGGAGGACAGGGGTTCAGGCAGGGGCAACCAGGCCCTAATCAGCAACAACAGGTTCCTCCGGGCCGTCAGGGCCAAGGGAACAACGGGGGAGGCCAACAGGGCCAGTAACGTCAGGGCCAGCAGGGCCAACGGCAGGGTGACGACCAGAAACGCTGTTTCGCCTGTGGCCAGCCAGGACACTTCAAGAGGGAGTGTCCGCAGAGGGGCAGAGGCCATCAGCAGGGTGCCCAGCAGGGGCAATAGGGTCAGATGCCGCCAGCAGCACCCGCTCCACCCGCCCCACAGCAGCAGGGGCAGATGCACTACGGACGTGTGTATAACGTTCGGGATGTTCCCAATCCTCCAGCACAGCAGGCGCCGCCAGCGGTTGAGGGTATGTTTTTCATTCATGGGCATGAGGGTAGCATTCTTTTTGACACGGGAGCATCACATTCATTCATTAAATCTAATTTTGCTAAACGGGCTGGGTTATTAGAGACAGCGGGTAGCCTCCGTATGAGTGTAGAGTCGCCAGTAGGCAGCGGGGCTTTGATTCACTCGATTTGTCGAGGAGTAGACATTTTGATTGGGAGGCTTAGTTTAGCAGGAAACCTCTTAGTGTTAGATATGGAGGGGTATGATGTCATCTTGGGCATGGATTGGTTGGCAGGTTACCGGGCTACGATGGATTGTTATGAGAGGACAATCGTGTTCTCCATTCCGGGACAGGAGATGTTCCTGATAACAATGCCGCTTCCTGAGGGAGGGTCGCGCACTCACTTATATTACATTGAGGAGGAAACCGCACAGGAGGTGGTAGTCCCTTTAGACTCTATTCCTGTAGTGAGGGACTTTGAGGATGTATTCCAGGAGATACCAGGATTACCACCCAGCAGAGAAATCAAATTTGTTATCGATTTGGCACCGGGGACGAGGCCGATTGCTCGGGCACCTTACCGTATGGCCCCTTCAGAGATGCGAGAATTGAGGGAACAGATTCAGCAACTACTAGGTCAGGGTTTTATTCGGCGGAGTACATCGCCATGGGGTGCGCCGGTGTTGTTTGTAAAGAAGCGAGATGGCTCACTCCGCTTGTGCGTGGATTATAGGGAGCTGAACAAGGTGACGATACGGAATAAATATCCGTTACCTCGGATTGATGATTTATTTGACCAATTGAGAGGGGCGTCTTACTTCTCCAAGGTCGACTTGAGGTCAGGGTATCATCAACTGCGGATCCGAGAGGGGGATGTTCCTAAGACCGCTTTCCTGTCGCCGTATGGATCATATGAGTTCAGGGTGATGCCCTTCGGGCTCACCAATGCACCTGCAGTGTTCATGGATCTCATGAACAGGGTTTTCAGGGAGTACCTAGATCAGTTTGTCATCGTGTTCATTGATGACATCCTAATCTACTCGCGCATCGAGGAGGAGCACGCAGAGCATCTGCACATGGTTTTACAGACACTGAGGGATCATCAGCTCTACGCCAAATTAGGGAAGTGTGGATTCTGGCTACGGGAAGTACAGTTCCTTGGTCACGTCGTGTCAGATCAGGGTATTGCAGTGGATCCGAATAAGGTGTCGGCGGTGAGGGAGTGGGGACAGCCCACGACACCGACCGAGATGCGCAGTTTTCTGGGTTTGGCCGGTTACTACAGGCGATTCATTAAGGGATTCTCTAAGATTGCAGGACCTTTGACGAATCTGACTCGGAAAGGGGTACCTTGCAAGTGGGATGATAATTGTCAATTAGCGTTCGACGAGCTAAAGGACAAGTTGACATCTGCACCCGTGCTTGCATTGCCAAAGGGAGGGCTAGAGTATCGACTTTACACAGACGCATCCTTACGGGGTCTTGGGGGTGTGCTCCAGCAGGAGGAAAGGGCTATAGCTTATGCTTACAGGAAGCTAAAGCCCCACGAGAGGAATTACCCCACTCACGACCTAGAGTTGGCAGCGGTCGTTTTTGCTTTGAGGATATGGAGGCATTATCTTCTAGGAGAGCAGTTTACTCTATTCACGGATCACAAGTCACTTCAGTATCTCTTCACACAGAAGGATCTGAATATGAGACAGAGGCGGTGGCTAGAATTCGTGAAGGACTACCAATTTGATATTCAGTATCATCCTGGTAAGGCCAATGTGGTAGCAGACGCATTGAGCCGAAGGCCGACTGGGGAGATATCGGAGGTATGGAAAGCGAAGTGGAGAGAGCTTCGATATGAGGATGACGTAGCCAAGGCTTTCATGTCAGCATTATCCATCACACCCGAGATCATTATGCGAGTTGTGAAGGCTCAGGCAGAAGATCAGATTTGCCGGGATAGGGTGGGCCAGTTGTTAGCTGAGGGAGCAGAGGGTTACTCAATTAGCTCAGAAGGAGGCCTACGCTTTAATGGGAGGTTAATGGTGCCAGAGAATGAGGATTTGAGGCACGCTGTTATGACAGAATCCCATGGTTCGAAATTTGCGGTACACCCCGGTGGGGATAAAATGTACCAAGATATGAGGAGGCAGTATTGGTGGGCAGGGATGAAACGGGACATAGCGGAGTTTGTTTCGAAATGTGCCACGTGTCAGCTTGTGAAAGTTGACCACCAGAGACCATCAGGGATGATACAGCCGTTAGAAATTCCCGTGTGGAAGTGGGAGAGCATCTCCATGGACTTCATCACAGGGTTACCTGTATCGCAGAGGGGTCACGACTCCATATGGGTTATTGTGGATCGGTTGACTAAGGTGGCCCACTTTTTACCGGTACGCACAAACTTTGAGACGATTCGTTATGCACAGCTATTCATAGCAGAGATTATTAAGATGCATGGGGTACCAATAAATATTGTATCCGACCGAGACAAAATCTTTGTTGCCCATTTTTGGCAGAGCTTTCAGGAGGCAATGGGCACGGAGTTGCGCTTGAGTACAGCGTATCACCCACGGACTGACGGACAGACTGAGAGAGTTAATCAGATGCTGGAAGACATGCTCAGAATGTGCATTTTGGACTTCGGGGGAGGATGGGAGAAATATCTTCCTTTGGTAGAGTTTGCGTATAACAACTCTTACCAATTCACGATTGGCATGGCACCGTTTGAGGCACTGTACGGGAGACCTTGTCGTTCACCCGCTTGTTGGTTAGAGGTGGGGGACAACAAACTCTTGGGATCGGAGATTGTCCAGGAGACATCTGCCAAAATAGAGTTGATTCGAGGAAGGATTCAAATAGCTCAGGACAGGCAAAAAAGTTATGCTGATGCTTCTCGAAGACATGTGGAACTAGAAGTTGGGGACCAGGTTTTAGTCCGGGTATCCCCAATGAAAGGGGTGATGAGGTTCGGAAAGAAGGGTAAGTTAGCACCGCGGTACGTAGGACCTTTCCCTATTATTGAGAGGGTGGGACCGGTGGCGTATAAGCTTGGGTTACCAGAACATCTTCAGCGGATACACGATGTATTCCATGTGGCATCGCTGAAGAAATATCGAAGGAGCGAGAGAGCCTTTTGGCACATTCCACTCGAGGAGATCGACTTACAGCCAGACATCTCGTATGAGGAGAGGCCGGTGGCTATTCTGGATCATAGTGAGCGGAAATTACGATCCAAGGTTGTTCCATTGGTTAGAGTACAGTGGGGTCATCACAATGTTGACGAGTCTACCTGGGAGCGGAAGGAGGATATGCGGGAACAATATCCAGAGCTTTTCACCGCAGGTACGATCTAATTTCGAGGACGAAATTCCTTTGTAAGGGGGGGGAGTATGTAACACCCCGTATTTTTGGAACATTTAAAATTTAATTAATTCGAAAATTCTAAATTACTAGTGTGTTGTAATTTAATGAATTAATTATGGTAAAATAATACATAAATATTAATCTGGGATTGAATGGTTAATATTTAGGGAAACTTATTTACTAAGTGAATAGTAATAATGTAATTACGTCGTTTCGAGTATTAATGACGAGATATGTACTTATCACATCCGGAAGTCGGTATAGACTATATTGGGTGGGGGATAAGTATTTTTATAAATTAATTCGGATACAAATTCTGAGTGTACAGTTGAGTCCGGATGGGCCGAAATAGTCGGAAAAGTGTACCCGGGGGTAGTAAACGGGTCACGGGACGTTTTTAAACATAGTCGGGCCCACTCGGGGGCATTTAGGTCACTTGGGCTTGGCCCATTAGTCAAAAAACGGGATTAGGGAAATTAACCTAATAAAAAGAAATAAGGGCATGGCTGAGCTTAATTAGAGAGAAGAATTAAAGGGTTAGAAAACCCTAACAGCAGCCAAAGCCATTTGGGGATCTCAAAAGAGCCAACAAAGGTCATCTTCAACCTTGGAACCCATCTCAAATTCAGACACTACGAAACCTAAGGCAAGTGAATAACTTGCAATAGTATTAAATCTGTCTTTCAATTCATATCTGTGTGATGTAATGAATTAAAATTCGTTTTGGGGTTTCATGGCATAAACATGGGGTTTTGAAAAACAAAAGAAAATATTAATCTGATTTGCCAAAGTTTATGAGGATTTATGTAAAAATCTGATATTGGAATATTGATGTGTCTCTGTTAGAATGATATCCGGATAAATTAGAACGAGTTTGATGAAGAAATTTGGGGTGTAAATGTGTTTATGGATAAAGACAGATTTTTCCCCAAAATTTTGAATCAGTAGTTTATGGACGAATTGATGATTGTTGTGGACTTTCTGGGGGATCCTAATAAGGTTTCTAATATGTACCTGTGATAAGAAGGCTTGTAATTCATGTTAGAAGAGATTAGGGTTTGAGTGAATCCGTCCATGGCTGCCCTGTCTTCGCGAAGAAGACGAAGACCTGTTCGATCGATCGATCGACGGTCTGGAGTCGATCGATCGACGGTCGGCAGAACTTGGCAGTTTCGCCAGTTAATTATATAAAAGGGGAAATTCATATAAAAATCTTATGAAATTAATTATTGAGAAATTAAATACATGAGTTTAAATCTAATTAATTGTAGATAAATTAATTAAGGTTTGAGGCAGAAAATTTGGTTGAGCGAAACCGAAATGTAATAATTTAATTAGACAGAGGCTAATAAATTAGAGTCGGGGATTTCGACTCGGGTAAATTTATTTTGGGCTACGAGAGTAAGTCCAAATTTATGGTGGGGGCGACACCAAAAGTAACTTAATTAATTAAGGTGCAATTTAATTAATATTTAGAGTTGGACCATGAACTCTTAATAATTTTAATAGGCTTATGATACGGATTTACCGCACGGTCTAGCCGGGACTTTTATATTTATACGGATGTGATAGTATATATATATGGTGTGTATATTAATATCAGTGATTAGATATTTTATACTATAGTGCTATAGGGGGAGGTTGCGCGTAGTGGATGGATCCCCTAGCTTGAGGAGTAGGGTGAGTATATTCCCGAGGTCATAGCGTCCATTATATGGGTGAGGGACATCTCACTTTCAGGGAAGGAATGTGACCGCCTCCAATTATTTATTTTTATCAAGTTGGTGTGAAATTCTGACTTGGGATAACTAGGCTATGTGATTGTACCTAGTGGGATAGCACTTTATAGAATTTACATTCTGTGAGTATTTTACTCGGGTGGATGCAAGTTGTTAAAAATATTACAGTATGATTGTGAATGCTGAAATATGATTATAAGTATATAATTGGATAATTAATTATATACGGGTTATTAATGAAAAATATGAGTTAATTCACATGTATAACAAGTGTAGAAGTTATATGAATTTAAAAAGGGAAATGATTTAGTTAAGTTGATGTTACTAATAACTTAAAAATCATAATCACTACATACTCAGTTAGAGTAGGGTGGGTATAAAGGAACTTTGTTAATTATCTAGTCATGAGATGAATAACTAGGTAATTTAATTAAAGCGTTAGTAGCATACATTAGAGGAGGGGTAATGAAGTCCTCAAGAGAGTGCGATACTAACTAAAATATGAAGAGCATGCATATTTATTTATTACTGCAAGTTAATCATTTGTTAAATGTTTTTCAAATGTTTTGGGTACTAACCCTTGCTATAAAAACTTTTAAAAACCCTTTTAGGTGTCCAGCCACAGGGACGCCAGCCTTGACTCAATTCCAGGGATCCGTTGCTGCAGCATATGTGGATGTTGCGGGGCTTTGATAGATGCCTCATTCTTCATTCTTAATGTAGAAATTCATGATTAGTTATTCGAGCATGTTTCTCACATTCCGTTTATTTGTATTAGACTTGTTGGGAGTTCATTCTTGTCTTTACGGGATTTATTATTTGGACCGATGGTTTATTCGGTTAATTATTTTTACTTGTGGATGATTCTCAGTTATCTGTGTTTGTTATATTGTTTTATTTTCCGCACGGGTTTTTGTTTAAATAATGAAAGATAAAAATTGGCACCAGTCTATTTTTCTCACTTAGGTGGTTAGTAATTTAATAAGACGACAGTGATGCTAAGAATGGACCAAATGAGAAACCTGTTCTAACTTGATTTAGGACTGATCACCCGGGATTAATTAGGCGGGGTGTCACACTTAACTTATCTCTTGATTATGAATGATACGGGCTTGAACCTCATATATGTAATGCTTGGGAGTACTAAAGACCGGGTTTGATCAATTAATTAATTTACGGCTAGTTTTGTACTGGGCAACACACTAGGGTTTGGGGGATTGAATTCCTAACCTATTTTTCCTCAGTCATTTTAATTCATTCTTAGTTAGTTAATTTTGCTCACGTAGTTAATTTAGTAGTTTAATCTAGTTTGCATTTAGTTTGTAGATTTAATCCCATAATCACATAATCATCTTTTCTTACCTTTTTAAAGTAAACTTTAGGATTAATTAACCTACCTTTTGTCGTCAAAACGAGATCGTCCTTTTCCCTGTGGATTCGATACCCAGACTCGCTGCTATACTCCAGAAGAGTGTAGTTAAAGTTTAGGTTTTTGTATCATGGTTGGAAGCCGATAACAACGAATAGCATATTTACGCGGACGCTAGGTTTCCACCTCGATCAAAATGGCGTCGTTGTCGGGGAATTAGGTAGACTTTAGGTTAGGTTGGTTAATCCCGAATTTGACATTAAAATAAAAAAAAAATCAGAAAATAAAAAAAAAATTCAAAAATATGGGTGTCACGTTTTTGAATTGTCCAATTTGAAATTTCTTACTTTAACTCTTTTGTTGGCTTTAATTCTTATGATAATAGTGAGGAGGAGGCGCTCAATATTTATGAACATTAGATCAATATCACTAAAAATGAGTGTCATAAATATAAGCCCAGTGCTATGGCCATCCAAATTTATCAAATTGAAAGGCTTGAAGACGAAAGACTTGAAAAAGAGTATCGAAAAAGAAATCGTTATTGTGAGCAAGAGTTGAATGCATTATTTGAACCCAATGAGGATTTTTCTTCTGATATTTTTGAAGTTGAAGAATATTTTCAACCAAATGAGGAATCCGAGGTTCTAGAGTCAAGGAAGCCTACTTTGGAAGAACTCTTGCTTATTAGAAAAAATCATTTGGATGACGTTACTTTTATAGAGTTAAAAATTAGAGCAAATATCAAGGAGGTTGATGCTTATCTTGAAAGCTTAAAGGAGGTCAAGACTTACGTTTCACCTAAAAATTTTAAGGGCGAAAGCATTGAGAGTGATCCAAGTACTTTTGAATTTCAACCTCTTATAATTATTTCAAAATCTACAGAGGTTGAAGATCCTTCGTTTCCTTGTGTCCCCACTATTATCGAACCACTAAAGCTATCACAGGAGTCAAATGAAAGTTTTGAGGACGTTGACCCGATTCTTGAACGAGAATGTGTGTTTGAGATGATTAATCTTATGGGCTATTCACTTACACGCGTCACACCTCTAAGTCCAATTGAAAATTTTGGAGGAGAGGATTTTGAGGACAAGGACCCTTTGCTTTAATTTTTTTCGAAGATGGACTCTTCCTTTTTGTGTGCCACATTTCTCATACTACTTGAAAAATCTTTGGGAGGGGATTCTATTTTTCTTGGATCCTAATTGTACTTGTCCCCCTTGACCTCCAAATCCCTCACCACTCCTTTAAAATTTTTAATTGGTAATGGTCCATTCCTTCCACTTTACACATGCCTTCCATTGTTCAAATGTAATTCTTATCTTCCTGGAGGCGTACATGAAAATGAGGGTACATTGATTATCCCTCAAAGTCAAATCGTGTTTTGGGTGGAACCTTCAATTTTTCGACTTCTAGTGTATGAGTTATTAGAATTTCAAATCCTAGGTTGTACAATTGTTAGCTTATTTCTTTTTTTCTTTAGTTTAGAGATTTTGTTATTACTTTTGCTATGATTGTTCTTTTTGCTATGCTTGGTTCTAACATGTTTTGTAGATTCAATGGACTCGTACTTATCGGGGATCGCTCCATTTGGGTAATATCTTTATTTTCCTTTCTTTATGTCGTGTTCTTGATTTGCATTGAGGACAATGCAACATTTAAGTTAGGGGGTGTGGGATATTCTTCCCATTTATTGTTTAGTTTCATTTATTCGATCACATGTTCTTTCTAAGTGTGTTTTTTTTAGAAAATTTCAAAAATTTCTAAAAAAATAAAAAAAAAATAAAAGACAAAAATATTTTTCTTCAAAATAAATAAAAATTGGAATTTAAAAGCTTCAAAATTATCAAAAAAAAATTTTAACTTCACAAATTTGTAAAAATCAAGAGAACAAAGCCGAAATTGACCAAAGATGGAAATTGAAAAAAATTGACGACTAAACGAATAAGTGTGGAGTTTAACCAACCCAGTGAGATTTCGAGCCTATCACTTTTCGCGAGTTTTTAAATCTATCCAAGTTAATTGTTAACACAAAGTTCTTTTTAGCATTTAAAAAAAGTCGTTGAAGATCTCAATGCCCTTGTTTTGATCAGTTATGGGAAAAGTGTGAGATATTGGCTTGAAAAGCGCGCTAAACAATCTCTAAATTAAATATATCTCGAGACGCATATGGTATAATGATTAGTGATTCAGATAAATGAAGTTAGGCCCTCGTTTGTTACCCAAAACTATTAGCATAAAAAGTTGTGAAATTTTTTCCACTTTTGCTAGCCATTTTGAGCCAAAGAAATCCCAAAAAACCCAAATAGCTCGGAATTGTGAAAATAAAAAAAAACCCAGAAATTAAGTCCAAACAGTGCAGTAAAAAGGTGCAAGAAACGAAAAATAGAATGCTAAAAAAAATAGCAATACAAAGAAAAATAAGAAAATAAATAGAAAAGGAAGAGAAAATAAGCAATAGCCTGAAAAAAATCACAAATGGACATCATAAATGAATTCTCCAATTTCGAAGTCCCCACCATCTCCTTTTATCCCTTATACCTTATAACCCGAAAAAATCCTAATCGAGTCCAAATTGCGAATTTGGTTACCACGTGGAGATTTAAGGCATAAAAGGTAATAAAAGATATTACATGGCGTGAAAAAAAGGCAATGTTTCTCGTTTCCCAAGGACCGTATTGCGGTGATGAGATCTTTTCACCTAAAATAGTTTCGTCTTTCAATTTGTGTGCGTGAATTTGTGTCCATCATATTTACTCTTTATATCACGCATACCGAGAGAATAAGCCACATTTTTGAGTGATTCGTTTGTGAGAGCATCCCGTGAGGTTTTGAAATCAAAGCGAATTTTCAGAAAGTAACGTAGTGATCAATCGGTGGAAGTTGGCGGTTCGATTTTTGGCTTCGCACACATGTACTATGATTTGAGACTCTTGAATATGAATTTGCGGTGATCATTTTTGGGGAGTTTAAATTGTACAATTTTTAAGTATTTTGATATTTCTTTGAGTCAATAACGAATTTTGTGGGTATATTCACTGCAAACCCTCACGAGGCACCACTCGTCCTACTAGGGTAACCTAAGGGTTTAACGACTTGTTGCATACGCTGAATTCAATCGTTTGCCCGCAAAAAAGGTATTTTATCCCAATGAAGTTTTTTAAGGGTCCTTAACTCATACTCTCATTATTTTACATTGCCCGGGATACGCAGAGTTCTAAGTTAGGGGAGTTTAATTAGGCATAAATTCTTCACATTTGTCCCCTTAATTTCTGTCTTTTTACGATCCCGTGTGGTGTAAATAGCTTGGATTTGTCTCATATTTATGCTACTAACCCCTTTTGGCAAGTATTTCGTATTTTGTTTATTTCTCGTGTGTTTTACAAGTATTTCATGCAAGAAAGTGCGAAAGAGAACTCAAAACAGTGAAAGAAAGCAAGAAATGGGGAGTTCAAGGGCATTTTCAAAAATTTACATCCCTAGTGCGGAGGTGGGGCCAACTGGAAAGTTGAAGAGCTTTCAATTAAAAGAACACTGAAAAAATGGCACCTCAATCCGAGTTATGGTGAAGAAGTTATGCTCATTTGAAGTTGAGAAGAAATCGAGGAGAGATTCTGCCTAAATTTGCATAGCGAACCGATCCGGTCATTAGCCACGCTCTAGAACCGTTAAGAAAATTAGTCAAAAGAGTTTTATTGATTTTTATTTTGTCCTTATCTTTTAGCCAAAAGATTTTTATGTTTTAGGGACTTTTCTAAATGACCTCTATATTTAGTCATTAGGACTCTTTTTATTCAGATTTCATTCATATAAAAGATCCATAATAATTAGGAACATCTATGAGAAGAATTTACATATTTTGCACCTTTAATTCAAGAGCTTTTCGAGTTTTTCTTCAATCTTTGATTTCTTCTTGCATGGGCTTGTTCTTCAATCTTGGTAACCTTTATTTCCAGTACCTTTATTATTATTTCTCATGTTTAATCTCTCTTTCCACACAATTATGAGTTCACGCAACGTAGATAATGTAGTTTTCACTAATTGCACCATGTTAGGCTAGATTTTTAAGGGTTGGGATGCATGAACCCAAGGGTATAAAATTAGTTCTCTAAATTTAATAATGGATTAGATCGTGTACTATGGTGATTGCAACCGTTGTAGAACTCTCGATCTCGTTTGCCCTAGGTAACCGGGATGCTTAAGAGTGAAACGCGCGCGTAGCTAATACGACACTGCTTTACTCATCTCTTGATTATGTATGATGCGGGCTTGAACCTCATATATGTAATGCTTGGGAGTACTAAAGACCGAGTTTGATCAATTAATTAATTTACGACTAGTTTTGTACTGGGCAACACACTAGGATTTGGGGGATTGAATTCCTAATCTATTTTTCCTCAGTCATATTAATTCATTCTTAGTTAATTAATTTTGCTCATGTAGTTAATTTAGTAGTTTAATCTATTTCGCATTTAGTTAGTAGATTTAATCCCATAATCACATAATCATCTTTTCTTACCTTTTTAAAGTCAACTTTAGGATTAATTAACCTACCTTCTGTCTTCAAAATGAGATCGTCCTTTTTCCCTGTGGATTCGATACCCAGACTCGCCGCTATACTCCATAAGAGTGTAGTTAAGGTTTAGGTTTTTGTATTGCGGTTGGAAGCCGATAACAACGACTAGCGTATTTATACTGATGCACGGTTTCCACCTCGATCAATGAGTGCTCTTAAAGAGGCGAGAACTCCAAAAGAATCCAAGCTCTGGTATAAGTACCATGTTAAATGTCCGGCATATTGCCATAATCTTTTATCGAGAGTTAATGAATGGATTCCGACCGATGTTATTCCTCCGTAACTCTTGGATCAGGATCTCGATGAAGATGTCGAAAAATTTTCTCCAAAGCCAAACGGTGTTCGGAGGGCAGCTGTAGCAGAATATTTTGCTTGACGTCCTAACCCCTATTAGGCTTTTGTGTATCTCTTTTTGGTCATGTGATTGTAAACTTGTATTCTAAATAAAGAACTCTCTTACGTTTTGAGCGTGTGCTGACTAAACATATTTTGATTTTACATGCTCTTAGGTTACTTAACACTTTTATTGACCAAAATGATATTTCTTGACCGATTGTAGGCTTTAGGCAGACTCAAACTTAAGTTTAAATCATTTTGGGATTTTTATAATCGACTAAATGATGTTTAAGTGTGGGCGTTCGATCTTTCATATGTTTGAACATTCTCCCAACCAATATGCCTGAGCAATATTATTCCATCCACTTTACCTTTTAGGCCGTGTTGTCTCACTTCTTTAGGCCTAAGTGAGATGATGGCGAGAATGTACTTGGTTATTGGGCAATCCACCCGAGCAGTTTTTTTTACGACCAACAGATGTTGACGACCAAACAAAGTTGGCTTTATTATCTAAGGATCCCCAATAGGGCTTTTGTTATTGCCGAGGAAACTCATGAGGCCTCGTGTGTTAACAACAAGGGCCTGGGGGTAATTCGAAGTGTTTGTATTTAACTTGCTAACCCTTTTTGTCAAACATTTCAGACATATAGATAGGCGTTATCATTGGAAAAAGTGCAAATTAATGAGATATAATTAAGATGAGTTAAGCAGCTAATGTAAACTTTATGGATAGATGGGCCAATCCGGCCTTTTTCATGTAAATTGTCTTATCAAGCAACAAAAAAACAAAAAATTCTGCTAAAAAAGAAGATCTAAAAGTAGAACTTCTTGAGGTTGGCTGCGTTTTATGCTCTTGGTATCTCCCTGCCCTCCAGCGTTTCTCGATGATATGATCCCTGAAAATCATCTCTGATCACTCTGAATGGTCCTTTCCAGTTTGGTCTTTGTTTTCCATCTGATGGTTTTACAGCACTACCGAGGACTTTTCACAGGACATAGTCTCCTATTGAAAACTTCCTTAGATTGACCCTTTTGTTGTACTGCTTGGCTAGTTGTTATTGGTAGAAGGCCAACTTGATCAAGGCTAGCTCTCGTCGCTTATCTGCTAGGTCAAGTTAAGTGAGTAAGGCTTCATAATTGAAGCATTGGTCGACCAGTGTGGTTCTCATAGTAGGGAGGCCTGGTTCCAAAGGGATGACAACATCTATGCCATAAGTGAGGGAAAAGGGTATTTCCTCAATTGGTTTCCTAGGTGTTGTGCAATAGGCCCATTGAACATGAGGGAGTTCATCCACCCAAGCACCCTTCACTTTTTCCAATCATTTTTCATCCCATCGATCATGGTTTTGTTGGAAGCCTCCCTTGCCCATTTCTTTGTGGATACACCACAGAACTAAAGTGGTGCTTGATGCAGTGTTCATCGCAGAAAGCTTGGAAGAAACCATTTTTGAATTGTGTAACGTTGTCGGTGATGATTGTTCTTTGTATTCCAAAGTGAGTTATGATGTTCCTTCATATGAACTTGGTCACGTCAGAGTCTCGGATGTTCATTAATGGTTCTGTCTCAACCCATTTAGTGAAGTAATTAGTGGCAACCAATAGGTACTTGCAATTTCCAGATGCAGTAGGTAGCGGTCCGACGATGTCTAATCACTACTAGGTGAATGGCCATGGACTGGTAAGTGACTTTAGGTCGCTAGCGGGCTGGTGAACCATGGGTGAGTGCTTTTGGCACTTTTCACATTTATGAACATATGTGCCAACATCTTTCTGCATGTGAGGCCACTAATATCTTTCCTTGATGACTTGAAAGGCTAGCGATCTCCACCTGCTCGACTTTCGCATATGCCTTCGTGAAGTTCGCTAAGTATTTGGTCGGCATCTTGTGGGTGAATGCACTAGAGGTAGGGCCCTGTGAATGACTTCTTATAGAGTTTACCTTCAGGACTAAGGTAGAAATGAGCAACTTTGACTTTGATTTAATGGGCTAACTTCTTATCGTCTGGAAGAACATCGCTCCGTAGATAATTGATGATGGGGTGCATCCAACTTTGGGCTTTATTTATGAGGAGGACTGCTTGGCTATGACTATTTGATTGATACTAGGCTGTGCGAGGAACTCAATATGTATTGTCCTTTTTAGGTCCGAGTCAATTGCTGAGCTTAGTGCTGCTAAGACATCAACATGACTATTCTGTCCTCACGGGAACTGTTGAATCTCCACCCGCTCAAAGTTTCCCATGAGTCATATTACTGTGCCAAGGTATGCTACCATTCGATCGTCTTTGGCGTTAAAGTCTCCGTTTACCTACTTGGAGACTAGTTTAGAATCACCGAATAAGTTTAGGCATCATGCCCCCAGTAGTTTGGCTTTTCGTAAATCGATGATCAACGATTCATACTCAGCTTCGTTATTGAAGCTTCAAATCCCAGCCTAATTCCCTGCTTGATTATTGTGTCTGTAGGGGTATCGATAACAATCCATACTCCCCCCCTTAGAATTTGAGGCTCCATTAACATACAGTTACATCACATGTGAGTAATTACTCTTCGTTTAGCTGATCTGCTGGGCGATCCCCTGTGAACTCAGTAATAAAATCTGTTAGGATCTGTCCTTTGATTGTCGTTCTAGGCTGGAAGTGGATGTCGAATCTCCTGAGCTCAATCGACCACTTCGAAAGACGCCTAGAGAGGTCAGCTTTTCATAGAACGACCTTGAGTGAGTAAGAGGTGATTACTGTCATGGAATGAGCTTCAAAGTAGTGCTTCAACTTCCTCGAAATGATCATTAGGGAATATGAGAGATTTTCTAGAGGCAAGTACTGTTGTTCAGCATCTAGTAGCGTCTTGCTGGCATTGTAAACTGGATGCTATTCTCCCTTCATTTCACAAACTAAGGCAGAGCTCACAGCATAGTCTGATACTGCGAGGTAAAGGTACATTTATCTTTTATCGTCTGGAATTAACAACAGTGGGGGATTACTAAGGTAAGACTTGACCTCTTCCAAAGCTTATGAGCAGTCTTCAATCCATAGTAGGCCTTTGCCTTTTTTTAAGAGATGGAAGAATGGTCGACAACGCTCCGAAGACTTGAAAATGAAGCGATTGAGCACAATGAGCATTTCAAAAAGCTTTTGAATATCTCTTAGTGTCTGAGGAGGCTGGACCTTGGTGATAGCATCAATTTGATCTGGGTTGGCCTCAATTCCCCTTTTACTCACTAGGTAGCCTAAGAATTTTCTTGACTGTATCTCGAATGAACATTTACTTGCATTAAACTTCATCCGATAATTACTGAGGATTTTTAAGGTTGCTAATAGGTTTGAGAGGTTATCGACCTTATTCTTACTTTTGACGAGTATGTCGTCGATGTACACTTCCATCGTTTCTCCCATCTGTTTGCTAAACATCTTGGTTACCAATATTTGGTAAGTTGCCCCATCATTTTTGAGGCCGAAAGGCATGACCTTATAGTAGTACAAACCAACTGAGGTTATAAAGGAGGTTTTATCTTAGTCAGGGTCGTATAGGGGCATGTGATGATATCTTGAGTAAGTATCAAGGAAGCTCATCCTTTCGTGAGTTTCTGTGGCGTCGACCAACTGATCTATCTTCAGGAGAGGGAAGCTACCCTTAAGACATTCCCGATTAAGGTCGGTAAAATTGATGCACACCCTCCAACTGCCATTGCTTTTGGGTACTACCACTGTTTTGGATAACCATACAGTGAATTAAACTTCCCTGATGGATCTTACATCTAGTAGCTTTCATACCTCTTTCTTTACTGCCTAGGCCTTTTCGGGGGACGTTTGGCGAGCCTTTTAAGTGATGGGCTTAAAAGTAGGATCGACATGTTGGCGGTGGAATGCCAAGCTGGGGTCAATCCCAAGCAACTCGTAAGGCTCCCATGTAAAAAACATTTATGTTTCTTTTAAGGAGTGCAACTAATTCTCTTTTCTCCTGATCGGTAAGATCAGATCCAATCAAAAACTTCCTTTTTGTCAAGTTGTTATCGACTACAACTTCTTCCAAGCTTTCAACAACACTGTCTGTGGGGTGGACCCTGGTCTCTTCCATCCTTGGTTGATCATACCGTTGTTGATATTTAAAGAGAACAACCCATTCCCGGACTTTCTCATGGGCGTTCTTGGGTTTCTTATTTTTCTCTTTGCTTGGGCGGATGACTGCGATGAAATATTTTTGGGTTGTAGCCTGGTCGCCGCGAATTTTAACCACTCCACGATCTGTAATGCATTTCATCTTTTGATGATAAGTGGAACAACCCTCATGGCGTGGAGCTATCCTTTACCCAAAATAGCATGGTATAGGAACTCGATGTCCACAACTAAGAACTCGATTAACTTTGAGATGTTCCCTGCCCTGACTGGCAAGGTGATCTTTCCCAACAACGTGGTCCGACTAATGGAACGGTGGCTTCTTTTAGGTAGATGACATACAATTTCAGCTTATGGAACAGGTCCAAATACATCACTTCAATTGAACTCCCCAGGTTTACTAATAAGTTGTAGATATCCCAATTAGTAATCCTGAGCGTGATTACTAATGCGTCATGATGGGGGGTCCTTACCCCGACCAAGTCCTCTTCGGTGAACATGATGTGCTTCGTGTAATCAACATCTTCTGGTTATCGACGCTTTCCAACATGAGTTTTAGCTTGATCGATATGAAAAGCTTCCATCTCGGTAGTCACCTTTTTGAGTTCCATTTTCACGTTGTTACCCTGAATCTATTTGAGGTCTGACGCCCCATAAATGACTGCAAACTCGTGTCCTGTATCATTATCGAGGACATTATCTGGATTCTGGTCGCCATTGGCTGCAACCTTATCTATCTTCTTATCAACTTACTTGTTAAGGTGCCCTGCCTGAACTAGCTCTGCTAGATGTGACTCCAGAGCTTTGCAATTCTCGGTTCGGTGACCACCCTCCTTGTGGAATGTGCACCTCAGTGTGTTGTTCTCTTGATTGGATAGCCCTCTATATTTTTGGGCCATCTGATGAAGGGCTCATCCTTTATTTTGCTGAGAATTTTGTAAATGGGTTCCTTGAAGACTATGCTAACAACCTGGAATGCCTTGGAGGGGTCATTCTTACTTCCACCTTTAGATCCATTCTTACCTTCGTTCTTGCTTCCCTTTTTTCAGGTGTCGTTCTTCTCTGTCCCCATGTTCATCTTTGCTCAACCATTGTCTCCCCCATTATAATGGATCACGTCTTCGACCTTGACGTACTTCTTAATATGGGCCATGAGATCATCGATGTATATGGCTTCCTTCTTGGTGAGATATTGGTGCAACAGAGAGGTGATCGGAAGGTCAATTTTGAAGGATGCTACGACAACTTGCTCCGAGCAGTCCTCGATCTTATTAAAGATCTCCCAGTATCTTTTGGCGTAATCTCTGAGGTTTTTCTGAGGCTTTTTCTTCATAGTAAGCAGTGCATCCATCCGATGTGAAAGCCTCTTTCAGGGCTGTGAAATTCATGATTGACCTGTAGGGGAGCCTCTCAAACCACTTCTGTGCTACATCGTGTAGGCTAGAAGGTAATATTTTACACATTAATGCATCATTGTGGCTCCATAAGGTCATTGCCTGCCGATACTACGTGACATGGTCTATAGGATCTGTTTTCCCATCGTAGACCTTGAACCTGGGGACAACAAATTTCTTGGGGGTCTCGTCATATTCAATTTCCCTTGAAAAGGTGGTCTTCATCTAAGAGTTTAGATATTTTGTAGTAAGCTCCCTAGTCGATCTGGCTTCTCGGTGCGCCAGATGTTCGTCCATCTCCCTACAAACCAGAATCCTCAAATCCTCACTTGGTCGACCATTGTTCCTGTGGTGCCTCTCCTGGTGGCCACGCTCTGATCTATCACGTTCAGTTATCTCCTGGTCACGCCTTGTACTCCTTCCTCGACTAGGGGAGCCCCCTCCTGAGGGCTGGGAGTTTTGTCTCTACACCGCCTTGTGTTTCTCAGGAGATTCCTGTCCATTGTTTCAAGTCGCCTCTTTAGGCGAGCATTTTCTTCTTCTTAGCAACTAATTGCCTCTTCCTGTTCTATAAGTCGGGCTTCATAGGCATCGACCAATAGAGAAATCTGAGTGGACCTAGGAGGCCCATGGCTCTCTTTTGAAGATTGCCTTTCTTATCGAAACTTTGGGTTTGTATGTTGGCGAATTTCAAACCTAACCCTAAGAGGGGCAAGCTCCTCCTAAACTTCACCGGCTTGTGGAATGTTGCTGCTGTGGTGAGACATTGCTGGCTTTCTGGTAATGAATGCTTTCGTAGGAACACAAGTCGATTCCCATAGACGACGCTAATAATTATGGGAGCCTAGTTTTTACAAGTTCATGAGAGTAGCCAACCAAGATAACTTGAGTTATTTGGTCCAACCCAAATCATAACTTAATTTCTACACGGGCAATTTATTTAGAGGAGGATACTCACAGATGTGGTCAAATTAGGTGCCAAGAATCTCGATCAAGATATTCAAGCACCTCATGGCTAATCCACGAGCTATGATGGAGTTCCTTAAACAATTCAAACTTTGTAAAAGATATATCTATAAATTGTACACCCTGACCCGGGGCAAAGAGATAAAAAATTGTAATAGTTGAGAGGCACTTAATAAGAACAAGTAACCTCTTCGTGGGCGTAGATAAGTTTCTGAACCACGTACATCGTTGTTGTGTGTGATTCCATTTACTTTTTGCCATTTATGATTGTTTTTGTAGATCCTTTATTGTGAATTTTTCTGCACTCACACCCTTTATGGGATTGACTGATATCAATCATTTTATCCACAATAATATAACCATGGCTATTGTAAAATTTTAGAACCATTATTATAACGACAAGAATAGAAAATATATCGTAAGCACAACATAGTTTGAGAATTTTAACCTAATGAGTTGTGAGTGTTGATTATGTTCAGACTGATGAGAACAGAACTTGACTTATCCTTTGACGAAAGGACTAGTGCAATAAAAGATGTTTAACACCTAAAAATGGATTGGACTAAAGCCCATTGATAGTTGAATTACTTGTGGTAGTAACCCAACCTATAGACCGGAGATTCTAAGAAATAGGTTGAAAGGATGATAACAAGTCACAAATGATATAAGTTGGATCATGTTAATTATTATATATAGGGGTTTACTCCAAGTTACAAATGATACGTGCTGGCTTAAGGACTACACCCAAGTAAGGTTGTGTGTGGAATGTTGTGAGAGATAGAGTTAAAAACTACAGTTACTCTAGTATATTCTAAATCATCTTCACTACATAACGGTACAAGTCCAAAGACACCTTTAATTATGCACAATTTTATGAATTATTTCTTGGTAAAAATAATTTTTAAACTTAAGTAGGATATTGTTACCGATGAGTGTGTTTTTAAAATCCAAGTGAGGGATTATTGCCAGTTTGTATTTTAAATAAAAAGTGGGAGACAAACTTTTCAACCCACTATCCCTACTTATATTTGTCCACTTAATTCTCTACTTTCGGCTCATAATTATTTATACCCTTGAGCTATTGGTAGGATCTTTTAGCTTAGTTTTATGGGAGGCTGAACAAAGAAATCGAAAGCCTTTTTTCGTTTTCCATCACATACTCGAAAAAAACCTCTCCCCCTCTCTCTCTCTTAGAAAATATAACAAACTGAGTTTTCTTTGCTAGGAAAAGATTTGCTCTCAGCAAATTTCTCTCACAAATAAAATGTTTCTTCCCCCAGTTGTAATACTGTGATATTAAGCAATTAATTCTGAATGAGTGTTAGTATACCATATAATATAGTGCATAGTTATATGAGACAGTGTTGATTCTGGACTTGTTTTATCCTGAGCACGACGTGACTGTACACTACCTGCACAAAGAGAGTAGAGGTGCGAAATGTCATAAAGAGAGCGACCTAGTCTGCGACTCAATCCAAGAATCATTTATTACAGATTTTATATACATTTGAAGTAATATTGATTATCATTTATTGTGCAATATATATTTGGATTCAATACCATTCGATTTATATTTGCGATAATCGTATGAGGTAACAATATAATTTTGAGTAGTAAATTAAAATAAAAAATTTATTTTGAGTATTCGATTTCTCCATAAAACTCTCTGCTGCAATTTAATTACAATATCTAAATTGTCCCAATACCCCCCCGCCAACATATACGCAGAGAGTAATTTCTATTTCTCAAGCGTTGTTTGGGGTCGAGGGAACAATCAGATGTGTGCGCAAGCTGGCTCGAGATGAAAAACCAATTATATAAAAAAAGTAGAGTATCAATATTTCTGTAAAATCTAGCCTACTTTTTTAATAATACATTGATAACCATCATGAGTATTTTTCGTAGGTCAAGAACCAACGGTAACTGATAAATCCTCTATATGGAGACTTTAATGGTTTAATGAAACTGTAATTTGAACAACTCTTTTTTTTTTTTTTTTTTATAATTTGATGTTAATTGTGAGTATGATTTCATTAATCTTGTTAAATTAAAATAGTAAAAAAAATATCTTTCGACTTAATTTTTTATGACGTTTAAACAATTCAGTGGACCTAAAGAAAAAAATCAACTCAAAATAACCTTTTTTGCTATTTTTAAAAAAAATCGGTCAAACTTTCGCAGCTTTTAAAAAGCTTCGAAAGTTTGACCGATTTTTTAAAATAGCAAAAAAGGTTTTTTGAGTTGCGAAAATTTGACCCATTTTTTTTTAAAATAGCAAAAAAGTTATTTTAAGTTGATTTTTTTATAAAAGTCCCTTGACATGTTTAAATACCACAAAAAAATTCAACTCAAAATTATTTTTTTTAATATTAAAAAAAATAATTTGCGCCAGCCGTATGTATATTTGGTATATATGAGATCCTCTCTCTAGAGAAAGAGAGAGAAATAATGATAGGCTTATCGGTATTTAGTATTAGGTTAGTATGGGTACCGCTTTATTTGCTTTATATGACTTGTACCTGGAGGACCCACACCATAGTACAAGCAAATAAAACGGTACCCATACTAATCTGATACTAAATACCGATAAGCCTATCATTATTTCTCTCTCTCTCTCTCTCTCCCTATATATATATATATATATATATATATATATATATATATATATATAGTATTGCTCTTATACGGACTGTTTCTCATTTTAACACTGCGGATCGGACATGTGTCACTTGGCGGTGAGCGCAAAAAAGAGAGAGAACGCCTATAATTTAGCTGATAATTTCTGAGCTCACCACCAGGCGATACATATCCGGTCCGCACTGTTAAAATGCGGAACAGTCTGCACAGGTGCAATAATATATATATATATATATATATATATATGAGAGAGAGAGAACGTTTATAATTTAGCCGATAATTTCTGGGCTCACCACCAGGCGACACATGTACGGTCCGCACTGTTAAAATGCGGGACAGTCGACACATGACCGTGAGAGTCTCCTGTACATACCAAACGGTACATACCAATTTTTTAAAATAGTATAAAAAATTTAGTTTTGGCTGAACTTTTTTATATGATGTTTAAACATTATTTTGGCTGAACTTTTTTATATGATGTTTAAACATTTCAGTAGACCGATACAAAAAAAATCAGCTCAAAATAATATTTTTTGCTATTTTAAAAAACAGTCAAACTTTCCCAGCTTTTAAAAAAGTTTAACCGATTTTTTAAAATAGCAAAAAAAAATTAACCGATTTTTTTTTATATGGCTTTCCCGAAATGTTTAAATACCACATAAAAAACTAAACTCAAAATCATTTATAAAATGGCTCCGTGCCAGCGGTATATATACCGTTAGTATGCACCGTTTTGTACGTACAAGAGCGTGACTCATTATATATATATGTATGAACATTAAAAGAAGAAATTTTCCCTATTAGTAAACAAAGAGTTAACCTATTATTAAACAATAACATAAATCGGTAACATAAATAGTCATATTCACCACGAACCTTGTTTGAAATATCCCACAATTGGTTTTCTTAAAACAAAAAACTAATGTTATAGAAACAAACGGGTAGATTCGTAGATGTGAATATTCAAATTTAGAACATAAAAGCAGTGAGTATGGACTGAAAGTTGTTAGAAATAGATGAGGCCATAATTTGATATTTTATTTTGTTGAATTGCCACTGAAAAGGTGAAGTGGGACATACAATCATAAAAAATCAGCTAAAAACTTAATGCACCAAACATATTAAGTGTAGAGCATATATCCAAAGCTCTCTTAATAATACATCTTGGTGGATGTCGCCCCCACTATACTTATTATTACAATTATTTTCTTTTTTTGGACTAGGATAGGCCGATAGTGACATAAGCTCCCTAAACAATTCCTTGTGGGGAGAGGCCAAGGGTTTAATGTTTCATAAACTAAAATATACTGAATAACCATAATATCTAAAAAAAAAAATGAATTTATACAGATACAATCAAATATTGAATAACTTAGAAATCTAGCTCAAACACATACTAACACACATATATTTGTGAAATAAAATTTTATGAAATTGATATATATTAATTAGTTGGGACCAATGTAGACATAACTTCATTGACTAAGTGAAACCCCTAGATTTTATTATTATATATAGGATGACTCAAACTAGTACATGGTCATTGCACATATAGTGATACTAGCCTAGCTCACCAAACCCTCGATAGAAGAAATACATTAGGAGCAATAAAGCTAAAAGTACTATTGTTACATAAGTAAGCTCCTAATTATGGCTGCTTGAGCACTGTTGCTGTCTGTGGACTCCAAAAGCTCAGACAATCTCTCACTTAGGTCATCCACTTCTCTGTGTAAGCTTCTAATATAGTTACAAGTCTCCTGCAACACATTTGATGCTGAAACCTGCCCAAAATATTTAAAATTTTAGAAAACAAATAAAATCAATATATATTTTTTATCAAAAAATTTCAGCCTATAAAATGTGCGTGGGATGAAGATAAATAGGAAAGAGTTGAGACCCACACAAAATGAAGTGTGCATGAGGTTGTGGGTGTGAGCAAACACTTATCTACGTAGCCAAAGGCAAATGAAACTTAGCCACACAAAATGTGATAGAAGAGAGCAAAATAAAATTACCTTGTCCGAACGCCTACTATTGCGAATCTCAGGAATAAGTTGTTGCAACTTGGAGACGAGATCAGCAATCTGGTCATCAGTTATCCGGGAAACTCCTGATTGCCTCGAACGAGATCTTCTGCTAGACATTGTCAGAGACTATTAATGCAAATAAATATATACCTATTGCAATCAAACCCAGATGGACAAATGAGAGTGTTTTGTCAGTGAAGTAATAAGTTACTTGATGTGGATATGGAAACAATAGAGAGAGAGGTATGAGAAAAAATATGCGAGAAACAAGTAAAGGAGGTGATGAAGAGTTGTGCATGGAAGAAAGCAGTGGGCTACGCGTGTTTTTAAATAGAGTTTGAGAGGGGGTGTAGAGAGAGGGAATCAATCAATGAATCAAATGAGATAGATACACCATACTGTCCTTCTCTGTGTGTCCCCAAACTGGGGTTAGAGTTCAAGTGGGTTAAGGGAAATGTGCTTGTTTATCACCCAACTTTGCGGGCCTCTTTGTGTCAGTCACAGCACGCAAGCCCATGTTATCTTATTATCTCTTTGTCATTTAAATAATTTACAACACTACAGAAAGATTAGTACCAGATGTATAATATATACATAACTTTTAATAAATATACATCCACAATAAAAAAATGACTTCTTCACTTTCACCTATTTACTAGGACTACCTGAGCAAGGAACTGGAATATGTTCACCATTTAATCAAATGGACAAATTTCGGGGTCAGTCCCTATGTGCACGTTGGTTTTTGCAATTAAAGTATTCTAAAAAAAATAATGATACGAGTCTTAAAAATATTTTTTAAAATATCTGTCAAAATGTATTATGTGCTTTTATCTTGCGCTATGTTATAATTATTTAAAAAATAATTTTACATAATGTGCTCCATAATTATAATAAAAATTATAATTATATATGCGGTAAGGACAGGCATTAAGAATAAAATAATCGCAAGGACAAAGTTTCAATATACATTTAGTAGGACGCAAATACTGATATATCGCTATCATATTTACTATTTTTAGGTTCCTAAGGGCACGTGTTATCATTTTCCTTATATTAATACAAAGAGTCACTTTGGTTAATGAAAGGGTGCTTTACTCAAAATGACTATCGGGTATCTACATTGATGGACGGTTAAAATTAAGTGGTTGTTGGAGATTTGAGTCATATCCCAGCATATAAATAAGTGAATAATCTTCAATCATTAAGACATATAAAGACAACACAATGAAATAATAGTATAACGGAGAGAAATCTAAATACTCAAGTTTATGTTAATTTTCGAAATATTAGTTTGGCTATAAAAGAAGATCCAACTGTTGGAATGCGTTCAAAATTGGAATATGTTCTTGTAGTATACAAGAGAAAGACGTGGTTCGAAAATTCAGTCCCATCGGACATCGCTAACGTCGACTGCTCCGTCAATCTTTTCATTTGTGACATGATTGAGGTATGTGATTATAATATCGTTTTATGTTCCGCATAATAATCGTATGTGATAATCATGTTCATCTAAGATCCTAACGTTAAATGTATAATACATAATGTTTTGTATTTTTTAATAACAAATAACATGTAAAATTAGATATTCGTGTGTTAAATTTATAAATCCATATAAAATTGTTGATTACATGTTTTTTAATTTTGTTTACATGTGGAATCAGAGTATAGATTTTTGATCTCATGATTGTCTATTAAGATGTTTTGCCTACAAGAATTAGGGTAAAAAAAAAAAGGTGAATTGATGAAATTCTGTTCAGGGAAATTTTCAGCGACATATTTTTTTTCTTGCTTGGAATATTACGAAATTCACAAGGTCACTTGGAAACATCGAAATAAACGAAACCCATTGTTTTCAATGGGCACCACCCTATCTCGGTGATTTGACATCGTTTAGACCCTTAAAAACATATTTTTGTCATTTTTGGTAATAATGTTAACGCTAATAACTCTTGCTTAAATATTGATTTTACGATTCTGTGAATTGGACAGTGATCCTGAAGAGATTATTTATGTTATTGTAGTAATAACTCAATTTTTTTTATTTTTGAAACAATAAATTAATTTTCCATATTTTATGATATAAATCACTACATATAATTTTTCTCATTAAATGGTTGCTATAATATTCATGTTATGTATTATTTGGTATTGACTAAAAGGTTCAATATAATGTTTTGAATATTAGATGTATGATTAGGGGTTTGACAATAACAGTTTCGGTAAATTGAATTATTGTGTATAATCTATATTTGGTTGTCAAAAATTCCTAATATAATTATGAATTAATATTGCGACACTAATATTTATATGATGTTATATTAGGAAGACATCAAAGTGTCTTAACTTATAGTTGTAAATATTAGATTATTGTGTATGCATCTATATTTGGACCTTTGATTATCCATTAAGTTTTGCACATAATATTTTATTTTGGGGTATTGATTTTTATATACATTAATTATTATGTATGTGCATGTATATTCCATGAAAGTAAATTTTTTGTACACTCTATGAATTAAATATTTAAGCACAGTTAATGATAAATCAATTTAGAATATCTGTGAATGCAACCAACCGAATTAATTGGTATATCTGTATAATCACATAAAAGAAAATTTCATAAGATGAGATTTTGAGTACAAAATTTTTAGGATCAAATTAGAATTGGTTATGGTTCCCTTATTGTGATTTTCTTTTGTGACAATTTTAATTATGTTTTTAAAGTTGCTTATTTTATAAAACTGAATATTGTGAGACATTTTTAGTAACAGCTTTCTTATACCTCTAATAAATAATAATTGAGATTAAACTTATCGACTTACCTGTGATTGATTGATTTTTTTACGTAAATCCATTTTTTAGTTATGAACATTGTTTTGACTATTTGAGCACGTTTAAGCGCTCAAAACCTTAAATTTGTCATATCTGGTAATAAAGTTGACAACTATTTTTTTCTCCATTTTTTTTAAATTTCCCTTATTGGAGATAATTTAAAGAGTTTTCTTAACTCTTTTATAGTGATTACTCAAATTTTCCATTATTGAAAATTATGAATTTCTCCATTTTATGTGTTTTAATAAATACATCTTATTTAGATGTCATAATTGTTTCGGTATATACCAAATATTGTTATGACTATTATAGTTCTGGTTAAGATTTTTATATTAATATTTACATTATGTAGCTTAGGTGTCCATTAAAATGTCCTAGTCTATAATTGAAAATATTAAATTACTATGTATAACTTTGGGTTTCAGTAGATCTAAATAAAATTACGAATGTTAGAATGTTGATGCAATGATGATGTGGCTTGTTCATTGTAAGATTGACCAAAAGGATAATTTTGATTATCAAATGAACATTAATGAGTAAATTTTTTTTCTGCATCAACCTAACCTCGAAGGATTTAAATTTTTTCTTGAGACTAATATTTATAGAAAGTTTAATTCGGTGCTCAAAATTATAAATATTGGAATGTGTATATGCTTATTATGCTCAATATGAGTAGTGAATTATTAAAAGCATGCCTTAAAATTTTATTCTTAGCATGTATATCAGGATTAGATTACCATTCCACCAAAGTGGTCTAGTTTAATAAACTATAAATGTTAAATTTGTGATAACTTTCAATACTATATTTTGTCATGTCTTAAGGTTTTCATCTCAGCATTTATATCACCATTAGGTCACGATTCCACCAAAGTGGTCTAATTTAATAAATTATAAATGATGAATTTTGTGATAACATTCAAGTACTATGTTTTGGTTGCTCCAAAGAGTCTGACTATAGTTTTGAGTGTTCGAATTATTAATAATTTTATTATGATTAATCTATTGTGATTTAGTTGCTCCAAAGAGTCCGATTGCGATGGTGATTTAGTTGCTCCAAAGAGTCTAAATAACCTGTCTTAATTTATAATATTTTAAAAACATTAATAATTGTTGAAATTATTATACAATCCATAAATTAATGTAATATTCATATAATGGATATTTTGGTAGTCACTAAAGTGACCCAAAAAGAATGCTTGTAAATTTTAAATTTAGAGATAAAAGTGGTAGTAATAACTCATCATGCTTATATATGTAAAGATGTTAATGGCGTATATTTGATTTATTTCGTTTAGCAAGATAATTTCCCAAAGGAAATTTATTTTCAGTAGTTGAAATACATATTAGGAAATTATGCAATTAGATGGTGAAAGATTATCTTTGATAACGTGTCCATCTAAATTACATAAATTTGTACCCAATAAAGTCATATATAAATATTTAAAGTTATTACAAAAGAAAACCCATGTTCACAAAATGTTGTTAATTTACACTTTTTCAACTCATAACATTAATATAATGAGCTATTTATCTCATTAATTTATATTATTTCGTTTCTTTAAAATTGCATGTTTTATACGTTTTAATATTCTCGAGATTGACTTCTTAGAATGAAATAAAGACTCTAAGTTTCACTTAAAAGTGCTAAATCATTATAATTCAATTTTAATTAAGGAACCCACTATTAATGAATTAGTGTGTGAAACTTTTTTATTGAAGAATTATTAAATGGATTAAGCATAAAGTTTATGCAAAGTCTCATAATTTTAGCGATTAAAATATGAGTACCCATTATATAACATACATTAAATTTTTTTTTATTATGTGAATTATAATGTATCATTCGATATAAATGAAATAATATTTTTTATTTTTTAAAAACTAGAGTGCTACGAAATATAGTTCTAAATCAATATGAGGGTGCTTACAAGACAAACCATAAAACAAACGAATTTTTGGATTCATTTTCTTATGTTATTTTAGAATCATTCAAAAAACCCTCACTAATCTTTCAAAATATTTTTCTCGAGTATATAAAACATCTTTAAATTTATATGAGAATATATTTTCCTTTATGATATCCTCATTGGTGGTTTGTACAATTATTTTTTATGAAACTTTTACAAGAAAAATGATTTTGATCCTATAACATAATGTTGAACTTCAAAGTAGCTTTATTATTAAATCTCTTCAATCTTGTGGCATAACTGAATATCAAACTCTTAATAGACTAGATTTTCTTTGGGTTGTCATTTATGAATCTTGACACTCATGTTTGAGCTCTTAAGGTTTTACAATTTTAGAACGATCTATGTGACCCAATTGGGAGATTATAGTCATTGGATAGTGTACCTACATAGATCATATCGTTATAAAATAAGTTAAACGCAATAAGTCGATATCACCACAATATTTATTCACAAAAAAATGAATATATATGGTTAAAAGTGTATTATACAAATTGCACTTTACTTACCCAATTTGACACACCCGCATGATTGAAAATGTCGAATACATGCATGTATTTAAAATCCATTAGAAGATTATTGGAAATATTTAAAATCCTTTTAAACATTTTAAATCATTTATAAACTAAATATCCATCCTTTAAAACATTTTTCGACCTCATAAACATAATGCATTCATACCCGAGAGACCAGAATGCAATGAAGACGTGAAACGAGCATCGATAAAATTCGGCATGATATACTCTTTGAAGTTTGGCCGCCAAGTCTTCTAATCAAACACGTCATAGACTTTATGATAATCGTAACAATATAAAATCTATCTATGACTCAAAATCAGTTTTGTTCTAATAATAAGTCAAATTCTTACAAGAGGACTCATTTGAAAATTTTGTCCTTACACTTTCTTTAACTTGTTAACTTCCAACTTGGTGGACTTCTTCTCATTCTCATATGCCCTATTGGTAGCAGCCAAAGACTCTTTGGATATCTTCAGCGCCTTTGATATGTCGTTATTAGCTTTGGTCTGGTTAGAACCTCTGTCGTGCATGGCAATAAAATTTACCATAAACTATAAAGACAAAACCAAGTCAATACAATGACCAAAATGAGGAAAGAATCAAACCAATAAGTACTATACTTATTAAGTATAACACCTGCATGACGTGAGAAGAAAGATGATCTGACGTTAGCCTGTCAACCTACTCCCGGTTCAGTGCCAGAACGACCCCCCTCAGCAGACCAGGGGCCAAAGATGGATTCTAGACCACCAATATAACTTGGTGGCCCTTACCCACATTGGAGGGATCCGCCCTCTTGGAAAGAACAGTAACAAAGGAAAAAAGGTAGACTTTATCGTTCTTCTCCCTCTCTTTCTTATGGGAATATACCAGAGTAACAAGCTCGGAAGGGTCTCCGACCTCCTTCCTTTTTGAAACCTTTGCCTTTGGTATAATGGGGAGGTCGGAGTTATCCACAATATTGAGGTTCTCTTTATTGAGGCCTTGACCTCCTCTTTGGTAGTTGGGATGGTGTTCATATTCACAAGGTTAAATGAATACGAGGTGGAGGCTCTGGAAGACCCCTCACTTATAGAAGGAATTGGTATTTGAGGAATGGAATCCACATGCCTGGCGATAAAGCTAGATGTGGAAATCTGTATAACTAATTAGAAAGGACGTCGACCTGGGACGCTCTCCACATGGAACTAATGGTCTCCTTAGATTTCAAACTTTGATAAGTTTCTCGCCATTAAAATGAGAATGATCTTTCTCCTTTAACCCAACTGAAGAAAACAAATGAGAAGGAAAAAGATCAATGTCTATTTTAGCTAACTACCAATCATCAACAATAAAAAAAAAAGAGGCAGAAGGGGAAGAAAAATAATAATAATCAATATCAACCTATTCTCCTCCCTCTGGGAGGGTCTTATACTTCATCACCCTTACAAATGAATAGATGTTGTAAATTTTGGCGATAAATTCCTGATTCTAATACCCCTTATTAGAATTGGGGATAGTGATAATCAAAACCTTATCATCATTTCTTGTCTTCAAATAAAAGACATTATCAGTTATTCTTTACTATACGTATCAATATTTGAGTTTTAGGATTACTATTTGGGTCCCATACAATTCGTTTATTCTATGAACACCATTTACATTTCTCCATGTGTTTGGAGAATACTGGTCAGGAACAACATGAAAGAATTCACAAAATACTAAGAACAATTTATTAGGGTGAATATTATGCCCCCTTCAATCACTGATATGGTATGAACACGCTGGCTTCCTTCTATTTTGTAGAAGTTAACCAAAATATCAGTGCATTCTATAGTTACTCGGGAGAATGGAATAATTATCCCTAAATTCCCCCAAAGTCCTTTCATTTACGAAGTAAACCATTTTTTCTCAATGATAAAGGGAAAAAGTAGCAAAAATGAATAAATTCAGGGGATAGTCACAAGAAAAATTAAAACACACAAGAGGAGAGAACTTAAAAATGAAGGATAAGGTATAAGCTCCAATGCTTTGAATAGTTGAAATGATATAGTCAAATGATCGTTGGAAGCTTTTAATGGCTTGGTTTAAATTTTGAGACACCTCATCATTTGTAAACACAACCCAAGTTCATTAATTGATAGAGGAGCTTCAGTTTTATAGAATTTTTTTTTACAACCGTACCTCCAGCTAACTTGAGAAATTATAAGCGCATCCTTTGATGATCCGACGGGAAACATCAAACATGATCTTCATTTAAGAAATCTTTCCAAGGTTAAGGGCCCAATCTCAAGCCGCAACCAACCACCTTGGCCGACCAGCTCAATTAGCGGAATCTTCATTTAAGAAGTCTTTTTTAAGAATGAGAGCACGATCTCAAGCCGCGACCAACCACCTTGGACGACTAACTCACTTCCCAACCTCTCCATCCCGTTCAATTCGTGGTGCTTCGGGGGCAATTTTGGGGGAACAATCTGAACAACTCGATAAAAATTGGCCCATAATAGTTAAGTGAGGACTGTAATTAGAGATAACTACATATTTGATTTCAACTTATGTGGATCTCAGGAAAAGATGAGTGCAATTAAGCAGCAAGTTTATCAGCAAGTGAGAGAAGTCCTGCATAACTCCATCTCTTTCTTCCCTATAAATGTAACCCTTACCCTAGGGAGAAGGGGGCATGTAATTCTTGTTATTAAAATAAAAGAGTATAATAAAAAAAGTGAAACACCCCGTAGACGTAAGCCATTGTCGAACCACGTAAATACCAGTCTTATGAGATTGTTTTCTTTTTGTTTGGCATTAACTATTTAAGATTATTATCTGTGGGATTGTTGCACCTATATATTCAAAATTTTAAAAAAATTATTAAGTCGCTTTATAACTTAATTATAACGTTAAATATAAATTCCTCTTATAGTTTGAACCAAAAAATATTCTATATATAATTTTATAGAAATTTTATTCTACATGACATCTAATTGCCCACATGTTATTTACATACAAAATTTTTGATAATAATTGAATGCATATAAATTAAACTACTGTTATGCAATTTAAAAAATGGAAATAAAGTATGATAAATACTTAAAAATCCAAGGAAGCAAAATCATCATCCCGACCCCAAAAGAAAATAGTTTGTTATGTTATTCTAGTATGCTAAAAGTGATAATTTATTGAGTTGTTTACATTGGGGTTCTATTCCCAGTGTAAATGATAATATAGATGCTACCTTTTTTTTTTGTTTTAGTAATAAGTAGTATTTTTCAATTTATAAATTTTCTCATTTCTAATATACCCCTATTCCTACATTCCCTCGAGATTTAAAGTGTTATTTACTTTTACCTTTCAAACTTTATTGCAATAATTTACAATAAAAATTGAGTTTTACGAATTGATTTCTTTAAAACTTACTAATCGAGACATATAAAACAAGATACATATCTAAAACAATTGTATTTTCTGGTGAAAATATTAAATATTTACACAATTTGTAGTATAATAGAGTAAATATTTTTCGTGTATTTACTGTCTGTAATATTAGCATAACAAATATTTTTTGTGTGTGAACGTTCTAGATAAGATGTTTTCATTCTATCGTTTACACAATACATATTTAGAATGTTCATGTTTTTTCTTTATTTATATTTCTATATTGATCGTGGATCTTATTTCAAAGATCTCGGTGAGTAGGTTTAAAAATATATGTTTTGCGAAAAAAAAGATTTGTAAATCACAAGTGATAACATTTGAAGTTTGAAACGAAAAAAATAAAGTTCGTCCATTAGGAAGTTATTCCCCGAATGTTAGGGTGTGTGGGTTGTAAAAAGGGCCTTGTGGTCAATTTGAAATATCTGTTAGACCATCCACAATGGTGGACGCTCTGATCAGTTTAGTTTGTAAATTCACTTACCTTTCGTGGGAAGAAGTTTTCACACTGGTGATAGATAAATGGTAAAGACTTGACTTTTTAGACAGTTCCTACGAACTATATTAGTTCGTAGGTGTAAAAGTGGTGATCGCTTAAATAAGCTTTGATACCAATTTGTAAAACGTGACTGTGATAATTGATTAAATTTGCAAATTTTTAATTTGGCACACTTATTTAATTAGAGTCTATTTAAACCAAATCAAATCAGCCCCTAAACATACGTCAAATGTGTTCGTGTGCCAAACCATAAATAAGTAAAGCATGCGACACAAATATTCAGGAAAAATTTTCGAAGGGCAAAACCTTTTATTTCTAGAACTTTAAAGAATTCACAAGACCATTGACTTACATACAACCTAGAAATTTCTCACAAGTGTAACGCACGGTGACTTCGTCAAACCTTCAAAGCAACGGCTAGAAATGTCGACGGCTGGAATCTCCCGCAAGAACTCCAGATGGTCAGCAATGAAGAAGAAAATGGCTTCTCCACAAGTGTGAACTTTATAAGAACTCCCTCCACAATTGCACGTAGCTATCCAGTTGTAGAGTTCTCCCCACAAAGGTAAACAACAGCAAAAGTTGTGTTCTTGAACACAAAAATAATTCACCAAAGCATATGGGATTTTTGTGAATTGAAAACAAAAAGGAATTATACCCTAAAAGAAGAAGTCAAAAGGATTCTACTATTTCGCAGTTTTCTGTCTTTCTGACACGACTCTGAATGTGTCTCTAAAGTGTGTACTCTCTAGGCTCAAGTGTAAGCCTGTCGCTCAAGTAATAATCCGATAAGTCGGGTATCGATCCTCAGGGAAAAAGGACAACGGAGTTGTGACGATGGAATCAGACGGAGGAATCCTAACGATGACTCTAAAAAAAGGAAGGAAAAGATTTGGTTTTGGTTTTTGGGATTGATTAACTAAATGCAATTATGAAATTAGGATGAACTATGCAACTAACTAAATTATCTAAATGAGGAATGAGGAATTAAATTGAAACTTTTTGAACCTAAATGATAAGAAAACAGGATGGGAATACAATCCCCCAACCCTAGTGTAGTGCAGTGACAACGTCAATCATAAATTTATCCGATTAATCCAACCCGAAATTTAATACTCCCAAGCATTATGTATACGAGGTTCAAGCCCGCGTCATACCTAATCTCAGGATGAGTAAATCGGTATCTCGGTAATTGCACTCAAATTGTACTCTATATCATCATGAGTACCCAAGGGCAAACGAGATATAAAGATCCACAATTATTATGTAATTATGCAATACGATCAAAATTAATCGTTAAATTCATCGGATTAACGTTATACACATACACTAACACATCAGGTTGGGTTCATGCATCCCAACCTTTAAAACCTAGCCGGACATGTTAAATGGACTAATGGATGAAATAGTAACGTTGCATGTGCATGAAATCATGATGAAACTAGCTAGAAGCATGTAAATACGTATTATGAATGCGAAAACAAGTTGAATCGATTACGAACTAAGCATGCAAGAACAATGACAAGAATCTTGAATCTTTAATTAAAACTTGAAAAACAAACCCTTAACAATTGAATCTTGAAGAAAATAATTCCTTTGATGTTCCTAGATGTTTCTCCTTCTTCTTCTCTATCAAAAACTGAGTAAAACTACTCCTAATGGCTGCTCCTAAGTTGTTACCTCCGTTCCCTACAATTTTTGAGAAGTTAAAACCTAATAGGAGACTTGGGAACCAATCAGCATAAAAGGCAAAATTCGCGTATCAGGTACCCCGAACCGGTTCGCCCCCCCCAAACCGGTTTGGCCTGGGGTTCGCGAATGTGTGCTGGCTTGGAGTTCAACACTTAGCATTTTTCTAGCTTTTCTCTTCTTTTCTTGGATTTTTCTTCAACTTCAACTGAGCATAACTTTTCAACCGTAGCTCGGATTTGGGTGCCGTTTCTTCCAGTGTTCTCGTTGTTCCGAGCTCTTAAACTTTCCAGTTGACTTCTCTTTCCGAATATGGCTGTAAAATTACCAATTTTCCCTTGAACTTGCCTTCTTAGCTTTTCTAGCATTGTCTCGCTTCCTCCTTTGCACTGCTTGCATAATTGACCTGTAAAACCAATAGGAGAAGCACAAAACACGAAATACTCGCCACGAAGGTTAGTAGCATAAAATGTGAATCAAATCCATATATGTTACATCACTGGGGTTCACAAATGTACATAAATTAGGGGAATAAATGTACAATATTTATGCCCAATCAAACCCCCTAACTTAGAACTTTGCGCGTTCCGAGCAATGTAAAAGAATGAGAGTATGAGTTAAGGATCCATCAAAGACTTTATTGAGATAGAGCACCTCTTTCGCGGGCAAGAGATTGCATTTAGCGCATGCAACAAGCCTTTAAACCTCTAGGTTACTCTAGTAGGACGAGTTGTGTCTCGTGAGGGTTTGCAGTGAATTTACCCACAAAATTCGACTCAAAGAAAATTCAAAATATGCAAAAATTGAGCAATTCAAACTTTTCCAGAAAATAATCATCATTAAGTCATATTTACGAGTCTCAAACCGTAGTGTGTGTGCGAAGCCGGAAATGTAACCGCCAATTTTCACTGATTGATCATTACGTTACTTATCCGAAAATTTGTTTTGATTTTAATTTCTCACGGAACGCTCTCACAAATGAATCTCTCGGATTATGGCATTTCTCTCGACATGCGTGATATAAAGAGTAAATGTAATTGAAGCAATTTCACGCACGCAATTAGAAAGACGGAAATTTTATGGCGAAAGGATCTCTTCAACGGATTACGGTTTTAAAAACGGGAACATTGCCTTTATTTCGCGCACCTAGCCTCTTATATTATCTTTTGGTGTCTTCACTCTCCACGCGGTAATCAATTTTCGCAATTTGGACTCGGTTAGGACTTTTTCGGGTTAAAGGGTGCCTTGGGTGAAATGAAGGAGGAATGGAAGGTTGGAATTGGAAAAGTCATGAATGATGTCCATTTGTGCTTTTTTCGGGCTATTGCTCATTTTTTTTTCATTTCTTTTCTTGTTGTTTTTGTTGAGCATACTATTTTGTTTCTTGCCCCTTTATATGCACTTTTTGGACTTAAAATCTGAATTTTCTCATTTTTCACAATTCCGGCTATTTTGGGTTTTTCGGGTTGTCAAACGAAAGGGAAAATTATTCGGCTCAATTTGGGTTGCAAAAGGGTAATTTTTCGCTACTTTTTCTGGCCAATATTTTTGGGGTGACAAACGATGGCCTACTTCATTGTCAAAAATGCCAATTGCGTTACCATATGCGTTTCGAGGTGAATTTAAGTTTAGAGACTAATTTGACACGTTTTTCAAGGCAATATTGCACACATTTTTCAAAACCGATCAAAATGAAAGGATTGAGATCCTTGACAACTTATTAAGCGCTAAAAAGAACTTTGAGTTAACTATTAACTCGGATTGATTTTAAAACTCGCAAAACGTGATAGGCTCGAATCTCACCGGGTTTGTTAATCTCCACATTTATTCGTTAAGTCGTCAATTTTCGCACAATTTCCATCTTTGGTCAATTTTGGCTTTGTGTATGTTGGATATTTACAATTTGAGACTCCAATTCAACTTTTAATGATATTTTTGAAAATTTTGAATTCCAATTTTTATTAATTTTGAACAAAAATATTTTTGGGTTTTTCAAAATTTTATGATTTTTTTTTTGGAAATTTTTTTGGGCATTTTTGAAAATTTGTGAAGTTTTAGAAATACGCACTTGTGACCCCCCCTAACTTAGACTTTTGCATTGTCCTCAAGCAAAAAGGACTAAAATCTAATTCAAAGCGAATAATAAGTGCGGAAAAATAAAACAAACAAATATGAAAAAATGCAAGCTTGTATTATAACATCGAGAAGCCTGTGTTACATGAGAAATGGGGAAACAACTGTGAACAAAGTGAAAGCCCTACCACCACTAACAATTATACCAAAATATAAAAACCATCATAGTTCAAGGTGGAGGTGGGTGGGAGGTGGAGGGTGCATTCGGATCATATGGGTCATAATAGAAGGGGGGTAGAGGACTGCCGAAGTTGATTTGGTGAAGGTGGACTTGGAGTTGGTACATCATCCGGGTGTCCCTTCGGTAGGCCGCTTGGTCTTGATTGTATTGGTTGATGAACCCGTCGAGACGAGACTCAACCGCCGAAAGGCGACTATCGAAGTTTGCCCCCGGGGGCTCGAAATCGGAGTCCTCTTCATCATCCTCAAATTCTTCCTCGTCGACGTCCATCATGGGGTCATCATGAGCTTCCGCGGGCACATCCTCTTCGAGAATGGGACGGTCGGGGTGAGCTACGCGCATTTGGCGTTCGCTTCGAGTGGTGGACGTGCCGCCAATGGGGCGAGGAAGGCGAATTTGTTGCCCGGGGTCATCCACTCCAGCTTCCATCAAAAGCTCCGTGATGAAACGGGCGTAAGGTAGTGCTGTTTTGCCATATTCATCATAGGCGGCATTGAGGATATCCGCGTAGAAGAGCTGGGCAAGGTTGATGGTGCTCTCGGGGTCCAAAAAGTAATAGAGGAAATTTGCGTGACGTAAACGGACCACCGAGTCATTGGTGGTTTGGTGGATGGCACCACAAGCAATGAGGTGCGTGAAGCGCACCGTGGCGGCCAAACCACCAATAGGAAAGGATTCGCTCGTCCATTCGACCCCGGGTGCCATGCGGGAAATGCATTCTTCTTTTGTATGGGGGCACCATTGTTCGGGTATTGGAATGGCACGGGGAGGATCACCCCTTTGGCACGCATTTTGCGTGCGATGATGGCCGCCGAGAAGGGAATAGTGATACCGTTAAGGTATGCCTCGTGAAGCGTGGAGGATTTGCGAACCAAGGTCGCATAAAATTGGCGAATGGCGGCATCAAACACGTTATTGCTCGTAGGGGCGAGGAAAGAGCACCACCCAGGGCGAGCAAATAGGGCGGTGACATCGCCCGGAAGGTGGTCCCAGTCCACGAAATATTCAATGTGAATGGGGCGCGTAGCCGAGAAGTATTGCTCGGCCCAATGACGTTCTTGGACACATCTAAAGACCCCCTTGCCCGGGTCATCAAGGATGGTGGTATCGTCATATTTCTTTGGGCGTAGGTTGGGGCGGCGTTGGCGCGGCATATTGACGGAAAGAGGGAGAGAGAGGGAGAAAATAGGGGAGAGAATAAGGGAGAGAAAAGAGTGAGGGAGATTGTTTTGGTGTGAGAAATGGAGGAGGGGTGGTGGGGTATTTATAGGTGTGAAGGGGTGGGTTTTTTTGGTGGGAAATATGAAAAGGTGGGAAGGAGAGGAGGGAAGGGGTGAATTGGGTTGAATTTGGGAAGGAGGGAAGGATTTGGAGGGAAGAAAAACGAAGGGGAAAGAAGGGGGAAAGAATGGAGGGACGGGGATGAATTTGGAAAAGAAGGGGGGAAGAATCTGTCAGGTACCCCGAACCGGTTTGGGTGTACCTGCGAATCGGTTCGCCCCCCCGAACCGGTTCAGGCTGGGGTTTGGGGTAGCAAGCTGGTCCGAACGCTGGAATTCACTCTTTTCTCCATTTCAAAGTGCTCTCTCATCCTCTAACTTGTGCATAAGGCTCCTAAAAACCTTCTAGACCCTAGGGTTCCCTAGAAATTCCTCGAATTCAACATCGTGATACATCCTAGCTCCCTCGAAATGCGTGCTAACCGATCTCTTTTGTAACTCAGGCTCCTGACTCCTAACTAACCTATTCACAAACGACTCCTATACACACAATTTCACCCCATACGCGTCGGGGGTGCGACGACCTCACTTTCTCAGCTCAATTGATCCCGTAAACGGGATCCGACAACCAAATTGTGTCGACCTCTTCTGCACACGCCTCAAGATATAGCTTTAGGCGTTGTCCATTACTTTGAACGTGTTTTCCCCTTTTAAATCGTCTAGTTCAACAACTCCATGGGGAAAAACGTTCTTAACGACGAACGGGCCGGACCATCGTGACCGCAACTTGCCTGGAAAGAGGTGAAGCCTAGAGTTGTAGAGAAGAACTTTTTTCCCGGGATGAAACTCTTTTCTTCGAATGATGCTATCATGATCAAGTTTCATCTTCTCTTTTGAAATTTTAGCGTTCTCATACGCATCATTGCGTAGTTCTTCTAGCTCATTCAATTGAAGCTTACGGGCTTCACCGGCTTTGTCCAATGCATAATTCAATTGCTTAATTGCCCAATACGCTTTGTGTTCGAGCTCAACAGGAAGGTGGAAAGGTTTGACATACACAAAACGGAAAGGAGACATGCCAAGTTGATTCTTAAATGCGGTATTATAGGCCCATAGTGCATCGGTCAATCTAAGGGACCAATCTTTTCGGGTAGGATTGACGGTCTTTTCAAGAATGTTCTTGATCTCCCGATTCGCTAGCTTGGCCTGCCCATTCGTCTGTGGGTGATATGTCGTCCCAACCTTGTTGACGACGCCATACTTTCTCATGAGCTTCTCGAATGGCCTATTGCAAAAGTGCGTGCCATTATCGCTAATTATCGCTTTCGGTGCACCGAAGCGAGAAAGTATGTGTTCCTGTAGGATCTTTATCACCACCTTGTTGTCATTAGTCTTAGTAGCTATAGCTTCCACCCATTTAGAAACATAGTCTACCGCGACTAGGATGTATAGAAAACCAAAGGACGGGGGGAAGGGACCCATAAAGTCAATACCCCAACAATCAAATATCTCAATGATGAGTATGGGGGTAAGGGGCATCATGTCGCGTCGAGAAATGGCTCCCATTCGTTGGCACCTATTGCATGACTTGCAAGCGTCATTTGCATCCCGGAAGATTGTGGGCCAATAGAGGCCGCATTGCAGAATTTTAGCGGCCGTTTTTTTCGTCGAGAAATGGCCTCCACATGCTTCCGAATGAAAAAACTGGATGACTTTCGGGATCTCGTCATCCGGTACACATCGTCGGATGATTTGGTCGGCGCAATATTTAAAGAGGAAAGGATCATCGTAAAAGAACATGCGCGACCAATTAAGAAACCTCTTCTTATCTTGCGGTGTCCAATCGGGAGGGACGGCTCCCGTGACAAGATAGTTCACTATGTCCGCAAACCAGGGATACGAAGAAGTAGCAAATAGTTGCTCATCCGGAAAATTCTCGTCTATGGGTATGGGATCACTAGGTACGTCGGACGAAAGCCGAGATAAATGGTCGGCAACGACGTTTTCTACTCCTTTCTTATCCTTGATGGAGAGATTGAACTCTTGTAGGAGTAGGATCCACCTTATGAGGTGCGGCTTGGCGTCTTTCTTAGCAAGTAAATACTTTAAAGCCGCGTGGTCGGTGAAAACAGTAATGGGAGAACCAATGAGATAGGAACGGAACTTATCGAGGGCAAATACTACCGCTAGCAACTCCTTCTCCGTGGTAGAGTAGTTGAGTTGAGGTCCGGTAAGAGTCCGACTAGCGTAGTAGATGACATGAGTTTGCTTATCGTTACGTTGGCCCAAAACGGCCCCAATCGCGTAATCGCTTGCGTCACACATAAGTCGAATGGTGAGGACCAATTCGGAACTTGCATGATGGGAGCGGACACGAGCATATTTTTTAACTTATCAAAGGAGCTTTGGCATGGCTCTGTCCACTCAAACGGGTTGTCCTTCATGAGTAGGTTGCTTAAGGGCCTAGCGATGGCGCTAAAGTCCTTAATGAACCTTCGATAAAACCCCGCGTGGCCCAAGAAAGAGCGCACGTCTTTCAGCGATTTTGGTGGGGGAAGATCAGCTATGACATCTATCTTAGCCCTATCAACCTCTATTTCGTTGGATGAAACAATGTGGCCAAGAACTATTCCCTCGGTGACCATGAAATGGCACTTCTCCCAATTCAGCACTAAGTTTTTGTCCACACATCGGGTAAGTACTTTCTCCAACTTATCCAAACAATGATCGAAAGAGGTGCCAAAAATGCTGAAATCGTCCATGAACACTTCGAGTCCTCTCTCGATCATGTCGCTAAATAAGCTCAACATGCACCTTTGAAAAGTCGCGGGTGCATTACACAAGCCAAATGGCATACGTTTGTAGGCAAACGTACCAAAAGGGCAAGTGAAGGTCGTCTTCTCTTGGTCAAGTACATCTACCTCAATTTGGTTATATCCGGAATAACCATCAAGGAAGCAATAATAAGGGTGGCCCGCAACTCTCTCAAGCATTTGATTAATGAATGGTAAGGGGAAATGGTCTTTCCTAGTTCCCGCATTGAGTTTCCGGTAGTCAATGCAAACGCGCCAACCGGTGGTGGTGCGTTGGGGAACAAGCTCTCCCTTAGCATTCTCGATCACAGTCATACCCGACTTCTTCGAGACGACTTGAATAGGGCTCACCCATTTGCTATCCGAAATTGGGTAGATGATCCCGGCATCCAATAATTTGATAATCTCGGTTCTCACGACTTCTTTCATGTTGGGGTTCAGTCTTCTTTGCATTTCTCTAGAGGGTTTGACATCCTCTTCGAGATGAATCTTATGAGTGCAAATCAGAGGACTAATCCCCTTCAAATCAGCGATACACCAACCAAAAGCACTTTGGTGCTTCCTCAGAATTCTCAACAATTTACCCTCCTGCCCTTCATCTAGGCTAGAGGAGATAACAACAGGAAATGTCTCATCCTCTCCTAGGTATGCATATTTGATATGAGAGGGAAGTTTCTTTAATTCTAGGGTTGGAAATTTTTCACTGGAGGGAGCCATGTGTGTATCCCTCGGAGGTAATTCCTCGAATCTAGAAACCCAATTAACTTCTCTCACGTCCTCGTCCGACGTACTCTCATCGAGTAATTCTCTCACCCTTCCAACCTCCCTCTCGAAGTGAGTATACGTCCCCTCACACTCATAGCTCGTCGCTAAACAGGACTCTAAAGCGTCGCCACAGAAATTTTCCTCAAAGTACTCTTCTACTACCTCATATATGAGGCTCACCGCATGAAGATCATCTTCCTCCCCTGCATTTTGGGCTATGTGGAAGATGTTAGTATCCAAGATCATGTTCCCAAAAGTGAGTTGCATTCGCCCATTTCTTGTATTGATGATTGCATTAGCCGTAGCCAAGAAAGGGCGCCCAAGGATGATGGGAACATGATTGCTCGAGTTGAAGGAGGGCTCCGTGTCCCAAATGACAAAATCTACCGGGAAGTAGAAAGTGTTAACTTGGACGATCACGTCCTCGACTGTGCCTCGTGGGATCTTCACTGATCGATCCGCTAATTGGAGAGTGACCTTTGTGGGCTTGAGGTTGCCCAAATCAAGTTGCCTATAAATAGAGTAAGGGAGTATGTTTACACTTTCTCCCAAGTCAAGTAAGGCTTTCTCAATTCGATTTTCTCCAATGATGCAGGATATAGTGGGTGCACCGGGATCTTTGAATTTCGGCGGGAGATCATTTAGTAGAATGGAGCTCACGTTCTGGGCTTGAAATACATTCTTTTTTACCTTCATCTTCCTTTTTACTGTCAACAAATCTTTGATAACTTTGCCATAAGCTGGAATTTGTTTGATGGCATCAAGAAAGGGTAAATTCAGCTTTACTTGCTTAAGTACTTCTAGCACTTCATCACGTGGATTCCCTTTTTGAGCGGGAATCAACCTTCGAGGAAATGGTGCTGCGGAGGGTGGTTTCACTACCACCTCAGGCTCACTAGTGTCGTCCTTGTCACTCTCATTCAGGGGGACATCTTCGGCCTCTTTCGTGCCGGGCGAAATCTCCTTGTCTTTTGTTGTGTCGTGTGGAGGAGGTGATAACTCAACTACTCTTCCACTACGAAGAGTGGTCACTGCTTGACATTGCTCCTGATGTTCGGTGGATGTGGAGCTAACACTAGTTTGACCTTGGGGAGGTCGTTGGCCTTGGGCAGGAAACTTGCCCTTCTCTTGAACACTCAATGAGGATTGTATCTTTGACAGATTTGCATTTATGTCGCCGATCAGACGATCATATTTGGCATTGGTTGCAGTCTGGCTTGCAATGAATTGATTTATGGTATCCTCGAGAGTTCTCCGTTGTGGCGGGATATAATTTCCATGAGATGGTGGTGCTTGCACATGCCCTTGCATGTGTGGAGCTTGTTGAAATTGTTGTGGTGAAGGAGGGGCAACATGCGAAGGAGGGTTCATTGCGGCATGTTGTTGCCCGTAGCTACAACCGGGATGTTTTTCCACGAAGGGTTGTATGAATTCCCGTGCGGGGCACCAAAATTACCCTTAAAACCTCCTATACCACTAACTTGCTCCTGCAACATTACTTTGTAGGCGGGTATCGTCGGGCATTCCTCAGTTGAATGTCCCGCCTCACAAATCGCACACACCTTCACGACAGGGTTCGAAATGGGTCCAGCTAGTCCTTTTCCATATAACTCGCATAGGTCTCGCAATCCTTTCTCAATGGTGTCCAATCGACAATCCGTCATAGAATTCTTATCTACGTGGAATAGGCCGGATGCCGATGGAGCAGTGGTGGGTTATCGATTTCGATTTTGAGCGTTCGGGTCAGAGGTATCCCAGGACTGGGTAGTCTTGGCGACATACCTCATGTGAAGATCAGCATCGTGGGCATCGAGATCGAAAAACGGACCGCTTCCCATAGTTTCAACAAGTTGTTTAGAGTTAAGGTTTAACCCATTATAGATAAAGGAGATGATTTGCGATGGATCAAATCCATGATGGGGGCATGAAGCCACTAACTCGTTGAAATGTTCATAACATCGATGGAATGGCTCATTTTCATGTTGCCTAAATGCTTGAATTTGAGCCTTGATAGAGATTGTTCGATGTGTTGGGAAGAATTTCTTGAGAAATTTAGACTGTAGCTCATTCCAGGATGGAATCGAGCTTGGAGGTAAAGACCAGAGCCAGGCTTTAGCTTTATCTTTAAGCGAGAAGGGGAAGAGTTTGAGACGGATTACCTCTTGTGTGCAAGTTTGATCATTGAGAGTATCACACACATCCTCAAATTCCCTTATATGGAGGTATGGCTTTTCATAATCCATACCGTGGTAATGTGGTAGCGTCTGAATCATTCCATTTTTGAAACGGAACTGCCCGGCATTATACGGGAGTATAATGCATCCCGGAGTGACAGTGCGCTCAGGATATAAGAATTCTCTCAACGGGCGGTACGGAAGCTCGTCCTCACCGGTGGGTGCATTACTATGTTGCGACATCTCTCTCTCACTTGAAGACTCGGCGCTCTCACTAGGTGTGCTCGAAGTGTGTCCTACGAATGAGAATGGAGTGTTACTGGAGACTGAGTGCGACGGTGTGGGCGGAGGGATCCAAAACTGTGAGGCGTTTGGAGTGTGGGGACTATCAGGGTTATACTCAACAAGTGGATTTTCGTGAATGCTGGTTGGAGTATTATGGGGTGTGGGAGTGGTTTCAGAATTTTGCATTAAAGCTTAGGAAAGGTGATGTACTCAACAAGTGGATTTTTTTTTTTTTTTTTTTTTTTTTTTTTTTTTTTTTTTTAGTCAAAGCTTTGGATTAACTCAATCTAATCCTAAGTCTACCTAATTCCCCGGAAACGGCGCCAAAAACTTGACACGACTCAGAATGTGTCTCTAAAGTGTGTACTTTCTAGGCTCAAGTGTAAGCCTGTCGCTCAAGTAATAATCCGACAAGTCGGGTATCAATCCTTAGGGAAAAAGGACAACGGAGTTGTGACGATGGAATCAGACGGAGGAATCTTAACGATGACTCTAAAAAAAGGAAGGAAAAGATTTGGTTTTGGTTTTTGGGATTGATTAACTAAATGCAATTATGAAATTAGGATGAACTATGCAACTAACTAAATTATCTAAATGAGGAATGAGGAATTAAATTGAAACTTTTTGAACCTAAATGATAAGAAAACAGGATGGGAATACAATCCCCCAACCCTAGTGTAGTGCAATGACAACGTCAATCATAAATTTATCCGATTAATCCAACCCGGAATTTAGTACTCCCAAGCATTATGTATACGAGGTTCAAGCCCGCGTCATACCTAATCTGAGGATGAGTAAATCGGTATCGCGATAATTGCACTCAAATTGTACTCTATATCATCACGAGTACCCAAGGTCAAAACGAGATATAAAAATCCACAATTATTATGTAATTACGTAATACGATGAAAATTAATCGTTAAATTCATCGGATTAACATTATACACATACACTAACACATCAGGTTGGGTTCATGCATCCCAACCTTTAAAACCTAGCCGGACATGTTAAATGGACTAATGCATGAAATAGTAACGTTGCATGTGCATGAAATCATGATGAAACTAGCTAGAAGCATGTAAATACGCATTATGAATGCGAAAACAAGTTGAATCGATTACGAACTAAGCATGCAAGAACAATGACAAGAATTTTGAATCTTTAATTAAAACTTGAAAACAAACCCTTAACAATTGAATCTTGAAGAAAATAATTCCTTTGATGTTCCTAGATGTTTCTCCTTCTTCTTCTCTATCAAAAACTGAGTAAAACTACTCCTAATGGCTGCTCCTAAGTTGTTACCTCTGTTCCCTACAATTTTTGAGAAGTTAAAACCTAATAGGAGACTTGGGAACCAATCAGCATAAAAGGCAAAATTCGCGTATCAGGTACCCCGAACCGGTTCGGGGGTACCTGCGAACCGGTTCTCCCCCCCCCCAAACCGGTTCGGCTTGGGGTTCGCGAATGTGTGCTGGCCTGGAGTTCAACACTCAGCATTTTTCTGGCTTTTCTCCTCTTTTCTTGAATTTTTCTTCAACTTCATCTGAGCATAACTTTTCAACCGTAGCTCGGATTTGGGTGCCGTTTCTTCCAGTGTTCTCGTTGTTCCGAGCTCTTCAACTTTCCAGTTGACTTCTCTTTCCGGATCTGGCTGTAAAATTACCAATTTACCCTTGAACTTGCCTTCTTAGCTTTTCTAGCATTGTCTTGCTTCCTCCTTTGCACTGCTTGCATAATTGACCTGTAAAACCATTAGGAGAAGCACAAAACACGAAATATTCGCCACGAAGGTTAGTAGCATAAAATGTGAATCAAATCCATATATGTTACATCACTCGGGTTCACAAATGTACCGAAATTAGGGGAATAAATGTACAATATTTATGCCCAATCACTTTCAAAACGCTGGAACTTCTTAATGAAACGAAACCATTTAATGAGTATTTATAAGAAAATGCGTCACCTCGGTATTAGAGCTCGTTCGAACGAGATAATCATGTCTCTCGAACGAAGGAGACGCGTCGCTCGAACGAGATTGCGCGACATGCTTATCTCGTTCGAACGACAGTGCTATGTCGTTTGAACTACTGTTGCGAAAAAAAAATATTATTTTAATGTACACTCCAATACTTAAAAAAAATACTCATTCTCAAATTTTAATGAAAAAGTCCGCTCCAACACTTAGAAAATATTTTGTACAAATATCCCAAAAGCTCTAAGTGGAAAGTTAAGGTATTTAAAACAAAAACTTACCCAAGTAAATTTTACGTAGTCTGTTTGATGAAGAACTTGATTAATTCGGATTCGTCTTGATGTAGATTACTCTTGAATGATATTTGACGGATGCAATGGTATACGACATAATAAATTGATAACAGACTTATAAAAATATGTCCTTACAAATCTCCTTCTATGTCTATGCCGGTACATACATAAAAAATTCGAATTATCAAAAATCAAAATGCCTATACAAATCTACCCTCCCATGAATAAATTTGCAAGTTCTCAAACTGTTCTTCAAAAAGTCTTCATCAAATCTCAAAGCTTTTCTCATCAGGGTGTGCAACATACGATAAAGCAAAATACCTTTAGACGCATCGAGTTTAAAATGATATAAGAATAAATCATTAATAAATCAAATCTCCCCCATAATGCAAAAACTCCCCCATAACATGATAATTCCTTATCCCCCTTTTTATGATGTCCCCAAATAGACAGATAAGAAGAAAAAAAATCAAAGCATGGAGTGCCACGATAAAAATGCAAAGGTATATCTCAAAAACTTTCACAAACTATTTTTGGATTTTTTCAGTTTTTTCATACAAAAATAAGATACCAAAAATCACACCATGGATCTAAACTAAAATAACCAAGTCATGAAAATGGAATGTATGGGTGTGAACATATTCGATAGGTAAATAAACTCAATCAATCATATGTGCATGATGCATACGTGTACTCCTAACGAATGAACATAAAAAGTATCCTTAGGTGTAAAAATTGTTGAATTTAGATGACATCGTCTTATACAAATCTACAAATCAAAGTCAAAGTGATTTCCACACCAATAACATCCAAAACTATTTAGCGCTTTTTCAAGGCTTTCAAGGACGTACAAACCCGTTTTAATTCTCCATCCAAACTCCCTCATATATATTTTCTTTTTAGAGGTGAATAAACTAAATTCTCAAACTTTGGAGAATTGTTGCAAAAATCTAATTGTCCCATAATTGGTATGATATTCTTTTTATTGCCTTTAAATTTTTTCGGGCTCTTTTAAACCTCTTTGGACCCCGGATAATAAAATTCCTCAAGTTTTTAGGTCCAATTAAACGGTGGCTTAATCGCAAAGGATGAATGAGTACCTTTCGTAGCCCTTCACCATTTTCAAATAAAACACACAAATCATCACAAACATGGTTCAAAGGTGCACACTTTTTATTGTCTTATTTTATCTCGCTTGGTTCGTTTTAAGAACATGATTGAAGTGAGAACCCCAACCAACATGTGATAAGACAAGCACAATAATCAAATATAGCCGAGCATTTGTGCAATGAAGGAAATCACGAGTCAAACATGTAGGAAATAACACTTAATTACATCTTAATGACTCCACACATTATAAAGCACAAAGATGACATCATATATTGTCTCAAAACACTATCAAATAGTCACATGAAAAAAATAAAATGATGTTGTGACTCGGTCATCCTACGTGTCCATCCATAAACGGTGTAAACAAAATACAAAACTTTTTTTGGATTTTCTCAAAATAAAATCTTTTTTTATTTTTCAAAATTTTCAAAAAATTTATACAAAAAGTACACATATCATAACACTAGCAAACATATATATATATATATATATATATATATATATATATATATAATGAAACCAAAAAACTAGCGTATGACAAACATGTGAACACAATCATCTATATGATATGGCAAGAGAAGAATCATGTGCAAGCAAATGGGAATCAACTTGTCTAAAATCTAGTGCCTCTAAAAGCGATTTCCTAACCCAAATAGATGTGAAATATTGTGTGGGGGATTTAGGAACCAAGAAAACACTAGACTTCAACTTCCTAGGACTTCTTCCAAGATAAAAATAAAATCTCCTAAGGTGACCTTTCCTACCACAATGTGAACATATGTAAATGGGTGAAACGACACCTATGGGTTGACCTTTTCGAATATCCTTGAAATTGGTTGACAATCTAAAACAAATAATGGTTTTGGCTTTAGCACTAGAAGCATGAGAACAAGATGAGCCATTATCATTACTATCAAACCTACTCGAGTCTGTCAAATTATTTTTTAACTTCAAAATTTTTTACTCAAGCAAAGAATTAGAATCTTCCAATTTGAGGGACGCCTTTTTTAAATTTTCAATTAAACTTAACAGTTTATCACGCTCCCCCTCAATAAAAGAAAACTTTTCCCTAAGAGTCTCTTCACGTGCCGCAAACTCATTGATTAAAATATTTTTGTCATCTTTGACACAAACACAAACCATCGAATTTTTAAAGTCCTTTAATTCTTTTTCTAGAAATAGGACCCTATCATCACTTTCCTTTTTGGACAATTTTAAAGCAACAAAGTCATGATCCAAGGAAACAAATTTCTCACGATAAAAATCTCTTTGATTTTGAACCGTTTGCAAAAGATCCATCGCGGATTTAAAACGAGAATTTTTTTTTCCAAAAAATTAATTCTTTTAGTAAACGTCAAAATTCAAACTATTTAAATCATTAAAACTCTGACTCGTGTCATCAAAGGGGGGCATCCGATTACATAAGTGCTGCATCGGAAAAATTGCGATTTTTCACAAAACTGATTTAAAAAAAAGTCAATATCACACAATTTTGAGGAAAATAGGAATGCACAATAAAATAGTGTAACCTGCTCTGATACCAATTTGACGACGTGAGAAGTCAAATTGTATATAAAAAAAAATCCTTGAAAAATCAAGATCACGCGATAAATTAACGTAACCCACTCTGATACCAATTTGTAAAAGTGGTGATCGCTTAAATAAGCTCTGATACCAATTTGTAAAACGTGACTGTGTGATAATTGATTAAATTCGCAAATTTCTAATTTGACACATTTATTTAATTAGAGTCTATTTAAACCAAATCAAATCAGCCCCTAAACATGCATCCAAATGTGTTCGTGTGTCACACCATAAATAAGTAAAGCATGAGACACAAATATTCAGGAAAAATCCCCGAAGGGTAAAACTTTTTATTTCTAGAACTTTGAAGAATTCACAAGACCATTGACTTACATACAACCTGATAATCGCCGCCCACAAGTGTAACGCACGGTGTCTTCGTCAAACCTTCAAAGCAACGACTAGAAATGTCGTCGACTGAAATCTCCCGCAAGAACTCCAGATGGTCAACAATGAAGGAGAAAACGGCTTCTCCACAAGTGTGAACTTTTTAAGGACTCCCTCCACAATTGCATGTAGCTTTATGGTTGTAGAGTTCTCCCCACAAAGGTAAACAACAGCAAAAGTTGTGTTCTTGAACACCAAAATAATTCATCAAAGCATATGGAATTTTTGTGAATTGTAAACAAAAAGGGATTAAACCCTAAAAGAAGAAGTCAAAAGGATTCTACTATTTCGCAGTTTTTTGTCTTTCAAAACGCTGAGACTTCTTAATGAAAACGAAACTATTTAATGAGTATTTATAAGAAAACGCACCGCCTCGGTATAGAGTTCGTTCGAACGAGATAAGCATGTCGCTCGAACGAAGGAGACGTGTCGCTCGAACGAGATCGCGCGACATGCTTATCTCGTTCGAACGACAGTGCTATGTTGTTTGAACGACTGTTGCGACAAAAAAATATTATTTTAATGTCTGCTTCAATACTTAGAAAAAAATACTCATTCTCAAATTTTGACGAAAAAGTCCGCTCCAACACTTTGAAAATATTTTGTAAAAATATCCCAAAAGCTCTAAGTGGAAAGTTAAGGTATTTAAAACAAAACCTTATCCAAGTAAACTTTACGGAGTCTTTTTGATGAAGAATTTGATTAATTCGGATCCGTCTTGATGTAGATTACTCTTGAATGCTCTTCGACGGTTGTAACGGTATACAGCATAATAAATTGGTAACATACTTATAAAAATATGTCCTTACAGTAGGAAATTCCTACGAAGTTAATATAGTTTGTAAGAACCTATGTATACATTAAAAAAAATTATTTGTAGTTTTTACGAACTTCATTTGTCCGTATTAATTTCTACTTCGTAGGAACCATAACCGGACTTATTTGTTCGTAGGAATTGCAATGTACTTCTAAAGTTCGTAGAAAGGTTTACTAAATTTGCATCCGTTCAGTAAATCTAGCAATCCTCAATCTTTTATTCTACAAATTTTGTACGCTAACATCCACCGGTGTGGGCTACTGAGTTTGTAAGTTTAGCAATTGGATTGTCTTTTTGCTCCACTACTACGGATACTCTTAGCATATGACTTACATAGGGTAAAGAATTTAGCGGCACTTAGTTGTGGATGTATTATGTGCATGACACTTATATGGGAAAGACTTTAATTTATTTTGTTGGTCATTCCATCAATGAATTTTATATATTTAACATGCAATATTAATCATTTATGTTGTTAACATAAAGTTGCAACAAAGACAACATATTTTTATTTTTTTTTATCACCATTTGTTATGGAATATCAGATTTTGGTACAATGTGGAAATTGTATTATCGGTATAATATAAATTAATTTAAGGGCTGTTAGAGCAACCCTTATGGGTAGTCTAAATTTAGACAATTGTAGTCTAAATATACTCGGTTAAAATGGAAGAAAATGTTATGGGTAAGGTAAATTTAGCCTAAAAAACACTATAATACGTCGTTTTGGAACCGGGCTATTCCTAAAGCAGAAAACGATTTTCCATCAAAGAACAAATCATTGTTCATAAAGCGGAACAAATGTTCCGTTTAAGAACCAAAAAGTAATGCACCCACTTCTCCTATTTACATAAACACCCCATTAGTTTTTCTATAACCTAACTACCACCACTTAATAAATTTTTAACTCATAAAATTCTATTTATTTCATCCGTAAAAAATCATTCCACATAAACAGATGGATACTCCTACAACATGTATTTATTATAAAAAAAAAATTGTTGTTGACAATAGAGCTGTTGGTTGAAATAAACCATTGGGGTAGAAATATAATTATAATTTGTTTTTTTATATATCTTAGGCGGAATATGAAGTTCCGTTTAAGGCAAAAATATATTATTTTTTTAATTCTAGCGCGGAACATTGTTTCCCGCTTAAGGGGTGAGTCCCACAAAAAGCCAACTAGTCTAATGCTAAATCTGTTATTTTTTACAATAGTACAGTGTAAATATAACAATTTACGGTACCCAGAACATACACTTTTACCTTATATATACCCTTTTAGCATACCCATAAGGGTTGCTCTTAATACTCTATTGACTTTTGTCTAATTATAAAGTTAGAGAACATGGTTGAAGCCCCTGCAGTTGAGGGTCTTTTGTGTCCACATTGTAATATAACACTTTTATATAGTTATTTTCATAAAATTAGTGATAATATAACTCAATTTAACTTGTCATTTTGTAATATAAAAGTGTCATGATAAATGCACACTAAATTATTTTAAATGTTAGGACCTCATTAAAAGTTGTAAGTTAATGTAACGGCAAACTAAAACTCTGGAGGGTGGGAGTAAAGTTAAATCGTGCAAAATTGTTAAGTAGCAACGTCAAAAACAGGTTGTCCAAATTAGAAGTATGAGATAGATGTTGATCTATAATCCAAAATTTTGGTCAAGATTTTACACGCCTTGTCTTGTTATCGCTGCAAATGCCTTGACTCGAGTTCTCGATCGCGTAAGAGTGAAGTACGACTTTTAGTTAGATACTATTTGAAGTGGTGACTGAAACTGAGTTTTTGGCATGGATTTGTGTTAAATCTGTACGTTCATAGTTATATCACATCACACAAATAGAAAAACAGGGATTTGTTTTGTTTGCTAGTTAAGAGATATGTTAATTTCTCGGCTGTGGGGCAGTGATATGTGTGCATTACATTGGGGACCGTCGCATATCCTCACGTGGTGGGGATATGCTGCATTTTTTCCGGCGAGAATCGTGGTGGTGGAGGACACAATTGGACGCTTGGGAAGTTGGGACATATGTACCTTCCTAATTTGTGATGTGCTTTACTTGTTCTTCTTAATCTTTTTTTTTATAAGGACCTCTCCTCCAAAGTTTTAATCACTATCTCAACCGTGGCTAGGACTGGAAAACAAACTAAGCTATTAGAGCTTGACTTGTATTCGTTTGGATAAAAGTTCGTTCAAGTTCGACGACTTGTAGGGCTGTAAAGGAATATTCGAAAATCTGCATTCATCCGATATCCAAATCCGAATTTGCGGATATTTATTCGAAAAAATGAAAATGGATACGAATATGAATATTCTATAAAAATATATGGATAGTACTAGTATCCGATACGGATAATCCGTATCCGATGCAGAGTATCTATTTTACTGGATATTCGTATCTGTCAAACATATGTTTAAAATAGTACTAATAATATTAGTATTAGTATTACTAATAAAATAATATTAAAAATAAAATTAATCGTTTATTCCCTAAAGCAAAATAAACACATACTCCACTCAAAACAAAAACACCATAAACTTATTATTTTATTGGGTATATTATAAAGTGTTATGTATTATTATTATTTTATTGGGTATATTATCATGAAGTTACACTAAAGTTATAATACACCCTGTCACACACAACATATTCCAACTAAAGAACATATACTCCACTCAAAACAAAAAAACCTTAATTTCATTTCATTTCTCTTTCGTATAAAATAAGAGAAAAGAAACCCTCATTTCACTCGACAAAAAACCCTCATTCCGCCACCTCCCCTCCGTTGCATCAGCGTGCTGTTGATCATCAACCCCACCACCGCTTCTCATCAACTCAGCCGCTCCATTGTTGCGCAGCCCCTCCTCCTGCAATAGAAAGGTAGGAACAATATGTACATACAAAATAAAAATAAAAATATATAACTGTATTTATATATTGTTCATGTGGTTGTTCATTAGTTTCCTTAATCACAAATAAATGTAGGAGATAAACAAAAAAGTAAAGAGATGATTTTGATTGTGATGAGAACTGAAGTTAAGAACATGTATATTATATACAAAATAAAAATATATACTAATTAAAATAAAAATATCAGTATGTTTTGAAGACTAAAAGGTCCACGAGGTTATCATTCTCAATAAATTTGATTTAATTTAAAAGGTCCATATTTATTTCTATTGTTATGGAATGCTGGGTTTAAGCTTATATGGTTGTAAAGTATGGATGACTTTAAGCCATATTATCATTATGGAATAATACTATTATTATGGAAGAAATAATTGTTGATGCTAGGAGGTAGTAATTTTGTTGTATATATTTGGATTGGATTGGATATTTTAATAGTTATTTTTTGCGATGGCTAAACAATGTAAACGGATATTATCCGAATCCTAGCTATCCGAGCGGATACGGATATGGATAGTTGTTTTAACTATCGGGACGGATACGGATACGAATGCGGATAACGCATCTAGAGAACGGATACGGATATGGAAAACATGATATCCGATCCGTTTATCACCCCTATCGACTCGTAAGGTAAACAAACCAAGCTTGAACAAAATTTTAAGCTCGTAACCTTATTGAGCTTGACTTGAATTCGGCTCGATTACAAATAATCATACGAAAATAGTGTAAAATATTCAAGCTAATTGAGCTCGGCTCGTGTTCATTTTGACTAAAGCTCGTTTGAGCTCAGCTTCTGAAGTAAACAACCAAACTTGAACACATTTTTAAGCTCGTTAATCTTTTCAAATCAAGCTTGAACATCCTACTGTTCGGCTCGACTCAACGCGTTTACACCCCTAATCGTGACTTTACATTGGGTCTATTCTAAAGAAAAATGACTGATTATATACTATTTCCCCTTTTCCCTTACATAGGCCAATCTTTTCAATTTATAGAATTTCTCCTTTCAAATAATAGTCAATTTTTTCCTTACAAATAAAATATAATTAGGAATATAAAGATTGGATCAAAGACATTCGTTTAGTATGTTTCTAAACTAAAGGCAATGATATTTTTTTTTGTAAAATAAGCTTATGTCATCAAAAAACACTTTATCTCAACACCTTTATTTTGTATAACATGTTTTGACTAATTTTTAAACTAACAAAAATGCCCTTCTTTTAAACCAAGGCTGAAAAACGTTACTAGTATCTAGTGGCATGTTTTAATGACAAAAATAGGTGACGTTTCCAACGGCCCAACCCAGATTTGGATCATCATTGAGTCAACCTGCACCGAATCAAGGAGTTAGAGGGGGATGGGGAAAGTCCAATTTTATTTTTTAAGAAAACTCCTTTTTATTATACCTTTATTAAAACTAATCTACCGATTTTAAGTTAGAAAAATGGTGGCAACTTTAAGTGATTAAGTTAATTTACAAAATTTATTTATAAAAATCTGGTTTACTCCACAAGGTTAATTAAATGAGAAACAAACCACATTCATTTCTGTATTATTACAAACCATGGCCAAAAGCTCGAATAAAATGTTTAAAGTCTTGAATTTATCCAAGTTCCAAAACATCATTTCATTAAAAAGACAAAGCACTAATGATGTTGATTGCCCTCTGGGGCCTTACCCGCGTCCTTTTCGACGTCCCTATTTGAGGTACCTGGGGTGGGGGTGGGTTTTTTAACATAAAAGCAAGGATGAGCGAATGCTCAGAATTACAACTTCAGGATTCGTGATCTTTCTTGCATTGGCCAAGAGTTCGGACATTATGGTAGGACATTTCTTTTCAGGGGTCCAATATATTTTTCTCGATTGCAACCCACTCATTACAGCGATGATCGATATTTTTTCATCATAATTACTGACCTTCATTTTCTCGGCATTGGATTGTGTAATGAATTCTTGGGTGGTCTTGCGATCCCTCTACCCGACACTTAGGAGGTGATCTACTCGCTTAGCAGACTTCATGCCAGATCAAAAGTTTCTTATCCATGAGTCATCTAGTTCTCTAAGGTCCAGTTTGGTTGCGCAAATTGTTTGATTATGTAAATTGATTCATTGTGAATTAGTGAATTGTAAATGAGTGAATTTGAAATGAGTTAAATCCAATTTTACACAATGTTAGGTAATTTGAAATTGATGTTAAAGTTCTATGAAAAAAAGACAAAAACAAATCAAGAGAGAAGGGGGGGGGGGGGGGAGGGAAAGAGAGAGGGACAGGAGGAGGGGGAGGGGGAGAGGGGACATATACTTTATGTGACTCCTATTTCAAATGAATTCATTTCAATTTTTTTGTGAAATGATCCAATTTCAAATTTTGCACATGAGCTAAAATGGGACAATTAATGAATCCTTTCATTAATGAAACCAAACACAATTAATGGATCAATTTGTAAATGGATCAATTTATTAATGATCCAATTTATAATTTTAGAACAACCAAACGTGACCTAAATGTTTAGATCTAGCCTCTTGGGAGGCTCGTATACTATGCATGAGATGAGTCGTCCAAAGTGATGGAAAAATCTTGACAACTCATTTCGTTAGGGATTGAATAAATTTCAGTTATTGCCTGATATTGTTTTGTATGATACATTGAATCAATCATACCATCATATTTATGGATTATTATTGACATCTTTTATAGGGTTAGATAACCTATTACTGTGAGAATTCTTCTTGATCCCCCTCCCCTATTGTCCCTTTGAGCCTCGAGGGTTAGAACCTAGATGATCAAATGCACTTCCTTGACTTAACTTCTCGAATACACTGAGCATGTGTTGTTTTATTGTGTAGGTTCCTATTTCAGTAGTATGGACTTTTGATTCTTTTCCTATAGTTTATAAGAGTGTTGCCCCGTTGAGTTGAGCTCCTATCCGTGCCTCCTTTCCCCAGAACCCATGTTAAAATAACACGGGTTTCCAATAGATCCTTCTTAGAATTCATAACACCCGTGTATTTGTGGGGAGATGGAATTGAAATATCCTTTATCTTATCCAAAAACAACTGGCACGATCGAATTTAGGTCTAGCTTAGTCTGAGCTAATGGAGCCTACTGAGCTCTAAGGCTTTGGGTCAAGGTTTTCATCTATTCCAATAATGATTGTTGGGTTTTCGTCAAGCTTCGAAATACTCCCTGTAATTTCGATATGCTAATTTGAGGGGGATTATCCCTCCTGTGATGTGAGGTTGGTAAGGCTCAGATCAGAAGCCATTTTTAACAATAGAATCAAAATAACGCCCAATGGGTTCAACAAAGCAATGATCGACTAAAAAAATATAAAAAAATGGAAATAATGAAGTAATAAATGTATCAACCTAGTAAAATTTCCAAAGAATCAATACATCAATTAAATAAGCAATAGTTCCAAACCTTCGAAACTCATAATTTATGTATCACATGTTATATAGTCACTGAAATTAGGGTAGCCTCGAGCTTGACTAACAAATTGGGAAAAACAACATGGCTATTTTATCTTCCACAGATGGTGCCAAATTGCTATTGTTTGAAATTAGATATGAACCAATCTTAATTATAATTCACTAAGTATCTAAATTCAAAAATTATGAAATGAATTGAGTTTAACTAAAATGTATATATTAAGGATGTGAAGGAAAGAAAGAAACCAAAATTTAATATGGTTTGGATATTTTCATCCCTTTTCTCCTGGACTAATTTAACTTTCTCTATAATTAATATGTATAATGTGATCTTCATTCTTAATAGGATATTTAGGTGGTCGAATAAAACTTTGTGATAAAACTTAAAGATGACCATTATGGGTACAAATTTTTGTATACATTACTTAGACAAATGATGTTTTGTAAACCATAAATTCCTATGTGTTTTATGAGTTTTGGGCATCATTTATTCATTGACTTGACTCTTGGGTGAATCTAACTTTTTTATTTATAAATTTCATATTATTTAAGTCTATGTATATGGACTGAGGTAAATAAGGTACTGAGAGTGAGAGCCATTGAAGGTATCTACCATTACAAGTAATTACCAATTTGAAAGGTAATTTCGTTTAAAAAAATTAAAGGGTAGAAATTATTCTAAAAGTAATAAAGATTGGAATCTAATCAATTTTATATTCCTATTAAGGCAAGTAATTCTAAAAATACAAAAAGATAAAACAATTCAAAAAATCCCAGATGTACAAGGTGAAACCAGCTAACGGGAAAGAAACCTTAGACCGAATGGAATGAAAAATATACTATGGTATACAGGGACGGAGCCAGCCTTTGGCTGGGTGGGGCAACTGCCCCGGCCAGAAACTTTGAAAAAAAAAAAATTTTTTTTTAGTAAATTTGTAAAACTCAAAAAAATTAAGGTAAAAAGTAAAATAAAAAAAACATCAAAAGTGTGCGTAGTTAAAACCAACTAAAAAATAAAACTGAGGTTTAATTTTTTATCAAACCAGCCCTCTTTTGTCCCATTTCTCCCGCACAGTCCGTGTGTGACACCATTTTCGTTCTTCTTTTGAATACCGAAGCTCCAAAAATCGGTTGTGGTGTCGTGTCGTCCCTCTTTTCCATTCAAGGTAATCACCAAAACATCCAAATGGATTTTGCCCAAATAGATTTTGCTAAACGTGTCTACCCAAATGGGTTTTGCCCAATTGGATTTTGCCCATATGCTGTTTTGTATATTAATCTTTAGGTATATGTCAAAAGACTTTGTTATATGCTCTTTTGTATTTTTATGCCACAATGGGTTATATGCTATTTTTTCTTTTAGGGTTGATTGCTAATTTGCTTTTGCCTTATTGTGGATTGATGGATTTAATTATCTTCAGATCTTTTTTTTAGTCTCATAATATTGTGGTTATTTATATTATTGAGGAGGAGTTGAAATTAATTGTTGTTTAGAGTTTTACAATATGCCTAATTTTTACAATATGCCTAATTTTAATTAATATCAAATATAAAAAAATATTTTAAAAGAACTCATGAAAAAAATTCCGATGATGTGATACGAGAGCTCATTACGTGTGACCTACACAAATTATCAATGAAATTTTAGTAAAAACGGAAAAATAACCCTAAATTTTATTTCGGGGGTTACCGCCCCCGAACCCCCGTCACTAATTTCTGCCGCACCCAGGATCAATTCCGGGCTCCGCCACTGATGGTATAGATTTACACAAATAGGAAAGGTTAAATTACAATAACACAATGAACTAACTTTTTATCAACTCTTTTGCATCACATTTTATGAAGAGAGCTCCAATGGCTAGAGTACGCTATACAACCCCGATCGATTTTTGCCTCAATCGATATCTTCAAATCTTTCGCTAATCAAATATTATTTTAAAGTGGAAGGGCACTTTGTTCCACAACAATGGGATAACCGAATAAAACTAGGATGTGTGAGGATATCCCATGTTTTAAAAATATGTAGTGAAAGGTTTGGTTTCTTTAAAAACTCACAAAGTGTTTTTCAATGCTTTTGAAAGTAAATCATATTCAAGAATACAAATATTTAGAGAAATAATTTGACAAAACTAGATTGAACATAAAATTCTAGTTTTCTTTGATTCAAGGGTAAACTAAAATAACCTTAAAGAACAAAGTGAGAATATAAAAGATTTTTTTATCTTGAAAGTTAAGATATTTTATCTATCTAAAAATTCTCTTATTACCTTATTTGGAGCAATGGAGCAACTCTTGATTATATACACAAGTGTAGAAAACACAAATGGGATATAAATTTAGCGTGGCAAATCCATATATTAAGACAAATAAAGTATGCTGCCCGACCAAGATTTGATCTTAGCAAAACAACCAAACTAATCTTTTGGAAAGTTATTTTGAAAAGTAAATTTTTTACAGGATTGGGGACCTCTTATAGACTCATAGAAAGTCTTCTCTCCAGCGAAGGCTCAACAACTCGAGGTCGCGCCACAAGTAGAGTTTTATACGAGATTTTTTAAAAGACTGTGGCCAACGAAGGAGACGCTTCACAGACACAAAGTCCTTCTTCACTGCAGCGAATAATTAGTGAAAAATGTTAAGGCCACAGCTAGACTTATCCAGTTTTGAAAAAAATCACAAAACTCATAATTTTATTGTTTACCATATGATCAAGAAAATTCTAGATATAAAAGTTGCATTTAAGACATAAGTTTGATATAGAAAGAATATATATCGACATGCATTTTGAAAATATAAAAAAACACATTAAATTAAAGCATTTTTCAGTTTAAGAAAATATTAACTGAAGGAGTCCAACAGATAATATACCTTTATACCAAGTGATTAACTTGGGGAAATGACATAAACGATCCGTTATGAATTTGATGAAGCTCTTTGGAGACCTCTCGGTCTGGGCTCAAAGGATATTTTATAAAACGGAGTACGACAATCTAAGTGACGAGGGGCACATGAGTATACATATACTCTTCCAATCTCCCATTTATTTTTTTCATTAAAAAATATGCACGGCCAAAAATTACAAGCAAATGAATTAAATCTATCGCCTATGACATAATTTTCTCGACCAAATCCATAAAAGACATACTAAACATAATTAGAAGGAATATAAAACCAAGACACTTAAGTACTTATTTAATAAGATTCTTATACATATTTTCCTGTCACACACTAGAAAATTCATCAAATACCAATATTTAATCTAAAGACAAAAAATATGAGAGTAATAAGATTAACCATGTGAGTATAATGTATACATATTAGTTATAAATTATAAAGTAAATTCCCCTCAACTATTAAATTCCTCTCAATAAATATCATATAGCATACGGACATTCTCCATAACCTAACATTCTCTAAGATTACTATCAACAAAATTCTCCAACTTATATCAAGAAAGAGACAAAGGGAATAACAAAGAATATAATGAGATAACATATAACTGAGCAATTCAACGATATTAGACATATTGAACAAACCAAAAAGATGAAAGTAAATCATATAATGAATGATTAATTAGCAGGAATATCAAGGAAAGATATGTAATATATGATAAGACATGCCTAAGATAAACATATCAATAACTACTTAAGGATGTACAAGATATATTGAAATACGTATGTGCTTAGAGGTCCAATTTCAATTAATTAATTTCTTAATCAATAATCCCGTCAAGCATATTAAATACTTTTTAACTTGAACCCAATTTTAATTTGACTAAATAAAAATTAATTAGTCCAAATTACATGAAAATGATGATTAATAACAGAAGCCATAAAAACTAATCACACAAGAACGCAAGGATTTTAAAGTGGAAACCCTTGTGGGGAAAATCACTATCTTCTCAACCCACTTTCAACTCCATTAGTACTAATAACAATGTTTATAGAACTTATAATGACTTAGACATGGATTACATATATGACAATGATAATTGCCATAAAGTCTCTCCCTTATGTTGTGCTCATTTGGCTCTACTCATATTATCGAGTCCTGCTCCATTTAAGGATTTACTGCACAACCTACAATGCCTAGGTATCCACCGTTCTTAGTTGATGACGATAAACCCACATGTAATCAAATGTGATCAAATCTTATCAATATTATAAGAGTTCAGTGGATTCATAAACCTAGTGTATACTTTGATTACATGGAGTTGATATTATCTTACAAACATAAAGGACTCTTATAAAACCAAATTAGGGTTTTAGAAAAATAGAGATTCATACATTGAAAGACGTGTTTAAATAGTTTAGTAGTGAAAGAGAACTAATAAAACATGCTTTCCAAGACTGAAGCCCTCGTTCGAACAAGGAAACCCTCATTCGAACTAGATCTTTCTAACGAGGGGTTCTCATTTGGATTTTTTTCCATCAAGGATTAATTTTGAAGATCGTTTACCCTTGTTTGAAATAAATTTCGATTGAGGGAACCTCATTTGAATTTTTTTCTATTGAGGGAAACTTCTTTGAATTTTTTTTAAATGAGGTCCACCGCCTTAAAAATTAGGCCCTTATTTAAAGTCATATTCAATCGAGTGTGACCTCGTTCGAATCAGGCGACTTATTTTTTATCCTTGATCGAATTTTGTTAAAACCATTTTAATAATTCTTTTCCTAATTTGATTTTATTGAAGTCGTGTCCAGTCACTTCCTAGCTACAAAGTAAACTAAAAGGTAATACCAAACTTTGAAAAACCTTTACCTTAACCAGATCTCTAATATAAAATGAGTGTCTGATCAAGTTTGGTAATTCCTATCACGGTGCTTTATCTCTTTGCCTTCAATTGATTTAACTTTACAACTCGATAAAATTGATACAAATACACTACGAAACCAAGATTTGTTTCGAAAATAATCTAATACAAAATAATATCTAAGGGAATGAAAACATATCCTTACAAATCTTCCCTTTTCATTATATAAGGACAAAACTAAAAATAACAAATATCCAAAAGTTACGAGATAAAAATAGCTATACATGAATCTATGAGGAACGTGTGTTATAAATGTGAGTCTTTAACCTATAACAAACCCGGGGGGGGAGGGGGGGGGGGGGGTCAATATGCTTAATTACAACTCATGATCAATTTTTCGATTTCAAAGTTTTTTCTTAAAAATCCAAACACTTCAAGTTTTATTAAATTGATTGATAAGTTACTTGGTTAACTAACATAATAATGAAATTAAGTGAATCTTGATGAGAAAAAATATATCTTATATGAGGGTAGTGTGATTGGAATTTGGAAAAATACTCAATCGGGTGAGGCGTGACCCACTCCAATGGACGCTGCCTTCAAGGTCTTCAGGGTCTCAAGAGAAGCTGGGTATGAAAAGCTTCCACTTCTAGTGAAAATTGAGTAATGTTTATGAACCTCCTCATGCAAATATGAAACTTCACAAATAACAATATCAACTTGGAGATGAAGGATCTCCTGAGAATGATGGTCGTCGGGGTGGGAGTGAAGAAACAAGTACTCAACACTTAGAGATAGCATGGAGAGAATACTATGAGGTTCTGGTGTGATTTTGACAGAGTAACTGTTCTACTGAATTTTTCTATCTCTACGTCCTTGACCAGGGGTCCTATTTATACTTGGGCACTAGGGTTGAGTTGGCACTTTTGGGCGCCAAAACTTAGAGGGTTGGTGAAGTACAAGATCTGCTGTGTACCATTTGATCCGACTTGTGTGTACAAGCCTGTCCCCTTAGACATGTGCCAGCTGGTGCAAACTAAAGTCCAAAAGCAAATATGTCTAAGCTAGATGACAAAATATATGATTTGATAAATATCTTTTAGAACGGTAATTTGTGATACAAACTTTGTAAGTTTGAGAGGTTGTCCTTGAGGTCCACCTCCTCTAAAATCTTTATGAACTTGAGGGGGGTATCAAAGACCACCTCCTTTAAAATCTTTGAAAACTTGAGTGGGCCTTGAGGCCCACCTTTAATCTAGAATCATTTTATAAAATATTCATTGCACCTTTGTTGTGTCTGACTGTGAGGTGTGAGGGCTGGGTGACCTTAGGGTCTTTCGACTAGTATTATCTTAATCTTAAAGTTCTAAGTGGTTGATATTGCTGAACAAACCTTGTTCCTCAGCCGCCAAGCCAAACCTCCCAAGAGATCCCAATTGCCCTATTTGAGCCCTACTTACTAAACTAGGCTACCTGTACAAGAAAGTAAGTGTTAGTACTTTTGTTCTTTGAAAGAATGACTTTTCATGATGAGGGGGGTTACTCCTGGTAGCCACTCCCTCATTCTGGACTATTTTCTAGAAATTGAGGGGGAGGACCCTAGGGTTCCTCACCCAAGATTTTTTGGAAGGGTGGGGAACCCTGAGGGTTCCATGCTCAAATATTTTCTGGCAGCTGAGGGAGGGGAACCTTGGGGGTTCCGCGCCCAAATATCTTCTGGAGATTGAGGGACCCTGAGGGTTCCTCATCCAAATGTTTTTTCTGCCGTTGAGTGACCCTAGGGGTTCCGTATCCCAGATATATTTTCTGCCGTTGAGGGACCCTAGGGGTTCTGCATCCCATATATATTTTTTACCGTTGAGGCACCTTGGGGGTTCCGCATCCCATATATTTTCTTAAAGTTGAGGGACCTTGGGGGTTCTGAATCTGAAATATTTTCTTTCAATTGAGGAACCTTGGGGATTTCGCGTGCCAAATATTTTCTTGCAGTTGAGGGACCTTAAGGGTTCTACGTTCCAAATATTTTCTGGAGGCTGAAGGGGGTGGGGGTGAGGGGTGGGTGTTTGAGGGACCCTTACCCCAAAATATAGTGGTCAATCTTGAAATACCCTTTTACATTAGCCCCTCATGCAAAGTCTTTTGTGTTGGGAAAACTAAAAGGTTTTGTACGCCATAAATTCAATTTTCAATTTTGAGGGACTAGGATTTATTCATCATTCTCCTTAGAGTCATTAAATGTTATGCCACTTCATCTTAGGTTTTTGAGAAGAGGCCACTTATGGTGGACCTCCTTATCCAGATATCAACTTGGGGATAGGGGTTGGTTGCGGTGAGCCCCTCATCATTGTCCCTTTTTTTGTGACCTTCTATCTTGTTTAGAGGGGTTACTCATAGTGAGCCCCTCGTCCTTGGCCTTCTTCTGTGGCCTTCTATCCTGTTTAAAGGGATTGCTCATGGTGAACCCCTCGTCCTTAGCCTTTTTATGTGGCCTTGTATCTTGGGTAGAGGGGTTACTCATAGTGAGCCATTCGTCCCCGGCCTTCTTCTGTGTCCTTCTATCTTGGGTAGAGGGGTTGCTCATGGTGAGCCCTTTATCCTTGGCCTTTTTCTGTGGCCTTTTATCTTGTTTAGAGGGGTTGATCGTGGTGATCCCCTCGTCCTTAGACTTTTTCTCTAGCCTTCAATCTTGGGTATAGGGGTTTCTCACAGTGAGCCCCCTCATCCTTAGCCTTTGTTATGTGGCCTTCTATCTTGGGTAGAGGGGTTGCTCATAGTGATCCCCCGCATCCTTGGACTTTTTCTGTTGCCTCATTCTTGGGTAGAGTGTCCCCTCGCGATGAGCCCCTCGTCCTTGGCCTTTTTCTGCGGCCTTCTATCTTGGGTATAGGGGTTGCTCGTTGTGAGTCCCCTAGTCTAGGTATTACACCTCGTCATAGGGCCACTTAAGGTGGACCCCTTACTTTTAAATATTTTCTTGCTAACTTGGGCAGTGGGATCCACTCTAGGTGGGCTCACTCGCCCTTAGTTATTTTATAATAGTAGATGGACACCCCTCTACATTAGTTCCCTTGTACAAATATATTTGTGTTGGGTAGAAAAAAAGGGTTTTGTACAAAATGATCACTTCGTCTTGGAATATGAAAAGTTTCATGCCATCACATCATTACACTGTTCGATTTGGAGTGACTTACTTTTGGGCAGAGGGGCCACTCGAGGTGAGTCTCACCGCCTGAACTCATTTTACCTTGTTTCCAGTTTATGCAGCGAGGGGGAGCCATTGGGGGTAATCCCTCTCATTTATATGTTTTTCTTTGGCTTATGGGTCACTTATCTTGGACTCCCTCACCTTGGGTTTTCCTCTTTGTATTTTCCTTTGGCAAAGGGGTCACTCGAAGTGAACTCCCTCCCCATAAATGGTTCGTGACTTTAATTGTAGCTGAGGGGCCACTTGTGGGGGACCCCCTCACCACCATCAGTTTTATAACATTGCTCTTGGTCGATGGGCCATTCGTGGTGGACTCCCTCACCATAAAATATTTCTTATTTTAATAATGGCTGAGGGGGTCACTTATGGTGGAATCGCTCATCCTCAAACTGTTACATGTGTTGGTATTGGAAGAGGGGCAACTCGAAGTGGAATTCCTTGCCCAAATCTTACCTTTACTGTGGTCTTGGAAGAGGGGTCCCTCGTAGTGGACTCCCTTTTTATCATTCACTCCTTTGGTTATGGTCTTGGCAGAGGGGTCCCTCAGAGTGGACTCCCTCGCCACAAATTGCTTTTGCTGTGAGTCAGTACCCCTCTACAATAGTTCCCTCGTGCAAAGTCTTTTGCGTTGGGCAGACCAAAAGGCTTTGTACGCCATCATTAGTTTCTTCAATATCGAGGGAGACTAGCCCAAAAGTACACCGAGGCTATCTTTGCAGTTGTGCTGCATTGGTGTCTGCTAACTGTGACTTGCTCTATTTATTGTGAGAATTTTGTCAATTAGAACTGCCCCATATTCTGTGGGGTACTTGCATGAGTTATGATAAAATTATCATTTTCGAAGCTACCCCTCTAACTACGGGGTAATTTCATATGAGGTGAGCAAGCTATTATTTTTGAAGCTTCCCCTCTAACTGCGGGGTACTTGTATATAGGCTGGGCAAGTTAAATTTTTTGAAACTTCCCCTTTAACTATAGGGTACTTGTCTATAACTAAGCAAGTTAAAATTTTGAAGCTGCCCCTCTAACTATGGGGTACTTGACTATAACTATGCAAGTTAAAATTTTGAAATTGACCCTCTATCTATGGGATACTTCCATATAGGCTGGGAAAGTTAGAATTTTTGAACCTGCCCCTCTAACTGTGGGGTACTTGCATATAGGCTGGGTAAGTTAAAATTTTTGAAACTGCCCCTCTAACTATGGGGTTCTTGCTTATAACTGAGCAATTTAAAATTTTGAAATTGACCCTCTATCTATGGGCTACTTGCATATAGGATGGACAAGTTATAATTTTGAAGTTTCCTCTATAAGTGTGGGGTACTTGCATACAGGATGGGCAAGTTAAAAATATATAAACTTCCCCTCTAACTATGTGGTACTTGCCTACAATTGAGCAAGTTAAAATTTTTAAATTGACCCTCTAACCATGGGGTACTTGCATATAAGCTGTGAGTGCTCCTGTGCCCTTAGAGCCTAAGGTACTAAACTATCGTAAGTTTTATATATTCTTGGCAGTTGGTCAATACTAAGAGCGCTCTTATATCCTTGGAGCCTGAGGTACTAAACTGTCATACCTTTTTTTTTATACTTGGAACTTTCTCGGTGTAATACCCCGTATTTTCTGCGTTATTTATTTTTGGGGATTAATTGAATTAAATGTTTATTAATTGGAAATTAATCCGGATAATAATATTAACGTGATGTGAGTTAGTATTTTATTATAATGTGCATACTTGGCATTATATGAATATTGGTAATATTGAAATTGTCACGTGTTTGATATATGGCAATTTGGGAATTTTATTTGACGCGTGTGACCGCCACGTCATGGTATCTTATTAATTTAAAAAGTGAATTTTAGTTCCATTAACTGTATGGTCGTTTTGAGTGCGCCAACGCGTCCGGAAGGGTCGAGATAGTCAGAAAACACTAGCCGGAAGTTTAGTTTGGGTCCCGGGATATTTGTGGGCCATACCGGCATTATAAAGGGCATTTTGGTAAATTGCATTTTTGGGGAATTAAAAAGTGACGAAAATGGGAATTAAAAATCTGACTATTTCTCAACCCACTTAAACCACTAACCCCACTATATGTCATTATGGGCTACGGGAGAAGTTGATATAGCATTTCAACTTCCACAAACCATTACTCACCTCCATATTCCATTATCTTCAACCTTGGGAAAAGCTTGAGAGAGAGAGAGAGAGAAGGAAACTTTGAGAAGAGCTTGAAAGAGAGAGAAGGAAGAGAATTCTGCAGAAAAGTGAGAGGGAGAACAACTTGGCTATCAAGATTCAACACCAAATTCTGAGATAATTAAGGCAAGTGATTTAAACTCCTTTAATTCAAGATATGTATCCATGTGTAGGAATTTTCGAAATTTACTTTTGGAGATAAATTAGACCCATGTATTGAAAGTTAAAAGCCATGATTTATGTAGGAATTGCATGTAGTATATTCTGGACGAATTTATATGTGATAAACAGAACCTATGATGATCTAAAAGTGGAATTAGAAGGAATTTCATAATGTTCTTGAATGGAAGAATTCTGGAAAATAGTTTGATGTAGTTTTGATCTAAACTAAGCTTTTAAATGATGAATTATGAGACTTAGAATGTTAAAACCGTTGTAGAATGTTAGTATCATGTTATAGTAACCTTATATTGAAGTTTCATGCTTAAAAATGGTGATTTGGGACGAAACTGTAACTGCAAAACAAAGCAGTCCGTAACAGACCTGTGTAATCGATCGATCGACATTCATCAGTCGATCGATCGACCACAATCGATCGATCGAAGGTCAAGGTCAATCGATCGACCTTCCCAGAATGAATAAAGTTTTCCTTAATTGAATTTTAATAATGATAACCCTTGATTAATAGTATTGGAGACATTGTGATTACCCTGAATTTTAAGGAAGACCAGTAGGCATGATTTTGAGATTGGACATTAATTGGAATTTAATTTGAGGAATTATTCTAAATTAATGAAATTCGTTATGTGAGATAATATTTGGGTTAATAGTACAAATTTGAATAATTTGATGAAATAAGGTTTGGGGCAGAAGTAAGGACCTTAGGTATAGCGATGTTATATGAGGGAATTATGGGAACTTAATAGTCTATTCGAGACAGGTTTTAAGTTTAAGATATTACGACGTGAGACGTGTCGACTATTTAATTTATATATTGTCGGGACACTTGAAATATATTAATTGGGAATAATGGTATAATAATGTAGAGAATACCCTTATTAATATTGATATATCTAAGATGTGTGAATGCTTAGTATATAACTTTATATATGTATGACATACCTACCATACTTGCTATCACGGGAGGTTACGTTCGCTTAGGACCTTCTTATCCTTGTGTTGCCCGGATTTAGATTGGTGCCTAGAGGACATAGTTCAAGAGAATGACTTATTTGTGAGTTAATAAGCCAGCTGACTATGGAGCGTAGGTATGTACGTGACCATGGATATGATTGAATTATGTTCGCCTCCATTTATGTGTGTGGTGTTAATTCCAACAATTCCTGAGAGATTCGGAATTTGTAATCCTTATGTACGTGATGTACCGGGATGGATAGCAGAGTATGTGTGCACCGCAGCTTAGCCTTTGGGTGCTTGTATTGTATATTTATGATGTGAAAAATATACGGTTATATGAGAAGGAATTTAAGATGTTAAATCGTGAGTATAATTATGTTAATATTTTGAAAAGATAAACAGGGAACTTTTATCTATAAATGGTATTGTTAATAATTGTGAATCCGGGAATTAAAGTAGAACTCTCTATTTAATTATTAAGGTTGGAAATTTAACGTGAACCGAGTAGAAGTGTTAGAAGCTCTTTAGATAGTTATGAGATAACACACGAATGGGTACAGGAACGTTAGGAGTGCACAGTTAGACGAGAGGTGAGTATATCATGTGAGAGCACGTCCTAACATGTACTTTGCATATACTGTTTTAAATGTTTTTAAAGCACTTGCAGGTTTTAAAATATCTCCACATTCGGGCTCTGACCCGTTTGCTTTCAAATCTATCTTTTTGTAAAATCATTTTAGGTGCCCAGCCACAAGGTCACCATGCATAGGATTTCCATTCTGATGATGAGCTGTAGCTGGTTGTGGAAGCTACAGGGATTTGCTTTTAGACGCTTATATCATTTGGATTCCTTATTCATTATTCCTCAGTTGTAGGGCATGTTGCCCAACTTCTATTAGATACATTTCCATTTCAGTTTTCAGACTTTGGCATGTATTCATTTCAGTATTCAGTATTTCATCACTTACTTCAGTTGTGAGATTGTATTATGAGGAGTTTTTCCTCCAGTTTTATTTATATCATGTTACGGTTATTCTATTACTTCATTATGGTGAATGGTGTTATTATTTCTTCATTACACTTATTGCATGTTAATCAGACTTTAAATTAAAATTTGGCAACTTACTTTTTAAATACTAGGTGGTTAGTAATAATAAAAATGTTTTCGACAGTGATGCTATTAACTGAGCCAACTTGGCGTTTTGATTTAATTTAATAAAGGAGTAGCTACCCGATATTTAATTAGTCGGGGTGTCACAGGTGGTATCAGAGCATCAGGTTCTAGTGTCCTTTAGGATCTGAACGGCTTATTATGTTTTCCGCTGAGCTTTCTTTGATATAGAGCCCTATATTTTAGGACTGTTGTATTCTTTTGTTTATGCTACGTTCTTCAGCTAATTTAAAGTTTATAACTGCGAACTTATAGACTTTATTCTTATTTCAGAATGCCTCCACGACGTGCACCACGAGTTCCCAGGAATGCGACGCCATAACCACAGCCCGCACCGGTTCAGGGCATGATGAACGCCGCTGAGGTTGCAGCTATTGTAGCCCAAGCGGTAAATGCCGCCATTGCCGTTGTTCAGCAGGCACCGCCTCAGGCGCCGGTTGCCGCGCCAGTTCAGGCAACTTCATTCCCGTCTGCTTGGGAACGTGTACGTGACGCTTTTCAGAAAGCGCATCCGCCAGAGTTTGCAGGCAGCTCAGATGTAGTAGTCTCGAGCCAATGGAGGAAAGATATGCAGAGACACTTAAGGATGTATGAGTGCACGGATGTTCAGAAGCAGGTGCTAGCTACTTTTAAGCTAGTTGGATCTGCGTTGCAGTGGTGGGAGTCTATTACCACCGTAGAGGAGAGGGATACCCTCACTATACATGAGTTCTGGGTGCGGTTTGACCGCAAGTACTTTCCGTCAGCGGTTCATACGAAAATGAGGAGGAGATTGATGAGTCTGAGGCAGGAGGGCAAGACCGTGGCCGAGTATGAGGCCGAGTTTACTAATCTGTTGAATATCGTTCCTGATGAGATACCGACAGAGAAGAAGAAGATTGAGAAATTTACCGACGGGTTGTCATGGAGGATCCGTCAGCATTTGTTAGGGAACCTTTCGTTGGCCACGTATTCTGATGTGGTTAACGCTGCATTGTTACATTGCCAGGACCACCGTTTTCATATGGCCGAGGGCAAGAGGTCGGGAGAGTCTAGCCATCAGGGCAGGACTGGAGGACATGGTGCCGGTGGGGCACAATCTTTTCACGGGCAGAGACAGGTAGAACAGGGTTCTCAGCAGGGAGATCAAAAGAGGTTCCGTTCAGGAGGTTTCAGGAACGGTCAGGGAGGATTCCGAAATGGCCAGCAGGGTCATAACGGTCATCATGGTCAGCAGGGTCAAAATGGCCAACATCAGCAGTTTCAGCAGGGCCAGCAGGGCCAAGGGAGGAATGGTAACGGCCACCAGGGCCGGGGACAGCAAGGGCAGAGGGGAGGGAACTTCCCAGGGAAATGTTTCATTTGTGGTAAGATTGGCCACAAACGTCAGGAGTGTCCTGATAAGGGCCGGGCCCCACAGCAGCAGCAGCAGGGTGCTCGACAGGAGCCACAGAGGCCACTCTTTCCACCAGCCCTTCCAGCTCCAGCTCAGATTATTCCAGCAGTTCCTGTGCAGCAGGGGCAGCTACAGTATGGACGTGTCTACAACGTCCACCAGGCTGCAGTTCCACAGGCACCACCCGCGATTGAGGGTACGTTTCCTATCCATGGCACTATGGGTCGGGTGTTATTTGATACGGGTGCTACACATTGTTTTATAGCTACACACTTCGCAAAGGCGTTAGGATTATTAGCCACCGCGGAGAGCACAGTTACGTGTGTCGACTCACCATTGGGAAATGGGTCACTTATATTCTTTATATGTCGGGGAGTGGGGGTAGAGATTGGTGGTTTGGTATTACCTGCGGACATGTTGGTACTAGATATGCATGTTCACGATGTTATTATCGGTATGGACTGGCTCGCTGATCATAGAGCCATGATTGATTGCTTTGGTGGGAGCATTGTTTTTGCCATTCCGGGGCAAGAGATGTTTGTTGTGGCGATGCCTCGCCCTGAGGGAGGCTCGACCGCGCATTTATATTACATTGAGGAGGATACCTCTAAGGAGGTTGTGATTCCTTTAGAGTCGATCCCAGTCGTCAGGGAGTATTCTGATGTGTTTCAGGAGATACCAGGCCTACCCCCCAGTCATGAGATAGATTTCGTTATAGACTTGTTACCCGATACGAGACCTATAGCACGTGCACCGTACCGTATGGCTCCAGCTGAGATGAGGGAGTTACGGGATCAGATTGAGCAGTTGTTGGGTCAGGGGTTTATTCGGAGGAGTACTTCACCTTGGGGTGCCCCTGTGTTGTTCGTGAAGAAGAGGGATGGTTCACTGAGGTTGTGTGTGGACTACCGGGAGTTAAACAAGGTCACGATACGAAACAAGTAGCCGTTGCCTCGAATCGATGACCTATTTGACCAGTTGAGAGGAGCTTCTTACTTCTCAAAGATTGATTTACGATCTGGTTACCATCAGTTGCGTATCAGGGAGGAGGACGTCTCGAAGACTGCGTTCTTATCGAGATATGGTTCCTACGAATTTCGGGTTATGCCATTTGGTTTGACCAACGCTCCAGCAGCTTTTATGGACTTAATGAATAGGGTGTTCAGGGATTTCCTAGACCAGTTTGTCATTATCTTCATCGATGATATTTTGGTTTATTCCCAGACCGAGGAGGAGCATGCCGAGCACTTGAGACTAGTTTTGCAGACACTGCGCCAGAATGAGTTGTATGCAAAATATGAGAAGTGCGGGTTTTGGCTGAAGGAGGTGCAGTTTCTGGGTCATATTATTTCCGACCGGGGAATATCGGTTGATCCGGGGAAGGTATCCGCGGTGAGGGAGTGGGGACAGCCCACGACACCGACTGAGATCCGTAGTTTCTTGGGCCTAGCAGGATACTACATGAGGTTTATTCGGGGTTTCTCCATGATAGCGGGTCCCATGACACATCTTACCCGAAAAGGTGTGCCATTCATTTGGAGTGATGCCTGTCAGTTGGCATTTGATGAGTTGAAAGACAAGCTAACCTCAGCACCTGTGTTAGCATTGCCGAGACCGGGGGTTGAGTATCTTGTTTACACCGATGCGTCCTTACAAGGACTTGGAGGTGTACTGCAGCAGGAGAGTCAGGCCATAGCCTACGCTTCCCGTAAGCTTAAGCCTCACGAGAAGAATTACCCTACCCATGACTTGGAGTTAGCGGCAGTGGTATTTGCCCTTCGCATTTGGAGACATTATCTGTTGGGGGAGAAGTTTCGATTGTTCACGGATCACAAGTCCCTACAGTACCTATTCACGCAGAAGGAGTTGAATATGCGGCAACGGAGGTGGCTTGAATTTGTGAAGGATTATCAGTTCGATATCCAGTATCACCCGGGGAAGGCTAACGTGGTGGCAGACGCGTTGAACCGTAGACCGGTAGATAAGGTGGCAGATGTGTGGAAGGCCAAGTGGAAAGAATTGGGACACCAGGATGCAGTGGCCCGATCATTCATGTCTGTGATGACTGTTACACCGCAGATTGTCACAAAGGTGGTGAAGGCACAGGCAAATGATTCGTTCTGTCAGGAGCAGATAGTTCGATTATTAGCAGAGGGAGCCGAATCCTATACCGTTAGCTCAGACGGGGGATTACGCTTCAATGGGAGATTAGTAGTTCCGGAAGGGGAGGAATTGCGGCACGAGGTGATGGCAGAGTCGCACGGCTCACGGTTCGCGGTACATCCCGGAGGGGACAAAATGTACCAAGACATGAGACGTCAGTATTGGTGGAGCGGGATGAAGAGAGATATTGCCGAGTTTGTCTCAAAATGCGCCACTTGTCAGCTCGTAAAAGTGGATCATCAGAGACCGGCAGGACTGCTACAACCATTAGAGGTCCCGATGTGGATGTGGGAGAGCATGTCTATGGACTTTATCACGGGGTTGCCTACGTCGCAGAGAGGGCACGACTCCATTTGGGTGATTGTGGACAGGTTGTCGAAGGTCGCTCATTTTCTACCCGTCAGGACAGATTACACTGCGGGACAGTATGCCCAGCTCTTTATTTCAGAGATAGTGAGACTTCACGGGGTGCCCTTAAATATCGTGTCTGACCGAGACAAGGTATTTGTTTCACGGTTTTGGGAGAGTTTTCAGCAGGCCATGGGCACGGAGTTGCGGTTGAGTACGGCGTACCACCCACAGACCGATGGGCAGACCGAGCGCACAAATCAGATGTTGGAGGACATGCTACGTATGTGCACCATTGACTTTGAGGGTGGATGGGAGCAGTACCTTCCACTGGTGGAGTTTGCTTACAACAACTCCTATCAGTTCACCATTGGCATGGCACTATTTGAGGCGTTGTACGGTAGACCTTGTCGTTCCCCAGCATGTTGGTTGGAGGTGGGGGACAACAAACTACTTGGGCCGGAGGTGATTCAGGATACTTCGGCAAGGATAGAATTGATCCGGAGTCGCATCCGGGTGGCTCAGGACAGGCAGAAGAGTTATGCTGATGCGAAGAGATTTTTCAGGGAGTTCCAAGTGGGGGATCAGGTTTTGCTCAGAGTATCTCCTATGAAGGGGATTATGCGTTTCGGGAAGAAAGGGAAGTTGGCACCGAGATATGTGGGACCATTTCCTATTATTGAGCGGATCGGACCAGTTGCGTATAGACTTGGGTTACCGGAGCATTTACATCGGATTCACGATGTGTTTCATATTTCCTCGCTTAGGAAATACCTTAGAGATGATTTGGCTCATTCTCTCATTGCTGTAGAAGACATTGATCTTCAGCCAGATAGCTCCTACGAGGAGGGGCCGATAGCTATTTTGGACCGAAGTGAGCGGAAACTGCGATCAAAGATAGTTCCGTTAGTGCGTGTTCAGTGGCGACATCATAATGTCGAGGAGTCCACATGGGAGCGCGAGGATGAGATGCGCGAACGTTATCCAGAGTTATTCTTACCAGGTACTTTCTAGTTCCGAATTTCGGGACGAAATTCAGTTATTAGGGGGGGAAGTATGTAATACCCCGTATTTTCTGCGTTATTTATTTTTGGGGATTAATTGAATTAAATGTTTATTAATTGGAAATTAATCCGGATAATAATATTAACGTGATGTGAGTTAGTATTTTATTATAATGTGCATACTTGGCATTATATGAATATTGGTAATATTGAAATTGTCACGTGTTTGATATATGGCAATTTGGGAATTTTATTTGACGCGTGTGACCGCCACGTCATGGTATCTTATTAATTTAAAAAGTGAATTTTAGTTCCATTAACTGTATGGTCGTTTTGAGTGCGCCAACGCGTCCGGAAGGGTCGAGATAGTCAGAAAACACTAGCCGGAAGTTTAGTTTGGGTCCCGGGATATTTGTGGGCCATACCGGCATTATAAAGGGCATTTTGGTAAATTGCATTTTTGGGGAATTAAAAAGTGACGAAAATGGGAATTAAAAATCTGACTATTTCTCAACCCACTTAAACCACTAACCCCACTATATGTCATTATGGGCTACGGGAGAAGTTGATATAGCATTTCAACTTCCACAAACCATTACTCACCTCCATATTCCATTATCTTCAACCTTGGGAAAAGCTTGAGAGAGAGAGAGAGAGAAGGAAACTTTGAGAAGAGCTTGAAAGAGAGAGAAGGAAGAGAATTCTGCAGAAAAGTGAGAGGGAGAACAACTTGGCTATCAAGATTCAACACCAAATTCTGAGATAATTAAGGCAAGTGATTTAAACTCCTTTAATTCAAGATATGTATCCATGTGTAGGAATTTTCGAAATTTACTTTTGGAGATAAATTAGACCCATGTATTGAAAGTTAAAAGCCATGATTTATGTAGGAATTGCATGTAGTATATTCTGGACGAATTTATATGTGATAAACAGAACCTATGATGATCTAAAAGTGGAATTAGAAGGAATTTCATAATGTTCTTGAATGGAAGAATTCTGGAAAATAGTTTGATGTAGTTTTGATCTAAACTAAGCTTTTAAATGATGAATTATGAGACTTAGAATGTTAAAACCGTTGTAGAATGTTAGTATCATGTTATAGTAACCTTATATTGAAGTTTCATGCTTAAAAATGGTGATTTGGGACGAAACTGTAACTGCAAAACAAAGCAGTCCGTAACAGACCTGTGTAATCGATCGATCGACATTCATCAGTCGATCGATCGACCACAATCGATCGATCGAAGGTCAAGGTCGGTCGATCGACCTTCCCAGAATGAATAAAGTTTTCCTTAATTGAATTTTAATGATGATAACCCTTGATTAATAGTATTGGAGACATTGTGATTACCCTGAATTTTAAGGAAGACCAGTAGGCATGATTTTGAGATTGGACATTAATTGGAATTTAATTTGAGGAATTATTCTAAATTAATGAAATTCGTTATGTGAGATAATATTTGGGTTAATAGTACAAATTTGAATAATTTGATGAAATAAGGTTTGGGGCAGACGTAAGGACCTTAGGTATAGCGATGTTATATGAGGGAATTATGGGAACTTAATAGTCTATTCGAGACAGGTTTTAAGTTTAAGATATTACGACGTGAGACGTGTCGACTATTTAATTTATATATTGTCGGGACACTTGAAATATATGAATTGGGAATAATGGTATAATAATGTAGAGAATACCCTTATTAATATTGATATATCTAAGATGTGTGAATGCTTAGTATATAACTTTATATATGTATGACATACCTACCATACTTGCTATCACGGGAGGTTACGTTCGCTTAGGACCTTCTTATCCTTGTGTTGCCCGGATTTAGATTGGTGCCTAGAGGACATAGTTCAAGAGAATGACTTATTTGTGAGTTAATAAGCCAGCTGACTATGGAGCGTAGGTATGTACGTGACCATGGATATGATTGAATTATGTTCGCCTCCATTTATGTGTGTGGTGTTAATTCCAACAATTCCTGAGAGATTCGGAATTTGTAATCCTTATGTACGTGATGTACCGGGATGGATAGCAGAGTATGTGTGCACCGCAGCTTAGCCTTTGGGTGCTTGTATTGTATATTTATGATGTGAAAAATATACGGTTATATGAGAAGGAATTTAAGATGTTAAATCGTGAGTATAATTATGTTAATATTTTGAAAAGATAAACAGGGAACTTTTATCTATAAATGGTATTGTTAATAATTGTGAATCCGGGAATTAAAGTAGAACTCTCTATTTAATTATTAAGGTTGGAAATTTAACGTGAACCGAGTAGAAGTGTTAGAAGCTCTTTAGATAGTTATGAGATAACACACGAATGGGTACAGGAACGTTAGGAGTGCACAGTTAGACGAGATGTGAGTATATCATGTGAGAGCACGTCCTAACATGTACTTTGCATATACTGTTTTAAAGGTTTTTAAAGCATTTGCAGGTTTTAAAATATCTCCACATTCGGGCTCTGACCCGTTTGCTTTCAAATCTATCTTTTTGTAAAATCATTTTAGGTGCCCAGCCACAAGGTCACCATGCATAGGATTTCCATTCTGATGATGAGCTGTAGCTGGTTGTGGAAGCTATAGGGATTTGCTTTTAGACGCTTATATCATTTGAATTCCTTATTCATTATTCCTCAGTTGTAGGGCAAGTTGCCCAAGTTCTATTAGATACATTTCCATTTCAGTTTTCAGACTTTGGCATGTATTCATTTCAGTATTCAGTATTTCATCACTTACTTCAGTTGTGAGATTGTATTATGAGGAGTTTTTCCTCCAGTTTTATTTATATCATGTTACGGTTATTCTATTACTTCATTATAGTGAATGGTGTTATTATTTCTTCATTACACTTATTGCATGTTAATCAGACTTTAAATTAAAATTTGGCAACTTACTTTTTAAATACTAGGTGGTTAGTAATAATAAAAATGTTTTCGACAGTGATGCTATTAACTGAGCCAACTTGGCGTTTTGATTTAATTTAATAAAGGAGTAGCTACCCGGTATTTAATTAGTCGGGGTGTCACACTCGGCTACTCAACCTATTTATTTTTTCTTCGATTGATATTATGAGCGCTCTGGTGCCCTTGGAGCCTTAGGTACTAGATTATCGTACCTTATATTTAAACTTAGCAGTTGCTTAATACTGTGAACGCTCCTATAACCTTGGATCCTGAGGTACTAAACTGTCTTACCTTTTATTTATACTTGGAACTTGCTTGACTACTCAACCCGTTTCTTTATTCTCAGGTTGATATTATGAGCCCTCTGGTGCCCTTGGAGCCTTAGGTACTAAACTGTCATACCTTATATTTATACTTGGCAGTTGCTCGACTACTCAACTTGTTTTTTTGTTCTCAGGTTGATATTATGAGTGCTCCGGTGCCCTTGGAGCCTTAGGTACTAAACCGTCATACCTATATTTATACTTGACACTTTCTCAATACTGTGAGCGACTGAGGTACTAAACTGTCATACCTTATATTTAAACTTGGCACTTACTCAAGACTGTGAGTACTTCGGTGCCCTTGGATCCTTAGGTACTTAAAATATCATACCTTATATTTATACTTGGCACTTGCTCAATACTGTGAGCGCTCCAGTGCCCTTGGAGCCGGAGGTACTAAATTGTCGTACCTTATATTTATACTTGGCACTTGCTAATACTGTGAGTGCTACGGTGCCTTTGGATCCTTATGTAAAAAATTGTCGTACCTTATATTTATACTTGGCACTTTCTCAAGACTGTGAGCGCTCTGGTGCCGTTGGAGCCTTAGGTACTAAATTGTCGTACCTTATATTTATACTTGGCACTTGCTCAAAACTGTGAGCGCTCTAGTGCCCTTGGATCCTTTAGGTACTAACCTGTCGTACGCTTTTATATACTTTTACAATTTTTATTTTGTGTTCTCATACCTATTGCCTTATTTTATTAGGTGGAGATATACTAGCACGTAAAAAATGCATGGGGAGGCACCGACATTTCATTAGCATTAAACTTTGCTAAGAAAGTATATTTAATACCTCATAATTTTTGTTACTAGATTTTGCCTTTCACACTAAGTAAGAATACTCATGAAACATGTTGGAGTCGAGTATACTTCCATAAAATCAATTTGAGACTTGAACTTTTTATCAAGGCTTCATATATCTGTTTGATATCCACCCGCTGCACTCGAAGCATGGGAAAGAATAAAATTTCACTAAAGCAACTATGATCTTTTAGCTACACAACATAACTTTTCAAACTATATATCAATAGTGAACATCTACAGACAATTAATATGACTGAAAATAATGCCCATGTAATATATACTTTTAAAGTCATTTGTACTTTGAACAAATGGGCAAGACACGTTCGCGTGAATATACTATATTGTGATATCTATTGTTTCTTCTTATAATGAATTACTCTGGTTCAAAATATATATAACATTAAAATAAATGTGCAGTTAATCACACAAGCTATTACGAGTAAACAAGTATGGGGATTTTAAGATTATCGATCAACATTTGGGTATTCCTGAAATAAACTTTGTTAAAACGCGCGAATATGCGAGTTATAAATTCGACCAGCACTATTATTGTGCACTTAAGCATACAAACTTGAGTTGTAAATTCGAGCAACCCCTAGTCACATAATTGTTTGGGTCATAAGTTCAAGCAACCCATATTCTTGCATTTAGGGTACTTTCTTATAAAAGAACACTCATGTTCTAAAATTGTATATAGTATATACTTGGACAAATATTACTTTATGTCCATTTTTAAGTCAACTCGTATAATTATATATTAAGTGAATCACGCAGACTATTTCAAAAGTACATTTTGAGAGATCCCCAAATATCTCGATTATTCAAATAATAATAATAATAATAATTATAATATTATTATTTCAACTATTTTGTCCAATACAAGGTACTTCATCACGTGTGTGAGTTGTCTCATTTATACTAAACGAGCAAGGAAATTACCGTGATAAAATATAAATGGTTCCTCGTATGTAAATACCTCTTAAATAAGTGGCGGATGCCACACACTCATCTTAATCATATTTTTATTTTTAGAAGACAAAAACGTGATAAAACGTTTATAAGACGAGGGAGGGTTCTCAAAATATTTTTTTGGGAGCACTCCAACTTTACTCAAAATAAGTGTTGTATTTCTTTTGGAACACCCCCATCATTTTTTTTTCTTTCTTTTTCATTCAATCTGAGAAAACCATACCCCCCCCTTTTTTTTGGGTGGATTACAACCGATGTGAGGCTTAGGTGATTAGATTTGCCATATCTAAAATATTTTCGTCTAGATTTGAGAAACCAAACGACTAGACTAGCTTGGAGATACTTGGCATCTTGGTTTATAAAATGGAGTACTCAAAGCTCTAACCCCTTATTGAGAGCGTGTTTGGGTCAAGCAAACCAAACACGAACAAGTCAAACACGATAAATAATTTTTTGGGTTGAACACTCATCTTGGTTTCTGCGTTGGCGTTCAAACGACCAAAATAGAATCGATTTAGTGTTGAGAAGTTAGAATCGATTTAGTGTTGTTTAACTGGGTCTATATCTTCGGCGCTGGTGCTGGATCAAACGGTTTTTTAATTTCAAAATTGATTACTGTTTTTTTTACTTTGGGCTTTATAGAACCTGAGATATTAATTTTTTTTATATGGTTTGTAGGTTTGATTCGAGCAAGTCCAATTTTTTTTTGAAGTGAGGATGATTTTGGATGAGGAGGTCTTTCAAATCTTTTGGTTCAAGCAGATCTTCCAAAACTTTTGTTTAGGGCGAGCAGTCATTTGAAAGAAAATGGAGGAGGCCAACTTCACATGAAACTTTTGTCTATTTTTCATTTTCTTTTTAGTTGGAGTATCGTTTCTCGAGAATAATTCTGATGCATTTTATGTAAAATTCTTTATTGTTTATACATATGAGATGGGTTATTTTCTTTCTTTACCTTGTTCTCATTTGTGAATATGCGAGAACTTGTATCCAAGTTGGGTCAAATAGTGGAGATTGTTGTTTGTTTGAATTTGACTAGTGTGTCTCTTATTTGATTGTCGAGCAACCCAACCAAGATGGTTCTTTATTTGGTAAATCTTATCCTGGCAAGTTTTGTCGAGGAACCCCATCCAGGCTAAGCTGATTTTGCCTCTTATCTAATTGTCGAGCAACCTAACCTTTTGTGATAAAGAATCTTGACAGAGGACATCTCTGAAGCTCATGTTAACATTTATTATTAATCTGCTTGTGTATACGTTTTAGACTCGTCTCAATAGATGGGTATTATAAATGTGATTACACCATTGCTTGCCGTAATCAACTGATCAGTTTTTGCCATCTATTTTATATTATTTTATTTTATTCATCATAATGTAAATAAAATAATAAACAACATGCTTTGGCTATTTTTTTTATATTCATAATATTAACAAGAAGACACGTGGCTTTGAAAATTGCACACATTTATGTGGATAAAATCCATAAAATTAATTATGGATATTATTTTTTGAGTGAGCTATACAAACAAAGAACTATTGTGAATGCTCTTTAATTTTATTACTCGACATCTCAAGAAATTATAGCACGTGTGATTTTTTTTACCAACTAAATCATCTGGCATATGTATAAAATTCTTAGTAAAACATAAACAAAGACTTGTGAAATGAACATATTCAACAAGTAACAAAGCGAGGCAGTTTACTTAGCTGTGATAAAGAACCAGATATGTGTGAACATGGTTCCTAAATACTCTATTTTCACCTTATTTCACATCTATATATACAAGTGAGTAGAGCCCCCTCTAAGTTGTCTTTGAGGGTGAATCCGCCACTTCCACTTTCTTTGCTTGAGGATTACTCAGCCGTCATTTTTTTGTCGGCGCCACCTCTGGCGCTGATGCTCTCTCTTGTGGGAATCGTCACTGGTGCAACTATTTTCTCCGGCACCGCCTTTCGCGGTGGAGCCACCTCTACTCTTGATGGTGCTACAGCGGCTGCCTCTCCGGAGGGGGCTGCTGCAGTCAATGGAGCAATTGATGCTGTAGTAGTCTGTCCTTCTTAAGGAGCAGGTGCTCTAGCTTCGGTCATTAACACCTCCTCTTAGGTGGTCTGGTCATTTTGAACTCCATTTTTAGCTAGAGTGTCTTGAAAGACCAGTTTCTTAGAAATATTATGACCTTGTTTGTCTATGGAAGTGATGATACCTTCCCAGCATAGTCGCTAAATGTAGGAGGATACTGAATCGGGTGAGGCTTGACCCACTCCGATGGACACTGCCTTCAAGGTCTCAAGAGCAGCTGGGTATGAAAAGATTCCACTTCTGGTAAAAATGGAGTAATGTCTATGAACCTCCTCCTGCAAATATGAAACTTCACAAATAACAATATCAACTTGGATAAGAAGGATCTCCTGAGACTGATGGCTGTCGAGGTGGGAGTGAAGAAACAAGCACTCAACACTTAAAGAGAGAGCATGGAGAGAATACTATGAGGTTCTAGTGTGATTTTGATAGAGTAACTGTTCTACTGAATTTTTCTATCTCTACGACCTTGACCAGGGGTCCTATTTATACTTGGGCACTAGGGTTGAGTTGGCACTTTTGGGCGCCAAAACTTAGAGGGTTAGTGAGGGACAAGGTCTGTAATGTATTAATTTTTCCTACATGTGTGCAGCAGCCTGTCCCTCAGACAGGTGCCACTTGGTGCAAACCAAAGTCAAAAATCAAATATGTCTACGCTAGATGAAAAAATATATGATTTGGTAAATATCTTTTAGAACGGTAAATTGTGGTACAAACTTTGTAAGTTTGAGAGGGTGGCCTTGAGGTCCACCTCCTGTAAAATCTTTATGAACTTGAGGGGGGTCTCAAAGGCCACCTCCTCTAAAATATTTGAAAACTTGAGTGGGACTTGAGTACCCCCTTTTACCTAGAATCATTTTACAAAATATTCAATTCTTGTGAGAACCCCTTTGTCTGCTCACCTTTGTTGTGTCTGACTGTGAGGTGTGTGAGGGATACTAGTATTATCTCAATCTTAAAGTGCAAAGTGGTTGAGATTGATCAACAAACCTTGTTCCTCATCCGCCAAGCCAAAACTCCCAAGAGATACCAACTGGCCTATTTGAACCCCACTTGCTCAACTAGGCTACCTGTATAAGAAAGTAAGTGTTAGTACTTATATTCTTTGAAAGAATGACTTTTCATGATGAGGGGGTTGCTCCTGGTAGCCACTCCCTCATATTAGCCTATTTTCTTGAAGTTGAGGGGGAGGACCCTGGGGTTCCTCACCTAAGGTTTTCTGGAAGGTTGAGGGACCCTGAGGGTTCCTCACCCAAATGTTTTCTTGTAGTTGAGAAATGGGATCCTTGAGGGTTCCGCGGTCCAATATTTTCTGGCAGTTGACGGAGGGGAACCTTAAGGTTTCTGTGGCCAAATATCTTCTGGAGGTTGAGGGACCCTCAGGGTTCCTCACCCAAATATTTTTTTTTGCACTTGAGGGACCCGGGGGGTTCCGCATCCCATATATATTTTTTGCCTTTGAGGGACTCTCAGGGTTTCGCGTCCCAAATATTTTCTTACCGTTGAGGGACCTTGGGGGTTCCGCGTCCCAAATTTACGATTGAGGGACCTTGAAGGGTCCGCATCCCAAATATTTTCTTCCCGTTGAGGGACCTTGGGGGTTTCGCGTCCCAATTATTTTCTTGCTTTTGAGGGACCTTGGGGGTTCTGCGTTCCAAATATTTTTTGGAAGCTGAAGGTGTGTGTGTGTGTGTGTGTGTGTCTTTGATGGACCCTCACCCCAAAATATAGTGGTCAATCTTGAAACACCCTTCTACAAATCTAACACACGGTTATACCATATTTGTATAAATCACTTTTATGACTTAATGACCTTGGCCCCGGTCGAAGTCAGGCCAGCACATGAGCTCGACCAACTAAATTGCATCCACCTAATTTTCTTAGCTTGATGACAACAAGATAAAATAATTTCCTAGGACCCTGGTGATTAGTCAGGCAACATTCCATCTGAATTTACATTTGATTAGCATGTGCCAAACTCCCCCACTTTATGGACAAGACCCTTAAATTACTCTCAAGGAGTGATCGACTAATCTAGAAGGTCCACACTTATCCCATACTGGCAAAGCACACTTATTCCCTCTACGATGGTTAATATAAATAAGGGTTCCCTCCAAATGGAAGGGGTTGTAAACTAATCTCATACAGAGACATAGTTGATTCTAAATCTAAGCTTGTAATCATCATACACTTACAGTGGAATATATCCAAATCCTAGATACTATTGTATTTCGGGAGGTCACTCTAAGTATAGCAAGTCACCCAGTGGACGTAAGCCATTCTTTAGGCTGAACTACTTACATCTTATTAATACTCCTATTATCCTCATCCCCCTCTAATACTTATAATAACATTTTTGTTCGTTATCTTTGATTTGGCATTCATATAGCTAAGATATCAATTGTATTCCATTTTTGAATGATAACAAAATGGCTCCGTTGGTGGGAAACGCTTAAATAGCCTACTTATTTCTCTGCCAAATTCTACCTTTTAATTGCGAAAGAGCCGAATTCCTAATTAAAATCTCATACCCATTTCATTTTTTCCCACCAAGAATTTTTTTCTTGTCCGAAATCCTTGGATTTCAGCCTTACCTATAATTTCTATGTAAAAATCTGTCAAATAATCCTCCATAGCCGAAATTTAAAAATCTTACCGTATTTTGTTTTCATGTGACAATACTCTGTTTTAATGGAAACTCCTTGCAATAATGGACGAACACCCAGAAAATAGCAAGGAAGATGAAGATGCACCCCCTCCACTCCTATTAGAACAGGAGACCTAGCTAGATTCATGGAAAGCTTGGTTAAAATCCAAGAAGCTATGCAAGAGGACATGAGGCAACTCATGAAAAGTGTGCTGGCTTCACTGAGACGAGAAAATTCTCCACTAATCACCCCAGCCCTGACAAGAAGCGTTGGCAAGCACCAAAAAATTCCTCCACCTCCCCCTACAGGGATAGGAGGCAAGAGAGCCGGGGTAAAGCCTTGGAATATCCCAAAAGATTGGATATGGGATCTGAAATAAATAAATCTGTTTAGCTATGAGAGCTTGATCTAGAAGAAACATCTTACCAGCCTGGTAGGACCTCCACCTTGAGGATAATTAATGATGATAATAACTAGACCTATTCATAGGAACATATTAATGCCTTCAAAAGACTTAGTAAGGTGCTGATATTTGATAGGATGTGGAGAAGAGGGGCGTTAGCACATTCACAACCCCATGAAGACACAAGACAAGCAAAACGCTAGAGGTTAGAGCATGAACGAGGAGGAAGCTCAATGGGTCATGTTAAGGCATCAAATAAACATGAGCATGTCCATACAAGGGAAGATTGTTCAGCAGAAATCCACATGCAAAATTTCATCCGCTAGTGATTACTCCTAAGTATGAAGGAAAATCAGACCCTATTCTACACATTGAGAAATACCACGCTGCTTGTGGTGTGTTCTCCATAACCGATGAGATGTGTTGTAGGGATTTCTCAAGCACTTTCACTGGCCCTGCTCAAATCTGGTACAATATTTTACCTAGAGGGTAAATCCCATAATTTAAGCAGATAGCCATCCTCTTCGTAAACAATTTCTGCTTCGAAGAAAAACTTAGAAAAAGGGTGGCTTACTTGTTAAGCGTTCGATAATGTGAGGATGAAATGACAAGGGAGTACATTACCAGGTTTAATGCTGAGAAATTGGTGGTGGTAAAAGATAGTGAAAAGGTGGTAATGACAGCTATTATGATTGGCCTATTACCTGGAATATTATTTTGGATGCTAGCAAAAGATCCCCCTAACCACATGGCTGAACTCTTGGCCAAGGAAGGGAAAATGATGAACGCAGAGGAGGCCATGTTAGCAAAAGAGTCCAGTCACAAAAAGTTCAAAGACATTAAAATCTTAACAAAGAAACACAAAGAAGTCCCTAAGGGGAAGAATGAAAAGTGGTCATTCCAAAAGTTTTATGAATATACTCCATTAGCCATATGGGTGCACCATATCCTTGATGAGATTCGAGGAAATGGTGGGGTAAAGTGGCCTGAGAAGCTGAAAACTCCTAGTTGAATAAAGGACAAAAGTAAGTTCTGTAAATTCTATTAAAAACATGGAAACGAGATCAAGGATTTCTTGATCTTAAAAGATAAAATCGAGACCCTTATCAAGAAAGGGAATCTCAATAAATATATGGAGAAAAATGGCAGGCCATCACAAGCTCATGGTTATCGAAACTCCAAAAGGAGATCGAGATCACCTCGCACCAAGGAACAAGACCAAAATAGAGCATGGGAAAACTAAGATGAGGAGTATTCGAACCTCCCACCTCGGCCTATTGAACTTGTGGAAGAGTTACACATGATCTCTTTTGGATTCCACTTTATTGGAGGATGAGATGTTGGTGGAGGCGATGACCCAGTTGAAATAAAAACTTACCTCAATGAGGCGAGATCTTATTTTAAGAAAAAGATATTAGCATGACAATGGTGGCAAACACACTCCCTCACAAGGTCGCTAAAGAAATATCGATCATCGGATTGTCTAAGGAAGACCTATCAGGGTTATTGTATCCTCATGATGATCCACTGGTAATACATTGTAAAAATGTGAAAGGGATCTTAATAGACAACGGGAGATGGGCCGATGTCATGTTCTATGATATCTTCTAAAGATTGAAGCTATCCGATATAAAACTAGAAGACTATCACCGTCCTTTGATCGGATTTTCAGGAGTAAAACTATACGCATCGGGTATCATTGAGTTGGAAGTCATGATAGGAACCTAGTCGATCTACAGAACAAAGAAAATGAGACTCGTCATCCTTGACAAGAAAATTTCATCGGCTTATAATATAATCTTTGGAAGAGTTGGTCTGAAGAAATATGAGTCTGTAGCCTCTATTGTTCACCAATGCCTTAAATTCCCCGTCAATTACGGTGTCGATGTAGTGGAAGGGAACCAAGTAAAAGCACGCGAATGCTACTGTACCTTGACCGATGAAGAGGAAAGGAAGAAATTAACCCAAACCTATCAGATCGAGACATTAGATCCTCGGGATGAAGATAGAATAATAGTTGGGGAAGCCATCGAAGTAATCGAGCCAGTAATACTAGATGATAAATGCCCTAAAAGGACAACCCATATCATCTCTTCCTTAGATCCCGTCCTCAAGAAGAAGCTTTCGGACTTTCCTCAAACTAAAAATAATGTATTTGCTTGGAGTCACGAGGATATGCCTTGAATAGATCCTGCCATCATCTTCCATGAACTTAACATAATTAAAGACGTCAGGCCGATCAAACAGAAATGCGGGTTTTCTCAGAAGAGAGGAATATGGATATACAAGAGGAAGTGGCAAAATTGAAGAAAGTTGAGTTCATCGAAGATGTGATGTATCCAAACTGGCTAATGAATGTGGTCATGGTATCAAAGAAGAACAAAAAATAAAGGATGTGCATGGACTTCATAGACCTGAATAAAGCAACCCTAAGGATTATTATCCTTTACCACGAATAGATTGATTGGTAGATACAACAACTGGTTACGAGCTATTGAGCTTAATGGATGCATATTCCCTCTATAACCAGATCAAAATGAAGCTAGAGGATAAGGAGAAGATGTCTTTCACCACCAGATGAGGTACCTTTTGCTATAATGTAATGCCTTTTGGACTAAAAAAATGTTGGTGCCACTTACCAGAGATTGGTGAACAAAGTATTAGAGAATCAAATAGGAAAAATTGGAAGTCTATGTAGATGATATGCTGACCAAAATCATCAAGGCAGAAGAACACAAAGTATCCCGGCCCGACATCAACGAGCTAAAAAAACCCACATAAGGCTGAACCCAGCGAAATGCGTGTTCGGGGTTAAGGATAGAAAGGTTTTGGGCTGTATTGTGAATCAAAGGGGCATAAAGGCCAACCCTGACAAGATCTAAGAATTTATCAACATGCAGCCTCCCAAGAGTAAGAAATAAATGCAAAGTCTCACAAGTCGAGTAGCAGCTCTAAATAGGTTCATGTCCAAAGCCACAGATAAATGTCTTCCATTATTTAAAGTTATTAAAAACTCTTTTGAATGGATGGAATAATGTCATATCGCTTTCTTAGAGCTAAAGAGATACCTAGGCAAGCCCCATTGATGTAAAGGCCAATCCTAGGAGAAAAGTTGTGCCTATACCTGACTGTATTAGATACAACTGTCTGCTCGGCCCTAATCAGAAATGACGAGGGAACTTAAAAGCTGATATGCTACACAAGTTAATCTTTTGCTGGACCAGAAGTGAGATATTCCACAATGGAGAAGCTAGACTTTTGTATGATAGTAGCATCCAAAAAGAGGAAATAATATTTCCAAGCTCACTCAATAGTGGTTTACACCGATCTCCCACTTCGGTAAACCATCCATAAGCCTGAAAAATCTAGAAGGCTAATGGCATGGGCCATAGAGCTGGGTGAGTATGAAATTTGATATGAACTAAGGACTACAATCAAAGTTCAAGCTGTAGCATACTTCCTTGCAGAGTTCACTTATGATGAAGATCAAGCCACAATAACTACATCTGTAATTCCTGCCGAACAGGTTCAAAACCCAGCCGAGCTGATAAAGACGATAAAAAATAACACCTTAGGCCAAACCAACAAATGTCATCAAATCCATCTCGAAATTATTCAAAAATGGTTCTTTGATAGAAGAAGATTTTAATAATGATTTCGCGATGTGGAAGGTGTTTATAGACGAATCTTCATGTCCTAATAGTGGTGGAGATGGCTGAATAGTCAACACACCCGATGGAAGTGATGTCGAATATGATCTGCGGTTCCAATAATGAGGCAGATTATAAAGCCTTGATTGATGGACTATATTGAGATACATAATTAGGGGTAAAATAGATTAAGGCTCATAATAACTCATAGTTGGTGGTAAATCAAGTGTTGGGAGAATTCAAAGCTAAAGAGGGGAATATGCTGATATACCTGGACAAGGTAAAATTTATGATCCGTAAAACTAAAAGCGTTCCAAATGATCAGGATTTTAAGAGTTGAGAATACTAAGGTAGATGATTTAGCTCAGCTAGCCTCAACCAAGAGAGCCAAGCTCAAAAGAACTATTCATATGGAAATACTAGCACATATAGGTATCGATGTTGAAGAACTGAACCTCCTTGAACTCACCATGGGTCCATCATGGATAGACATAATTGTCAAGTACTTGAAGTAATGCGTCCTTCAAACTAACCAGAAAGAAGCAAAAAGGCTCCGTTACAAGGTTGTTAAGTATGTAATGGATAAGTTAGTCCTATACAATATAGGTTTCACCGTCTTATTAATGAGGAGTGTACATCTCATGGAAGTACAAAAACCGTTCAAAGAGATTCATAAAGAATTATGTCAAGCTCACACGGCTAGAAAAAAGTTGGTGAAAAGAATATCCATTCAGGGATATTACTAGACAACGATGAAGATAGATTACAAAGATTACATGCATAAATATGACAAGTGCCAAAAGTTCAGAGTAGGGTACAAGAGACTTGGCGCTAAACTGGTGCCAATAATGTCACCTTTGCCTTTTTCCATCTAGGTTATGGTTCTGGTCGGCTTACTGGTAAAGACCAAAGTAAGATTTAGGTACTTGGTTGTAGCAGTAGACTACTTCACTAAATGGGTGGAGGTCGAGACCCTTATTGGGATGACCTATGAAAAAGTCTTACAATTCATATGGAAGAATTTGAAAACTAGGTAGGGAGTCCCATATGCTTTTATCCTTAATCATGGGACTTAATTTGATAACGATGAATTCTAAGAGTACTGCCGAAAAACCAATATAAGAAAGTTACATCCATCACTAACTCATCTACATTGCAATGGGAAAAAGGGGTCACTAACCGAACTATGCTAGACGGAATGAAGAGAAGAAGCTAAGGGAAACTGGATAATGAGATGCAAAGTGTGTTGTGGGCTTACATAATAACACTAGGAATAACAACAGGAAAAAATCCTTATATGATGGCCTTTGGGAGCGAAGCCGTGGTACCAGTGGAGATAGGCTTACCAAGCCATAAAGTGCAGAATTTTGATTCTCCTAAAAGTGATTTTGTAAGAAGACTGGGCTTAGATCTTATAGATGAAGTCAGAGAAGCTGTAACACTAAGGGTGGTAGCATATCAATAACACACTATTAAATTCTACAATAAAAGAGTCAAGCCGAGCACAATCAAAGAAGGAAATTATGTCCCGAAGAAAGTCACACAGAATACTAACAAATTGGAGTCTAATTGGCACGATCCATATCGTGTGGCCGAAGTAGTATGACCTAGAACTTATCATATTAAAACATTGGAAGGGGATCCATTAAAAAAACCCATGGAATTCAGAGCACCTCAAAAAATATTATCATTGAATGTCTACCAATGGAACTAATCAAAATTGTACATAAAAAGAGATTCATTATATGAAATCATTTTTATTTCTTTAAAGTCTTGATCCAACTATTATTTATTTCTATTAATTAGGTTGGATTCAGCTAACCTAAATGATCTAATGCACGTATTTAACTACAGAAGAACATTTTTCGAAGAGGATGTATCGACAAGATCCGATCACATACCTTCCTCATATTTGGAAACACAAGTCTTTGACTGTGCCAAATAAATAAATTAGTTTGAATTTAACCAACCTAAGAGATCTAATGCACGTCTTCGACTGCACAAGAGCATTTTTTTGGAGAGGATGTATCAACAACATCTGATTACATACCTTCATTATATATGGAAACATGTCTTTGATTGTGACAAATAAATAGATCAGGCCGGCTTCAGCTAACCCAATTAATCTAATGCACGTCTTTAATTGTGCCATTTAAATTGATCATGTCGGCTTTAGCCAACCCAATTGATCCAGCAAGTAGATCAGGTCGGCTTTAGCCAATCCAATTGATCCAGTAAGTAGACTAAGTTAGCTTCAGCCAACCCAACTGATCCTGTAAGTGGATCAGGTAGGCTTCAGCTAACCTAATTGATCCAATAAGATCAAGTCGGATGCGTCATCTAGTGTACGCCATTGACTGCAACTCATCATCAGAAGAACTAGTAAAGCTGCATGATAAGAAATACTAGAAAAAAATAAATGATTGATCTAATAATAGATAGAGGCAACATTCATAAGAGCACAACAAGCAGAGATAAATGTTGCAGACTTCATATTATCCATTGCACTGAAAAAAATAATTATAGTTACAAATGTTGACAAAAAGCTTGTTCAAATTTCAACTGATAAAAGGAGAGCAAATGGGACAAAGTTAAGAAGTAGCCCTAGTGCCTTTTATAGTAGTTTGATCAGTAGTTTTATTGAGAGCAACTCTTGATTCGCCAGCTGCAGCTTCTCCCTCTGCCACTTGAGCCACTTGCAGATCATCTTCAAACGCAGACTCTTCATCTCGTCAGGAAGGTTCTTTTTCCTCTTCCATGGTCTTGGCCTCATCATTATCACCCTCCTAAAGTATAATAATTGAGATAATATCAGGGTAGTGCTTGGCCAATCTCTTCTTCAGTTCGTCATATTCTTTGAGGAAGGCAATTATGGTATCAATAATTGACTCCTACGTGGCCTTAAAATATTTCACATCTTTTTCCCCTGCCATAGATACAATCACGAAAGCCTGAGCAAGTTTCACCTTTAAAGTCTCAAGCTCATCCTTGGTAGCCTTGAGATTATCCTAGGAAATTTTGAGATCACCCTATAACTTTATGAGATCTTCAACCTCGCGCACCACCAACTCATCACACTCCTGCAACTTATCCCCGATCGTCTTCAAGAGTTTTCATCTTGTTCTCAATTTCCTCTTTGGAAGCCTTAAGTTCATCAACAATATTCTCAGTAGTTTTTGTTTTCTCCCTCAAGATAGTGGTAATTAGGTTACTACGTAAAATATAAGGGTGAGTTTAACTAAAGAAAATAAGCTCGAATTAATAGAGAATAACAAACAAATAAACTAACTTACTGTGTAAGCCTTATGGGAGGTGAATGTCCATAAGGTGTCCACATCCAAACTCCGCATAAAGCGAAAGTTAGGACATTAACCCACATAGCCCAAGATAGCAGGAGTGTTAGACACATTCAATAAGATAGAGTCAGCATCTGCCATCAGCTCATCTTTGTCGATCGAGTGATCCATCTTGAAGGGCTCAACAGTGCCATAGGGAGAGTAAGAGTCCACCTATTTTACTGATCATCGACTTGTTGGCCTAGATACCTTAGGATCCTTAAGGAAAGGATCCTCTAGTGGCCTTTTCTTGGATGCCTAATATACCTCAGATATTTTCCCCTTGCACTTATCGATGGTTTTCTTTTTGGCTTCCTCAGCAGTCAATCGTTCATCCTCAGCATTGGTCATACGAAGGGATCATCATTGCGCTATTTAGTGCGCACTTCCTCCTTTATTTTCTTAGTAGCTTCTTTCTCAACTACCTCTTATAATTGCTTGGCCTTTATTTACTTTATACGATGACCAGGGATGTGTGGTGGAGCCATTAAGGGTGAATTATAATGAGGACTAGAGATTGTAAAAAGATAGGTGCAACACAAAAGTAAGCAAATTGATAAAAAATATAAAGTACAGTCTAAAAGATAAAGGTCGACTAATATTAAGATGATCTAACACCTGTGAAAAAAATCTAACCTTCTTTGACCTCCTGCTCTGCCTCATTATCCCAACAACTTGGACGACCTCCACTTTAGCTATTTCTTCCTCTTTAAAATTCTCCTATTCACCATAAACAGGCTTGGAAGGCTTATAAGTGTTGAGGTCATTCTAAGGGAGAGGTAATTAGTTATTCTTCCAAACCTTTTTATGGGATATATATCCTGAAAATACATGGGATCCAAGGTGTAGACTTTCCTTATGAGCTTCAATAACCTTTCGTCTAAGGAAGGGGATTTCCTATTAATCAAATCAGAGTGGTTCCAATCTCTGGGCACACTTATTCCCCTTTTTAGATCATTAGGGAATAACTCCCATGCACCGGAGATGAAGACATATTTGGTCTTCTTATTATGATTACTAGTCTGGGAGACTTGGAGCATTTTAGTGTTAGACTTTTTAGGGGAGAAATTGTAGTACCTAGGAGTCCTATGATTCTCTTTTAGGACATAAGCGAACCTAAAAATGTCCCTATCTAAATCAAAACCTCCATACTTTTTCCAGAAGATAATATCTTTGATAGGCATGGAGTCAACGAGATCCACTCATCATCCTTTGAGAAAGGATTGTGGCGGTAGGCCGCACACTTTACCTTGTTATTATACCAAAATTTGGATTTCTAGGGTGTCTTCATCTTCTTAAGGGCACTTAGCCACCCACGGGTAAAGCCAATTTCTTTTACTTCCTTGAGCCTTACTAGAGAATATATACATCCAGCATTATATCCTTCTACCCTGGTTTCTCGAGGTACCATTTTGAATTAATACCTCAGCCTCTTGACATCCTCCTTGAGCACATCCACAAATGCTTTTAGTCCAGTGAACTCCTTCCCCAGAGCATTGTTCTTGTCCTAGAGCATATCACTCACTTGGTTGACTTCTGTGGTCTCTATGAATTTGGCTCTCATAACATTTACCTTTTCCTGGACTGAATCCCCGATATCCTCCATGGCCTAAAGATCATCGTTTAGCTTGGCGATTAGCTCAAATTGGTCCTTGTACTTCTTTGTCCTCTCCCTTAGAGACTTGTAAATCTTCACAAATGCCTTATGAGCTTTCACACTAATATTAGGCCCAAGGATCATCCACAAATGTGAGTTAAGGCGGATGTAGTTCACATTAGACTATAAACAAACACAAACCAAACAACGAGCAAAGTATTAGTATATGGTGAAGGAGAAAACAAGTCATAAGTGTAGTAAAATTATCTTTTCATTAATATATAAAGGGGTCGAAGGCCAGTAGTTAAAGAAATCAAAAAACTATAAGGCTACGAGGTTACAAAATATTAGTGTACAAGGAAAAAAATCCTAGTCTACGTTCCTCGTTCCTTCACCTGCTCAACTTCGACAATGGCCTTCCCCTTGTCAACACCCCCTTCTCCAGACCAACATCCACACCAACCTCAATTGGCATGCCCTCAGCATAACTGGCTGGCTGACCAGCACCCTCTTCTTCTTCTTTAAAATGGTCAGGCCTAAGAGAATAGAGGTTGAATAACTCAGATCCAACAGGGGCCCTCGTCGCTTTTAGACCCTAATCCTAGCCTTTCTTAAAGGCCATCTTTCTCCTATAGGTGTGCCAAAGCTCGGTGTCATCATATGCTTTGTTGAAGCCCTCAAAATAACTAGCGTCCTTCTCTTAAGGGATCCCCTCCTTCAACTTCTAAATTTTGCCGAATAAGGACTGATTCTCTTTAGCCAACTCCTATTTTTGAGGGAACACCATCTTTTGAGATGCCTCAAGGTCATCCAGGTTATTAGCTGACTTCTCCCTCTTTTTCTCCCATGATAAGCGAGCAGAAGCAAAGGCCTTCTTCTCCTTTTACGGAGCATCATTTAGCTCCTGAGCACTTGTGGACTTATTGGCATGATCATTAAAAAGGGTGGTGAAATTAGATAAAAATTGCACGGCCAACGAAAATAACAAGTCAGTATGAAGAAGAAGAAGAAGAAGAAACACAGAAAGAGTAAAAAAATCACTCGAAATCAAGAAGATACTTACCAGGGAAATCCCTTGGGTAGACTTAAGGGCAATATCAGGATACCCCAACCTCACAGAACCCTCACAGTCAGCTACAAGCACTGCACCCTTTAGCAGATTGGGGGAAAGGGAGGGACAATCACCCACGCTTACCCCTCAGACTTAGTAACACTAGAGGGGACAGAGGAAGGCCTCAGCACAACTTCTTTTTAATCTTTTCCCTATCTTTTTCTCTCTTCTTCTCTTCTTCTTTCTTTCTCTCTCTCTCTCTCTCTCTCTCCTTTCTCCTCTCTTCTTTTTTTTTTCTCCTTTTACTTCCCCTTGATAGATGGGTTAGAACCACTAGCCCTTGGGGAGCCAATCTTTGACGGTTTCAAAGATTTTAGTCGATCAGATAAAGCTATCTGATCTTCTTCATCATATATTCTCAACTTCCTCCTCTTGATCAAGAGAGACATGTCTTCTTCCTCTTCTTCTTCTACTTCCTCTTCCTCATCTTCTAATTCTTCTTCTTCCTCTTCCTCATCTTCTAATTCTCCTTCTTCCTCCTCTATCATGATTGGGTCAAAAGGACTAACCTTAGGATCATTCAAGTTTGTAACCTTGTCGACCAGGCGTGTAATAAAATTAGCAGTTATATTCTTGTATTCCAACAAATAGGCTACAGACCTTGGGTGTTCGCCGTCAGGTAGCCTTTCCTCGATATTCTGAGCCTTCGAAGGATCATCAACACCAATCGCATTTATGTTAGGTTTCTGATTTTATATGCGAACTGCAAAGTAAAGGAAGAAGAACATTAGCTAAGAGGAAAGAAGTCAAAAAATTAAACAACATACTTAAAGAAAGAAAAGAATAAGTGACCTATATGGTCCTCTCCAAAGTGTGAAATTATAGGGCCTCGGTGCCTTTCGCCCTCACGAGCAGGAGGACATTACCAATTTTTATCAATAAAACCACGGTCCTAGTAATTTTTTTAAAAGTTTGGAAGGTTCACCAATAGGACCCTATCAGCCTTCCTGGTCTTCAAATACATAAGGCCATCACTACTCACGACCACACGTAGAATTAACATATCTCAGCAAGGCCCAGTTTCATCCCATAAAGGGTATTTATTTTATGTACCCCATTAACTATCTTCCAGACATTAGGGTCACATTGAACAGACACAATTTTAAAATATTTGAAGAACCTAAGAAAGAGGTGGTTTGGGCAAACATTAAACCCCTTGAGTTATCAGAAGGGTATGAATCTACTGCCCCCTTCAATGTTATAAACATTTTGAGGAAAGGGGGCACAGTCGATCTCCACCTAACCAGGAATATTGTATGACTTTCTAAACTCAACAATCGACTTATTATCAAGTTTTTCCATAAGCATATTGAGAGAGGAAGAACCCTGGCTACATTTATAGAAGAAGAAAAGAATTGAGAAAGCAAAAACTAAGAAAGTGAAAAGTGAGCTTACAATAATTGACGAAGCTTTGAAACACTTAGCGATGAAGAAAGAAATTCGAACTGAAATGATAAAGTAGGTGAACCTATGGTTTGAAACCTAACGCTAATGATGAACACGACATCCTATAATGATTTTAGATCTTCATATTACTACTCGGACAACGGTACCCTCGCTCATTACCAAAAATTACAAGTATGACATGGTGTTTGGCTCAAGACGAGCATACCCCTATGAGTTCAACAAACTGGCAAAAGTGCAATGTTGGTTGAAAAGATGGATTTTTAATCTGTAATCCTTTAATTCATTAAAAAATATTTGGCCACAGTCCATAAGGCCCAAAATTTTAAGGGACAATTGTGGGAACCCATTAGATGAGAGTAGTCAACTAGATCGGAGTGTCCAAAGCACTACACGGCCCAAATCAGAATTTAATTTACTTACATGTATTTGAAACACATTAAACACTCACAGATATATCCAAATTAGTTACCAACAATCTCGAAGGAAATATTCAAGTACACCACGAATTATCCACATGTTAATTGAGTTCCATGTACAACTCAATCTCGTACTCTAATGTATTTGTAAATTATTAACCTTGAACCGAGGCAAAGGGATGTAATCTCGAGCATTGAGAGACACTATAATAAAGCAGTAACCTCTTCGTGGACGTTGGCAAATTGTCGAACTACATATATCATTGTTGTGTGTGTGATTTTTGCATTCTGTTCTTAGTGATTCTTTCATGGAATTCTATTGTGATAGTTCGTGTACTCACAAATGCAATCTCTGAAACATTTGCAGTTACATCTTCAAACAAAATGTCATAGGATTGAGAGGTCATCACACTCAAGTCATAACCTATGACTCAAAGGTTTTTTCCAACATGGAATAATCTAAAATACATACAAATTGATTCTATCAAAAAATTATCCTTACATTGTCTAATTACTATCACACTTTACATACTTTGTATTTGCATTTGTATATATATATATATATATATATATATATATATATATATGTGTGTGTGTGTGTGAATGTGTGTGTGTGTGTGTGTACTAGGGTGTACCCGTGCCGATGGCACGACGATAAATTTATTCCCGTGATATTTTGTACCCGTGTTGATGGCACGGCGATAAATTTGTTCCCAATGGCGATTAATTTGTATTTTAAACGTGTCTCCAATGGTGCAAATATAAATATTTTTTACCATCCCTGGTACATTTACTCGTCATGGCTAGGTGTAACCCGTGTTGATGGCACGGTTACTCTATAACCAGTGTTATAGAGAAGATGATAATTTTATGCACGAAAGGAATATCGGCACATTGATACGAAATTCGTATGAGAGTTATAGTATTCTAAAAGGATTAACATGATAACATAAAAAATTAGAAGTTAATTTTTATAAAAAAAACACTTCTAATTAAAAAAAATTATTATTGATTTATTATTTCTCCAAATTGACACAAAATGACAACAATAATGTTTAATTTGGATCGTGCTTACGTTATGCAAAAATAACGATTTTTCTCATGTCATATTTTAATTGTGTTGTTTTCAAGTTGGTAATTAAAAAAATATTTCTTGTGGTGTCAATTGTGTGTTGAGTGGAAAAAAAAAAGATAAGTTGTGACACCATTTATTTGGGTTAGTGCTCGTGACTTTTTGTTGGGTCATTTATTGTATTGTATTTTACTATGTTTGTATTAGGTGATATATTTTCTTACCCATATGACCTTGAAAAATTTCTTCCGCTAACTTTAACAGTTTTTTTTAACAAAATAACTGATTTTGTAGCAATTGAATAATTTAAAAACTAAATTTATTGAAAAAATTAGTTTAAAGATTATAATATAACTATTTATGAAATTTATGGGAGATAATGTATTAACCAAAATAACACACGATAACATTGCCACTAATATCTTTAAAATGTCTTTTGTTATGCTTATAGTAAAACCTCAAACCATTTGGTACTAACTCTGTAATTTTTCAAGAAAGACCGTACACCAGTCAAAAGAAACCAAATCGCTGTAAGTTACTTCAAAGTATCACCTTGTAGAAATCAGTTACTTTTCCAACGTAAGTATGCGTGTCTATTAAATATAAATATGCATGTCTTTTCAATTTGTGCATTGTCCTTTTATAAATAAGTCTACTTACCTCAGACTACCAAACATTTACTAACCCTTTGGAAAAATGGGCAGCCGAAATCATATCAAATCATTCAGTACTAGTAGTCATCCTAGAGTAGGTATTAGGTAATATTACTATAGTTTATCTAGACCATCACTTGTCCCTATTGTAATCGGAGATTTTATTTTATAGTATAGTTGGTTGATTGGATATCAAACTGTTTGTAATGCGTTTTGACCCAACCTTTGTCATATCCCAAAGGATTCCATCAAGCAATTCCATATGGTTTGCCAAGACAACTGCAAAAACTAACATATATTTTGTAATATATTTTATAAAAGAAAAAAGAATTTGATAACTTTCCCATAAGTCTGTTAATATATGTGTAGATAAACACACACACATGGTCAGCATTGGCACATGGTTCGACCCCAAACCGTGCTTCATTGCTAGGAAATCAAGGCAACTCACTTTGTCTGCCTTCAAAGTAAAATCAGCATGGCCTTGTTCATACGCTTTTAATTATTATATACTCTTTTTATTTATGGTTGATTGTTTTGGTTATATATATGTTTTAGAAAAAAAGTAATTATAATAAAGCATTGTTTTAATGTGATTATCAAAATTTTCTAAAAGTTAATATTATGAAAATAAAACTACAAAAATTGGTCAATTATATTACATTTTCAAAGTTAATAATAGTAAGTATCAAGAGCATTGCTATGAGTTTCAAAAAATTCTCAAATCATCTCTCAAACATTTAGTACTATTTGAGAGATAGTTTTGAAACTTTTTTGAAACTAAAAACATTTCTCAATTATTATCCGCTAGAAGCCAATTTTAAAATGCTTTAAGATACCACTTGTTGATGTAAAAAACTAGATCACTCTAATTCTTCAATCACAGATAAATAAATAAGACAAAGATTTTTAAAGTGGTTCGGCTAGGAATAAAGCCTACGTCCACTGTTATGTTATTGCTGAGTGTTTGTGGAATTCTTGATTACAAGTTCTCTCAAGAAATTCCGGTTTTCTTGAATGGGATTGATACAAGGTATTTATAGCCTCAAGGCTGTACATGAAAGGTCTACTACATTAAATGATATACATATGAATGGGTAATATATTTAATGCGGCGTGTGCGTCAAGAATCTAATGAATAGTTGAACAGTTGTCCGTCTGATAATTGATGACACGGCCGAGGTGCAGTTCGGACCGCCTTAGTTGCTCGTCGATCAAGAGTTCCTCGGAGTACTTAGAGTATCTCGGGATGAAAGAGTTCCTCGGATGGAGTTCCTCGGCATGATAGAGCTCCTCGGTGTATTCTCGTTGCTCGGTACCAACCATGGTTGTTCAGTAAATGATCTTCCTCGCTGTTATTGTGCCACGTAGATCGACACGTGTCTTCATACTATTCGTCCACGTCAGCATATTAATTTTGGTATCAACAGAAGCCCCCAATGTTTCATATTTTGAACTTTGAAGAGTATGGAACATTCTTTCTTGGTATGTGGCAATATTAAATGTACTTCCCGGGTTTTAGGAACATTGTATTCAAATTTCCTTCTCATTTCGCAGTTTCCGCCTTTTTATAATCGCTTCGATCTTCGTGCAACTTTTGTCTTTTTAGCCGCCGGAAGTTTAGTAGTTTCTTTTTAGTAATCATTTCTTTCGCCGTTTCCCAATGCAAAGTATTTAAACTCCTTTGGTAACCATACCGTCGTCTACACTTTCCATTTTTCTGCATTCAAGTTTTCTATTCTCTTCTTCTCTCTTGTGTGTTCATCATTGTTTCCGTTCGTTGTCAACATATCTCTTTTCTTTCTGTAAGCTCTTCTTCCTTTCTTCTGCATCTCTTTTATTCAATATGGTTTATATTGTTGAATCTGCTGAGAAATTTCGTTCTGACTTTTCCATTCCTTCTTGGGTAATTCTAGAGGTTCTTTCTGAGCCTTTAGATTACTTTCGATTGGCTGAGGGACATTGGTTCCCCAGTCTTTTCATTGCTGAATGTGGTTTTTCTTTTCCCCCAAATCCATTATGTCTTGAGTTTTGTCAATATTTTGACCTTGTTCCTGCAAAAATAGCCCCCAATTCATGGAGAATAATTAACGGGGTGCATAAGTTAAATCTAACTCATGGGACTCGTATAGGGATCCCAGAAATCATGTACTGCTATAAATGGGCCACTTTAGATAATATTTATTATTTAAAAACTAGGTTTTTAAATAGAGCCCTTGTAGTTAACCTCCCTGATTCAAATAGAGATTATTTTGAGCATGGGTTGGTCATAAAAAATTGGCAACACGTGCCTTTATCTGGGAATGAAGTATACAACGGTCCCAGATGCCCCCCATACGGCAATGGGATAGGTTTATTTTTCATTTTTATTTTACTTATGAAATTGCGTATTCATCATGTTTGACAAAATGTGTGACTGAGATTTATGTATTTATTTGCAGTTGATAGTAAAAGAAAAACTCCAAAAGAGTCGGAAGTGAATATCAAGCATTTAAAACTTATCTGGAATTTGCATAAGACGATTGCAGACGAGCACATTAGATCTGCATCATATTTGCTGCAGTATAAGAGCTACACAACCTCTTATACTGCTCGCCATGTTGAACCAGCCTCAACACCAGAAAGTTCATCTTCAGATTCTCATATTCCCCTATCTCATAGAATGGGCAAGAAAAGAGCTCCTCCTGCTCTATTTGGTGACACTTCCTCTGCTGTTGGAGCCCAGAAAGGCAAAATTGATGTCCCAGAGGGGACTAAAAAAGTAGATGCTGGTTCCTCCAAAATTGCCGAGAAGCCCCCAGTGGCCCCGGGCAAGAAAAATGCTCCTGCTGATGTAATTGCCATCTCTCCGACCAAGACTTCTTCCTTGGTTGATGCTGCTGACCGTCCTTTGAAGAGATTGAGGAAATCATCCTCGGTTAATCTTGCTGGAACTGCGTCTTCTCTACCCGCTGGTGGTAGTAGTATTTCAAAAATCATTCTTCCGAGCTCTTCAACGAGCTCAGTTATACCCGAGGTTCTTGGGGTTGATGAAAAGATTCCTAGGGATACACTGACATCCCTTGCTGCTCGCCATCTTTCTTCAGTAAATTTCTCATACCTTTAGTCTTTCTTTTCTTTTTCCTGAAATCTTGTATTTGTGTTAACTCTATTGTTTTTCTTACCTTTCAGCTGGTTAACTGTTTCAATACCATTGTGAAGAAAGATCAAGCTATTAAAGCTTCCACTTCCTCGTCCGATGTTGACGATGCTTTGTTGGGTTTAACCCAATCTGTCAAGGAATCTCACCAACAGTACATCGAGGAGAAAACTGTTTGGGAGACAAAATTGGCTGTGGCTGAGGCTGATAAGATGAAGATGGCCGAAACCTCCAAGAATTTGGAGGAGAAAATTAAAGATCTGGAAGTTAAACATCAGGAATCTGATGATAAATTGAAGAAGGCAGAAGAAGAAATATCTACTCTGCGAGATATTAAAGTTAAGAAAGAGGAACTGGAGGTGAAGCTTTCCTCGGAGAAATCGAGGAGAAAAGTTGCTATCAAGAAGCATTTCAGTGTTGGTTGGGAGAAAGGATGGGAGAGAGGGATAGCTGCAATGACGTCCCAAGTCCAATATGGGGAGTTGAAATACTTCTATGATGGTTGGGTAGCTGCTCTGCAAGAGCTAAAAGTCCAAGATAATTCTGAGCTATTCCAAAGGCATCTCCCTGGTCCTCCTCCACCAATTGAGGAAGAAGAAGAAGATGAACCTGCATCAGATGAATCTTCCATAGCTGTGGATGTCCCAATCTCTGCTTCTCAACCCTCTGTCATTGAGGACATTTCTTCTATGCCTCCTCCTGCTGAGAGGATTTCTGCCGACCAAGCTGTTGTTATCACCGAGCAACCGAGCTCCTCGTCCCAGCCTCCCGAGAAAGTCTTGGGAGACAAGGAAAAGGTGTGAAGTTGTTCGGTATCATTCTTATCTTTTATTATTTGTAATCGAACACTGTAATCCTTTTATGATCTAATAAAATACTTCTTTACTCATCGTCGTTATTGATGATTCTTTGTTGATTGTTGTCTTTTTCTTGTCTTTAGTTTGTTGCTAGAATGGAACTAATCTCTTCTCATGATACCGAGCTGATGCAGCAATGTCACCAATACTATAGGGCTGGTCATACAGACCTTAGTTCTTCTGAAATTGCTGACATTCTTGGTCATGATGCTTCAGAGCAGGCGACTGAGGCTTATCGGTATTTGAAAAGTTTACTCGACCGAGCTGTAGCTAACAATATCGCTTATTATGAATTGATTGAAGAGCTGCATTGTTCTTTAAAGGATCTTCAAAATCAACATAACGAATCAATGGCTTTGTTGCATGAAGATTATGAAAATAGATACCAGCAGCTTTCTTCAGAAACAGGCCACAAGAAAATCATTGCTGGGTATGACGTCAGGGAGAGGACTTTAAAAGGTGAAATTGAAGCCTGCAGACAAATCGCTGAGATCCTGGAGCAAGAAAATAACAATTTGCAGAAAAAATTAGCTCAGTATGAATCTGCTGCTTCATCCTCTACTGCATTAATACCAGTCACTGATGAAGGTTTCTCATTCTTAGAAGTCGAAAACGCCAAACTGAGGCAAGAGCTGGAGGATTTAAGAAGATCTTCCATTTCTGGAACTGTTCGGGGACGAGGAAGGAGTTCTCGGGGACGAGGAAGAATCGTCGAGGAGCAAAATTCTCCAATTGCTTCTCGGAGCCGATCAAGAGTTCTTAGCCATAATGTTGAAGAATCTCGCACCCAATCTACTCTGGAAACTCAAGCATTCCAACTGAATGTTAAAGATCGTGCTCTATCTGATTTGTCTAAGAAAAATTTATCTTTAGAGGATCAATTGACTGCGATGAAATCTGATCTGAATAATAAAGATGCTCTTATCAAGAACTTTCTCGAGCAAGTAGATAGATTAACTTTCCAATTCCATAAACAACCTCGGGAGTTCTGGAATGCAGGTTATAATGAAGCTCTTTACCATTTGGATGATCGCCTTGAAAATGCTAACAACGAAGGTTATAAACAGGGATGGTTGAACGCCCTGGGTGTATTAAAATTGGAACAAGGTCATTATTTATGGGATTATCATGCTCCTGGATTGCTAGACTTGCCTGTTCCTCCCTATAAATTGGATATGGCATGGATTCCTGCTCGCTCCATTCCTCGGAGTTTGATCTCTAAATATCTTGGTGATTATAACCTTCATTCTCAAGTTGAAGTATCTCGTCCTGAGCACCTGTTGGACACTCCGACAATAATGAATGTCAGAATGTTGAAGGACATGAACTTTATTAATTCTCCTCTTTGTCTAGAGGATGCTCCTGCCGGCGAAGAACCTGTCTCAAAGGATAAAGGAAAGAAACCAATAGAGTAGGAATCTTTAATGTAATAGTTAGCACATATATATGTAACATGTAATACATTTTTATCTTAATGAAAGAATTTCATTTTCTGTTTTGCCAATAGCTATTTTTCTGTTTGCAAATTATATGGTTCATCAACCAAATTAGAATTTATAATAAGCATAAATTGTTCAAAATTGTTTCCAACCAACCAAGGTGGATAAATAATGTTTGTCGACCAACCATAGTTGATGGGTTTCTATTCCTGACCAACCATACGTGGTTCAATTTTCAAATATAAACATGTGTCCGACCAACTAAGGTCAATACTTTTATCCTCGTCGACCAACTACAATTAGTGGGTTTTTATCCCCGACCAACCATACTTGGTACAGTTTTCAATATTTTGTTCTTTAAAGAACTTTTTGTAATAATGTTACCTCCCGACAAACATAAGTTGTAATGCGAGAGTATATAAAGTCTTACCAACCGTAGTTGATCATGCTGGTCTACACCTCCTAATCAAAGGAGTAGTAGGGTTCTTTCGAACTTTTTGGCTCCTCGGAGCATATCCTCCTAACCAAAGGAGGTTGGCTACTTATAGCACTTTTGCTCCGTAGAGCGCTCCGGAGAGCTTATCCTCCTAACCAAAGGAGGTTGGCTACTTATAGCACTTTTGCTCCGTAGAGCGCTCCGGAGAGCTTATCCTCCTAACCAAAGGAGGTTGGCTACTTATAGCACTTTTGCTCCGTAGAGCGCTCCGGAGAGCTTATCCTCCTAACCAAAGGAGGTTGGCTACTTATAGCACTTTTGCTCCGTAGAGCGCTCCGGAGAGCTTATCCTCCTAACCAAAGGAGGTTGGCTACTTATAGCACTTTTGCTCCGTAGAGCGCTCCGGAGAGCTTGACTCCGTAGAGCATAACTCCGTAGAGCATGACTCCGTAGAGCAGTCTTCTTCTTCTCTAGCAGTGTAGTGTTCAACACTAATATTCCCCGAAAAACTTTCAACAGAAAGAAAATGGTGAACCATCCTCGTTTTATTCATAATGAAGGAAATACTTTACATTTTTCATTACTGATAATACTTTCGCAGGTGTTCAGCATTCCATGCATTCTGAAATTCTTCTCCTTCTAGAGTTGCTATTCTGTAGGTTCCAGGTCGAACAACCTCTGTAACTCGGTAAGGTCCATGCCAGTTTGCTTCCAGTTTATTCTGTTTCTGAATGACTTTCTTCAGCACATAATCACCCTCCTTCAAATCGCATTTCTTCACCCTTTTGTTGTAGAACAGAGCTGTCCGTTGTTGATAAGCAGCATTCCTAATGGCTGCCTCTTCTCTTACTTCTTCGAGCATGTCCAAATCCATTCTTCTCATCAAATCACTGATCGGAGAGTTGAAATTCAGCACTCTATGCGTTGGGAGACCCAACTCGGCCGGTATCACAGCCTCACTTCCAAATGCTAGCATATATGGTGATTCTCCAGTTGCTGCTCGGGGAGTTGTTCGGTAGGCCCATAATACTGATTGGAGCTCATTAATCCAATTTGCTTTAGCTTCACTTAGCCTCTTTTTCAACCCATTCAGTAATGTTCTGTTCGTCACTTCAGTCTGTCCATTGCTTTGGGGATGTCCTGGTGCTGAATGAAACTTCAAAACGTTCGACTGATGACAATAGGCAGCAAATTCTTCATTATCAAATTGTGTTTCATGATCTGTGATGAAAGCATGAGGGAGACCATATCGACAAATGATATTCTTCCATACAAACTGGTATACCTTCTCGTACGTCATATTGATAAGAGGCTCAGCTTCCACCCACTTAGTAAAATAGTCCACTGCAACTACGAGATACTTGAATCTTCCTCGGGTGATAGGCAGTGGTCCAACCAAATCAATTCCCCACATGGCAAATGGCCAAGGGGAAGTTATTGGTGTTAGCAATGCTTGTGGAGTTCGTCGGATGGAGGAAAAACGTTGGCATTTGTCACATTTCTTGGCATAGGCTATACAATCAGCCCTCATTGTCGGCCAGTAATATCCCTGTGTCATCACTCTTTGTAAAAGTGTTCGACCTGCTACATGAGCTCCACAAGATCCTTCATGGATTTCTTCAATCAATTCTTTCACCTCGGTAGGATGTACACATCTCTGCAAACCTGCCATAATTCCTCGTCTATACAAAATACCATTAGTTAATACATACCGAGCAGCTTTATACTTCAGTTTCTTGGCAGCGAGTTTGTCCTCCGGCAATTCGCCCTCTTCAACATATTTCCTGATTGGATCCATCCAAGATGGTCCTAAATCAAGAGTAATCACATTCGTTGTCAGATCTTCATCTATGCTCCGACCTTCTAATACTTCAATCGGTATGGTTCTTCGCATCTCGGTACGAGTAGCTGATGCTAGTCGAGCCAGTGCATCTGCTTGTACATTCTCCATCCTCGGTATTCTCACCAATTGAATGGCATCAAATTCTGTCAACAATTTCATCACCTTTGCATGATATTTGATCATTAAGTCTCCTTTAATCGCATATATTCCCATCATCTGATTCACAATTAATTGAGAATCACTGAATACCATCACCTGTTGTGCTTCCATAGTCTTTGCTAGATTAAGACCTGCTATCATGGCCTCATACTCCGCTTCATTGTTAGAGGCTTTGAATTGGAATCGCAAAGCATATTCCATGTCAATCTCGTCTGGGGTGATCAAAACAATTCCTGCTCCACAACCAGCTGTGCAGGATGATCCATCTACATATAATCTCCATGTAGGTATTTCGTCTTCAAATTTCTTATCTGTCAGAGTTCCTCGATAAAATATCTGCTGTTTTCTTCCATCATCCCCCGGTATCTTTCGCTCCTCGTCAGTCATCTGCTCGTACTCTTTTACCAACCGTGGCTGGTCTGAATTTGAATACAACGATTTCTCTACATCCACAAGTCCTTTTACCAACCTTGGTTGGTTTGGACCTATTTCTGCTGATCCTGTATCGTCCACAGGTAGGTCAGCAAATGTTTCTGTTGATCCTGTATCGTCCACAGGTAAACCAGCAGGCATCTTTTGCTCCTCGGGGGTATCAGGGTATGTGAACTCTGCTATAAAATCTGCTACAGCCTGCCCCTTCAATGATGATCTGGGCTCATACACAATATCGTATTCACCAAGTTCTACTGCCCAGTACATCAGTCTCCCTGATTTTTCTGGCTTATGGAGGGCTTGTCTCAATGGCATATCAGTATAAACAATGATGGTATGGGCTTGGAAATATGGCCTCATTCTTCTGCTTGCCTCAATTAGTGCCAATGCCAATTTTTCTAGCTTTGGGTACCTGATTTCTGCACCTCGGAAAGCCTTACTTGTGTAATAAATTGGCTTCTGGACTCCATTCTCCAATCTGATCAACGCTGAACTGACTGCGTTCTCTGATACTGCCAAATACAAATACAACTTTTCTCCTGTTATTGGTCTGGACAACAGTGGAGGTGTTCCCAAATATTTCTTCAAGTCTTGAAAAGCTTTTTCACATTCCTCATTCCACTCAAAGGTTTTTCGAAGTGTTTTGAAGAATGGTATGCATTTATCAGTTGCTCGAGATACAAATCTGTTGAGCGCTGCAACTCGTCCGGTAAGACTCTGCACTTCTTTCTTCGTCGTCGGAGATCGCAGCCCTAGAAGAGCTTTGATCTTATCTGGATTTGCCTCAATACCTCGCTGATTGACGATGTATCCGAGGAACATTCCTTCTCGTACTCCAAAGGTGCACTTCGTCGGGTTAAGCTTCATTTGGTATTTATCCAATTGATCAAAAGTTTGACTCAAGTCAACCAAATGATCAGCAGCTTTCTTGCTTTTAGTGAGCATGTCATCAACATAGACCTCCATGTTGTGGCTGATTTGTTCAGTAAAAACCTTGTTCATCAACCGCTGATATGTTGCACCTGCATTTTTTAAACCAAAAGGCATAACATTATAACAATAAGTTCCTCTAGGGGTAATAAAAGAAGTACTTTCCCTGTCTTCAGGTTTCATTTTGATCTGGTTGTAGCCAGAGTAAGCATCCATGAAGCTGAGTAGCTCGTGTCCCGAGGTAGCATCCACCAGTTGATCAATTCTGGGCAATGGAAAATGATCCTTGGGGCATGCCTTATTGAGATCGGTGAAATCGACACACATTCTCCATTTGTTGTTTTTCTTCTTTACCATCACCACATTAGCCAACCAATCTGGATATTTTACATCTTCAATGAATTGGGCTTTCTGGAGTTTCTCGACTTCCTCCTGTATGGCTTGATTCTTCTCGGGACTAAACACCCTTCTTCTCTGCTTTACAGGTTTAATCTCCTTATTCACATTGAGTTCATGACATAAGAAGTTTGGATCTATTCCTGGCATGTCTTCATGACTCCAAGCAAAAGTATTTTTCCTATTCTTCAAGAAAGCTATCAACTCCTCTTTTATCGACATATCCAACGATGAACCTATCTGGGTTATTCGTTCAGGATGTTCGTCGTCCAAAATAACGTTTTCTGTAGATTCCATCACCTGTCCTTTTACAAGTTGAGATTCATCCCTGGGATCAAGAGTTTCAATTTCTGTACCTTCTTCCACCTGGTAAGTTGTAGTCTTTTTCATCGATCCTTCTAGTTCTTCTTGCTCGGCCGACGAATAATAGCATTCCCGAGCTACTTTTTGATCACCTTTCACCACTCCAACTCCAAAATTTGTTGGGAATTTCAAACATTGATGTACTGTAGAAGGAACGGCTTCGAACTTCTTCAATCCAACTCTTCCCATGATGATGTTGTAGGCTGACTGCACATTCTTATCCATCACAAAGAATCGTATTCTTTCTGTTCGACAAACAGGCCAGGTTCCAATGAATATATCCAACTTGATCGTCCCAAGTGGAAAAACTTTCTCGCCAGCAAAACCCAGAAGGGGTCTGTGATAAGGTTCTAATTGGGATAATTTCAAATTCAGGCTATCAAAGCATGAATAGTACATGATGTCTGCCGAACTACCATTATCTACCAACACCCTTGAAATGATCACGTCCTTCATTCTCATTTTAATCACCAAAGGATCATCATGAGGGTAAAGAACACCTGCCAGGTCATTTTTTGAAAAACCAATTACTAGCTTCTCTTTGTTTACCTTCCTCGGACGATCATCCTCGGCCAGGTTTATTCGCTGAATATATGAGCAAGCTTGAGCCTCTCCGAGATAAGCTTTTCTTTCTGCAGTAAGGTCTCCTCCTCCTGCATCTCCCCCTGTAATAACGTTACAATGAAATGATCCAAAACGTATGGAAAATACCTCTCGTTCAGGTTTTCTTGGTTTCTTGGGAAGATCGGGGTCATCATCTGGATCCTCTTCATGGTCCTTCCTCTTATTCTCCTCTGCACGACGAGGAGATCTAGATCTCTTTCTAATTCTGTCCTCATTTGTCCTCTCACCTCTGCGATCTACATACTTTGATAATTTTCCTCTTCGAATGAGTGTTTCAATCTCGTTCTGAAGGGCTATACAATTTTTGGTCATATGGCCATGATCTTTGTGAAACTCGCAATATTTGGTCTTATTCCTCATGTCTGGATCTGACTTCAGTTTCTCTGGCCATTTGATTTCCTCGTTATTCCTGATTTCTTCTAAAACATGATTAATACCCATTCTCAATGGAGTATAATTATCATACTTCTTTAGGGCTTCCAACTTTATCCTGTTATTCCTGGAATATTTGTCACCACCATTGCCTTTCTGATCTTTCTTCTTAGAATTGTCGACCTCCACTTTAACTTCTTTATCCATATTCTTCTTCGCAGTCATAGCCTCCTCGGCATTCATGATTTTGGCCGCCTTTGCCATCAATTCCGACATATTTTTAGGCGGATCTTTGGCCAGAGTATAGTATAGCTTGTTAGGCAGCAAACCACTCATCAAAGCAGTGATTGCTGTCTTTTCTTCATAATCTATGACTTCCAACTTTTCGTTATTGAAACGAGTTATGTAATCTCTAGTACTTTCACCTGATTTCTGTCTAACACTTAGCAAGTGTGCTACTCGCTTTACCGGCTTTGCTCCAAAACAAAAATTACCAATAAACAGCTCGGCTAACTGAACAAAAGTTGAAATCTTACCCCGAGGAAGATTATTGTACCATATCTGTGCAGATCCGGTAAGAGTTCCCGAGAATGCTCTACACCTCATCTCGTCGGGGACAGCATAAATATCTGCAGCAGCTTGGTACTGTTCTATATGAAGTACAGGATCTGTCTTACCATCGTACTTGGGGGTCACTACAGGTGCTTTGAATTTCGACGGTGTAGGGAAATCCACAATGGCTTGCACAAAAGGTGTCCCTTGAACAAAAGTTCTCTGTAAGGGGTTCCTCGCCTTAGCCATTTCTCCCAGTCTATCCTCCAATCGTTGAATGGAACCTTTCCATGCTTCATTCCCTTCCTCGGGCCGCCTAGTCCGAGCAACTGATTGCCCTGACGTAGCTTCCTGAGATTTATCTCGACGAGTAATTGGTCGTGATTGTGCAGATCTTTCTCTCGAACCTGGTGGTGGTCGAAAACTTCCTGATGGAGCCCTAGGTGGACTCATGTTCCTCCTTGGTCCTAACCGACTGAAAGGAGACACCCTGCTTAATCTTTCTAAAGCGCTAGTTCTCTCAGGAGAAAGAGAGATATGTTGATCTGTATCCGTAGCCTGTATTGATGAAGTTCGTCCAGGTTGATAAGAAAAATCATTGGATTCCCCATTGCGATATGACCCAATACGTCTGGATCGTGATTGCCCATGATCAGTCCTTTGCCCTGAATAAGTAGGTATACCGCCTTGAAGAGTTTGAAGGAGTTGCCTCATAGATTCTTGCATGGCGGTTTGTCCCTGAGCCAGATTCGTCATAATTCCGGCCAGATCTGGAGATGTAGATAGATTTGGAAGATTTCCAGTATTTCCAGCATTCCGATTACTGGATTCTGGATTATCTGCCATTAGTGACAAATGATTTTTATGAAAAACGATAACAACAGTCGTTTCCCACAGACGGCGCCAATCTGTTGATGTAAAAAACTAGATCACTCTAATTCTTCAATCACAGATAAATAAATAAGAGAAAGATTTTTAAAGTGGTTCGGCTAGGAATAAAGCCTACGTCCACTGTTATGTTATTGCTGAGTGTTTGTGGAATTCTTGATTACAAGTTCTCTCAAGAAATTCCGGTTTTCTTGAATGGGATTGATACAAGGTATTTATAGCCTCAAGGCTGTACATGAAAGGTCTACTACATTAAATGATATACATATGAATGGGTAATATATTTAATGCGGCGTGTGCGTCAAGAATCTAATGAATAGTTGAACAGTTGTCCGTCTGATAATTGATGACACGGCCGAGGTGCAGTTCGGACCGCCTTAGTTGCTCGTCGATCAAGAGTTCCTCGGAGTACTTAGAGTATCTCGGGATGAAAGAGTTCCTCGGATGGAGTTCCTCGGCATGATAGAGCTCCTCGGTGTATTCTCGTTGCTCGGTACCAACCATGGTTGTTCAGTAAATGATCTTCCTCGCTGTTATTGTGCCACGTAGATCGACACGTGTCTTCATACTATTCGTCCACGTCAGCATATTAATTTTGGTATCAACACCACTACCTAGTGCATCCTTAACTAATGGTTTTAGCTACCACTATTGTAAATATTAGACCTTTGGAGAAATAGTGTACAATTAATGGAAATGTGTGTTACAAACAACACTATTTCATTTACAAAAATTAAAACTATTCCACAATAGTTTTAACACCATCCTTTGCAGATTAATGCGGAATGATTATACAGTTTACCAAAGTAAGGTTAGGGGCTTTCATGGGTCATCATGTGACAAATGCAGTTTACCACCTCAGTTTGTTAATTTTAAAGATTCTCTAATATTATGAAAACATTTATATTGTACTTCGAAAAGTCTTAACCTTATAGAGCAGGTCACAATCACATCCATATCGTGATAATATGGGTAAAGTACAAATGGACAATCTTCCAATACAAATCATATCAGATCTTCTTTTGTCAGAAGATCTTGGTCATTAAGATATGAAATATATCTCACCCATTCAAAATCTAAATCAATCTCCACAATTTAATGGACACTATAACATATTTTTTATACCAAAATTAAATTCGGCACTGGTATAATGAACATTGCCAAAGAAATGCATTAAAAAATTGGTACTAAAGCATTAAAAAAACTAAAGAATAATGTTAGACAACCCAGGTTAGTACAAGTATCCTTTTTTTCCATTGGTTTCTCATGTGAAATGAGTTAAAATTGATTAAAAAAAAACTATTCTAATTTGTTTTTAAATGATTTTTAACTCATTTAGTCCCTCAAACACTCATTTACCCAATATTTTCTTATTTTTAAAGGTCCGCGCCAGCGGAACTCTTTATTTTTAAACTTAATTTTGTTAACTTATTTAGTCCCTCAAACACCCATTTACCCAATATTCTCTTATTTTTAAGGTTCTCCCCAACGGCACCCCTTATTTTTAATCTTAATTTTTTAACTTATTTACTACCTCAAACACCCATTTACTTAATATTCTCTTATTTTTAAAGGTCCGCCCCAGCGGCACCCTTTAATTTTAACATAATTATTTTTTTTAATTTTACAACATTTAAAATAATTTTTGTATTTCTTAAAATTGTTTAAAAATGTAAAAAAGAAGTATTTTTATTTATATTAAACTAAATTTTATTTTTTTAAACAATTTTTTTAAAAAGAAAATCTATTTTTTTACATTAAAATAGTATTTTTTAACAATATTTTTTTTAATGTATAAAAACTGTTCTTTCCTAATAAAACAGTGTTTTTTTAATAAAATATTTGTTTTAAATCATTTTCACATGAGAAACCAATAGAAAAAAAAGGACTTTGGTACTAAGCCAGGGTTAAGACCCGGTAAGAGTATCACTACTCAAAACTAAAACCCGTGCATCTAAAAATAGTAAAATAATATGATATTAAATCATAAACTAAAACTTATAGTGAAGCAAATGCATTAAAACACAATGTACAGGTCATTATAGAAACTAAAAATAAAAGTACCTAAACTAAAAGAAAAAACTATAAAAAACAGAATAAAAAAAATTGTTGAATAAATGAAAAAATAGAAATCCTAAAGGGTTTTAACAAAAAATATATCAAAATAGAAATCTACAGAACAACTTTCATATTTGAACATCTTAAAGAGAATAGAAACATCCGGACTTCAACACAAACTAAGTAATCCACTGCCTCCAACCATTCCCTCAACTGATAAAACAACTTAGACAACTTTTGGTAAAAAAAAAGTTATCAAAAAGTGAAAAAACAATTATACAAAAAAGAATGCTTATAATGTTAAATAAACACTAAAACCCCCCAAAAGTTAAAAAGGCAGCCTACCAAAGAATAAACTAAAATCATTTTGAAATAAATGATTTTAGAGTTACGTGTTTTAGAAAGAGAGAAATCTAAAAAGAATGCTTCCTCAAACCGATTCAACATAGATTTCAGAGAGAGAGACTTAGGAAATCTCAAGGAATGTGTTTTTTCCTTGGCCTATGGTATTTAGTTTGAACTGAAAAAAACAGTTTTTAACTTCAACAGAAAAAGAGAAAAGGATAGTGGTTAACTTCCTGAGAAGATGTTATTTGATTTAGAGTTACGTGTTTTAGAAAGAGAGAAATCAGATTAAAAATAACTTTTCAATAGAATGTTCAAGCTAAAATACCCAAACAAAACAAAAATCTAAAACAAATATAAATCTTACCACACAAATCTGTCACCAAAAACTTCGTTCGTAATCATACAATATAAAGAGACGAAACTCTAAATAAAATAATGTTAAGAAAGAGTGTAAACGGCTGAAATGGTGGGGGCGTGTCCAACTACGGAGACGAAAATAACGAGAGAGAGTACCAAAAACTCAGTTAACTCCCACATATGAGAGAGAACCAAAAACTTAGTTAAGAAAGAGTTTTACCACCATAATATTGATAAACTCCACAAAGCATAAGTTATCAACAAAAATCAGATAAGAAAGTGAGTGTGTGCAGTTTAAACAATTCACAGTTCAAACAAAACATGTTCTACAGTTCAAACAAAACACACCGTAATATTTGAATAACTCTCAGCCAAATATGTTTTACAATTGAATAACTCCAAAGAGTTCAATAACTCTAAACCAAGCATGTTCTACAGTTTAATAACTCTCTTCGCAGCTCTCTTTGTGTAGACTGAGATTGTGTGTAAATATATAGAAAGTATGCATCATAGGTTGTACTTTAACCACTATAGATTGTGAGTCCTAAAATAGTTTAAGGTTACATGGATCATTCCTTGGTTGATTCTAAGACATTGGATTCAACTCCCTTCCATTCAATCTTAACTGCAGTTGATAAAGACCAAACCCACCAGATTTAATTTGAGCCATCAGCTGGGAAAGACCAAAAGTCCCACCTCGAGAGAGAGTTGTTGATTTTATGTATTTTTTGCATTTTATCCCATTTTTGTGTTATTCAAGTAAAACGAATGGGTTTTCATGCATTTTCATTCATTCATGTTACTGAGATTTAAAGTATTGGGATTAAGGAGGTTATGTTAGGATTTTCTAGAGTTTTTTGACATTATTGGAAAATTCCCCTATTTCATTTTCGGTGGAAAAACATCACCATTCGCACGGTTCGGCATGCACATGACTTTAATAAGCCGTTCGAATTGCAGCAGCAGCAACATTTAAGGGTTTGGTTTAATTTAGTGTTAATTTTATTTCAAACACTTCCCTAGACCACAAATCCTAGGTGAAATCGTCTCTAGATTATTTTTTACTCTTGCATATTCGTTTGGGTGATTTTTAACAGATTTTTCGTCATGTGTTAGGGTTCAGCCCTGAGTTTTAGATTTGCGTCTTAGTGATAGATGTCACTTTGGTAAGTCATCCTTTTCTCTAGATTCTTGTTAATTTACTTTGTTTTTAGTGGGTTAGATACACTGATTTAAGTGTTGATTTATTGATTTGTTTGGGTATTTAGGCTAGTACATTTACTAATTTTTTGTACTTTTGTAATTTTAGCCCTAGTTTTCCTAAATTTTCTAGTGATTCTTGTTCATATCCATATTTTTGTTTTATGGTAACTTCTAAGACTCAAACTACGAAGAACGTGCAGTTCGTAGTAGCCCTGATGATACTTCGAGAGCGAATGAGTCTTTAACGAACCCTGGACCTTTTAACAGACGTCTTTGGTCCCCGAGTGCCTCAATTACTATTACATCTACCTAAGTTGATGTATATAGTATTCTCTTTACTAAAGATGGCTTGACACTTTCTATAGGTTTTGTGACTTATATTATTATTTCGGAAAGGGATGTCTATTTGGAGCACCTCGGGTGGAGCAAGAAGGGAGGGTTTCTTATGTCTTTGATTGATGTTATTCGTGATTTACCTTTACGTAGGCCACATAGTATGACTAATGATTCCATAAGTCTTGAATTCTGTGCGAACGTAATCATACCACTCGATACCACACATGACGTTCATTCTTTTGTCCGCGATGTTTCTATAAAGCTTATCGGTAATGCCATTGCGATTCATTTAGGTATTAATGCATGTATTTATACGAATGGGTAAAATGCATATTATGATTATGGTTATTTGATGGAAGAAGTTGCGTCATTTTCAAAGGGTTTTCAAACTACATGGGTATAACCCTTGTTTTTCCACAATGAGATGGATCGATGATTGTCTTTAATTCATTTTATGTTTGTTTACAACCTTATGCCCTATCATCATACCCAATACTTTCCTTTCACCATAGGCCATTTGATTTGTTCCTTAAAACATCATCATGTGATAAATTATCCAAAGTTAATCATTCATGTAATGAAAAGAGCATTACTGATATTAGAGGTGAGGCGTTACTTTATTGTAGGTTGATCAAATGCTATCATTATTCATTGGGGTACCTAGATTACTTACAGATGTAAAAATAGGTATTCTTGATACAATTTTGAGTGTGAGTTATTCACAATCAGTAGTCCACATATATTATTATCTAGCCCGACAGCGTATCGATCCGAATACAGTGGCTCCTGCACCAACACCTCAACCAGTAGCCAATCCTCATGGACGTCATAGTCAAGGTGATTTTATTTTTGCTTAGTTTACATATATGCAAGGATAATTTCTCAAGATAGCCGATGATATGGCAGGTCTCTGTTAGCATGTTGAGACCATTGACATGAGTAATGCTATATGTACCCTCAATTGGTACCCTCTAATAAGACAAGGCAACAAGAGATTGTACTTATTTCCCTGGCGAGACCCACAACAATAAGTACAATCTCTTGTTGCCTTGTCTTATTAGAGGGTACCAATGAGGGTACACATAAATTTATTCCCATTGACATAGAGCAAGCCAATTTACACTCCCATGTTGCGTTCATTGAGAAGTACTTGACTCTCTCTCAACTTGTATCAAATTTTACGGTTGATGTTCCAGCACCGATTGCTACTCCTCTACCTTCACATGTTGCAGTTCCACCCGTAGATATTAGTGATGATGATGAGGAGGAGGAGGATGTTGATGATGTGGAGTATGATGACATGTCGAATGATTAGAGCTTGTACTTTTTTCTCTATTTACATGTTATTCATTTGATGTACCGCCTATGGTACATAGTAAATTTGGTCTGTATATGGGTATTGGTACCTTTTGGTTTGGTACTTGGATCATTTTGGTGGATATTTTGGATAGTTTGTGTTGGTTGTATGGATATAGTCTTGTTGCTTTATGGGTTATTTGCTTTTATCCATATCTATTGTGCCTATCTTGTCATATTCATATCATATCCATGTTTTTCTACCCATGTTTGGTCATATGACATCATTTTGCCAATCTGATTTTTTGTATATCTCATTTCTTTCTTTTATGCTTATTGATAGATACCATTTATCTTTTAGTGTTATCTTATGAGATTCATATTGTGGTACACATTTATTTGCTCATTCATTGATTGCCATGATAAATATATGGTTGTTCACATGCTTTACTAGATTTTGCTTCGCTAGTTTCTCTTTGCCATATGACTTTATATGTTGCCATGATATACTTGTTACCTATGATAGTTCATTCTCTTTAATTTTTCGTGTCAAAAGAGGGGAGATAATTTTATCCATTGCTTTTCTTTTGTGTTAAAAAGGGGGATATTTTTTCTTCCTATTTTTTCATAAAAGGGGATAATATTTGTGTTGGGGACTTGACTCGTAGGGGGAGTTATTGTAGGGGAGCTTTCTTACATTGTGATATCTTTGATATTACATTATGTTGCTCCATATATTATATGTTCACATGTTTTACATCATCTTCATATGATTTATATTATGTGTATCACATTGATACTTATAGGAGGATTCCCAAGCAATGGGAGTTTCTCTTTGTGTGTTCTATTGCATGTGTGATGCTCTTTGTTATTTTATGTGATTACATACATAACATTGATGATTTCGACTCGAGTCCACTATTCAGAGTTGACTATTGATGTGTCGTTGGAACATTATTTTATTTGTGCTTTACCTTCGTACTGCTCTCATTATATGGATAGTGAGGTGTGAGTTTTATAGGGGTAATTAACTTCATTTTGGGCCTTGGGGGGGGGGGGGGTTTCCACCGAATATCCAAAGGGAGAGATTGAAAATATAATTTTGTAATTAATATTAGTTGGCTAGGTCCCATGACAAAACGTTTGATTCGGTGAATCATTAAAGTCACATAAACTAGATTCGATTGAGTGAGGCATGATCATTTATGTTAGATTAACTTTTGAAGATTGAAGATGTTACAAGTCCCTCATTGGATACTTATGTTGATATACATTCACATTTGATTTGAAGATTATATCCTTTTAGTAGATATTCTGAGTTGTCTATGGCTAAACACACACATGTGAAGAAATATTTTTAAAATGTGTGAGGATATTAAGATTTAATGGAACAGGTTTCACAATTGTCTCAAAGTTTATTGACAAAATGATTTTGGGAGTTGTCCTTTGAATTTAAAAAGTTAAGGATTTTTTTATATTCGTGCAGCCTTAACCGTTCACACGGGACTATTTTGTTCCCGTGCACATGGTGGCATTCGAATGGCATCATTTGGTGCCCATGAACATAACCTTATCCATGGTTCCTTATTTCTAGAAATCGTGTGCACAAAAAAATGCATAGTGCACATGACAGAGCCAAATTTTGAAAATTTTCTACAATTGGTCAATTTTCCTCCCATTTCATAAGATCTGAATTTCACATAATTGAAAAAACTCTTTGAGTGTATTTTCAAACTTGAGAGCTCTTTTTATTTCTCTTAAAATCAAATCTCACTTGTTCATTATAAACGTTTCCAAACTTGATTTATAGCTTGATCCAAGTATCTGTGAGTGAATTTATAGTACTTTTTTTTTATTAGATCTTCACTAGCCTAAGTCAATTCACTATTTTAAATCTGAATTGCTATGATCACCTACTCTTAGATAAAAAATTGGAAGAATTACCATTTATTGGGGAAATTGAAGTGTGGTGTTAATTTCAAGGAAGATATAGGCTTATTCATTCACAATGCGGATATCGTTATGGATTTTCTTCATATATGGGGGAAAGTTGCAAGGTTTATACATAATTACATGAGAGTGCTTATATGAGAGTTATCTTCTTTCCTTGTGTAAAAATTATTTTCAAGTATAATTGAAAATTGAGTGCGTCGAGGTTTTTTATCCCTTGGTCGTGGTGTTTAGGGGGGTATTCCTCATAAACCTTGTATTGTGATTGATTGTGAACTATTTCTCTTCATATGCACACATATGATCACACACATCACTTAGATTAAACTTTATTCGAGTGAATTTTCTTTAAATTAAATTAGTGTGTGTTTTCGTTCAAAAATGGAATCTAATTGATATCTTAGCTATACAAATGATAAATCAGAGATAACAAACAATAATGTGATTATAAGTATGAGAAGGGGGTGAGGATAAGAGGAATATAAATAATATATGTGGTTCAACATTAAGAATGGCTTACGTCCACTGGGTTACTTGCTAAACTTGGAGTGACCCCCTCAGAATACAATAGTTTCTAGGTTTTGGATCTATCCCAGGGTTAGAATATAATGATTACAAGATTAGATTTATAATCAACTATGTCTCTGTCTAAGATTAGTTGGTTTCACCTTCCATTTGGAGGGAACCCTTTATTTATATTAACCTTTGTAGAGGGAATAAATGTGCTTGGCAGCATAGGCTAAAATGGGACCTCCTAGATTAGTGGATCACTCCTTGAGCCGTTTTCTTACAAATTATAGTGAAAATAAATGGTTTTGCCCCTGTGGGGGATTTTTCCTTAATTGCATGTGTTTGAATGTTCTTGCGTAGATTATCAATTTATTCAATCACATACTGCTGCATGTTTAGGGTTTGTTTGTGTTAAAAGGGTTTTATATATAACTTGATCATTTGAACGCGAGAACACACGTTTATCACTTCTCCAGGCCATTCAAGAACAAAACAAACAATAGGTAAGTCCCTGTTTTAAGATAACATAAATGGGTTATTACTAGTCCATTTTAATCTAAGATTTATTAGTCTATTTTTTGAACAGTTGTAGATTTTCAATGTCAATGGGTTAAACCATTTTTGACACAGCTGTAGATAAAACTAAAGCCTTATTTAGTCCATTAATTGGTCCATTAATTCTATTATTAGTCCATCAATTTTGATATTAATTCATTTATTAGTCATTTTTTTTGTTATTAGTCAATTAATTATGTTATTAGTCCATTAATTCTGTTATTAGTCCATTAATCTGGCATTAATTTTACCCATTGCTACTGTGATGGTTGAAAGAGTTTTTTCTACTATGAAGATCGTTAAAACTTCACTTCGTAAATTGGGGGTTGAGATGATGAATGATAGTTTGGTGGCATATATCGAAAGAGATGTCTTGGATGATATTGACACTAAATATATCATTCAATTTTTCCAAAAAATGAAGTCTAGGAGAGTTACATTGTAATAATTATCATATGATATTTTGATAATGGTTTTAAGTGTTGAAAATGAATATTAATGCATGTTTTTTTGTTGAAATTTTCTTTAGTACTAAATTTATGCCCAAAATAGTAAAAATAACCCCCAAAAAATTCACCTCGGGGGCTCCCAGCCCCGAACCCCTGGGGTGCATCAAACAGTTTCGCACCCACTCACTCACAATCCCGGCTCCGCCACTAGGTGGATGCAATTTAGTTGGCCGAGATCATGGATTGTCTTGACTTTAGCTGGTGGAGAGGTCCTTAAGTAATAAAAGTGATCTATTCAAATATCGTATAAGAAAGGCACCCAATACTTTGCTTGCAACTGCTAAGTAGTAAGTGAAGTTTTTCTTTTCCTTAGTGCTGACTAATATTTATTGGTTCTCTGTGCCATTAAACAGCTCGACTGGCTGAACTGACTGCCCTGAAAAATTATTTCATGTATACTTAAACTTGCCACATGTCATCCATCCCCCCCAAGTTCTAAAAATAATACCCGTGTGTATGTTGGGGTCTATAAGTATAAAAAGGGGGGAAAATAGGTGTTTGGTTTATTTTCAAAACAAATTGCTCCAGCTTCTTGAGAGAGAGAGAGAGAGATTTCGACCATCCATCTTCCAACCCAAGCTCACATTTGTTCCTTCCATATATCCAGCCTTTTTTCCAAGTCCATTCAGGTATTTTTTCCCAACTTTCTCTCATTTTCATTTTGAAATCTTTTTTCCTTGTTGGTGGAGATTTGTTTTTTCTTTTTTGGACATTTTTTCGATCGTCAGTGGCCTTTTCAAAATTTCTAGGGTTTTATTTTCACCGGCGTGAGGTTTTTGTGAGGGTGTGTTTGTTCTTTAGTTAGGGCTTCTTCTTTAGCAGTAGTGGGTGCCCTATATGAGTGAGTCTTTTAGGATTTGGAAACACATCTACGAGCTTCACTAACTATATCATGGGGCATTCTCTAGTAGGTTTCCCTTTACATTGTAAACTCCTATCCTAAAAGACGATCCTGAAAACCCCAAATTTACCCATATGTTAGCTTCCTCTACTTCTTCAGCCCCCAAACCCCTAAGCGTTGAATATGATACCTCTAAATTTCATAGATCAGAAAGTTTAAATAGTTCAAACGTCAGGGTAGGAGGAAAAAACTATGTGGATACAATTGATACCACACTTTCTATGATGTTAACCTCGAAAGAGAGATATTTATGAGCCAAAACATCCCTTACCATATCTCCGGTAGTGGTTCCTCTTATTGTTGAGGAGATGGACTTGGATGAGGCTTCTGTCCCTTCCTTTAACGCAGACACTTCGAACACTAAGTGTTATAGGAGTGATGTTCGATCAGAAGACTTAGTCGACCTGAGGGTCTTATATTCCATTCCTATTAAAGTAAATATTAATATTCCTGACATACAATAAAGATCTTATGATAGGATATATAGTGAGGAAGTTTGTTTCTCTATCTGGTCTCTCCAAGTAGGAGTTCGTCTACCACTCCACCCTTCCAATAGATCAATTTTGAAAGGCTTTTCCCTTACTCTCACATAACCCCCCCGAATGCTTATAGATCCATAGTAATTTTGGAGCAAGACCTTTATGAAGACGTGGAGGAGCTCGTCCCAAAACTGAATGATGGTTAAAGAGTGCTTGTTATTGAATATCTTGTTCGCCATCCTGGGCCATCATAGGTCCTTGTGTATTTTTGGTCTTACTATAATTGTAATTTAATACTATTGTTAATAAAGAGATTTAGTTATTAACCTTTTTTATATTTTGAGCATCTGCTGATTAAACATGTATTCATAATTTTTTCTTATGCTTGAACTGGAAAGAGCTGTTGCTCGTTAGTTAATTAACATACTTGTCAACTAAACAAAACTGTTTGACCATATTAGGCCCTTTATTATTCAAATTGACTAGTACTTCGACTAAATGATGTTAAGAGCTAGGAATAACCACATATTATTATATGTTCAAACATTTTCCCAATCCAATATGCCTTAGCAGAATCATTTCATCTACTTTACCTTTTAGGTTGTGTCGTCATACTCCCTTAGGCCTAAGTAAGATTATGGCGAGAATGTACCTGATCAATGGGCCATCCACTTGAGAAGGCTTTTTATGACCAACATAGTTGGCAACCAACCTGAGTTAGTTTTGTTGCCTAAGGATCCCTTGTAGGATATTTATTGTTGCCAGGTAACTCACGAAGTCTATTATGCTTGTGACAAAGACTCGAGGGTCGTAGTTATCGAAACATCATTACTAACTTGTCATAATTACTATCAACCCTACTCGGCATATGACATTCCTTGATTGAAATAAGTTGAACAACTTGTTGTAATACCTAGGAGCTCTGCTATGCACGCGGGAGCTATCATTTCCAAAAAATTCATATTAGTGAGATGCGATAAAGAAAAATTAAGCAACCAATGTATAATACCAAAGTGAGAGGTCCAATTGGACTTTATACATAGGATAATAATTGTTGAGAAACATGAGTTTGAAAATGAAAATTTGCTTAAACTAAATATGTTAACAAAAGGCAAAGAAGACTAAAAATAAAACTTCTTGATATTGGCTGCGTTCTAGGCTCTTGGTATCTCCCTACCCTCTAGCATTTCCATGTGATATGTGTAACACTTCGTAATTTTTGGGTTATTAATTTAATCAATTAATTAGTGATTCATAAATTAATGAGAATTAATTAATGGAGAATATTAAAGTGTATATATTTAAATAAGTTAACGAGTGAGAGTTAATTTTAGAAATTTTTTACGGATGGCGATTTTAAGTGCGCGGTTGAGTCCGGTAGGATCGAAATAGTTCGAAAGGAGTGGTTATGTGCATATATTGGGTATTGGGGCCTAATTAAACATGTGTGAGCTCCATATGGAGAGTATGGACCCTTTTATTAAGGCCCATTGGCCCAAAAACGTGAATAGGGTTTTTAACCCATATGTGTGAGTGTTAGGCATCATTAAATCACATTAGAAGACTAAAGGGAGAAAAGAAAAGGGAGAGCTAAAGAGAAAAAGGAATTTGGGGATCTTGAAGAGTCAATTATAACTCAAAATCTCAATTCAAAACCCTAGATCTTCATTGTTGAGGCAAGTGGTTTAAATTTTTGTTTATTAAATTGCATCTATCTTTTCATATTCAAAGAGGTGGAATCCAGTTGAATTCTAGGGTTTGTTTTTGAATAAATTGGGATTTTCTTTTAATGAGGATTATAAATCTGTAGAGGATTTGATAATTGATGTAATTGATGATTAAATTGGTGAGATTGTTAGGGCTAGAATTGTGATAATGAAAGAAAGAACTTAGGATGAATTTGGGGACGTGTCACAGCAGAAATCTGTTCAGAACAGAGGTTTAAAATATATTAATGGCCGACTAGGTTTTAGCAAAAGTAAGAAAGAGATGAAATACTAATGTCGTTCGAATGACATGGTATTTCTTTGGAATAAGATCCGCTATTGTTCAAACGACAGGGCTCTTCGTTCGAACCATCTCTGATGTTTGCCAGGTTTCTGTAATTCCCCTGATTCAGACCTGCTGTGTTAGAAATTTGTAGTTTCTGCCATAGCTGAATTGTGAAATTGAGTATTGAATTAGGGATAATTTGGGAATACTTAACCTTGAAATTTAATTGACTAAATTCCATGAAATTGTAGATGTATGTTCATGATTTAGCATATTGTAATCTTATTGTTTAAGTGATCAAACTTAATGTTATGAAATTGAAGGGTGGATTAGAACAATTGAATTTTGGGCCGAGAGATAGAAAGTCCGGGTTACTTGAAAGGGGTTACACCAAGATAATGGGAAATAATTAATGTGTAATTAATTAAAATTAAGTCGGATCGTACACTTAAATGTTTTAGGCTTGGGTATGGGCATAATACTCTAATAGCTTGGATTTCTATAGATATGTCGTTGTGTAGTACATATATGATTTATATACATATTTGTGTGAATAATATATATAGTAAAGGCATACAAATATTAATGCTATCGTAGGAGGTTGCGCGATGTGGGTGAGTTCTCTGGCTAGCGAATGCAGGGTGAGTACAGTCCCCAGGACGTAGCGTCTGTATTAGAGGTGGGACCATTACGGTATGTAGCGAACACTCCGGAGGGCATTATGGTCACCTCCTAGGCGTCGGTGATAGCATTTATATCCGACATGTGTTTGAATGTTGAGATATGATACGTATATATAGTCCAGAATTATATATGGGAATTTATATATATATATAAATTGTGTGAAATGTGTAGATAACATTAGTTATGGGAATGTTATAGGAATTAAAGTGAAAATTAGTGTTACATGAAAGTTAATGCGAGTAATAACTCATCATGAATTGTACGATACTCACTTAGGGTAATAGTGGGGTAACTAGTGTAGTATTTGGGACAAGGCTAGTTACGAGGGAAGTGACTAGGTATATTAGGTATAATTCGTTAGGCGTGCACATTAGTTGAGGGAAGAGGTAAACTCAAGGGAGTGCGCGACACTAATTTAATATGGAGAGCATTTGCATATTTAATTATTTCATTTAAATTCACTTGCTAAATATCTTTAAATGTTTGGGGTTCTAACCCTTGCTGTAAAAAATTAAAAAAAAAACCTTTAGGTGTCCTCCCACAAGGGCACCATGCATGATTCTTTCCTACAGGGAGGCTGCAACTTTGTGAATTGTTGTGGTTTCATTGATGTAGATGCTTATATCATTGTATATTAGATAGGGATCTTATTAGTTATACTTTTGGACTTGTACTATTATATTCGATCTTGGCAGGTATTTAGATACTTTTATATTCGCACTTTTTGGATGTCTTGTAATCGACGTTGTTCGACAGACTCTTGTACTTTGTGTCATGTTTTAGTTTCATTCTTGTATTGGTTTATTTGATGTTCTACTATGTCGCTAGCTTGGATTAATAAAGATAAAATTTGACATCGGCTTAATGAAAGACTAGTTGATTAGTAATTAATGAATGAACGACAGTAATGCTAAGAATGAACCATATGAGATTCCTATTTAATTTGATATAGGATTGATCACCCGATATTTTATTAGGCGGGGTGTCACACAATATGATCCTTGAAGGTCATCCCTTATCACCTTGAAAGGTCCTTCCCAGTTTGGTCCTAGCTTGCCATTCGATGGTTTTATGGCACTATCGAGGACTTTCCTTAGGACATAGTCACCTAACCAAAACTTCCTCGAATTGAGTTTCTCGTTGAACTTCAATGCCTAATTTTTGTTGTTAGGAAGCCAACTTGATCGGGGCCAAATCTCTTTGCTCATCATCTAGGTTAAGTTCAGTGCGTAATGCATCATCATTGAGGCCTTGGTCGACCGAGGTAGTTCTCATAGTAAGGAGACCTTCTTCCAGCGGAATGATAGCTTCCATTTCATTAGTATGGTCAAAGGTTGTTTCCCCAGTTAGTCGCCTAAGGGTGGTACGATAAACCCACAAAACATGAGGGAGCTCGTCCATCGAGGCACCCTTGGCTCTTTCTAGCCTATTTTTTAGTCCATCGAGCATGATTTTGTTGGAAGCCTCCACCTATCTGTTACTTTGGCGATACACAACAAAACCAATGTGGTGCCTAATATCATGCTCATCATATAAACCCTGAAAGAAGATACTTTAAAATTATGTATCATTGTCAGTGATGATAGTTCTTGGTATCCGAAAGTGTGTTATGATGCTTTTCCAGATGAATCTGGTAATATCTGAATCACGAATGTTCGCCAGTGGTTCTCCCTCTACCCATTTGGTGAATTAATCTATGCTAACCAGTAGATACTTTTGATTTACAGATGTGGTAGGCAGTGGTACCACAATGTCTAGTCCCCATTGCACTAATGGCTATGGGATTGTCAGTGATTTAAGGTCTCTAGCAGGTTGGTGGACCATAGGAGAGTGCTTCTGATATTTCTTGCACTTACGAACGTAAGTTCCTATGTCCTTTTGCATATGAGGCCACCACTATCCCTCCTTAATTTCTCGAAAGGCCAATGATTTCCCTCTTGCATGACTCCCACAAATGTCGTCGTGAAGTTTGCCAAGTATTTACTCGGTGTCATATGGGTGGACGCACTGGGGATAAGGACTTGTGAATGACTTCTTATAAAGTTTCCCCTTTGAGGAGAGGTAAAAGGGGTCAACCTTGACCCTTACCTGATGGGCTGACCTCTTGTTGTCGGATAATATGTCACTCTGTAGATAAGTTATGATGGGATCCATTTAAGTGTGAGACTTCTCTGTGAGGAGGATTTACCCGGCTAGGACTATTTGGTTAATACTTGTCTGCACGAGGAACTCTATCTGAATTGATCTCTTTAAGTCAGAGTCAACTGCTGAGTTCAAGGCTGTTAAGGCATCGTCGTGACTGTTTTACCCCCGAGGGAGCTGTTGAATGTCCACCTTTTCAAATCCTTCCACAAGTAGTCTAACCATGGAGAGGTAGACTTCCATTCTATAATCTTTGGTGTTCAAGTCCCCACTTACTTTCTTCGAGACCAGTTTGGAGCCTCCGAACACGTGAAAGCGCTTTAACCCTAGCAGTTGGGCATTGCACAAACTGGCGATTAGTGCTTTGTATGTATCTTTGTTGTTGGAGGCCTCAAATTCCAATATGATTCCTTGCTCGATGATAACATCTTCTAGAGTGATAAGGATGATTCCTACTCCTACCCCCTTAGAATTGGAGGCTCTATCAATGTATAGGGTCCAGTCTTTAGACTGTGCTTACTCATTTATTGATCACTCCATCACTAGTTGATCGATTGGCTGGTCCCCTGCGAATTCAACAATGAAGTTTGGTAGGACTTATCCCTTAATCGTTGTTCTTGGTTGTAAGTGGATATCGAATCTCTCAAGTTCCACTGACCACTCTGAAATTCATTTGGAGAGGTCGATTTTTGAAGAACAACTTTGAGGATGTAGGAAGTGATTACTGTTATCGAGTGGGCTTCAAAGTAATGTTTTAGCTTCCTTAAGGTAACCACCACTGCATAGGTGAGCTTCTCCATGGGCAGGTATCGTTGCTTCGCATCCAAAAGTGTTTTGATAGCATAATAACCAGGTGCTACCCTCCCTCCTTTTCATATACCAGAGCTGAGCTTACTGCGTGGTCTAATACTGCAAGTTAAAGATACAGTGGGTCTCCATCCTTTGGAATCACTAGTAGTTATGGCTTACTAAGGTAGGGTTAATCTTTTACAAATATTTTATTGAATTGTCATTCCATATAATGACTTTATCCTTCTTCAAGAGCTAAAATAATGGTCGACATCATTTCGAAGACTTGGAGATGAAGTGATTGAGCCTCACAAGCATACCAGTGATCTTTTGAACATCTCGCCATGTCTAAGGAGGTTGGACTCTAGAGATAGCTCATATCTGATTTGGATTAGCCTCGATTCCTTTTTTACTGACTAGATAGCCCAAGAATTTTTTTGACTGGATACCGAATGAACACTTACTTGCATTAAGCTTCATCCAGTATTTCTTTAGAATTTTAATGGTTTTGGTTAAGTCTGTGAGGTGGTCGCCTTTGCTCTTGCTTTTGACTAGAATATCATCGATATAGACTTCCGTAGTGTCTCCCATATGTCTCTTAAACATCTTTCTGACTAACCTCTAATAAGTCACCCTTGTGTTCTTTAATCCGAATGGCATAACTTTGTAGCAATATAACCTAATGTGGGTTATAAAGAACGTTTTGTTCTGATCCGGTTCGAACAACGAAATCTGATGGTAGTCGGATTAGGCGTCCAGAAAACTCATTCTTTCATGCATCGTCGTAGAGTTAACAAACTAATCTATTTTAGGAAGCGAGAAGCTATTTTGGGGACACGCTCTGTTGAGGCATGTGAAATTAATACCGACCCTCCAACTGCCATTTCTTTTGCGTACCACCACTGGGTTGGACAACCATTTGGGGAACTGAACTTCCCTGATGAATCTTGCATCCAGTAGCTTACCTACTTCATTCTCCACCGCTTTAGCCTTCTCGGGGGATGTTTAGTGAGCCTTTCGAGTGATCGACTTGAAGGCCGGATCGACGTGCAGACAATGACAGGCTTTGTTGGGATCAACCCCTAGCAAATCATATGGTTCCCAATAAAAAACATTTAGATTGATGCTAAGGAAGGCAATCAATTATTTTTTCTCTTGATCATCGAGTGTGGATCCGATCAGGATTTTACTCTCTGGTAAGTATTCATCATCCCCAACTTCTTTCAGGCTTTCAACGACCTTATCGATGGGGTGTACCCTGGTCTCTTCCACCAGTAGTCGGTCGTATCGTAATTGCTATTTGGAGGGTATAGCCCCCTCCTAGGCTTCCTCCTGAGTGTTCTTGACATTCTTCTTCTTTTCCTTCTTAGCGCGAATAACCGAGATAAAGCACCTCCAGATATTGTCTTGGTTTCCACGAATTTCGACCACGCCCAGATCGGTAACATACTTTAACTTTTAGTGGTAGATGGATGGTACGACCCTCCTAACATGCAGCCAGCCTCTGCCTAAGATGACATGATATGGGGACTCTATGTCTACCACTAAGAACTTAATTAGCTTTGATATATTTCCTACTTTGACTGAAAGGACTTTCTTTCCTAGCGGCATCGTGATCCTCCCTGTAAAGCCGACCAACGAAACTGTTGCTTCCTTGAGGTCGGCTATGTTCAATTTAAGCTTTTGGAGTGCACCCTTATGTGGGTTTCTCACCCCAATCAAATATTCCTCGGTGAAAATAATATGCTTGGTGTAGTCGATGTCCTATGGTTGTCATTTTTTACCATCCTGGGTTTGGCAGTGTCAATCTAAAATGTCTCCATGACAGCAGTAACCTTCTTCAGCTCCATTAGAACAACATTTACTTGGATTTGATTATGTCATGCCCTATGGATTATCGTAAACTCATGTCCTGTATCATCGTCAAGGATATTGTCTGACTTTTGGTCGCCATTGGCTGCGACCTTATTTTCTTTTTTCTCTATGTACTCATTAAGGTGCCCATCTTGAGTCTATCTCCTCTAAGTGTGACTTCAGATCCTTGCAATTATTAGTCCGATGGCTTCCCTCCTTGTGGAATGCATATATTAGCTCATTATTTCTTTTTGTTGGGTCACCACCCATTATTTTGGGCCACTTAATGAAAGGATAGTCTTTGATCTTGCTCAAGATCTTGTAAATAGGTTCCTTGAAGACTATGTTAACAACCTAGAATGCCTAGGAAGGATCAACCTTGTTCCTATTCTTGGATCCGTTATTACCCTTATTCTTATTCCCCTTCTTCGGAGCATCACTCTTTTTTTCTCCTTTGGTTTTCTTTGCTCGATCATTATACCCATGATTATATTAACCACACATTCCACCTTGGTGTATTTCTCAATACGAGTCATGATGTCGTCAATAGTGCTGGATTCTTTCTTAGTTAGGGACTGGTGCAACAAAAAGGTGGTCGACATATCGATTTTGAAGGAGGCAATGACAACATGATCCGAGCAATCCTCAACCTCATTAAAGACCTCTCAATACCTTTTGGCATAATCGTAAAGGTTCTCTTATGGATTTTTCTTCATCGTGAGCAGTGCACCCATTCGCTTAAGGTGGGATCTTCTAGTGAAGTGGGCACTAAAGGCCTCTACTAGAGCCTTGAAGTTTTTAATCGACCTATGATGAAGCTTCTCAAACCATTTTTTCCATACATCATGTAATCTAGAAGGAAAAAAATTCGGCACATAAATGCATCGTTATGGCTCCATAAGGTCATCTATTATCTATATTGCCGAACGTGGTCTATAGGATCTATCTTTTCATCATAAATCTTGAACTTGGGAATGATAAACTTCTTTGAGGATCTTCCTCTTCGATCTCACTTGAGAAAGGGGATTTCATCTGGGGATTGAGAGCTTTTATAACTAACTCTTTTATGGACCTGGATCCACAATAGGCTAGATGTTGGTCCATCTCTCTATGAATCAGAATCCTAATGTCCTTGTTCGGTTGATCGTTGCTCCTGTGGCATCTCTCTAGCTGTCCACACTCTGATCTACCATGCTATGATCTTCCACATTCAGTTCTGTCCTAATCGCACATGGAGAGTCTCCCTCGGCTGCGATTATTACTCACCAGAGGACTAGGAGTCCTATAAAGGCATTTATTTATGTCCCTATATATATCTCTCTCTATTCTTTCGAGTCGCCTCTCGAGGTGAGTATGATCTTCCACATGGAGGTTCATAGCCTCCTCTTATTCTCGAAGCCTGTCTTCATAAGCATCGATAAACCTGGGGATCCCCGTAGATCTGGGTGGTCCCTGGTTTCTTTATAAGGTTGTCGTTCGTTGCGTAACCTAGGGTCTGTATGCTGGCGAATCTCTGACCTGACCCTGGGTGGAAATCGTTCATCTTGCATATTGCCACCCTGAGGAATGTTGTTGCTATGATGAGACATCACGAGATTTCTATTTGTGAAGGTTTTCACAGGAATATAAATCATTTTCCATAGACAACGCCAGTTGTGAGTACAAGAATTATCACAATAGAATTCCACGATACAATCATAAAGAACAAAATGCAAAAATCACACACACAACAACGAAATATGTGGTTCGACAATTTTTCTACATCCAAGGAGAGGTTACTATTTATTATAGTGTTTCTCAATGCTCAAGATTACATCCCTTTGCCCCGTATACATACATAAAACTAAGAGATTGAATTGTATAAGGAACTCAATTAACATGTGAATAATTCATGTTTTACTTGAATAACTCATTCGATATTGTTTGTAGCTAATTTAGATATATCCGTGAGTGTTCTGATGTGTTTCAAATACACGTAATTAAATTAAATTTTGATTTGAATCGGGCAACGCTTTGGACACTCTGGGTTGGTCGGCTACTCTCATGGGCCATATTGAATGGGTTCCCACAATATCCATCATGCCGTGTTTCGTCTTTATGTTCCGAGGATCTCTCATGTATGAATGTGTATATATTTTGATCCTTGGAACTTAATTATAGGTGTTAGTTTTTATTAAAATGTTTGAGGGCTATTTTAAAAGTTTTTCATAGATTTTTTTTTTTGTGTCATTCTAATGACTTTATAGTCCTCGTTCAAATGATATCAGTTGTTAGTTCAATTGAACATCGAACGGTATTTCTCTGTTAGTAGAACAAATATTATTTGAATCTTGTTAGAAGTTGGTTCGTATGAGATGAGTTGTTTATTTAAATGAGTTTGGTTTTGGTTCGATCGAGATATGTAGTTTCGTTTGAACGAACTCCCATTTTCGTTCGAACGAGTCCTCAAAAAACGTACCACCTTGAAAAATGTGTTTTCTATATAAAAGGGTATTGGCATCAATTTTTAATGAGAGTTTTTTACAAAACTTAATTCCTATACATACCTAAAGTCGACCAAATGGTACTTTTACACCTAAGTGTGTAAATCTAAGTTTCATAATCCTATATTCTTTGAGATCTTTTTTGTGAGCATAAAGAAGTTTATTATCTTCATCTTGTTGAGAATCGTTTGTTTCTCAACCTCCTCCTCGTGTGAAACAAGATTCCACTCGTGCACTACCATAATGGTTGAGTCCACACAAGCCTTGTGTCCACTAATAAGGCTCATCAAATGTCTACAGATCTTGACAATAGAAGCACCGCTTCTCACTGCAATACCACAGTATGGACTCCACCTTGTGTAAATAGCAATCCGAGTACGAAAACCACCTCACGAACAAGGTCATTTTAATGACCTTTATAACGAGATTTCAGGCCATGGTTTTAGATAATTTCGATACGAATGTGTGGCCGCCAATTTCGTATTTTTATGATTTTTTTGGATTTGATATGATTTTTCTACGGAAAGGTATCCGAGAACAAAATCTTTAGAACTATGAATTCAAAAAAAAAAAAATAACAAAAGAAATACTAACACCCAAAATAAATTTCCAAGCTCCTATATAAATATTAATGCATTCATACCTTTTGGATACTATAAAATCCTCATGTTGATGACATGAAACGAGGTACTGAAACGCGACAAAGATGTTTTCTTGAAACGCGAGCCACAACGTCTTCAACTGTAACATGTCATAGTCTTGAAGGATGCTCAAGAACTCTATCATATGACTCAAGTGTTTTTGTCCGGAATTGAACCAACACTACATTAAGACTCAATCGAAGACTTGTGTCCTTACAAATCTCCCCCTTTGGCTATTCTCGGACAAAAACCAAAACAAAATCCTAAAGGGTCGTCAAGCTCTTACTAGACTCAAAAACATTACACCCAAAAAAAAAATTACAAGCTTGACTCAAAACCTAAGGAACACTATCTTTGTCGAATGAATGTTTTCATTTAGAATAAAACCTTAGCACTTAAGCAAAACATTAAATGCATAGGGAATATCAAAATATTAAATGTAATTGAAATAAATACTCCCCCTAAATTAATTCTCCCCTTTATCAAATAAAAGACCTAGTTAGAAAGACGTCTCCCCATAAGTTAAATATCCCAAACTAAGATACGATTATAATATGATTAGATACCATTTCTCCCCCATCATTCTCCCCCTTTTTTGTTCAGGAATAGACAAAGGATAAAAGAACTAATCAATTACTCATTTCTACCCAATTTAACTAAGTACGATTTCTCTCCCTAAAAATGACATAAGAGACATAAATATGGGAAAACTAGTAAAACAAAATGATGCTTAAGAGATAGGATCAAGAAGAGCTATGGGCAACGAAAGATAATAACTAATCCAAGTAAGTGACAATGGATACTAACTACGATGCGAACAAAATGATATCAATTTGAAACATAAGAAACTAGGCATGTGATATCAAACAAAATTTTGCAACAAGTTAGGTACCAATTATGAATTAAGGCATAGGTGGACTAGCTAAAATGGCAAAGACTCAAAATAAAACATAATATCATATATATGTATACACAATAGATATAAAATATATACAAGCACACATATATAGATGTAAACTCACAAATGACACAAAATAATATAACATGAGTTTTTCACACTCTTATGGCATAAATGTGTCATATGGAAACCAAAGTGAAGGGGTGTGAACTAGGTACTAAAGAATTTAAAACCCAATCACTTAAACATGTTCACGGAGTTCTTATTTGATTGTAAAAATTTATCAACTAAAATTTAGCCTTTATGTGACAGGATAAAGTGAACTCGTGAACAAACTAAACGCAATGCATACAAGCCTAACATGTTGATGATTCTACAAACCAATAGAGCCATGACATTTAAAGAATTACTAGGATAAACGAACATTGTGCAAACCGTTGATATACCATCCAAACTCCCACAAAATAGACATATTATTATTTTGAATGACTATATCAAACTAAACAACTATAGGCCTTGGCTAAAGATTTTATTTTATTTCCCTATTCTTTTAGGCCTTTGGACCACATATTTCTTTTAGGTCCATAGCAGACGGTGGCTTACTTGCAAAGGAAAATGTTTCCTTTCGGAGCCCTTCCCCGTGCACAAATATATAGATGACTAGATTGGTAGGATAACACCTCACGTGCACAAATATATCATTTGAGTGAAAATTGAATATATCATTTTTAACATGCACAAATATATCATTTTTTTATCTCTCAATTCTCACATGGAATGGATTTTAACATGCACTAGTCGTCCTAGCTCACAGTATGTAGATGACTAGATTGGTAGGATAACTCCTCTCAAAGCTCAAATATAACATGTGAAGTTATGGTTTCAAAAAATCTCGTGTATATGTGTGAAAAGGCATATAAAAGTGAATCCATTAGGCAAGTCAAACTTAAACTACTCCATGTAAGCATGATAACGAACATTTTAAGGATTAAAATTTTAATCAAAAGTTCTAGTCACATGGTAGCGGTATGAAGGATTCAAACACAAACATATGCCACAAAATGTGTGTCAAACTAAAATACACACAAAAAAAATCTTTTTGAGTTTTTGAAAAATTTTACCCAAAGAAAAATTTACTTAAAAGATAAACTAAAAGTCATTTGTATTTTTCATAAAGCCTAAATAATTCATAAAATAAAACACAAATGATAAACAAAAAACTTTTTGTATTTTTCATTTAAATTAAAATAAAATGAAATAAATAAAATACAAAAGATAAACAAGTCACAATTTCTAGCATGAGATGTGAAATATGGCAATGACTAGAAAATGACTAAATAGGCATACTACTAGCAAGGATATATGAAATAAGGCACAAAAAGCTAGAGTATGAAAAGAACTAACACAATACACCTTTGGATTTAGCAAGGAAGGTATCATGTGAAAGTAAATGAGAATAAAAAATCCTATCTTGTAAAGCTACCAAGTCGGATCTCCTAACCCAAACTAGTGACGAATGATGATCTCGGGGTGTAGGAATCTTGGCTACCTCGGTTACCTTAAATTTGGAGTTTCTAGGACCACGTATAATATCAAAACAAAATTTCCTAAGATGACCTTTTAGACCGTAGTGTGAACAATTAAAAACACGTCGAAAGGTGGTACCTAAGGATTAATCTCTAAAGCATTTCCTAGATGATTCTCTTAAAACTTTGTTTTTGGCTTTATGAGTTGACTCATTACAAGTATCGAAGCGTAAACCACACGTGTCATTTTTAATTTGAACCGTTCCTATTATTTTATCTAATTTTTTCGAACGACATTCCAAATCAAATTTGAATTTACTATAGTCTTTTAATTTATTTTTTAAATCTATAACGTGAGACTCTAATAAAACATTGTGCTCTTCAAACGCGAGAAGATCGTTTTTCAAGGATTCCATTAAGCCCTTAATGATATCTCTCTCGCCTTCAACATAAATAAGCTTCTCTTGAAGAGCTTTCTCTCGTGTCCTAAGATCATTAACTAACGCACTCTCATCAACAACCTTGGCACGCTCTTTTAGACTTGTTTCTAACTTCAAATTTGTCCTTTTTAATTTTATAGATTCGACATATAATTCTTGAAATGCAATTTGAAGTTCACTCAAATCAACCTCATTTTCACTTTCACTCTCTCTCACTTCTTCACTCTCAATACCATCATCTTTTATATCATAAAAAATAACAGCCTCAGAAGTGTCATGATTTGAGATGTCATCGTCGGACACAATCTCACTGTCAATCTCATGACGAGCTATGAATGTGGTAAAGTTACGCTCAATGGGGGATTTGGGCCCCTCTTCCTTATCACTATCACTAAGGGTTGCATTATAGGAAATATGTTGTTTGCATTTTATCCTTAGTTTAGTGGGGGCACTCTCTCGCCCTATGGCCATAACCCTCACAACCACAACACCTATTGGGATCGTCCCTATTAAGGTTTTCATTATAAGGTTAAGAAATCTTCTCGGCTTTTTCATGCTTAGATTTTTTAAATTTCTTATAATCCTTTTTGAATTTATCTTTGTTTAATTTAAGAAATTTTCAAAATTTCCTGGCAAACATGGCTATTCTTCCGAGTCATTATCACTCTCATCATCCGAAACTATTTTAACCTCCTTTTGGGATTTCAAAGCGACGAATATCAATTTTCTTATAGTTGTTGGAGGGAAAACATGTCAAGTTCATAGGTTTGTAAATCACCTACGAGCTCTTCTAGTTTCGTCAAGGATAAGGTTGGTAAAGAATTTAAAACTGTCACTTTGGGGATAAATCGATTGGGTAGGAACGTAATAATTTTCTTTACCACTCAGTCGTCAGGTATTTTCTCTCCTAAATTAAAAGATGAATTTACAATGTTGAAAAGTCTAGCATAAAACTCATCAAAAGTTTCTTTTTCTTTCATTTTGATGGTTTCAAATTGAGTGGTGAGGTTTTGGAGTTTAGAAGCTTTTACGACACTTGTACCTTCATGGGTGAGTTGTAAGATATCCCAAGCCTCCTTAGCGATTTCACACGTCATGCTACGTCAGAATTCATCCGGTGTGGCCGCGCTAAACAAGGCATTTAAACCTCGGGAATTAAATTTAGCGGATTTAAGTTCATTCTCACTCCAATGCTTAGTGGGTTTGGGAACACGCACATCCTCTATTAAACAAGTAGGTGGTGACCACCCATTATAGCCTTAAGTGTCGAAAGCATAGGTGCTTTCCAATATGCGTAACTAGAACCATCGAAGATAGAAAATTTAGAAAATTGGGAAAAATCCATTTTTAACCAAAAGTATTAAAAGGACCTCGTACAGTAATTTAGAACTTCTGGCTCTAATATCAATTTAAAAGTGCGATAGGCCCCCAATTTTAAATAATCTCTTACACTTAATAAACAACTTCCTAACACGTGCGGAAATGAGATGGTGGCTAACAAAATTTAATTTTTCAAAACTAAGTTAATTTACTTTTCTTTTTAAAATTGAAAAATTAAACTAAACACAAATTTTAATTTCTAAAACAAAATTAAAATTAAACCTAAAGAAGTGAATTATGGTGAACACACACACACATACACAAAATTCACACAAACCAAATTTTAGATTTTCTTAAAAACAAAAATTTCACTTAAAGTTAAATATGAGAAATTTATTTTAAGCACAAATTAATTTAATCATAAGTGCTAAAGTTTGCCTGCACTAAATATTCCAATTTTACCAAATTAGGCCAAACAAAAATTTAATCAATTTAAATTACCGGCTTGAATTAAATTAACTTAAATTTCCCCCAAATAATTTTTGCACCAAATTAAATACGTATGAAGAATAAACCCATTTTATCTTGTTAACCTAAGCATGCATTCTATGGTGATAGAGAAAGATAAAATAAATAAAATCACACGATGCGCCGATGTACGATGAAAACCCAAATAGGAAAACCCTCGGATGACCCTGACCACAAATTCACTAAGTATGGTAGTTTTACAAAGACTCGATAAAATAGGACTTACACAACACGACTTGAGTCCGTCCAAGTCTTGATGCGCTCCTTCAATATTCAACCTCCGCTTAGCAAATAACCGTGGACTCCTCCGCAGTCTCGGACGCTCCGATATGTCTCTTGGACACCGTCACCCTCACACGAAGCTTTTCTTTGAGTGGGGACACCACAGTGTAAATCAAAGTATCTCCTTTTGTTGGGGTAGTGAAAAGGACCCAAAATTTTTGTGCCAAACACTCCAATCAAATAATATATATATGTAGGAACATTGATAAACTAAGAAATGGGTGTACTTGTGTTTTTGGAAGGATTTATTCCATGAAAACAAAAACACCAAAAGGAACTTTTTCTTGAAATTATTTTTCTCTCAAAACTCTCAAGGACGATGAAAAAGTTTATATAAAAAACTTGGTTCCCACACTTATTAAAACTGGTACAACGTAGTGGGGTAGTAGGGGGTTAAAAATGAAAATTGACAAAAAATGGACAAACTAAAATCTCGTTCGAACGACCTTTCTAACGAGATTTCATGCCATGGATATAGATAATTTCGATGCGAACGCGTGGCGGCTAGTTTCGTATTTTTTGATTTTTTTTGGATTTGATATGATTTTTCTACGGAAAGGTGTTCGATAACAAAATCTTTAGAACTATGAATTAAGAAAAAAATTAACAAAAAAAATACTAACACCCAAAATAAATTTCCAAGATCCTATATATATATATATATATACCTTTTGGAGACTATGAAATCCTCATGTTGATGACGTGAAACGAGGCACTGAAATGCGGCAAAGACGTTTTCTTGAAACGCGGGCCACAACGTCTTCAACTGTAATAGGTCATAAGCTTAAAGGATGCTCAAGAAATCTATCCTATGACTCAAGTTTTTTTATCCAAAATTGAGGCAACACTACATTAAGACTCAATAGGAGACTTGTGTCCTTACAACGTTTGCAGGAGGGTGAGTGTCAGATCATGGTTGATACAGTATATGAGGGTTGTGCAACTACTCCAGCACACATCAATAGTAGAGAAGGGAATTTTCTGAAAAATTATGTAGACTCTGTTACCACTTGGGTAGTTTATCTCTCAATGAAGATTGAGTAATATTTTTCTTATGTTGTAATATATCAGTAGACAAATTTATTTAATTTGAGTTTAAGCGATTTTGTAGTATCGTTGATTGGCGTGTTCTTATATTTAAGTTATTGTATAGTTTGATTGATTAGTGCGTTATTGACTATATTAGTCATTTGCTTTGATACTATATTAGTGCTTTACTATGAAACATGATATTTATTTTATCATGTTAACACAGGACAACAATTTGAAGATTATTAAATTGATTTTCCACAATACAAAGAGTGCATGGGGGGACTGATCGAATAGCTAGTAGTTATGTTAAAGGCATTCAAGAATTTATTAGATACGCTTTTAAGAACCTTAAAAGTGAGAAGATTCCATGTCCGTGCACCCATTTTATAAATGAAAAATATAAATCTTTAGAAGATGTTGAGTTTCATATAATAATGTGGGGAAGTTGTCAAGATTGTAACAAGTGGACATACCATGGTGAAAAACATGTACCTTATGTTCCCGAAGAATTATCGGTGACCGGCCACCTAATAGAACACCAACAAGTGGAAGTGATAAATGATTCGACAAACATCGTCCATTAAACGACCTAACTGACGATGCTTACGGAGTCCACCACGACCAAAACCACCAACTTATGGATAATACGCACAATGAATAGTTTGATACTAAATTACCATGAGATAGAGAATATATACAATTGACAGGCAATGCGTCTAGATCATTATATAGATATTGCGATGAAGATCATTCGAGATTATACGTAATGATTGGTTTGCATAACATGTAAAGTCAATTTGGCTTGTCTGGGAATAGCGTAATCGGAATTCTTAAATGGGTTAAAGAAATTCTCCCAAAAGAGAACACATCACCAGACAATTATCCTACCATGAAGAAGAGCTTGAAGGGTTTGGGATTGAAATACAAATCTATTCATACATGCAAGAATGATTGCATATTGTATCGCAAAGAACACGGAGAGAAAGATTGATGTCCAGTATGCAAAGAACCTAGATATGTCGTTTGTGGGAAGGTAAATGACAAACCTTAAAAATATTAAAAGATCTCGCAAGTCCCACAAAAGGTTTTGAAGTATTTTGCACTCGGGCCACTGTTAAAATGATTTTTTTAGTGTATCGTGGATATCGAAGGCCATGAAATGGAACACTCGATGCGAGGTGGGTGGGAATATGATGCGCCATCCGGTTGATTCACTCATCTGGAAAATTTCAAATGCACGACACCGTGAGTTTGATAAAGAACCATGCAACGTTTATCTTGCAATCTCAACTGATGGGTTTAAACCTTTTGGTAATTTAAGTACTAGTCAAAGTTATTGGCCAGTTTTAATGGCGCCTTTAAGTCTCCCTCCGACATTATGAATGAGAAACGAGTTCACATTATTATCTTTATTGATACCCGGGATGAAGGGTCTAGATGATGATATTTATATATTCTTACCCCCATTAATCGAAGAGCTTAAAGAGTTGTGGGATAAAGTCATGACGGCGTTCGACTCTCACAAGGGTGAAGAGTTCGCACTTAAAGAAATGGTGATGTGGGTGATCCACGACCTTCCTTATTATGGGACCTTATCCGGTTGTAATGTTCATGGTTATTATGGATGTCCTATATGTCGAAAGGAAACTAAAGCCATTTGGCTACAACATAGTAGTAACATGAGTTACACAGGTCATCGTAGATTTCTGCCGACCAATCACCCTTTCAGGAATGACAAGTCTAACTTTTATCCTATTGGTCACGTTCGCCAGATGCAACTTGCTCGACTTTTTGGTCAACCAATCGAGGAGAAGGTGACGGCTGAAACTGTGTGTGGAACAGGTATATAGGCAAACACCCCAAGTTTGTAAACCTAAAGCGTAAAGTAAGGGGAGATCCTAACGACCCTACTAAAGAAAAACCATGGTCCAGGCGATCAATATTTTTTTATTTTCTGTATTGGAAGGGTCATCATGTAAGGCATGTAATCGATGTGATGCACACAGAGAAGAATGTTGCAGAACATCTAATAGGAACATGTATGGGTGGATCTCATTCCAAAGATGGAGAGTGGGACCACCGAGATCTACAGGATATGAAGCTAAAGAAGAAACTCTGGTTAAAAAACGATCCCACGACTGCTTTTACTTTGATTACTAGTGAGAAGAAGATCCTCGTAGACACGTTGTTCAACTTGAAAACTGCAACTGTTTATTCTGCTAATTTACGTAGGGTCGTTAACTACTAAGCAAATGACTTAAAATAGTGCAAGTCTCATGACTAGCATCTAATCATCCAATTAATCCCTTTGTTATTTCGGCATTGCTTTTCTGAACACAAAGATCTCCGTCAGGCAATTATGCAAATCAGTTTGTATTTTGACCTAGTTTGTACAAAAGTGGTAAACAGAAGGCACATTAGAACTGCAAAATCAACTTTAGCTGAGGCAGTTTGTGTATTAGAGAAATATTTTCCTGCATCGTTCTTCGATATCAGTATCCACTTTCTTGTACATTTATGTAATGAAATTTTATTATGTGGTCCCGTTAGGTATCGTTAAATGTATCCTTTTGGGTGCTTGATGAAAACTTACAAAGATTATGTAAAGAATACACGGTATATTAGAGGGTCAATTGCTGAAGAATACGTAACTGTGGAATCATCGTTATACGCCAGGGAATATATGTCAGAACAAGAGGTGGGGAGATTCAATCCTCATAGAGGAGGAGTGATCGAGTCACCTGACGAGTTTGAAGTAAAAGTATCATTTGGGAACCCTAAATAGGTGAAACTCACAAATATACAATACGAGCAAGCAGTTCGTTTTGTCTTCGAATCGCAAGATGAAGTCGAAGAATGGAGAGAGTGAGTATCTATTAAATTCTTTTTCTTTGATTATATGTATTTTATATTTTATGATATAAACTATACAATTTACCCTTAGGAAGTACGAGAATGAAATTTCTCAAAATCAAAGGAGAAATTGCACGACAACTGATTTTAGAGCACAGGTATCAAAAGAGGCAAACTTCACATCTTATGTGTGCGGTTATTTATTCGTGTGTGATAAAAATATACCTTAATACAAATTCATTAATAAATGCATCTTCTAAAAATTAGTGATGTCTCTTCCAGGCTTGCACGCCTAGCAAAAGGCCCTAATTTTCATGCGAAAGAGTTTAAGTAAGGTGGCCTCTTTGGAATATTAAGAGTTTGACAACCCTTATTTAACGAGGGTTGTCAAACTCTTAATCTTCCAAAGAGGCCACCTTGTAATGTTAAGTTCCCTGCACCTTGAAATTAGTCCTTTACAAATATTAACGCTCACTCTACTCAACAAAATTGAACTCCACCATCTAAAATTAGTAATGGGAACACTTTCTATAGTTGTAAAAAGTCAGGGATTCACTCGTGGGAGACTATGTGGCTTCGCTTGTCCAAAGACTACCCAGACACAACTCCAAAGACCGTTCAGAGAACGGTTCTTGTGTTCCCGTGCCATGACTATTCGGATTTTCTTACCAAACATGCCTTTTAAGGGTGAAAACTTAAAGCACCTCCCAAATGGCCCCGTGAGATGTGCAAACACCTCTTATGGGATCAATTTAACTCACATGAATCGACCGCGTGGTCACGGGACCCCTGGTTCTAGAAAATGATGATAATTTGAGAAAATCCACACTTATGCTTGAAAACGTGCTGTTAGAGGGAGAACCACTTAGCGGTCCCTAAGCGGCCCCTTTAGGAGAGAGATTACCGTGCATGGGACCAATGTAACTCGCAGGGAGTGATCGCGTGGTCACGGGACCCACGGTTTGAGAATATGACGATAATTTGAGAAAATCCACACTTAGGATTGAAAACTCGTCGTTAGAGGGGAAACCCCTTAACGCCCCCTCAATGGCCCTTTTAGGGCAGCGATCATCGTGCACGAGTCCAACATAGCTAGTAAGAGCCGATCGCGTGGTCATGGGACCCCCGATTTGAGATTGTGGCCCAAAATAGAGAATATCCACACTTAGGCTTGTAAACGTGCCGTCGGGAGACGAAACCCCGTAGCGCTCGCCAAACGGCCCCGTGAGCGGCGCCAACACCTCTCACGGGACCAACATATCCCACACGAGCCGATCGCATGGTCAAGGGACCCACGATTTAAGATCATGGCTCAAAACAGAGAATCTCTACACTTAGGCTTGAAAAAGTGCTGTGGGGGGGGGGGGGGGGGGGGGGGGCTCAAACCCCTTAGCGCCCCCCAAAAGGCCTCGTGAGCTGCACCAAAACCTCGTACGGGACCAATGTAGCCCGCACGAGCCAACCGCATGGTTACGAGACCCCCAATTTGAGAGGATGGACCAAAACAGAGAATATCCACACTTGGACTTGAAAACATGCCATATGGGGCCGAAACCCCTTAGCGCCCTCCAAACGGCCCCGTGAGCAACACCAACACCTCGCACGGGACAAATGTAGCCCTCATGAGCTGACCACGTGGTCACGGAACCCCCAGTTTGAGATCATGACCCAAAATAGAGAATATCCACCCTTAGTCTTGAAAACGTGCCGTCGAGGGGCGAAACCCCTTAGGCCCCCCCAAACGGCCCCGTGAGCGGCGATAACACCTCGCACGGGGCTAATGTAGCCCGCATGAATTAGCCATGTGATTCCCCAGTTTGAGAGCATAACCCATATTTCAGAATGCCTATACGGGTCCCATGATCGTGTGGTCATGGGACCCCTCGATTTGAGAGCACGTGACCCCCAATTTGAGAGGACAAGACCCCCTAGAGCACTTGGAGCAACTGACCGATTAGCCTCCTGATTTGAGGATTTTTTTTCTTATTATTAAAACTACTCACGGCCTAAAGTCGTGACAATATTTTATGAATAGTAAGTATAGTCACGACCCAAAGCTGTGACAATATTATCTTTATTGTAAGTGTGGTCACGGCCCATATCCATGATAATATCATATATACAGTAAGTTTGGTCATGGCCTTCAGTCATGACAAAGATTGATCGCACAGAGAACTGGTCAGGGTTCAAAGCCATGACCACATGGTCTTTAATCGTGAACTGGTCATGGGTTTGGGCCATGAGAACGCATACCATTAGGGATATGGGTCGTAATCACATCTGTGACTATGGATAATCCGTGACTAGGCTCTGGGTCAGGGATTTGGGCCGTGACCACCGAAATTGGTCACGCCCGATTTGGTCATAGACCAAATTCGCGACCCACCCTTCCTCGTTAGGGATAAAGTCCTTGACCATTAGCCTAGTTTTGGTGTAGTGATGCATCCATCGTATAGGCCAATAGGACTGCCTCCGACGACTTTTTATCATCTTAAAAAGATAAAGTCTTGGAACCCTCTAGTTGAGACTGGTGGCTGGAATCCGCAGTGCTATGAAGTTTCAATAGGCCTTTATACATGACACTTTAGGCCATAACTACCTCCCCGGCCTGAAATTTCAAAATTATTGTTAGTGAGGAAGCAAATATCTGTGAAAAATAAACAATGGAAAATCATACCCTCAGTAGACTGTGGAGGGCATATTCCTCCAAATCTTCAGTATCCTCATCCCCTATATAGTTGAGGTTAGAAGTGTTTGTAGCCCTTGTCATATTGGAGACTGCCCTGGCATTTATATTCTAGGAGGATTTGGGATTAGGTTGCCTCAAGAGAGGCCATGGACGACCATAAGGATCCCTTTAGTTCCTTCTTTGCAAAGTGGGAAGGTTGGCATTAACTGCCACCACTGTCCCCGGAGGGGACCCAGTGGTTGAGACGTGATTAGGGATGGAACCACCATGCATGTTCGCATAGAAGATATTATTCCTGTCACAACTAGTTCACCATCAATATCGTCATCAACTCGGTGTTAAGTTTTTTGACTCCTAGCCGCGGCATCACCTAGAGGGTTGGCCTTCTTAACCCCAATAGCAGCAGTGTGATCAGTCGTAGGATTGCTTCTTTGGGCACCTTTTTTATCTTCTTTCCCTTCTTCCTGGGGGCCTTGTTGAGGGCTAAGGAAGCCCCATCCATCTCATTACACTGGGTAATGAGTAGCTCACAGTAAATCTCCTCAGCATCATCTGAAATTTGAAGAAAATGTCAATGACAAATAAGATGTCGCAGAAAAACACTAGAAGAAAGGAGTTTACCTGCTGTGTTCATTTTCTTGGGTTGGTTTATGGACATAAAATATCCTTGTTTAAAGATTGTCCAGCTAGTAATAATCTTAGGAAAATTCTTGAGCGCATCAGCTAATGAGGATGCGTCCTCACCCCACTTTACATGCTTGCTGTTGAGATTCAGGATATCAAGGGTTGTACCAAAAGTGTTAGTATGTGTCGCGGATAATACAACAAAAGGAAGAAAAACATTAATGCAAGAATACAGACTATGGCAGGGGAATAACAGCTTTGGAAGTACGTTCCCACGTTCGCGACATCCTAAAGGACCTCTTTCTCACACTTTCCTCGGGGAAGATCTCCCAACTATCCTTGGACACAAAGAAGAACTTTCCCTTCTAGTTTTTAATACTAGAGGGTCTACCCATATACACCTACCGCCACTTCACATCCCAAAGTAATAATACAAAGGAAAGTCTTTAGAGTCCTCATTTTTCCTATAAAAGAAGAACCCACGGGTATGATGTCTTTATCAGAGTGCTTCTTCCAGATGACCAAGGAAATAAAGATTTCCTTCCATCCGTTAGGGTCCAGTTGGGCTGAGACCAAGTTCATGGCACTTAAAATTCTCCTTGCTGGAATAAGAACTGGCAGTCGTAGCCCCAAGACAAAGTCATGAAGAGAAAAATAATCCCCCTTAGTGGGGACCGCGAAACATAACCTTTGTTTTGCAGTAGGAAGAATGCATATGGTCCCTTCTGGGAACTCAAATGTTGCGGCCACATCTGCAACCCAATCTTTAGTGCCTCGGGAGCTTTCTCCATGGATTGGCCGAGGCCAGAGGATCCAACAGGGGTATTCTTATTCTCCTTTGGGATGACCGATATCCCAGTCACTACCACAGCAGTCACTTCAGTAGGGGGTTGCTGTTGGAGGGAGTATCTTCCTCTCTTACGTCCACAGTCTCGCTGGTATCCCTAAAATTAGAAGATTTTGCGGAATCAGAATTTATTATCACACAATGGGGGTAGAATTTACTTTGGCAAGGCCCATTAGCCTTCAGAGGCTTTATATGAAGTATCTCCGGAGGAGGTACACCGAAATCTCATTTACATAATCCTCCAAGTACTACTAAGAATTCCAATGCATAGAGATGTGGTATTACCTGAATGAAAAAAGTAACTCGTATGTGTGATCCCAAATAAAAAAATTCGTAAATTTCCAATTAAATACTTATTTAATCGGTGACAAAAATTAAACTAAATCAATTCAGCCCCTCAACATGAAACTACGTGTGTGTGTGTCAAACCATCACAAACAAAATTGCTAACTCACAGATTTCAGGCAAAAATTCCTTTCGGAAAAAAACTTTATTTCACTGTAAAATAGTAAATCGTAACTTACAAATATTACAATGAAATATGCAATGAACTCACGTAAAAATTCATAAACAAATGTAGTCTTGCGTCAGTAATAGAACAACCACAGCAGTCCACATGAACACGCAGTCCAACCCAGCAGGGAACACCCTCTAACACTCCTAATCGACACATAGCCGTCATCCGTAGATTTACTCTATCTACAAGAAAAAAAACTTCACCAAAGTTATATCTTGAGTTCCAAAACAATTCACATAAATATTGGGATGTTTTGTGAATTTAAAAAAAAGGGATTAAACCCTAAATAAAGAAGAAAAATTGTTCTGCCGATTTGCACTATTTGCAGAAACTAAAACGTTAGGTCTCCTTAACGAAAACAGAGTGGTTTAACATGCTATTTATAAAAAAATTAAGGCGACGCATCGCTCGAATGAAACAGTGATTTCACTCGAACGACAGCATCGCGCGAGATCACCTATTGCTCAAACGACAGTGAATCTCGTACGAACGAGCTCAAATAAAAATTAGTTTTTTATTTCGACTTTAAAAATCCGCCTGAACACTTAGAAAATATTTTTGATGAAAAACTCCGCTCCAACACTTAGTAAATATTTAATAAAAAATATCCCAACACTCCAAGTGAAATGCTTCGGTACTTAAACACAACCTTACCGAAGTTAATCTCGCGGAGGTTTGAAGGTTGAAGAACTTTGATATTCAGATCCGTCTTGACAAGTTATTGATCTTGAATAAGTCTTCGACAGTTGTAGCGGTATACGACATACTCAATGTAAGCTCGATAATAAAATAATGTCCTTACAAATCTCTCCATATGTCTATGCCGGTACAAACAAAAATATCTGAATTATTAAATCAAAATGCCTATACAAATCTAATACCCTCCCATGAACCCAAAATTGAAAAGGTACTAAAGACGCAAGTCTCAAACTTTTCTCTAAAATCTTCAACATCAAATCTTCGAGCTTTTCTCATCAGGGTGTGCAAAATAATGATCTTCAATTTTGTACATACACACATGAGAGAAAACAAATACCTTCGTGACGCATCGAGTTTGAAATGATATAAGAATAAATCAATCAATAATCAAATCTCCTCCATAATTCGTTCTCCCTTTTTTATTTGTTCGAAATAGACAAGGTAATGAATAAACAAAATAAATATGGAGTGATACGACAAATATGCATAGCAAACATGAATCAAACTACGCTCATCCAAAGGATTAACTCAAAAGCATCCCCAAACTATTTTGTTTTTTCAATTTTTGATACAAAAAATGCAAAAATAATTTTACAAAATAAAACACACCATGAATTTTCACTAAGACAACCAAAAAATTGAAACGGAATGAATGGGCATGAACACATTCTATAGGCAAATGAAAGTAATCACACATAGCATGTGCACACGATGAATATGTGTAATCCCTAACGAATGAACTCAAAATCGTCCTTAGGTGTCGAAAAAGTGAATTTAGATGACGTTGTCTTAATCTAATCGACAAATCAAAGTCAGACATGATTTTCACACCAATAACGTCTAAAACTATGTAATGCATTTTCATAACTTTTCAAGGATGTGAAAACCCGTTTTATATTCCATTCAAACTCCCTCATAAATAATAAATATGTAACGCTCTGTTACCAATTTGTAAAAAGTAACTCGTATGTGTGATACTGAATAAACAAATTCGCAAATTTAAAATTAAATTCTTATTTAATCAGTGACAAAAATCAAACCAAATTAATTCAACCCCTAAACATGCAACTATGTGTGTGTGTGTGTGTGTGTGTCAAACCATCACAAAAAAAATTGGTAACTCATAGATTTTAGGAAAAATTCCTTTCGGGAAAAACCTCTATTTCACTATAAAATAGTAAGTCGCAACTTATAAAGATTACAATGAAATCTACAATGAAATCCCGCAAGAATCTACAAAGACATGCAGTCTTGAGTCAACAACGGAAGAACCGTAGGAATCCACACGAACACACAGTCTAACTCAGCAAGGAACACCCTCGAGCACTCCCAATCGACATGCAGTCATTAGCCGTAGATTTACCCTCTCTATAAAAGATAATTTTCACAAAAGTTGTAGCTTGGGTTCCAAAACAATTCACATAAATATCGGGATGTTTTGTGAATTGAAAACAAAAAGGATTAAATGCTAAATGAAGAAGACAAAGTTTTCTGCCGATTTGCACTGTTTGTAGAATCTAAAACATCAGGTCTTCTTAACGAAAACGAAGTGGTTTCACACGCTATATATAAACAACTTAAGACGGCGCGTCCCTCGAAAGAAACAATGATGTCGCTCGAACGACAACTTTATGCGAGATCACCTGTTGCTCGAACGATAGTGAATCTCGCATGAACAAGCTTAAATAAAAATTTGTTTTTTATTTCGACTTCAAAAATCCACCTCAACACTTAGAAAAATATTTTTGACGAAAAACACCGCTCCGCCACTTAGAAAATATTTTGTAAAAAATATCCTAACACTCTAAGTGAAATGATAAGGTACTTAAACATAACCTTACCGAATTTAATCTCGCAGAGGCTTGAATGTTGAAGAACTTTGATATTCGGATCCGTCTTGACGCATGATTAATCTTGAATACGTCTTTAAAGCTTATAGCAGTATACGGCATACTCAATGTAAGTCGGACAATAAAATAATGTCCTTACAAATCTCCCCCTATGTCTATGTCGGTACAAAATAAAAACATTTGAATTATCAAATCAAAATGCCTATACAAATCTAATACCCTCCGATGAACCCCAAACTGAAAAGGTACTAAAGATGCAAGTCTCAAACTTTTCTTTAAAATCTTCAACTTCAAATCTTTGAGCTTTTCTCATTAGGGTGCGCAAAATAATGATCTTTAATTTTGTACCTACACACATGAGACAAAAAAAATACCTTCGTACGCATTGAGTTTGAAATGATATAAGAATAAATCAATCAATAATCAAATCTCTCCCATAATGCCAAAACTCCCCCATAATTCGTTCTCCCCCTTTTTATTTGTCCGAAATAAACAAGGAAATGAATAAACAAAATAAACATGGGGTGTCACGACAAATATGCATAGCAAACATGGATCAAAATTACGCTCATGCAAAGGAGTACAAACTAGTTTTTATTTTTCAATTTTTGATACAAAAAATGCAAAAATAATTTCACAAAAAAAATACACCATGAATTTTCACTAAGACAACCAAATCACGGAAACAGAATGAATGGGTGTGAACATATTCGATAGGCAAATGAAAGCAATCAAACATAACATATGCGCACGATGAATATGTGTACTCCTAACGAATGAACTCAAAATCATCCTTTGGTGTCGAAAAAGTGAATTTCGATGACATCGTCTTAATTTAATCGACAAATCAAAGTTAGACATGATTTTCACACCAATAACGTCTAAAACTATGTAACACATTTTCATGACTTTTCAAGGACGTGCAATCCCGTTTTATATTCCATCCAAACTCCCTCATAAATAATAAATATGTAACGCTCTATTACGAATTGGTAAAAAGCAACTCGTCTGTGTGATACTGAATAAATAAATTCGAAAATTTCTAATTAAATACTTATTTATTTTTTGACAAAAATCAGACCAAATTAATTCATCCCCTAAACATGCAACTACGTGTGTGTGTGTGTGTGTCAAACCATCACAAACAAAATTTCTAACTCACACATTTTAGGAAAAATGCCTTTCGGGCAAAACCTTTATTTCACTTTAAATTAGTAAATCGTAACTTATACAGAATACAGTGAAATCTATAATGAACTCCCGCGAGAATCTACAAAGAGACGCAGTTTTGAGTCAATAATGGAACAACTGAAGGAATCATCACGAACACGTAGTCCAACTTAGCAAGGAATGCCCTTGAGCACTCCTAATCGACTCGCAGTTGTCAACCGTAGATTAACCCTCTCTATAAGAGTAAAATTTCACAAAAGTTGTAACTTGGGTTCCAAAACAATTCACATAAAGATCGGGACATTTTGTGAATTGAAAACAAAAAGGATTAAACCCTAAACGAAGAATACAAAGTGTTCTGCCGATTTGCACTTTTGTAGAAACTAAAACATCAGGTCTCCTTACCTAAAACAAAGTGGTTTAACACGCTATTTATAAAAAACTCAAGGCGACGTGTCGCTCAAAAGAAACAGGATGTCGCTCGAACGACAGCTTCGAGCGAGATCACCTTTCGCTCGAACGACAGTGAATCTCGCACGAACGAGCTTAAATAAAAATTAGTTTTTTATTTCGACTTTTAAAATCCGCCTCAACACCTAGTCTAATATTTTTGACGAAAAACTCCGCTCCAACCCTTTGAAAATATTTTGTAAAAAATATCCCAACACTCTAAGTGAAATGCTAAGGTACTTAAATACAATCTTACCAAAGTTAATCTCGCGGAGTCTTGAATGTTGAAGAACTTTGATATTCGGATTGTCTTGACACATGATTGATCTTGAATAAGTCTTCAACGATTGTAGCGATATAAGACATACTCAAATGTAATCCTGATAATAAAATAATGTCCTTACAATATGTCTATGCCCGTAGCAAATGAAAACGTTTGAATTACCAAATCAAAATGCCTATACAAATCTAATACCCTTCCATGAACCCAAAACTGAAAAGGTACTAAAGATGCAAGTCTCAAACTTTTCTTCAAAATCTTCAACATCAAATCTTCAAGCTTTTCTCATCAAGGTGTGAAAAATATTGATCTTTAATTTTGTACCTACACACATGAGACAAAACAAATACCTTCGTGACGCATCGAGTTTGAAATGATATAAGAATAAATCAATCAATAATCAATTCTACCCCATAATGCAAAAACTCTCCCATAATTAGTTCTCTCCCATTTTATTTATTCGAAATAGATAAGGAAACGAATAAACAAAATAAACATGGAGTGTCACGATAAATATGCATAGAAAATATGGATCAAACTACCCTCATGAAAAGGATTAACTCAAAATCTTCCCTAAACTATTTTCAATTTTTGATACTATGGTGATAATTATTATTCAACACAAACAGATAAGAGAAGCTCAATCACCAAGAAAATAAAGGAGATAAAATGCCAGTCACACAACAAGAAATGTACGTGGTTCAACAAGAATGCCTACGTCCACGGTGGTGCAGTCAGTATTATTTCAATATACTCCGGGGAGCAATTACAGAGAATATAATGAGTGTCTTATGCCCCAGACCTAGGGTTTATTATATACATGTTATTTTCAGGGAGTGAGGGTGTTAGACTCCCCCACGTCTTCCATTTTCTCTTGGAAAACCTCTTTACGAGGGTATGGGTGAAGACCAAGTCATAACCGAATTAATGTTAAGGTATGGAGGGTCTGGACTTTGGGCCTATTTCAATTGGGCTACTCGTCCAGGTCCGTTACTCATAATCCGTGTACCCACAATTGCCCCTAAGTTTGTTGGGCCACAATTTTTGGCTCAATAAATTTAAATGATTTGTCATAATGGCTTCTTTGTACATCGTGCAACTCTTCCCAAAGTTTGAGGACTGAATTAGGCGGCACTTGCTTCGTGTTCTGTGCACTATAATTAATTACATTCAAAAGTTATTCAGAGAAGTCATTTCAAGCTTCTCAGTATTCTCCCATTTTCTGCCAGCTCTAGCGATTCACGTTCTCTCCTCCCGGTCTTTATTCTCTTCGCTTTCAATCTTCTTCGTTACTTGGGCTTGTGATTCCTCATCGTTCAAGTTAAACCTCCATTTTGTAAGTCTTTTATGCTTTCTCTTTGTGTTTTCTCTTTGAATTTATAGTTTTAGGGTTTCCAAATGGCAAAGATTGGTAATAGATCGGTGTCTGAGTTTAAGAAGTTTTACAATATCCCGGAGTGGGTAGAGATTGAGTGCGCCTATCCTCCTAGAAATATTAGAGAGATAGAGGGTGCCCATTGGATTCATGTCTTGTTTTTTTCCCAAGGGGGCTTACTTTTCCTCCGAATAATCTATTCTTTCACTTCTTTAGTTATTTCAACGTTGTTCCTACACAGTGTTCGCCTAATATGTGGAAGATAATCAATGGCGTTCATAGATTAAATCATCTCTATGGCACAAAATTAGCGTTCGCTGAAGTTTGCTTTTGCTATTCCTTTTCTCGAACTAGTTCTGGCGTTCTCTATCTCAAAGCTAGGAGTCCTGATAGGGTGTTGGTAGTAAACCTACCTGATTCCCATAAGGACTATTGGCAAGATGAGTTTCTTGCTAGAAATTGGCAGTTCTCCCCCCAGACTGAGGGGTCGAGGTCCGATAGGTTTACTGTTCCCTTTTATGGGGAAGAGTATATAGGTAGTGTCTGCTCTGTTATTTCAATTTCTTTATTAATGTGTGATCTTTCTGACTTTTCCCTGCTTTTTCTTCAGCGAGGTCGAAGAACTTGGAACCTGCTCTCAGCGAGGTTTGTCTTTTTAAGTTGGTCAAAGCGTGGAATATCAGGGTACCCCTAGCTGATGACGAGCATTCCCGGTCTGATGGTTTCTTTTTTGAGTATAAAAATGTTGGTTCTAGCTTTATAGCGAAGCCGGTAGATAGCATTCCCGAGTTTGATACCTCTGAAGAGACTACTGCTGATCCTATTCAGTTGGACGAGGAGGAGAGCAGTTCTGAGAGTGATATTATAGGCGGTGTTGAAGGAAATTTTGGCGAAGGGAGCTCTAGTGGTGATAGTTCTTCAGATTCAGAAGAGGTTTCTGAAGCCTGAGAAATTTCGAGCATGTCCAGCAGCTCAAGCGAGGAGATGGTTCCTCCAAGGAAAAATTTGATTCGGAACGATGATGGTGATGATCATGTGCTCCTTGCTCAGAGGTCAAAGAAGCAGAAGTCTAGCACTGGGGCTATTTCTATTGGCTCTCGGTCTACTGCTCAAGAGCAGGAGAGGAAGAGGAAAGAAGAAGAACAGATGAGAGAGAGAGAGAGAGGAAAAAGGAAGAGGAAAAAAAGAAAATAGAAGAGAAGAAACGAATGGAGGAGAAGAAGAGAATGGATAAGGAGAAGGAGGAAAATAGGAGAAAAATGGAATCGAGGATGAAGGCTGGGCAGGCCTTAGTCCCGATGTCCGCATTGCCCGAGGGGGCCTCAGTTGCCATTTCTCCTCTATTGGCACCTGCGCTGCTCGAGAGGGCTGTTCTTCCTGCAAATTGCCAAAGGGAGCTGGGGTCTGATCAATTGGGTCTGCAAGCTAGCCAGAGGATAGCCTTGGCAAGGCCTTTTCCTTTCTCTAATAAATTTTAGTTGTTTCCTTTTACTGATGTCTTCTTTTATTTACAGTTTATGACTGACTTCGCCGTGCTCTATCGCTCTCGTGACGAGCTGGTGAGCAGGAACAACTAGCTGGAGCAGTAGAATGCTGCCTTGAAAGTGAGGGGCACACAACTGGAGGCTGGTCTGAAGACTGCTGATGCTTCCCAAGCTTCTTCTGAACTGGACCTCGCTAATTCCAATCGAGAGAGGGATGCGGCAATTAAAGATCTGAATGAGCTGAGGCGAGCCTATGACCTGATCTGCTCGAGCAAGTTGGCCGTTGTGGAGGAGAACAAGGTGATGATTAAGCAGTTGAAGGAGAAAGAGTCTCAGGCATCCACCATCAAGGAGGACTCATATAACTCCGGGTGGGCTGCAGCATACGAAGACACCGAGGTTTAGATAGGCTACATCCGACATATGAACTTCAAAAAAGGCTGGAACAAGGCCCTCATAGATGCTGGTGTCGATGTTGCCTCTCCTTTGTTCGATGAGCATGACCAAGGTCCAAAGCCAATTGTGGATGAAGTCCCTGCCCCAGTTACTGAAGGAGTTAATCCTGCCTGCCAAACAGTTCTTGTTGATGCTTCTCCTGCTCAGGTGACAGAGGTTATCCCTGCTGAGGGAGGTGCTTCTACTGTGGCTGACAAGGGGAAGCATCCAGCATCTTCTGAGCATTCAGAGGTTGCTAGCTTATTTTACCCTTAGGGTTGCTCTTGTATTTTCTTTATTTATAGTTTTTCGTTTGACCCTTCAATGTATTATGATCCTTTTCGTATTAATAAAATTAGAAGGTTTTTCATTCCCTTAGTGTACTGAATGATTCTGTCTTTCATTTCTCTTTTATTGCCTTTAGTCGATTGATGTTGATGATTATATACCAGCCACTTCTCAATTGGGAAGAATTCTTGGACCTGATGTAAGCTCTGAAGTTCATCATACCTTTGTGAGGATTTGCAAATCACTGCGATTGAGGAACAAGCGCTTCATAGAGCAGACTGAGCTCATCATTAAACTGAAAGACAGGATCCAAGAGATGGAGGAAGTTGGTGCCTTAGTCCAAGAAGAGGTGAATACACTAAGATCAAAGCTTCTAGATGCTTCTGAGATCAACCAAGTTGGGAAAATTCTTCAGTAAGAGAATAAGGCTTTGAGGAGAGAGGTCTCGTGACTTAGGGAGCATGCGCCGAGCATCGCTCCCGCAGTATTGCGAGGTTCTTCCTCATCGTGAACTAGAACTGGCCCGAGCGACGTTCTTTCGGTGCTGCAAAGTTCTACCCCTCCAATCATTCCGCGAGCTGGTAGGAACACCAAGAGTTCAGCTAGGGAAATGGAAGAGCTTCGTAGTGATGTCCAACGAGCGTATGTGATTGCTGTTGGGCTTCAAAAGGATGTCACCCGATTGAGGCATTTATTTAGGAGAGGTCCTCGGCAAGTATGGGCCAACGGTTATAACCAAGGTTGGCTAGATGCTCCGACGAGGCTAACAGAGTTTGAAGAGCTCACCTTTATCAGGGGATGGTTGAGTGCTCTGAAGGAACTGCAAGTCCCAAGTAACTCGATGCTTTGGTACCGTCATGAAATTTCTCCTTCTACTCTACTGCCTAATCCCTTCCGGAGAGATGATCATTGGATCCCTATTGATGCCATCCCTAGGCAACTATTGGAGTCGGATGCGAAGGAAGTCAGGGGGAGCTAGTTCCTCATCCTAATGATGGTCGAAGAGCCCAAGTGGCTAATTATCTTGTCCAGAGGCCTTACCCTCACTAAGATTTTGCTAGTAGTAACTCTGTGTATTTTGTAATGAAGTGATGTAATGTTAATGTTTTGGGCGAGTCTTGCCGACTAAACATGTATTGTATTTACTGTAAATGTGATGAATTAATATAAAATTTATGTTTTGGGTGAATTTGCCGACTAAATAAGTGTTTTATATTTTCCACATATTTGCTCAATAATCTTGAGCCTCTCTTGGCTGACTAGATTTGTACGTTTGTATTATCAAGTAAGTATCCCTTATGTCCATTATGCTAACGAGATACCATTCTGCCCCACTTTACCTTTTAGGTTGTGTCATGACACTCCCTTAGGCCTAAATGTGGCGATTGGCGAGGACACACCTGGTGTTGGATGCTCTATCTGATCAGGGTTTTGTTCAACCAAACAGTATTTGGTGACCAATCTAGACATGGCCATATTGCCTAAGGATCTCCTATAGGGATTTATATATTTCCAAGGGCAATGTTAAGAGGTCTTTCATGTTTCATAATGAAAACCTAAGGAGGGTTATTTCCCTGCTATAGTGTAATGATCAGTGTGCCTGTTACTTGAAAAAGGTGTGTGGGTTATAAAGTTGATACATTAGTTACATGACACATTGTACAATGCGAATTAGTTAACTGAGACTCCGTAGAATGCATCTTCCAACCAACTTTTATTAATGATAAGGAAATGAACTTCCAGTTTCATAATTATAGATCAAAAGAAGAATCTAGAAATAGAATTTCTTAAGATTGGCTGCATTCCATGCTCGGGGTATCGCTCTACCTTCCAGCGTTTTTAAGTGATAGGCTCCCTGCAGATCATCTCTAGTTATCTTGAATGGTCCTTTCCAGTTTGGCCCTAGCTTGCCGTCTGACGGTTTTGCTACGCTGCCCAGGACTTTCGTTAGGACATAGTCCCCAACTCGGAATGCCCTTGGATTGACCTTTTTATTGTAGTGCCTTGAGAGCTGTTGCTGATAGCTCGCTAGTTTTACTAGGGCCAGCTCGTGGCGTTTGTCGGCTAAGTCGAGTTCAGCGAGCAATGCTACATCATTACAACCCTGGTCGATAAGGCTGGACCTCATTGTTGGCAAGCCTGCTTCTAATGGGATGGCAGATTCCATTCCATACATCAATTAGAAGGGGGTTTCCCCTGTCGCTCGTCGTGGACTAGTACGGTAGGCCCATAAAATATGTGGTAGCTCATTTACCCATGCCATCTCTAATCATTTCTTCAATCTGCCGATCACCATTTTATTGGAAGCCTCAGCTTGGCCATTGCTCTGAGGATAGGCCATCGAGCTGAAATGGTGTCTAATTCCATGCTCGCCACAGAAACTCTGAAAGAAGCTGCTCTCGAACTCCGTTCCATTATCAGTGATGATGGTTCTAGGGATGCTAAAATGGGTGATTATATTCCTCCATATAAATCTTATCATATATGTATCTCACATATTTGCTAGGGGTTCCGCCTCGATCCATTTGGTGAAGTAGTCAGTTTAGACCAACAGATACTTGCGATTTCCGGTGGCAGTAGTAAGTGGTGCCACGATGTCCATTCCCCATTGGGCGAATGGCCATGGGCTGGATAGTGATTTTATGTCGCTAGCAGGTTGGTGGACCATAGGAGCGTGAAATTAGCATTTCAGGCACTTGCAAACATACACCGCAGAGTCCCTTTGCATATATGGCCACCGATAGCCTTCCTTCATTTCTCGAAAAGCCAGGGACCTTCCTCCACTATGGCTTCCACAGATTCCCTCGTGAATCTCATGTAGAACTTGCTCGACATCCTTCGGATGAACGCATTGAAGGTAGGAACCGAAAAATGATCTCTTATATATCTTTCCCTCAGGAGATAAGTGAAAGCAAGTGGCTTTGACTCTTATCTGGTGGGCAGTCTTCTTATCGATTGGAAGCTAGCCATCCTTCAAATAGTCCCTTAAAGGATCCATCCAACTGGGTGCTGATTCAATTTGGAGCACGTGTTCGACGGTTGGTGGTTCATCGTCATGGTTAATGCTCGAATGAGCGAGGAAGTCAATGGGGATCGTTCTTTTTAAATCGGAATCGATTACCGAACTCAGGGCTGCCAGGGCGTCAGCATGGCTATTTTGTCCTCTGGGAAATTGCTGGACACTGACTTCCTCAAAGCTAGCCATTAGCCTTTTTGCTAAGGCGAGGTAGGCTGCCATTCTTTCATCTTTTGCATTATAGTCTCCATTTATCTGATTGGAGACTAATTGAGAATCTCCAAACACCTGTAAATGCTTTGCCCCCAATGTGTGTGCCTTCTGGAGGCTGGCTATTAAAGCTTCGTATCCTGCTTCGTTGTTGGAGGCTGCAAATCCAAGCCTGATTCCTTGTTTGGGGATTTTATCTTCTGGAGTAATAAGGACGATACCTATTCCTCCCCCCTTTGAGTTGGAGGCTCCATCAACAAATAATTTCCAGACTCCCTCTGTTGCGTGATTCACACTTTGCATTACTGGTCGAGATTGGTCGAGGGGCTATTCGCTTGTGAATTCGGCTATGAAATCAGTAAGGACCTGCCCCTTGATTGCATTCCTTGGTTTAAATTGGATGTCAAATCGTTCGAGTTTGACTGACCATTTAGACAGTCTGCCAGAAAAATTTGCCTTCCTCAGGATTGCTTTAAGGGGGTGTGATGTAAGGACGCTAATAATGTGATCTTCAAAATAGTGCTTTAACTTCCTCGAGGCAACTACAAGTGCAAAGGCGAGCTTTTCTAGTGGTAGGTACCGCTGCTCGGCCTCTAATAAGGTCTTTCTCGCGTAATAAATGGGGTGCTGGATTCCTGCTTTTTCACACATTAATGTAGAACTGACAGTGTGGTTGAAAACAGAGAGGTATAAGTATAAGGAATCTGTTTCCTGTGGTATGATGAGCAGTGGTGGGGATCTAAGGTAAGCCTTGAGCTCATCCAATTCCCACGATCAATCTTGGTTCCATTCTACCATTTTGTTTCCCTTTAGAAGCTGGAAGAAAGGCTTGCACTTCTCGGAGGACTTAGAGATAAAGCGGTTCAAGGCAGCGAGCATACCGGTGAGCTTCTGTATGTCCCGAATTGTTCGAGGAGGTTGTAACCTGTTTATTGCATCGATCTGGTCTAGGTTAGCCTCGATGCCTCTATTACTGACCAAGTACCCAAGAAATTTTCCTGACTGGACGCCGAAAGAACACTTGCTTGCGTTAAGTTTCATTCGGTACTTCCTGAGGATATCGAAGGATATTGATATGTCCGAGAGTTGGTTTTCTTTCTTCTTGCTTTTGACAATCATATCGTCGATGTAGACTTCCATGTTGTCTCCCATTTGGTCCTTGAACATCTTAGTGACCAGCCGCTGGTAGGTTGCCCCTGCGTTTTTGAGCTCGAAGGGCATGACCTTGTAACAGTACAATCCAATGGTGGTGATGAATGCTGTTTTATCCTGGTCTGGAGCGTACAAGGGGATCTGATAATACCCTGAGTATGCATCTAGAAAACTCATTCTCTCATGAGCTGCTGTGGCGTCCACTAGTTGATCGATTTTTAAAAGAGGGAAGCTGTCTTTAGGGCACACCCTGTTAAGGTCAGTGAAGTCGATGCAGAATCTCCACTCCCGTTGTTTTTTGGAATTACTACTGGATTGGATAACCATTTGGGGAATTGGACCTCCCGTATGGATCCTGCATCCAACAGTTTTCCAACTTATTTTTCCACGACTTTTGCCTTCTCGAGTGCAGTTTGCCGTGCCTTTTGCGCGATTGTCTTGAAGGTGGGATCGACGTGCATTTGATGACAAACCATACTAGGATCAATTCCTAGCAACTCGTATGGTTCCCATGCGAAGACGTCTACATTGGTTCTTAGCATAATCATCAATTCCTTCTTTTCCTGATGTGTGAGAGAAGCTCCGATCAAGAAGATTCTGCTATCGTCACTATCTCCAGTTGTGACTTCCTCCAGGTAATCGATGACCCGTTTGGAGGGGAGGAGCCTGGTCTCTTCTACCCCAGGCCTTCCATATTTTAATTGCTATTTCGAAGGTATCATACCTTCTTGTTCTTCAACTTTCTCGCTGGGCTTGTCGGCCTTCTTCTCTGGTCTTGGGCGAATGGCTGCTATGAAGCATCTTCTTGCCATCGCTTGATCGCCATGGATCTCCATTACTCCTCGCTCGGTCACATACTTGAGCTTCTGATGATAGGTCGAGGAGACTGCCTTCATTGCGTGCATCCACCCTCTGCCGAGTTTAACCAGGTATGGCGAGTCAATGTCGACTACCAAAAACTCGATCATTTTGGAAACATTTCCTGCCCTTACCGACATCACGATCGTTCCCAAAGGCATAGTCACCTTTCCAGCGAAGCCAACCAAAGGGACAGTAGCTTTTTTCAGGTCAACGATGCTTTCAATTTTCTGAACAGGTCGAGATACATTACCTCAGACGAACTTCCTTAATCGACGAGCAACTTGTCGACGTCATAGTTCGCTATCCTGAGAGTAATGATTAAAGCATCATGATGTGGGGTTCTCACTCCCACCAGATCTGCATCTGTAAATACGTTATGCTTACTATAGTAGATGTCATCTGCTCGCTGACGCTTTCCTGACTGTGTTTTCGCTGGATCGATCTAAAAATCTTACATCACCGCAGTAGGATTATTACCTCCATCAGAGCTGAATTTCCCCGAATTTGCTTCACGTCAGATGCCCCATGGATTACTGCGAATTCATGGCCGGCATCGTCTTCAAGTACGTTGTCGGGCCTTGCTTTTTTATGGGCAGCAACTTTCTCTGCCTTCTTTTCCACGAATTCGTTCAGATGCCCGGACTGAGCCAGTTCTTCTGGGTAGGACTTAAGATCCTTGCAATGCTCAGTTTTATGTCCTCCTTCTTTGTGGAAAGCGCATCTCAGCACGTTGTTTCTCTTCGAGGGATCTCCTCCCATCTTTCTGGGACACTTAATAAATGGCTCGTCTTTGATTTTTGCAAGAATTTTGTAAATTGGTTCCCTTAAGACAGTGTTGACCGCCTGAAATGCTTTTGCCATATCATTTTTGGTTCCGTTCTTGGATCTATTCTTTCCCCCATTCTTCCCTACTTTCTTTTGGTTCTCAATTTTGTCATTGCCTTTGGCAGTGAGCTTAGCTCGACCATTTTCCCATGTGCTGAGGCGGGTCACATCCTCCACCTTGGCATACTTCTCGATGTGGGCCATCAGGTCGTCGATGGTTATGACCTTTTTCTTGGTCAGGGATTGTTACAAAAGGGAAGAACCGGGTAGCCCAATTTTAAAAGAGGCTACTGCCACTTGATCCGAGCAGTCCTCGGCATCGTTGAATAACTCCCAGTATCTCTTAGCGTAGTCTCAGAGGGTCTCTTGAGGCGTCTTTTTCATTGTTAGCAAAGCATCCATCCTTTTGGGATGGGAGATGCTAGTAATAAAGCGTGCCGTAAAGAGCTCGGCCAAGGACTTGAAGCTTCTGATGGACCTATGGGGGAGCCTTTTGAACCATTTCTGCGCCACGTCATGCAGGCTCGAGGGAAAAATTCGGCACATCAGTGGGTCTCGATGGCTCCAGAGGGTCATGACCTGCCTTTACTGCCTGACATGATCAATGGGATCAGTCTTACCATCATAGATATTAAACCTTAGAATAGCAAACTTCTTGGGGGCTTCCTCTTCTTCTATTTCTCTCGAGAAAGGTGATTTCATTTGAGTTTTGAGATCTCACCTAACGAGTTCTCGGGTCGATCTGATAGTGTGATGCGCAGGGTGTTGGTCCATCTCCCTTCGGACCAGACTTCGTATGTTCTTGTTGCTGCGAGTTGGGCTTCTGCGATTGCGAGCTAGTCGCAGTTGCTCGAGTAGGTCGTCCTCTGACTCGTTTCCCTTAAATTTCTGGGACTCGCGTCTAGGGATCCTTCCTCGGCTGCGAGACTTGCTCACCCGAGGGATAGGAGTGCGGTATGGACGTCTCTTGGTTCCAGGATGGAGCTCTATCTCCATTATTTCTAACCTTCTCTTGAGGTGAGCATTCTCAGCTTCGTGCTTGTGAGATGACTCCCTTTGCACTTGGAGCCTCGCCTCATAAGCATCAATCAACCTGGATATTTGCGTGGACCTCGCTGGTCCTTGGCTTTCTTCTGAGGCTGGCCTTTCTAGGAGAGCCCTCTGATCTGAACGCCGAACTTCATATCTGATCCTGCGAGGGGCAGGTTGTTCTTGGATATCTCCTGCCTAAGGAGCATTACTTCTATGACTAGACATTTCAGACTTCTTTGTTGGTGTGGGATTTCTCAGGGAAGATAAACGCTTCCCACAAACGGCGCCAATTGTGGTGACAATTATTATTCAACACAAACAGATAAGAGAAGCGCAATCACCAATCAAAATAAAAGAGATAAAATTCCAGTCACACAACAAGAAATGTACGTGGTTCAGCAAAGAATGCCTACGTCCACGGTGGTGCAGTCAGTATTATTTCTATATACTCCGGGGAGCGATTACAGAGAATACAATGCGTGTCTTATGCCCCAGACCTAGGGTTTATTATATACATGTTATTTTCAGGGAGTGGGGGTGTTGGACTCCCCCACGCCTTCCATCTTCTCCTTGAACACCTCTTTACGAGGGTATGGGAGAAGACCAAGTCATAACCGAATTAATGTTAAGGTATGGAGGGTCTGGACTTTGGGCCTGTTTCAATTGGGCTACTCGTCCAGGCCCGTTACTCTTAATCCGTGTACCCACAGATACAAAAAATGCTAAAATAATTTTACAAAAAAACACATCATGAATTTTCACTAAGACAACCAAATCATGGAAACATAATTAATGGGTGTGAATATATTCGATAGGAAAATCAAAGAAATAAACATAACATATTCGCACGATGAATATGTGGACTCCTAACGAATGAACTCAAGATCATCCTTAGGTATCAAAAAAGTGAATTTAGATGACATCATCTTAATCTAATCGACAAATAAAAGTCATACATGATTTTCGCACCAATAACGTCTAAAACAATGTAACACATTTTCATGACTTTTCAAGGACTTGCAAACCTGTTTTATATTCCATCTGAACTCCCTTATAAATAATAAATATGTAACGCTCTGTTACGAATTTGTGAAAAGTAACTCGTATGTGTGATACTGAATACACAAATTCGTAAAGTTCCAATTGAATTCTTATTTAATCGGTGACAAAAATAAAACCAAATTAATTTGGCCCCTAAACATGCAACTACGTTTGTGTGTGTGTGTGTGTGTCAAACCATCACAAACAAAATTTCTAGTCCAAAAATTTTAGGAAAAATCCCTTTCGGGAGAAACCTTTTTTTCACTATAAAGTAGTAAATCAAAACTTACAAAGATTACAATGAAATCTACAATGAACTCCCACAAGAATCCACCCAGACATGCATTATTGAGTCAATAATGGAACAATCGTAGGAATTATCATGAACATGTAGTCCAACTTAGCAAGGACTGCCCTCGAGCACTCCCAATCGACACGTAGCCGTCAGTCATAGATTTATCGTCTCTACAAGCGAAAAATAACACCAAAGTCGTTTCTTGGGTTCCAAAACAATTCACATAAAGATTGGGATGCATTATGAATTGAAAACAAAAACGAATTAAACCCTAAACGAAGAAGACAAAGTGTTCTGCCTTTTCATAAACTAAAACATCATGTCTTCTTAACAAAAAGGGAGTGGTTTAAATGTTATTTATAAAAAACTTATGGCGACACGTCGCTCGAACGAAACAGTGATGTCGCTCGAACGGATGCTTCGCGCGAGATCACCTGTCGCTGAATGAGAGTGAATCTCGTACCAACGAGCTTAATTAAAAATTAGTTTTTTCTTTCGACTTTAAAAATCTGCCTCAACACCTAAAAAATTATTTTTGACGAAAAACTCCGCTACAACACTTAGAAAATATTTTGTAAAAAGTATCCCAACACTCTAAGTTAAATGCTAGGGTACTTAAACACAACTTTACCAAAGTTAATCTCGCAGAGGCTTGAATGTTGAAGAACTTTGATATTCGGATCCGTCTTAACGCATGATTAATCTTGAATAAGTCTTCGACGGTTGTAGCAGTATGTGACATACTCAAATGTAAGCTGGAAAATAAATTAACGTCCTTACAAATCTCCCCCTATGTCTATGCATATATAAAAAAATGTTTGAATTATAAAATCAAACTGCCTATACAAATCTATTACCCTCCCATGAACCCAAAACTGAAAAGGTACTAAAGATGCAAGTCTCAAACTTTTCTTCAAAATCTTCAACATCAAATCTTCAAGCTTTTCTCATCAGGGTGTGAAAAATAATGATCTTCAATTTTATACCTACACACATAAGAAAAAACAAATACCTTCGTTGCACATCGAGTTTGAAATGATATAAGAATAAATCAATCAATAACAAATCTCACCCAAAATGCAAAAATTCTCCCGTAATTCGTTCTCCCCCTTTTTATTTGTCTGAAATAGATAAGGAAACGAATAAACAAAATAAACATGGAGTGTCACGACAAATATGCATATCAAACATGGATCAAACTACACTCTTGCAAAGGAGTAACTCAAAATCTTCCCCAAACTATTTATGATTTTTCAATTTTTAATACAAAAAGTGAAAAAATAATTTTACTAAAAAAAACACCATGAATTTTCACTAATACAACCAAATCATGGAAACGGAATGAATGGGAGTGAACATATTCGATAGGCAAATAAAATCAATCATCATAACATATGCGCACGATGAATATTTGTACTCTGACGAATGAATTCAAAATAATCCTTAGATATCGAAAAAGTGAATTTAGATGACATCGTCTTAATCTAATCGACAAATCAAAGTAAGACATGATTTTCACACCAATAACGTCTAAAACTATGTAACGCATTTTCATGAGTTTTCAAGGACGTGCAAAACCATTTTATATTCCATCCAAACTCTCTCATAAATAATAAATATGTAACGCTCTGTTACCAATTTTTAAAAAGTAAATCGTTTGTGTGATACTGAATACACAAATTCCCAAATTTCTAATTAAATTCTTATTTAATCTGTGACAAAAATCAAACCATGTTAATTCAGCCCCTAAACATGCAACTATGTGTGTGTGTGTGTGTCAAACCATCACAAAAAAAATTGCTAACTCATAGGTTTCAGGGAAAATCCCTTTCGGGCAAAATCATTATTTCACTATAAAATAGTAAATAGAAACTTATAAAGATTACAACGAAATCTACAATGAACTCCCGCAAGAATCCATAAGCATACGCATTCTTGAGTTAACAATGGAACAACCACTGGAATCCACACGAACACGCACTCCAACTCAGCAAGGAACGCCCTTGAGCACTCCCAATCGGCTCGCAGCCATCCACCGTAGATTTACCCTCTCTATAAGAGAAAAATTTCACAAAAGTTGTAACTTGGGTTCCAAAATAATTCCCATAAATACAGGGACATTTTGTGAATTGAAAACAAAAAGGATTAAACCCTGAACGAAGCAGACAAAGTGTTTTGCTGATTTGCACATTTTGCAGAAACTAAAACACCAGGTCTTCTTAACAAAAACGAAGTGGTTTAACACGCTATTTATAAAAACTTAAGGCGGCGCATCGCTCGAAAGAAACAGTGGTGTCGCTCGAACGATAGCTTCACGCGAAATCACCTGTCGCTCGAACGACGGTAAATCTCGCACGAACGAGCTTAAATAAAAATTAGTTTTTTATTTCAACTTTAAAAATCCTCCTCAACACTTAGAAAAATATTTTTGACGAAAAACTCGGCTCCAACCCTTAAAAATATTTTGTAAAAAATATCCCAACACTCTAAGTGAAACGCTAAGGTACTTAAACACAACCTTACCAAAGTTAATCTCACGGAGGCTTGAATGTTGAAGAGCTTTGATATTCGAATTCGTCTTGACGCATGATTGACCTCGAGAAGTCTTCGACGGTTGTAGAGGTATACGACCTACTTAAATGTAAGTCGGAGAATAAAATAATATCCTTATAAATATTCCCCTATGTCTTTGCCGGTACAATATAAATGCGTCCGAACTATCAAATCAAAGTGCCTATACAATTCTAATACCCTCCCATGAACCCAAAACTGTAAAGGTACTAAAGATGCAAGTCTCAAACTTTTCTTCAAAATCTTCAACATCAAATTTTCAAGCTTTTCTCATCAGTGTGTGCAAAATAATGATCTTCAATTTTGTACCTACACACACGAGACAAAAGAAATACCTTTATGACACATCGAGTTTGAAATGATATAAGAATAAATCAATCAATAAGTAAATCTCCCTCATAATGGAAAAACTCTACCGCTAGGTGTCGTAGCCATAATGATCATAAATATCTGGTAGAGTCTATAGCAGACACCAATAATATATGATAAAAAGGTACAGAATAGTTGAAGTTAAAGGCCGCAGGCCTCTAACCTAAAAGGTTGCAACCAGGGAGAATTTCAACAACTAAGATTAAATGGTACTGAAGCCATCTAACCCAAAGCTCCTAACAAGCTACAATATAAGTAAAATTTTGGCAAAACAAGGAAAGTGAAGGCTACAACCAATGCGTTCAAGAACTTAAGAATGCAGATAGGGGAAATCCTAGATTTACAAGAACTGAAGGAAGGCCATAACAAGATAGCATTGTTAGGGGCAAAAATGGGTAAACAATTTTGATTACCAACCTTCAAAGATTAAAAAACCAAAACCATAGGGTTTTAGCTAAGAACACTAAGAATTGGCCAAAAATAAAATCCAAAATGGGGTCTAGGTATAGATTAAGCCTTAAAAACACCAAGTCCTAACCTAAAATGCACCCAAATACATTCAGAAATCCCAAATCTAGTCTAAACACTTAAATTACCAACATAGTACCTTGAAAACCAGTTTGTACATATCGAAAACCAGATCCCTAATTCCTAAATTAATTTCCCAGAAATCAAAAACTTAGTTAGTTGGACGAAATTTCAATTGGGACCCAGAATATATAGTGTTATTCTATAACAAAGCCCTAATTTTTACAAAAATAAGGGGCGTGAGAAGAAATCTTGAAAATTCAAGCAACAAAGAAATCGAAATATAAAAAATAAAGAAGAAATTAGAAATGGTTACTTAGAAGATGATGAAACGATAGAAGATCATCGGTTGCTCAGCCTTGGACCACCACGAACCACCTTGGAATAACCGCTGGAGGCTCATTGGGAAGTTTAGAGTAAAAATGACAAGATATCACTCACGATTTGCTCTTAAAAAGGTAGTTAAGGTAATGAGGGCCACAACCTAATTCCATTTATATAAGAAGACATTAAAAGGTGAAGATTCAAAAGACATTGGCAGAGGCTCCTATCCGCGTCCCCCCAGACAACTTGCAAAAGCTATGAAAAATGACACTGTTGTAAGGGCATTAAACATAGACGCAACACCAACTCACCACAACTTGGCACTACGGCATGGGGGCTTATTGATAAGCCAATACTGACACCATAGCCACGAAAAGTTTAAGGGTAGGGCCGCTGTCTGGATCGGACAAGCCGCGACCATCTTTTAACATCAGCCACTGCTTGGGGTTAAACATGACACGACCATCATTTAAACATTAGCTGCTGCCTGGGCTCAAACAAGTTCCGCCATTATCTGAGCTCCAGCCACTACTTGGGCCCAAACAAGTCACAGCCACCTCCTCTCCCACTAGTCACCTCTAGAATCCTTACTCATCTCACTTATCCACATATCACGTGTTCTGTGCACGTGACACCATCTTTATTACTTCTATAAATATAAGTGCTCACCTCACTAATGGGAGGATGAATCACTTGACAAAGTCCCAACCCTACCTCTCTCTAGAAGTCACCACACTTGGGGGCTCACCCCGAACCGAAGCCATACAAGGTCATCCTTTACAGGACGCATCCTAAGCTGCCTAACTTAATATATTCATGTATTCTCCTCTCCTATCTCTCTTGTACGCCCCTAATTGCACCACGATCTTTTACTATACAATGTATATAATGAGAGTTGGGCGACAAAGTGGATGTAGACTCGTTTTTAGAACCGAACCACTCTATATCATGTGTGTATCTCCTTTCACTTTCTTTATTTCTATTGTATACTTGATATGATGGTTGAGAATGATATATGTCTAATTTCTCACATCATCATTTTGTTCATTTTCAACTTTAGTATGGGGAATAACCAAACATATTCATAAACACACACACACACACACACACACACACGCGCGCGCGCGCGCGCGCGCGCATATATATATAAGAGGTTTAATAAAAGAAGAAATAAAAATACATAATTGTTGTTTCTTCTTTTTTTTCCTCGAATATGATTAATCTCCCCTCCAAAATTCAGTCTCCAAAATTTTTCTCCAATCTCTTCATTTTAGTTATGTCGCAAGTGCGCTATTTATTGAGGTTCTAATAGGGTAACATCTTTAAATAGGAGATTATTGGATTTCATGTTATTTTAGTATTTTTTTCCTTTGTATTAGGCCCTCGGTGTTCTGGGCCTTAGTTGTGTACTCTTAGTTTTGTAGTCTTTATAACCTTTAGGAATTGTAGTATTTTTAGTATAAATAAAATTATTGGGCTCCCAATAGGTAATCCATAACATCACAAAAACCTTCTTAGTATAAAAAAAAAAAAATCTCTCTCTATGAAAATGCAACTACATACTAGGATTAATATGGATTTTCACACATTCACAAATTTTTATTTTTTTTTCAAAATTAATTAAACCTAAACAATTAACCCAATTAGACCTAATGTTGTGTTAAACGGATTACCAAATTTTATCTTTCCTAATCACGCATCTAGGTGAAAATTGCAAGATAAAATTAAGGCAGTCACACAACGCCCAATATACGAGGAAAATCCAAATTCACTATTATAATTAATTGCACAAGGACGACAAATGACTTACACAATCGACTCGACTCCTTTAAGACTTCACTTCGTTCCTTCGACCTTCTACAATGGGATATCTAGGAGTCCACCTATGAACTGTCATAACATGTGCTCCTCACATGCCTCGATATTCACCATTTTACGCTCAACAATCATCACACTAACACATATTCCATCATGCTAAACAGTAATAAGTATGGAATCCATCGAAAGAAATGATACTCAATAATATGAAGAGTATATAAACCATGGTGCACATAATAGAGATCTTAAAAAATCATATATATAGATGAAACTTGGATCTCAAAATAAGCGGGTGAAAATAGGATTTTGAGGCTTTTTATAGTCTTAGGAAACTCATTATGAAAACCTTAAGAAAAGAAAATTGATGCCAACATTCCGATTTATAGAAAATATGAATTTCGAGGTAGCACAAATTTTTTAGGCAACTCATTCGAATGAGAAAGAAATTTCGTTCAAACGAGTACTGTAATCTAATCCTAACAAAAATATATATCGTTTAAATGACACTACTAAACCTTTTTGAACGTATATTGGATGACCATCGAATGAAAATCCATTATTAAGTAGAAAAATATCATTTGAACCCCATTCGAGTGAAAGCCCCAATCTCATTTAAACCAAGAAAAAACTTCATTTGAATAGTAATACAATTTTGTTTGAACAAGATTGTAAACTATTTCGAATAAATTTTCACAAATGATGAAACTTTCTGTCAAAAAATGTTTTATGAAAAAGATGTCCTTAGACATTTTAAAACAAACACACAATAGCAATTCCAAGGATAAAAAATAATACCATTCATACCTTTGGAGATCCATGCATGGATCTCCAAGTATATATGGACATAGAAGACAAAACGTGGAATGAAACATGGCACGATGGTGAAGATACTTTAACTTGACCGCTATAGTCTTCAATCATACACGTCATAGGCTTTGAAGGATACACAAAATCAAGTCCTAACCTATGACTCCAACGGTTTTGTTAAAACAAAATTAAGCCAATACATACAAATTGATTCTATTGGAAATTTGTCCTTATGAATCGCGTCCTTTGGCTATTCCTGAAAAAAAATACAAGAAAAAAAAACTATGGCCAATAAGGCTCTCTAAAGTCACCATCACAACCTCAAAAGAAAAATATACAGAAACTTGATAGACACAAACATAAGAAGCTTAGCTCTTGTGAAAACTTTTTCTTATCATTGAAAACTTGTATACTTAAATACACCCTTCAAATGCAAAGAGAATATATAACAAATATAAATCTGCAAATGAAAGACCCTCCACTTTGACTAACAATCTCCACCTAAGATAAGACGTCTCCCCCTAACTAAAAATTTACTCCCCCTGAGTTAAAGAGTTGGATACCATTCCCCACCACCCTTTTGTTTAAGAATAGAGAAAGAATAAGGTGCATAATGTGAACTAATTTCCCCCCTAATATGACATATGTAAATATAAAGATAAATAAGTATATCATGTGATGATGTGAAGTGTAACATGCAACAATGAACAAACTCGGAAACTTAAGCACAAATAATCGAAACAATGAACAAATGATACCAATTTTGATGTAGAAGTTGGAGCATAAGATATCAATGTAACCATGCAATAAAAGATACCAATATGATCATAAAACATGTCAATTTAGATCAAAGATGAAGCGTATGGCAAACATGGATATAATGTAAACACAAAGACTCAAAAATAAACATACCATATATATATATATATATATATATATATATATATATATATATATATATATATATATATATATATATATATATATATATATATATATCCAACCATATACTAATGGTGCATAAAAATATATATAGGTATAAAGACCATAAAAAATACAAAACACATAAGCTTACCATACTCGTATAGTATTGACATGCCTAAAAAAAAAGTGCTACAGAGTGAAAGGATGTGAACTAGAAAAAAAATGACCCAATCACTCAAAATATGTCCAAGGAGTTCTATTTGATCGCATTAATTTCTCAAACTTTTATTTAGCCTCGAGTGACTAATAAAGAACTCACAAAGAACAGACTTACACAATGCACACTAGCCTAGAAAATGTTGATGATTCTCGGATCAATAGTTTCAAAACAATAGCTTAACTAGGACTCATTGTTCAAACGCGTTGATCTTTAAGTTTAACACCCTCAAAATAAAGATATATCTTTTTTCTCTCACATTCTGTGAAGATATCAATTTTTAAGTATTAATGCAAAACCTTGGCCCTGTAAATATTTTCCTTTTCATTTGCCTCCATTTTTTTAGGCTCTTGTCAATGGTAGCCTTTGCAACATATGAGATTTCTCCTTCTGTAGCCCTTTTCCATTGCATCCTCATAATTTTCAAACAAAAATAAACTCTCGAGCAATGGTTCTTACATACACAAATCTCCCATAGTATATATATATATATATATATATATATATATATATATATATATATATATATAAGTTTACGATAAGATTGATAGGATAACACCTCATTTAGATCATGAAACATAGGTAGTTATAAACCAAAAAAGCTCATGAACGTGTGTTCGGAGGCATATGCAAAATGAATCCATTAATCAAATCAATTTCGAACAACTCCATGGAAATATGATTATCAACAATTCTCAGCATTGAAAATCATAATCAATTGTCTGAGCCACATAGAACCATGAAATGAATGGGATTCAAACACAATGATATGCCATGCAAAAATTGTAAAACTAAACTACATAAAACAAAAAAATAACTTTTTGAGTTTTTTAACTATTTTTAAATAATTACACCAAATTCAAAAACAACTCAAAAGACAAACGTAATATTTTTTCTATTTTTCTCAATAAATCCCAATAAATGAAAAATCAAAATATAAAAGACTGAAACATCATATAACTAGAAATACCATATAAAACAAAGCACAAAATCTAGGGTATGAAAAACATGCAATGGCAATCAACCATTAGGTTAAGCATGAGAAGAATCATGCTCATACAAGCAAGAACCAACAAGTCTAACATTTAATGCCTCCAAATCTGATTTCCTAACCCACATAGGTGTAAATCAATGGTCTTAGGTTTCGAAAACCTTAGTGGCACTAGACTTAGACTTCCTAGGATATTTTCTAAGATCATATCAAAATAGCCTAAGGTGTCCTTTCCTACCACAATGTGTGCATGTGTATACATGATGAGGAATGTTTCCAAAGGGTTGACCTTTTCTGAAATCCTTGGCTACGTGTGACCCTCTTAAATATTGGTATTGGATTGATTAACAGAAGCAATGTGATTATCAAATCCAATTCCAAAATCATCATTTTTGATTTAGACGGTGCCTAATATCATATCAATCCTTTTCAACCTAGATTTCAAATCAAATTTGACACAACTTGAGTCTCTCAATCTCCTTCTAACTCGTCAATCCTAGACTCAAGTAAATGACGAGACTCATAAAAAATGAGGGAGTCATTCTTAAAAATATCCACTAAACTGCTAAGCTTATCTCTCTCCCCCTCAAAGAGTATGAGCATTCCCCTAAGAGTCCTTTCACACGCCCTAAGATCCTCAATCCATTTTGAATCATGATTACCTAAGGCACATTCTTTCAACTTAGATTTCAAATTTAAGTTGACATTTTTTAACCTTAACAACTCTGTGTATAACTAATAAAAGGAAACCTGAAGATCATTTGCCTCATCTTCTTCTTCCTCATTCTCTTAACAACTCACTTAGGATTCACACAACTTGGCCTTATAATCGTTATGCAATGAATTATTTTCACCGGACGAGTTTTCATTTAGTCTCACATGATTGGCCGTGAAAATGGTGTAATTAAGATTAACAGGGGAATCAAGTTCCTCTTTCGATTCACATTCACTAAGGGTAACATTGTATGCCGACAACTTCTTGCATTCCTTCCTTAGCCTAGTGGGACACTCAGTTGCCCTATGGACATATCCCTCACAACCAAAATATCTATCTGACTCATCCCTTTTAAAATTTTCATTTCGATTCTTAGGGAATTTTTAGCCTTGTTAAACTTCTTTTTCTCAAATTTCTTTTCATCAAATTTATATTTTTTTTGTTAAAACTTCCTAAACTTCTTTGCCGACATGGTCATATCATCGGAATCGATATTAGGCTCGTCATCAGAAACATGTGTTTCCTGTTTTGGGGATATCATAACAATCCACTTATCTCTGTTCATCTTTTTTGAAGGAAACGTATTGGGTTCATAGGTTTATATATGACCCATAATATCTTCCAATTTCATTAAGCCCACTATCCCTAAAGAATTCAAAATAGTGACTTTAGGATTTAATTTTTCAGGTAAGGACCTTAATATTTTCTTCACTGTAGGGTTTTATTTCTCCCAAGATAAAATATGAGTCAATAAAACTCATTAAAGGTTTCACTACCATCCATCCTAATGGTTTCACACTGAATGGTAAGGTTTTGGAGTTTAAAAGCCTTGACTGCACTAGTTCCTTCATGGGTAAGTTGGAGTATGTCCCAAGCCTCTTTGGATATATCACACATCATAATGCGGCATAACTCCTTGTTGTGACCGCATAAAGTAAAGCATTTAGACCTCGGGAGTTAGAGTTACACAATTTATGTTCGTTCTTACTCCAACTCTCAACGGGTTTAGGCACACAAACTTCACCTATTAGAGTTGTGGGTGGTATCCACCCCCTAACAACGGCTAACCATACCCTCTCATCAATAGATTTAAATGAAGATTTCATATGCACTTTCTGTACATGGAACTAGACCTATCAAACAAAGGTTTCCTAGAAAATGACTGACCCTCCATATATAAACTTCCTAGATTGATGCCTAAACAACTTATTGAGACCTGCTCTGATACCAATTGAAAGTGAAACTACGCACTAAGATTTATATGGATTGTCACACACACACTGATTTTTTTTCCAAAATTAATTAAACTTAAACGATTAACCCAATTAACCTTGCACTAATTAAACCTAATGTTGTGTTAAATAGTTTACCAAATTTTATCCTGCCTAATCATGCATATAGATGAATATAGCCAGAGAAAATTAAAGTAATCACACAATCCTCGATATACGAGGAAAACCCAAATGGAATTTTTTTTGGATGACCCAGCCATGCGAATTCACTATGATAAGGAATTACATAAGGATGACATATCACTTACACAACCGCCTCCACTCCTTAATTCTTTTATGCATTTTTCATTCCTTCGACCTTCTACACATTGGCACGTAAGAGTCCACATACGCAGTGCCACAATGTGTTCTCCTCACATGCCTAGGTATCTACCAATATAGGCTGAACAATCATCACACTAACACAGAGTTCACCGTGTTAAACAGCAATAACTACGATTTCCACCGCACAAAACGATACCCAATAATATGAAGAGTATATAAACCTTGTCATAGATCTCAAACAAGTATATATGGATGAAAGTTGGATCTTAAAACAAGTTGGGGGAAACTAGGGTTTGGAGGATTTTTATTTCTCTTAGGAGACTGATTTCAAAAGTCGTAAGAAAAGAAAATTGAATTGATGTCAATACTCTTATTTTTTACAAATAAAAATTTTGTGGAAACTCGTTCAAATGAGAAACACATGGTCATTCAAACGATTAGGTTAATATCCTTAGAAAAAAAAAATAGATCTCATTCGAATGAAACTATTAAACTCGTTTGAACATAAATCGAATGGCCTTCAAAGAAAAATTCACTGTTAAGCCAAAAATATCATCCGATCCTCATTTGAACCCCGTTCGAACAAAAACTCCAACCTCATATGAACGAATACAAAATCTCATTCAAATGAACAATGAAATTTCGTTTGAATAGGATTGAAAACTCATTTGAATGACTTTTCATAAAATAAATACTTTAAAAATTATTTTATAAAAGAAATGGCCTCAAACATTTTGAAAGAAACACCCAACACAAACTTCAAGGATAAAAAAATAATACGCATTCATACCTTTGGAGATCCATGGACTTTGAAGATGAAACGTGGCAGGAAACACAACATGATGATGTAGAGGCTTTAACTTGGTTGCTCCAATGTTCAATCATACCCGTCATAGGATTTAAGGGATACACAATCTCAAGTCCTAACCCATGACTTAAAAGGTTTTGTCCGAATGGAATTAAGCATAAACATTTAAATTAACTCAATTGGAAAATTTTCAATTCACTCCACATTTCTTTTCTCCCAACCCTAACCCTAATTACCATGCATCATTACTGCTTATTGGTATTGTTAATAAAATTGTTCACAGTTACTGTTCAATGTTACTATTCTTTATTATCTTTCATCGTTACTCTTTCGATAGGTTAAAAATCCTAGTTAGAGGTTTTAGCCTTCTTATACCCTTTTTTGGGGTTTCTTGTTGGGTCAGAAGTTTTATAAGGGGCACTTCTTTATTAATTTGGGTGTGTTGATTTGTTCGACATCATTTTTTTATTATTTTTCGTATTCTTGGCCTTTCTTATGTTCTCTTGATTAAGATTAAGTGATATTTCTGTGTGTCAATTGGTATGGCTGAAAAAAGTAATAAAAAAGATATTTTTTCAAATGGAAAAATGTACTTGGACTCAGTTGTCTACATGTATCCTCATGAATGGGTGCACTTTTGCTTCGGATCCCATAGTGGTTATAGGGAGACGGTTTGTTATCATCGTATAACATTGAAATATAATTTTTCTCATATACGACTATTTGGTATATCTAAAATGTCGAGGGGTGTTGATGCCATTTATCCTCATGCAGTTACTTCGCTGGTTGTCGATTATGCTCTCAGTTTTAGTTCCACTATTACTTCAGGTTCCTCTTCTTCTTTTCATGTTCAGACTGTGAAGCCAACATGGATTCAAGATTCTAAAGATAAATATCACATGATGAAAGATTTATATCTTTTTTCCTTAATCACCATTCTCATTTTCTAGTACATGTGTATTGAATATGTGTCCCATACACATATCCATACCAAAGGAGAAGTGAGTTTGTCTCCTTATATTACTCTTTACTCATTTTTGCATTGCCCTAATTTTTCTTTTATTCTTTTATCTGTTAGCCAACTTGAAAAATATCTCAACTGTACTATTGTATTTTTTCTTACCCGTTATCTCTTCCAAGATTTGAACTCGAAGAAGATTATTGATAGGGGCTATGAGCGCGAGCGTTCGTACTATTTTGGGTAACCTCTACCACCACAAACTCTTACCTTTATTCTCAATGATTCCATATTTTCGAATCCCATTTCTTAGTAAATTTTGCTCCAAAACTTGCACTTGTCGCATTCCCGCTTAGAGCATGTCAATTTCCATTACTTATGTTTATTATTCCCCTATCTTTTAAAATCGTGTAAGGAAAAAAAATCCAATGTGAAGTGTGTGAGCTCTCCATGCATACTAGGACTAGTTATATTCCACATATGAGTCATGCTCCTAATATATTTAATTTAATTCATTATTATGTGTGGGAGCCATCCCCTGTTATTTCATTGTCAGGTAATCGTTATTACGTGACCTTTATTGATGATTATGGTGTACTTTGGTGTATCTTCTTAAATTGAAATCTGAAGTTCTCCCCTTATTCGTTCAGTTTCTCCAAATGATTAAAACTCAATTTAAGATTGTGGTTCATAATACTCGGCCCAACAATGAGTTTGAGTATGTTTCTAATGAGTTTAGATCTCAACTTAATCAAAAATGGATATTGAGGAATGAGAGTGATTATCTGATAGAGGAAACTTATTTAATTAGATGTCAATCCCGCAAAAAAAATTTAATTCCAATTAGCCCAAGAACATGCAACTATGTGATTCAAATCAAGCATGTAAAGAAAACATGATTTGGAAAAATAAACAAAGGGAAAAACCTTATATTTCACTAGAGTTTGCAAATCGAAACTTATAAATACAATAAATAAATAGAACAATGATTCCCTTGAGAACCACAAAGATCACAATCTTCCTTCAGTAATGAATACCCTCGAGAATCCACAATGCTCATAGTCATCAGCAATAATTCTCGTAAGAATCACAAGATCAGTAGTAGAGACTCCTTCTCTACAAGGACAGCAGTGAAAACTCCTTCTTCACAAGAGTACCTTCAATATAGAAGTGCTTTGGGTTTCAAAGATGATTAATAAGAGTATTTTGAATTGATTGTGTGAATCAAAAAGTATTTTTTCCCAATAAATAGTGAAGACTAAAAGAGTTATTCTGCAGTTTTCGTAAATCAAAAGGCTGAATAAATTTCTTCACGAGAGCAGGTATTTATAGGCGAACACAAATTTTGAGGGAGTGCAATCTCGTTCGAACAAGAAACAACAATCGTTCTAATGACATAGATATATCATTTAGAAAACATTAATTTTGCTTCCACCGAGATGAAAAAAGTTAAGACAGTAAGCCCTCGTTGTCAAAAAATACAAAGATAATACACACCATGAACTAAAATTAAGATAATCAAATCATGGAAATGAAATGAATGGGTGTAAAAAAATTCAATAGAAAAATTAACTCAAATAATCATAACATATGTGCACAATGAATTTTGGATACTCCTAACGAATGAACTCAAAATTGTCCTTAGGTGTAAAAATGTTGAATTCATATGATATCGACTCAATCTAATCAACAAATCAAAGTCTAAAATGATTTTCACACCAATAACGCCCAAAACTATGTAATGCTTTTACAAGACTTTTTCAGAACGTGCAAAATCGTTGATCTTCAACTTAACTCCCTCAAAACTCACATATAGGATATTTCGCTCAACTCTTTTGTGTTGAAGAAAACAATGCTCGTATGAAGTGAAACATCAATGTTCTTCGAATTTGGCCTAGCACTTTAAATTTTTTTCTTTTGAGTTCTTTTAATCTTTTTTAGGATCTTTTCTTTTGCAAAGGGTGGCTATTGATGCAAAGATCTTTTTACTTTCGCTGCCCGAGCCATTGCTTTTAAATTAAGGCATTTACCGTAGATATAAATTTCAATTTTTCCAATCCAGATAATGGTTCTTACGAGCAATACTTTCATTATCTCGTTTTATCGCATTTGGTTCGTTTTGAAGGCAATATTGAGATGAAAAGATTTTTGGCCAACATGTGATAGAACGTGCGATACTCAGATAAATTTGTGCATGCGTGCAACAAAGGAGACAATGAGTCAAACATTTATAAAGTAATCACTAATCACATCTTAATGCCTCCAATACGTTATAAATTACAAGGATAAAATGATGTTGAGTCTCAAAACACTACCAAAAAGTCACATGGATAACGGAATGGTATTGTGACTTGGTCATCCTAAATGTCCCTCCGTATATGGTGTAAAAAGAAATAAAATTTTTTGTGTGCGTTTTTCAAAAAAATTATCAAAAATAAAATCTTTTTGGTTTTTTCACTTTTTTTAAAAAATAGAAAATCATTTTTGTATTTTTTCAAAAAATTTCAAGAAAAATAAAACTCTTTTTAGATTTCTCAAAAAACATAAAAAAAAATGGAAAAAGATAACTACAATGGTAGTACATACTAGCAATAGGCATGAATGATATAAGCATGAACAACATCATATTCTAGCAAACAAGTCTAAACCTCAATAATTAGGTCCAGGGGAGTTCTTCACATGAGGTGACATCCTATGAAAAACATCAATTAAATCATGTGAAGTTTTTACCAAATACTCAACTTGCTCTAAAAAATGCTCAAATTCTCTCATGTGATGTGCGGGAGCATCCGGAGTAATATGTGTAGGAGTGTGTGCAAAAACACGTGTAGTAGCTTATTGTGGAATATACCTATCAGACACACTACCCACTTAAAACAAAATTCCCTAAGGTTTCCCATTTGCTTACAATGGTAACAAACATAAATGGACTTAGGAACACCTCTCTCGAAATGTCTAGGACGCGCTCTCCTATAGGGAAACGAACGTCTAGGTGGGTTAGGTTGAGAACCATATGGATCTATCAAAAACCCGAAAACCAGCTCGAGTGCAACATGGGAAGTGGATGCTCCGCCATAACCTATTCCTGGCCTCTCAACATTACCCAAAGTGGGACCTAGGCGCATCTTTTCAACCTTCTTAGATGTGTCCTCTAAAGTGACCTTAACCTTCCGGGCAGGTTTGAGATCTCTCTCGAGTTGGGATGTACGGGTTTCAAGTTTCTCACGACTCTCCAATGAATATTAAACGTCTCCCATAACACTATTCACGATGTTGGTCAATTCACTCTTTTCCCGTCCTAAAACGATCAACTGATCGCACAAAGAAACTCTCATCTTCTCAAGTTGACTCGTTGATGCCTCACACGCCCTCAAAACTTCTATCTCTCTCTCCAAATCTAACACATTAAGACTTAATTCTATGTTCAACATTTTGGTTTTCAACGTCTCAATGTATAAATCACTAAAAGACTTTTGGATATCCCCTTCTCCCTCACTTCCAATATCATTCCCACACTCACTCGAATGGATCAAAACATCATCGAGGCTCTCACATTTACAAGTTTCCCCATCATCGTGGGACAAAATAGATGTGCTCACATGACTAGCCTTGAAAGAAATGCACTTTTCATATGATGATTCTCCTCCTGAATTATCCAACTCGATGTCACTATCACTAAGAGTGGCCTCATTAACAATCGCTTTGCCTTTCTCTTTAGTAGAGTGAGACACTCAAAAGCCATGTGCCTTTTGCCCTTGCACTTAAAATATTTTACATCTTCCTTTTTCTCACCTCTATCCTTGACCTCATCTTTTTTTTTGTTTTTCTATAAAATCTTTTTATTAGAAGAATTATTTTTGGAAATTTTGAGAATTTTATTAAAACTTTTCACAAACAAGGACAAGTTATCACAATCAACCTCACCCTCAGATTCAGACTCACACACTTTCTCTTTTTTCTTTTTCTTAAATTGACTCTTTAGAGCTATATCTCTATCCTTAGGCTTAATGGTTTTGGGAAATATGTCGATCTCATAAGTTTGATATTCTCCTACGAGTTCTTCTAACCTAAGAGAGTCTAATACTCCTAAAGAGTTAAGCATGGTGACCTTAGGAATAAATCGATAAGGGAGTGACCTCAAAATATTTTTAAAAACTCTCGACTCCTCAATTATCTCACTCAAATTAAAACTCATGTTAATAATGTCCGACAACCTATCATAAAACTGATCAAAACTCTCGGACTCTAACATAGTGATAGTCTCAAACTGGGTGGTCAAATTTTGAAGCTTAGACGCCTTGAAAACGTTTGTAACCTCATGTGTCGACTAATACCAAGCTTCCATAGACATAGTGCACGTCATAATGCATCGGACCTCCAAAAATTTCACTAAGTCCGCGGGAGTTATAGGTACTCCACTTAAACTCATCATCAATCCAATCAGAAACAGGTTTGGGATTTGTGTCATTATCAACGGCGACAATGGGAGGAGTCCACCTCTTTTACACACACGACATACTCTTTCATCAATATCCTTTAAAGTGGATCTCATAAGGGATTTCTAATAAGCATGGTTTGATCCATCATAATTGGCATCCTATTATATAAGTTATCCAAAAGAAAATTTGTGAATTTTCAAAACAATTGATATTCTCAGAATTTTTTTGTGAAAAAAGGATTTCACGATAATTTGGTGAAACCTACTCTGATACCAATTTGAAGAGTGCGCGCAATTCTCTAACGGAGGAAATTTCTTTAATTAGATGTCAATCCCACAAAAAAATTAATTCTTATTATACCTCAAACATGCAACTATGTGATTTAATTCAAGCTTGTAAAGAAAACACAATTTCAAGAAAACACAATTTCAAGAAAAAACCCAAAGGGAAAAACCTTTTATATTACTAGAGTTTGAAAATCGTAATTTACAAATATAATAGAGAAATACATCACCTTGAGAACTACAAAGATTGCAATCTTCTTTCAGCAGTGAATTCCCTCGAGAATCCATAATGACCGCAGTCTTTAACAATAATTCTCACAAGAATCACAAGATTAGTAGTAGAGACTCCTTATCTATAAGGTAAGTAGTGAAGACTCCTTCTTCACAAGACTACCTTCAATATAGAAGTGATTTGGGTTTAAAAAATGATTCACAAAAGTATTTGGGATTGATTGTGTTAATCACAAAATGTTTTTACCCCGTAAAAAGTGAAGATTTATAGTGATTGTTCTGCAGTTTTTGTAAATCAAGAGTCTTAACAAATTTCTTCATGAGAGCATGTATTTATAGGCAGACTCAAATTTTAAGGCAACGCAATCTCATTCAAATGAGAAGCATTAGTTTTTCTAAACGACATCAACTTTGCTTCCAACGAGACGAAAAAAGTTATGACAGTAAGCCCTTGTCTGAAGTACGTTTGTAGCAGGCCATCCAACGAGCTTCTAACGATATGGGCATGTCATTCTAATGAGATCTCAATCTCATTTGAATGAGACTATCTAAAATAAAAAAGTATTTTTATGTTCAAAAGAAACTTGAAAAATAGTTTGAAAAGGCTTATTTTGACACAAATCAGTTTAGAAAAATATCCCAATACTTAGTAAAAAATCCATGAAACACAAAATAAAATCCATACCAAATATGCGTGAAGTTGTGGAGCATGTTAAAGATGCTTGATAATCGACTACGTCTTCTTGAATGTGTGAATGTGAATTCCCTTGATGGATGTAACGGAATATGCCACACTCAATGTAAACTAAAATCTATTGGCAATTCCTAGATGCTAGGGGGAAAAATTTCTCCTTATAGACATTTCATCAACTCACGTACCCATATACCCCCAAACAAAATGGAGTGGAGTAACGTTAAAATTATCACCTAATGGGAGTAGTATGATGCTTGTTGAGTGGTATGAAGATTCCCAAATCGTATTGGCATCTTTTTATCCTCACCGTAGCTTTTATCATAAATCATACCCCTAGTCGAGTTTTAGGGGGAAAGGATCATCTCCAGTGCCTTCAACCTAATAGCACTTTATTCCACACTACCTTATGAGTTTTGGGTTTACTTATTTTGCTCATGATCGTAGTCCCTCTAGAACCAAACTTGATGATATAGTTATTCGGTGCATTTCGTGGGGTACTCCTCAATGTCTAAGAGGTATTGGGGATATAATATGGTATTAAAATACATGTATCACTCTCTTGATGTTACTTTTCATGATAATGTTTCTTTCTATGCATTGGTGAGTACTTTACAGGCTCCTGACTCCCCATCCCTTGGGGATATGATTAACTCACCTTCTCATGAGAGATATTCTTCTTCACTTGCCATCCTTATTTTTATATTTGATAAAGTTCATCCTTTCACACCTTTTAATCCCTACTTACAAGTATAATCTCTTATCCCTATGGATCCTTTTCCACCTCTGTCTCCATACTTTATTGCTCCCTCCTCTTTACCACCTCATACTTCTGATTTTCCTTCTCGTTATTCTTCTCGCAATAGGCATCCCCTTTCCCACTATGGTTTTGTTGGTAGTTTAATCATCTAATTTTCCATCATCTCTCTTATGATAGTCATTAAGGTTCATATCAAGCTTTTTTGGTCCAACTTGACTCCATCTTCATTCCTTGATCAATGGTTGAGGCTCTCTAAAATTTGAAATGGGTGGAGAAAAGTAAAGTGTAAGTAGATATTTTGGACTGAAATGGTACGTGGGAGCTTGTTTTTATACTTTATGAAGATAAGACCAGTAGATCTAAATGAGTTTTCAATGTGAAACATTTAACCGGTGGATCTATTGATCATTATAAGGCACGATTGGTAGAAAAGGGATTTACACAAATTCTCAAAAAGGATTTTTGTGTTATATTTGCCTCGATGACCATGCTTACTTCCATGTGATTATTGATCTCTCTTTCCTCTTTTCACTCTTAGCATGTGGATCTCTTCGAGACCATCTATATGGACCATCCTCTGGGTCTTTAGGTTGAGGGAGAGTATATCGAAAAAGTTTTTTATCTCCAAAAGTTTATTTATGTCCTTAAGCAATCACCCCATGAATGGTTTAGCAGATTCAGTGAGATTGCTATATCCACGGGGTTTACATGGTGCCACTTCGATCATACGGGCCTTATTTGTTATCTATCAGATGGTAAATATATCATTTTATTGATTTTGTTGATGATATTATTGATGATGTTGATGGGATTGCATGAGTGAAGATTGATATATGGAAGTTGTGTTATGTTAAGGACTTAAGTCCTCTTCATTAATTTTTTTGGAATTTAGGTGGCTTGATCTAAACATGGTAACTTTTTTATCCCGGTGTAAGTACACTTTAAATCATCTTTTGTATAAGTACACATTAAATCGTCTTTAGTATACAGGGATACTAGGATTTCGAGTTACTTATACCCCTGAGGACCCTAACCTAAATCTTTCAATCGAGATGGGTGATTTGATTCTTGATCTTTCAGTTTATCAAATATGGGTTAGTCATCTTATTTACTTGACCAACACGAGGCCATATTTGACATTTTTTATAAGTGTAGTTAGCCAGTCTATGCATGCTCCACACACCACACAGTTGGATGTTGTCTACCACATTTTGAAGTATCTCAAGTAATGTTTCGGACTTTGGGTTGTTTTATACCTCAGGGAGTTAGATAGGACGCTCATGCTTTACTGATGGAGTCTATGTGGGGTTGAAATTAGATAGACATTAAACTTTGGGCTTTCATACATTCTATGGTTTTCACCTCATCTCATGTAAAATCAAAAGTTAGGCGGTGGTTTCACGTTCTTTAATAGAGGCTTAGTATTGTCCAATGGTTTAAGGGACATGTGACCATATATGTGTTCGATTGATTTTTGAGAGTTGGGTTGAATGGAAAAAGAACTATAAAATTTATTTTGCGATAATAAGTCAGATATTATGTTTGCATCTCATTCTTTTCTTCATGATAGGAAGAAGCACGTGGAAGTTGATATTCATTTTTTTTGAGAAAAGGTGAGGTTTTGCATCATTTGCCCATCTTTTGTCCCTTCTTCTGATCAAACGGTGGATTTTTTTCACCAAATCAGTCGATCCCTCTTTTCTTCGATCTTCCATTATCAAGTTCGGATTTATTGATATATTCACTCCATCTTGAGGGGATGTTGGACTTCATGTTACTTTACTATTTTTCCTTTGTATTGGGTCCTCCGTGTTTCAGGACTTAGTTGTGTACTCTTAGTTTTGTAGTCTCTAGAACCTTCTCGAAATATAATGTTTTTAGGATAAATACAATTATTAGTCCCCCAATTGTATAAGAAATAACATCACAAAAACCTTTTGAGACTATTTTTTGATGAGTTATTAAATTATGTGGATGTGTAAAAGAAACAATCTCCAATTAGGACTCTCTCATTTCTATTAATCTCCACTTATCAAAAGTTTTGAGAATTTCACTCTCCTACTATTTTGTTTATTATTTATTTTTGTTGCTGCCACCCACATCCAAGGAGATTTTATCTTTACTTTTCCCCCAAAAACTTTCTTTATTTGATTTCCTTAGTCCGCATCTTAGGACACGTTCTGGTGTTTTGTTTTTGAATTGTGACATCACGACAATTTCATTTCATACTAACAAAAGCATCCACAAATTATGTAACCCAAATGATACATTTATCTTCCTAAAACATCACAATTGACTTGAATTTCACCATTTGCGACATTTCATGGTAATTTTCCATTTCAACACTAATTAACCAAACTTCCAGGAAACTAAAAAATGTGCTAGTACAATTACTAGAATAAGCGGATTATTGAAACACAAATTTTTAATTTTTAATAAAATTAATCTTAGTGAGCATTAAAAACAATTTTATCTTGGCACCAATTAAGCATCCATTTTATAAACTTAATCAATTTTATCTTTCCTTAAAACATGAATCTAGGTGATATAAGCAAGAGTAAAATAGGGAAATAAACCACAATGCCGCTATTCATGGGGAAAACCCACAATGGAAAAAAAACTTGGACGTCCTAACCACACAAGTCCACTATGATATATGTTTCAAGGATAAATTAGACATACTCATAGACTCTATGGCTTCAAGCCTTGACGTGCTTTGCTCCTTGTTACCTTTTTCATAACCCTATTGGATACCTTCCAACAGTAATCACAACGCAGGAGCCTCCCACGTCTCGATATCCATCTCTCTTACTAGCTTCTTGAATAGTTCAACCATCATCCAATGAGAAACACGTAATATACCACTCAAAATAGTATTAAATAAAGAGTAAACAGTCTTTCTGCTGGACATACAAGATCGAAAACAAGAATATTAAGATGATTCTTGGCTTTCAAACACATGGGTGTGAACTAGGGTTTTAAAGGATCTAGTTTTTCTATGAAAAATTCTTTCGCAAAGCCTCTCTTCAAAACTTTTGTGCCAAACCATTTATTTAGAAGTAATAAATGGCAGCACGTATCCCAAGGAAAGTCATTCGAATGAAAACACATAACTAGTTAGAAAGACATTAGCTATCTCGTTTGAACCAAAATGAAGTCGTTCTAATGACCTAGCTAACCTCGCTTGAATGAGCTTCCAAAGAGCTTCGCGCGAAAATTTCTATCAAGCATAAACATCTCTTTTGAATGTTGTTAGAACAAAATGTCCAAATTTGTTTGAACGAGGTCAAGAACTTGTTCAAACGAACATGTATAACTCTTTTGAGTGAATAGTAAACTTGTTAGAACTAAGTTCAAACAATAATATTTTTCTTTAAAAATTATTTTTCGAAAATGGCCTCATTAAACATTTTAAAAACACTAACATCCAAAACAAATACCGGGATCAAACCTAATACACCATTCGTACCTTATTGAGATCCCATGGAAGGAAGACGAAACTCGACACGAAACATAACTTCATATTGACTAAAGACTGACATAAACTCTTTAGAAGCCTTTCTCTTGTGAAACATTATCGCATCGTAGCTAGTCCTACACAATCAACACACTTTTCAAATAAAAGGATAATATGAAATATATAAATTACAAATGAAAAATAACCCCTCCCCCTTATAAAACATCTCCCCTTTAGAGAATAGTACTCCCCCTTAGCTTAGACTTCTACCCCTTTTTAGTCGGGAATAGAAAAAGGTACAGGTGCATAATAAACAATTTCTCCCCTCAATGTGAAACATGTTAACATAAAGGAAAATAAGCACTATCATTCAATGTGAAATGAAATGAAAACGACAAACAAGCATTGAAACACAAGCACAAATACTACAAACAATAAACATATGATAACGAAGAGATATGAACATAAAGCATATGATATTAATGTAAGAAAATGATGAAAATGGATTAAATGAAATGCAAAGACTCAAAATAAAACATGTTGTGTATATAAACTCACATATAGTAAGAACACACATGCATATATAGGTAAAAACACCACAAAATACGTAAAAACAAAATTCCAAGGGTATGGCATAAATGTGTATAAATCAAATGTAATATAGAGTGAAGGGGCGCAAACTAGAAAATAAAATAAATATGTTACTACCATTGAAGATAGTCCCAGGATTTATATTTGATTTCATTAACTTAATAAACTTAGACTAGCCTCTAGTTATAAATAATGTGACTCATAATGGACAAACATATAAAATGTACACTAGCCTAGAAAATATTGATGATTATCAAATCATTTGCATCAAACATTAATCATCAACTAAGACTAATTGTGCAAAACCATTCACGTTTAACTTATAACACCCTAAAAAATAAACGTATATGATTTTTCTCTATTTTCTTTTCAAAGATATCAGACTTAGATGATCAATTATAAATTGGTTATGACAAGTCTTTTTTCTTCTCCCTCTATTTTTTTTATAGGATCGTGCCAATGGTGGCCCTTTATCCAAAGTATATTACTCCCTTCATAGCCCTTTTCAACTTCCCACTCATAGTTTTTCTAATTATAACAAACTCACTGACAATGGTTCTAACATTCATAAATCCCCCATTAATATAGATATGTATATGACAAGGTTGGTAGGAGAAAATCCCACTTAGCTCATGCAATAAAAGTAGTTAAAATCCAAAACATCTCGTGCAAGTGTGTGCAGAGGAATATACTTAGGTGAATCCATTAAGGAAATAAAATACGAACAAATCCATGCAAGCATGATTAAGAAACAATTCAAAGCGTTATAAAACATACTCTAATGTTATAGCCATATGGAATATGCCACACAAAATATGTAAAACTAACTATACATATAAACCAAAAATCTTTTTGAGTTTTTAAATATTTTTTTCAAAATGACTTAATAAACAAACAAAATCTTATTATATTTTTTCAAATAGACCCAGAAAATGAAAAATCAAAATACAAAAGACACAAACATCATACAACTAGTCAAATCATATAACATGACACACAAAAATTAGTGTATAAAAAACATGCAGACACAATCACCCATAAGGTATAGCATGTGATGAATCATGTAAAATAATGAAATAATCAACAAGTCTAACATTTAGCGCCTCCAAATTAGATTCCCTAACATACATAGGTCTAACACGATGAACTTGGATCTTGGGAACCTTGGTCAAACTAAACTTAAACATACTAGATTCTTTTTTAAGATCATAACAAATATGCATAAGGTGACCTTTCCTACCATGATGCGTCCATGTGCAAACACAAGAAAAATGACCTTTGGGTTAACCTTTATCATGATGCGTGCATGTGCAAACACAAGAAAAATGACCTTTGGGTTAACCTTTATCATGATTATTTTTGAAGATCATAACAAATATGCATAAGGTGACCTTTCCTACCATGATGCGTGCATGTGCAAACACAAGAAAAATGACCTCCAAAATTTTGGTCTTGGTTTGAAGCCAATTACAACTTTATCATTTTTTATTTGGATGGTGCCTAAAATCTTATCCAACCTATACAGACTATATTCCAAATCAAATCTTGACACAACTCAACCCAATTAATTTCTCTTCAAACTACATAAACCTAAAATCAATAAAACTCTTAAACTCATAAAAAATTAGGCACTCCTTTTTCATATGTTTAATCATTCATAGAATGTTATCTCCCTCCCCTTCAATAAAAGTGAGCTTATCTATAAAAGTCTTCGCACATGCTCTTAAATCCTCAATCAATTTATCATTAGTGTTTCCTACGGCACGCTTTTTCAACTTAGCCTTTAACTTTAAATTTGTCTTTTTTTAATTTCAATGACTCGGTGTACAACTCATGGAAGCCAACTTGAAGCTCCCTCTCTCCTTCTTCACTCATCTCCTCTTCTTCCTCATCACTCGCTTGGGAATCATATGATAGAACCTCGAAATTATCATGCATATGATCATATTCATCGACGAAAGACTTTTCATTTATGCCCACATGACTAGACCTGAAAGTGGTAAAGTTACGCTCCACGAGAGAATCACATTCCTCTTCCGACTCACTGTCACTAAGGGTAGCATTGTATGCCTTTGGATTCTTGCCTTCATTCCTTAGTTTAGTGGGACACTCACGCAAATAATGCCCAAACCCTTGACATTCAAATGTTTTTCCCGATCATCCACTTTTTTAGCGTTATGCCTCTTCTTCCCATCACGATTATTACCAAAATTCGTCGATTTCTTGCCAAAACTCTTATATTCTCTAATATGAAGAAACTTTGTAAAATTTCTACCTAACCTATCCATCTTTTCGGGATCTAAATCCCCCTCACTATCTGAATGTGACACATCCTCCTTATAGGTTTTTGAAGCTATGCATTTTTCTTTTCTTTTTTCTTTATTAGGAGGAGACATGCTCATCTCATAGGTTTAGAGATCACCTAAAAGTTATGAGACTCATATAGTACCGATATCACTAAGATAATCTAGGACTATGACCTTGGTGTTAAATCTTTCAGGCGACGAACTTAAAATTTTCCTAACCACTCTAGGCTCAGGGATAGGATCACTTAACTTATACAAGGAATTGACAATGTCTGATATATTGGCATAAAAGTCATCAAATGACTCATGCTATCACATTGTAATTGTTTCAAATTTAGTCGTCAAATTTTAAAACTTGGAAACTGTAAGCGTATCAGTACCCTCATGTGTGGATTTCAAAATATCCTTAGTGTCTTTTGCACTCTCACATGTTATGATACATCTAAACTCTTATATAGTGATAGCACAAAAGATATCTTTCACACCTTTGGATTTAGACGTTGAGGTATTATTTCCAGTAGTTATTCAAAGGGATTATGCTTTTGGTAAACCACCCTCAGTGGGAGGAGACCACCCATGATCGACCCAGTTCCAAGCATTCTCATATATAGATTTTAAGAAAAATCTCATTTGTGCCTTTCAGTAGGGATAGTTTGACCCATCAAACATTATATATCAGGTAATGGAACTCCACACTTCGTTAAAATCCATTTAAAACCCTAAAATGCACAAAATAGGGATAAAACACGATAACTTAGTGCATCCACTATGATACCATTTTAAGAAACGTGTTAGTGAAACTAATAGGGTAAATGGATCATCGAAGCATAAATTTTCAATTTTCAATTAAATTAATCGAAGTGATCAGTAAAACCAATTTTATCTTTGCACCGATTAATCATACGTTGTGTAAACTTGATTAATTTTATCTTTCCCTAAAACATGCATCTAGGTGATATAAAAAAGTGTAAAAGAAATAAATAAACCATAATGTCGCGATGTACGAGAAAAATACGCAATGGGGAAAACCTTAGACAGCCTAACCGCACAAGTCCACTATAATATAAGTCTCATTCTAAGGACAAATTAAAAGTGCTCATAGACGTGATGCACTTATTTTCTCCTTGTTACTTTCTGCACAATCTCTATTGGATGACTTCCAACTATAACCACAATGTAGGTGCCTACCACATCTCGATATCCACTGATCTTATTTGCTTCTTGACTAGTTGAACCGTCATCCAATGAAAAATATGAAATCCACTACTCGAAACAGTACAAAATGAAGAGTAAATAGTTTTGATGCAGGACACACGAGACCTCAAAAAAGAATATTAAGATGATTCTTAGATCTCAAACATATGTGTGCAAATTAGGATTTAAGAGCTAATTTTATCTCTGAAAAATGTTTTTGCAAACCCTCTCTTGAAAACTTTTGTGCCAAACCATTTATTTATATTAAAATAGTGAAAATGGTGGCACACATCCCTAACCAAATCATTTGAATGAAAACACGTAACTCGTTAGAAGGACATTAGCTGTTTAGTTCGAACCAAAACAAGTTCACTTGAACGATCTAACTAACCTTCTTTGAATAAGCTTCGCGCGAAAACTTTATGTCATGTTGAAACATCTCCTTTGAAGGCCATTCGAAGGTCGTTAGAATGAAATGCCTGAACTCGTTTGAACGAAGTAAAGAACTCATTAGAATGAAATGTATAAATTGTTTGAACGAAATAGTAAACTCGATCAAATGAAGTTAAAAACAAAAAAAAAAATTCTTTAAAAACTCTTTTTCAAAAATGGCCTCAATAATCATTTTAAAAACACTAACACCCAAAACAAATCCATGGACCAAACGTAATACACCATTCACACATTATTGAGATCCCATGGAATGAAGAGGAAACTTGACACAAAACATAACTTGATGTTAATGTTGCTTTACTTGACCGCTATGCTCCTCAATGTGCATCACAGGCATGAAGGAGAAACTAAACTCAAATCCTAAACTATGACTCAAATAGTTTGCTCTAAATGGAATAAATTCAATCTTACAAATTTTACAATAAACATTTTATAATATGACTCGATGAGAAATTTTCCCTTACAGCAACCTACAAAACATAAAGATATATCAATTACGAATATTTTAGGCACACAAAAATAAAATTTCATGAAATTATTATTTTTCCCTTTTTAGCACCACATTTATCATTTTAACCTCATTTTGTATCAAGTTCCTAAACTATTCCAAAGTCACTAAACTAATATAAATAAGTTAATTAAATAATAAAAATGAGAATAACAAAGTAAAAATTCTGAAATTAAAATATACAAAAAATGCACTCACCAAATAATCCAAAAGCTAAACTTTTGCTCATCCTCGAGCAAAAACAAAATTAAAAATATAACTATAAAAACCAAAGTAACATTTTTAGGAATCACAAGTGCACTCATCATTTGTAACTAGCCATTAAACGTGTAGATCGTTGTAATGAATGAGTATTTTCTCGTGAGGATTTTTAGTGAATATACTAACAAAGTTCTCATAGATTTATTAACTTGGTCATCACCCCATAAAATTTCATACATATGGGAAATATACATTATCAACTTAGTATCAATACATCAATAAGGTTATCGTATCATTAAAATATTTGAAATTTCAAACCATTATTTAAACTCTAGAATAAATTTTAACAAAGTTAACTGAACTTAACATTTTTAGTAAATCATTCACATGGTTAATTTTTTATGTATAAGTGGATCGCGACTAAACACTTTGTTTGTTTTGAATTAATTCTCAATGTGAAATTTACTGCCCTTAAAAGACTCTATTAAATTTCTAAAATACCGCATCAAGTGCAGTATAAAATGAGTAAACCAATTAATTTTATTAACTCTTGAAGTCGTTTCATCTTTTGACGATGATGGTTTTCACTCAAGTGGGGTAGGTAGTTTATTCCTCGAAATTTACTCAGAATAAATACTATCTCTTTTATTTAACTTTCTCGATAAAAAATTCAAATATTTTTATCTTTCAATGCTTATAATAATTTACACATTATCCTAATCGGATGCCTTTTCCCAAACCGTAAAGTCTTAATCAGGTTGAATAATTACCGAATTAAGAATTTAAGTTCATATTAATTAAAAACACTTGTAGATATTTTAATTTTTTAGCGTATAGTTTCATCTATCCTTTGTTCTAAAAAATTTACCACACTAAGAATTAAGTACATATTAATTAAAAGAGAACATTGTTACACTTGGATTAATAAATTTAGTCACTAAAAAGTATAAAAATAATTATACTTAAGATTTTAAATTAGTGTGCATGTGTAAGCGTAGTAAATACCCGGAGGGTAGATTTTCTCAAATAAAATCAAAGTTAATAATTTCCTTTTATATATATATGTGGAAGCATAAAACGTGATGGTTCAACTATAACCGATTAAATTCAATTCAAGTCCTAGAATTTGCCTAAGTCATAATTAACAATATTTCAAAGTTAGGCGAAACCAATTTTAGCAAATGACTTGAATTAAATAAACTTTACCCAATATTGAATTTAGTCCCAAATTAAATGAGTGTGATAATTTAAACCAAATTTTATCTTGAATTATCCTAAGCATGCGTTCTAAATTATGATGCAAGATAAAATAAACAATATCACACTACGCCGCGATGTACGAGGAAAAATCCAAGACGGGAAACAACCTCGAACGGCCCTAGCCACAAGTCCACTAGATATGGATTTTACAAATACAAGACAAAAGACTTACTTCCTCAACTCGAACCCTCTCAAGCCTTGACGCTTCTTCTTGTAGACACCTCTTCCTAGCGGACAACCACGGAGCTCCACCGCGATCTCGGAATCCACCGATGGGACTTTCTATGGTCACCGTCACCCTAGCAAGGAGCCTTTCTCCAAGTGGGTAGAATCGCAACAAAGAGTCTTCTTCTTTAATGGATGTAGAAGCAAACCAAAACTTCTCTTCTTGAATTCGGTAGAGATAAACCGGTGCCAAAACTCCAAGCAATTTGATAAGTATATAAGAACTTGGATAAACAATATGGGTGTACAACACTAGAGTGATCAAATATTTTCTCTAAAATTTTCACTCAAAACATGAACATTTTCCTAAACAATTTTTGCTCTCAAACTCTCTCTAAGAGATAAACTAGGATGGAAAAGTTAAGTTGGAAAATGTGATTCCCGTCCTTCATAAAGTCTGAAAAAATCAGTTAAGAAACAAGTGGGAAAGTGGGTTAAAAACTGCCAAAAACTGTTCCCGCCTAGCAGTTCGTTCGAACGAGACTTCTAACGACGCACCAGTATGGACTTCGTTAGAATCTCGTTAGAAACCTCGTTAGAATGAACAATCTCATTCGAACGACATTTCGAATGACGGACCAGTTTAGACTCGTTGGCAAACTCGTTCGAACGAAACCTGGTTCGAACGAAAAACTCGTTCGAACGACATTTCGAACGACTTCTAGAAATTTTTATAAAATTCAATTTTGGCCCAGAAACTTTATATACTTTATTTTAAATTGTTCTGAAAGTAAAACACAGTTTTTATTAAAACCTAACACCCAATAAACTTTGTTCCAAGCTCCTATATATATAATTGCATTCATACCTTGGGAGCATGGAACCATAGTTGATGACGTAGAAACGAGGCACGCAAACCGGCACATTTGATGAAGCTTTATACTCTTTGCCGCTACGTCTTCAACAAACACTTCATAGGCTTGAGAATATTACAATTAGATACTATCCTATGAATAAATGTTTTTGTCCGGAATTGAGGCAAAACTATATATGGACTCAATTGGAAATTTGTGTCCTTACAAATCTCCCTCTTTGTCTATTCCGGGACCAAAACCAAACACAAAAATCCTAAAGGGCCGTCAAGCTCACTAGACTCAAAACATAACATACCCCACCAAAACTTGACTCAACCCAAGGATCAAACGCTTTGCCGTTTAAACAATGCCACTTTAGAAGAAATCCTACACACTTAAGAAAACTCATCAAATGCATAGGGAATATCAAAGTATTAAATGCAATTAATTAATTACTCCCCCTAAATTAATTCTCCCCTTTATCAAACACATGACCTACTTAGAAAGACGTCTCCCCCTAAGATAAATCTCCCCCAAACTAAGATACGATAATAATAGGATTGGATACCATTTCTCCCCCTATCATCATTCTCCCCCTTTTTGTTCAGGAATAGGCAAAGGATAAAGAACTAAAAAACATAAAGGCATGTTGAAGCTTAAAGTGATAAGACATGAAAGCATATGGGCAATAAAAGCATAGGCAAAGACAAAACAAATATCATATAAATATAAACTAGAAATATACCAATGAAGCACTTGCATATATATATATATATATAGATAAACACACATAAGACACAAAATACAATAAGTTTGCACACTCGTATGGCAAAAATGTGTCATATGGAAACGGAAGTGTTGGGGTGTGAACTAGAAGCAATTAAATTTAGACCCAAACACTTAAGAAACGTTCACGGAGTTCTCATTTGATTGCAAACTTTATCACATTTAAATATAACCTCATGTGACAATATGAAGATTGAACTCAATGAACAAACATACACAATGCATACAAGCCTAGCATGATGATGATTCTACAAACCAAATAGAGTCATGACATTAAAGACAACTAGGATAAACGGACATTGTGCAAAACGTTGATATACCACCCAATTCTCCCTCAATAAGCATATATATTCTTTTGCTTTTGAATGAATATATCAAACAAACACAGGCCTTGGCAATTGTTTTCTTTTTAATGCCATATATTCTGTTTTTAGGCCTTTGGATCACGTATTTCTTTTAGATCCAATAAACGGTGGCTTACTATCGCAAATGATTTAATTCATCCTTTCGGAGCCCTTCCCCGTGCACATTTTGATTTATTATGTTTTCATTTTCACACAAATCTCACATGCAACGGATTTTGACATGCACTAGTCCTCCTAGGTCATAGATACACAGATGACTAGATTGGTAGGAGAACACCTCAAAAAGCTCAAATATAACATGTGACATTAAGATTTCAAAAAAGCTCGTGCGTGTGTGATAAGAGGCATATAGAAATAGAATCCATTTAAACAACACAAAATCTAACTACTCCAGAAAATATGGTAAAGAACATTTTAAGGATTGAAAATCTAAACCAAAATTTCTAGCCACGTGGGAGCGTAAAAGATGGGATTCATACACAAATATATGCCACATAAAGTGTGTCAAACCAAAATACACACAAAATAAAATCTTTTTCAGTTTTAAAATTTTTAGCCAAAAATAAAAATATATACTCAAAAGACAAACAAAAATCATTTGTATTTTTCATTAAGCTTAAATGAAATAAATAAAACACAAATGATAAACAAAAATCTTTTTATATTATTCAATTAATTCAAACACAAAATATAATACAAAAAGATAAACAAGTCATAATTTCTAGCATGTGAAAAGAAATAAGGCAATGACTAGAAAGTGACTAAACAAGCATACATTTAGAATGTAAATATAGCATGAAGTACAAACGCTAAAGTATGCATAAAACGCTAACACATTCAACCTTTAAATTTAGCAAGGGAGGTTTCATGTGATAGTAAATGAGAATCAACAAATCTTGTATCTAGCGCATTTAATAATGATTTCCTAACCCATATAGATTTATATTTAAAATGATGGGGATTGGGAAATAATAAAATGCTAGATAAAGATTTCCTTGGACTTCTTTTAATATCAAAACAAAATGACCTAAGGTGACCTTTCCTACCACAATGCAAGCATGTGTAAACACGAGGAATGTTACCTAAGGTGTGACCCTTTTTAAAGACCTTGGACAAAGTTGACCCTCTAAAACAAACAATAGTTTCAGCTTTAGCAATGGACACATTTGAGCATGATGTGATAGAAACATTAGAAATACTACTAGAGTCTTGAAAATCATTTTTCATTTTTAAAATTTCGGACTCAAGTAATAAATTAGACTCCTCAAAATTATGGGACTCCTTCTTTAAATTTTCAATAATTCCTAGAAGGTTAACACGCTCTCCCTCAATATGAGCAAACTTGTCCCTAAGAGTCTTTTCATGATTTTCACTCTCTTTCTTGGACTTTTCTAAAATATCAAAATTTGAATGTAAGTCCATGAGATTTTCACGAAAATATCTTTTTGAGATAAGGAGATTTGCAACGACTCAATGTGAGCTTTAAAACAAGAATTTTCATTTTCAAGAAATTTAATTCTTTTTACAAATCTCAAATTTAATTCCTTTAAATTTTCGTTACATGTGTTAAGCCCATTTAATTCCTCTCGAAAATCAAAAATATCATTTTCATTTAAATTGGACAAATTTTCATTAAGACGTCCCATCGAGAGAGAAGAAAAAAAATATGAGAGTGATAAAAAATTGAACCACCTAAAAAGGTAAGGAAATACAAAAAGCTGAAAAACGGATCTTTAACGCGATAACTTAGCGCTCCGGCTTGTAATACCCCGTATTTTTAAATGACTTTTAAAATGGGTTATATTTTAATTTAATGGATTAATTAGATTTTATTATTAATTAATTCATTCGGGTTTTATCCAGACGGTGGTTATTAATATGGATGATTCTGAATATTACTTAAAGATATTTAGGTAATATATGAATGTGATGTCATTGAGATGACCGTATGATATAAATTCGGTAATTTATATTTTTAGTCAGACGCGGTATGGGACGTGTCGGGACTAGTTTATTAAATTAAAAAGGGAAATTTATTTTCTATCGACCTAATAGTCATTTCGACTGCGTCGTTGCGTCCGGAAGGTTCGAAATAGTCAGAAAAGTCTATTTGGATGTTAATTTTGAGTCTCGGGTCATTTGGAAATGAATAGACAACCCGAAAGGGCATTTTGGTCATTTTTCTAGGGGGGATGAATAGTGATTACGGATTAGGCACTATTATAAGTATTGGTAGATTAAGTGTATGGGGGTTATTCATCTCCTCTTCACAAATTAGAGCAGCCATCTTCCTAGAGAGAGTGTAAGAGTGCTTGGGATGGGAAAAGCCACTTGGGAAGGAGAAGAACAAGAACCAAGGTTCACCACCACCAACCACCACCGGAGTTTGACCGAAGAAGGAACAACCAACTGAAATATACTACACCAAAGGATCAGACCTACAAGAAAGGCAAGTGTTCGATAATGTCAATTTAAGTTTGTATATTGTCCATGTTAGAATAATATGAAAAGAGAAGATTATTCATATTTGGAAGAAATAATGGAGTATTAAATGGAATTTTGGAAACTGAAATGATATAGGAATTTAACTTATATTGTAGGATGATGTTAATCCACGAAATGATCATGAATATGTTGAAGAAAAATCTGAAATACCATTGTAGTGTTCTTGAAGTTATTATGTTGATGATTTTCTGGAAATAAGGATAGAAACATGCTTTTAATCCAATCCCTTGAAGATTCTAGGATGTTTAGAGTATTGGAAATCGTTCATATATGTTGATATATCATGTAGAAATAATTATAACTCATTTTGGAGGTTAATATGGAGGTTTAAATGAGTAAAAATGGTGAAACCCGTAGTTGCAGAAAATGCAGAAAACCAGGCTTGGATCTGAGGGATCGATCGATCGACCCCTGCCTTCGATCGATCGACCTCCCCACAATATGTAAAGTTGTTTCTTTTTAAATGTTGATTCTTATCCCAAACCTTTTGTGGATCTTTAGAGATTATTATTTGGATATTATGGGACTTAGAAAATATCAGTAAACCCTTGATAAGATTTGAATTAATTTGATTTGGATTCAAGTGATTAAAATGATGAAAATTATATCGAATGGAATTTAGGTTGCTAGATTCATTTGTTAAATTCTAAATAGAGATGTATGAGGATTAAAGATAGGACCAGTAGGGGTGATTTAATATAACACCTGGGTATTCTTAAGTTTACATGAGGGTTTAATCCAAAGTGAAAGAAGATGTGTTTATAAGAGATTTGAAACTATCGATTTTAACCTTAATGAAAAGGAGAATTTAACTCGTAGTAATTCGGGAGAAATGATGTTATGGACCAGTAGGATATTAGTGAATTCTTACTGAATATATGTTGAGGAAAAACCTATTTGAATCTTGTGTATTGAATGAGGGTAGCCTTAGGGTTACAATTTGAACATCAAGGACTGAGTTTAAAATCATTATTGATTACGCAAGGACTGAGTGTAGTACAAGAGCGTAGTGGTATGACTCCTGGATAGAGATGGGAGTTTAAAACACTTTTGGATTGAAAGAGGTATGAGGTTATCCCGATCGCATAGTTGTAGTTGTTGGACCTCCTCGATCGACAAAGTTAAGTAGTAGTGTATTGGAGGGGTTCCTTGTTTGGATTTCGCTTTGCGAGACGCTCCGCGCATGAACCTTAACGACGTCGGGAGTGGAGAGATGTTATAGGATGCGACGATAATTAAATTATGAAGTAAAGATATAATATATTAATACGTGGGATTTAAAAGGGATATAATTCTACGTATGGGAAATATCTTAGGGTAGTGATAATTACCTTATTGATATTATATTATAGGTATGATAATAACTATTTGATTGATTGATGATTTATGTGTATGACATACCTAGCTTACTTGCTATCGGTGGGAGGTTGCGCGTGAGGGCAGTCATATCCTGATGAATCCATGGGATCTTTGATTTGTCACTCGAGAACATAGGTCTATGAAAGACTTATCGGGGAGTTGATAAGTCCGCTGACTGTGGGTACGTAGGTATGTGCGTGACCCATGGATACGAGAACTATGTTCGCCTCCAATTTGTTTGTTGTTTGTGGTTCGTGAAATCTTACCGAACCTGTAGTCCCCTATTCGGCGACCTGCGATGATGGGACATGATAGCAGAGTAATGCATTGCACCACAGCTGTGACTCGGGGTGCCGTATTATATATGAATATATATATATATATAATGGATTAAATGATTAAATGGTTATATATTGTGGTTAAATCTATCTACGGTGATAATTGTAGATGACGGTGAATAGAGAAAGATAATGGAATTAAGTTAATAAATGTTTATGCTTATAGAATTGAAAAGCTTCACTCATGATACTGAGAAACGATTCATATTAATGAGTAATGATTCATGTTAATGAGAAACTAATCATATAAAGAAGAGATGTAAATGAATAATAATGTGACGTATGGTATGGGACATACGGGGATTATGATATGGGAATGGAATTATGATACGGAGACTAGAAAAGAGGAACCATTAACTAGGAGGTTAATAGGAAACGTTAAGTGTGAACTCTAGTTGAGAGGTGATAATTGCAAGTGAGAGTTAGATCTAACATGTATATAATAAATGCTTTATTGCACTTGTTAAATACTTGTTGTTTTAAAAATAATCTACACATTCGGGCTCTGACCCGTTTCCTTGCATATTTTCTCTTCTATTATATCTCTATATCAGGTGTCCAGAAACAGGGACGCCAACGTTAGCGGATTATGACAGGCTATGGATTTATGGAGTTTTGCCTAGACGCCTTCCATCTTTTGATTCACAGTATTATTAGTTAGGGCATGTCGCCCAAAGGATTCAGTTATCTTTTCTATCGAGGTCAAATAGTATTGTATTCGGAACTTTTTAATACATTCAACATTGTTGGGATTATTGTAAAGGATTTATATTATTTGGGAATGTTTATTCCAATTGCATTTAAATTCTTTTGTGTTATTTATTGTGTTACCAGTTTTGTAGAATAAAATGTGTAGTGTTATTCTTAAACTAAAAATGGTTTTGTTGAAATTTAAATTTGGAAAGTTTTTAACACCAGCTTAATTGAGTATTGGGTGAGTTATAAATGTTTTCGACAGTGATGCTAAGAATGAGCCAACTGTATATTCTTTTTTAATTTGGTATGGGACTTGCCACCCGGTATTTAATTATGCGGGGTGTTACAGGTGGTATCAGAGCATCAGGTTCTATTGTCCTTTAGGATCTGTACGACTTACTGTGTCTTCAGCTTAGCGTTCTTTGATGTAGAGCCCTATGAGTAGGATTATTGCTTTTCTATTTACGCCTACAAAGGTACGATGACTGCGGTTGAAGTTGCTGCAATTGTCGCTCTGGCAGTCAATGCTGCTGTAGCTGCTATTCTACAGGCTCCCGCACCGGCACCGGTTATGCCACCCGCGCAAGGGAAAGTGTTTCCTACTGCATGGAAACGAGCGAGGGATGCCTTTCAGAAAGCGCACCCACATGAGTTTCAGGGAGGATCAGATGTTGTGACTGATAGCCAATGGAAGAAAGATATCCAACGGCACTTAAGAATGATCGAATGCACTGAGGTTCAACGTCAAATACTATCCACATTCAAGCTAGCAGGGGCAGCTTTGCAATGGTGGGAAGCTACGACCACTATGGAAGAGAGGGACATAATGACTATCCAAGACTTTTGGATACGATTTGATGGGAAGTATTTTCCTTCCGCTATCCAGACAGAGATGAGGCGGAAGCTACTTGATTTGAAACAGGGAGAGAAAACTGTGGCGGAATATGAGGAGGAGTTTACGAGATTAACTAATTTGGTACCAACTGAAGTACCTACTGAGGAGAGGAGAGTCCTAATGTTCACTGATGGGTTGAGCTATAAAATTCGCCAACATTTATTGGGGAATCTTTCATTACGTACGTATGGCATATGAGGGCCATTGGACGGATAGCGGAGATCGTACTTAGGAGGTTATGATGTATGTTCGAGTATGATGACCGTAGTCGAGGTCACCCCTATTATGGAAAAATTGAGGAGAGTCATCAGTAGAAGTTCTTGAAATGCGTGAATTGTGTATGTTCCCTAATGAAGGCAATATATTGAAAGTCTTGGGTATATAGTGGAGTGTGATTAACTAGAACTGAAAATTTGGGGTAAGATTTTTCTTGACTCATTGGAGCAAAGTTATTATATTGGGATTCAAAAACCATCACCCACACATGAGGGTATGTTTCCCATCTAAGGAAGTATGAAGCGTATTGATTTTTGTAGTGATTGATATTGTGAGGGCAAAAAGGGTTGTTAAACTTAGCCTATGGCATAGTTATTTACGTAGACTCACTGAGGGGTGTGGGACACGTATTTATTACATGTTATCACGTGGGTTTGATTTGTATCATGGGATTACTTACCTTGAGCATGTCCGAGTGTGATTTGACTATCGGCGTGCATTGACCTGTGGTATATGAGAGCACATGTCTGCATCTTGTCTTCTATAAAAGAGTAGATGCGTAGACCCTATTTGAAATCGATAAAAACCAAATTTTTGTTTTAAAATCGATAAGCCTGATATTTTTTTTTAAATCAAAATTTTTTATATATATTATTGACTAAGGACCTTAGGAGTTTCGATGACCGACTACTTTAGGAAGTAGTGTATCGGGGTGGTTCCTTGTTTGGATTTCGCTTGCGAGACACCCCACGCATGAAACTAATAACCCTTGGGAGTCGAAATAAGTTAGGTCTTTGGGAAACGAGTTTATAACCTTTGCGAAACTTTTAATATTGAAAGCGGTACGAGAGGGTGTATGGGCGCCCTGGATGATTGGATTGTAGTATTTTTTATACTTGTGAAAAAAGTAAGTAATTGTGACTTCAGGATTTATTTGTTCACTATGAGCGGATCATTAATTTTTCCCAACGTTTGTCACGAGGATGGTATAGGGAAGATTGGGTAAAGTTTAAATTTGATTCAGTTGAAACTATATGGTGAGGCTTGGCGTATAACATCGATAGGGACTTTGTTAATGTACTGTATGGGCGGTACATCTTAGATTTCTTGCGATGTGAGATTTATACTCGGAGTTGACCTTATCGGTATGACTTATATTCCTGAATTTCGGGACAAAATTCTGTTATAAGGGGAGAAGTATGTAATACCCCGTATTTTTAAATGACTTTTAAAATGGGTTATATTTTAATTTAATGGATTAATTAGATTTTATTATTAATTAATTCATTCAGGTTTTATCCAGACAGTGGATATTAATATGGATGATTCTGAATATTACTTAAATATATTTAGGTAATATATGAATGTGATGTCATTGAGATGACCGTATGATATAAATTCGGTAATTTATATTTTTAGTCAGACGCGGTATGGGACGTGTCGGGACTAGTTTATTAAATTAAAAAGGGAAATTTATTTTCTATCGACCTAATATTCATTTCGACTGCGTCGTTGCATCCGGAAGGTTCGAAATAGTCAGAAAAGTCTATTTAGATGTTAATTTTGAGTCTCGGGTCATTTGGAAATGAATAGACAACCCGAAAGGGCATTTTGGTCATTTGTCTAGGGGGGATGAATAGTGATTACGGATTTGGCACTATTATAAGTATTGGTAGATTAAGTGTATGGGGGTTATTCATCTCCTCTTCACAAATTAGAGCAGCCATCACCCGCACATGAGGGTATGTTTCCTATCTAAGGAAGTATGAGGCGTATTGATTTTTGTAGTGATTGATATTGTGAGGGAAAAAAGGATTGATATTGTGAGGGCAAAAATTCTGAAATTAAAATATACAAAAAATACACTCACCAAATAATCCAAAAGCTAAACTTTTGCTCATCCTCGAGCAAAAACAAAATTAAAAATATAACTATAAAAACCAAAGTAACATTTTTTAGGAATCACAAGTGCACTCAGCATTTGTAACTAGCCATTAAACATGTAGATCGTTGTAATGAATGAGTATTTTCTCGTGAGGATTTTTAGTGAATATACTAACAAAGTTCTCATAGATTTATTAACTTGGTCATCACCCCATAAAATGTCATACATATGGGAAATATACATTATCAACTTAGTATCAATACATCAATAAGGTTATCGTATCATTAAAATATTTGAAATTTCAAACCATTATTTAAACTCTATAATAAATTTTAACCAAGTTAACTGAACTTAACATTTTTAGTAAATCATTCACATGGTTAATTTTTTATGTATAAGTGGATCGCGACTAAACACTTTGTTTGTTTTGAATTAATTCTCAATGTGAAATTACTGCCATTAAAAGACTCTATTAAATTTCTAAAATACCGCATCAAGTGCACTATAAAATGAGTAAACCAATTAATTTTATTAACTCTTGAAGTCGTTTCATCTTTTGACGATGATGGTTTTCACTCAAGTGGGGTAGGTAGTTTATTCCTCGAAATTTACTCAGAATAAATATTATCTCTTTTATTTAACTTTCTCGATAAAAAATTCAAATATTTTTATCTTTCAATGCTTATAATAATTTACACATTATCCTAATCGGATGCCTTTTCCCAAACCGTAAAGTCTTAATCAGGTTGAATAATTACCGAATTAAGAATTTAAGTTCATATTAATTAAAAACACTTGTAGATATTTTAATTTTTTAGCGTATAGTTTCATCTATCCTTTGTTCTAAAAAATTTACCACACTAAGAATTAAGTACATATTAATTAAAAGAGAACATTGTTACACTTGGATTAATAAATTTAGTCACTAAAAAGTATAAAAATAATTATACTTAAGATTTTAAATTAGTGTGCATGTGTAAGCGTAGTAAATACCCGGAGGGTAGATTTTCTCAAATAAAATCAAAGTTAATAATTTCCTTTTATATATATATATATATATGTGGAAGCGTAAAACGTGATGGTTCAACTATAACCGATTAAATTCAATTCAAGTCCTAGAATTTGCCTAAGTCATAATTAACAATATTTCAAAGTTAGGCGAAACCAATTTTAGCAAATGACTTGAATTAAATAAACTTTACTCAATATTTAATTTAGTCCCAAATTAAATGAGTGTGATAATTTAAACCAAATTTTATCTTGAATTATCCTAAGCATGCGTTCTAAATTATGATGCAAGATAAAATAAACAATATCACACTACGCCGCGATGTACGAGGAAAAACCCAAGACGGGAAACAACCTCGGATGGCCCTAGCCACAAGTCCACTAGATATGTTTTTTACAAATACGAGACAAAAGACTTACTTCCTCAACTCGAACCCTCTCAAGACTTGACGCTTCTTCTTGTAGACACCTCTTCCTAGTGGACAACCACGGAGCTCCACCGCGATCTCGGAATCCACCGATGGGACTTTCTATGGTCACCGTCACCCTAGCAAGGAGCCTTTATCCAAGTGGGTAGAATAGCAACAAAGAGTCTTCTTCTTTAATGGATGTAGAAGCAAACCAAAACTTCTCTTCTTGAATTCGGTAGAGATAAACCGGTGCCAAAACTCCAAGCAATTTGATATGTATATAAGAACTTGGATAAACAATATGGGTGTAAAACGCTAGAGTGATCAAATATTTTCTCTAAAATTTTCACTCAAAACATGAACATTTTCCTAAACAATTTTTGCTCTCAAACTCTCTCTAAGAGATAAACTAGGATGGAAAAGTTAAGTTGGAAAATGTGATTCCCGTCCTTCATAAAGTCTGAAAAAATCAGTTAAGAAACAAGTGGGAAAGTGGGTTAAAAACTGCCAAAAACTGTTCCCGCCTAGCATTTCGTTCGAATGACATTTCGTTCGAACGAACTCTCGTTCGAGCGAGACTTCTAACGACGCACCAGTATGGACTTCGTTAGAATCTCGTTAGAAACCTCGTCAGAATGAACAATCTCGTTCGAACGACATTTCGAACGACGGACCAGTTTAGACTCGTTGGCAAAGTCGTTCGAACGAAAAACTCGTTCGAACGACATTTCGAACGACTTCCAGAAATTTTTATAAAATTCGATTTTGGCCCAGAAACTTTATATACTTTATTTTAAATTGTTCTGAAAGTAAAACACAGTTTTTATTAAAACCTAACACCCAATAAACTTTGTTCCAAGCTCCTATATATATAATTGAATTCATACCTTGGGAGCATGGAACCATAGTTGATGACGTAGAAACGAGGCACGCAAACCGGCACATTTGATGAAGCTTTATACTCTTTGCCGATACGTCTTCAACAAACACTTCATAGACTTGAGAATATTACAATTAAATACTATCCTATGAATAAATGTTTTTGTCCGGAATTGAGCCAAAACTATATATGGACTCAATTGGAAATTTGTGTCCTTACAGCATGTAAAGTTTAAAGTTCAACCAATGATTTTTCAATAACCAAAGATAATTTAAAATTATTTGGTTTGCAAACTAAACCCATGCCATTGTCCATTATGCTAATAAAATGAATTAAAACTCAAATTAGTTTCTTTAAATTAAATGTGGATAAAGCCTCAAAGGAAAATTCTAGTGAAAGTGGAGCAGGGGACATAATCATAGATAGAAAATGTGAATTTATAATTTTTTTTCTTCCATTATATGGAAAATCAAACTAACATTTGCGCTGAGGCGGTAGCAATTGTTAAAGGAATTTATTTGTGCATAAGAATTGGAATTTTTCATCTTTAGATTGAATGATATTGCAAGTTTCTTGTGGACTTGCTAAAAGATAAAGGGTAAACCTCTATGGAAGATTAAGGTAATTGTTTAGCAGATTAAGAATATTATGGATCATCAAAATTTTGAAATTCAAGATATATGGAGGCAATGTAATAAAGTGGTTGATGGTTTAGCTAAAATTAGCTTCTTATAATCTTACTTGAGAAATATTTTGATCGTATTCAACTCTCCCCAAACTTATTATAGGTTAAATAAAGATTTATAAAGTATGTCTTACTTCAATTAGAGTTTATAAGACTTAGTTGTAATGGGGTTGTTTATAAAATTCCACATTTATAACTTTCATAACCTCAACTTATTTGGCTCAACAGTTGACTTATCTTATTTTATCTTCTCACGAGCTTGTAAAATCCACCTAGGAGAGGCATTGTCACATATTTAATAAATAAAATGTGTGGGGGTATTGTTGCTCTTCCTTAAAAAAGATAAATCAAAATAACTAAAATAAAAAAATTAAGTTTAATTAAGTGTTTTAATTTTAAATATTAAAATCATGCATAAATCTCAATTCTTTTACTAACATGATAACACATTTTGATTTTATATTTTGCATATGTAGTAAAGAATTTAATAAATTTGAAGCAATTTTGTTTCCTAAAAAATGAGCATTACAGGGTTAAAAAACACTCCGCCATACCCCCAAACCTAAATCAAATATTTTCTTTAATGCTTAAAGTAATAGAGAAAGATGTATAGAACAATATAAAAAAGTAATGAGAGTGAGAACGTGAGAGTGAGGAAAGATATTACTGTAAGGTCCAAGTGTATCGCTAAATTGTGGACCAAAATGAACAAATGCATATTAAGTAAATAAAAAACTATAATAGAAATAACATAATAAAGTAAATGAAAAAACAAATAAGAGGAAGTAAGAAAAAAGAACAAATAATATAAAATATAATAACATTTATCACCATAACCATAAATTTATAATCAAAATAGTTGTGGGTCAATCCAATGAATAATTTTAATATCACTGCATGCAAAAATACCATAAACTTGGAAGTATGACTGCATAATAAAATTTTCAAACTTAATCTCATCATCATAATAATGATCATCGACATATTCAATAATGATAAAATCTCTAAATCACATGAATCACACATCGATATGTCACATAATAATGATAAATCACAATAAGGTTCCATAAAATTACTCTCCATCTTTTTACAACCAGCTAGAAAAATAGAGGATGCATACTCCAAGCCTAAATGCGAGACTTTACGAAAAGCACGAGAATAAGAGGTAGCAAGTTGGGATACATTTTCTTAATAAAAATGGGAGAACCATCATAATTACTAAAAGTATTAATGAAATCGAATGATGACTCCTCGTATAAATTTTCGAACATATAATATGAAGTAATATTTCTCTTAATTATACCATAGAAAATCATAACATATATCAACATTTAAATCATCACATGTATTATATGTGTTAATTTTGTCAATTTTCTCCTCACAAAAATTATTATCCTAATTTAATTCATGACTACTCTCAGAAATAATATCACTAAAACGATTATATAACATTTTAAAATTTATGAACTCTGGCGGGATAATAGTGATTAAAGGAGTTAGACTTCATCCACGCCTTATTTAATTTCTTGAAAAATGACTATTATCCCATCCGACTCAAATCGATTTTTGTAACAAAATATCTAAATGATCAATAGAATTATATGAAAAAATGGACGGGATAACAATATGAGGACCACTCATTGCTATCTACCACTCACGAATATTTTTATTTCTTTTTATTTGTAAAAAAATATTAATTTTTTTTTAAAAACAAATAGTACAAAAATTCAAAATAAATTAAAAATACGAGTCCCTAGCAATGGCGCCAAAAACTGTTGTGAAATTTTAAATAACCGCAAGTACACGCTATTATAATATAGCTAATGCAAATATGAATCGAACCCGCATAAGCTTGTTATAATTTAATTAAGAATTTTCCAACTAGGAAAAAATTATTTTAATTAACTGATGATAAAGTAGATGAAATTACGAAGGTTTTTGTAATTCACCCTTTTATTTTACATTAATTGAAATAAAAATTCTAAGTTTACTTCCTAATTTTTATAACTCAAAATTCATGAAATTTCTTCTTTTGAATTCTAGATGATAAATCGTTAAAAAATAATTTAAAAAATATTCTTTCCTCTTTATTAGAGAATCAAACCCATATTCACTTAAAAAGATCAACTCAAAGTATTTGATGTCAAATATAAGCAGGGACTATCAAACAATTTAACATAAGTATAATTAATCAAATGTAGGCACATAAAATAGAAAAGATTGATTAGGTCAATTAGCATCAAAGGTTAAATTGCAACGTAACTTAGTGGATATCGGATTATCAAATCATGCAAGCCTAATTTTTTGTAATGGAGAATAAAAAAATAATATTAAAAATTAAAGTTATAGAAAAATGGTTTAATCCCCAACCATAGTATGAGACCTAGCCATACATATTCAAGAACCTAAATATAATCATAAAATTAAAAGAGGTCTTACAGAAGAAGAAATAAAAATAAGTAATGGGTGTTTCTTATTTTGTTCTTTGAATATGCTTGACCTTTACTCCTAAACTTGATCTCCAAAAAATTTCTCCAATATCCTCCTTTTTCAATTCTATCGTAGATTCTCTATTTAATAGGGTTTAAATGGGGCAGTCATCTTAATGGGGTAATCATCTTCAAATAAAAGACTATTCATTGATAAGTTATTATAGTATGTGGATGTTTCAAACAAACAATCTTCAACTAGGACCCTCTCTCCCTCTTATCTATTCACCGCCACCTATCATAAACTATGAGAAATTTTCTCTTCCATTTATTTTATTTATTACTACCCATATCCGAGAGAGATTTTATCTTTACTTTTTAGATCCTCGAACTTTCTTTATTTGATTTCTTTAATCCTCAACTTGGGACACATTTGCGAGTTAGTTTATTTAGGTTTTGAAAACTAACATCACACCAATTGTATCTATTGATAACAAAAGCACCAACAATTTATATTAATCCTATTTTTCGTCACTGATCATGTACTAATAACAACAAAGACTCCCAACTTATTTTTCTCCTTTTAACGTTGAAATATTGATTTAGATAAACAACAAAGTTATATATATATTTCAAAGACATTTTCGAAAAGTTATGACAAACTTAAACGGACGTTTGTGGTACGAGTTATGGTTAAAGCACCACAGTTGAATACAATTTCACCGTTTGTGACATTTCACGCTAAATTTATTGTTTTAACTCCATTTCTATCCAAATTTTGGAAAATATACAAAATATAAAAATATATCAATTTTTAATATTTTAGGCACTTAAAAACATAAGTTTTACTGAATTATAATTTTTGCCCTTTTTACACCCCATTTATTATTTTAACAACTTTTTATGTCAACTTCTAAAATTACATCAAATTCACTAATGTAATCTAATTATGCAAGTTAGGTAACAATAATCAATAATGAGATTAACAAAGTATAAATTCAGGGATCGAAATATATATAAATCGCACTCGTCAAACCCTATTCAACATTCTAGAATAAAACACATTGACATTTAGCACCACTTTATTCGTGAGCTCGTTGAATGGAGCATTATGTATTTAATTTATGTTCCTACCGATTCTCAGTTTGCAGACATACTCATTAAACCTATTGTTTCCAATAGGTATGAGAACCTTAGAAAATCCATAGGATTTTGCACCATTAAATGACTTCAAAGAATATTTCTAATAAGTTTATATATTTTTACTTTAGTTTTATAAATGAATAATACGAAAGGATTTTATTTTCTTTTGAGTCATTTAAGAGAAACCAAAAAGAATTTTGTTTTGATAGTATTTTTAAGAAAATGCAAAAAGATTTTGTGTTTTTTGATTTTTTTTTTGGATATATGAATGATTGAATATTTTTAGATCACATCTAGCTATTATTTAGATTTAATTCCTAAAACTATGTAGTTCCATTTTCTTTTTCAATAAAATAATTATCCAGTTAATTTTAAATGAGTATCAAATTTGTGATAATCCCTTATATTTATGATTCAAATATATTGTATTATATGTCGGTCAATTATACTTAGAAGGAATTCCGGTGAGTTGGGTTTGGCATTATCAAAAGAGATCGAAATGTCAGTTCTGATGCAATTGAACTGCTCACAACCTAGATACGGACTTGACATCCAATTAGTATAGTTGAGTCTCCAATCCTAGTAATACATGTCTGATGGTTCAAAAATTTGTTTGATAGTTCGACAGAGTATTGTGACCATTAAATTCATGAATGTTTTTAATAGGTTCATTTGTGAGATCCAATTCTAAGGGTTCTCTTCATTAGACTTGGACAATCCCACACCATTTTTAAGAGTGCGTAGATAATTAATTCTAAGGGTTATGGGGATTGGAACACTTGCATGATTATTCCTTTGATTATTATGGGTGGAATTTAATTTTAGATTGGATGAATACATCCCTGGAATTTTGTAAATGGTTGTATGATTAGGTCCGAGATCATAATTTGGAGGAATCTGTGTCCAAGAAAGATCTTGATTTGTAATACCCATAATAGTTTTATAAGATTTGTGTCCATAGTAAACCATATCAGTGGATTATATTATAATGTAGGTTAGTAAAAAATAAGTTAAGTTTGATAATTAAGGATTTGATTAGATCTTGACCAAATTCGATTATCCATAAATTGATTTGACAAAGCTGGTATTGAAAACTTAAGACGGGTATCCACATTATGGACCATATCAATTATGCAAACAAGACCTCATTACTCCGAGTGGTTATGAGATAATTAAGTTAGAATGTAATCATAATTATTTAGTGGAATTAATTATGATTAAATAAAGAAAGAAAATAAATTATGGGATTATAACTTGAGATTTTCGAGTATTTATTTGAAAGCCAATTTAATTATTTAGTTTTGGATCCCTAGTATAGTCTATATGTGCAAGTAGCAGGCCCAACTCTCTAGAAACCCACTTTAGCCCAAGCCTATGATTTATACGTATTTATATTGATGTAATCCAGGGTTTTGAGATATATATTCATTATTGGGGCCAAAGAGGGAGAGATAAAACTCTATTCATATTTTTGTGAAAAGGCTTAAAGATAGGGGTTCATATTCCACTCAAAAGCAAAGATTTTCATCTCAAAAGATTCCCACACACACATCCTGCTTTGGGAGGATCATATACTAAAAGATTCGATCCTTTCGGTGTACACTAGAAAGCTTTTAGAGGACTTAAAGAGGGCATCCCTTTCTTCTTCTCCAAATACTTTTCTCCTCATTCAGATCACCAAAAACATCCTGAATGGTATAGTATTCGAAACCCTTGGTTTATGATTTAAACCAAGGTTTTTTTGTACTTTCTACTACATAATTAATTCAAATTTTTGGGCAGAATATTATCTTCGTATATCTATCCCAATAGTTATTTATTTCCCTATTTTTAGATTATATTCTTAGAAGGTGGTGTGAACCTATGCATGTTTTGCTTAATCATTCCTACAATTTTCTTCGATAAAGACTTATGTTGGATATATTGAGGTCATTGTCATATTGTTCAAATGTACGCTAATTGACTATGGTGTATTTTTTATTTCGATTCGAAAAATTTACTTGCACTTATCTTCACTCAATCAAGTCATATTTTCTTTGCTAGATATTTTAGGGGTGCTTGCAAGAACCATTTCATATGAATTAAATTTAAAAAAAATGATGATATAGTTGTTGGTAAGAATTGCCTAAAGAGGGTGATAGCTACCATTGGCAAATGACTTAAAAAAATATGTGTGCAATTGAGAGGAAAAAATCACTACACCAAAATGTTAATTTTGTGACTGCCTTTTTGTGACTGCCAATAGGGGTGACAAACTAGTCACTCCCGGGAGCAGTCACAAAATTATTTGTGACTGCCATTAGGGGTGATAAAATTAATTGGTTAAAAAAAATTTGAGTCAATTAGTTTGTTACCGCTAATGGGAGTCACATATGTTACCATATAATTAATTTGTGACTCCTATAAGCAGTCACAAATTTATAACTGTCACAAGCTTATTAGTAGACATAAGTTATGGCTCTTATGATTAGTCACGAAATTATAACTGCTATGAGGAGTCACAAATTTTAGCCTTAGATTTAATTTATGACCGCTATTAGCAGTCACAAATTTGTAACTGCTATTAGCGGTCACAAATTTTGGACTAAGACTTAATTTGTAACTGCTATTGGCAGTCATAAATTTGTAACTACTCCCAGCAGTCACAAATTTTGATCTTAGACTCAATTTGTGACTGCTATTAGCAGTCAAAAATTTTTTCACCTACTTTAATTTCCCTCTATCTTACCTGAAGGGCTCCCGCTTTAATTTCCCTCTCTCTTTCATTTGCCAAGAACAAAATTTTGGCCTAATTTCGTTTGTTATTTCAGTTGCCAAAAACGAAAATTTTCTTTTAGCTGTGAAGAAGACGTTGATGTGAAGAAGCATTTGCGATTCTAAAACCCTAATTTCTGTGAATCAAACAGGTATATTTTTGGGTATTTTTATTGTATAATTTCTGTCTAAAGCCTAATTTCGATTCTTATTATATGTGGGTATGTGTGTATATTTGTGTGCGTGTAGAGATTTCTGTTTATATGTGTGTGTGTATGCATAAATTTATGTTTACATGTGTGTGTATGTATAGATTTCTGTTTATATGTGTGTTTATGAGTGTATCTATATACAAATTGTATTTTATGTTAATAAGCCCTAGAAATTGTATTGAGGTTATTTTTTTAACAAAATATTATTCAAAAACTCTAGACATTATATTTTTTTGACAAAATATAATCAAATGGATTTTTAATATTACGATTTTTGCCCGAGCTTTGTGGTCAACGTTCTCTAGACAAAATATAATCAAATCTAATTGTTTTGTTGTGAGTATATCTACACATCGTTTAACCTCTTTCGTTTTTTGAATATTATCTTGTTTGGGAATATGTTAGATTTTTTTCAATAATCATTTTATACTATTCATATTTATTTTATCTAAAAATTAATTAAATAACCATTATAATGTGCTCGTTGAAGTTTTGACGTTTTGTGCTTGGTTGGGTTTTCCTGTGAGTTTTAATGCAATGATAGTATTAATGCAATGATAAGTCAGAGATTATGTTCTAAATATTAGCTCAAACTTCATTTAGTTTTATAATTTACTGAGATTCTATTTGTTTGTATTGTAGAATTAATGGGGTTTCCACAATATAAAGAGTGGATGGGTGAAAGTTGTAGAGTGGGGCAAGTATACATTAATGGGGTTAAAGACTCTGTGAATTATGCAACGAAGAATCTCGAAACTGATATTATCCCATGCCCGTACAATCGTTGTAAAAATGGGAAACGCTTGAAAGGGGTAGATGTAAAAGTACATTTGTTTCTTTGGGGTATGCAAGCTGACTACACGTTTTGGCATTTCCATGGGGAGAGGAAATTTAAGTATATTCCAGAAGAAATACTTGTCAATGAAACCGTTCACACAAATGGTGCCCCGTTAGTACATGCTAGGTTAAACGATCTCATAAATGATACGTATGAAGTGCACGCAGCACAAGAAAAGCAAGATAGTAGAGGTAATGCTTTAGGATGTGAGGATCATGTTGGCAACGATACGGACCAAGTTAAGGATTATATACGGTTAAAAGCAGCATCCGCAACACCATTATACCATAACTCCAACTCCGACCACACAAAGTTATATGCCATAGTTGGGTTGCACAACTTAAAGAGCAAATTTAGCTTGTCGGGAAAAAGTGTGACGACAATACTCCTCTGGGCGAAAGATTTTCTCCCCTAAGAAAATACACTGCCAGTCAATTATCCGATCATGAAGGATAATTTGAAAGGTTTGGGTATGAAATACAAATCAATTCATTGCTGCAAGTATGACTGCATTTTATACTATAAGGAGCATAAGGACAAACGGGCTTATCCTGTATGTAAGGAACCTAGTTATGAACAAAAGATGATAGTACATAATAAACGTTTGTTGAAAGTAGATACGCAAATACCTAAGAAGGTGTTAAAGTATTTCCCTTTAGGTCCTCGATTGAAGAGACTTTACACTATACCGTAGATTGAAGAACGGTGGTGCATGGCCATCAATTGTTGATATTTGAATGTAAGGTTTACATTAGTAGTGTTGAGCTAGGAGAAGAGAATCATCCGTTGTATCGTCGAAGTCATGGGGCGGACACTATTAAGGATGTCGAGAAATCTTGGGTGGTTTGGCCGTTGCTTTGTCTTATCCTTAAGTGATACAGAGTAATTTGTCTTGAGAAATTTGAACAAATTATCAAAGTGAACAATTAGTAGTGTTTGAACTTTATTTTAAATATTAGTAATCTGTTTTGAATCAATTAGTAATCTGTTTTGAATGTCTTCCGATCCAGAACCCGACATAATTGTTAAGTGTGTGAACTTTAGTTGGAACGAAGTCGGAAGAATGGGAAGAATAGGTGTTCACATTGTGAATTACGTCCTAATTATATCTGCGGATTTACAACTGGACATCGTACGCAGCAGCCCCATTAGCAGGGGTGATTGGGTTCGATAAATTCTCAATTTTGGTGCCGAGCATCCCCCGGCACATGTGGGGTTGCATTTTTTGGTTCCGGACCTGTTACATACATTAGATATACCATATGGGTCCAAGAAATCCAGTTGAAGGTGTCCCAATGATCAAATTTCATGAGATTTAGGAAATCAGCAAAGCAGAAAGTTTGATCCCAACATCCGAATCGATTCGGTTTATCACCGAATCGATTCGACCCCTTTCAATAGCTAATTAAGGGGTTGCGAATCGATTCGGGATACTTCCGAATCGATTCGGCAAACCAAAAGTGTCAGGTCTCTACATCCTAATCGATTCGGTTTATCACCGAATCGATTCACCCTTAGACAGTGTTGAATTCAAGAGTTTTGAATCGATTCGGTTTAACTACCGAATCGATTCGGTTCACCTGGTCACTTAAAATTTCCTCAAAATCAGCAAATCAACTTCTCATTCTCTCTTCTCCCTTAGTCGAAGACCTCCTCCTCTCCCATATCATTTCCTTTATTTTATTCATTTTCACCCTCATGGCTTCCTCATCCAGGGCATCCTCATCTAAGGTTACTAATTCAACCCTCTTAAATTGTTTTCAAATCTTAGTTAGTGTTCTTTGTATAAAAGTAGGGTTAAATGCATTCTTGTAAAATCCACATTTTTTGCAGGAAACTTCATATTTTCTCATTGTTTGTGATGTGAATCCAATAAATACAACTTGTTTATGTTGCTTTGATGATTAAGTTGTATTTGTTGGGGTTGTTTCACTTTGAAAATGCCATTTTCACCCTACTTTCTATACATTGCACGCTATATGTTCGATAAAATGCCTCTATGAAGGTTTTGTACGCTAAAGCTCCATCTTCGCACCTTTTATCGCACATTCTTGTTGATTTATCCTTGTTTGAGTGTGGTGTGCGTCGGTTACGTCTACTCGACCAATTTTTCCCAACGCGCACCCTCCGAACCTAGTTTCCCCAAATTTCACGATTACTTTGATTTTATGCATCGCACTAATGGTGTGTGTATTGAATTAATGTTTTATAGGTTCCTTCGATCACCAAGCCATCATCCAATGCGGTTACTGGACGGGGAGGCGCTGGTTTTGAATCTTTTCGTTCCAAGGATGAGATGGAGTGGTATCGGGCCATGTTCAAAACCAGTCGCCCGATTGCTATTGAGAAGGAGGTGATTTTAGATGAGATGCCGGCTTCTGTAAGATGGCATTTAGCCAAATTCAATTGGGAGGCCCATCTGTCCATGAGAGGGGAGGTCAACGAGGACCACGTGCACCGTTTTTATGCTTCTCTAGTATCTACACGCGGCGACACGTATGAAGCGTATATGAGAGGGAGGCGGGTTACTATTTCTAAGCCCATCTTGGCTGCGCACCTTAATGGGGCTACTAACCCCGAGCTCTATCATTACCCGGTCCTCGCAGATGCGCCTCAGTTTCCACAAGAGGTACTTATTGCGCGTCTTGCACCCGACAAGATTTGGGCGGGGGAGACTTTCCCCACTTCGGGCATGCCTGATGTACATCGTATCCTCCATCTCATCGTCGTTAATTCCATCATTCCAACTCAGACCAAGGCTGTCCTCCGTTACATGCAGGCCCTCTTCTTATACAGTCTTTTAGGGGATGACACGGTCATCAGTATTCTCGCCCTCATGTTGCATTAAATAGTGAACGCTGCCTATAGCGAGAAGGGAACCGCAACTCTTCCTTTTGCGCGACTGATTTCCCGGATTTGCAGGGATACCGGATGTGAGGTCTTGGGCAGTGACAAGATACCTAGGCTGCCCAAGGTGTTTAAATATAATACCATTTCTAAAAGCTTGGGGCAAGATTATTGGGAGAGGAGGAAAAAGAGTATGTTAGATGCTCCTGATGCTCCTGATGCTCCTATGCCGTATATTCCGGAAGTGCCTCATCCAGTCCCACCTCTTGTGCCTCCTACTTTTGACCCCATTACATATCTCGGGGTGCGGATGGATGAGTTACAGGCTAATTTTACTGAGTTTCGGGGCACCTATATGGCAAACTTCGCATCCTTACGGGCTGACTATCAGCGGGATACTTCCATGATTGCCCGGGCACAGATGGATTTATTTGCTCATATTCGTGGGGGCGAGGCTGCTGTGTCTCCTTACCTTTATGATCCCTATTCCCCTCGTGACCCCACCGCACCCGAATCCTCGAGCCGCCATCCAGACCATATGTAGGGCGTTGTCATCTCGCTTTCTCTGCTGCCAACTTTTGTGGTTCTTTATTTTGATTTTTGGGTTTGTAACTTTGTAGTTGTGTAGTGGTGTGGGGAAGAGAGAGTACATTTAGTCTATTTTCTAATTTTGGTTTTTGTGCCCCATGTACACAACTTGTGATTATTAATGAAATTACTCATTTACTTCTTCTCTACTTGTTCTACTAGCTTTAATTTGCATTTAATTCCATCTCTTGTATTGGTTTGTGTTTAAACTAGATAACTAACTTAATTATGTTGTTAACTAGCATGTGTAGTGTAGTTTCAATTATGAGTAGCTAGACTTATGATTGGGTACCAGTAACTGTTTATATCTATGCTGCTAAACCCTCAAAGACAACATCTCTATTAATTATATGACAGGTATGTGAATTACTATTTCATAAGGTTTATTTGATTGTTGTATTAATAGTCTGGGTGACTTGATTGAAAATATTCAAGAATGGTTTTTATGTACCTATAAATTGTCACATATGCATAGAATGCTTCTGTTTTACAATGATTTTTGTATTCAAGTAAAATGGATGGTTTTTGGTTCAAGTTGTGCTATCATTTTTAATTATCAATTCACATGTCTTATTTCAGGTGAAGGAGTAGGTAAGATATAAGTGAAGCTATCATTTAACGATGAGAAAAGGTAAGATGATGGTAATGAAATTCATATATGTTTACCCAACTTTGGGGAAGTTGTTTGTTTGTATCATTCCTATCATATCCACCACCACCCCTTATATAGATTACTTTGTAGTTATTTGTAGATTCAAAGTTTTGGGATTACTATGTAGTTGAACGGTGATGCGTGCGATTCTTGACGGTGACATCCTATTCAATAGTTGTCAATATTATTGTTAAATTGATGAAGTGGTTGAAATGAGGTCCAATATGGACCTCGAGTATTCTAGTATTGCTGTTGTTGAGTATTTTTATTTTTTTAAACAGGGTGGATAGTCCTATAAATAAAGGGAACTCTGCCCAAATTTTTTGAAATTAGAACATAAATATTGTACATTTATTTCACTCTGTTGTCGGGTAACGATTTTTTTTGCAATTTTCGTCGTGCCTTCAGGCACGGGCATACGCTAGTATGTATATATATATATATATATATATATATATATATATATATTAATCACATTTTATTATTTGCAGGCATACACATGGCATATCCGGCATACGTAGTATTCAAAGGCCTAAATCCAGGTGTTTACACTTCGTGGCAAGCAACACAAGCACAAGTTAATGGATACCGAGGCGCCGTATTCAAAAAATTTGAGTCCATTGAACTTGATCAACATGCATACTCCGAGTACACGAGGGAGGATGTCACCGCATCAATACCCCCTACGGCTGATATACCTAGACTTCACGAATCGTATCCACTGCGTGGCGACTCCTGGTCTAGATTTAGAATGATTTGTTACATGTTCATGGCATTCCATGTCATCGAATTATTGTGTCGTTACTTTTTTTAGTTTATTTTTTATTCTATGTTCATTTTGTACTTGGCGCCTACTTAGGGATTGTTTGATGTTAAATTAAGTTTAACAAGTTTTATGTGTACTGAATATTTGGAATATGAGAAATATAAATGAAATGTTGTCAAAATTTTTAGACTTGTTATCATGATATTTATTTTACTTTCATTATTTCATCATTTTGTGAAAATATAAAGATATTTGTAATAGCTTTTACAACATTTAACAAATTTAATTTTGTAACTCCTAATAGGAGTCACAAATTTGTCACTACTATTAATTTTATAACTGCTAACAGCAGTCACAAATATATGATTCGTAACTGCTGTCAGCAGTCACAAATATAACATTCGTAACTGCAGTGAGCAGTTATGAATGTTATATTTGTGACTGCTGACAACAGTTACAAATAGCAGTTACAAATTGGGGTCACCAGTCATAACTCCATAGGGGTTATAAAAAATTGTGACTGCTGTTAGGAGTTATAAATTTTCTTTTGTCACCCCCTAAATTATGACGGTAAATAGCAGTTATAAAGGTCATTTGTGAGTGCTAACATCACTCACAAATCTCCCATTTTGGTGTAGTGAAGTTTATATATTTATCCAAGGGAAAACTCTCAAAGAAAAGAAGATGAAAAATAAAAAATAAAAAATTGAGGGTGATATAGGTCGAGGATGATTGGGTTAAAACACTTCCGTAAAGTATGTGATTTTGTTTTCAATCTTATTAGTTTGTTAACGCGAGCGGTTAATTTTAGGTCTTAATCAACATAAACGTATGAATACTCAATTTTTTTAGTATGTTTCATTAATAAATATTTTCAACTATGGGTTGCATCAAAGGGTTCTTGCATAACATATGTGGGGTCTATATAACTTTTACGGGTTTCAATTTGATTCATATTCCTGTTAGAATACTTGTGCGGGCTTTCATAGATTTGACATTATCTTACTCTTTCATCTACTAGTGTGTTGATTTTTTTGTTTTTTTTCATATTGAGATATGAATATGATGTTTAAAATTAATATATCTTTTACAATGTTCGTGTTTCCATGCGCTTATATCACTTATCAAGTTGAGCATATGCCTTATTTGTTAATTCTTCTTTGCCTGATTTTATTGATTTGTGATATTCATTTTTCGATTTCTTCCTTTGTATATCTGAGGAAAAAAGGTGGAGAAATTTTAGGATTTAGGGATAATATATAATTAGGGTGAGTCTTTTAGTGAGTGAGTTGCATTTTTCAATTATAGTTAATTTATATACATCTCTAGTATATTTAGTGCTTTCACGAGATATGAGTTTAAGTGTGCAAGACATACAAGGTTCACGATGTTGATTTTTCATGGATTAAAAAAGTTGAGCATCTTTATCAAGTCTCGCAAGGATTGGGACAGGTAGATAGAAAATGAAATTTTGTAATTAATTTTAGTTGGATAATTCCTGTGAAAAAATATTTGAGTCATTCAAGTCACATAGGCTTGATTCGATTGAATGAGGTGCAATCATTTGTGTTAGATGAACCTTTAAAGATTGGAGATATTACAAGCCACTTACTGGAGACTTCAGTTTCTATACATACACATTAGATTGAAGACTATATCCTTCTAGTAGATATTGTGAATTGTCTATGACTAAACACACACATATGTATAAATATTTTTAAAATGGGTGAGGATGATTAAATTTGATGGAGCAAATGTCTAAAACTGTCCAAGAGTTTTTTGAGAAAATAATTTTTGGAGTTGTTCTTTGATTTTGAACAAGTTAAGGCTTTTTTTATATTTGTTTAGCGTTAACCGTTCGCACAGCACTTTTTTTTCCCGCGTGCACATCAAAATTCGTACGGAGCCTTGGCCATGGTTCTTTATTGCCAATAATAGTGGTCGTGAAAAAAATGGACCGTGCTCATGACAGAGCCATCGTTTGAATATTTTTTATAATAGGTCAATTTCTATTGACGTTTCATAAGATCCGAATTTCACATAATTGAAAAACCTATCTGGCCATATTTTTAAACATGAGATCTCTTTTTACTTCTCTTCAAATTCAATCTCATTTATTCATCATAAACTTTACAAAACTTGATTTATGGCTTGATCCAAGTATTTGTGAGCGAATATAGAGTGTTTTTTTATGAGATCTTCACTAGCCTATGTCAATTCATTATTCTACATCTGGATTGCTATGATCACCTACTCCTAGATCTAAAATTGGAGGCATTACAGTTTTTTTGGGAGATTGGAGTGTCGTGTTGACTTTAAGGACGAGAGTGAACTTTTTCATTCATTACATAGATCTCATTGTTGCAGTGGGTAAAACATATTTTAAAGTAGAAATAAAAATTAGAGTTTGTCAATATTTTTTACCCATTGGTTTTTTTCCCTAATAAACCTTTTCTTGTGATTGATTATGAATGACATCTACTCATATAAACACATTTAATCACATGCATATCAAACTTGATTCAAGTGAATTTGCTTAAAATTGAATTAGGCGTGTTAGATCAAGTTTTTCTCATCTAGATTAACTTAAGTTCATTATTGTGTGAGATAATTAATTAATTTAGCAAATAATTTGAGAAAACCTATGTTAAGTGTTTGGATTTGCAAGAAATATCATTGAAATCGAAAAATTAATCATAAGATGCAACCAAACCTATTCCACCTCCATTTAGGTTTGTTATAGGTTGAAGACTCGCGTTAATAACACATATTCCTCAGTTGGTATGAGAGTAAGGTGCTCATATTTGTTACATTAACGTGCTTAAGTTGATATTGTGTTAATTGTGTTTTTGCTCTCAAATTTCTTGTTTGATATTTTCTCCTTTTTTTATTAGATGGATCAATATAGTGAATCAAATTTTGCTAATCATCTAATGTACTTTGATGGCTCAAACTTTTTCCATTGGAAAGTTAAAATGATAAATCATTTGAGATAAAAACATGAACGTGTCTAGATGAGTGTAGAGGAAGGATGATTTACCCTACGTTAAGGAAGATGGAATTAAGGTGAAGAAACTGAGATCATTATAGATGGGTGAAAAATTTATGGATTACAATTACAACTGATTGCATTTAATTCATTATCTGCTTCTATGATCACATAAGAGTATACTCCGCATTTTAAATTATGAGTAAGCTAAAGAGGCATGCGATATCCTTAGATTGACTCATAAAGGAACATTTAGTGTGAAACATGTAATATTACAACACATCATAATAAATTTAAAATAATGAGAATGGAGGAGAGTGAGTCTTTCAATGACTACTACACTAGGTTGACGGAAGTTGTTAACGCTTCTTTCAATCTTGGTGAGAAGATCCCTGAGAATAAGGTTATGAAAAATCTTCTTAGAACTCTAGTTTCTACGTTTTCCACAAAGGTTTCTATTTTAAATGAAGTGAAAAATACTGGGACATGTAGACTTAAGGAGTTTGTAAGATTCATATAAATTTATGATCAAGAATAAAGTGGGGTTGTTCCTAAACCAAAGAAGAACATGTCATTTGTTGTTGAGTCAAGTGAGAACACGTCTACGAAGAGTGCTGAGAAACCCATAGAGAATGTTGAAGTTGACATGGCACTTTTTGTTATATGATTTAGCAAGCGTTATGAAAATAACACTACATTTTTGAAAATTGGAAGAAAGTTTGAATCAAAGCCATATAATCCTACTAAACATAACTCTTTTGTTGAGAAGGGTGATTTTAAAAAGAACAACTCCAAGGATTAAGATCAATGCTTCGGTTGTGGTTGAGTTAATCGTCATATCAATTTGTGTCATATACATTTGAGGAAACTTGAGAAAAACAAGGAAGGTGATAAGAACAAGAAGGTTTATTAAGAGAGTTTGAATGAATCAAAAAGTGATATTGATGAGATTTCCTCTAGCTATGAGTGTGGAATCAAAATAGCCTTTATGGTTAAGCTAGAAGATATTAAAAGAGTGAGTGATGGTCAAGTCTCATTAGATAGTGTGGTGAGAAAGAATATTGTGAAAAACTCGAGTGATAGGTCTTTGAGTGACTCATCTTTGGTTAGTAGCAAGAATATACACAATCCAATCCAAAATTTTATAAGAGGGAAGTGATGAGGAAGTTGATGACATTCAAGATTCTTTGGAAGAACTCTATCAAGAATCCCTAAAACTAAAAAAGTCTAACATCAAGCTTATATAAAAAATGAAAGTTTTTCAATATGAACATGATGAAAAGGAAGAAAGATTTAAAAAAAATCATTTGAAATGTTTTGAGTTTGAAAACGATATTGAGGTTTTGACTAACTAATGTGTGTCTTTAAAATCACAAAATGCCACAATTTTGAAAGAAAAAGAAGAAATAGAGCTTGAGAATTAAACTTTGAAAAGTTAAAACTTGAACTTGAGCATGCTAAGAATTTGCAAATTAAAATACATGATAGAATGAGTGTTCTTGACAAAATTTTAGTGAGTCATTCTTAATTGAAATCTAGTAATCATGGAATCGGTTTTAGTGATTCCAAAGTTGAAAAAAAGGTTTAAATTAAAATTAAAGGTGGAAGGTTTAAAATTTGAAAATAACGATAAGGAACGAACTCCTACATTTTAAGGTAAAGTTTGTTCGTCCAATTGACCTGGGGGATGAACCACCCATCGCTATTTAGATAGATAATTGTCTAGAAACACTAGATTCTTGTAGGTTTTCATTCCTAGTTCATTCTTGATTTATGGGGGAAAATGACTTGTTTTTTTGTGAGTGAGAATATTTCAAATCAGTGCCACTTTTCATAGTTTGGTGAGATGTTCAAGCATATGTGCATTTTTCATGCATTTATTTTATACGCTATGTTATTTACTAAACATGATGTTTGTAAATACATGCATTATTCTTATTCAAAAATCCAAAAAGATTTTGTGTTTGTTCTTTTTGGGGTATGTGGTTAAGTCTTCGACTCTTATTGACTTGATGATTTATTTAACTTCAATGATGACTAAAAGTTCATTTTAAACCACATGATTGAAAATGTTGATTGATTCAATTGTTAGGTTGAAATTCATTTGATAAATTATGATTGACAAATTTATTAAAATCTATGGTATCTATTTCACACCACTTCAACACATGCATATCACTTGTTGCATATGATTACACGTATGTGATTATTGCTTTTAGTGTTTAATTTGATCATGCTCAAATCTTAAGATATTATTGGTGTTTCCATAATCCACGTGTGAGATTTTGAGTGTTTCGTACTACGAAGGAGTTGATAAGGGCTACCACTAGAGTAATTAGACCCATTTTGGAAATTCAAATATTATTGGGTAGATGTCATTTAGGTGTGTGAAAAGCCAATCAATGGCTGAAGCCAAAATATGTCAAAAAAGATTCATAAACCAAGAGCTTGAACCGACATGAAAACCAAGATAGGGCATAGATTTTCACAAATGAATATTGATGTTTAGATGGCATTCAAAAGAATTTGATAAACATATGTTTAAAAGAGTTAATGGCATGAAACTACCTTATTTGATATCAAAGGATATTAATGGAATGATTATTTTTTACACATCATTTGTAATAATTCTATGAGTTAATATGTGTATTCATGTTTATTTTATATCCATTATTTGTCACATGAATCATACCTTGATTGATATTACAAAGTTTCAAAATATTGATTTGATGAGAATTTTGAGCCTTGTATTTTGAATTAGTTAAGATTTGGATTATTTATGTTTCTAATTTATGTTTTAATCAAGATTTAAATGAATTCCTTATGTCAAATTAAATTTTCATATGCATCCTGAATTTGTCCGGATGTACAAAGTCAACTAAACCAAAATTTAATTTTTAATTTTTTCAAATTAAGCATTAAACTTTGACAAAATTACCCCAAATTACACATTGTGCTAATTTTAAACCGACTGTCGTGTTAAAACAAATTAACCAATTTTAAATTTATCCTAAAGCATGAATCCATGTGATATCTGGATAAAATATATCAATCCACATAACACGCTGATGTACAAGGAAAAACCACAATGAAAAAAACCTCGAATGTCCCAGCCATACAAAATTTACTAAGTATGGAGTCACAAAGGACACGACAGAAGACTTACAATATAGACTCAACACCAGCGTAAGCCTTGATGTTCTTCATTCCTCAACCTCTTCCTAGTGTCACGTTGTAGTCCACTCGAGCACTGCCACAACGTGTCAATCCACACATGCCTCTATGTCCATCGATAAGGATTAAAAACTATTTACAGACCTGGAACACAGATTCACTGATTCTTCACGACAGCACCATACCACGAAGTGCACTGTGTGTAAACAACAAACCATGTACGTAATCCATTGTATGAGACGATTCTCAACAAGATGAAGAGAATAAACTTCTTGGTGCCCAAAATCAAAATCTTATATGATTACGAAACTTGAATCTTAAACACTTAGGTATAAAATTAGGGTTTAGGAGACTTTAGGTTTGTATAAGAATTAAATTTCACCAAAAACTCTCATTAAAAACTGATGCCAAGATCCCTTTATAGATAAAACATATTTTTCAATGCGGCACGTTTTTTGAAGACTCATTCAAACAAAAATAGGAATTCATTCGAAAAAATTGCATATCTCATTCGAATTAAAATCAAACTCGTTGGAACAAATAAATCATCTCGTTCGAACTAACTTCTAATGAGCTTCAAACGATATTTGATCTAATAACAAATAAACCTTGTTCGATGCTTATTTGAAGGTTCGTTTGAATGAACAGTTGATCTCGTTCGAATGAAGACTATAAATTCGTTCGAACGATAAAATATTTTCTTCGAAAAACTTTTAAAACATTACTCAAACATTTTTATAAAAACTAACACCCATAATTAAGTTACAATGATCAAAATATATCCACATTCATACTTGGGAGATAATGGTAACACGAAGATGAAACATGGTGTAATACCCCGTAATTTTAAATGACTTTTAAAATGGTTATATTTTTAAATTAATGGATTAATTAGATTTTATTATTAATTAATTCATTCGGCTTTTATCCGGACGGTGGATATTAAAATGGATGATTCTGAATATTACTTAAAGGTATTTAGGTAATATATGAATGTGATGTCATTGATATGACTGTATGATATAAATTCGGTAATTTAAATTTTTAGTCAGACGCGGTATGGGATGTGTCGGGACTAGTTTATTAAATTAAAAAGGAAATTTATTTTCTATCGATCTAATAGTCATTTTGACTGCGTCGTTGCGTCCGGAAGGTTCGAAATAGTCAGAAAAGTCTATTTGGATGTTAATTTTGAGTCTCGGGTCATTTGGAAATGAATAGACAACCCGAAAGGGCATTTTAGCCATTTTTCTAGGGGGGATGAATAGTGATTACGGATTTGGCACTATTATAAGTATTGGTAGATTAAGTGTATGGGGGTTATTCATCTCCTCTTCACAAATAAGATCATCCATCTTTCTAGAGAGAGTGTAAGAGTGCTTGGGAAGGGGAAAAGCTACTTGGGAAGGAGAAGAACAAGAACCAAGGTTCACCACCACCGGAGTTTGACCGGAGAAGGGACAACCAACTGAGATATACTACACCAAAGGATCAGACCTACAGTAAAGGCAAGTGTTTGATAATGGCAATTTAAGTTTGTATATTGTCCATGTTAGACTAATATGAAAAGAGAAGATTATTAATGTTTGGAAGAAATAATGGAGTATTAAATGGAATTCTGGAAACTGAAATGATATAGGAATTTAACTTATATTGTAGGATGATATTAATCCACAAAATGATCATGAATATGTTGAAGAAAAATCTGAAATACCATTGTAGTGTTCTTGAAGTTATTATGTTGAAGATTTTCTAGAAATAAGGATAGAAACATGCTTTTAATCCAATCCCTTGAAGATTTTAGGATGTTTAGAGTATTGGAAATCGTTCATATATGTTGATATATCATGTAGAAATAATTATAACTCATTTTGGAGGTTAATATGGAGGTTTAAATGAGTAAAAATGGTGAAACCCGTAGTTGCAGAAAATGCAGAAAACCAGGCTTGGATCTGAGGGATCGATCGATCGACCCCTGCCTTCGATCGATCGACCTCCCCACAATATGTAAAGTTGTTTCTTTTTAAATGTTGATTCTTATCCCAAACCTTTTGTGGATCTTTAGAGATTATTATTTGGATATTATGGGACTTAGAAAATATCAGTAAACCCTTGATAAGATTTGAATTAATTTGATTTGGATTCAAGTGATTAAAATGATGAAAATTATATCGAATGGAATTTAGGTTGCTAGATTCATTTGTTAAATTCTAAATGGGGATGTATGAGGATTTAAGATAGGACCAGTAGGGGTGATTTAATATAACACCTGGGTATCCTTAAGTTTACAAGAGGGTTTAGTCCAAAGTGAAAGAAGATGTGTTTATAAGAGATTTGAAACTAGCGATTTTAACCTTAATGAAAAGGAGAATTTAACTCATAGTAATTCGGGAGAAATGATGTTATGGACCAGTAGGATATTAGTGAATTCTTACTGAATATATGTTGAGGAAAAACCTATTTGAATCTTATATTGAGTAAGGGTAGCCTTAGGGTTGCAATTTGAACATCAAGGACTGAGTTTAAACTCATTATTGATTACGCAAGGACTGAGTGTAGTACAAGAGCGTAGTGGTATGACTCCTGGATAGAGATGGGAGTTTAAAACACTTTTGGGTTGAAAGAGGTATGAGGTTATCCCGATCGCATAGTTATAGTTGTTGGACCTCCTCGATCGACAAAGTTAAGTAGTAGTGTATTGGAGGGGTTCCTTGTTTGGATTTCGCTTTGCGAGACGCTCCGCGCATGAACCTTAACGACGTCGGGAGTGGAGAGATGTTATAGGATGCGAGGATAATTAAATTATGAAGTAAAGATATAATATGTTAATACGTGGGATTTAAAAGGGATATAATGCTACGTATGGGAAATATCTTAGGGTAGTGATAATTACCTTATTGATATTATATTATAGGTATGATAATACCTATTTGATTGATTGTTGATTTATGTGTATGACATACCTAGCTTACTTGCTATCGGTGGGAGGTTTACGCGTGAGGGCAGTCATATCGTGATGAATCCATGGGATCTTTGATTTGTCGCTCGAGAACATAGGTCTATGAAAGACTTATCGGGGAGTTGATAAGTCCGCTGACTGTGGGTACGTAGGTATGTGTGTGACCCATGGATACGAGAACTATGTTCGCCTCCAATTGGTTTGTTGTTGATTATGGTTCGTGGAATCTTACCGAACCTGTAGTCCCCTATTCGGCGACCTGCGATGATAGGTCATGATAGCAGAGTAATGCATTGCACCATAGCTGTGACTCGGGGTGCCGTATTATATATATGAATATATATATAATGGATTAAATGATTAAATGGTTATATATTGTGGTTAAATCAATCTACAGTGATAATTGTAGATAACGGTGAGTAGAGAAAGATAATGGAATTAAGATAATAAATGTTTATGCTTATAGAATTGAAAAGCTTCACTCATGATAATGAGAAACGATTCATATTAATGAGTAATGATTCATGTTAATGAGAAACTAATCATATAAAGAAGATACGTAAATAAATATTAATGTGACGTATGGTATGGGACATACGGGGATTATGATATGGGAATGGAATTTATATATGGAGACTAGAAAAGAGGAACCATTAACTAGGAGGTTAATAGGAAACGTTAAGTGTGCACTCTAGTTGAGAGGTGAGAATTGCAAGTGAGAGTTGGATCTAACATGTACATAATAAATGCTTTATTGCACTTGTTAAATACTTGCTGTTTTAAAAATAATCTACACATTCGGGCTCTGACCCGTTTCCTTGCATATTTTCTCTTCTATTGTATCTCTATATCAGGTGTACAGAAACAGGGATGCCAACCTTAGCGGATGATATTGAACTATGGAGCTATGGAGTTTTTGCTTAGACGCTTTCCATCTTTTGATTCACAGTATTCTTAGTTAGGGCATGTCGCCCAAAGGATTCAGTTATCTTTTCTATCGAGGTCAAATATTATTGTATTCGGGACTTTTTAATACATTTAACATTGTTGGGATTATTGTAAAGGATTTATATTATTTGGGAATGTTTATTCCAGTTGCATTTAAATTCTTTTGAGTTATTTATTGTGTTATCAGTGTTGTAGTATAAAATGTGTTGTGTTATTCTTAAACTAAAAATGGTTTTTTTGAAATTTAAATTTGGAAAGTTTTTTAACACCAACTTAATTGGGTATTGGGTGAGTTGTAAATGTTATCGACAGTGATGCTAAGAATGAGCCAACTGTATATTCTGTTTTAATTTGGTATGGGACTGGCCACCCGGTATTTAATTAAGCGGGGTGTTACACATGGCTTGAAACACGACACAATGAATGCAATCCTTGAAACTTTATTGCTACATCTTTAAAAAGACACGTCATAGGCTTGAGATGTCATCACACTCAAGACCTAACCTATGACTCAAAGGTTTTGTCCAAACAAAAAATAAGACAAAATACATACAAATTGACTCTATCAGAAAATTTTCCTTACTAATATTCCCTTATGTCTATTCTTGTAAAACAAAATTAAAACCTATGGGTCGTTAAGCTCATCTAAAATACTCAATCCCTAACCCCAAAAATAAAATTATAGACTTGATAGGCACGTACTCTGAGTAACTTTGCAGGCTTGTAAACTTTGTCACATGTTGCAAACCTCGTAAACACACCTTCAAATGCAAAGAGAATATAAAAATGTATAAAATTTGCATAACAATAAAAATCCCCACATGCCTAACTATCCCACCTGGGTAAGATGTCTCCCTGAAGATAATGATTTCCTCCTAAAACTAAAGTGAAAGATATCATTTCTCCCCCTTTTTTTTTCAGGAATAGATAAAGAAAGAATGCATAACAAAAATTTCACCTCCATAAACTATATCTCCCCCAAAATGTGAGAACATATGATATCCATAGGAAATAGAGAGGAAAGAATAATATCACGCAACAGTATGAAATGAAACAAAAACAACATGACAACGCAACCATAAATAATTCAAGCAATGATCAATCAACATCAATATTGATGCGATAAATGATAAAAATTTGAATATACAATTAAGCATGAGATATCAATGTAAACAATAAACAAGAGATAATAATATGATCATATAGCATGCCAATTTGATTAAAAGATAAAGCACATGAACACATTGATTAGATGTAATTGCAAAGACTCAAAACAACCGATACCATATATATAAATATGAAAAAGACACCACTAACACACATACACATAAATATAGGTACAAAAACAAAACAAGGGAACAAAATACATAATCTTTATACACTACCGTAGTATCGATGTGTCTAAACATGTGTGATGGAGTGAAGGGGCGTGAACTATAAACTAGTAAATCTTGACCCAATCACTCAAAAATGTCCAACGATTTTTATTTGACCGTAAAACTTTATCAAACTAAGTTTTATCCTCAAGTGATAGATAAAGTGAACTCAAAGAACAGACCAACATAACGCACACGAGCATAGAATATTAATAATTCCACAAATCAATAGTGTCATGGCATATTAAGCATAACTAGGATTTATTATGCAAACTCGTTGATCTTCAACTATAACACCCTCAAAAGCTAAAAAAATATCATAGTTTTTTACTTAGTTTTTTAAAGATAACATTTTTTGAAAATAAAATAAATAAATATGTTGGTCTTTTATATTTTATTTTTGTGTCTCATTCTTTTAGGCTCTTGCCATTGGTTGCTTTCCCTTAAATGAGATTTTCTCCTTTCATTGCCCTTTCTCATACACCCTCATATATTCAATAACGAATAACATAATCATGGGAAGAGGTTCTTACATGGACAAATATTCTATAATCAAAAGATATGTAGATGATAAGAATATGGGAAAATATCTCACTTAGCTCAAATTTAATACGTGAAGTTAAAATCCAAAAGAGCTCGTGCATGTGTATATGGAGGCATATACAAAGAGAATCCATTAAGAAAATCAAAGTCGAATCATTCCATGCAACAATTATAAGGAACAATCTAAGAATTAAAAATCATAATCAAAATGTCTTAGCTACGTGGAAATATGGAATGAAGTGGATTTAAACACACCAATAAGCCACACAAAATTAGTAAAACTAAATTACAAATAAAACAAAAATCTTTTTAAGCCTTTAAGTATTTTTTAAAAGGATATCAATTTATCACAAATAACTCAAAAGGCAAACAAAATATTTTTGCATTTTTCTCAATAAGACCCAATAAAAGAAAAATCAAAATTACAAAATACTCAAGACACATTCAGCTAGCAAACATATATAACAGGAAGTACAAAAGCTAGTGTATGTAAAAATGTGAACACAGTCAACCATTAAACTTAGCATGAGAAGTATCATATGCAAGTATTCGAGAATCAGTTCTAACATGTAAGCCTCCAAATCAAATTTCCTAACTCGCGTAGGTATGGCATGAAACTCTAGGGTTTTAAGAACCTTGGTGACTCTAAGCTTAGACTTTTTAGAACCATTTCTAAGATCAAAGAAAAAACTTGAAAGGTGGCCTTTCGTACCACAATGTGTGGACGTGTAAACATGAGGAATGTTACCCTTCGGTTTATGTTTTCTAACGTTCCTAGCAATGGATGACCCTCTCATCATGGTTTTGTCTTTAGTAGTGAAATCATTTGGAATATCAAATTTAATACCACAATTATCATCTTTGATTCGGACAATGCTTAACATTTTATCAAACTTGTTCGACCTAGATTCCAAATCAAATTTGACATGAATTGTGTCTTTCAATTTATTCTCTAACTCCACTATCCTAGACTTAAGAAAATGATGAGACTCTTCAAACTCAAGGGGGTCGTTATTCAAAATCTTTATCAAACCATGAAGGTGATCTCTCTCTCCCTCAACGGACTCTAACTTCTCTTGAAAAGTCTTCTCACATGACTTAAGATCATCAATCAAAGCACTCTAATCATTACCTAAGGTATGTTGCTTTAACCTAACTTCTAACTTCAAAATAGCCTTTTTCAATTTCATCATTTCTTTATACAACTCATGAAAGGCAACACGAAATCCACTCTCCTCCTCTATTTCATCTTCTTCACTTTCAAAACTTTTGCATATATCCTCAAAATCAGTGTCAGAGTCATTATCCTAAACTCGTGTTTCCTCTTTTTGGGCTTTCAAGGCAATGCCCTTATTTTTCTTCTTCTTTTTAGGGGAAAACATGTCATTCTTATAGGTTTAAAGATCACCCAAAAGCTTTTTGAATCTCATAGAGTCTAAAGTACCCAAGGAATTAAAAACTATCACTTTTGAATTAATCTTTCCGATAAGGACCTTAATATTTTCTTGACTACACGGGCTTCAGGTATTTTCACTCCAAGTTAAATAACGACTTCACAATATTAGATAATCTGTGTATAACTCATCAAGAATTCACTCTCCTCTATCCTAGTGGTTTCAAACTAAGTGGTCGGGTTTTGGAGTTTGGAAGCCTTAGCAGCACTAGTACCTTCATGGGTGAGTTAGAGTACGTCCCAGGCCTCTTTTGACATTTCATATGTCATAGTATGATAGAACTCCTCTGATATGACTGCACAAAACAAAGCATTTAACCTCGCAAATTATAATAGCTAACCTATGTCCATGGTTTTTCGAGTTTGGGAATCCTATCATCACTACATAAGGTTTTGGGTGGGGACCAACCCTTAATTATTACTTACCATACCGGCTCATCTATCACCTTAAGTGTTGATTTCATATGCACTTTCTAGTTCACGTAGTTAAACCCATTGAACAAAGGTTTTCCAAAAAATCGATTAACCCTCCATATAAAAATCATTAAAATTCAAGCCTAAATAGGAATCTAACACAATAACTTAGTATTCTAGCTCTGATACTAATTTGAAGTTATGAGTGAATGTACACAGTGGTATAAACCAAAAGCGACTTTTTAAAATTTTCAAATTAAGTATTAACCTTAATAAGAATTATCCCAAATTACACTTTTCACCAATTTTAAATCGATGATTGTGTTAAAACAGATTAAACAATTTTATCCTTATCCTAAAGAAGTAATCTAGGTGATAGGCAGATACAATAGATCAACCCACATCACACGTCGATGTACCTGTTAGAGAAGTAGACTAAAACCATACTTTATGTAATAATTTTAGTTATTGATTTATTGTTATAATAAAATCAGTTATTCCTATTTTAATGAGATTCATATATGGACATAATGTTTTGCAGTATTTTATACATTGTTGGTGTCTTCTATTCGCTCAGTAAATGTTCTGGTGTATATAGTACGACTTACACAGAGGATCAAATCACCAGTTCTTATAGAATATAATTTTTAATCGTTCACGATCTTAGATGGAACTTAACACGCCATTAATAGGACTGTAACACAATATTTTAGTAGGTCTATCCTGATTATGGGAAATCGTATAATTTCAACTTATTGTCCTGGTACATTTTGTGTGTATTGAACGAGACCAATTTGACGGCATTATTTTATACTAATTTTATAAGACAATGTACACCTCATGATTATTAGGTTTTCTTAAGGATCTTCATTCATATATGATTGATGTACATGCGAACTAGTTATTCATTACTTTGAATTATCGAGTGAGATTCATTGTTAGATCAATAACCTTCATAAATTGAGTAATGGTGATTAATGTATGGTGAAAGTTTTTTATGGATGGAATCCACATCTCGGTATAGAGACCGATGATACCCCCCTGACATGCTTATAAGTTTTGTATGTGTTAGACCTTGCAGGTGGATCTTGTTAATCCGACACTACATATAAGTTAAGTTAGATCGCTCAAGTACTTAAAGAAGTTAATCAAATAAATTATCAGTGATTTATTTTATTAACGGGTATCGGTAACCTTAACGTCGGTAGAGTTAAGTAATTAATAATGATAAGCTCGAAATATAATTTTGAGTTAAGGAGTTGAATTGAAATTATAATTATTTAGTGGTACTAATTAAATTTAACGGACTGAGATTAGGATCCTAAAAGGATTAGGTTTTCTCAGGTTCATTAGGAGCCATATCCTTATCTTACCTTAGGGCCCTTACTGTAGCCTATATATATGAACCTAAGTATCATTTTTTCTTAACCTAGCTATCACTCTTGGATAATCAAAAGACCCAAGTTCATACTTGTGATGAAGAGAGACATTAGAGAAGAAATAGGAGATAAGAAGGTGGTTATGAAATAGGATCCCACCCTCTACTCGTGATTGCCCATATCAGGAATACAATAGAAGACTGTGAGGTGAATCAAGCCATCAAATATTCTATTCGTTCAAAGACAAGATCAAATTAAATAGATCTTGAAAGGTACCTCCTAATTTCGCCTTATAGGATTTCATATATGTGTATTTTTTTTATAGTTCAATCTATACGCATTTTCAAGAGACCATTGGACTTCCGCTTCAACAGTACCAAGAAAACCCAAAATGGAAAAAACTTCGGACGAAATTTCAAACGATATTTTAGTTTTTCCATTTTTCATTTTTAACCCCCCACTACCCCACTACTTTGTACCTGTTTTAATAAGTGTAGGAACCAACTATTTTATATAAAGTTTTTCATCTTCCAAGAGAGTTTTGAGAGAAATACTTTCAATAAAAAGTTCCTTTTGGTGTTTTTGTTTTCACGGAATAAATCCTTCCAAAAACACATATACACCCATTGCTTAGTTTATCCAAGTTCCTACATATATATATATATATATATATATATATATATATATATATTATTTGCTTGGAGTGTTTGACACAAATTTTTTGGGTCCTTAGGAGATACTTCGATTTATGCTGCAGTGTTCCCACTCGAAGAAAAGCTTCGTGTGAGGGTGACGGTGTCCAAGAGCCCTATCCAAGGGGTTCGAGACTGCGAAGGAGTCCACGGTTATTTGCTAGGCAGTGGTTGAAGATCGAAGGAGTGCGTCAAGGCTTGGATGGACTGAAGTCGTGTTGTGTAAGTCCTCTTTTGTCGAGTCTTTGTAAAACTACCATACTTAGTGAATTTGTGGCCAGGGTCGTCCGAGGTTTTTACCATTTGGGTTTTCCTCGTACATCGGCGCGTCATGTGATTTTATATATTTTATCTTGCTCTATCACCATAGAACGCATGCTTAGGTTAATAAGATAAAATTGGTTTATTCTTCACATGTATTTAATTTGGTGCAAAAATTATTTGGGGGAAAATTTAAGTTAATTTAATTCAAGTCGGTAATTTAAATTGATTAAATTTTTGTTTGGACTAATTTGGTAAAATTGAAATATTTAGTGTAGGAAACCTTTAGGACTTGTGATTAAATTAATTTGAGCTTAAAATAAATCTCTCATATTTAACTTTAAGTAAAAATTTTGTTTTTGAGAAAATCTAAAATTTGGTTTGTGTGAATTTTGTGTGTGTGTGTTCACCATAATTCACTTCTTTAGGTTTAATTTTAATTTTTCTTAGAAATTGAAATTTGTGTTTAATTTAACTTTTCCATTTTAAAAAGAAAAGTAAATTAACTTAGTTTTGAAAAATTAAATTTTGTTAGCAACCATCTTATTTTCGCGCGTATTAGGAAGTTGTTTATTAAGTGTAAGAGATTATTTAAAATTGGGGGCCTATCGCACTTTCAAAGGTCGATTATATACTAAAGTTCCTACGACAGTGGACACGAGCGTGCAGGTCCCAATGATAAATTTATCGCTCAAGTCCTGTATATAGTATTTCTCGCCATAGTCACCGTGGGTTATTGACAATGATGCTGAGGTGCTGAGAAAGGGAATATTGAAGGAGGAACCGAAATGTCTATGGGGAATGGAGAACGAGGAAAATTTTGAGGAATCCCTGGAATTTGTGGAGGGAAACTGGGATGCATAGGGGGCTATAGGGGCATACGACCGGTTAAAAGGGACACAATCTGTGCAAGTTTATCATTCACACCTACCAATTCATTTAGAGGCCCCATTATATCACTTTTAGTCCTAGATTGATGACCATCATTGGACGCGAAACACTTATTAACAAAAGAAATCTCGTCCATGAGAGGCACGGTGTGTTTGAATCTTGTTTTTGACGTATGCGACCCCAAACCTCTCTCCCTCCCTCTGTGGTCCTTCCCAAAGGTTTGTGTGATGGCATCATTGACAATATCCTAGATCGGGCTTGAATTTGACTGACTACTAATAGACTCTATTGATTCTAGAGTCTTGGCCAAGTGAAGAGGGAGTTTATTATCTTTGTCCCATCTAGCATGCACGTGCAATTTGGCCCTATTAGATGTCTTTCCTTCATTCGGGATACCTTTCGTAACGGTCTTCCACTCGTTCCTCAAATCTTTATAAGATTTTGAGCCAAGCCGATGGACATTAGTCTTTTAGCCCTATTCAGCTTGTTTTTCTCCCTTTGCAGCATTTTGGAGTCCTTCGCCTCATTCTCCAGAAAATCATTCCATTGAGAGACTGGCATCTCAACGTTCGAAGGGACTTTGTCTTTGATCACCAAAATGTCGGATCTTGATGCTCCCTTAGGGAAATGCTTCTGTCTAAGGTTTCTTTAATATGTTCAATTTTGTTCTGCAACCCGAGAAAGCACCTTATTTTTTTAGTTAGAGGAAAATGAAAATCGTTTCCTAAGTTTCTCGTAGATGTCATCTTTAATAGATTTATCTATGAGGTTCCAATTGTTAGCTCCTCCCACGTTCATTTTTTCCAAGGACAAACACTAGGCTTTAAATTGTTGAATGTGATTCTTATCCCCCGTGGGATTATTTACCAAAAAAGAGAACCCAATGGGTTTCTTCTCAACTGACCTGGTAGTTTCAGCATTGGGCGTGTCTGTTGGATTAGTTGGAGGAGTACTTTGCCTACTGCAACTCGGAGTAGGGGAGTGAACAGTTTGTGGAGTAGCGGAGTGAACAGTTGGTAGAGTTGAGTATTTCTCAACAATTGGTGATGAGAATTCTCCTTGTGGTTGTTGGTTATTATTGGTTGGAGCGTTGGTTCCATTACCGCTCGACATTATCTACAAAAATAATAAAAGTTAAATGTCTATCTATAATAATAGATGCATAATTTCAAAGTTCAATATGAAAATATAAATAACAAAATAAATGTTTTGACCATATATTATAACCTACCTGTTCATGGTAAGTCTTTAACAAAAGTTCAATGTGTCTGATCTCCATCCATTCTGGATTTGTGTTTAAAAACCTATGGATTTTTGCACGTGGCCAATTAGGAGGAAGTGTATCTCATCCTCTTCAAGCTATTGGCAAGATCGAGTTTGACGTGCATATGTCGTGAGACATCACAGTCTTCGTCAATGCTCTGTGTACATAATTCTATCCATAATGGGTGAATTTTTTTCCGGCCTACTCTAATAGCATAAGCAAGGTCAGTGCTCTATCGGGATTATGTACATGATATATATATTGTACAGCTTCACCCTAACATTGTGGGAGGGAAAACATAATACGATCGAACAAGTACTCTTGTTGGAAATGAACTCCATGATTTATAAGGAAGTTAAATTGTTCGATCTTACTATTTCCATACCAATAAACCGGAGTAACCACTTTACGAGGATCATTAATTAAAGAGGTACGAGTGCAGATCAATTGCATCCTTTCATACTCTTATTGCCATATATTATCATCGTGACTCATTTTTCCTGAGAATAATGAACGAGGGCGTGAATATGATTCCTATAAATAATGGCTCTAATGAATCATTAACTAGTTATTGTGTACGGTGGCGTGAATATGATTCCTATAAATAATGGCTCTAATGAAATTTCTTATGTTTTGAATACCTACTTTTTCCATTTAAGCCAACAATCCCTAAAATTAACCCCTATGTTTGGTATTTTTTTAATGGCCCGGTATTTTTTTAATGGAGAGGTGTTTTTTTATATTTCATCCCCAAACTTAAACCAATAATATCCATTAATTAAAATTTTCCCTAGTTTGAAAATTAAACCAACAAAATCCATTAAATTAAAATTTGCCCCAGTTTGAAACTTAAACGATCATTAATCATATATATGTATTTTTATCTAGAATACAGGCACAATACACACAATGATAATTTATACACACCTACGTACACAATACACACACGTATACGCACACACAAAGAGAAATATACACACGTATACATACACATAAACACACACACACAATGAAATAAATAAAAAGGGCTTGAAAATACACACACAATGAAATAATTAATACGGGTTTGATCTTATACACACACATATATACACACACATACATAAATACACACACGTATACATATAAAAATACACACATGTATACACCCACACATAAATTTATGCCCACAGTGAAATAAATAACAAGGGTTTGGAAATACGCACAATGAAATAATAAGGGTTCAGATTACCTTTAAGTTTGAGAGAATGAGAGAGCTTGAGATTGAGGGAAATGAAATTGTTAGAGAGAGGGAGGGAAATAAGTGTTTAGAAGTTTTCGAGGGAAATGAAAACCTGTTCTGTGTTTTTTAAGAATAAAGACTATGGTCATGGCTTAGGGTCGTGACCCTATGACGAGATAAAAGTTTTTTCGTTTGAGTTTATAAATATATGTATAAGAGCGAATACAAACGGTCACACCATGAAGTAGAAAGAAAATATCCGAATTATGTGAAACTATATGAACTTGATGCGTGGGAAAGTCAACATAGGCATACGTAGCAAAGGTACACGAAGTGAAAGAGATACACTTATAGAAAGGACTCAATCAAACATAGAGAAATTAACTCAACTCATACAAAATGTCATGTATTTAAATGCTTCTCAAATCAATAACGGAAAATTATTTAATGTTTTTTATGAAAGTTTATTGTGTAAACCCATTTATCTTCAACTTGTAACACCCATTAAATCTCACATTTTCAACATAAACTCTCAAAATTTTTGAACGAATCATATAGCTCATGTGAATGAAGCATCAATGAAATAAAAAAAATTGGCCTTAGCACTTTTGTTTTTATGTTCTAGAATCATCTTGTGGATCTTTCCAATGGTGGCCTTTAATTAAGAAAAGATCACTTCTTTGGTAGGCCCTTTCGATTGTTTAAACAAAAATAAATTTTTTTGGGAAAAAAATATGGGCAATTGTTCTTACATGCACAATTAGTTACTAGTACATTTGGTTCATTATTAAGCACGATTTAGATGAGAACAATCTATCTGGCATATGAAAAGCAAACACAATGTTCAAAAGTTTGTGCACGAGTGTAATCAAGGCAATATAATGAATAATGCATGAAGGAAGTAATCACAATATATAACGCAATGCTAAAAATGCATAATTAAGCATAAAAAAAAATGTATCCAAGTATCAAAACACCATAAGTAAATCACATGAATGGATGGAATGTAATTGTGATTCGAACATGCTAAATACGCATTCATATATGGTGTAAAATAAAATACAAAAACTTTTTGAATGTTTTGAGAATTTTTATCCGAAACAAAATCCTTGTTAATTTTTTTTGAAACTTTTTCAAAAAAGAAAAAAAGAAAATATTTTTGGATTTTTCAAAATATAAATAAGAATACAATATAGTAATAGGGGGAAAAGATAGCAATATGATAATCACCCTACATTGGAAATAATACCAGAACTCAATCAATGCAACAAATACCCAAAGACTTCCTAAGATCCTCAAATCTAAGTGCATCTAAAGGTTTCATGAAACTGTTGGCCAATTAAAGTTTAGTACTCACAAAACCCGAGGAAATGATCTTCTCCTCAGCAAGATCACAAACAAAGTGCTCATAAATCCTAATGTACATCATACGTGATGTTTGACCGAGTTCAGAGAAGTGTGGCTTGCACTCGTATTATCACAAGAAATAGTCATTGCACCTTGAGTAATCCCATAATCTTCCAACATTTGCTTCATCCATAAGAGTTGTGTGCAACAACTCCCAACGAAGATGTACTCGGTCTTCGTTATGGAGAAAGAAATAGAATTTTGATTCTTGCTCAACCAAGAGACGAGAGAAGTTCTAAAGTAAAAGCATCCACCCTTTGTTCTTTTATAACCATCAACATCTCCAGCCCAACCGGTATTCGAATAAGCTGACAAACGGTCAACGATATCAAAGGAATACCAAATTCCATAAGAAAGACTGCCACTAATGTAATTGATGACATGTTAAAGTGAAAGCAAGTGTGACTCTTTAGGGACGCATGGGAATGTGTACAAAGTCCAACACTAAAGGAGATATCGGGACGACTAGCGGTTAAGTAGAGGAGACTAACTATCATAATCCTATAAAGTGTTTGCCCTATGTTTGTGCCTAAAGTTTCGTTGCTAAGTTTAGTCAAGGATCTCATGGGTGTGCGTGAGTTCTTAGCGGAGTCCAAACCAAACTTCTTCATAAGATCCTTAGCTTATTTAGATGAGATATACATATAAAATTCTCTAGTTGATGCACATTGAGACCTAGGAAGAAAGTAAGTTCACCAACCATGCTCATCTCAAACTCACTCTTTATCTCTTCCTCAAAAGTGTGAGCATGTTGGGAAAATGTGGATCCAATGACTATGTCGTCCACATAATTGGAAAACCATTATAGAACCACCCTCTCTTGTAACAAATAATGTCATTTCAACTCCCCTTCTCTTAAATCCATGAGATAAGCTCTATTGAACTCACAAGCTAAGAGATAAGAAGTTAGCGTTTCGTACTAAGCATGAGGTTCTTGGTTAAAATCATGCAGTTCCTTGTTTAGATAAAAGTCGTGTCCCGAGTGTTTTGGATCTTAAAACCCCTTTAATTGTTCCACGTAAACCTCCCCCAGAAGAATGCCGATGAAAAAGGTACTCTTGACATCCATTTAGTATATATAAAAGCATATATGACATGCTATGGTGAGTAGTAAACCAATGGACTCAACCCTAGAAATAGGAGAGAATCTATCGTGAATTCTACACCCTCAATTAGTGTGAAACTTCGATTGACCAACCTATCCTTATTGCAAACAATGGTACCATTATCATCCATATTGTTCTTTTACACCCACTTTTTAGTAATCACATTAGTCTGTCTATATCGAAGGACTAATTCCTAAACATTGTTCTTTCGAAGTTGAAGCAACTCATCTTGAATAACACATATCGAATGCTCAACCTTGAGTGTTTACTTCACATTCTTGGGCTCTACTATGGAAGTGTAGTAAAAGTATCTAACCATATTCTCTAATTCATTGCGAGTCTTGAAACCTAGTGTGGATTACAAAGTATGTCGGTAGGTTCATGACTCTTTCAAACCTAAGAGAGTGGATCCTCTTCGTGGTGGTGTAGGGACCAATGAGATCATCATCAGGGGGAGCCTTATAAATATACCCCTCGGATCTTAAGTTTATTTTAGATTTATCCCATAAAATAATCCTATATATTACAATGATCTAAACTCCCAATCCCAAGTGAATCCCATATTTAAGTTTTACCCTTCACAAATGATTTCAACTAAAGGGTTCGTAATGCTCATTACACTAAATAATCCAAGTGTATAAGTTAAATAAAATAGTCACAAAGTCTATAACCATGAACTGTAACATGTACCATAGACGTAGGCTTTTACTTAAGTTGGTTAAATTAAAGAAGGCCTATCCCTATGTCCCTCAGGGTTCACTCGCACGTACCAGGTACAGTATTTGGTTATCCCAAACCTAAGACCTTAATATGAGTAAAGGATGAATCGACACATCTACCCATCATTCATACAGTATACCATACCCAAGGCTATATAATGAAATATCCCCATCAATCCATCTCAGATGTGGGTACCTAGATGTGTGACCTAGGGGTCTACTCATAAAGGCTCCATTGCAGTATATGTTGTACATATGCCCATAATGGAATACCCCATTTGGTACGATATCCATGAATACACACATGATAGGAATTTTATGCATGTACATAATAAAAAAAATTCTCATAATACATGGAAATCTAAACAAAGTTTAGGAATTAATCAATTCAGTATCTTTATAAGCTAGGTAAATAATGAATTTATCCCATTTTATAAACTTATTAACCACCATAATAACACGCTTTACTGAAGTTAATTAAATCCAAAGGCAAGCCTAAATTATCCCCAAAACCCAAAGATCCAAACCATAAACCCAAAGTCAAAAAATCAATTAACATTCATCAGTGGTCGATCGGTCATCTACTGGTCGATTGCCCACAATAGATATGATAAAAAAACTCTACTAGAGACTTCATCTTCCCCAAGTCAACAAAAATCAAATCAAAAATCCGTTGATGACCCCGAAACCTCCAAATAAGATTCATATAACATCTACACAATGTAACCACAAATAAAACATGATTATAATATCAAAATCCCATATCAATTCAAGATTTACTCATAAAGCCCAATTCTCTTTCAAGAACCTTAGAAATTAAATCTCAATCAATTCGATTCCAATATCTAAAGATTTATACATATATTAAAAGGGTATAAGAAGGATTCATACAAAAATTCAATCCCTATACATAATATAATAATTTCAGCTCAGATTCAAATAGAAGTCAACCAAATCAAAGAAAATCAATACTAATTTCTATTTAATTAGTTTAATTACGAATTTCATAGAATAAATCCATACAAATCAAATCATAATGAAAATTTGGGTTTAGATTTATATAAATAGGCTCAATCTAAATCAAGGTCAATCATATAAATATTCTCGTTAAACTTGCCTCAAAATTTGATGAAGAACAAGGGCCAAAGTCTTATAAAATTCTCTCATCTTATTTGAGTCTTCCTCTCTCTAAGTTATAAGATCCTCAAATTATGCTTCCGTAAAACATGAATCTTCGAATGATTCATTAAGATATCTTAAAAATGAATTTGAGATTTGACTTAAAATAAGCCTTTAAGTAACTTGCCCAAATTAACCCTTAACAAATCTATAAATCCCCCAATTCATTATATTAGCCCAATAGGCCCAAAATACCTTATTTTAAGTTAAAAAAAACTATTATTTGAAATATTACCAAATATCATAATTCATTGACCTTATAAATCAATATTAATAAATGCTCCACATATAAATTATTATCTAATTTAAATAAAAATCATTTAAGTCATAATTAATTGGTTTGGGTGTAGCACGACATTGTAATTGACTACTTCATAGTCATTGGGAATTGACATCAAGAGGATAATCCAAATAAGGAAAACCTACATATTAAACCCCGGACCAATCCACAATCTCTGATAATACTCAGTCACGTTCCAAATATTTATTAATGTTTTACTGTGTCTTAATTTCCAAATTATTTATATTATACCCATGTGTATATTTACCTATATAGTGACATCACACGTCATGAGCACACAATGATATTTGTTTAAGTATATAAAAGTACGGTGTATTACATTATTCCCCCATAAACAAGGAATTTCATCCTCAAAATTTGAAATATTACCTCAATGGAATAACTCTGGATGCCTCGCTCGCATGTCCTCCTCTCATTCACTTATGGACTTGCACTATGATGTCCCCACTGAACTCTCACTATGGGGATTAATTTCGATCACATAATCTATTCCTTATGGTCAATAATTTGGTGTGGCCTCTCTTTATAACTGGCGTCCTTCTGTATCTCAATACCATCAAGATGGATATGCTGATATGCATCCTCGTCCCTTAGATATTTTCTCAATATGGACACATGAAAAACATCATGTACCCTGTGAAGAGAATCTGGTAAGGCCAATCGATATGCCACTAGGCCCACCATAATTATAAATAGACCTACATATCGAGGATCTAACTTCCCCTTAGATCCAAATTTAACCACTCCCTTCAATAGGGAGACACTTAACAATACCTGATTCCCCACTTGGCACTCCAATTTATGCATCCTCTTATTAGGGTAACTCTTTTAGCATCTTATAATGCCTTCATTCCTATCTGGATGAGTGTCAGGACCAAAAATCCTATAGTCCCGGGACCCAGTCAAATAATTAGAAAAATGAAATGGTCGTCCATATAATGCCTCGTACAGTTCCTTCCCAATAGTCTGCCTATGACTATTGTTATACGCAAACTCCGTATGTGGAAAATGAATATACCAACATCCTTTGAAATTAAATATACACGCTCGAAGCATATCCTCTAAAATTGAATTCACCCTTCCAGTCTGACCATTTGTCTAAGGGTGAAAGGTCGTACTCATATTAATCTATACCCCCATCACATATTGAAAGCCTCTCTAGAATTGAGAGATGAAAGTGTTTCCCGTGTCAGAAATGATATCCACCGGTACCCATGAAGTTATAAAAATCTATGCCATAAATAACATAGCATACTGCTCTGCGGTGTAATCCGTACTAACTGGTAGGAAATGAGATACCTTCATCAGTCTGTCAATGATTAGCCAAATCGAATCATGATCCCTCTATGATCTTAGCATCCCCACAATAAAGTCCATAAAGATGCTCTCCCATTTCCACTAAGGAACCTCCAATGGCTGCAACTCCCCTGTCGGCTTCTAGTGTTCCACCGTTACTAACTGACAGGTGGCACACCTCGATAAATACTTCGCAACATATATTTTTATTCCTCACCACCAGTATGATCGTTGCATATCCTAGTACATCTTATCCGCTTTGTGATAGAACATATGTCGTGAGCCATGAGCCTCGACTAAAACTACTTTCCACACCTCGGGGGTCCTCGGGCTCTACTAATCATCCCTAGAATCATAAATACCCATCTGATCCAATTTAAAAGGAAGGAACTCTACAAGATGTAAGTTCTTTCACCTGCTCATGACAAAAATAATTCTTTCCATATGCTTGATTTACCAGTGAAATAATAGTCGGGCTGACAGTCGCTAGTTCCATAAAAGCATCCGCCAAATCCATCTCATGTAAGTAAATTCACCTCTCTACCCCAAATGTATAGTAAATTATCCCCCTCTTCACCGTAAAATGTGGCTAAGGAAACCATTGACTCAAAGTGTTCTCTACCACATTCTCTTTCACTGGATGGTACTGGATAAAAAAGAGGAAATCCTTCACAAATTACAACCATATCTTTTATCTCATATTCAAGTCTCTCTAAGTGAACAAATATTGAAGGCTCTTGTGATTGGAAAACATGTGAACCTCTTCCCTAAAAAATAGTGTCTCCTAATATGAAGGGAAAATAACACATTTGTCAACTCCAAATCTTGAGTTGGGTAGTTGCCCTCATGCAACTTAAGATTATAGGAGGTATAAGCTATCAGTCTCTCTTCCAGGATCAACACTCCTTCTAATCCTTGTAATGATGAATTTATATAGACCATGTACCAAATTCCTGCTTGTGTCAACATGATAAAGGAGGCGATCATGAGCTTCCCCTTGAGCTCTTTGAACGCTCAATAACAATTGACACTCCAAACGAATGGGATCCCCTTCGGGTGAGATGAGTCAGTGGTCTAGAAATCTTTAAGAATCCCTTAATAAACCTCCTGTAATATCCCGCTAATCCTTGAAAGCTCCTGATCTCTGTAGGTGTCATGGGTTACCCCTAATCTATAACCATAGACACCTTAAAATGATCTAGTGAAATTTCGATCTCAGACACTATCTGCCCCAGAAACTGAACCTCCTGGATCTAAAATCCACATTTAAAGAATATGGCATATAACTAATTTTCTCTAAGCATCTGCAAAATCGACCTCAAGTGATGCACATGATCCTCCTTCGATTATGAATACACTATAATATTGGCAATGAACAAGATGATAAACTAATCTAAGTAGGGTTAAAACATTTTGTTCATGACATCCAGAAAAACATTTGGTGCATTATTCAACCCAAACGGCATAACTCAAAACTCGTATGATAATGGTTGTCTTTAGTATATCCTCCTACCAAATCCATAGCTGATGCTACCCCAAGTGTAAGTCAACCTTGAAAAAGAATGAAGAGAACTTTAACTGGTCAAACAAGTCATTCATCTGATGCAATAGATAGTTGTTTCTTATAGTGACCTTGTTCAAAATCCTATAATCTACACATAGTCGGAGTGACTCATTCTTATTCTTCATAAATAACACGGGAGCTCCTCATGAGAGGTACTCCTTTAGATGAACCCCTAACTCTCAATTATTGAATCTGCTCCCTCAGCCCTCTTATCTCTAATGGATCCATGTGATACGATTCTATTATTATGGGTTAGTTGCTTGAAACTAAATCAATATAATTTTTATCTCCCTCGTAGGTGTTAATATTGAGTCTTCCTCAAATAAGTCTGCAGACTCCTTAATGATAGTGATGGAATCTAATAATATCGTAACCTCCTCGGATGTACTCATGTTGATGTAAGTTCATGCTAGAATCTCCCTCCAGTCTAGGCATCGCTATAAGAAAAATTCCATGCTCGGTAATGGAAAACATGAGGGCCTTCCCATTACAATCGATATGGACAAGATATGTTTCTAACCAATCCATACTAAAAATAACAAATCAATTATGGAACACAATTATCCTATCTCAACTGCCACGCCACTACATAGCTAGCGTAAGGTAGAGCCCCCACTCGCTAGGGTTTTTACGTGAATAGTCACATCAGACGCTATATCTACCATACCCGACTTAGTAGAAAATCTATAATAGGTAAAAGAGTGTGACACTCTCCTATTAAAAAGTAATTGAGCATAACTACCAAATATATAAAACATACCGTCAATCGCATGGGTTCAAAATTGACCCCTAAGACTAATACAAATATTTCTCTCCCAAACTAAGAAATAAAAACACATAAATGTAAAAAAATTCAACTGAAAGTCTTCATCTTGTGTTGTCAATGAAATCATAATCAAGGTGAAATGACTTACACATATGAAATAAACTAAATACCATAATACGCAAGAGTAAAAAAAATTAACTCCCTCTCAATTTGTTGTCCCCTTTTTTCTTTCCATAATAGACAAAGGGTAAGAAACTAAGCATGAATCTTTAGCATCACTCGAATTCAAATAAAATAACACCACAAATATAATCAATTAAGCACATGGGATGAAAATTTGAAGAATCATACCAACTATTTTTGAAAATTGTCAATTTTATCACTTATAAAAAGTAGTTATAAAAGGTACATATAGGTATAAATACCATAGACCATGGAATAACACTAAAATATCTGAATTATGAAAGTGGAATGAAATTGTGTGAACAAGTTCCATGGGTAAATAAACATAGTCAAATGTAACAAAGTAGATACTTCTATAGAAAGAACTTAATTTGAACCTTAGGTGTAAGAATGTTGAGCCTAAATGAAATTGACTCGACTTATGCAACATGCTAGAAATTTAAATGCTTCTCAAAATAATAACGCCAAACTATTTAAGAGATTTCTTTACGAAAACTTGTAGATGTTTTACTTTATAGCACCCTCAAAATCTCACTTATTTAAGAATTCACAATTAAACTTTTATAGATATCATAATTCTCATGTGTAACGAAGCATTAATGAAATAAATTTGGCCTTGGCACTTCTATTTTTGTTTGTCATTAATCTTTTAGGCTCCTTTTGCAAATGGTATCTTTTAACACAAAGAGAATTTGCTTTTTTGTAGTCCTTTTCCATTTCTTAACATAAAAAAAATTCAAAAAATGAAATTCGAGCAATGGTTCTGACAAGCACAACTTATCTCTAGTATATTTGGTTCGTTATTAAGAATGACTAAGATGAGAACACCATATTCGACTTATAATAAGAAATTACAATGTTAAAAAATTCCATCCATGTGTGAAATAAGGTGTTAAAAAGTCTAGCATGAAGAAAGTAATCATTAATGAACAACGAAATGCTAGATATTCATTATTAAGCACACTAAAGAAATGAACCCATGTCTCAAAACATCATGAAAAACTCACATGAATGGATGAAATGTAAGGGTGATTCAGACAGCTTAAATGCACATCCATATATGGTGAAAAATAAAAATACAAAAATCTTTTTACCTTTTTCAAAATTTTTATCAAAGAATAATGTTTTTGGAAATTTTCAAACTTTTTCTTAAAATCGAAAATCTTTTGGAAAATTTTCAAGATTTTTTCAAACAAAACATATAGAAATATAGAAATACAAAGAATTACAATCTATCAATAAGGACAAAATATATCAACATGATAAATACCTTACATAGGATAAAGTGCTAAAACTCAATCAACGGAACAAATACCCAAGAAACTCTTAAGATTCTTGAATCTAAGTTCATCTAAAGGTTTTGTGAAAAAATATGCTAATTGACGTTCGGTGATCACAAAGCTTAAGGAAATGACCTTCTTCTCAACGAGATCACAAATGAAATGCTCATGTATCCTAATGTGATTCGTGCATGAATGTTTGATCGAATTAAGGGATATAGCAATTGCACTCGTATTATCACATGAAATAGTCATTCTTCCTTAGGTAATCCCATAATCTTCCAACATTTTCTTCATCCATAAGAGTTGTGTGCGAAAACTCCCGGTTATAATGTACTCGGCCTCTGCCTTCGATAAAGAAATGGAGTTTTTCTTCTTACTCAACTAAGAGATAAGAGAAATCCCAAAGTAAAAGAAACCACTCGTGGTGCTCCTACAAACATCAACATCCCTAGCCCGATCGATATTCATATAGGCGGATAAAATGCCATTAGTATTAATGGAATACCAAATACCGTAGGAAATACTTCCACTCACGTATTTGATGTTACCTTTAAGTGCGAGAAAGTGAGACTCTTTCGGGGATGCTTGGTAATGTGCACAAACTTCAATGCTAAATGCAATTTTGGGATGACTAACGATCAAGTAGAGAATATTAACTATCATTATTCGATAAAGGTTTTTCTCTACATCCTTTCCTAAAGTGTCTTCGCTAAGCTTAGTCAATGTACTCATAGGGGTGTGTGAATGCTTAGAGGAGTCTAAACCAAACTACTTCACCAGGTCCCCAATATATTTGAATAGAGATATAAATATCCCATCCTCAATTTCACGCACTTAGAGACCTAAGAATAATGTAGGCTCACTAACCTCGTTCATCTCAAGTTCACTCTTCATCTCCTTCTCAAACGTGTGAGAATATTGGGAACAGGTGGATCCAAATGCTATGTCATCCACATAGACTTGGGAAACTAAGATTGCACCACTCTCTATCCTCATAAATAACGTCTTATCCACTCCCCCTCTTTTAAAGCCACGAGCTAAGAGATAAGAAATGAGGTTCTCGTACTAAGCACGGGGTGATTGATTCAAACCATACAATGCCTTTCTAAAATAAAATATTTGTCCCGGGTTCTTTGGGTTTTCAAACCCCTTTGGTTGTTTCACATACACTTCCTCTTGTAGAATGTCATTAAGGAAAGCACTCTTGACATCCATTTGGTATATCTTGAACCGTAGATGGCATGCTATGGCCAGTAGTAAGTGGATGGACTCAAGCCTAGAAATACAAGAGAATGTCTCATCAAAGTTTACACCCTCAATTTGTGTGTAGCCTTGAGAAATTAACCTCGCCTTATTGCAAACTATGGTAACATTCTCATCTATCTTATTCTTGTAAATCCACTTGGTACTGATCACATTAGTATCGCTAGGTTGGAGGACTAAATCCCAAACATTGTTCTTATAAAATTGAAGAAAGTCATCTTACACAGCACATATCCAATGCTCATCCTTGAGTGTTTCTTTCACATTATTAGGCCCTACTATGGAGGTGGAGCAAAATTAGCTAACCACATTCTCAGGTTGAGTGTGACTCTTGACACCTACTGTGTGATAAACGAGTATAGTGAAATGGTCATGACTCTTTTGAACCCACAAGGGTGTATCCTATAATTTAAGAGTGGAGTCCACCAGGGTAGTATGAGGAATAATGGGATCATCACCGGGGGTGCATCATTCTCACACTCAAGGTCAGGGTCAACAAACATAGGCAACTTGTTGTCTCTAATAATGACATTTATTAACTCCATAACCTTAGAGCTTGAAAGATTAAACACCCTATAATCCCTACTTAATAATGAATAACCCAAAAATATCTCCTTATCGCTTCGGGAGTCAAACTTTTCTAAGTGATCTCTATCTCTCAAAATGTAGCAAGGATTCCTAAAGGCATGAAAATACAATAGGTTGGGTTTCTTTCCTATACACAACTCATATGGTGTGTGAAGCGTGTCTGGACAAAGATATACCCTATTCACCATATGGCATGTGGTATTAATCTCCTTTTCCCCAAAACTTCTAGGAATGTGTCTCCTAAGAAGCATGGATCTAGCCACATCTTGAATCATTCAGTTCTTCCTCTCAACTATCACATTTTGTTGAGGAATATGAATGGTCAAAAACTCTTGTTTGATGCCCACTCCATCACAATAGCTATTCACTCTAGCTTCTTTAAATTTAGTGCTTTTGTCACTACTTATCCAATTAATAGTGACACCGTGTTAGTTTTATTGGACATGACACTTGGTTGTTAGGAACTCAGTCGCATAGAACTTTTATCTAAGAATACAATGATAGAGTATCTTAAAAAGTCATCAACCATCACAAGAATGTATCTCTTATTAACTATTCTCTCCATACGAGTAGGACACAAAAGATCTATATGTATTAACTCCAACACAGGAGAGGTGGTTTTGCTATTCAACTTTCGATAGGGATTTTGAATTTATTTATTTTATTGGTAAGGACCGCAAACCGAGGAAGTTGATTTCCAAAGCGATGGTAAGCCACGAACTAGGTCTTTATTCACTAATCTCTCAAGATATCTAAAGTTCACATGACCTAGTCGTTAATGCCAAAGGTTTATGGAGGAGACTATGATATTATTGGATACAAAGGAGGACTTGGGAATGATCCTATATGAATTATCATCGGTTCTCACTCCTTATAGTAATAGTTCACCTGATTGATCATATACGTTACACTCGAACCAGTTAAAATTTATCCCAAAGTTTACGTCGTAAAGTTGGCTTATGCTAATTAAGTTCTCTTTTAACCCTTCAATGCACAGCACATTGTCTATCTTAGGAAATCCCGATATTTCAACACAATAACTCCTAAAATGCTAGACCTACTCCCATTTCCAAAAGTGACTTTGCCTTCCTTGCAATCCACAAGGTTAGTAAAATACAACTTGTCAACAGTCATGTGCCTATAGTATCCACTATCAAAATACCATTAGGAAGTATCTTGAGCCTTGAGAGAAACTTGAACAACAAGGGATTTTTGATCTCTCATAGGTACATAAATGGAGGTAACCTATTGTTTGCCCTTATCACCGTTGGTTCTAATCTTACTGTTGGGAGCGTTATTAAGAGGGATAGGCATCCTTAGAAATTATTCCATTAGGCTTTAAGAAGTATCGACTAGGAGGTCAACTTTCTCTCTAAGACTAGCAAAGTCTCTATACCGGTGCACATGAGTATGTGTACGTTGAGTTCTTCCTAACTTGTAGCAAAATTACCTAAAGCGAACTCTCTTTTTAAAATGGGTGAAAACATAGACTTTCTTAGGTCTAACTTGATTCATTAGTTTAGGTTGAACTTTGTTTTGTGGTTTAGGTCAAGTCCCATAAGGATATACCAAAAACATAGGAAACGATTCGAGTGAGGCATGAGAAATGGATGCACTGTCATAACTTGTTCCTTGTCTCTCCCTAAAACCTAAATCGGGATCGAGGAGCATCTTTCCTATCTTATTTGATATAACGTTTGATATCTTTCTTAAGTTAGGATACAAGGGCTTCAAGTTTCTCACGAGTATCCAAAGAATCTTGAAGATCTCTTGCAAGACTATCCATTTTATTGGTCAACTCACCATTTTCCCTCTCCACTAAAATTTCTCTTTTTACTAAAGAATCTCTCATTGAGGACTCACTCTCTCTCAACTCTATCAATTTTTTCTCTAGCGATAACACCATAAGTGCCAAATTTTTATATTGCCTTTTCATTTGAAATGATTCGATGTATATCTCGGCGTAGGCTCGATGAAGGCCACTTTCTCCCCCACTAAAATCGTAATCACCCCCACTCTCTCCAGAATGACTAGACACATTGTCGAGGTCATCATGTTTAGAAATATCCTCATTGGTGTGAGAAATACTCGATGTAGTAACATGCCATACTATGAACATGGTGAAGTTACGTCCATGCAGTAATTCATCCCCGAAATCCACCAACTGGGCCTCGCTATTGCTAAGAGTGACGTTGTTGGTGAATTTTCCTTTTCCCTGTCTCTTTAGCCTCGTAGCACACACATGGGCATTGTGACCCTTACCCTTGCACTCCTAGAATCGCACCTTGTAGTTTTTAGGGTACTCTCCTCTCGCCTTTTCAAATATTTTTTTCTTGATTTAAAATCTTTACTTTTCTCAAAACTTTAATTTTCTTTGGAAGAATTTTCTTTTCTTAGTTTAAGAAACTTTTTGATTTTGTTTTAAAAAAGGTAAGTTCATGGAGATCAAAATCAAGTTCAGAATCAAAAGAGACCTCCTCTTTTTTTATTGATTGGGCTTTCAAAGCAATCCCTTTTTATTTCGGATTTTGAATTTCAGGGAACATACTGATTTCATAAGTTTTAAGGTCTCCTACGAGATAATCCAAACTAAGCATATCTAAAATTCCCAACAAATCAAGGACCGTGACTTTAGGGATAAAACGGGAGGGCAAAGATCTCAAAATCTTTCTCACAATTCTCGTCTCAAGAATTTTGTAAAACAAAATTCCAATCTAGTCAATTTGTTTGTAATTGTCTTAATTCCGGACAAAAAATTTGATCCATTGGTTAGGCTTTGTTATGTCAATCTCGTAAGCCTATGGCGTGTTTGATGAAGATGTAATGGCCAAGCTTTGAAATTGGATACATCGTGTCGTGTTTATCAAGACAAATTTGTCTTCACATTTAATGATCTCTCACAGTTGTGGATGAATTATGAAATATGGTCTTTGGATACTTTTATTAAGGTATTTATTTTTGAAAAAAATTGTTTGGAACTATTTTTAAATGTTTTTGTATGGAAAATATTTGTTTTATTGTAATCTTGTTAAAACGAGATATGTACCTTGTCATAATGAAATTGAGTATTCATTTGAATGAAGTTGGTCTCGTTAGAACGACATTAGAATCTCGTTGGAATGACCATGTAATGTACATCTTATGGGGCATATTTGTTTAACAATGCCACTTTCGTTAGAAGTTAGTTAAAAGAACGACTGAACGAGAAATCTTATTCGTTCGAGCGAACTTAAGTTTCGTTCGAACGAAAGCTAATCTCATTAAAACGACCATATTTTTATTCAAACGAGTTTTCTGCCTCAAAATTCATGTTTTACTATTTAAGGCGTGCTGGACTTAGATTTTTTCAAGAAATTTTGGCGAAAAATATTTTCCTATATGTTTACGAAAGTTCGCTTACCCTAGTTTCACCAATTACATTTAAAGATCCAAGATTCTATTTAATATGATTTGAGATATTAAGTTTTGGCATTAAAGTTTATTTTTCTTCATATTGAGAGAACGTGTTTCGTGCGATGGACTCCGTACGTACCTTTTGCTGTGTAGATGGTTACTGAGCCTCATCAGTGGATACCGAGGTATACGTGGACTCTTAAGTTATGGAAACTTGCATGTATGGACTCCTGTGTTAGACTATGGTAGAGAGTTGGGAGAATGAAGATCGTCAAGGATTGTGAGGATCGAGTCATTGAGTAAGTCTATTGTCAACATTTGTAATCCCGTATTATAGTGATCTATTTGGCGGGAGTGTCTGAGGTTTTTCGCTTTGTGGTTTTCCTTGTACATCGGAACGTTGTGCTTGGTTGATTTATTTTATCTTCTTATCACCTAGATATACATTTTACGTTAAAAAGATAAAATTGAGAAATTAGTTTTTCACAACAAAGGTTTAAAATTGGTGTAAAGTTTTTACGGGGTTAATTTGTTTATAGTTTTAATCTTTAAAATTGAAAAATATAAAAATAGACTTTTTTGTTCATACCATCCTTGCCTTGTAGGACAACATTCTCAAATTGGTATCAGAGCCAGTTAAATTTAGTTATTGTGTTTTGATCTCATATTTTTAGGCAAGGATTTTTGTGATTTTGATGGTATTTGAACCTCGATATTTAATGGGTCGAGCTTCTCATACTAAAAAATGCTTACGAAGTCAACACTTTAGGCTATAGACGAGCAATTTTGGTTAGTAGTTCTAAAAGGGTGGTCTCCACCTGTCATCAGAGAAGGTGAAGAGATTCATTTAAAATCCGTAGAATCTTGGAGTGAGGCTGGGCATATGTTAGCAATTTTTAATTCTCAAGGTTTAAGTGCTCTGCTTTGGTCTTTCACGCTGGAAGAATTCCATTGTATTATGATTTGGGAAACGTCAAATAAGGCTTGTGATGTACTCCAACAAAGTTAACTCGTCTTTTACCTTAGTAGAGAAAATGCCCAACAATCGACTAACCAAGAAAATATTAAGGTTGTTGCCTAAAATATTTAATTCAAAAGTGATAGTTTTGAATTCTTTGGGTACTTTAGATTATACAAAGCTTAAAGAGCTTGTAAGTGACTCACAAAATTATGAGCTTGACATGTTTACCTCCAAGAATATGAAGAAGAAAGAAAATGACATTGCTTTAAAAGCCTAAAAGATTGAAACACCTATTTCGGGTGATGAATTTGACATTGAATTCGAGGATTTGGCCATGATATCAAAGAAATTTAAGAAATTTCTAAAATTCCAAAAGCAATCGTGTAAAAAGGTTTGAGAAAAATATGCTAAATAAGGCCGGTCACTTCCCTAAGAATCGGAATGAGAATTTTAAGAGGGATAAATCAAAAAGATGTTTTGCTTGTGAGGGTTATGGCCATAGGGTAGCTGAGTGCCCCACTAAACTAAGGATGGAGGGGAAGAAACCGATAGCATGTAATGCCAACATTAGTGATAGTGATCCGAAAGAGGGACCCACTTCCCCCATTGAGAGAAACTTCACCACGTTCATGGCTAGTCATAAGAGCTTCAACGAGAAATCTTCCCATAAAGATATTTTTTGGAACGACACTTTTGAGGCCATTGTACTTAGACCCCAAGTGAGTGATCGTCGAGAGAGTGGAGATGAGAGTGTGATTGAAGAAGAGGAGAAAGTGAGTGAAATATAAGTTTCCTTCCGCGAGTTATACGTAGGAATATTGAAACTAAAGGAGGCTAACCTGAAGTTGGAAGATAAGTTGAAAGAGTGTGCCATAGACAATAATGATAGCATTTTGATTGAGGATCTTAAAGCACCTGAGAGGACTCTTCGAGAGAAGGTAGACTACGTTGAGGGTGAGAGAAATAGTTTTTGATATTTGATGGAGGGTACAAAGAAAGGGATTCTAGAGTTTTAGGAGTCTAGGTGTTTACTCGAGTAGAGAATAATTGATCTATGGAGAGATTAATAGATTCGAGTCGTGTGAAACTTGATTTGGAGTCTAGGTTGGAAAAGTTGGATGAAATTTTAGCCACCATCCAAATCAAAGATAACAAGTGTGGAATTGTCTTCGATGATAAAAATACTTCCGCTACCCAAGACAAGACCATGTGTTTGAGAGAGTCGACTAGGAAAGTTGTCAAAGGTCAACCCTTGGGTAACACCCCTTGTCGTGTTTGCACTTGAACACATTATGGTTGGAAAGGTCACCTTAAGAGGTTTTGCTATGATCTTAAAAATGGTCCTATAAAGTCAAAGAATAGAGTCGCCATGGTTCTCAAATCCCTTAGGCGTCATGTTATACCAACTTGGGTTAGGTAATATAATATGGAGGCTTTACATATTGGACTTGATGATTCTCGTTTTCTTTCACATGATACTTCCCATGCTATATCTAATGGTTGACTGTGTTCGTATGTTTACATACACTAGTTGTGCTTCCTGATATATGTTTTCTAGTTCTATGTTTTTTTTATCTTTTGTATTTTTCATTTTCATTTATTGAGTTACATTAAAAAATACTAAAACATTTTATTTATCCTTTGAGTTGGAGTTTATTTTCAAAAATTAGTATTTTTTCGTTTGAAAATTTTAAAAAAACTCAAAAAGATTTTTTATTTTTGTGTGCCATATTAGTGTGTTTGAATCCAATTCATTCCACGCTTTTCATGTGAATAGGACATTTGGTTATTATTTCTAATGCTCAGATTGTTTTTAATCATGCTTGCATGGAGTTGTTTCAAACTTAATTTTCTTAATGGATTCGACTTTGTATATGCCTCCGCACACAAATGCACGAGCACTTTGAATTTTTAATGCTTATGTATATATGAGCTTTGTGAGATGTTCTCCCATCATTCTTATCATCTACATATTTTGTGACTATGGGAGATTTGTGCATGTAAGAACCATTTCCCGTAAGAATTTGATAAGTATTGAAAATATTTGAGCGTGCACAAGAAAGGGCTTGGAAAGGAGAAAATATCTTTTGCGAAAAAACCAATGTTGGCAAGAGCCTAATGAAAAGATTAAAGGTAATCAAAATAGAAAAATCGCCACAGGCTATCATATTTAGTTTGTTTGATTTACAAAAGAAATAAGCTTCAAAATATTCGAGAGAAAAGAAAAATATGATATGTGTTTATCTTTTGTGGGTGTTTAGTTGAAGATCTATGGGTTTGCATAATGAATCCTAGTTATGTTTTTTTTTTCATGATGCTATTGATTTGTAGAATCATCAATATTCTAGGCTTGTGTGCATTGTGCTTGTTTGTTCATAAGAGTTCACTTTGTCTTGTCACTCGAGGGTAAATCTTAGTTTGATAAAGTTTTTTAATCAAATAGAACTTCTTGAACATGTTTAAGTATTTGGATAAAAATTTATTTATGTGTATTTCATACCCATTCATTTCATCCCACATGTTTAGACACGTCAATACTATGCTAGTGTGTAAAACATTTTTGCTTTGTGTCGAGTTTTTATGTTTGTTTATATATATATATATATATATATATATATATATATATATATATATGTTTGCATATTGTATAAATGGTATAATCTATTTTGAGTCTTTGCGGTTGCATTTAATCCATCTTTACCATATGCTCTTTCTTAGGATTTTATTTGGCATGTTATATGATCATGTTGGTATTTATCATTTGATGCATTAAAATATCATATCTCAAATTGTGATTTTAAAAATTGGTATCATACTTCATTGATTATTCATGATGGTATCTTTTTGCATTGATATTGATATTGATATTATTTGATCATTGTGAGATTATTTGTTCTTGAATTACCATGTTATGTGTTTGCTTCACTTTACACCATTTCATGATTTTACCCTTTCTTCCCTAATTATTATTGGTATCACATGTTCACATATGTAGGGGAAGATTTGGTTTTTAGGGGAGTAATTATTTTATGCTTTCTTGCTTTGTCTATTCATGAACAAAAAGGGGGAGAAATGGTATACATTCTTTCATGATTAGGATATCTTTATCTTGGGGGAGACATCTTACCTGTGTTGAGATTGTTTTATACAATGTTAGAATTTATTCTTATGCGGATTTCATACTTTTTATATCATCATTGCATTTCAAGGTATATTTGTATGTCCAAGTTTACATGTTTATAATATGCGACAAAGTTTTCAAGCAAATAAAGCTACTCAAGTTTTGTATCTGCCGAGCGTCTGTACTCTTTTCACTTTTGGGGTTGAGGATTGAGTCTTTTTATAGATCTTCAGAGCCCATAGTGTTTTTATTTTGATTTTGTCTCGGAATAGCCAATGGGGAGATTTATAAGGACAAATTTTCAATCAAGTCAATTTATTTGTGATTGGCTTAATTCTGGGCAAAACATTTGAGTCATAGGTTAGGCTTTGTGTTGTCAATCTCGTAAGCATATGATGTGTTTGATGAACACATAGCAATCAAGCTTCAAAGTTAGATGTATCGTGTCGTATTTATCGTGCCAAGTTTGTCTTCAAATTTAATGAGGATCTCGCAGATAAGGATGCATTATGAAAAATGGTCATTTGATAAATTTTTAAGGGTGTTTATTTTTGAAAAAAATAATTGAGAACTGTTTTTAAATGTTTTTTTGGAAAATATATTTTTTATTTTAATCTCGTTAGAACGAGATATGTACCCCATTAGAATGAAATTGAATTTTGATTTGAACGAAACTGGTCTCGTTAGACTGATATTAGAATATCGTTGGAACAACAATCTAATGTACATCTAATGAGACCTCCCTGTTTAACGGTGACACTCTCGTTAGAAGCTCATTAGATGCACGATCGAACGAGAAAGCTTCTTCATTCGAACGGACTAGATTTTCGTTAGAATGAAAACCTAATCTCATTTGAACGACCTTAGTTTTCATTCAAATGAGTTCATCATCTTGAAATTCATGTTTTAATATTTTAGGCATGTTGGACTCAGATTTTTTCATGGACTTCTGGCGAAAAACATTTTCCTATCTTTTTACCATAGTTCCAAAACCCTAGTTTCACCCATTAGATTTAAAGATCCAAGATTCATATTTTTTATCCTTTGAGATATCAAGTTTGGGCACTAAAGTTTGTTTCTCTTCATATTGAGAGAACATGTTTCGTGCGGTGGAATATGTACGTGATATTTGTTATTTTGAAATTAGTCGAGCCTCATCGGTGGATACCGAGGCGTTCATGGACTCATGCTTTATGGTATCTTGAGTGGGTGGACTCTTTCGTTTAACTGTAGAGGAGTGGTGAAATATTTAAGAGCATCAAGGCTTATAGGGATCGATTCATTGAGTATGTTTGTTGTCAACTTTTCTAATCACAAATCATAGTGATTTTTTGGATGAGCCATCCAAGGTTTTTCCCTTTGTGGTTTTCCTCATACATCAGCGTATTGTGCTTAGTTTATTTATTTTATCTACTTATCACCTAGATGTATATTTTAGGCTAGAAAGATAAAATTGAATAAATTAGTTTTTCTCTACAAAGGTTTAAAATTGGTGCAAGGTTGTTACATGGTTAATATGTTAAAGTTTTAATCTTTGAAATTGAAAAGTCCAAAAATAGACTATTTTCGTCCATACCATGCTTGCCTTGTAGGACAACATTCTCAAATTGGTATCATAATAGGTTACACGTAGTTATTGTGCTTAGATTTCGTATTTTTAGTCATGGATTTTGGTGGTTTTGATGGTATTAGAACCTCTATATTTGATAGGTCGAACTATGCATACAGAAAAATGCATATGAAGTCAACACTTAAGGCTATAGATGAGCTATTTTGGTTTGCAGTTCTTAAAGGTTGGTCTCCACCTGTCATCAGAGAAGGTGAAGAGATTCATTTAAAAACCATAGATTCTTATAATGAGGCTGAGCATAGGTTAGCAAATTTTAATTCTCGAGGTTTAAGTTCTCTATTTTGGTTTTTCACCCTAGAATAATTCCATTATATTATGATTTGGGAAATGGAAAAAAAGGCTTGGGATGTACTCCAACTCACCCATGAAGGAAGTTGTGCTGTTAAGACTTCCAAAATCCAAAACCTCACCACTGATTTTGAAACCATTAAGATGTTGGAGAGTGTGACCTTTGATGAGTTTTATGCTAGACAATTCGACATAGTTAGCTCATCTTTAAACGTGGGAGAGAAGATACCTGACAATCGAGTAAGCAAGAAAATATTAAGTTCTTTGCCTGAAAGATTTAATTCAAAAGTGATAGTTTTGAATTCTTTGGGCACTCTAGATTATACAAAACTTGAAGAGATTGTAGGTGACTTACTAACTTATGAGCTTGACATGTTTATCTCTAAGAATATGAAGAAGAAAGAATATGGCATTACTTTGAAAGCCCAAAAGGATGAAACACCTATTTCGGGTGATGAATATGACTTTAAACCCGAGGATTTGTCCATGATAGAAAAGAAATTTAAGAAATCTATAAACTTCCAAAAGCAATCGAAAGATGCAAAAAGGTTTGAGAAAAATATGCGTAATAAGGGAAGTCACTTCCCTAAGAATAAAAATGAGAATTTTAAGAGTGTAAGATGTGGGTTCTTCAAATACAGTTAGTATTAAGTGAGGCGTAACCCCATATCAAGACCGGGATTAACACCGTTAAGTATTCAATGTTGGCAGTGGCCACAGCTGAATTTGAGATAAGATAATTCAATGTTCATACTTATATTAAATAGCATATTGTCACAAGAGATGCATGACAAGCACAATAAATAGATGGGACCAGTAAGAAGCGTGGTTGGAGGGAGAAAGAACAAGCACTCTAGGTATAATGAAGGCAAGGTAGGAACTTCAAGCTCAGTTAATGCTCAATGATAAGTGCATTGAATGGGTGTGGGAAGTTAATGTTCTCTTGATGGTTTTCAATTGTGTAGGAATTTGGGCAGCAATTTTAGGCTCCCAAAAAAATTTCTCTCTTAACTTATTCATCTGGTGTATATATATGGGGGTAAGGCTGATCGAGTAAGCTTGTATGTGATCGGTCTGATTGGGAGCATTAAATGCACAAGATATTTCATTAAATGCATGTGATCTCATGGTTTTGGCAAGTATTGTGGGCATTAATGAGGGACATGACGTGTCAGCTTGAGGCTTACTTGAAGATGGCTATATGGTTAGGTTTGGTGATCTAGTCCTGCCATCCTAAGGATAAACCAACTTAAGTGCTACATTTTTGAGTCCCTAAATTCCAGACGTTATGACGTCAGAAAGTGGTTGAAATAGTGACTCTATCATTTATCTGGTCGCATCAGTCAGGAGGGCTGGTATCTGTTACGAGGTTGCTCGACTGATGGGTGGCTTGAGTGGCTTGGTATATATTTATTGGTTAAGAATTATTTTGGGATTAAGGTGGAAGACAGAGGTTCCTCGAGGAGGTTCCTTTAAGGAGGTAAGTGTTAAGGCGGCTCGGCTATTGTGGCTCGAGTGACCATTTGTTCTGAATGAAGTTTTTACCCAAGTGTGCAAAGAGGTTTAGTAACTATATTCCCAACGTTGACTTGTTCTCAATCCTCCAAATCATGTCCCTGCGTGGTTCCCTAGATGAGGTTGCTCGATAGATCATGTTAGCTCTCCCATGCCCTGCCAGGCACAGTCTCTCGTGGGTATCAAACAACCTCACTCAGCATACATTTATAAGATAAAGTAAATGACACAGCATTATATTACTTATTACAAGCTATTGTCATCCAGATGACTTTGATCAATGAATTGGATCCTTCGAACTAGGTCAATTGGAGAGTCTTCGAGGTGTTTCCTTCGAGCCGCTTCTGTGAAGGATCTTCGAGGTGGGTCCTTCGAGTTTAACAACCCGTGATTTTTAAACCGATTTTAATTAAATTATCTCAGATTAAAAAAAAAAAGAATTTGGGATCTATTTAACTTTGGTATGTAAAGATGTTGGTTTATATATATATATATAATGAGCTTCCAAGTAGAATTTAAATCAGGATTAAAAATTGGAATTATAACTATTCGTAAAAAAATCGGGGGAGGATTCGAGGTAAGGAGGATAAAAATAATATTTTTTAAAATTTGGTCGTCCGATCGAGTTGAATTTTTCACAGCAGCTCCGTCTCCCCGTTCACTACAACATTCTATAATTTCAAGCCATTCTGACAGTCGGATAATCCATAATAAATTTTTCGTGTGTTTGTATTTTATTAGGACTCAAATTCTTGTTGGAATATAAAGAAAGTGACGGGTTTAATACTTTTAAAAACACTTTGTTATACACCCTACGAGCAATAATCTCCTCTTTTACATCTTCTTTCTCCCTCAAAACCTTAACTCCATTGGAGAGCTATTTTCAATCCAAGTTTTGAAGATTTAAACCGGATTTTATCAAGATTGTTCAAGAACGACTCTTTATTAATTTTTTGAGAGGAATACAACCGTCAACTCATATTTTCTTCATCTAAATCGCAGGCATGAATACTCTATTCCTTTCCTTTAGTATTATGCGTTTTAAGTGTCGCCTAAACCCTTAATCATGTTTTTTCTTAAAAGAGATTAGTGACTTAATTAGGAATAATGATAACAATTTTTGGGACTATTTTTATAAAAATCTTTCAATATGAATAATATTCATAACTCTTGGGTATGTAGGATTTATGAGTGGATTTTAAATTTTATTGGTGTAGGCATGTAGAAAAACCTTAGTTTTGATTTAAATGATTTTTTTTTTTTTTTTTGGGGGGGGGGGGGGGGGGGGAGGGGGTATAACTCATGTAATTTGAGTTGAGATGATGAAACTAGAATTATGATCTATTAATGATGAAATCTTTGTGTATTTAATTTGAAATAATTAAATCGGATTAATTGGGTATTTATGACGATGTGAAAATAAAATTAAGATTTAATTAAATTGGACTATCATGCGTAGTTTGGTACATTGATTAATTATGTTGGTTTGTGTGACTTGTTGGTATTATTAAATTTCCATTGTGATGACGGGTTATTGGGTATTTTTTCTCTCCATATACTTTAGGATGTCTTCTAGGTATGGGACTAGTGGGTAGGACTTTTGATGATTTACGCCTTCTAGGGATGGGACTAGTGAGGGTAGATTATCGCGATTTTATCATATCCAGGGTGGGATGATTTTCAGTATTTTATCGTCGTTACACTAGTCTAGGTACGTGACTAGGTGATGATTTATGTTAGAAATTCATCCTATACATATAGTAGGACATATTTATAACTTGGGGACCCTTAGGTATGGGACTAAGGGGTATTTAGAGGATCTCACATTGATAATAAGGGTGGGGGAAATTTATAAATTGTGAAATTGAAAAAATTGATAATTTAATATCTAAAATAATAAAATGGATATTAAAATATATTAGCGTCGTTAATAACGTGCATGACCGACAGTTTAAACGGGTTGCTTAGCTATTGCGACGTGTGGGTGTGTGACGTCTAAATAACGTACAGGCATGATAGTTTAAACGGGTTGGCTGGCTATAAAGACGTGTCGTGTGTGGAACCTCGTGCATAACATGCAGGGATGATAGTTTAAACGGGCTGGCTGGCTATGGCTAGGGGAATTGCAGGTGGTGTATAATTTATTGCGAAAGTACCATAATGGATAATAAAATTGAGATAAATGATAACTTTGGGTTAATTGAATTCAATTAATACTTTAGGGTGGTGGAATAATTAAAATATATTGGTGTGATTTTTATAAGAATCTCTGGGGGTAGTTAGTAATTTATCTTTCCCGCGTTTAAATTACTTGTCTAATTAAAATACTCTATTGTGATATTTATTGCGTATAATGCTATTGTCTGGGTTCACTGATCCTATTTTAGGGGAGTAGTGTGTATTCATGCTCAAGGCTCTGACCTCATGCGTTGACTAACTTCAGGTATTAGTACTGGAGTAGCTGCATAGGATTTTCGGAGTTATCATTTGGAGGTGCAGCTGGAGTCTACTTCATTTTTATTGCTTTATTTAGCTTGGACTTTCTTTTATGTCGTATTTCATTATGAGACATCATTTGAGTTTTTTTATTGGGCCATTAGATTCCAAAGTTGTTAGAGGATTTCAGTTCGATTTTTTTTCACAGTTGGTTATATTTAGTTTTTAATTAAATCATGATTGGAGATTGGATTTATTCGAAGTTTTAGCATGTGATGGATCTTTTATCGTTTAATTGTTATTATCATTTGGTATTGATTCAATTATTGATCTTGTGGATGGATTTTTGATGTCTCATATCTGTATCATGATAAGAATGGTATTTTATTTACTCACACCCGACTTAGTTTTATTGGAGGCCGATGGTAAAATTAAGCGGGGTGTTACACGAGCCACTTCTGTGAAGGATCTTAGAGGTGGGTCCATAGGGAAACCTTCCTTCTCTTTCTTCGTGAACCAATCAATCTACTTGACTATGTTAACCACCCTTTGGAAGGGACCCCCACTAAATTTTCTCCTTCGCAGAGATATTTATTTATTGCATGAAGAAATATCTGTACGAAATCCTTTATTGATCTTCAGTCTTTTCCTTAGGGAAAATGAAGAGGTTTATTCAAATTTCCCCCAAATCTCTTCGTTCCCCAAGGTATATAAGACTCCAAGCATGTCGCATTAAATGGAATTGTTATTTGTTCTTCTGTATTGTGACGCGTGGAAACCCTAGGGTGCCTTCGTGTAACCAATGTTGCTAATCCACACGTCATCCCCTGAAGTGTCATTATTGCAACCTTTGATTTTCTGCAGCCGCGTATGCTTGACAGCCACACAAGCCAAACCTTTCATTATTATGTTTTCCAAAGCGTCACTTTTTACCGTCCTTTGGGGTCTGTGTTGCCCCTATAAAAGGGGGTATCCTCATTTCAAACAATCACCTTTGGGTTTCTATTTTCTTATACTGAGCTTTTGTGAAAGTTTTTTATCTTCGTCTCTTTCACTCCTTTAACTTGACCTTTCATCCCCATCTCTCTAGACTTCCATGGCACCTGTTATGAAACGAACCCACTCCTCTAGTAGCGCTTCTACTGAGACTCAAGCACGCCAACACCAGTGGGCGCACTACCACCGTTCTTCATACTTTAGCGAGGAAGACTGCTTCTGGCAGATGGCGGAGAGATTCCTCGGTGAACTGGTGCTAATTGAGGACCTAACCTGCTAATAGAGGAGGGTGAGGACTTTGAAGACTTTGCTTATATCCCCACCACTACTGTTACTCATTTTCGCATTGAACACGACGATTTACCCTATTCGAAGGTATAGTTTGAATCTTCCTCTGGCGCTTGTGGGGGGTTGGGCCCTTGGACTGAGTATATTCATTCTAAGTATTCCGTTCATCTAGCTCTTGTTGGTCTATCTTTGTCTCTCTGAATGGGTGATCTTACCCTTGCTAAAAATAACACCTCCCTCCAATTGCTAATTTCATGTTGGAACCATAGGTCACACACTTTTGTGGCCGAATGGGGTGAGTTCACCATCACCCTGAAAGATGTTTGTGAGCTTCTAGGGTTGGGAGCTATCGGTTTTGATACTTTCTTCGAAGACACCATCTCCAACAAGGAGAAAACTTTGAGAGCTGAGCTAGAGGCAGTGGTAAAGGATTTCATGGTCACTTACAACAAGTGCACCTATTATGAAGTGATTCGATACTTTTATTTCATTGAAGAGAAAGTTGTTATTAGGGCCCGCGAGGCGCCCTGGAGAACCCCCGAGGGAAGCAGGTGTTTGAACAACCCGTGATGGAAAAGGGATTTGATTCCAAAATTGAGTTGGTAGGCTATATTTAGGTGATGTTATCAAAAGTCTACCTCCTGGGCAAGCCCCTTGACTTCCCCCGAAAGGACTTAATCAACATGGTTATTCGAATGGCGAGCGATGTGAAGATCCCCCTTGCTACTATCATTCTTGCCTCCTTATACACCTGGATGGATCGTGTGGCGGCGGATTCTGCACGGAGCATCGACAGGTTTGATGTCTCTAATTATTCCAACAATGTTCTTTTAGCAGCTTTCCTTTATGCCCATTTTCCCAATTATGCTCCTGCGGGTAACTACCCTGGTTCTTAACCCATAAGGATCCCCCGTATTTTTTGTTGGAAAAATAAAACCGTTAAGAAGACCCTTGTTTCCTTGATCGATTGATTAGGCATAAATTCTTCTAATTTATACCCTTAATCTAGAGGCTTTTATTGCTCCGCAAAGTGTAATTCGAGTGGATTTATATTATATCACTGCTATTGACATTTTCTAATTAGTACGCCGAGTTTCGTGTATCTCCTGTCTATTCCGCAAGTATTCAGTGCACAAGGAAGGAAAGAATCAGAAGGAAAGTCGAAGACCTCGCGCTTATAAATGATTAGGAAGAATCGAAAATCTAATCCGAACCCCGGATCAAAAGCTACAAGTCTTCAAAAAGTGCACAAGGAGGGAAAGATTTTGTCATAGAGGGAGCCGAACCGAAGGGCTTAATAAACAAATCGTACCTCCCCTGGGTGAACTTCCTGTGAAGCACTCAGAGATGGAACTGAATCGGAGAGGAAGAAAAATGAACCAATCCTATACTTAATGAACTTCATGTAAAGCACGAAAAGATGGAACCGAACCAAAGAGGAGGAAAAATGAACCGAAACAGATCAAGGAAAAACTTCTGTCAAAGATGGAACCGAACTGAACCCTCTTAACAAGATCGGTTTGGATATCGGAGATTCGAACTTATCCACTTATAAAATTAGAGTCTTGCATGGTAGACACTCATAGAAATAGTAGAGTATATATTTTAAACACCTACCAGACATTGGGAAGGCTTCTAATTCATTAGAGAAGCATTGTAATTAGTTTAGAGAAGACAACAACGAGAAACCTTAGTTTTGATTCCAGTTTTGCAATTCAAGTAATATCATTATAATTATTGCTTTAATTATTGTTGTATTTATTTCTTTAGTGAGTATTTTCATTCTTCTTCTTCTTCTTCATTCGTTAGTAAAAATGTTTTCTTTCATTAAAAATGTATTTTCTTCTAGTTTTAATATGTCCTACTAAGTTTTCAAGGGTTGGGGTGCATGAACCCCAACCGATGTAATTCATGATAGCGAAAATAAAAGTTGGAATTAAAATATTAGATGAATTGTATCGTAGTTAATAAGACACTGATTTAATTCTTCCTTTGCTTACATACTGTGCAGGTTACGATCCCTTATATGTGTAATACTTAGGAGAAATAAAGACCAAATTTTGATCCAACCTTTGCTTACATACTGTGCGGGCTAAGATCCCTCATATATGTAATACTTAGGAGTACTAGAAAAACCGGATACATTTAAAGCTTTAATTCTGAATCGAGTATCCAACTAAGTGAATTACTAGGGTGTGGGGGATTGTAACCTGACCTATCTTTCTCATCTTATAGTTAAAGTCTAGTTAAATCATCAACATTGCTTTAGTTCATTTAGAGTAATTGCATTTCATTTATTCCTAAGTTCATTAATTAAACATTTTCAAATTTTCATCTAGCTGTAGCTATTTCACAATTCAAACCACCTTTTCATTCTTTTTAGAGTCAAAGATAGGTTACTTTCATCTCTCCAACGTCGTTATGACCTCATTCGTCCTATTTCACTGAGGATCGATACTCGACTTATCGGATTATTACTTGAGCGACAGGCTTGCACTTGAGCCTAAATAGCACGCACATTATACACATTTGTGGTTGCGTCATCGATCGAGCGAAAAGGTTTTTACCTCACCCCTATGTTAAGGTGGATTAATTTTTTACAAATAACTTTTTTTGCTAAGGAGGAGCGCCCCGTTGCTCTTATTGATGAAGCTCTTAGTATGAATTTCCCTGAAAATAGTGTCCCCCTTTTGTTAATCCCTTCTTACTTGCCCTCGTAAACAGACTGGTCTTCTTTCTATTCTGTTTACAGCCCCCACCGTGTAGCCATTCAATTTGGCTATGAACAAGGAGCCCCTCTATTGAGTCATTTCACCCGTAAAAAACCCATAAATGTTTCGTTTACCTGTTCTAACTATCTGACTTTAGCCGTCATGAGTCTGTGTGCCAAATATTCACCCAATCTCGTGGTCCTGAGCAAAGAGGCTCGAGGTAAGAGATCGACTATGTACCTGAACGTGTTATGTCAAAACCATCTGGTCCGTTTTCAAACCAACATTTTGAAGGAACCCCGGTAGCCTGAAGTTGAGAGATTCCTGCCCACAAATTTAGGTTTAATAAATTGCACCACCTCTTCATTTGTTTTCCCTCTTAGTACTGCCAACACCAGTGTTCCCTTCGAGCTTCCCCCAGTAGCGCTTGTGGACCAGGAAGTTGTGAAAAAGAAGAAAGCTTACCTTCCAACCAAGGTTGCTACCATTTCCCCTTTTTCCTAGAGACCAGTTGAGAGAACTGAATCTCCACAAGTTGCCTCATTTGGGGCAGCAGTTAGGGCCACTCGAAAGGTTCCTATGAAAAAAATAAAAACTATCCAACAGCATTTAGTTGACCACACCCCTAATCCTAAAGTCGCCGAAGAGGTGAGCTCAATGTTTGATCAGCTTCTCCAAACCTCGGAGAATTTTAGCAAAGAAGACATGGCGTTTATGTCGGCCCAGATGGCTTCTCGAGGTTTTTCATATGCTCCTCTCACTGTTGGTAGTGGTAAGAAAAGAAAGGCGATCAGTCCTCTTAAGCTCATGATAGATGAATCGTCTAAATCCAACGAGGAAGAACTGTCCAAGGAATATGCTGCTGTTGATGTTGGTGGTGATAATGATGAAGATGATGAGGATAAGAAGAAGAACAAGAAGAAGAAGAAGAAGAAGAAGGAGAGGAAGAGGAAACTTTGTTGGTTCGGAGACATAGGTGGAGGAGAATGGTTTCTCCTTCTAAACTATCCTCGCCTCCCCAATATTATGAGGTTATGGAAGATGTGTTGGAGGAAGAATTAAATCCCCTCAATCCCTCTTGCTATGAATGTTTTCTTCTTATTTTCTTTTTGTGCTAATAAGTCCATTCTACTCTTAACCTTCCTTTGTCACTTTTTCAGGTTGATGTGCGAGGTGATACGCACAATGATATTGGAGAGAATCATCCTTTCGAGAGAGCTTCCCCTACTACTTTATAGGTAATCTCCCATTTACCTTTAGGAGCAGTTATATTTGATTCTTTGTCTGAGTCTAGTAGCGTTTATTCCCTCGATCCCTCTTTTTTGCGTGAGCAAGCTGGCCTTGAGAGGGATGTTCCTGATGTGAGAGTTGTTGAGGATATACCCAAGCCCTTTGTGTCTGTTTCTTTATTGCATGTAGTAAGTTTATTCTTCTTACTTGTTTAAGACGTTGTTTCTCCTTAGACTTGTTATTCTAACTTGTCTTTTTCTTCTTATTTTTTTCATCCTTCCCAGGCTCCTGTACCTGTTCAAACTACTCCATCATTTCCCCTTCTTGGAATGACCAAGTACTTGTATTTGTGTTTAGGCCTTCCATCCAAAACCAGGAAGGTACCAATCTTACTGGAGTTGATCGGGGGGAGGGTGGACAAGAACAGGTTGCTACAATAGGGACGTATGTTATTTCCCCCCAAAGTCAACATCCTTTGGTGGCTCCTGGTCCAATTGAGGAGGAGGACCTTGTACAAATGGCCACTCACAAATTTTTCGACGAGAAGCTTCTAGAGGTACTTTTCTCTTCCATCTATCTCCTGCGTATAAACTTGTTAATTTTGCCAAGTAATATTGGGCTTTAGAAATCTCCCATAACCGAGGTTCGGGCGGGCCAAATCTTATTGACATAATCTTCCATAACCGAGGGTCAGGCGGGTCAAGTCTTATTGGCATTATTTCCCATAACTGAGGGTTAGGGGGGCCAAGTCTTATTGGTATGATCTCCCATAACTGAGGGTTGGGCGGGCCAAGTCTTATTGGAATAATCTCCCTTACTTATAAGATACTTTGTGTATGCTTTCCTCATTTTGTTTCTTACTTACACTATTTTTTGTATTTCAGGTGCAGGTCGACCAACCTATGGCCAGTAGACTAGAAATTGAACCTATTGCTTAGGAAATGGTGCAAGCGAGGACCTTAGCTAAGGTTCCTTCTTTGGGCGGGGCCCTTACTGCGCGAGCCCAAGAGGTGGCCCCTAGGGTTGGTGATGTGCCCAAAATGGTTGCTCCTCAAGTTCAGGCAAGTGATAGCGCTTCGCATACTCAGCGACCTTCTTAACGTGATAGTGTTTTTAGCGTACATCCTCCTGAGGAATCCCCCGAGGTGGTTATGAGGCATACTTTGGCTAACTTCCCATATATTTTGACTGAGGGTCCTTGTTTACTAATCGAGCAGTTGTTGGTCTATTTCCCTTCAATATTTACCACCAGCTACCTTCAACCTATTCCTGAAATGATGTCATGTCGCTTTCTCGGGCTCACCATGGCCTTGAAGGAAATCCTCAATACTCCCCTCGAATCTCTTAGCCCTGATACAATCAAGAATTTACTGGGAAGAGTTAATGTGCTCACAAATGATGGATTTTTAATGTCTTGGTTAGTGGAGATGCTTCGTGGTTTTAAGAAGGATGACCTTCCCTCTTTCTATCATCGGCTCTAAAGTTCAAATCGCTAGTAGGTGGCCATTTCAGAAGAGCTTGTAAGCCTGAAGACCAAGTTGGTGACATCTGAATAAGAGGTGCAGGAGGCCCGTGAGGCTCTTGCTTGTGCGGAGGTCGAGATAATCAAGAAAGAGCAAGAGTTGGAGTCCATTCATTAGATGATGGAGCTGCGCCAGAAGTATTTGGTTGATCTCATTTCAGACCAAAGCAACCTTGTGCAGATTCTTCCCTAACATCATCATAGGCTGCTTGGATAGGCAAACCTTCGTTTTATCATGAACAGCCCCTAGCTCCTTTGTTCGATGTTTCTATTATTGATGCTTCTCATTTGCGGGATTTTGGATCTCCTTGATTGCGTGTAACCACGTCTATATCTTTTATTGAATAAAGAAACATTGTTAACTTTGGTGTATTCTTCCATTTCCTTTGTTTTCTTTTGACACTAGCTAAACTTATTACATCAACACAAACCATACCATTCATGATAAGGAAAACAATAGTCGTTGTGTCTATATATATAGTGGCCTAACATTTTCCACATGAACATTTCTTCGAGCTAAATTAAACAGACAAACCCAATTGTTTTAAAACATACGTCCCTCTTTTCTCTTAATAAAAAAAATGACAAAGATCCGCATAATGAACAAAAGTGTCAGCCATTTGTTGTTTAATTTGAAATTAACATTGTCTTCCATCTTAGATATCTCATAGTAACCTGAATCGTGGGATTCTCGAATGATGTAAAGCCCTTCCCAATTGGCCTCGAACTTGGGTCATGACAAACCCCTAATATTCCTTGTGCATGATTTCAGAACCAAGTCCCCCTATTTAAACTTCCTTTCCATACAAGCTGGTCATAAGATCAAAATAACTGCTTTCTATATATCTTGAAGTGCCTCGCGGCACTATCCCTCTGCTCTTCTAGGGCTTCGAGTTGTACATGACGACTGTGGAGGAGCATGGTACTTCACAAGTTGTAGCGAGAGGAAGGTACCTCGAGTTCGATCGGTAACAAAGCTTCCGCCCCCAAATACTAAAGAAAATGGTGTGTATCCCATTGGTTTCCTTTTTTGTCGTTCGATAAGCTTATAGGACTTCGAGGATCTTGTTATCCTATATGCCTAAAAAGTCCTCTAATATTTTTGCCAAAATATTTACTAAAGTTTTGTTAGTGGCCTCTACCTGCCCATTGTACTTCGGGTATGCTACTGTTGACTTGTGATCGATGACGGAGTATTTTTATGTTAGCAAGAGCACCTCACTGTTCATGAAGGGGTACCATTATCTGATAAAATCACATTCAGGATGCCAAAATAGCAGATAATGTACTCCTTCATTAATCGAGCTACTACCCTTGTTGTGGCTTTCTTAAGAGGTATGGATTTTGCCCACTTCGTGAAACATTTTGTGGCTACTAAAATCCATATCTTTCCTTCCAATGAAGGGTTTATGTCCCCTACTAAATCAAACGCCCAAGTAGGAAGCGGATACAGTGTAGAGATGGAGTGAAGGTCCACTGAAGGAGCATGAATCATATTCCCGTGTAGCTGATAAGCCTTGCACTTTTGAACAAACTCTACCGAATCTTTCTCCATCGAAGGCCAGTAGTAACCTAAGGTCATTAGTTAATCATAAAGTTTGGCTCCTCCGATATGCCCCAGTTCGTGATCTTTCTTTAATACTTATCCAGCCTCTTCTCCTCTTATGCACCTTAAGGTCCTGTCATGATAGCTTCATCAGTACAACCGCCCCTCTTATACGAAGTACCTCGGTGCTCTCCTTTTTTATCTCGGTAGCATCCTCTTTATCTGTCGGTATCACTGCGTCTATCAAGAAATCCATATAGGGTTGACTCCAATATTGCGGCTGGCTAATGAAATTGCATTCTGGTGCCTGATAGAACAAGAAACACTTTGAACATTCTCTTTGCACTGTGGTAGCTTCTTATCTCATTGAAGTCCAGAAGTAACCTGCCCGTTGTATCCTCCTATACATAGGGATCTCAGTGGTTTCACAATTATCTTTATGCACATCGATCAGTTTTTTTTGGCTTTTTCGAGATTTACGAATCAGGACAACCAACCCCCTTTATTTTTGTAATACAAGTTTCCTCTGGTAATAAAATATTGTGCCAATTCGACTACATTTAGTGACCCTTCACCCCTCTCCAGCTGCTTTCTAATCTCACGCATCCAAACATCTTTGTCCTCTGAGGGTAGCATTTTAGACACCATCGAGGGGGATATTCTCTTCGTTATTCATACCACAGCTGATTCCCCATTAAAGGCAATATTATGTGTGATGGTTTAATATATATTTGCATGTCTGTTCATCTTTCGAGGGTGCCTCTTGATCTTCACCACCTCGAACTATCCAAGAAGTCACTAGATGATTATTTGGTAAGGCGCCAGACTCATGTGGTTCAAAGCGAATTCCCCCTTTACTTATTTTACCACCAAGTTAGAATCCCCTTTGATCGTTAGGACTTGGATACCTCTTCTCAGTGCTTCGAGTAATCCCAGGACTAGTGACTCGTATTCAGCCTCATTATTCGAGCATTCAAACTTCAACTTTTGAAAGGACACAAATTTCCAATTGAGCCCATATATAGTTTTGGCTCAATTCCGGACAAAAACATTTATTCATAGGTTAGTGATTTATTGTTATATTCTCAAGCCTATGAAGTGTGTGTTGAAGACGTAGCGGCAAAGAATTTAAAGCTTCATCAAAATGCCGGTTTGTGTGCCTCGTTTCTACGTCATCAACTAAGGTTCCATGCTCCCAAGGTATGAATGTAATTATATTTATATAGGAGCTTGGAACAATTTGTATTGGGTGTTAGGTGTAATAAAAAAACTGCATTTTATTTTCAGAAAGAATCAAATAGAACTTTTAAATAAGTATATAAAAGTTTCTGGGCCAAAATCAAATTTTACAAACTTTCTGGTCGTTCGAAATGTCGTTCGAACGAGTTTTTTTCGTTCGAACCAGTTTCGTTCGATCGAGTTTTGTCATTCGAACCAGTTTCGTTCGAACGAGTTTGCCAACGACCCTAAACTGGTCAGTCGTTCGATATGTCGTTCGAACGAGTTTTTCGTTCTAACGAGGTATCTAACGAGATTCTAACGAGCCCAGGCTGGTCGCTCGTTAGAATTCTCGTTCGAACGAGAGTCAAGTTCGTTCGAACGAGACGCCAGGGCGGGAACAGTTTTGAGCAGTTTTTGGCAGTTTTTTCCCCACTTCTCCACTTGGTTTTCAACCAACTTTTTTCATACATTATTATGTGCGGGAAACACATTTTCCAAGATAACTTTTCCATCCTAATACATCTCCTAGAGAGAGTTTGAGAGATCATATTAAAAAGGACAATCTTCATGTTTGAGTGTTCTTCAACTTAAAGAAAAATCTTTAAACACTTAGTTTACACCCATTGTTGTTTATTCCAAGTTCTATATATACATATCTTTGCTTGGAGTTTTTGGCACCGATTTTCTCTACCGAATTCAAGAGACGTTTCGGGTTTGCTTCTACACCCCATCACAAAGAAGACTTTTGTTGTGATTCTACCCACACGGAGAAAGGCTCCATGCTTGGGTGACGGTGACCATATAAAGTCCCATCAGTGGATTCCGAGACCGCGGTGGTGTTCCGAGGCTATCCGCTAGGAAGAGGTTTCTACGAGAAGGAGCATCGAGGCTTGAGAGGGATCGAGTCAGTCGTTGTAAGTCTATCTGTCTTGTAATTGTAATTCCATATCTATTGGACTTGTGGCTAGGGCCGTCGGAGCTTGTTTCCCGTCTTGGGTTTTTCCTCGTACATCTCGGCGTAGTGTGACATTGTTTATTTTATCTTGCACAATAATTTAGAATCCATGCTTAGGATAATTTCAAGATAAAATATGGTTTAATTCTCACACTATATTTAATTTGGAACTAAATTAAATATTGGGTAAATTTGGTTTATTCAAGTCGTTTGCTAAAATTGGTTTCGCCTAACTTTGGATAATTGATAATTATGACTTAGGCAAATTCTAGGACTTGAATTATGTTTTAATTTGTTTTGAGAAATTAAAACTTGTTGTTATTTTTGAAAGTTGAACCATCACCTGTTTTACAACGCTTCCGCATCATTCATTGAGTTTTACATATAAAAAGGAAATTCTTTTGGTCTTTCAAATTGGTATCAGAGCCAAAAACGATAAATTATTTCGTTAAGATTCTTTAATTTTTTGGCTAAATATGGATTTTTCCCCATTTTCAAAATTTCCTATTTTCGATGGTTCAAACTACGCGTATTGGAAAGCGCGAATGAGATCGGCACTAAAATCTATCGACGAGAGAGTTTGGATATCTGTTGTTACCGGGTACTCCCCACCAACCTATTTAGTTGAAAATGAACGTGTTATCAAACCCGCCGATAGATGGACTGAAAATGAGTTTAAGCTAGCAAATTTTAATTCTCGTGGTTTAAATGCCTTATTTAGCGCTGTCGCACCGGATGAATTCCGACGTATTATGACGTGTGAAATCGCTAAAGAAGCTTGGGATATTTTACAATTAACTCATGAAGGAACTAGTGTCGTTAAAGCTTCAAAACTCCGAAACCTCACCACTCAATTTGAAACTATCAAAATGGATGAAAAAGAAACTTTTGATAAATTTTATGCAAGACTTTCTGACATTGTTAATTCATCCTTTAACTTGGGAGAGAAAATACCTGACGACCGTGTTGTAAAGAAAATTTTGAGGTCCCTACCCGATAGATTTATTCCTAAAGTGACCGTTTTAAATTCTTTACCCACTTTAGCCTCTACGAAATTAGAAGAGCTTGTAGGTGATTTACAAACCTATGAACTAGATATGTTTCCCTCTAAAACTAAAAAGAAAATTGAAAAGGGTGTTGCTTTAAAAGCCCGAAAAGAGGTCAAACAAGTAGTAGAGAGCGATAGTGATAGTGACTCGGAAGACATGGCTTTGTTTGCTCGTAAATTTAGAAAATTTCTTAAATTTAACAAAGATAAAGTTAAAAATGATTTTAAGAAATTTGATACTTCTAAACATGATAAAAGCGAGAAGATTTCTAAATCCGAGAAAATCCCTAAACCTAGTAATGAACATTTAGATAGGGACGAGTCTAATAAGTGTTTTGGTTGTGAAGGTTATGGCCATAGGGCTTATGAATGCCCCACTAAACTAAGGAAAGATGGTAAGCGACCTATTTCATATAATGCAACCCTTAGTGATAGTGATAAGGAAGAAAAGCCCGATTCCCCCACTAAGAAAAATTTTGTGGATTTTATGGCTAGTCATGTGAGTGATAATGAGAACTCATCGATTGATGACACGATAGCACATGCCACTTCCAAGGTCATTGTTCATGATTCCCTTGTTTTTAATGATAGTGAGAGTGAAGAATAAAGTGAGAGTGAAAATGAAGAAGAGGTTGATGTGAGTGAACTTCAAAATACTTTTCATGAATTATATAAAGAATCTATTAATTTGAAAAGAACTAATTTGAAGTTAGAAGCTTGTTTAAGAAAGAGTGTCAAGGTCATTGATGATAGTGCCTTAATAGAAGACCTTAGGACACATGTGAGGACTCTTCAAGAGAAGCTTGATTATGTAGAAGGCGAAAGAGATAGCCTTAGGGGTTTAATGGAATCCTTGAAAAAGGAGCTTCTTGCTTTTGAAGAGCGAGATGTTTTACTAGAATCTAACATTGCTGAATTGGAAAATAAATTAAAAGATTCTAGTAATGTCAAATTTGATTTGGAATGTCGTTCTAAAAAACTAGATAAAATGTTAGGAACGGTCCAAATTAAAAATGACACTTGTGGTTTAGGCTTCAATCCTTGTAATGAATTTACTCATAATGCCCAAACCAATGTTTTAGGAGAATCAACTAGGAATACTTTTAAAGATCACTCCTTATGTAAATCTTTTCGACATGTTCTCACTTGTACACATTGTGGTCGACAAGGTCATCTTAGGAAATTTTGTTTAGATCTTAAACGAATTCCTAGAAAACCCCATAGTAAAGTAACCACGGTAGTTAACGTTCCTACACCCCAAAATAGTCATTCCTCATTAATTTGGGTTAGGAAATCCGACTTGGTTGCCTTACAAAATAGGGTTGTTGATTCTCATTTACTTACACATGCTTCCTCCCTTGCTAAATCTAAAGGATGAATGTGTTAGTGTTTGCATACTTTAGCGTTTGTACTTCATGCTATATTCATATGCTAAATGTATGCTTGTTTAGTCATTTTCTAGTCATAACCTTATTTCATATCACATGCTAGAAATCATGACTTGTTTATCTTTTTGTATTATATTTCGTGTTTGTATTAATTGAAAAATATAAAAAGATTTTTGTTTATCATTTGTGTTTTATTTATTTCATTTAAGCTTAATGAAAAATACAAATGATTTTTGTTTAGTCTTTTGAGTATATATCTTTCTTTTTGACTAAAAATGTTAAAAACTCAAAAAGATTTTGTTTGGTGTGTATTTTTGTTTGACACACTTTATGTGGCATATACTTGTGTTTGAATCCCATCATTTACGCTCCCACGTGGCTAGAACTTTTGGTTTAGATTTTCAATCCTTATTATGTTCTTTACCATATTTTATGGAGTAGTTGGATTTTGTATTGTTTAAATGGATTCTATTTCTATATGCCTCTTTTCACACATGCACGAGCTCTTTTGAAATCTTAATGTCACATGTTATATTTGAGCTTTTTGAGGTGTTCTCCTATCAATCTAGTCATCTACATATCTATGACCTATGAGGACTAGTGCATGTCAAAATCCGTTGCATGTGAGATTTGTGCGAAAAATGAAAACATGATAAATTAATATATGCACGGGGAAGGGCTCCGAAAGGATGAATTAAATCCTTTGAGATAGTAAGCCACCGTTGATTGGATCTAAAAGAAATACGTGATCCAAAGGCCTAAAAATAGAATATTTGGCATTAAACAGAAAGCAATTGCCAAGGCCTATGTTTGTATGATATATTCATTCAAAAACAAAAGAATATATATGCTCATTGAGGGATAATTGGATGGTATATCAACGGTTTGCACAATGTCCGTTTATCCTAGTTGTCTTTAATGTCATGACTCTATTTGGTTTGTAGAATCATCATCATGCTAGGCTTGTATGCATTGTGTATGTTTGTTCATTGAGTTCAATCTTTATATTGTCACATAAGGTTATATTTAACTGTGATGAAGTTTGCAATCAAATGAGAACTCCGTGAACATTTATTAAGTGTTTGGGTCTAAATTTAATTGTTACTAGTTCACACCCCTACACTTCCGTTTCCATATGACACATTTTTGCCATACGAGTGAGCAAACTTATTGTATTTTGTGTCATGTGTGTGTTTATATCTATCTATATATGCTCGTACTTATTGGTATATTTATAGTATATATATATATATATATATATATATATATATATATGATATTTGTTTATCTTTGCCTTGCTTTAATTGCCCATATGATTTCATGTCTTAACACTTTAAGCTTCAACATGCTAGTTATTAGTTCTTTATCCTTTGCCTATTCCTGAACAAAAAGGGGGAGAATGATGATAGGGGGAGAAATGGTATCTAATCCTATTATTATCGTATCCTAGTTTGGGGGAGATTTATCTTAGGGGGAGACGTCTTTCTAAGTAGGTCATGTGTTTGATAAAGGGGAGAATTAATTTAGGGGGAGTAATTAATTACTTGCATTTAATATTTTGATATTCCCTATGCATTTGATGAGTTTGCTTAAGTGTGCAGGAATTATTCTAAAGCGGCATCTTTCTATGGCAAAGCGTTTGATCCTTGGGTTGAGTCAAGTTTGGGCGGGTTATGTTTTGAGTCTAGTTGAGCTTGACGGCCCTTTAGGATTTTTGTTTGGTTTTTGTCCCGGAATAGTCAAAGGGGGAGATTTGTAAGGACACAAATTTCCAATTGAGTCCATATATAGTTTTGGCTCAATTCCGGACAAAAACATTTATTCATAGGTTAGTGATTTATTGTTATATTCTCAAGCCTATGAAGTGTGTGTTGAAGACGTAGCGGCAAAGAATTTAAAGCTTCATCAAAATGCCGGTTTGTGTGCCTCGTTTCTACGTCATCAACTAAGGTTCCATGCTCCCAAGGTATGAATGTAATTATATTTATATAGGAGCTTGCAACAATTTGTATTGGGTGTTAGGTGTAATAAAAAAACTGCATTTTATTTTCAGAAAGAATCAAATAGAACTTTAAAATAAGTATATAAAAGTTTCTGGGCCAAAATCGAATTTTACAAACTTTCTGGTCGTTCGAAATGTCGTTCGAACGAGTTTTTTCGTTCGAACCAGATTTCGTTCGAACGAGTTTTGTCGTTCGAACCAGTTTCATTCGAACGAGTTTGCCAACGACCCTAAACTGGTCAGTCGTTCGATATGTCGTTCGAATGAGTTTTTCGTTCTAACGAGGTATCTAACGAGATTCTAACGAGCCCAGGCTGGTCGCTCGTTAGAAGTCTCGTTCGAACGAGAGTCAAGTTCGTTCGAACGAGACGCCAGGGCGGGAACAGTTTTGAGCAGTTTTTGGCAGTTTTTTCCCCACTTCTCCACTTGGTTTTCAACCAACTTTTTTCATACATTATTATGTGCGGGAAACACATTTTCCAAGATAACTTTTCCATCCTAATACATCTCCTAGAGAGAGTTTGAGAGATCATATTAAAAAGGAAAATGTTCATGTTTGAGTGTTCTTCAACTTAAAGAAAAATATTTAAACACTTAGTTTACACCCATTGTTGTTTATTCCAAGTTCTATATATACATATCTTTGCTTGGAGTTTTTGGCACCGGTTTTCTCTACCGAATTCAAGAGACGTTTTGGGTTTGCTTCTACACCCCATCACAAAGAAGACTTTTGTTGAGATTCTACCCACACGGAGAAAGGCTCCATGCTTGGGTGACGGTGATCATATAAAGTCCCATCAGTGGATTCCGAGACCGCGGTGGTGTTCCGAGGTTGTCCGCTAGGAAGAGGTTTCTACGAGAAGGAGCGTCGAGGCTTGAGAGGGATCGAGTCAGTCGTTGTAAGTCTATCTGTCTTGTAATTGTAATTCCATATCTAGTGGACTTGTGGCTAGGGCCGTCCGAGGTTGTTTCCCGTCTTGGGTTTTTCCTCGTACATCTCGGCGTAGTGTGACATTGTTTATTTTATCTTGCACAATAATTTAGAATCCATGCTTAGGATAATTTCAAGATAAAATGTGGTTTAATTCTCACACTATATTTAATTTGGGACTAAATTAAATATTGGGTAAATTTGGTTTATTCAAGTCGTTTGCTAAAATTGGTTTCGCCTAACTTTGGATAATTGATAATTATGACTTAGGCAAATGTAATACCCCGTATTTTTGGCTATATTTATTTTTGGGATTAATTAATTAAATGCGTATTAATTGGAAATTAATCCGGGTTATAAATACTAATGTGATGCGAATTGGTATTTTATTATGTGCATATATGATTATATATGTACTTGGTATTATAAAATTTGTCGTGAGATTTAGATACGGCATTTTAGAAATTTTGTTGAGACGCGTGGGACCGTCGCGTCACGGTATAATGTTTTGATAATAAAAGTGAATTTAAAATCTATAATTCGTATGGTCGCTTTGAGTGCGCCAACGCGTCCGGAAGGGTCGAGATAGTCAGAAAACACTAGCCGGGGGTATAGTTTGGGTCCCGGGGTATTTTTAGGCCATACCGGTAACTTAAAGGGTATTTTGGTAATTTTACTTTTTTAGGAATTAAAAGTGACGAAAATTAGAGATGTAAATCTGATGTGGATTAAACCCATTAAGCCCATTAACCAACCCATATTAACCTAGAAGGCTACGTAGGTTGTCATTTAGGTTTTCTAAGTTTCCCCAAATCAAACCCTAGCCACCTTAAGCCACCATTAGAGAGGAAGCTTGGAGAGAAGAAATTCTGCAGAAATTCTTCATCAAATCAACATCAAATCAGAATCAAACCAAGGCAATTGATTTAAATTACATTCCTTATGCAGTGAATGCTTTTTCCATGTTAGAAACATTGTTAATCAATCTTATATAAGAGTTAAAAGAAAACCCATGAAATTGGAAGATTGTGGTTTAAATTTTGGGATAGGTTTGCATGTAGAAACATTGTTTGAAGATTTAATTCAGAGATTTCATATCTATGTGATGTATAAACGGATTAAAATCTGGGAAATTTTGATGAGAAGAATCTAGGGTTTATGTTCTTGAAGAAAATTGGGAATTTATGTAGAAACCTTGTGATTTAAGGATGTTTAGAAGGTATCAAACCCCTTTAATGATGTTAGTATAGCACCTTGGCATGTTTGAGGATGATTAGAGAACTCAATATATTGTAGGAACGAATTTTAGAAGAGGTTTGAGGAGTAAAAATGGTGAAAAACGAATTGGGGAAAAATCTGGGCCGAAACTGGTAGCTCGTTAGAAGCAGCCCCCAGGTCATTCGAACGAACTCGTTCGAACGAGCTTCTAACAAGTTGACCAGTCGTTATTAACGAGTAGGGATTTTCGTTCGATATCTCGTTCGAACGAGATATCGTTAGAAGGGTTAGTTCGTTCGAACGAACTGGGATCTCGTTCGAACAGCCTCGTTCGAACGAGACTTCTAACGACCTGACAGTCCGAACTCGTTCGAAGTCTCGTTCGAACGAGACTTCTAACGAGTTGACATTTTGATCCTTTTTGGACTGTTTTGATTTTTAGAGTCCCGTAAACTTGTTCGAGGATATAGAAGACCTTCCTTTATTGATGTGAGGATAGATTTGGGACTTTTGGGTTATTGAGAGGAGTATTACACACTAGAGTTATATTCAATGAACCATTTGGGTCGAGACGTGAGTGTCTTCTACGATGTGAGGATGAATTATAGCGCGTACAATTACAAACCGGAATAGTACGAATGGTGATAATTATAGTTAGTACGAGAATGCGATATGTACTACGATTAAAATATGGTATTACTAAGATGTGTGTTTACTTAGTATTGGTATATGGATTGTGTGTATGACATACCTACCATACTTGCTATCACGGGAGGTTTGCGTTCGCTTAGGACCCTCTAATCCTTGTGTGCCTACGGGGGGGATATAGACTGGTACCTTGATGAACATAGGTCATAGAAAGACTTATTGTGATATTAATAAGTCCGCTGACCATGGGAGCGTAGGTATGTGCGTGACCCATGTGATGGTGACTGTGTTCGCCTCCATTATTTGTGATGTTGTTATCGGTAAACTATTCCTGAGAGATTCGGAATATGTAATCCTTATGTACGTGATGTACCGGGATGGATAGCAGAGTATGTGTGCACCATAGCTTAGATTGCGGGGTGCTTGTATCGTATATCTATGATGTGAATAATATACATTAAATTAATGGGAATCCTCATGTTAATGTTGTAAAAAAATATTACGGTATTATTGCGAGTTATATAATGAGTTAACTGATAGTTATATCAATGGTATATTTAGTAACTGAGTTCACGTTAAACCCCTATTTAATTACGAGTGTTGTTATGTTAAATGGAACTGAGTAATATGGGTAGAACCTTTGGCAGTCTAGCTAGTTATGTAGTCACTTAGCTAGTTGTATGGATAGATATAGATGGGTACTTGCGTTAGGAGTGCACAGTTAGACGAGGGGTGAGAATATAATGTGAGTGCACGTCCTAACATGTACTTTGCATTTAATGTTTTAAATGTTTTTAAAGCACTTGCAGGTTTTTAAAATATAACTCCACATTCGGGCTCTGACCCGTTTGCTTTTCAAATCTTTTTCTTTGTAAAACCATTTTAGGTGCCCAGCCACAAGGACGCCAAGCATAGGTACTCATTCAGGTGACGAGCTGTAGCTGCTTGTGGAAGCTACAGGGATTTGCATGTAGACGCCTCTATCTCTTTGGATTCCAGAGTCACTATCTATCAGTTGTAGGGCATGTTGCCCATTTCTTTAGAGACATCTTTTACATTTCAGTTTTCAGACTTTAGCATGTATTGTTTCAGTTTATTTATTTCAGTTATGGGATTATAGTGAGGGGTTTCCTCCAGACTTTATTTACACTATTGTGATGGTTATTCATTTTACTTCAGCATGGTGAATGGTGTTATCTATTTCTTCATTTTACTTCTTGCATGTTAATCAGACTTAAATTAAAATTTGGCAACTTGCTTTTTTTAAATACTAGGTGGTTAGAAATAATAAAATGTTTTCGACAGTGATGCTATTAACTGAGCCAACTTGGCATTTTGAATTAATTTTATAAAGGAGTAGCTACCCGGTATTTAATTAGTCGGGGTGTCACAGCAAATTCTAGGACTTGAATTATGTTTTAATTTGTTTTGAGAAATTAAAACTTGTTGTTATTTTTGAAAGTTGAACCATCACCTGTTTTACAACGCTTCCGCATCATTCATTGAGTTTTACATACAAAAAGGAAATTCTTTTGGTCTTTCAACTTAAAAGATAAACGAATTTCTTTGTTGTCTCTTCGTAGGATGACTCCAGCTCCTCCTTTTTTTCTCCAATGAAGAGCCGTCGAACTCCATACTCCACTCATCGAAGATGGATGATATGAAGTTATCCTGGATATTATCACTCGAGAGATCTTCAACGGGTGGCTCGAATGTCCTCGATGGGAGGATAGCCAATAAATCTGTATATGCCTAGCTTTTGATGGCTCGCGGGACCACACACTTGAGATCATACTCTGAGAGGATTAAAAACCATCACACTGCCCTGCTTATCGACACAGTTCTAATAAGGAAAAACTTTATAGGATCACACCTAGTTACAATATGAACCGTAAATGATAACTGGTAATGCCTAAGCTTTTGTGCTACAAATACAATGGTTAAATAATTCCTCTCAATGCTAGTTTATTTGGCCTCAGGCCCGTGTATGATCCTACTCAAGTAATAAACAGGTTTTTCAACACCTTCCATCTCTTGGGCCAACAAAGCCTCAATAGATCTTTCAGTTGATGTAAGGTATAAACGTAAAGGGATATATACCTTCAGGGGGATCATTGTCTAATGAGAAGTGAGGAGTGACTTCAGCTTGTCTATGGCATCTTGGTGCATTATTTCCCATGCAAACTTCACGCCCTTTTACAATATCTCCTTCAAGGGGCGTGTTACTTCCGCCAGTCCCGGGACAAATCGCCTCAATAGGAGACTTTGCTAAGAAAACATTTTAGCTATTTCGTTGATTTTGGACTCAGCATATCAATGATGGCTCGTTGCTTGTCCAAGTCCATTTGTACACCCTGTATATCTGCCATGAACCTAGAAATTTCCCACTTGTTACCCCGAACGTACATTTGAGAGGGTTCATCTTCAGCTTGTATTTCCTGCAATGAGTGAACACCCTTCTCAAATCACCCAGAAGGGACCCCTACTTCTTGGATTTAATCACCAAATCATCAACATAAAACTCTATAGTCTTATCAAAAAGGTCATGGAAGATGTCCATCATCGTTCTTTGATAAGTAGCCCATGCGTTCTTCAATCCAAAAGGCATGACTATGTACATAAATTTCCCAAAGGCGTTCGGAAGGCGATCTTCTCTGCATCGTCCAGATCCATTTTTATCTGATTATATCCCACATAGCCATCCATGAAACTGTACATCTCATGGCCTGCTATTGCATCGATCAAGCTATTAATGGAAGGCAACAGGAACTCATCCTTCGGGCATACCCGATTTAGGTCTCTGAAGTCTACGCATATTCTGATATGACTCTTATCTTTCTTTCTACAGGTACAATGCTAGAGAGCCAGATCGGATGTTGGATCGAGACTATGAAACTGGTAGTGAAAAAACTCTGAACTTCTTCCATAATCTTTAGATCTAACTTTGCCTTATACGTTCGAGTGGCTTGTTTTACCGGAATGGCTGAGGGTAAAATGTTCAACCGGTGGCAACTCAGCTATTTGTCTACTCCAGGCATCTCATTGTACTTCCATGCAAAGACGTCTTTGAACTCTAATAACAACTTGATCAGTTCCTCTCGAGGAGTTCCCACCAAGTCCTTCGAGATAAAAATAGGGTTTGTATCCTCTCCCTCTATAGCCAAGTCGACCTTTTCTAACTTTTTGATATGCAATCGAGGGCTATCCCTCATGCATTCTTGTTCTTCTTCTAGATCTTCCACAAACTCTTGTACTCTAGAGTTATCAATTACTAAGCATTGCCCCTAGTTATCCACTAGGAAGCACTCATAGATCGAGTCAGCTTCATCGCCCAGACTCTCGACTGACCGCTCACACCTTCATAGTTTATAGATAATTATACCGTTAGGTAAAACCACCCATTTGCATTGTTGGGCCACTTGCTTATGAAAAGGCCTCTTCCTATGATTCTCATCCACCTCTCACTATTTATCTGCTAAGAACACTCTGCGTTTGGACTTGGTGCTCAATAGAGTCAATGCGTGAGGTCATTCGATCACGAAGCTTCCTTGGTAGGGTAGGGGGCCTCACCGCTCCTAATTTGCGCTCTTCTTTGTAAGGTACAACCGTTTGAGAAGGTACGTGCACCCTCTCTCGAGTTAATGGGATCCTTATCCCCAATTTATACCTTGTTACCGTGGTAGCTTCTTCGGCTAGATCAGTATAAAAAGCTGCATCCACCATGCGTGCTTCCTCCTTTATAAAGGATGTCTTAGTAGCTCGAATCACTACCTCCTTACCCTTTTTATTTGCCTTAGCACACTAATGATAAGTGAAGGGTACCAACCTGTGGTTGTGCATTCATACCCTACCCACCAATAGTTGGTATGATGGTTTGCAATTCATGATGTGGAATTTAATGTGGGAAGTTGTATTTCCCATCATGATGTCCACGTTAACATAACCCATCGATTTGGAAGACTGATTATCATACCCTGATATTGACAACAAACGGGTCCCAATAGTATAAAAGGATCCAATGGGCATTATATTAATGGATCTCCCTTCTTCCAACAAGACTCGTGAGAAAACACAATCATTTACTGATGCAGTAACATACAAGGGTCTGTTATGGGGATACCTAATCAGTCTATCAACATTTGAGAATGTGACTTCTGAGAGATAACTCCTCATGAGTTGAGCCACAGGTCCCTTCCACTTTAGGTTCGACCCCATATTCTTTTTTACAATCTCCAAGATGGCTCGCGTGACCTCCAATAGGGAGTCTTCAGGAAGGCGAGCCAGATCGAAGAACCAACTGAACATTGGCAAGAGAGCAACAACTATACATTCGATCCATGGGTCTTCCTGGTCATCTTCCAGCTCATAAACTTCCTCCACATCTCTATATGTAGCCTCATCATACACTATCACTACGTTTACTTCCTCCAGAGAGCAAGATCCCAAATGCCTACTAAGTCCCTCAATAAGGCCTTGTGTTTCTTTCTCTTGGCCCTCTGCCTCTTTAATCTCGTCACCCAAATAAAACTGAGCCAACCCAAATGTGCACTCTTCTATAGACTCTTCGAAGTCATCCTCAATTGACCCTTCAGAGTCACTCCCTTCAAACCATTGTTCCATCGTCAATCGCTCAACCTCCTAATCAAAAGTGCTTGCCATATGGGCTCTATTAGGTGGTAGAAAGTCACCATTTGCATTATTCTGTGGCAACTTAATGTTTTCGTTCTTCACATGATGGTCAATCAACCTCCTTAGTTAAAAACACACTTGGGATGGATGGTTTGCCCTGTTATAGAGTGCGCAATAATGAGGTTTCTCCCTATCCTCCGGCAAGAGTTGTGCAGTGTTGACTAGGGGTGGTAATTTTTGACACGACACGATAACCCGACACGAAGTTAGCGGGTTAGGGTTGACGATTTCTTGACATGAATCCGAATATGACATGACCCGCTAACACGAATAATAAACGGGTTGGGTTAGTGTTAAACACGTTTAACTCGAAAATGACATGAATAGACCTGTTTAACTCGTATTTTATGGAGATTATATTAGATAATTTATATATCTTGATAGACATTCTGTAAAATTCATAGAGAATTGGATGATAAATTATTTATGTGTTGCAAGAAGTTGAAATTAATTAAATTTAAGTTATTGTAGGCCTATGAGTGGTATGATTGGTTAAGAGAGAAGAAAAAAATTATTTTATATTTTACTTAATGGGTTATGAGGGTCAACCCGAACACGACACGATAATAAATAGGTCGGGTTAGTGTTTGCTCATATGACATGATTAGTTAAAGGGGTCGGGTTAGGGTTGACTAATACTTAACACGAACCCGACATGACACAAACCGAACATGACACGACGCACACAAATTGCCACCCCTAGTGTTGACATTAATCGGCATACATACTTTGTCACAGACCATGAGATCATTATTCCACCGTGCAAGGTAGTTCGGGGGGATCCTCTTCGTCTTCGAACCTTTTCTTGTTGTTTCTTCCCCTTCTACCTCCTCGATCGCCACTACTGTCCTCTTTAAACCCATCATCCACATAGTTGACCCTTGACAATATTCCCCTCCCTAAGGTAACCGTTGTCTAGATTAGTAAACTCGGTAAAACAGGAGGGGTTACTACGGGTTTTACCACTAAAGCGATATTCCTTGCTTCTTTTAAAAATACTGCGAATGTACCTTCTCACATTTCGTTAATCAGATGTAATATATAGTTGGGCAACAAGCCCTCTACACACACTTGTAGAAGTTTATCTTCTCATGTCTCCTCGCTCACATCCAGAGAGTGCTCACAAAACCTCCTAATATAAACCACAACGTCCTCTCCCGACTTCTATTTCTCACGTGCGAGCGAGGTGAGTGTAAATTCATCCTCAGTGAAGAAGAAGTTTTGCATGAAAAAAATGTGCAATTCTTCCCAAGAGCTTACACTACTTAGGTCCAAGTGGGAATACCGTGTGTAGGCTTCCTCTGTCAGGGATTTTTAAAACTCCCTTAGCCTTAGCTTTTTGTCGTTTTAATGGGACCCAAGATTTTCGATAAACCTCTTCACATGCTCCTTAGGGTTAGCACCCTTCCCCTTGTACTTCTCAAAAATTGGTGGAATATACCCTACTGGGTAGGGTTCATTGTTGTATGCCTCTTGGTAGGGGGTATAAAAGTCATCGTACATCCGAGGACTATCTCCTTTAGATACAGCTATAAACTTTAGCAGCTCAATCTTCATTTCCTCCAAGCTGACCAACGAAGAGCTAGTTGGCTGCAGTGTTATTACCACCGGGATCATTGAAGCTGGTATGCTTACTCCTTGTCCAGTTGTTATGGATAGGGCCACTGAAGTTGCTCCCCCACCTTGCAGACTTGGCCTCGTTGTCATGGGTGAAACCATGGTAGGGGGCACACTACCCAAAGGTGGTGAAGTGGTGGGGAAGGCATTACTGGAAGGAAGTGTAGTCACGCCTCCTGTAATAGTAGGAGATGGTATAGCCGCAGGTGGTGTAGTGAAAGAGCTCACTCCCATGGGAACTCCCAACATCACCTGGGTTGCCGGAGTTTTAATGAACTCTGTAAACAAACTCATCAGTCCCTTCATTTATGCCAGGCTTATTCCAGCTTGCGTGGGCATCATTTTTTTTAATGCCAACACTGGGCATGATTGACTCCGCCCTTACCACTCTCTCCCCATCAAGCGGCACAGATTTGTTTGCCTCTTCTTCACGTTGTATGGCGTCAAAGTCGATGACTCTAGCGGTGTTATCCTCTGTCATCTTTTAAAATAGAATACATCCCCAGCGGAGTCGCCAAATGTAATATGTGGGTTCTTCAAATACAGTTAGTATTAAGTGAAGCGTAACCCTTTATAAAGATCTGGATTAACACCATTAAGTATTAAATGTTGGCAGTGGCCACAGGTGAATCAGAGATAAGAGAATTCAATGTTCAGACTTTCATTAAATAACATATTGGCACAAGAGATGCATGACAAGCATAATAAATAGATGGAACCAGCGGGAAGAGTGGTCGAAGGGATAAATAACAAGCACTCTAACCACAATTAAGGGAAGGCAGTAACTTCAAGCTCACTTAATGATCAATGATAAGTGTACTAAATAGATGTGGGGAGTTAATATTCTCTTGATGGTTCTCGATCGTGTAGGAATTTGGGCAGCAATTCTGGGCTCCCAAAAAATCTCTCTCCTAACTTATTCATCTGGTGTATATATATGGGGGCAAGCTTTCTCGAGTAAGCTTACTTGCGATCGGTCTGATTGGGTGCATTAAATGCAAAAGATATTGCATTAAATGCATGGGATCTCATGGTTTTTGCGGGAAGCCATTCTAGTAGCTGAAAGTATTATGGGCATTAATGAGGGACATGACATGTCAGCTAAGGCTTACTTGAGGATGGCTAAATGGTCAGGTTTGGTGAGCTAGGACTGCCATCCTAAGGATAAACCCACTAAAGTGCTTCATTTTTTAAACCCTAAATTCCAAACGTTATGACGTCCGAAAGTGGTTTAAAAATTGATTCTATCAGGTATCTAGTCACATCAGTCAGGGAGCCTGGTATCTATTATGAGCCTGCTCGGCTGATGGGTGGCTCGAGCATCTTGGCATCTATTTATTAGTTAAGAGTTATTTTGGGGCCAAGGTGCAAGATAGAGGTACCTCGAGGAGGTTCCTTCGAGCAGGTAAGTGTTAAGGTGGATCGGCTGTTGTGGCTTGAGTGACCATTTGTTCTGAATGAAGTTTTTGCCCAAGTGTGCAAAGAGGGTAAGTAACTGTATTCCCAACGTTGACTTGTTCTCAATACTCCAAATCATGTCCCTATGTATTTTCCAAGAGGAGGTTACTCAATAAAGCATGTTAGCTCTCCCATGCCCTTCGAGGCATGGTCCCTCGTGGGTATCAAACAACCTCACTCAATATACATTTATAAAATAGAGTAAATGACACAGTATTTTATTACTTATTAAAAGCTATTATCATCCATGTAACTTTGATTTATGAATTGGATCCTTCTAACTAGGTCAATTGGAGAGTCTTCGAGGTGGGTCCTTCGAGCCGGTTATGTGAAGGATCTTTGAGGTGGGTCCTTCGAGCCAATTATGTGAAATATCTTCGAGGTGGGTCTATAGTACAGCCTTCCTTCTCTTTATTCATGAACCAATCAATCTGCTTGACTAAGTTAACCACCCTTTAGTGGGGACACCCCCTACAAAGAGGTATGGATCAAAAAGATATTTTGGTTGTGAGGATTATGGACATAAGGTAGCTGAGTGCCCTACTAAATTAAGGAAGGAGGGGAAGAAATCGATAACATATAATGCCAACATTAGTGATAGTGATCCGAAAGAGGGACACACTTCCCCTATTGAGAGCAACTTCACCGCGTCCATGGATAGTCATGTTAGCTTCAAAGAGAAATCTTCCCATAAAGATATTTTTTAGAACATCACTTTTGAAGAAATTGTCTGTGGATCCCAAGTGAGTGATCGTCGAGAGTGGAGATGAGAGTGCGGATGAAGAAGAGGAGGAAGACAGTGAACTCGAAGTTTCCTTCTGCGAGTTATACATAGGAACATTGAAAATGTAGGAGGTTAACCTGAAGGTTGAAGATAAGTTGAAAGAACATTCCATAGAGAATAATGATAGCGTTTTGATTGAGGATCTTAGGGCGCCTAGGAGGACTCTTCGAGAGAAGCTAGAGTATGTTAAGGGTGAGAGAGATAGTTTTCAATGTTTGATGGAGGGTATGAAGAAAGAGATTCTATGGTTTGAGGATAATTGATCTAGTAGAGAGATTAATAGATCCAAGTCATGTCAAATTTGATTTGGAGTCTAGGTTGGAAATGTTGGATAGAATTTTAGCCACCATCCAAATCAAAGATAACAATTGTGGAATTGGATTCAATGATAAAAAATACTTACTCTACCAAAGCCAAGACCATGTGTTTGAGAGAGTCAACTAGGAAAGTTGTTAAAGGTCCACCCTTGGGTAACAACCATCGCCGTATTTACACTTTCACACATTATAGATGGAAAGGTCACCTTAAGAGGTTTTGCTATGATCTTAAAAATGGCTCTAGAAAGTCTAAGAATAGAGTCACCGTGGTTCTCAAAGCCATTGAGCGTCATGTTACACCAACTTGGGTTAGGTAATATAATTTGGAGGGTTTACATATTGGACTTGATGATTCTCGTTTTCTTTCACATGATACTTCCCATGCTGTATCAAATGGTTGATTGTGTTCACATATTTATATACACTGGTTGTGCTTCATAATATTTGTTTGCTATTTCTATGTTGTTTATATCTTTTGTATTTCTATTTTTCATTTATTGAGTTGTAATAAAAAATACGAAAAGATTTTATTTGTCCTTTGAGTTGGAGTTTATTTTCAAAAATTAGTATTTTTTCGTTTGAAAATTTTGAAAAAATTCAAAAAGATTTTTTGTTTTTGTATGGCATAATTGTGTTTTTGAGCCAATTCATTCCATGCTTTTCATGTGACTAGGATATTTAGTTATGATTACTAATGCTTAGATTGTTTTTAATCATGCTTGCATGGAGTTGTTTCGAACTTGATTTTCTTAATGGATTCGACTTTGTATATGCCTCCGCACACACATGCACGAGCTCTTTGAATTTTAACTGCATATGTATATATGAGCTTTGTGAGATGTTCTCCCATCATTCTTATCATCTACATATTTTATGACTATGGTAGATTTGTGCATGTAAGAACCGTTGCCCGTAAGAATTTGATAAGTATTAAAAATATATAAGGGTGCACAAGAAAGAGCTACAAAAAGAGCAAATCTCTTTTACGGGAAAACCACCACTGGTAAGAGCCTAATGAAAAGATTAAAGGCAATCAAAATAGAAAAATTGCCAAAGGCTATCATGTTTAGTTTGTTTGATTTTCAAAAGAAATAAGCTTCAAAAGAATTGAGAGAAATGTTTATCTTTTGAGGGTGTTTAGTTTAAGATCAACGGGTTTGTATAATGAATCTTAGTTATATTTTTTTCATGATGCTATTGATTTTTAGAATCATCAATATTCTAGGCTTGTGTGCATTGTGCTTGTTTGTTTATAAGAGTTCACTTTATTTTGTCAATTGAGGCTAAATCTTAGTTTGATAATCTTTACCAAGAAAATAGAATTTCTTGAACATGTTTAAGTTTTTGGGTCATAATTGATTTGTATCTAATTCATACCCATTCATTCCGTCCCACATGTTTAGGCACGTCAATACTATGCTAGTGTGTAAAACTTTTTTGCTTCGTGTCGAGTTTTTGTGGTTATATATATATATATATATATATATATATATATATATATATATATATATATATATATATATATATATATACATATATATATATTTGTCGGATATTCATCGGTATGTTTTGCATATTGTATAAATGGTATCATTTGTTTTGATTCTTTGCAATTTATGCATTTAATCTATCTTTACCATAAGCTTTATCCTAGGATTTTATTTGGCATGCTATATGATCATATTGGTATTTCTCATTTTATCTCGGAATAGCCAACGGGGAGATTATAAGGATAAATTTTCAATCAAGTCAATTTATTTGTGATTGGCTTAATTCTGGGCAAAACATTTGAGTCATAGGTTAGGCTTTGTGTTGTCGATCTCGTAAGCTTATGATGTGTTTGATGAAGACATAACGGTCAAGCTTCAAAGTTAGATGCATCGTATCGTATTTATCGTGCCAAGTTTGTCTTCAAATTTAATGAGGATCTCGCAGATAAGGATGCATTATGAAATATGGTCCTTTGATTATTTTTTAAGGGGTTTTGTTTTTGAAAAAAATAATTGAGAATTGTTTTTAAATGTTTTTTTGGAAAATATTTTTTATTTTAATCTCGTTACAACGAGATATATACCTCATTAGAATGAAATTAAATTTTTGTTTGAACGAAGTTGGTCTCGTTAGACTGACATTAGAATTTTGTTGGAACAACAATCTAGCGTACACCTAACGAGGCCTCCCTGTTTAACAGTTCCACTTTCGTTGGAAGCTCATTAGATGTATGATCGAACGAGAAAGCTTCTTCATTCGAATGAACTGGAGTTTCGTTAGAATGAAAAGCTAATATCATTTGAACGACCTTAGTTTTAATTCAAACGAGTTCATCGCCTTGAAATTCGTGTGTTACTATTTAAGGTGTGTTGGACTCAAATTTTTTCAAGAACTTATGGAAAAAAACATTTTCCTATATTTTTACCATAGTTCCAAAGCCCTAGTTTCACCCATTAGATTTAAATATCCAAGATTCATATTTTTTATCCTTTGGGATCTTAAATTTGGGAACTAAAGTTTCTTTCTCTTCATATTGAGAGAACATGTTTCGTGCGGTGGGTTCTGTACGTGTTGTTTGTTATTTTGACATTTGTTGAGCCTCATCGGTGGATATCGAGGCATTCATGGACTCATGCTTTATGGAATCTTATGTGGGTGGACTCTTTCGTTGAACTATAGAGGAGTGGCCGAACATCAAGGCTTGTGGGGATCGATTCGTTGAGTAATTCTACTGTCAACTTTTCTAATCCCATATCATAGTTATTTTCCAAGGTTTTGCCCTTTGTGGTTTTTCTCATACATCGACGTATTATGCTTGGTTTATTTATTTTATTTGCTTAGCAACTCGATGTATATTTTAGGTTAAAGAGATAAAATTGGATAAAGCAGTTTTTCACAACAAAGGTTTAAAATTGGTGCAAGGTTTTTACAAGGTTAATTTGTTAAAGTTTTAATCTTTAAAATTCAAAAATCTCAAAATAAACTTTTGTTTGCTTATATCATCCTTGCCTCGTGGGACAAAATTTTCAAATTCTCTCACCCAAATTGAACTAGAATTGACTTTATCAAATAATGTAACATAAAATTCATTATATCATATTTTAGCATAGTGATAGTTTCAAACTGTGTGGTGAGATTTTGCATCCTAAAATCTTTCACAACGTTAGTACCCTCGTGAGCGAGCTGGAATATAGCCCATGCTTCCTTATACGTGGATCATGGCATGATGCGACTGAACTCATTAGGGGTGATGGCTCCAAAAATTACACTAATGTCGCGGGAGTTAAAATTACTCCACTTAAAATTATCCTCTGTCCAGGCAATGACATGTTTAAGACTTTCGATATTGTCATTAGTCACATTGGGTTGTGTACACCCTCTTTTACAAACAAACTAGACTCTCTTGTCAATACACTTTAGTGCCGACCTCATTCATGCTTTCAAATATGCATAATTTACCCAAAAAAATAGGTAACCAATTATACAAATTATCCATATAATTAAAAAATTAAAGATCACACAATAAATTAGTTTAACCTGCTCTTATACCAATTTGATAAAGTAGGGGCTATATGGAATTACTTATAAACACACAAATTAATTTTTTACCAAACTTAATCTTGATTTAATTTAAAGTGAACATGAAATATAAATTGAAGCCAAATTCCAAACCAAACAGAATGAGTAGAAGAAGATAAAGGAAAAATACCTTTTGGGCAAAATCTTTAATTCAACATTGTTTAAGACTCAAGAGCAAATGATAGACTTATATACAACTTAGAGATCCACTAAGTTTAATGCAATAGTGTCCTAAATCTTCAATAGAAAACGATGTTTTCCAACACCGTCCAAAGCAAGCAGTTTTTGTCTCGGTATCCACCAATCAACCTTAGGAATCACAATTCCTTTATTTTTCATCCGTGGAGGCTCGTCTTTATAAATTAGCAGTAGATAATTTCTCTATAAGGCTTTTAACTTTTGATTGTGTTGTTCTTGATTTAGTAAAGTGATCCTCAAAGATCTAAGGGGTTTGGATAAAAAAATGGTAGAGTTTGATAACAAAAAAACTCAAAAAAGGCTTGTTGAAAAATGTAATCCCCCATCTCTATTTGTAGGGAAATTTTCTGCAAAGAGATAGGGATTAAAGATTTGGAAAAAAATTAATTAAAAATTAAACCATGCATACTCGTTCGAATGGTTTCTAATGAAACTTTGAACGTCATTCTAGAGCGGACCAAAAAGGCGACGTTCCAGATCTCGTTCGAATATGAGAACCTCATTCAAACGATATATCCAATCTCGTTCGAACGACATGCCAAGTCATTCAAACGAGCTAGAGATTTTTTAAAAATTCTTTAAAAATAAGGTTTAAATGCAAACTCTTTTAAAAACGACCCCTGATGCCTTATGGCTTTACCAAACCACCTCATGATTCTTCTCGGATAAAGTTGTGATGAATGATCTTTAATATCACAATGTCATTAACTTTCCTTCTCTTTGAATACGTGAGAGTGGTCCTTTAGGTGTAGTGGGATATAACGGGTTAAGCCAAATAAAAATAAATTGAGAAATTATAACTTTTTCCCTTACATATACTAATTCAACGTCTTAGGAAAGTGGGAACTGAACCTCCGACAAATTCTGTTACTAGTAGAGTCTACCTAATCCATCTCTATTAGACTACAGCAGGGCCTTAACCTTTATATATAGTTGAAATATCCTCGGTGATTCACACCGGCCTCCATAAGCTTAGATTTTCTCGTAAACATCTAAGCAAGGCTTTCCATACCAATATGGAGAGTAAGTAGAAAGTACACACACTATTCCACCAATCCCTACTCACCCATTGTAATTTTTCTTCAAGCCATTTAATTCTCCTAATAACCATTATGACTCCCCAATAACTCCTTTCACAAACACCCAACCCTTTTACTATCGCTTTAGAGCTCAACCATAAATACCTATGGCTTAAATGTCACTTCTCAACATCTCTTAATAATTGGATATACAAGGATTGACCGGAGAAGGTTACAAGGATCCAAATTCAAGTATTTATTCCAGACAACAAGTGTTACAGATTAATATTTATCACTGGTAGATGGATTTAGACCACTTCTTGCTTATACATTGTATTATAAGCACCAAATGCATGTGATTTAGATTTAACTTAGTCTCGTGAGTTTTAAGTCAGTAAGAAGTACTTAGAGGATTCATTCAATTTTTGTCTAAGATCTCTCTGATCATTATAAAGACCTCCTAATATTCTTCCTGAGTTATCCAGAGCTTAAGGTTGAACTTATGTGTATTATTCACCATTACGTTGGATATACTAAAGAGAAACACATTATCGTGGGTGTAGGTACCGCAAAAGAGGTACTAAACCACTATAAATCCTTGTGTCTTCGTTATACGCATTAAAGAACACCATCGCCACCTCCTCCTCCTCCTCCTCCAAGGAAATATATTTGGTGAGACTGAAGTCTTAACGGATTTCAACATCATTACCTTATATACTATATTTCTTTTTCTTAAATCTTGTTTAGGACTTGATGATGTTGTGAACTCACATTGAGATTAATGATACATTTTTTGTACTTTATTCCAACACTTATAAGTCTCTGCGTTACATTTATCGTTACAAGATTTAGGCATCATCTCTTTAACATGTTTGTTTTAATTTTAATATTAAATCATATCGTTAAAAAAATGTAACATGTTATCAATAATACTCCATATACCATATATGCATTTTGTAAAGATTTATTTTGTTTCAACTAACTTAATACTCCGGTTATAATTCTCATGTGTTCTTTAAAAATTATTTTGATTGTTGCCTTACAAAATAAGCCTTGACAGCACAAAAATCTATATATTATTTGCATTATTTTCTTATTAAATTGTATTTAGTTATCACCATCAAGTGCATTTAAATTTCTTGAATCATATAAATAAATATTCTCTCTCTCTCGCGAGAGAGAGAGAGAGAGAGAGAGAGAGAGAGAGAGAGAGTAGGGTTCAACTTACACCGGTGTAAATTAAGAAAAGTTTTACGCCCTTCAATAATTTTTTGTGTGATGCATAACTCAATAATTCAATCGTTCGATTTAGTATTTATTTGACATTGAATGTGCATGTGAGAAATCAAATTAATCGAAGGTCAAGAGATGGCTCATCATGATTGTATGTTTTGTAATAAAATTATATAATTAATGAAATTCAGAGCATTCCAATCGAGTCCTTGTAAATCTTTGATTAACGTGATATTTTACATGCATATTATAGGTAGGATATATGTCAAATCAAACGATTGGTTTATTGAGTTATGCATCACACAAAAATGTATTGATGAGGGTGTAAGACCCTTTTTTTTATTCCGATATAAGTTGAAAACACATGTACGAGCGCGCCTGCGTGCACACACACACACACACACACACACACACATATATATATATATAACCATAAATTTTTCTTTGGTGGGGCACTGTCATGTACAGAGTATCGACCAATGTCGGGGGTTTAGGGACGGATGCTCGTGAGACGAATTTTTTTTTAGGTCATTTTTAAGTTTGCATGATTTTTTTAGGATGAATACCTCAATGGAGACAACCATAAGATCCATAATCCCAAAAAAATAATTTAATTTGAACCTCCTAACCTTAACAACAACCAAAAAATTAAGCAAAGTAATCCCAATCATTCAAATTAATTGAATGCTACTTCAAGTTATTTTTTTTTAAAATACCCTAAAAAAATCATATTAAATAAACCCGGAACAAAACACTAACAACATCGAAACAACAATAAAAAAAACCATAAACTAAAAATAACAAACCATATTAAACTCTTAAATAAAACAACAATAAGACAATATAAACCTAAGCCTTCATATGTGAACGAGAGGGAGTTCGAGACTGCTTGCTGTGAGTGAGTCGGTGGCGAGAGAATGAAAAAGATTTGTTTGGTTTGAATGGATAGAGTGAGAGAAATTTGTATGCTTGGTTTGATATGATAGAGAGAGAAGTTTAAAATGGGAGCGAGACAAATGAGTGTTATTTGTGCCGAGAATAAGTGAGTCGAATATTTTTCAGTTTTTACAATTTTTTACCCTTGCCTTATATTTTCTTAATTATTACACATTTATCCTAAAATTTTATAAATACTTTTTTAAATTCATGAATGAGGCACTTGTCCCACCACTCTACACCATAGCTCCGCCGCCGTAGGCCCTCTTCACTATATGATGTAAACAGCGACCTAATTTGGCTCATATTTGGGTAGCCCCTGTATCAGTGACCACGTCCCTGTCGGCTAAAACGCACAGCTTAAGTTGTAGTATCCACCTGACGTTGGACATGTTTGACTGAAGTCACATGCAAATGGGAAAGCAATTTAATAAGCTAGGGAAGGTGCCTATCATTCTTATTTTTGTGGAGCTACCGTTGGGGTAGGGCTTAAAAAGATTGCGACTACAAAATTAAGACTATTAGGCATGTCATTATTGCGTTATTCATTGATGGATCTCTTAATATTTTATTCTGAATTTGAATATATATATATAGTATTATTTTTATACAGATCAGTCCGTATTTTAAGAGTGTGGATCGAACATGTGTATTTGGCACCTAGAAATTATCAACTAAATTATAGGGCCACTCTCTCTCTTTTCTGAGCGCACTGACACATGTCCGGACCGCATCCTTAAAATGCGAACTGGTCCGCACAAGAGCAGTACTGTATATATATATATATACACGTAATAATGCTCTTATGCGGACTAATCTCATTTTAAGAATGCGGACCGGACACGTGTCACCTAACGATGCGCCTAGGAATTATCGCATAAATTATAGGCACACACTCTCTCTTTTTTGGGTTCACCGTCAGGTGACACATGTCCGGTCTGCACTCTTAAAATGAGGACTAGTCCACACAAGAGTATATATACACAAGAGAATTTTCACCTACATCAAGCTTTATATATCATCCATACATCATACCTAGTTTTAGGTCATAAAAAACTATAGTTTTTTAAATTTTATATTTTCCCTTGAAATTGATCTTCTAATAAACACATGTTCAAAAAATTAGGTCAAAATACATTTTGTAGCTATTTTAAAAAATTCACAAAAAAACTGCTCAAAATACCTTATTAATAAGGGTGTGCGCCAACAACTTTTTGTTGATTATTTAAAAAGTGCTACAAAATATATTTTGACCTAATTTTTTTAATATGGGTTGATTGAAAGGTTAATTTCAAGAGAAAAATAAAAAATTTGAAAAAAAGATTTCTTAAGGCGTAGAATTAGATGTGATGTATGGTGTGATGTATACATCATGATGTAGGTGAGTCACTCTCTCTCTCTCTCTCTCTATATATATATATATATATTACTGCTCTTGTGCGGACTTGTTCGCGTTTTAAGAGTGCGAACCGGATATGTGTCACCTGACGGTGAGTGATAATTTCTATACTCACCGTCAGGTGACACATGTCCAGTCAGCACTCTTAAAACACAGACTGATCCACACAAGAGCGGTACTCTCTCTCTCTCTCTCTCTCTCTCTCTCTCTCTCTCTCTCTCTCTCTCTCTCTCTCTATATATATATATATATATATATATATATATATAAACCACCTTTGTAACAAAATATAATTAAAAAATGAACTTCTACAAGAAATTGTTAAATGTATAAATAAATTTACATAGCTTTTGAATACAAATTTACATAATACTTCTAGAGCGTTAAATGTGACAAAAAAATATATATGTACAACTTTTTTTTTATAAGAGTAATCTTTTTACGTCTAGATAATAATTAAGACAATAAAAACTTTCGTGAAAGCATGGTCACATGCAACATGTAAGAACATTATTTGAAATTAGTTTATACTCGTATAAAGCCAATTGCATATCCAAAAAAGTTGGGCAGTTCTTACACAAAGTATTTTATAAATGCCAGCTTTATCCATTCGAATTGTTTTATAAATTTTGAAAACTTCTATATTTTATAGCACAATGCAATAGTTATGTGACTCATATGACTACATTCCATCTCTTGCCTTTAATTAAGAATCTAGTATGTAATATATTATATAAAGCTACGTGAGATTCCAAATTTAGCTATGGTGATAGTACTCATAAAATAGTAATGACTCAATTGGACATGTTCCACATTCTAAATGTATTCTTAAGTTTTGGGAGGATACACTTAGACAGTTAAAATTTTCTTTAAAATATTTTACCTTTAAATAAACTCTTCATTTAGGATGTATGAGGTTGTATTTGCCTATCTAAAATCTCCACTAAACTTAATTTACGAATATGCATTTACATATCCGAAAAAGTATATAACCCTTTTGTTTCTATTACAATGGATTAGATTATCTTTGAGACAACTTTTAACAAAGTCCGAGTGTGATTGACAATAAGGTAATTGTTTCTCATTATTATTAACGTGGTTCGTAAAAATAATTAACCATGTTTGTTTGTTGAAAAAAATTATCTCTTTCGATAATTTGAGCTCAACAATGAATCAGATAAGTTGGTATGAAATTAATATGATTTTTTAATACTTATGAAAAATATTTCAAGCGGTGTCTAGTTGTTATGAGAATTCACCTTACGCAATATCAGTTTCTGTTAGAAGAGTTAGTTTCAACTTAATAGTTAATTGAGTTTGTTCGAGGTTGTTATTGTTTGTTGTTTAGTTGCTTCAATCAATGTATAAATACGTGTATCCCTCTTCATAAGAAGTTAATGAGAATTCATATGAAATCCAAAGTCTAATCATTATCTCTTCTTCAATACTTCTTCTTATTTATGTCATACTTAAATTTTCATCATGGTATCAGAGCTCCAGGATTTCCATTACCTGTGACTCATTTCCTCTAGTTTCTATCATGGCTACCAATTCCAACTCTCTTAATCCACCTCCACATCTAGTATTTGTCTCTAAATTCAATTCTCTTGTTCCAATTAAATTGGATGCTACAAATTTCTTGATATGACAACATCAAATGAAGAATTCTCTTCGAGTCGATCACCTTCTTGGTTATGTTAATAACTCAATTAGAAAACATGAACTATAAATCACTAATTCAGAAGGAAAATAATCCCTAAATCCACTTTTCACTACTTGGATTAATATTGATTGTCAATTAGTTAGCTGTTTGAATGCTACAATCTCCTCCATAGTCTTACCTAAAATAGTAGATTTTGTTCATGCCTCTAATATATGGCATTATCATGGTAATCACTATGCTTCTTCATCAAGATTGTACATTCATGAATTGAAACTACAACTGCTAAATGCATCTAAAAGAAATTTGAGTATGGATGCTATAAAATCAAAGAGTCAGTTGACAAGTTGCATGCAGCTGAAACTGCTATTGAAGACGATGATTTAGTTTTATACACTGTCAATGGTCTTTCTCATGAGTATGCTTCATTAAAAACTACCCTTCGTACTACTTCTCAACCAATCTCATTTTCTGATCTCCAAAATCTCTTAAGATCTGAAGAAGTTCATGTACTCAAAAAGAAAACAAACTCATTTCTCCTAATACTACTACCCTAGTTTTTGTCACAACTCTAATTACCTTTACTAATCATTCTCCAAATTAGTTTTCTTACACTTATGATTTTAACCGAGGGAATTCTCAAGATCACTTTTCCAACTATAGGCCCAACAATGCAAGAAACAAGAACTATAATGGCAAGAATTTTGGGAAAACCTTCAGATCTTCTTGTCAAGTTTATGAGAGGACTAACCATATTTCATCTGAATGTTATTCAAGATACAATGCACCTGCATACAACACAAGTTCAAACCCCTATTATGGTAATCCACCTTCTATGGCTCACTCTCCACATGCCTCTTCACATCTCTCTTCATATCCTTCTTCTCAATCACAACATTGTGCCTATATTGCTCAGTCTGTCCCACCTCCATCACTTGCTCCTACCTTATATGCTCAAAACCCAATATATTTCCATTCTCCTTCTTCCTACTATAATCCATTTCTACTCCCAACCCCACATTCTTCATCTTTATCCTTTCTTATCCTATCATCCCAACGGTGTACTGATTATTCCATTCCATATACTGAAACACCAAATCTTAAATCATTTGAGTCTGTTCCTCCTCGTGCTTTCTTAGCCCCTATTCGTATATCTTTCTCATCAAATAATTGGTTATTTGACACTGGAGCAACAAATCATTTGGCTAAGGACTTATCTTACTTTCAGTCTCTCCAAATATACACGGGAAGAGAGTGAGTTATTGTTGGTAATGGTACCAATATACCTATATTACACACTGGCCAATGTATCTTACCTACTTCTTATAAATCCTTGTTGTTGTCCCACATTTTTCATGTCCCTTAACTAACTCGTAGTCTTTTAAGTGTACATCAATTAGCTAAAGACAAGAATTTTAGAGTGATTTTTTATTCTGATCTCTTTTACATTCAAGATAAGACCACCAACATCATCATAATTCAATGTCTATGTATACAAGGTCTATATTCAATTTCTTCTCCTCTACATCTACCACACACTAGAGCATTTGTCATTACTGAATCTGTTTCTCAACAATGGCATTTTAAACTAGGACATCCTACGCCTCAAGTGCAATCTCTTCTATTCAAATCCCAATTTTTTCTTGCTTTACCTTGTCCTCCAACTTGTCCTCCTTTTTGTACTTCCAAGAGTCATAAAATTCCATTTAAACTATTCACATTTGTAACCAAATGTCCTTTTGAGTTAGTCCACTCAGATGTGTAGGGCCCTAATCATTTTATCTCTTTTTTTGGTTTCAAATTTTACATCATATTTATGGATGATTTATCTAAATACACATGGATCTATCCTCTTAAAGCTAAGTCATATTTTTTCAAACCTTTGTTCAATTCTCTAAGTTGGTCAATACTCAATTTCATCTTCCCATTAAAACACTTAGAATAATGATTTTGAATACATCAATCAATCAATGAGAAATTTCATGTCCACAAATGGTATTCTTCACCAAAGGACCTGTCCTCACACTCCTGAACAAAATGGAGTCAGTGGGAGGATTCATACACATCTTGTTGAAACCACTCTTGCTCTTCTCTAACATTCATCAGTTCTACCTGTCTATTGTCCTGATACTATATTAACTTCCACCTACCTAATCAATCGACTACCTTTTTCTTCTCTACAATTCAAAACACTGTTTTAAAATCTTTTCCATATTCCTCCCGATTTCTCTTATATTAAAGTCTTTGGACGTTGTTGTTATACCTGGTTACAACCATATAGAAGCTCCAAACTTATTCCAAAATTAAAACCCTATGTGTTCTTAGTGTATGCATCTCAATCTAAGGGATATAAATGCCTAAATTCTGTCATTGGCCTACTTTGTGTCTCAAGACATGTCAAATTCATTGAGGACCAGTTTCCATTTTTACCCTCATTTACACAATTAGATGCACATCCTTCTTCTTGTTTTACCTCCCAGTCATTTACTCCATCCTCTTCATCTTCTTCCAATCATTTTTCTTTCTCTCCTCTTACCTCCTTATTACCCTCCTCTTCTTGTTCTACTCCATCAAATACAACCTATTCTTCAATCACCCCTACATTGTCCATTACCACTTCTTCTCTAGATATATCCCAACCCCTTGTGGTTTCTTCTCATCCTATAGTGACAACATCCAAGGCTGGTATATCTAAAATTATGCTTCCATATGATCCTCCAGTTCACCTTACATTCACTTCTCCCGATCCTTTACTCACTAATGAACCTACATGCTACACTCAAGCTAAAACCTCACTTGTGTAGAGAGATACCATGTCAGATGAATATATTTCCTTGATGAATCAACAAACTCGGACTTTAGTTCCTCTTCCTATTAATCACGACGCTATTGGATCCAGATGGGTGTTTAAGATTAAAAAGAATGCTGACGGCACAATTTCTAGACACAAGGCAAGGCTGGTTGCTAAGGCGTATCATGAAACTGAAGGTCTATACTACTTTGAGACTTTTAGTCCGGTTATTAAGCAACCTACAATTCAATCGATTCTCTTTATTTTGGTTGGAAAATTCAATAATTGGATGTTTTAAAATCATTCCTACATGGTATTCTTAATGAAGAGGTGTATACGACTCAATCAGTTGGATTTGTGGATCTTTCTCAACCAAAGGAAGTATGTAAACTAGTGAAGGCTTTATATGGTCTAAAATAGGCTCCCAAGGCCTGGTATGCTACATTTTCCAAGTTTCTTATTGGCTATGGCTTCTCCAATTGTATATTAGATACATCCCTTTTTGTTTACAGAAATTCAAGCCATGTGCTTATATTATTGGTGTATGTTGATGACATCTGTCTTATTGGAAGTTCCTACTCTATGATTTCATCTCTTATCTCCAACATGAAATCAAAGTTTTCCATGAAAGAACTAGGTTTAATGCATTATTTCCTTGGTGTTGAAGTCACTAATATACCTGATGGTCTTCTTCTCACTCAGTCCAAGTATGCTCATGATTTACTTCTCAAAGATGCAATGGTGGATTGCAAGACTTTTATTACCCCTTCTTCTTCTAAACTTCCCTCAAAAGTTGATACAACTCCATTTTCTAATCCTTTTCTTTCTAGAAACTTAAATGGAAGCCTTCAATATCTTACCATAATAAGATATGACATTTACTATGTAGTGAATTGGGTTTATCAATTCATGCAAACTCCTCTTAAACATCATTTTACTACTATTAAAAGAATTCTCAAATCAATCTCACCTCTCACTTTGGACTACAATTCAAGTCTGGTTTAATTTCTTTAATGGCCTATTCTGACTCTGATTGGGAAGGAGTTCCACTGGACAGAATATCTAATACTGGAAGTTGCATTTTCTTGCGACCCATTCTTATTTCTTGGTCTGCAAAGAAACAATTTGCTAACTTTAGCATAAAAACTGATTACAAAGCATTATTATCTAAAGCAGCTTATCTCATTTGGCTAAATCATCTATTAAAAGACATGTATTCTCCTATATGTGGGACTCCTACTCTTTGGTATGACAACTTGGGGTCATTACCTTTGGTTGTTAATCTTGTATTTCACTCTAGGTCCTAGAGGTTTATTTTCATTTCATAAGAGAAAAAGTGGCTTAAAAGAAACTCAAAGTAGCTCATGTTTCTTCTGTAGATCAACTTGTTGATTTTTTCACCAAAGTCCTCTTTATCTTAAGGTTCAAATATCTCAGGGATCATCTCACCTTATTCCTAAAAGGACTTCAATGATCAAGCTACTAATGATCCTACACCTTCATTAACTTGAGGGAGAATGTTATGAGAAGTCACCTTACGTAATATCAGTTTCTGTTATAAAAGTTAGATACAACTGAATAGTTAGTTGAGTTTGTTAGAGGTTGTTAATGTTTGTTGTTTAGTTGCTTCAATCAATGTATAAATACGTGTATCACTCTTCGTAATAGGTTAATGAAAATTCATGTGAAATCCAAAGTCTAACCATTCTTTCTTCTTCAAATCTTCTTCTTATTTCTGTCTTTCTATGTCTGTCTTACTCAAATTCTCATCACTAGTTATGTCCAACTATAGTTATTTTTAAAATTCTTTTTATTTTATATGTCAAGTTATTATTGGAAAAATGCTATGACTTGGATTTTTTTACATCAATAGAAAAATGTAACTTGGGCGGTGTTAATTATATCATGTATCAATATTGAGCATCTCTAGATTATGTGTGGGTATAATTATATATGTTCAGACCATAAACATATCCTTATTACCAATTTGTTACTGTTAAAAATTCTCTTTAATTTTTTTGAATATATCACATTAAAATATTATGCTAGAATTTATGATTTTGACTTTATTTAGTTGATCAACTTCGAGTTATATTTATATGGGTCCCCCTTGTCTTTTGAGAAAGTTCTGAGATGCAACGTATTATACTCCTTTAGTAGATCCATATAGAATTATTGGATGAAAATTTGTTTTCTAAAGAACCTACTTATAACTTGAAAACTTGGTTGAAGTGTAAGAAAAAAAAACTTTGACCCAGATAGGAATAAATAAGAAGTGGCTAGTTTTTATACACCCAATATGACTTAAGGGTTTAGAGCCCTTAGTATTTTTTCAAAACTTTACGCGGGGGAAGGGGGGGGGGGGGGGGGGGCTTACATGGTGTGAGATTAGCTTCGAAGCCCACACGGGTCAAGGTTTGGGCCGTGAACTTTCGCTTGAAAGATATCATTTTGGGTAAAATTTTGTTGTAATTTTTCCATGTATTTTTGTATTGGGTTTTATTAGTTGTTGTTGTCCACCCTAATTTGTCCAACGTTTAAACAATTAATTAACTGCCCGGTGGATCCAATACATCACCTATGGGTATATAAGAAATGAATTGAATCCATTCTTTTTAATAAATAGATCCGATCGCAACTTCGAATATAGAATTCAAAGGTATAAAATTGGAAAGCATGCTCTAAATGATTTGATCAACCGACATTTATTGAATTTGAAAAGGAGTCTGAAGACATGTCTTTCCAATGGTTAGAAATTACAGTTTGGGCAAATCAGAGTCAAAACTTTCTTACTTAGGCATTTTCAGGGGACATCCTTCTTTTTATTTTTCTTTATAAGATAGAGTTATGACATTATACTGGATTGCTTGTTCTTACAATTGAAGTGTTATTATTATTATAGAATAATTATTGTATTTCGATAAAAAATGCCAAAAGTCCACGAAGCACTATAATGGGGAGAATATTATCTTTAAAACAAAATGTATAACATCGGCTTCAATTTGAGTTTCTATTTACTAAACCAATCACTCTATGGGCATATTGCTCCATTATAATATAATGTTCGAAATTTTTTCCGCTTATTGTATGATTCATTAAAATGTGATATCTTTTATATACTCTAAAACCCTCTACATCGTTTCGAGAGTTTTAATTCTGCTCTCACATAGGAGTGTCCACGTGGACATTATACCCCATTCTTCTAAAAAGCTAGCCATTCACTCAATACCTTTTGATTTTCCCAAAAAAAATCGATCTATTTGTCATTCTCTGTATCTACCATTTCTTCCCATTTATTTTTGGACGTTTTCACTTCTCTTACATATTTAACTCCCTTGCCAATTCTCCAAATCCAAGTAATTTTAATCCAAACTTTTTTTCTATTTGAGAGAGAGCAAACAACCACTAATAAGTAGCTGAACTCATATCAAGAACAACACGGTTGGTGGTGTTCTCCATTTTTGGCCTTAATAAGGATCTTATGGTCAATGATTAGTTAGTTTGTTAGATCTGTTATAACGGTTAGTTTGTTAGATCTCTTATAACAGTTAGCATTCTTAGTTAGGCACTTTGCTTGTTAAATGTAGTTTCATTACATGTGTTGTAACGTAGCTATAAATACATGAATAAGATTGAATGCTCATTATTCTTGTTGAGTATTTGTGAGTTCTTTATTAAGTTCTATCTTCTGTTACTTTCCTCATAGAATCATTTTATGGTATCAAAGCTTTAGTGATTTTTTTTTCAATATGTCAACCTCAACCTCCAATGGAGGTTCATCTTCCAACTATAATCCTTATTCTAATTCTATTATTTCATCCCTTATAATCAAACTTGATCGTTCAAACTATCTTTCATGGAAGTCTCAAGTAATTCCTACTGTCATAGGGCATGGTTTAGATGAAATTCTTCTTAATGGAGAAAAACCTTCTTAATTTCTTACTAATGGTTCCTTGAAACCTGAATACTCCACTTGGATTCGTCGTGATCAACTTCTTCTAAATTGGCTACGATCATCAATGATAGAAGCAGTCCTTGCATCTATTGCTACTTTTACAAGTTCTTGTTCAATACGGAAAGCCTTAGAACAAAATATTCCAGTAGAACTAAAACTAGACTTCATCAATTCCATAATCAGCTTCTGTGTATTTCTAAAGGGAATCTTTCAATCACTGATTACTGTGATAATCTCAAAGGAATATCAGATAATTTAGCCATTGTTGGCTGTTGTGTTGAAGACAATGAATTGATTACCTATTTGCTTAATGGTTTGGGCCCAGACTTCGATCCTATAGTGGTCAACATCACTTCATGATCTAATTCATTATCTTTTGAAGAAGTTCAAGCCCTTCTTTTAACTCACGAAAGCAGGCTTGAGAGACATCTTATTGTTACTGATCTCTCAATGAAAATGGCTGCCAATTTAACCTTTAACAATGGTCCAAGAAGGTTCAATTCTTCTTATGGACATCGTGGTCAAAATCTTGGTTTATCAAATAATAATGGTCGTGGTTTTGGTAATTTTCTTGGTTCTAACAGTGGTCTTAAAAGAGGTGGAGGAAATGGTAAAACTGGATTTCCGTGAAACAAACTCATTTGTCAAGTATGTTACAAGTATGGACACTCAGCTGCTATATGCCATTACAGATTTGATAGACAATTCAAGACTCCTATTGGTCACTCTGCAAACTCAGTAGGGCCTTATGCATATATTTACGATCAAGAAGGAGAAGATGAAAATTATGATCCTGTGACTTACATGACAACTAATAATGTACCTGATTTTGGCGGTGACATGGCTTGGTATGCTGATAATGGAGATACAAATCATGTTTCTCCTAATCTTGATCAATTTGATGATTATACCCCTTATAATGGGGCTGAAACCATGGTAGCTGGAAATGGTTAGAAACTCTTGATTTTACATATTGGTAATTATCAATTATCTTCATCTTCTACTCCTATCAAATTCCAATCATTTCTAAGAGTTCCCGAGATCAAGAAAAATATAGTTAATGTGTCTAAACTAACTAAAGATAACCATGTCTTTCTTGAATTTCACTCTACATGTTGTTTTGTCAAGCACAAAATCTCGAGCAATGTGCTACTCAAAGGCAAAGTTAAAGATGGACTTTACATGCTTCAAACTGGAACCATTCAGAAAGATCATCCACAAGAAGTTCAATTAGAGTGAAATGTAGCTACAAAAGATTATAATACAAACTGTACTATGTGCAATTCTGGTATGATTGGTGTTAATAAATGTAAGAGTGAAGATACTTCTATAAAAGATATAACTGGTTGTACTTCTTTTGTTTAAAACTCAAATTTGCAGAATTTTGATTATATTTCCTCTTCTATACCTACTGCCTTAAATGTCTCTACCTCTAATGATGTCAATGTTTGGCATTGGAAACTTGGGCATCCCAACTTAAAAATTATGAAACAAGTGTTGTCAAAATGTAAGTCTTAAGCAGCTATTCATCTTAAAGATCTCAAGTTTTGTGAAGCATGTCAACAAGGAAAATCTCATAAACTTCCCTTTCCTTTATCTGATTCAAGAGCTACTCAACCTCTAACTCTAATCCATACTGATGTCTGGGGCCCTTTACATGTTCCTTCTACTGATGGTTACGGATACTATATTCATTTTATTGATGATTTCAGTAGATATTCATGGATATATCCAATGCATCTAAAGTCTGAGGCTTTTATAGTGTTTAAACACTTTAAATTACTTATTAAAAAGCAATTTAATCTACCTATCAAGACTGTTCAATCTGACTGGGGTTGAGAATACAGGAGTTTTGCCTCATTCTTACAGGATAAAGGGATTCATTTTCAACATCCTTATCCTCATATTCATGAGCAACATAGCCGTGCTGAAAGGAAACATAGGCATATCACTGAAATGGGACTAACACTTCTTGCTCATGCTGGTATGGATTCTGGTGGAATGCTTTTCAAACTGTAGCTTACTTGATAAATAGACTTCCAAAACCTGTATTACAAGGTGAATCTCATTTTGAAAAAATGTTTGGCAAAAGTCCTGACTATGGTTATCTAAAACCTTTTGAATTTGCTTGCTATCCTCATCTTAGACCATATATATCCCATCAATTGAACTTCAGAACTGAGAAATGCATTTTTCTTGGTTATTGCATGCTCCATAAAGGTTATCTTTGCTTAAATTCTAAAGGAAGAATCTACATTTTAAGAAATGTCGCATTCAATGAATATGATTTTCCTCATCATAAGTCATTAACCTCAAAAGTTCAATCTCCTTCTATCCTAAATAATTCATCTACTACTTCCATTTTCCAAACTATTCCTCATAATCATATTCCTCCTAATCATATTCCTCCTAATGATCCTATTCCTCATGATAATACTGATTCTGAAATTATAGCAGAAGATTTTGCTGAAACAAGCCATTTACCATCCATAGAAAATCCTTCTCCACATATAGTCACCTCCACTCATCCTATGACCACTCGTGCCAAAAATGGAATTTTCAAACCAAAATCATATCTGTCCACTTCTTATCCTCTTTCGAAATCTCTTTTACCAAGAGAGCCCACTTCGTTAAGCAAGCTATGAAAGATCCAAGATGGTTAAAATCCATGAAAGATGAATATAATGATTTGATAAAGAACAACACATGGACTTTGGTTCCATATAATCAAAATATGGTTGTGGTAGGAAATAAGTGGATATTCAAAATCAAACTTAAAGCTGGTGAATAGTTAGACAAGTTCAAGTCAAGCTTAGTGGCTCAAGGCTACTCACAAACACATGGTATTGACTATTGTGAGACCTTCAGTCCTGTAGTTAAACCAACAACTATTCGTGTAGTTCTTACTCTGATTGTTTCTTCAAATTGGTCTATTAAACAACTGGATGTTAGCAATGCCTTTTTAAATGGGAATTTGACTAAAACAGTATTCATGAAGAAACCTATGGGATTTGAAGCTTCTCAAAATCCAACGCATGTTTGTAAACTCAATAAAGATTTATATGGTTTGAAGCAGGCTCTAAGAGCATGGAATGACAAACTCAAGTCTACATTGGCAAAGTGGGATTTCTGGCTGCTAAATCTGATTCCTCACTGTTTATATTTAGTTCAGGAACAAATCTCATTTTATTTTTAGTTTATGTTGATGATATCTTGATAACCAGACCAAATGGTTCTCTCATTGAAAAGTTCATTTCTGACCCTCAAAATGAATTTTCTTTAAAAGATTTGGGATTTATTCATTACTTCTTGGGAGTGGAAATATGTAGGACAACCAATGGTTTTTACCTCACTCAAACAAAATACATTACAGATCTTCTAACAAAAGTCCATATGGAAGGTGCTAAGACCTGCACATGCCCTACAAATGTTACTCTAAAACTTAGTCTTCGTGACAGTGAGCCTTTCGAGGACATCTCTTTATATCGCAGAACCATTGGTTCCCATAAATATCTCACTTAAACCAGACCGGATGTTGCTTTTATCATAAATAAACTCAGTCAATTCATTCATGCTCCCACTTTACTTCACTGGTAAGCCTTCAAGAAGCTTCTGAGATATCTCAAAGGAACAATTTCTGAAGGATTGCTAATTTAAGCTTGTCCTTATTTGATATTGGAGAGGTATTCATATGCTAATTGGGCCAGTAGTCCTGATGATCGCAAATCAACTGGAGGATATGCTATTTTCTTTGGAGGAAATCTTGTCTCATGGTCTTCAAAGAAATAATAAGTGGTAGCACGTTCAAGTGCTGAAAGTGAATTTAGAGCTTTAGCAAATGCATCTGCAGAAGTTATTTAACTTCAATCCTTGCTCAATGAACTTCAAGTTAGTTTACCTCAAGCTCCAGTTTTGTGGGTGGATAATCAAAGTGCTACTTCTTTGGATGCTAGTCCAGTTTTTTATGCCAGATCTAAACACATTGAGATAGAACTCCATTTTGTTCATGATCAAATTATAGCTCACAAACTTGAAGTTAGATATGTCCCTTTATTGGATCAAATAGAAGATGTCCTGACCAAAGATGTTCCTAAATATCGGTTTCAATATTTGAAGGTCAAGCTTAAAGTTTTTCAATCTCATTTTTGCTTGAGGGGGGATAATAAGGATCCTATGGTCAATGATTAGTTAGTTTGTTAGATCTGTTATAACAGTTAGCATTGTTAGTTAGGCAGTTAGTTTGTTAAATGTAGTTTTATTACTTGTGTTGTAACGTAGCTATAAATACATGAATAAGATTGAATGCTCATTATTCTTGTTGAGCATTTGTGAGTTCTTCATTAAGTTCTCTCTTCTGTTGCTTTACTCATAGAATCGTTTTAGGCCTTCACTACTTCGTTCAACCGAAACCCATTACACTCCCTAATATCTTAACTCAACTGGTAAGGGTTTGGGGAGTGGGCTTGATAAAATTTTTTAGGATCGTTTATGAGAAGCATAGGGGGTGAAGTGGTTTTTGTGATGTCGACGACATGGATGCTGGAGGTTGGACAGCGAGATACGTTGATTGGGGACCTTAAGATTGTGAGTGTTAGAGAGGTGAACGTGAATTCCGCTCTTCCTGCTACTACCAGCACCGAACAAATTGAACTTTTTGACGATGATGAACACATCCACGGTAATTGTTGGCAGTGATCACAGGCTACATGTTTGGGTTTTTTGACATTTTATATTAAAATATTTGTAAAAACAATAGGTTAGAGATATTTCACTTTGCACCATATGTTTTGTTTTACTAATGTCGCAATTAAAGGAGATATGCCAACTGCGATGTGAAAATACATTTTAAAAGGGGTGGAAATGCCAATGACATATAAAAAACATGTTGCAGAGTAAAAAAAATATTATTCAGAAGATCACATCAAAATTACATTATTGGATGTTTCCGTTGACGTACCTAGTTCTTTTGATTTGCCAAAATAGAAAAGTAGTTAATCCATATGGGATCAAAGTTAAAGGTAAAAATTGAGTGGTTCTTGAAACGATCATAACTTTAAATTGGTAAACTTAACTTCAACTCCACATTTTTTGTCGGATTTTGGAAATGTCCTTGGAGTCATGTGAAATCAGAAATTCGTCGTTGATGGTTAGGGTCATATTGCTTGAACTTTATGGAAACTTTGTATGGTTGATGGAGGTCGTGTTTACAAGTACATTATAAATATGAGTTGTCCTATAAATACAGCTAGCTATGTTTAATGTTCATTGTCCTTCGGGTTCTTATATATTGTTTAAATGCCTATATTTAATAGTTTGAAAGGTATGAGGAAAAAAGTTGATGAAAAGGAAGAAAGTGTAATGGGTCTTTTTGGTCACCATTTTTGTTTATTTTCCTTACATAAGTTTTTATTGGTGGGTTTGATCAAGGTTCCCACATTTGTCATTTTGATCTTTAGAAGTGTAACTCTGCATTTGAAACTTTATAGCTAATGATTCAATGATATGTTAGTTTTTTTTTATTGTCTTATACCCAAGTGATAGCGAACTCGCCCAAATCATATTAAGTAATATTAGGACTATTTTTTTGTTACCCACTTATATATCAAACTCCCATTTGTTTACTTGCGCATCGCTCGGGTTTAGATTTAACTTATATAATAAATTCATTTCATGCAATTAGTTAATACATTTTACACCATTATTTTTCAAACAACTCATACTTTAGATTAGTCTAAATGAAGATGGGTCACATGAGGTCGAGCTAATGGGACAGCGATGCCTGCACTCGAAATCTAATTTGTTTATTCTTTAACGTGGTTAGCTAATCAGAAAACACAGAATAAATCCTAGTTGATACGGATTCCACATTTCAAGCATATTGATTCTTCTCCAATATTTGGATACTTTTGATATGTAAATACAGCATATTTGATTCCATCATTTGCTCCATGCAGAGCAGATTAATAAGATAAAATCTTTTCTCTTTCTCTCTCTCTCTCTCTCTTGCGCGCGCCCACACACACACTGAGAGAGAGGTAGGTGGGATACAGTTTGTAACAAATTTGGCGAGAGTGAGCGTGGAAATGTGCAGTGGATGAGCCCTCCATATGCGACCATAGTTCCATCATTCATGGAGGTTTTTTCTCCAATAATGAAGTCGTAAGTCACGTGTGTGATTGTTTACTGATCGACCAATTGTCTTCAAATAACATAACAGACCATCAGAATTCAGAATCTCATTTCCCATGCAAAAGCATACTGCACTCACAATTAACGTTCACGTTTTTATAGCATCATTCATGAATCCGGAATATCAGTGACTTAATGACTTACGTATGGAAATACATATTATCACTATTCTTTGTCATATATGGGGTCAAATTGAATTTTTAAGTGCTGAATCTCAACTCTTGCTGGTTCTGAGATTGAGATGCATGATTGACATGCCACATGGCGAAGGAGGGAGCAAGGAAATTGTTTATCGTGAATGACACAATTTTTATAGGACTATAGTCCAACCCTTGACACTTGTTGTGCAATCAAATATTATAATTGCTGACTCTAAAATTTACCTATTTTATAAAAAAAACTACACAAAAAAAAGGGGAAAGAAAAAAGAAAAATCTACTGTTAAAAAAATCAAGGCAAAAAATTGGAAATATATAAAAAAATGTAGTGCAACAAAAAACCAATCAATTGTGTCAATGTAAGGAACTATATATACACACACATACATAGGGACGAAATCAGGATTTTGTCTTCACGGGGGCCAACAATTAATTATGAGAGATTTTTTTTTAACAACACAATATGTAAGCATCACAAATCCCGTTGTTTTCTCATAATGTTGTATTACAAAATAAGAATCCAATTAATTGCTAGACGAAAATGAGTCAATTATAAGTTGTCATTTTTCATAGAAATAATCTCGGTCTTTACTATGAATTTGTTGCTCCAATAAAATATATTTAAAAAAACGTCAAAATACATTCATTCAATCAATATAATAGGATCATTTTGCAAATTTAGAATAAAAAATGTCCACTAGCATAAATCTTCAAAACATAACAAGTTAGATACGTTTAGCTATATAATGAGTCTCATTTAACATTTGCTTAATTTGAAATTATGCAATTAGTGTTGATTAAATGGTAATTTTTTTTACAATTAGAATAATAACAATAGTGAGGTTCAAGCTTTGCAATTATGTAATATTTTGCAATTAAAGTGAATTTAAGGGTAAAAATAGATTACAACTAAAATTAGGTAAGGTGTTAAAAAAAGGTTTTTAATCAAATAATAAATCAATAATTAAAATAGGGAGGTTAAGTACTAAAAAATTAAAAAAGCTTTGTCCCCACCCCCTTTCTCACTTTCTAGACATTTCAGTTCATGGATTAGGTACTAACATACTATAACAACAATAGATCAAAAGGTTTTGAGAGTTTGTGTGTGTGTGTGTGTGGGGGGGGGGGGGGGGGGGGGGGGGGGGGGATGGCCCCCTTTGGCCGCTTGCGTCTCTGCACATACATACAAAGCATTTGTAAACACATGTAACACAGGGCTTATAACTAATAATTTATTGATCATCTTTACAAAAATGTAGTAGTGGAAATTGCAATTGCTTTGGTGGTAGCCTAATTGATTTTTTCAACTCTAATAGGTATAACACATAAAGTATCACAAATTTAAAAGAAAAATATCACACAAAACTTGAACTTTTCTCATCTTTCAACCCTTTACCAGTTCTTTTTACGGTCCGGAGATACCTATAAGTGATTATTTTCATTAATTATGCTCAATCATTTTAAGAAGTAGAGATGTTAGTGATGGTGTTATCCATGATAATAAAGAAGGTTGGGTAAGTGCTATCGGCATATTAGGTTGGGTAAGTGCTACATGCATATTATGTGATCAGAAGTTAAAGAGGAAGTTCTATATGAAGTTAAAGAGGAAATACTATATGATAGCCATTAGACCTCTCGTGTTATACGAGATCGAGTGCTGGGCAATTAAGGAACAAACTGTACAAAAAATGAGCGTGGTAGAGATGTGGGTGTTAAGACGGATATATGGTAAAACTCGAAAAGATAAAATTAGAAGTGAACATTTTTTTTATTAGTTTCTCAACATCATCATAATAGTGTTACGGTCTGTTTGGTTGACATTGGACAAAAGAGTTAGCATGACAAATTTTGTCCTGGCAATTTTTGCCAAGACAAATATTATTTTTCTCACATTAGGCTATCAAACAACCAAATGAGGTAAAACAAATTTTTAGGCAAAATATTTTAATAACTCATTTTTAAAACATATTTTTTACAAGGGTTTTTAAATTTTTATTAAAAATTTTAAAATATTTTTTATAATATATTCAAAACAATTTTTAAAAATGTTAAAAACAATTTTTACAATATTTTTATAAAACGGATTTTAAAACAAAATTGTAAAACATTTTCTTAACAATTTTTATAATATTAAAAACAGTTTTTAAAACATTACAAAATAATTTTTAAATTTGATAACAATTTTTTAAACTATTTAAAACAGTTTTTAATTTTTTAAAAACTTCAAAACAGTTTTTTAAAATGTTAAAAAAAGTTTTTACAATACTTTTATATAACGGTTTTTAAAAAAAAATTTAAAACATTTTCTTAACATTTTTTTGTAATATTAAAAACAGTTTTTAAAACATTACAAAACAGCTTTTTTTAACTATTCAAAACAATTTTTAAAATTATTTTTAAATCTTTAAAACTGTTTTTATAGTATACTCAAAATAGTTTTAAAAAAATGTTGAAACAGTTTTTACAATATTTTTATAATACATTTTTTTTAAAAATTTGTAAAACATTTTTTAATAATTTTTTATAATATAAAAAAGAGTTTTTAAAACATTACTAAACAATTTTTTTAACTTTTCAAAACAGTTTTTTAAAATAGTTTTTATAATATATTCAAAACAATTTTTAAAAATGTTAAAAACAGTTTTAAAATAGTTTTATAATACGATTTTTAAAAAAATTATAAAACATTTTCTTAACAATTTTTGTAATATTAAAAAGAGTTTTTAAAACATTACGATATAGTTTTTAAATATTCATAACAGTTTTTTAATTATTTAAAATAGTTTTTAAATTTGTCAACTTTTTGACATTTGCCATGGCAAATAATGCCAACCAAAAGTTGGCAAACAAGGTTGAAAATCACAATTTTTTTACTACTGTTAAAAATGAGTATGTCCATAGGTATATTATTATGAAGTATGTTGGAAACCTCACTATATATATAGGAAGAGGTTCACAAGTGACCCTAAAAGATGAACTTTTGAATGACCCTTAACAAAATAATACCTAACAACTCATTATTTTAATTTCTATGTCGTAATTGGTTCGCGCTAGTGGCAACAAACACGCGTGTCGATGAACCTCTCCATATATATATACAGATATATATATATATATATATACATATATATATATATATATACATATATATATATATATATACATATATATATATATATATATATATATATATATATGGAAATGATCAAGTGAGGTCCCAGTTTGAGAACCCTGAATGAAGACCATTTTTTTAAAATAGTAAAAAAAATATTTTCGGCTGATTTTTTTTTAATGATTTTTAAACATTTCAATAGGACCATAAAAAATAATCGGCTCAAAATGAATTTTTTTGCTATTTTAAAAAAATCGGTCAAACTTAGTCAATTTTTATGTTGTTTTTAAGTGACAAAGTTTGACCGATTTTTTTTAAAATAGTAAAAAAATTGATTTTGAGTTGATTTTTTTATATAGCCCTACTGAAATGTTTAAAAACTATATAAAAAAAATTAGCTCAAAAATATTTTTTTTACTATTTTATCAAAATTGGTCCGCTCCATCGGTATACAACCAGAGGTCCGCTCTTATATATATATATATATATAGTACTTCTCTTGTGCATACCGATATGTATTTTAAGAGTGCGGACATGACATGTGTCACCTGACGGTGACTTCAGAAAAGAGAGGCTAAATTATAGGCTCACTCTCTCTCCTTTCTGGGCTCATCGCCAGGTGACACATGTTTGATTCGTACTTTTAAAATACGTACTGCTATGCACAAGAGCATTACTATATACATATATACTAGCGGATACCCGTGCCTGAAGGCACGACGGAAATTTACAAAGTACGTAATTGCGAAACGACAAAAATTTTAAGAGTACGTAATCACAAAACAGAAAAAATAACGTTCCCTGTATATCATTCCCCAACTAAATAATGATTGAGGAAAATTTACACAATATTGAATCATATATAATTTGAGTCAAAAACTTTATTTTACAATACAAATAAGTGTAAAGAATTTTAAAAAAATTGGGCAAAACTTCCTTTGTTTATAGGAGTATCCACCCTGTTTAAAAAAGAAAAGTACTCCAACAACAATACAAATAGTTTGTGACAATAACATTAATAGTACGCATACTTAACAAATAACAAATAGTCCAAGTACGTAATAGTGTAATATTAAAACAAATAGTTCAAAGTACGTAATAGCGAAGTGAAAAAATGTCCAAGTGTAATATTAAAACAATTGACCATAATATTTCGTATTTATAGGACTATTCACCATACTTAACAAATAACAAATAATCCAATAACATTCAAACAGTCTAAATTCATCAAATAAATTCACATATAATACGAAATATACAATATTCTTCCATCGAATTAACATTGTGCCTAAAAAAAATAGAGTGTCAAATTTTAAAAAAAAATTGGCATAGTCTCCTTTGTTTATGGAACTATTCACCCTGCTTAACAAATAAAAAATAGTCCAACATCCAAATTGTCTAAATTCATCAAACAAATTCACATATAAAATGAAATATACAATATTCATCAATCAAATTCGGTGTGTCTCAAAAAAATAAAGTGTCAATTTTTAAAAAAATTGGACATAACCTCCTTTGTTTATTGGACTATCCACCCTATTTAAGGGGTAACAACAAATCCAACAATATAAAAAAAAATCTCAAATTCGGAGATGGGAGCTAGAAGGTCAGGAAAGGAGAATATGAATTTATTCTTTCTGTGGGACTTCCTTAAAATGTCTGTGCCATGGTATTTGACCACCATCTATTGGACTTCCTCAACGCATAGTGCGGGCATGTTCCTGTGACAGTAGGCAGGTAAGAAAGGCAGATAAGAAAGGGCGTTGTCATAACATAAGGCAAACAAATGTTTAATATCCATTATGCCAAACTTAATAAAGAACATTATTGAACATTATTGAACATTACTGAATTTCAACTTAATTGAACATAATTGGACCAAGCATAGATTTGCCTTCAAATAAAGCTTTAATGTTGGAACAAATTACCAATTACCTTTTGTTGGTTTACATGTAAGAAGTATCTCAATAACTCTTATGTCGCTCCACCAGAGAAGGCCCTTGGTCTTAAAGTTCATATCCAACCCGATGCATACTTATAGAGAAGGTTGAAAGTCAGGGCTGCATAGGAGGGGCTGCATTGTCGGATCATAAGAATAATAAGTACTACCAATTATCGGATTCAACAAAGCATATATTGTTTTGAAACAGTTTTAACAATAAAAATCTTTTAACTAAGCACACATGAGAATTAGTAACAGTGTTAACAATAAGTACCGCCAATTAGAAAATCACAAAGAACTCGAAATAAAACAATTGAGATTTATAAGTACCAAATTTACAAAGAAACCTTAAATTCAGATATGCAAAACTAAAAAAAATCAAAATCAGGACTAAAAAACCAAAATTGCACTTGAAACTAAAATCTGGAGAAAAAACAACTCAAAGTACACCATTATGTTTGTTTTCGTAGTAGACTGGGTCCAAAAAGAACCACTTAAGGTGGATGAATCTCCATTAATTGTAGAACAAATGCATGAGTTATATGCATCAATGGAGGCGTGGTGTGATGCTTTGCAGAAGCAAGTTAGAGAACTCAATGTGGGAAGTCAACATGACAAAGGCAGGGATCCACCGCACGCTGTGAAGGGCAGAAATCCCTATACAGCAGCTTCAGGCCCTCACCAAGACAATGACACAACCACAGGCCCGCCGCAACTCGTGACTAGGCATTTCTGCCTGTTCAAGGGGCTTGGGCGCACCAGGAGTCCCTTCGGGACTGCAATCCTACAATGTCTTCAACGGAATAAACTTGAAAAATCGTCAACATAGGCAGGCCTGCATATGCATATATGCTGCCTACATATATGCATATTGCAGCATATATGCCATTGCATATATGTAGTGCGCGCGAGCGTGTGTGTGTGTGTGTGTGTGTGTGTGTGTGTGTTTGTGTGTGTGCGCGTGTGTGAGTGGGGAAGGGGGGAAGGGACGGGGCAGGGGCACGTGTGTGCGTGTGTGTTTGTACAACGTAAACAATGGCACGAAACATTATACTACTAAAAGAAAGATGTGTCCAAACCAAAAGAAAAAAAATATCACGAATACCTCCTTGAACATGAACAAATAAACAATCACCCCCTTATAGTTAAGTATACATTCTTCCTTTTCCAATTACAATAAAGCACCCGCCCAAAATACATGGGATTTGGAATAGATCTAATCCAATTATGGAAGAAGTTACCTCAATTCCCCTTTTTAACACACTCAACCCTTCGATTCAAGATTCAATAACCGGATTGCCTAAATTAGTTCAACATGTAAGCACACATGATAAAAATAATAAAAATTAGGAAATTTTCCACTAATTATAAAGACCCGATGAGATACGCCATACATGAGAATAAGAGAACATGACATTGCCAAAGTTTTTAGTGGAATTCCAAGCAGGGGTAACTATGAATTCCTAATATATGCGAGTGTTATTTATGATCTATTAGTACCTACACTTCATCAAGAATACTCTAATAGAGCATATATATAATAATCATTAATACGGAGGAAGGAATAGTTTGATTCCAATGAGAGGTCCACAAAATCAGTACCTATACTTACATAGTCAGAACGTGTGAATATTTTTAGAAGTAACAGAGTTTAGATGGTGCAAAAAATAGAAACCAATCAAAAATGAAAACCAACAAATTTACAGAAATCAATAGATCTCTTTACCTGTTTCGTGCCTCATGGAAAGAAAGGGTAGGGAAGGCACTACCTGAGATATCCAAACTTTAATTTGGAACCCCACATGTATCTTCTGAACATCAAGACCAAAATGAAAGACCCAATTAAGAGTATAGATGCAACAATCAACTCAAAGATAATAGAAAATGTATTTTGAACTAAAAACCCCGCATATCAAACCTTTCAGAAATCTAACTTTAAACTAAAAAAATTATTTCGAGGTAAAGCCCCCACAGATCAAATCCAAACACTCCAAGAAAGAGAGAAATCATACCTATAAAATGGAAATAAAAATTATTATACCTATAAAACAGAGTTCAGACCAACAGTAACACTAAAACTAAAACCGAACCAAGTCATAAAACTTAGCACCAAAAAACCCCATTTAGGTTATAGCTACTAATGGGGATTGATGTTAAAAAAAACCTAAGTCTTGGCATCAAATCTGCAAAATAAAACCAAATACATAAGAAATTAAACATGCAAGACGAAAAATACCATTATTGTTGGAGAGTTAGTGCACGATGCTCAGACAGAAAGTGGAGAGAGTAGAGAGAGAGATAGCTCGTGCAATGAGGTGTGCTTATCTTTGGGATGCGTGTAAAAGTTTGAGCAGCAAATTACTACCTGCAAATAGGGCATGCAAATGATACTCGAGCACTCCAAGAATCCTGCTCAGAAAAAGTTTGTTTTATTAAATATAATTAGTAACAATAACTGATCATCTATCAAATAATCCAATTTTCATTCAATTATTTTACAAACAAAAAAAATCTTAGTTACCTCAAAGTAACCATCAATAGGCACTTCAAATCAAGAGTGAATTAACCACCCCGTATCCTGTTTTGATGGGTGTTTTAATGAGATTGTAGCTTCTGCCCCTGTGAAGAATTTGACATAATGTTAAGAAATGTATAGTTTACACGTGGGATGACTAAAGTATGGGATTCAAAAGAAGCATTGAAAATGTAAGAATAAATATTGACTATGAATGCGGGAAGTCTCTTTAACTCCTACCAATCGCATTGAAGGATTGTTGGGTACATCCGTTACTCCATTGAAAGATTACCTCTGCAAAACTTGAAAAAATTTAAAACATTAAAGACCAAGAGGTGCAAGGAGCTAATCGACATTCAAGGCCTCGATAGATCAAAATATTTAGAAGTTTTAAATGTGAATTTTTGTGAATCCCTAGACAGATTACTGTCAAACATGAAAAATTGAAAAAAAATTAAATATTTTTGCATCGACAGAGATACGTGAGATTCAAGACCTAGGCAAATTAGAATCCTTAGAACTTTTATGCATGAGTTATTGCCTATCCATAGAGAGATTACCCGACCTATTGAACTTGATAATGCTAAAAGAACTTCACCAACGTGATTGTTTGAAGTTAACTAAGGTTGAGGGCTATTAAAGATAAACAACTCACATATTAAAAAACTTATTGAGATTGGTTATACACTTTGGAGCTACAAAAATTAAACTAATAAAACTTAAAAAAATACAATGCTTTAGAGTTTATACCTACCAAATGTCAAAAGATGTGTACATAAGAGTGAAAATCTTGAAAAAATGACTACCAAGCATAAGACCATAATCAACAACACCATCTGTGATGAATACCAAGCTTCAAAAGATAAATACCAAGCTCTAATTACCAACAAATATAAAAATGAGAAGGATTGACTCAATGAATCTAATAGAGAAAGAAAAGTGTGAAACTATTGATCACCCAACCAAGTGATCCTCATTCCTCCTGTTATATTTTCTTTCTCCGTTACCTGCCTTCAAACCGATCAAGTATGAAATTATAAAAAATATCATGTTGCTTGATAAAACCATTAAGAATTTGTTATCAAATAGAAAAGAAAAGGAAAAAACCTGAAGATGCTTATAAAAGCACATAATTCAAAACAAAGATACGGTTGTAAAATAATCTCTTCCAGGAATTTTATCAAACACCAATCCTTATTCAAACACCAATCCTGGTTATAGACTTTTATCAAATAGAAACAACTCTTACAACTTATTCATTCATTACGATGTTATAGAAATTGCAATCAAATCAACCAAGAAACATCAAAATAAAGTGAAGGGGAAAATGAGAGGAACATATAAGCATAAACTAACAATAATTTAAACATCCAATAAAAACAGTTTCAGGTTTGGATTTTACTCCAATAAAAAAGAAAAATATAAATTTGGGGCAAATCAAGTATTGTCCAGAATTTTAGTAACTAAAAACAATTAAATTGAAATTATTTGGTTGGATTACTCTTATGACTATATATGTGCACTAAGTGAGGTGTTTATCTCATTCAAAAAAGAAGAATGAAAGACATCTTACTTTTTGTTGAAGCCTTACCTCTTTTCATCCATGCTGAATAGTAGGTTCAGTGGTGGAAACACTATAAAACATGTGAATTAATGATGAACAATAAAATATATTTTCTTCAAAACAACAACATAAAGATAAAGACTCATGAATTAATCCTAAATCTTTCACCAATAACTAAAAATGTACTTTATATCTTTCCTTCTTTTGGTGTAAAACAAACACTAATTTCTTGCCGAGCCACTGGTTGAAGCACTAACTAATCAAACTTTTGATCACCCTCATTAATAAAACACCATGAATCACTGAGTAATAAATAAAAATATAATTCTTCATTTAAAACAAAAGTAGGAAGCACCGAAAAAGCTAATTCAAACCCCACCCACCAAAATTTCAAGTCAAAACCATATACTCAAATTCATATTTCAAAAATCGTAAGAGTTACAAAAAATTACAAAATGGTTACCAAAATCCCTAAAATCAATACATACAAAAAAACCCTCATGTTATATAATAATACCCAAAACCCTAGAATCAAATCCATGTTCCAAAAACTATAAAAGTTACCGAAATTTACAAAATGGTTATCAAAACCCTAAAATCAAAATTAAAGAAGAGAAATCAAATGTGTGTGCATGTGCGTGTGTATGAGAGTTCGGGTAAAGAAATGAATCCGAGAGAGAGAGAGAGAGAGAGAGAGAGTACCTCTTTGTGACAGAAGTGGAGAGAAGCGGTGAGAGGGAGTGATGTGAGAGAACATAGAAGAGAGATATTTTTGTCTTAGGAATTAAAAGGGGGAAAATGAAATGTGGGGGGAAGTTAGAATTTTTAAATTTTGAATGAAAGTTGAAGATTTAATCTTAGCCCTTCATTTTTAGTGGGAGATGTGGCAAGATCTAGACCGTTATTGTGCTTAGACAATTCAAAATCCATGCCATCTTATTATATGGATATATATATATATATATATATATATATATATATATATATATATATATATATATATATATATATGTGTGTGTGTGTGTGTGTGTGTCCGCCCCAGAACCAAGAGATAATTACCTTCGTGTTCTTAACATGCGTTTAAATATAGATTGATAAGCTTAAATCGGTTACCAACACTCTCGGGGACATATTGAGTTTTTAAAGCTCTTTACAACTGACATATGTTTAACCGATTTTTAAAAAATAGCGAAACAATTCATTTTGAGCCGAATTTTTTTAGAGAAATCACCTGAAATGTTTAAATACCACAGAAAAATATCAAGTCGAAAATATGTTTTTTCTATTTTTTAAAAATCACAAAAATATCCGTCTGCAAGTGACACATGTCCGGTGCACATTCTTAAAACGCGAACTAGTCCGCACAAAAAAATATATACATATATATAATGCTTTGACTATTTTTGTAAAATAACTATTTTTATGTAATTTATTTTATATTATTAACCACCGGAGTTTAGTGAGGGTAATTTGTTAAAAACTATTTTGTAAAAAAAAATAAAGAAAGAAATAAAGTACAATTTATTTTATTATGATCACATAACAAAAACATTAATAGGATCCAAGACCAATACCATGAAAATCAGCATACAATTATCCAGGAACTTCAATCATAATGAAACTAATGCCATCGACAATCAAAATAGCTACCAAAACTTTCTTAATTAGTCTTATTTGATAAACAAAGTCTAAGATTCCTCAAACTTTAGTGATTAGTTTTACAAAAAATATTGGTGCCATAAAATTCCTAGTTAGTATATTACTAATGTGACTTATTCGAGAAATATATTTATATGAAATATAAACAAATTTGTTACTACACACAAAGCAAAGAGTCAGATTGACGGGGTAATATTATTTGTTTTTATAACGCAAATATTTATTTCATGATTTGATAGTCTAATAGTACTAACATAAAGTGGAACTTCTCTCCCGATGAGAAAAAAAGGATTTGCCTACCATTTTAGAAGTTTAGGGTTCACTTGGTTGATAATGGGCAATGCAAAATTTACCGTGGCAAATTTTTCGTAGACAAATTCTCTCTATTTTTTTCCATATGAGGCTATCAAACAACCATTAGACGAAATTAAAGTCAATCCAATTAATTTATTTAAAAACAGTTTTTATATTATATTAAAAAAATGTTAAAAATAATTTTTACAACATTTTTATATTACATTTTAAAAATAAATTGTAAAACATTTTCTTAACAATTTTTTATAATATTAAAAACAGTTTTTAAAATATTACAAAACAATTTTTAAATATTCACAACAAATTTTTTAAGTATTTAAAATAGTTTTTAAAATAGCTTTTTAAAACTTTGAAATTGATTTTATATTATATTCAAAACGGTTTTAAAAAATGTTAAAAACATTTTTTACAATATATTTATATTAGGTTTTTTAAAAAAATTGTAAAACATTTTCTTAAAAAAATTTATAATATTAAAAGCAGTTTTTAAAAGATTACAAAATAATTTTTTAAATATACGCAAAAGTTTTTTAACTATTTAAAATAGTTTTTAAAATTGTTTTTTTAAACATTAAAACTGTTTTTATATTTTATTCAAAACAGTTTTTAAAAATGTTAAAAATATTTTTTTACAATATTTTTATATTACGGTTTAAAAAAAATTTGTAAAACATTTTCTTAACAATTTTTTATAATATTAAAAATAGTTTTTAAAATATTAGAAAATAGTTTTTAAATATTCATAAGTTTTTTTTAATTATTTAAAACAGTTTTTAAATTATTTTTTAAAACATTAAAACCGTTTAAGAAGTTAGCAAATTTGTTGACAAATTCTCTCATTCAAGTAGGTAAGCAAAGTTTGTCAACAGCTTACGCATAAAGGGTGTTGTACACTGGAAAATAATGTCACGGCAAATTGTACAACCAAACAGCCAAAAAGTGGGTAAATTGCCATATTTGCCTATGCAAAAACAGCTAACCAAACGGACCCTAGTTCGGTTTACATTGTTTTGATATGGAGATGTATTTGCACACACATACATTTTTTTATTATAAAAAAATATTTGTTAAAAAAATAAAGAAAGCATATTTTGTTAAAGTAACATACATTTTTATATTAATATACAATAAAAAATAGTCTTTTAAATATGGTACAATTTTTTAAAACACGCACATTTTTTTAACAACAAACAGTTAGATAAAATTCAAATGCTCATAATAAAAAATAATGTCTATATGAAAACATTTTTTTTGAAAAACTTCTTTTTATAAAAATAGTTTTTTAAATAGTCAAAACATTTTATAGTAAAAATGATATAAAATCAGTTTTTTATAATTTCATAAAAATAGTTTTTAAGTAAGTAAAATATTTTATTATGGGAAAATTATAAAAAATAAAATAGTTTTTTACAAAAATAATGTTTGTTAACGAATATATATATATATATATATATATATATATATATATATATATATATACACACACACACACACACACACACACACACACACATACAGACAGAGAGAGAGAGAGAGAGAGAGAGAGAGACATATATTATTTATTGGTGGTTCACAGTTTATGAGGGTTATTTTCTAAAAAACAAGTGCCAAGTAGGGGTGAGTTAACAATCAACTAACGATAAGTGTTATTTTAGGGGTCAAACTTTAAGAATAAAAAATAGTGGGTGTTTGACTCAATTACCAATAACAAATGGGGGTCAAGACCTAACTAACCCATTTTTTAGTCCATGTTCTTGTAAATGAAATCCCATGCATTTTTTATAACTGAATTTAATTAATTAGGTCGGATAATTAATTAAAAAAATATTTTGTCGAAATTTGAATTAAGTTTGAAAGATTTGATTTAAATTGAATTCGGTGATTTTTGGCTATTTAATTGAATATTTTGGGCTTTTATTTAATTATTGTATAAAATTGAACTTTTGTAAAAATCATATGGGATTTTGAATCTTTTTGTTTTAACTTAGACTCCAAGAAAATAATTTTCTTTGAGCTTGCACATTTTAAACTAAAGATTTTTAAAACTGTTGATGTAATACGAGTGCCTAAGATTTTACCTCCTTCCATGTAAAATTGTATTTATGAATGAATACTGAGATTTAACCATCATCGTAGCCTTCGTGCTTGTCGAATCGGAGTTTTCATAACACAAAGTTCATTTCGTGGGAAATAGAAGTTGTTCGAACGAGGGTCTTTCTTTGTCGTTTAAACGAACTTTTAATGATTTGAAAAATGGTCGATTTCCCTCGCTCTCTGGAATCTAGTTGGAAGTATATGCTCGAACGAAGTCCTTTGTCATTCTAACGAGGTATTTCTCACATCCTCGTTAACCCTTGTTTTTGGCCTCGTTAGAACCCCGTTAGATTGTCGTTTGAACGAAGAGGGGTCTCATTCGAACGAGATCAACTGTCGTTCGAACAACTAAACCTGAAATTTAATATTTTGAGTTTTCCTTATGCGTTGTCGAATTTTGGACCCTTGGATTAATTATGTGTCGATCTCTTAAGGAACCAGATGATAAAAAATGTGTATAACATGTGGGACTTGGGTTTTTAAATCATTTTTTCGGTTATTTTGGGGTTATAAGAAGAGGGAAAGGGTGGGTCTCCCCCCACCATTTTCATCAGACATATTTCCTCTATCCCGCTAAGTTTCAAGAGTTCATCTTCTTCCCCCAAGCATTTTCCACCACAGTTACACCTTACCACCACCATAATACACATTTATACACTATCTCCAAACCTTTTTCTTAATCCTCAAGCTTTATTAAGGGTAGAAGTGGGTAGAGTCAGCAAGTAGGATAAGCTTTGGAGTATTTAGAGCTAGGAACTTTCATCTTTATCTGATCTTCAAACCATAAGGTAAGGTCTTCCTCTTCCTAAGATTTCAAGGTTTCTAGCTATGAAAAATGTGCATGATACATGCTACATAAGATTTAATGCAAAAAATGAAGATATTTGCTAATGTATTCAAGTATTGCAAAAAATGTATTTTTGAAGAAAACAAACCTTAAATGGGTATTTTATAAATAAATGGCATTTTTACCTTAAAATATGGAAAGAAATCATGAAAAATATAAACCCATGATTTATATCTTGTTTAGTTCATTTTTGGGGATTTCTAGGCATGAAATCTTCCTTAACATGTGTAGACTCATGTATTAGTATGACAAAAGGTGACATTTTAAACTTGACAAATCATTTTGAAATAGATTTTATGAGGAATTGATTAAATGTAGAAAAAAAATCCTAAATATGTGTTGTAAATATTGTTAGAATGAAGAAAAATGATTTTTAAAGTCACATGAAATAGTAGGGCTAAATAGTGGACATTTGGTTTAAATTATCTTTAAATGGTTGAATGTAATTTAGATAGTTAGACATAAAATAATGAAGCATGATTTTGGACAAAAAAAATATAAAAAGGATGTTTTAAAAGAAAATGTTGATTTTTAGTGCCATAATGAATTAAAAAATTTCATAAAGTTATAATGAAAGAAAGGGCAAAACGGTAATTTTAATAAATAGAGGGTCCTAGTGGTTGGATTTCCTGGTTAGACCTTATTGGTTAGGTTTGGTGAAAAACGAATAAAATGGCACGTTGACAAGATGAAATGGTGATATAAATGTAGAGAAGATGAAAACGGTAAAATGATGAAATAATGTGGTGTAAGGACGCAAATTTCCAATTGAGTCATTTGTAGTTTTTGCTCAATTCCGGAAAAAAACCCAATTGAGTCATAGGATAAAGTATATTGATCATCTTTCAAGTCTATGACGTGTTTGTTGAAGACGTAGCAGCCAAGTGTATAAAGCGTCATCAAAATGCCGAGTTTAAGTGCCTCATTTCTACATCGTCAATAGTGGTTCCATGCTCCCAAGGTATGAATGCATTATGTATATATATATATATATATATATATATAGGAGCTTGGAACGGTTTATATTGGGTGTTAGGTTTTGAAAACTGTGTTTTGTTTTCAGATGATCTCTATTAAAACTTATATATAAAGTATATAAAGTTTCTGGGCTTAAAAAGAATTTCTGAACATTCTCTGAGTTCGTTTGAAGTGTCGTTCGAACCACAAGTCGTTCCAACGAGATTGCCAACGACTTCCCATTAAGGCATACTGGAACTTCGTTAGAAATGTCGTTCGAACGAGAATGTCGTTCTAACGAGATTTCCAACGAGTTTCTAACGGGTTCATACTGGAACTTCATTAGAAGACTCGTTCGAACGAGAATGTCGTTCGAACGAGAATGTCGTTTGAACGAGATGTCAGCCGGGAACAGTTTTTAGCAGTTTTAAGCATTTTTCTCCCACTTCCCCACTTGTTTCTTAACTGATTTTTCTCAGACTTTATTATGTGCGGGAAACCATTTTTATGAGATATCTTTTTCATATCCTTCTAACTCCTAGAGAGTGTTTTGAGCGCAAAATTGTTTAAATAAAAAGATCATGTTTTGAGTGAGAATTTTCAAAGACAAAATCATCTACCACTCTAGTTTTTCACCCATAGTTTTATTTATCCAAGTTCATATATATATATACATCTTGCTTGGAGTTTGGCACCGGGTTTATCTCTACACCAAATTGAAGATATTGTTTGGTTTTCTTCTACATCCCTTAAAGAAGAAGAGTTCGTTTTGCTACGGCATTCTCATGTGGTAAAAGACACCACGTGTGGTTGACGGTGTACCTATTGTCCGATTGGTGAGTCCAATATCGCGGTGGAGCTCCGTGGTTATCCGCTAGGAAGAGGTGGTTACAAGAAGACGCGTCAAGGTTTTAGAGGGTTCGAGTTGAGGAAGTACATCATCTGTCTTGTAAATGTAATTCCGTACTTAGTGGATTTGAGGCTAGGGCCGTCCGAGGTTGTTTCCTGTTTTGGGTTTTTCCTCGTACATCGCGGCGTAGTGTGATTGATTTATTATTATCTTTCATAATGACTTAGAACTCATGCTTAGGATAATTCAAGATAAAAATGGTTTTAATTGTCACACTTAATTTAATTGGGTGCTAATTAAATTTGGGTAATTGTCTATTTAATTCAAGTATATTGTTAAAACTGGTTTGGCCTAATTTGGAAATATTAATAAATATAACTTAGGCAAATTCTAGGACTTGGATTAATTAACTTGGTTTAAGTGAAATTCGAATTGTGTGCGTGTGTGTTACATCCTATTTTCACTTGTGTTTAATTTTTAATTTGTTTAGAAATTAAAAATTTGGTGTTTGTTTCTTTAGTTGAACCATCACCTTTATGCTTCCTCTTCTGTTTTGTAAAAAGGACATATAATAATATAATTTTAAAGATTTCAAAAATCGGGGGTTGCACTCACTTACAAATTGGTATCATAGCCAAAGCGATAAATTATTTCGTTAAAGATCCTTTAAATAATTTTTGGCTAAAATGGAATTTTCCCCATTTTCAAAATTTCCTATTTTCGATGGTTCTAATTATGCGTATTGGAAAGCGCATATGAAATCAGCACTAAAATCTATCGACGAGAGAGTTTGGATGTCTGTTGTTAACGAGTGGTCCCCACCTACTCATTTAGTAGATAATGAGCATGTTCCCAAACTTGCCGATAGATGGAGTGAGGGTGAATTTAAACTTTCAAATTTTAATTCCCGTGGTTTAAATGCCTTATTTAGCACTGTCACACCGGTTGAATTCCGACGCATTATGATGTGTGAGACCGCTAAAGAAACTTGGGATATTTTACAACTCACTCACGAAGGTACAAGTGTCATTAAAGCTTCGAAACTCCAAACCCTCACCACTCATTTTGAAACTATCAAAATGAACGATAATGAAACTTTTGATGAATTTTATGCTAGACTTTCTGATATTATCAATTCATCTTTTAACTTGGGAGAGAAAATACCCGATAATCGAGTTGTAAAGAAAATTTTAAGGTCCCTTCCCGATAGATTTATTCCAAAAGTGACCGTTTTAAATTCTTTACCAACTTTAGCCTCTACGAAATTAGAAGAGCTTATAGGTGATTTTCAAACCTATGAACTAGACATGTTTCCCTCTAAAACTGAAAAGAAAATTAAAAAGGGCGTTGCTTTAAAAGCCCAAAAAGAGGTCAAAGAAGTTGTAGAGAGCGAGAGTGATAGTGACTCGGAAGACATGGCTTTGTTTGCTCGAAAATTTAGAAAATTTCTTAAATTTAACAAAGATAAATTCAAAACTGATTTTAAGAAATTTGAAACTCCTAAGTATGACAAAACCGAGAAGATCCCTAAACCTATTAATGAAAATTTAAATAGGGACGAGTCTAATAAGTGTTTTGGTTGTGAGGGTTATGGCCATAGGGCTTCTGAGTGACCCACTAAACTAAGGAAAAAGGGTAAACGACCCATTTCATATAATGCGACCCTTAGTGATAGTGATAAGGAAGAGGGACCCGATTCCCCCACTAAGCCAAATTTTGTGGCTTTTATGGCTAGTCATGTGATCACCGAAAGTGAATCTTCTCATGAAGATACTCAAACTCATAACACTTCCGAGGTCAAAGTTTTTTATTCTCTTGTTTTTTATGATAGTGAGAGTTGAGAAGAAAGAGAGAGTGAAAATGAAGAAGAGGTTAATGTGAGTAAACTTCAAAATGCTTTTTAAGAACTTTATAAAGAATCTATTAAATTAAAAAGAACTAATTTGAAGTTAGAAGCTAGTTTAAGAGAGCGTGTCACGGTCGTTGATGATAGTTTGTTGGTAGAAGACCTTAGGACACGAGAGAAAGCTCTTCTAGAGAAGCTTGAATATATAGAAGGCGAGAGAGATATCCTTAGGGGTTTAATGGAATCCTTGAAAAAGGAGCTTCTTGCTTTTGAAGAGCGAAATGTGTTATTAGAGTCTAACATTTTAGAATTGTAAAATAAATTAAAAGACTCTAGTAATGTCAAATTTGATTTGGAGTGTCGTTCGGAAAAACTAGATAAAATCTTAGGAACGGTCTAAATTAAAAATGACATGTGTGGTTTAGGCTTCAATACTTGTAATGAATCTACTAATAGAACCAAAACCAATGTTTTAGGAGAATCTACTAGGAATGACTTTAGAGATCACTCCTTAGGTACTCATTTTCGACGTGTTTTTACTTGTACACATTGTGGTCGAAAAGGGCACTTTAGGAAATATTGTTATGATCTTAAACAAATTTCTAGAAATACCCAACATAAAGTAATCAAGGTAGTTAAAATTTCTACACCCCAAAAGAGTTATTCTTCATTAATTTGGATTAGGAAATCCGACTTGGTTGCCTTGCAAAATAGGGTTTTTGATTCTCATTTACTATCACATGCTTCCTCCCTTGCTAAATCTAAAGGATGAATGTGTTAGTGTTTGCATACTTCAGCTTTTGTAATTCATGCTATATTCACATGCTAAATGTATGCTTGTTTAATCATTTTCTAGTTTATGCCCCATGCTTAATCACATGCTAGAATAATGATTTTTATTTATCTTTTGTATTTTATTTCTTCATTTTGTTTGCATTAAATGAAAAATACAAAAAGATTTTTATTTTTGTGTGTGTTTTAGTTTGACACACTTTATGTGGCATACACTTGTGTTAAAATTCCATCTTTTACGCTCCCATGCGGCTAGAAATTTTGGTTTAAATTGTCAATCCTTAAAAAAATATTCTTTACCATATTTTTATGGAGTAGTTGGATTTTGTGTTGTTTAAATGGATTCTATTTTTATATGCCTCTATTCACACATGCACGAGCTCTTTTGAAATTTTAATTTCATATGTATATTTGAGCTTTGTGAGGTGTTCTCCTACCAATCTTGTCATCTACATATTTGTGACTTAGGAGGACTAGTGCATGTCAAAATTCGTTATATGTGAGATTTGTGTGAAAAATGAAAACATGATAAATAAAAATGTGTGCACGGGGAAGGGCTCCGAAAGGACTTAGTGATCCTTTGCGATTCTAAGCCACCGTTTTGAATGGACCTAAAAGAAATACGTGGTCCAAAGGCCTAAAAACAGAAAATATGGCATTAAAAAGAAAAATAATTTGCCAAGGCCTATGTTTGATTGATATATTCATTCAAATTTAATATAAATGCATATTGAAGTAGATTGGATGGTATATCAATTGTTTGCACAATTTCCGTTTATCCTAGTTGCGTATTTCATGTCATGACTCTATTGGTTTGTAGAATCATCAATATGCTAGGCTTGTATGCATTGTGTATGTTTGTTCATCGAGTTCAATTTATATTGTCACACGAGGTTATATTCAAATGTGATTAAGTTTGCAATCAATTGATAACTCCGTGAACATGTTTAAAGTGATTGGGTCTAAATTTAATCGTTACTAGTTCACACCCCAACACTTCCGTTTCCATATGACACACTTTTGCCATATGAGTGTGAAAGACTCCTATTATATTTTGTGTGTCATTTGTGTGTTTATATCTATATATGTGTACTTGAGTCTCTTTGATATATATTATGTATACATATATTTGATATTTTTGTTTACTCTTTGCTTTGATTTCTAATCCATATATGCTTTAATTCATACTTGGTATCCATCTTATTGCATTCTTTATTGATTTCACATGCTTAATAAATTATATATCATATTGGTATCATTTTATTTCATCCTAGTTGGTATCTGATGTTATTGTTTGGATTAGTTAAATTTTTGTTGCCCATATGCTTTAACGTTCTCATCACTATATGCACAATTGCATGTTTTAGGTTGTTATCCCATTCTTTTATCCGTTGCTTAGTTTAGAGGGTGTATATGCTTTATTTGGGGGAGATAATTTACTTTTTTTTATTCTTTAGCCTTTGTCTATTATTGGCCAAAAAGGCGGAGAATAATAGGGGGAGAAATGGTATCTAATCCTATTATTATTGTATCTTTCTAAGTAGGTCATTTGTTTGATAAAGGGGAGAATTAATTTAGGGGGAGTAATTATTTAATTGCATTTAATATTTTGATATTCCTCGTGCGTTTGATAGTTTGCTTAAGTGTGCAGGAAGAATACTTCAAAATGGCAACATTCAACATCGGCAAAGATATTGATCCTTGGGTTGTTTGAGTCAAGCATTGTATTTTTATTTTGGGTGAGACAATGTTTTTGAGTCTAGTGAGCTTGACGACCCTTTAGGATTTTTGTTTGTTTTTGTCCCGGAATAGCCAAAGGGGGAGATTTATAAGGACGCAAATTTCCAATTGAGTCCTTTGTAGTTTTGGCTCAATTCTGGACAAAAACGTTTAAGTCATAAGATAAATTATATTGATCATCTTTTAAGTTTATGACGTGTTTGTTGAAGACGTAGCGGCTAAGTGTATAAAGCTTCATCAAAATGCCGAGTTTAAGTGCCTTGTTTCTACGTCATCAATAGTGGTTCCATGCTCCAAAGGTATGAATGCATTACACATATATATATAGGAGCTTGGAACAGTTTATATTGGGTGTTAGGCTTTGAAAACTGTTTTTTTCCCAGATGTTCTGTATTAAAACTTATATATAAAGTATATAAAGTTTCTGGGCTTAAAAAGAATTTCTGAACATTCTGTGAGTTCGTTCGAAGTGTCATTCGAACGAGATTGTCGTTCAAACCACAAGTCGTTCGAATGAGATTGCCAACGACTTCCCATTAAGGCATACTGGAACTTCGTTAGAAATGTCGTTCGAACGAGAATGTCGTTCGAACGAGAATGTCGTTCTAACGAGATTTCCAACGAGTTTCTAATGAGTTCATACTGAAACTTCGTTAGAAGACTCGTTCGAACGAAATGTCGTTCTAACGAGATGTCAGGTGGAAACAATTTTGGCAGTTTTAAGCAGTTTTCTCCCACTTCCCCACTTGTTTCTTAACTGATTTTTCTCAGACTTTATTATACGCGGGAAACCATTTTTATGAGATATCTTTTTCATATCCTTCTAACTCCTAGAGAGTGTTTTGAGAGCAAAATTGTTTAAAGAAAAAGATCATGTTTTGAGTGAGAATTTTCAAAGACAAAATCATCTACCACTCTAGTTTTTCACCCATAGTTTTATTTATCCAAGTTCATATATATATACATCTTGCTTGGAGTTTGGCACCAGGTTTATCTCTACACCAAATTGAAGAGATTGTTTTGTTTTCTTATACATCCTTTAAAGAAGAAGAGTTCGTTTTGCTGCGGCATTCTCATGTGGTAAAAGACACCACGTGTGGTTGACGGTGTACGTATTGTCCGATTGGTGAGTCCAAGATCGCGGTGGAGCTCCGTGGTTATCCGCTAGGAAGAGGTGGTTACAAGAAGACGCGTCAAGGCTTTAGAGGGTTCGAGTTGAGGAAGTACGTCATCTGTCTTGTAAATGTAATTCCGTACTTAGTGGATTTGAGGCTAGGGCCGTCCGAGGTTGTTTCCCATTTTGGTTTTTTCTTTGTACATCGCGGCGTAGTATGATTGATTTATTTTTATCTTGCATAATGACTTAGAACTCATGCTTAGGATAATTCAAGATAAAAATGGTTTTAATTGTCACACTTAATTTAATTGGGTGCTAATTAAATTTGGGTAATTGTCTATTTAATTCAAGTATATTGTTAAAACTGGTTTGGCCTAATTTGGAAATATTAATAAATATGACTTAGGCAAATTCTAAGACTTGGATTAATTAACTTGGTTTAAGTGAAATTCGAATTGTGTGCGTGTGTGTTACGTCCTATTTTCACTTGTGTTTAATTTTTAATTTGTTTAGAAATTAAAAATTTGGTGTTTGTTTATTTAGTTGAACCATCACTTTTACGCTTCCGCATCTGTTTTGCAAAAAGGAAATATAATAATATAATTTTAAAGATTTCAAAAATCAGGGGTTGCACCACACTTACATGTGGACAACAGCAAAAATGGTAAAACACATTAATATGGACTCGGATATCACCGGGAATAATTAAGAAGGGTCCGGGGCCCTGGATTGAATGATCCAAAATTACTGGCTAGAGCATATGGTAGCATAGCTGGCGGTCTGGCGCCCGTTAAAGTATGCAAATATTGGAAGATTCTGAGAAAAGATAATAGAAAAAGGAAAAGATATTGGTTGTTCTTGAAAATGTGTAAGTAAGACAACCCAATGAAATGTGAATAAAGGAGATTAACGAATAAAATACTATTAATAGTCTTTAGACTCGATAAAAGCTTGTATGAAACGTTTAAGTGTGAGAATGAGCTCATCGCTCGGGTACATTTCAGGGTAGTTGCATTAATAATCGCTAAATTCATAAACGTTTTGGAATGATTAAAATACACTATTTATGTATAATATTTTTGTATAAAATGTATAGATTAGAATTACCCTGGGCGTTCGCTCACCCCTGCTTTTATATTAAAAACCCCACCCCAGGTACTTCGAGTAGGGACGCTGAGAAGGACGCGGGTAAGGCCCAGGGGCAATCAACGTAGTTAGTGGCTTTGTAATTTTAATGAAATTATGTTTTATAATAATGTTAATTCGGGGCTTTAAACATTTTATTCGGATATTTGGCCATGTTTTGTAATGATACTGGGATGATAATGGTTTATTTCTTGTTTAATTAGTAATGCGAATTAAATCGAATTTTTATATAAATAAACCTTGAGAATTTACTTAATTACTTAAAGTGTTCACTCCTTTTCCCAACTTAAAATCGGTAATTTTATTCCTTAATAAATGGTGCAATCAAAGAGTTTTTCTTAAATAATAAAGTTGGACATCCTCCCCTCCCCCTTTAACTCCTTCATTCGGTGTGGGTTAACCCAACGGTGACCCAAACTCGCGTCAGGGGCGTTACAGTTGAAGACTGATTTGAATTTTAATTAAAAAAAAAGAAAAAGAGAATTTTGGTCGCGGATAAGCCCGTTATCGAGGGGATTAAGCATCACTGTAGTGTTCAGGTGACTGGGAGGTAGCGTGGGGGAGGGGGTATTCTTCCTTTTTGTTATGTGAATTGGTTTGATTCGAGATTTATTCACGCGTGGATTTAATTTGTTGCGTGTGTTATTGTTTCTTTTGTTAGGACTATTTTTGAACATGTGCTTTTATTTTAAAAAGGTTCTCCCACTTGGATTTTTACGCGAATACTTTTTCAAACTATTTTCCTCATAACGTAGACAATAACTACAGACCCCTTATTTTCATCCCTAAACCTCCATTAAAAAAACTTCAACCATAATTTGGGAGTCTTTAACCACATATTTTATAGATGGACTAGGCATGAAAGTTGCTTACTTCGCAGAATGACCGTTGTGGTACACTCATCTTTTAAGAATAATTATTTCTCAGGCAAGAATATCATTATTGTTCTCCTTTCGTATTATTTGGTTTAAATGTTGCTTAAACATTACTTACATATGTTTTCCTAATGTGATTAGAAACTAAATTATGGAAAGTGATAACCTAATTATAAATATGGTTCTATAAACTTCTGAAATTGGTTTTAATACTCGAAATACCGCATTTAGATTATTGTGTTTTGTTAATTTGGGTGTTAGGTTGAATCGTATGTTAAATAAATTATGTACATTGATGATATGATTTGATTTAATAAAAATTAAGTAGACGATTAATATGATGTAGATTGTATTAAGTTAATGCTGACCATTATAAATACAAATGTTTGATCCGGTTTTTGATTTAATTCGATTAATTATCAATCGTAATGATATATTGAGTTTGGACAACTTGTAGGGATATTTTATAGTACTCGTTTATCAAATGATATAATTGGTTTATTGCTCATGAAATCGAACTTGTAAAGTTGTGAAATGAAAAAATTGTAATGTCGGAGTAAGAATGTGATTAATGTATAATTATGTGTTCTTATAAATTGACACTGATTGGATGTTGGAACTTTCGCACGTTAGTTTACTTTCACCCTTGTTATTAGTATGTTACTCTCTAGGTATAGATAACGAGCAAGCATATTAATTGTTGTGGGTGCTTTCTAGGTTAGTGGGTATTCAGTTGTACGTTTGGGAATTTCCTTCATATGGGAATCGGTAGTATGTTGTTATGTTATTTTATCCTATGTGTGAGACTAGGTGATGATTATGTTGTAGGTATTTTTTAGGAGATGTTCTAGGTGATACTAATGGTTGGTGATCTCTAGGTATGGAAGTAGAGATGGATTATAGTTGTGACGACCAAATTTTATTAATGGGGGCTAGTTTTAAATGATGAGAATCATGATAAAAAAATAATTAATACCTAAAATAATGAATGGAATAAAGACGAATTCATATGTATCACTGTATGTGTGGGTATGGGTAGACCAACGACTGCGATGATTGCAAGATCCATTCTTGGCTACTTTGATGGTTTGTGCTAGAGTCAAGAGTATGTCAAGTGTCTAGTGTGGGATGACCATCATGATAATTTTAGGCTAACTGGATATAGTGACATGTCTCGTGTGGGGAGCATCATGATATGTGAATTGGCCAATGGGCTCTAGTGGTGTTTATGAATCGGATGTGATGAGATGTTAGGCACGCCATGAGCATGTGTAGGGTCAATAGAAAAACAGACTGAATATAATGGTGTTGCATCGATAATATGATTAATGTTGAGAAAGATAATTGAATTCAGAAACTTAATGAAAATATATTTATTTATTGTTGAAAGACACATAATTAGAATGAAGTAGTAAGGTAACTTAGTTTATGTGGTTTATTGTAGGTTTACATTACTCGCATCATTATTTTATTGCTTCATTAATAAAAATATTCTATTATGACATTTATCTCTTATAATGCTTATGAATGGATTCATCGATCCAATTGGGGAAGAGTGTCTGATATTCTTGTGGTGGGACATTAACTGTTGCTATTTATTAGCCTTTCAAGATAGGTCGTTGTGTAGTTATTAAGTTTTGGAGATTCGTGGACGTGCATCTGGAGTTTACTTTACCGCATCAATTTAGATTCCTTTTAAGTCACTTTTATTTATAAGACAGCTGTTTTGGTAATTGTTGGGATATTCGACTCTATAGTTATTTATGATTTTCAGTTGTAGAGACTCTTATTGTTGTATCACTTAAATTTTATTATTATTGAAGTGGAGATTTATCATTATTGAAGTTTAATATAATTATGGATCTTATTGTGGTGAATGATTTATATCCATTAGATTATCCTAATTTATATCTTGTGGATTTTTTTTAACCTCTCATATTTCTATCACAAGCTAAGAGTGGTATTGAATTTATGTGACATCTGGTATCGGGGTATGACCATCATCAATTATAAAATATGCGGGTTCTTCCTGTTGCTATCAGAGCATGGTCTTAGGTCTCGAGGGTTTTCAGTCCGTTATAGCTTTTTTCGTTTTGATATTTCTTTTCGTTTACTGATTTGTACCGCCTAGTCTTTGGTTCTAGCTTACGTATTAGTCTTGTCTTTGTGGGGAGAAGGATTTTGTGTTAGGGTTATTTTGGGCATTGAGGTTAGTGGTAGTGACCTTGAGTTAAGAAATATTTGGTGTTGATATTATAGATAAAAATTGATGTTAAACCATATGAGGACTTTGAATTATGTGATACAATTTGATGTAAAAACTAGGCATAGTTAGTGGGGTATCTAGGTATGCTCCTTATATTTTTATTTATTCCTTATATATATTTGAGATATATATATATATATAACCATGTTTTACGTGCGGGGTGTGTGCGCATGGGATCGGGTGCATAAGAGCCCCAGTCATGGCATACCATGGTTAGGCATATCTAAGCGTTGCTTTAATATTGCGATGGCATGTGTGCTGGTTAGGTATATATGAACCTCTATTATTTGTGCGGATTTACATTTCGACGTTTATTCTTTATCGAATTTCGAGGATGAAATTCTCGTGTTATTAGAGAAGACTGTAATATCCTCCATATTTTTATAATCAAATTTAATTTATTAAATAGGACAATTAATTGAATAGATTATATTGTCAGAATTTGAATTAAGTTAGAAATGTTTGATTTATATTGAATTTGGTATATTTGACTATTTAATTTAATATTTTGGGCTGATATTTAATTGTAATGTAAAATTGGATTTTTGTACAAATCATAGGGGATTTTGAGTCTTTTTGTTTTCACTTAGACTCTAAGAAATTAATTTGATTTGGACTTGGATAGTTTTAAAATTATTGGAACCTAGTTTGAATTGGAATTTTTTTTATAGATAGAACTTTGGATCACGGCTAAGCCCATTATAGAAGGGATCAGTGTCACTGTAGTGGCTAGGTGGATAATAGGTAGCGGGGGGGGGGGGGGGGTCTCCCTTTTTATTGCATGGGTTGGTTTGGCTGGAGGATTTGTTCCTACATGGATTTCTTTTTTTGCATGGTGATTTCTTTTGTTAGGACTATTTTTTTATTTTTAAACGTGTTTTTTTATTTTAAAAATGGTCTGGTACTTAGATTTTTACATGCATACCTTTTCAAACCTTTTTCCTCATAACAAAGATATTAGCTACATATCCATTATTTTAAAGCCTAAAGCTTCATTAAAAAAAACTTTAACCAAAATTTGAGAGGTTAAACATAATTTGAGAGGCTTTAAACACATATTTTGGAAATGGATCAAAAATAAATTTTCTTTATTTTTTTGCTAGACAAAGACCGTGGTAAACATGAATTTTCAGAATAAATATTTATGTGGCACAAATATAACTATTTTCTCCTTAAGTATGTAAGGAAATTTTTTTGAACCGAGTCAATTTGTATACATTGGCATAATTATGTGTTTAGAAAAAACTTGTTTGAATCATATGTTATTAGGATTTGAGTTTGTCCTTCAAGCTCGTGATGTGTGATGGAAGACCATAGTGATCACGATAAAGTGACATTACATCCACATCAAGTTTTAAGCCGAGTTTCGTCTTCATCATTTGAGGAATCTTGTTGAGGTATGAATACATTTAATGTTTGATCCCTAAATTTTCTTGGGTGTGTTTTCAAAATCTTGTTTGAGGCAATTTTCATATAACAAGGTTTTAAAAGAAAAATAATTTTGTTTTAAAGTTGTCCAAAAAAGATTGTTAAGTTCGTCAGAACAAGTTAGTGAACGACATTACAACGACCTTCAAAAAAAGTTCAAACGGTTATTCATTTATTTGTCAACATAATCTTTTTCGAAGCTCATTCGAAGTCTATTCGAACGAGATGGTTTTGGGTTCGAATGGGATTGTAAATTATTTGGAAACGAACCTACAGTTTTCATTCAAACGACATTCCATCGCCATAAAAATTCATGTTTTTTTAAAATCCAAAAGCCTTCAAACCCTTATTTACACCCACGTTTGAGATTCAATAATCCTATATCTATATGGCTATTCTAAATATCTTATATGTCACACTATAGTAGAGACTGTGTTTCATGTTATGAAATTACTGGACCCGTCCGTGGAAAGCACTTACCTTGTGTGGTTGTTAGAAGGAGTCCAATTGTGATAAAGATGTATGTTACAAGGAACAAGGAAGCGAGTCAAGGCCTGAAGGCGTCGAGTCTGTGAGTAAGTCTAAGTTGTTCTTGTTAACGTACCTTTATCGTAGCGAACTTGTGTGGTTGGGCCATTATAGATTTTTTTCATTATAGATTTTCCTCGTACATCGTCGTGTTGTGACTTACCTTTTTTATTCTTGATTATTATTACCTAGATCCATGCTTAGGTCAAGACTAAAATTGATAAATTGTTTAACACAACACTTGATTTAATTGGTGCATATAAAAAAGTTGAAATTTTTTACAATTTGGTGGTGTTCCCATATAAGCCTAGGGCACTAGAATTTTCCAAAGTATTAATGGATTTAAATGTTGTTTGAACATTAATCACACTTATTTTCCTAATACGATTAGCAACTTAATTATGGAAACTGATAACCTAATTATAAATAAGTTTTTATAAGCTTCTGAAATTGGTTTTAATACTTGAAATACAACATTTAGATTATTGTAGCTTGTTATTTCTGTTGTTAGGATGAATTACATGTTAAATCAAATATGTAATTTAATGATGCACTTTGAATTAAAAAAAATTACGCATATGCTTAGTATAATGTCAATTGTATTAATTTAATACTGAAAATTGAAAATATGCATCATTGAGCGGGTTTTTAATTTAATTCGATTAATTATCACTTGTAATGATATACTGCTTTTGGAAAACTTGTTGGTATATCTTTTAGTAATTATTTATCACATGATATAATTGGTTTATCACACATGAAATCTGACTTGTAAAATTCTGAGACAAAGAATTGTAATATTGGACTAAGAATGTGATTAATGTATAATTGTGTATGTCAATAAAATGACATCGGTTGGATGTTGGAACGTTTGCCAATAAAAAGGATGACTGCCTATAATGGTGTTGCATCAATAATATGATTAATGTTGAGAAAGATAATTGAATTGAGAAAATTAAAAGGCATTTAATTAAGTTGAAAGAAACATAATTATAATGAAGTAATTTGGTGACTTAGTTTGTGTGGGTTGTTGTAGTTTTACATTACTCACATTGTTATTTTCATTTCTTTATTAATGAAAATATTCTATTATGATATTTATCTCTTATATTGCTTATAAAGGGATTAATCAATCATATATGGTAAGAGTATAGTATTCTTTTGGTGGGAACTGACTTGTTACTATTGACTAACCTTTTAGGATAGGTTGTTATTTAGCTATAGAGTTTTGGAGATTAGCGGAGACGTATTTGGAGTTTACTTTACTGCATTACTTCATTTTCCTTTTCAATCATTTTTATTTATGAGACAGTTGTTTTGGTATTTGGTGAGATATTCGACTCTAAAATTATTTATGGTTTTCAGCTCTAGAGATTCTTGTAGTTGATTGTTGTATCATAAAAGTTTTAATATCATTGGAGTTGAGATTTATCATTATTGGAGTTAGTGGTGATAGATCTTACTGTGTTGAATGATTTATATTGGATTATCTTGATTTATATCTTGTGGAATTTTTTTAATGTCTTATATTTATGTCACAAGCTAAGAGTAGTATTTAATTTAAATTACATGCATTTTCTACTATTGTGGTCTGGACAACTTCAATAACAAAATATGCGGGTTCTTAGTGTTGCTATGAGATCACAGTCTTGGGTTTCGAGGGTTTTGAGTCCGTTATAGCTTCTATGTTTTCGATATTTGATTATGTTTGTTGATTTTTACTCCCTAGGCTTTGGGTCTAGCACACGTGTTAGTCATGTCTTTGTGGAGAGAAGGAATTTGTGTTAGGGTCGTTTTGGGCATTGAGGTTAGAGGTAGTGACCTTGAGTTGAGAAATATTTGGTGTTAATGTTATAGATGAGAATTGATGTTGAACCATTTGCGGACATATAATTATGTGATGACATTTGATATGCAGGCTTGGGGTATCCGAGTTTGTTCCTTATATTTTTAGTTATGCCTTATATATATATATATATATATATATATATATTTGAGATATATATAATTATGTTTTACATACGGGGTGTGTGCGTGGGATCGGCTGTATGGACAGCCGAGTCACGACATACCATTGGTAGGCATATGTGAGCATTACTTTATTCTTGTGATGGCATGTGTGTTGGTTAGGCATATATGAACCTATATTATTTGTGCGGATTCACGTTATAATTTTTGTACTTTATCGAATTTTAATGAAGAAATTTCCGCATTAGTGGCGAAGACTATAATATCCTATATTTTTTTATAATCAGATTTAATTTATTAAATGGGATAATTAATTAATTAATTAAAAAATATTATTTTTCCGAAATTTGATTTTAGTTAGAAGGATTTGATTTAGATTGAATTTTGTGATTTTTTTCCACTTAAATTAATATTTTGTGTTGATATTTAATTATTGTGTAAAATTGTACTTTTATAAAAATTATAGGAATTTTTAGTCTTTTTATTTTGACATAGACTCAAAGTATTGAATTTGATTTGGGCTTGCACGTTTTAACTTGGAGAGTTTTAAAATCATTGGAACCTAATTCGAATGGAATTGTTTTTTTTAAAGATAGAAATTTGGATCGCGGCTAAGCCCGTTATAGCGGGGATTAGTGCTGCCATAAAGGCCATATGGATGGTAGGTAGCCAGGGGGTCTCCCCTTTTGTTGCTTGAGTTGGTTTGGCTAGGGGATTTGTACGCACGTCTATTTTATTTGTCGCGTATGTGTGGTAGTTTCTTACGTTAGGACTCTTTTTAAATATGGGTTTTTATTTTAAAAATGGTATGGTACTTGGATTTTTACACGCATACATTTTCAAACCTTTTTCCTCATAACAAAGATAGTAGTTACATATCCCTTATTTTCAACCCTAAACCTCCATTAAAAAAACTTTCAACTATAATTTGGGACACATTTTGGAGATGGGCCAAACATGAAAGTTGATTATTTTTGAGAGAAAAATGCCGTAGCAAACACAAATTTTCAGATTAATTATTTAAGAGGTAAGAATATCACTATTGATCTCCTTAAGTATGTAAGGAAAAGATTTCGAATCGAGCCAATTCTTATATATTGGCTTAATTTTGTGTTTGGACAAAACTTGTTTGAGTCAAAGGTTTTTAGTATTTGAGTTTGTCCTCTAGCCTGTGATGTTTGATTGAAGACCGTAACGGTCAAGCTAAATCGACATAACGTACACACTGAGTTTCAAGTCAAGTTTCATCTTCATCATTCGAGGAATCTGATTGAGGTATGAATACATGTTTATGTTTGATAACTGAATTTGTTTGGATGTGTTTTCAAATTCTTGTTTTATACTATTTTCATAAAACATTTAAAAAACAAATCTCTTTGTTTTAAAGTCCTTTAAATGAGATTGTTAAGTTCGTTCGAACGAGTTGGTGAATGTCATTAGAATGACCTTCAAACAAAGTTCAAACGAGTTTTCATCTGTTTGTCAGCATAATCTCATTCGACGCTCGTTCGAAGTCTGTCCCAACAAGATATGCTAGTTTGTTTAAACGAGATGGTCTTGTGTTCGAATGAGATTGCGAATTTTTTCGAACAAACCTATATTTTTCATTCGAATGATATTCCTCCACCATAAAAAATTGTGTTTTATATAAATAGGCATGCCAAGAATGTTTTCACTTGAGAATTTTGGTAAAAACTGATTTCCTATCAAAATCCAAAAGCCTCCAAACCCTTGTTTACACCCAAGTCTGAGGTTCAAGAGTCCTACATCTATATGTATGTTTGAGATCTCTTTTGTATTATACTATAGTTGTTAGTTCTTTTTACTTGGTGTGTTTCGAGCGGTAGAGAACATATTTCATGTTGTGCGACGGCTAGACCAGTAATGTGATAAGAAAGATCGGAGGGATACTGAGATGTAAGAAGCGTCTAAGTTATGTAGTTGTTAGAAGGCGTCCAACAGTGGCTGCGAAGAAGGTTATAAGGACCAATGAAGAGAGTCAAGTCCTTAAGGCATCGCGTCTGTGAGTCAGTCTAAGTTTTCTTGTAAACGTACCTATACCGTAATGGACTTGTGTTGCTTTGTTGTTCGAGATTTTTCCCATTTTGGGTTTCCTCATACATCATCGTGTTATGATTTATTATTTTTATTCTTGCTTATTTTCACCTAGATGCATGCTTGGGTCAATACTAAAATTTGTAAATTGTTTAACACGATACTTGGTTTAATTGGTGCATATATAAAAATTCAAAAAATTAATATTTGGTTGTTTTTCCATATAACCATAGGGCACTAGCATTTTCCAAAGTATTATTGGATTTAAATGTTGCCTGAATATTAATTACTCATGCTTTTCTAATACGATTAGCAACTTAATTAGGCAAACTGATAACTTAATTATAAATATATTTTTATAAACTTCTTAAATTTGTTTTAATACTATAAATACCTTATTTAGATTATTGTACTTTGTTATTTTGGGTGTTGGTACAAATTGCATGTTAAAAAAATTATGTAATTTAATGATATGCTTTTATTTAACAAAAAATATGTAGATGATTAATATCATGTAGACTGTATTAATTTAACGCTAAAATTAAAAACACACATGTTTGAGCTTATTTATGAATTAATTCTATTAATTATCATTCGTAATAATCTATTAAGTTTACATAACTTTTTGGGATATTTTGTACTACTCAATTATCACATGATATATTTGGTTTAATGTACATGAAATCGGACTTGTAAAATTGTGAATTGAAGAATCGTAATGTTGGATTAAGAATGTGATTAATGTATAATTGTGTATGCTAATGTAGGTTGTAAAATTCTACTTAGATTAATTCCAAACTAATAGTGCCAAACAGTAAACGAAAATCACATAATCACATAACTAAAGGTATACATGATTCGGTAATGTGTCTATATCCACGTGGTGTTGCTCTCTTCTTTTATTAATTATTTTGCAATAATATTAATTTCATGCCCCTTTTTCCAGAGGTGAGGCTTACATTTATGTGGAATATAAAGAGGATGAGACATGCAGGAATCTACGATTCCTGGATTTAGTTGCAATGTGATTGAACAAATCCAAGCCCCGAGATCCATTCTGATCGTATTCTCTTTTGTTCTTATCTCCAGGTCGTAATCCTTTATGTGAGGAGATGATGGATAAGTGTCAATTGTTCTGAATAGGTCAGACAATCCAGATAACTTCCCCATAATTTCCTCCCAAAGCTTTGCAATCTAGTAGGGCTGAAGAGGTTTATTCACGAGTGACGTTCAACGCTGGTTTGTAGCGACGGTTGGCCGTCAATTAAAGATAAGGTTGAAGAAAACCAACACTAGTAGTTTTTTGAAGAAAAAATCCATTTTGTTCTACCCGTTAAGTCCGAAGGGCACACTAGTAATTTCCCCTAGATTTTTAAGGGTACGCTGGTAATATGCATGCTAAGGAGACTAAAAGGTGAGGAACGTCTGTCAGTCATCACATAAGGCTTCGTTTCAAATGATGAATGCTTTGTAAGTTGAACCAAACAGTTCAAAATATTTCTTTTACCACCATTTTTCATCTCCACCTTCACTATTCAAGACGTTAAAGCTATCCTCCATTTCCTTTACTAGTAAGTCTTCTTCTCTTCTCGTTTTTCATTTTCTTTACGAACAATCAGCTGTTATTATTAATTTCTTCATATATTTCGTTCGTTTTCCTTCATAGATTGAAAAAATAGTGCATGCAATGAACGATAAAACCACAAGAGAGTTTAAGAAGATGTTCTGCATCTTTGACTGGGTAGTGATCAAACGTGTTGAGGCCCCGGATCATTGTTATAATGTAGTGGGTGGCCATTGGTTTCACACTAAGTCCGTTGCTGAGGGCGGGATTACCTCCTCCCAAACCAACTATTTCTAGAATTTTATGAGTTTTTTAGGGTACTATTTTCTCATTGTACTCCAAATACATGGGGTATAGTAAATGGAATCCATATGATTAATGAATTATACCAAACTCTAATCAGAATTCACGAGATTAGATACTACTATTCATGTGTTAAAACAAACGACAACACCTTATTTTTTAATGCAAGAAAGGTCGATAGAGTCCTTGTTGTGGATCTTCCTGACTCCAATAAGGTTTATTAGAGTCATGAATTTTGCAAGGGAGTGGACAAATCCCCCAAATCCTGAGGGTGGTGAGATATATAGGGGCTTTAGGTGCCCTAACATAAGGCACAAAATAGGTTGATTATTGTTCGTTGATTGCATTTTTCTTTTTCTACAAAGTTCCACATAAAATTTCTGTTAACATCCCCTTTTATTTATTTTATGAAGAAGAATCTCAGAAAATGAATTAAATATCACTTGAATTGGGACGAACATGTGAAAGTTTGGAGTTTGAAGAGGCCCTTATCTATTGGTGCTATGAATCCTAAATTGGCATCCTTGCTACTCGAGTACAATAATAGAACCATCTCTTTTATTTCTATTCCTGTAAATACCATTCCTAAGATCACAATACACTCAAGCAGTGAAGGATATTTAAGTGAGTCAACCTTGGCCTCCTTTGAGCCTAAAGATGTCAACGTTATCACAACTGTACATCTAGCCACCTCAGAAGAAGAAATGGCCTCAAGGAAGATAATTCCCACTTTGGTGGATGAGTCTGATCTCCCCACTTCTCTAAAGGCTTAAACTTCCAAAAGGAAGGAGGTCGGAGGGTCATTTGAGTTTGTTAATCTATCAAATTCTCCTGATAAAAATAAGGCTCAAAATAAGAGCAAGACTAGCATTGTACTTCTATTTCTGTCATTGTTCCCACCAAGAAGGTGGATGTCCCCCTCGCGGGGAAGGGTCGTCAAATAATGTCGGTGGAGAAAACACCTGCCTTGTCCCCCGCACTTTTAGGAGGGGGAATTCGGGAGTTTGATAAGGAGTAGGTTGGTAGGTTAACTACCAGCCAACTTGTTTCTTATGTCGTTTAGGCATTATCTCTTGTAAGTCCTCAAACTTCTGGTCGAATGATTTACTTAGTGTTTTTCTTACAGCAATAACTTGTGATCATCATTTCCTTACATGTTGTGGCAAAATTCGTCGATAACCTCAACGAAAGGGCCATCCAGGCCAAAGCAAATGACGACCTGGAGAAAGCCTTGACAAAGTCCTAATAGGATTTTTATGCTGTAAAGAAGGAGTATAAGGTCGATAAGAAGGTCACTGACCTGAAGACGATCAAGCTAAGGTCGAATGAGAAGTTGAAGAAGGCTGATGAGGATAATGCCTTAATTCTATCTAAAGCGCTAATGGAAAAAGAGAAGGCTTAGGACCAAGGGTTCATGGATGCCTTTGGCCAGGATAAATACAAGTTAACTTAAATTTGTAAGTCTAACTTTAAGAAGGGTTGGGATTTAGCCCTGGAAAATACTGAGGTCCCCTTAGTCTGAACTTTATGGCGAACATGATCCAATATCCCCACCAAAGGATGAGGAAGATGGCGAGGCCTTAATTAGTGTCCTGGAAAGGATAGGGCCAATAAGGAGATGGGTGTTGTGAACCAGGACAAGGTGTTAACCAATTAATAATATGTAAAGGAGAATGAGGGCCAAACTAGTTATGTCTACCTTAGGTTACATTATTTTTTGTATATCTCTATCTTTGACAAATATGTTGTAAGGGCTTGCTGCACTCTTTTTGACTTTTTAATGGAAGGTTCAATCTTTGCCTTACCATTATTTATCCAACTATTTGTGACTTGTTAATGCTCTTTATGTATCTGAGTGCATTTTTTTAATCTTTGTATCTTGATAATAACTTTTTTCTGGTGTCAAAATTTTAAAAGAATGAAGATATGGATTTAATACTTGGTCATGGGGCTTCTAACAGAGCTCGCGAAGACTTTTTTGTTACTCGATTGGCACGTCATAAGATGATAAGTTCCTATGATGAATGAATTCATTGGACTACTGGTCTACAAATCTAAGTCAAGGAGATCAGCCATATTGTTGAGCTATTGAAAAATGAGAACAATTCATTAAGGGAAAAGCTCGAAAAGACTGAAGAAGACTTAAAAAAAACTTAGGCAATAAAGAAAGAAATGGGTCATTAAAAAATGAAGTTGTAGGACCTCTTTAAAAAGGGTCCTCCTATAGTTTGCATTGCTGGTTATGAAAAAGGATGAATGGATACCCATCTCTGACTGGATGGGGCTAAGGAGGTAGCCTATAAGAACGGTTATTTTAATGCTCTAGCTGTCATGAACGTTACCAAGGACTCTAAGCTTTGTTACTATATACCAAATGGAATGACCTTCTTATAGCTATCCTCCTTTTAGGAGTGATGAGTGATGAATTCCTCCTGATGCGATGCATCTCCAACTGGTGAAGAATCATTTACTATCTCACTATAGTGATGGGGAGTTCTAGCCCAATCCCGATGATAGACGAAGAGCTGAAGTCACCATACGGATAATTCTCCAGAGATGATAGTTATCTTTGTAATGTTTTCTTTTATTCATCTTGTAATTTTATCGATAAGTGCTTTTTGTAATTTGAATATCTGATGAATGGAATTATAAGTTAACTCTTGTGTTTTTCACTTTCCCATTGTTATGCTGAGTACGTTTTTATCATTTTCCTTAAATTTTAGAGAGTATCATCACACAATCTTGATCCTAGGATAAACTATGGAAAAAATGCACCAAGTCACAGGGCTATCCACTTGTTCAGGATTTTAGCCAAACTAAGTTAGAACACTTAGCGCCTAGGTATCCCTCGTAGGTCTTCTTATTTCTTGAGAAATTTTGGATGTTTTCGTGTTTGTGAGTGATGAAAACATGCAACCTTGAGTTTTGACTAGGTGTAATCTTATTATGGTATTCATGTTAATAATCAGAGTTTAATCTTGTACTTGAATCAATGATCATAACTTGATTGGGTAAATTTAGATGAATTACAAGTCATTATTGCCATAGTGATAACTTGTAAATAAACAAAGTTGGTATGCTATTTGGATATATAACAAAGCTAATTTCATTAACTAAACTTTAAATCGTTCGATAAATAGAACTTTGAAATTTAAAAAAAGTTAAGAATAAAATCTCTTAAGATTGGCCACATTTCAGGAACTAGGAACCCCCCCCCCCCCCCCCATTTTTTTATTCTAAATGGTAGGCTCCTTGGAGGTCATATCTTCTAATGTTGAAGGGCTCCTCCCAGTTGGGACAAAACTTTCCATCTGATGGCCTCTTCACATCGTCGATCACTTTTTTGAGAACGTAACTCTGACCTGGAATTTCCTCGGATTGACGCCTTTATTATATAACTTAGCCAACTGTTATTAGTAAGAATTTTGATCAAATCTTATTCTCTCTATTACTTGATTAGGTCGAACATAGTCCATATGATCTCTTTATTTAAGCATTTATTGACAATGGTTATCTTCATGTTGGATGAACTAGGTTCCAGAGGATTTATGGCTTTCATTCCAAAGGCTAAGGTGAATGGCGTTTCACCTGTCAACCTCTTGGGCATAGTATGATATACACGTAGGACATGTAAAATCTCATCCACCCAATCACCTTTTACCTTATCTAACCTTTCATTTATCCCAATGAGTACTATTTTACTGAAGGCCTTAACTTGCCCATTGCTTTAGCTATAGAACACCAAATTGAAGTAATGCTTATAGATGTGGTTGCCACTAAAGTCTTGATATGGCCCGCTCTCAAATTTTAATCCATTTTCAATCATGATCGTTTGCGGTATATTGAAATGGGTTATGATATTCCTTCAGAGATACCTGATCATATCGGTGTCACTGACATTTTGCTAAAGGCTAAACTTCTATCCACTTTGTGAAGTAGTTTATAATAACGAAGAGGTACTTTCGATTTTTTGGTGTTGTAGGTAGGGTACCGATAATGTCCAATCCCTAATTATAAAATGGCCACGGGCTAGCCAATGACTTCGGATCGTTGGATGCTTGGTGAAGCATATACAAGAACTCTTGGAACTTTTTACACTTACTTATATTAAAGACTACATTTTTTTGCGTATACAACCACTAATAGGCCTTTTTAATGGATTTGAATGCGAAACATCTTCCCCCAGTGTGGCTTTCATATATCCCGTCATAGAGTCCATACAATACTTAGTCGATGTCAGTCAAGTGTACGCATTAGAGGTATGCCTACTTCTTATCGAATGGTAAAATGTCCTCTTTCAACTTTCACCTTGACTTAATGGGCCTACTTCTTATCAAATGGTAGAATGTTCTCTTGCAAATAGGCTATGATCGGGTCCATCCAGCTAGGGGCTTTCTGGATAATGAGGACTTATTTGGTGACCTTTGGTCATGTGATACTTGGTTGGGTGAGGTACCTCGATGGTTCTTTTAAGATCAAAACCTACGATTGAACCTTGAGTGACCAAAACATCTGCCTGACTGTTGGGTTTGGATCTTCTCAAATTGGCAACCAGATCATTGATGACTTATAAATATGCTGACATTATTTCGTATCTGGTGTTTAACTCTCATAATACTTGATTAAATTCCAGCCTTGAGTCATAAAAGAAGTTAAGGTGACTTATGCCAAGAGATGTGGATTTACTTATTCCAGTGATGAGAGCATCGTATCTAACTCATTTGAAGCCAAGTCTAATCCCTTGCTCGATCATGGTTTGCTCTGGAATGATAAGGACAATTCACACTCCAAACCTTTTTAAGTTGGAGACCCCATTGACATAAAGAGTACATTTCTTGAGTTTCTCAAACTATTCATTGGTCATTTGATCGACTGGTTCCTTGTTGTTTGGTTCTGGCCCCCTTCAAACTCAGAAATGAAATCCGCCAACACTTTCCCTATTATTGCAGTCCTTGGTTGATACTGAATGATAAATTTTCCTAGTTCTACTGACCACTTGGGCATTCGTCCAGATGGATCAGCCTTTTTAAGGACTTCTTTGAGAAGAAAAGGAGGTGATGATTAGGATTGAGGGGGATTTGAAGTAGTGCTTTAGCTTCCGTTAAGTAAAGATAAGAGAGTAAGATAACTTCTCCATAGGGAGGTATAATTTCTGTACATTTAGGAGCATCTTGTTGACATAGTAAATTAGGGCATGGTTACCTTTATTCTCATACATTAAGGCCAAGATAACTATATGTTCGGACACCGTGATATGAAAATAGATTGTATTTCCTAGATTTTGGATCGTGAGCATGGCATGTCAACTTAAGAAGGACTTGATTTCATCAATTGCCTTTGAACACTCTTCATTTGTGGTCAGGCCCTTCACTTTCTTTAACAGTTGAAAGAATGGTCAACATTTGTCTGATGATTTAGAGATGAAGCGTTTAGTGTTTCTAACATTTCGTTTAACTTTTGAATGTGGCGAATCATTTTTGGTTGTTGAATAATATTGTCTGAATTTGGTCGGGGTTTGCCTTGATCCCCCTCTAGCTGACCAGGTATCCTAGGAATTTCCCAGACAAAACTCCAAAGGATCACTTGGCTACATTGAGATTCATTCTATAAAACCTAAGTATCTCAAATGTCTTTGTTAGGTCCTGTAGAAGGTCGCCTTTATACTTTCTCTTTACGATCATGCTTATTATATCGACCTTCATAGTGTTGCTTAGTTGATGCTTAAATATCTTGGTGACCAACTGTTAGTATGTTTCTCTTATAATTTTTATCTCAAGCGACAAGAATATATAGTAGTAAAAGTCAATAGTGGTAATGAACGAGGCATTATCCTAGTCGGAGTTGAACAGAGGAATTTTATGGCACCCTGAGTACGCTTTCAAGAAACGAATCCTTTCATAACTGGCTATAGCATCGATAAATTGGTCGATCTTTGGGAAATCAAAGTTGTCTTTAGGATACGCTTTGTTGAGGTCTATGAAATCTATGCAGACTTTTCACTTTCCATTAATTTTCTTGACGACCACTGGGTTGGAGAGCCAATTGTAATACCCCGTATTTTTATGCTATAATTAATTTGGGGATTTATTTAATAAAAATTCGGAAATTAATTATGTTATAATTATTAACGTGACGTGAGTTAGTAATAATATGAAATTATTGAATATTACTTAGGAGCATAGTAATATATAGTAAATGTCACGAGTGAATGAAAATGACAATTTTGGTAATTTTAGTCGGGACGCGCCCGTGTCGCGTCGGGACTAATTATTGAGATATAAAAGTAAATATTTTATGAGTTGTCCGTATGGTCGTTTTGAGTGCGCCAACGCGTCCGGAAGGGTCGAGATAGTCAGAAAAGTGTACCCGGGGGTTTAGTTTGGGTCTCGGGATGTTTTTAGGCTTAATTAGTGACCCGGGAGGGCGTTTGGGTAATTTTACAAATTAGGGTAATTAAACCCACGAATTTCAGCCATCCTTAGCAGCCATTTAAGTCAGCCTTTTAGGGTTAGATCATTCAGAACCCTAAGACGGCTAGTGGAGAAGAGAGGAGAGACCTTGCTAGGTGATTCAAGGCCAAAAACACCACCTTTTGCACCACCGTCACCACCAACGCGTAGATCGCGAGGAGGAGAACGCAGCCATACCAATATCATCAGGAAACCAGACCTCTGAAATCCCAGGCAAGTGTTTAACTTGCGTATTTTCGTTGGTGCAATAATCATGTTAGTGTAGGAATGATTAAGAGTATAATCCATGGAAGAAAACCCAATTTTGATAGGGATTTGCATGTAGAGATCATATGAACCTTATTCTAGAAATTAATATGTGAAGTAAATGTTTAACCCACGAAATTATGATGATTTGTTAGAAGGAATTTCTGGAGAAAACTGATTAGAACAAAGGTTAAGAAAACTGTAGGGTTCTTGATGATTAGATGAAATATTAGGTTGTTTAATCATGTTTATTGATGTATATACGCATGCTGATCGTTAAAGAAACCTGGAATTATGTTAGGATGTAAGCAGTAGACTTTTTGGGTCAATTAGAGTTGGAAAATATGAGTTTTGATGAAGAAACCTAAGCAACCCCGTCACTGTAGTTTCTGCAGAATTTTCACAGACCTGCTCGATCTATCGATCGACCCTAGATCGTCGATCGATCGAAGGTTCGATCGGTCGACCCCCAGACGTTGATCGATCGACCCTCCCTGGCAGCCTATTATTCCCCTTGTTTAATTAGTTGAATTAATTTATCGTGGAATAAACCTTGGGCATTCTAATAAAATGATTTGGGAGATATTGAGGACCAGTAGGGTATATGGACATATGTTAGAACCTTTAATCTTCAACGAAGAGGGTAATTATGGGATATTTACTTTAGGTTGTTAGATTTATGAAACTTAAGGGTGAGGTGCGTAAGAGAGTTACGTTGGAATCAAATGAAGTTATTTACTGAATTTTAGAATTGTAAGGTTATAACCCATGAGTATTAGGTAATGAGTGAGAAAACCCTTCGAATTAAGGTTAGAGGCGAAACCTTATACGTTATACTAATAAGGTGAAATTTAGGACAAAGGTTGTAATTATGGGTAATGAGAGTGACCTATATTAATATGATGAAATCGGTATATTTATATGAATGTGTGTACATATATTATATACATGTGAAAAACGTACCCGCGCTACTTGCTATCCCTGAGGTTACCGCGCTGGGACGATCGTATCCTGTGTTGCTTTATGGGGATATTGAATCGTACCCTAGAAGATAGAGATCCTAGGTACGGGCTATTAAATTGATAGTCGGACGGTCCTAAGAGACGTGTGGGTATGTACTGACCTCTTGGACTTGGAATCTATGCTTCGCCTCAACGTTGTTTTGTTTATGTTAATACAGTTCGAGAGCGATTCCGAACTTGTATTCCCTTTGTGTGAACGATACAGGGACTGGATAGCAGAGTATGCCCGCACCATAAATTAGTTGGGGTGCTGTTGTATATATATTATTCGAGTAGTTAATATATATATATGGTGATAAACTTTAATATGCCTACTATAATGTGTTAAGTGGGACTTAGTTGTTGACGCAATTATAAATATTTATTTTGTGAAAATATGAGAAGACACTGAGAAACCTTATAATTTAATGAAGCTAAAACGAGAGGAGTACTTCAGATTGAAAGTTATATTTTTTTATAAAACATTGTCATCGTACGGTTTTGTATACGTATGAATAAGTTAAGATAAACGAACCATTGGGAAGGTTAGTACGATAGGAGTGCACATTAGAAGAGAGGTGAGTATTTCTCAAGAGAGAGACGAACTAATATGATGTTGCATTGGCCTGTATCAATTTAAATACTTGCTTAACGTATTCTAAAATCAAACACACTTTCGGGCCCTGACCCGTTTCCTTTTCTCTCTCTCTCTTGTATATATATGTATATTTTTCAGGTGCCCAGCCACAGGGGCGTCTTGCTTAGGATTCTTTGAGAAGAACGAGCTGCAGCTTAGGTGGGAGTTGCAGGTCCCTTGAGTAGACGGCTTCTGTCATTGACTCCACTCCTATTACTCTCATTTATGGGGCACGTGTCGCCCTTTTTATCATTTCATTTATGGTTGGGGATTTTTATATTTCAGTTATTCCAGTATTGTTTATGGAATTTGTTTCAGGATGGTTTATGATTTTAGCTTTATATTATTGACATTCGATTGGTGAATGTGTGGTTTTATTTAGATTTCGTGATGTGATTCTATAATGTAGAAATGTTGTTTTAGTATTAATAAAATCTTTTCTTTAATTAAAATTTGGAAGTTTGTATGAAAAATGTTTTGACACTTAGCTTAATTATTTAGGGTGTTAAATTGAAAAAATATTATTTTTATCGACAGTGATGCTGAGAATGAACCAACTGTTTACCTTGATTTAATTTAATAAAGGAGTGATCGCCCGGTATTTAATTAGGCGGGGTGTCACAGGTGGTATCAGAGCATCAGGTTCTAGTGGCCATAGGATCTGTACGGCTTATTTTCGCTTTCAGCTTAACGTTATTGCTATAGAGCCCTATTGTTAGGACTGTTGTATTCTTGCTTTTACGTTTAAGTCTTCAGCTATTCGAGATTTGTTGATAACTGTAGACTGATAAACTTGTTCACGTTTCAGATGCCTCCGAGACGTGCTCCGAAAGATAGGCGTGCCCAAGCCGACCAGCCAGCAGCTCCGGCACCAGGCACTATGAATGCGAATGAGGTAGCTGCCATCGTTGCTCAGGCGGTAAATGCCGCGATAGCGGTGATTCAGCAGGCTCCACCACAGGTCCAGGCAGTGGCGCCAGTACCAGCACAGCTTCCATCTGCATGGGAGAGGGTTCGGGATGCTTTTCAGAATGCACATCCCCCTGAGTTTTCTGGTAGCTCCGATATTATTACTGTCAGCCAATGGAAGAAGGACATCCAGCGGCACCTCCGTATGTATGAGTGCACCGAAGTGCAGAAGCAGCCATTGGCCTCTTTTAAACTGGTGGGAGCCCCATTACAGTGGTGGGAGTCCACTACTACTTTGGAGGAGAGGGACACGATCCCTATTCAGATTTTCTGGGAGCGGTTTGACCGCAAGTACTTTCCACCCGCAGTGCAGACTGAGATGAGGCGGAAATTGCTAAATCTGAAGCAGGAGAACCTTACTGTAGCCGAGTATGAGGAGGAGTTCACGAGACTTCTCACTATTGTGCCGGATGAGGCACCCACTGAGAGCAAGAAAATTTTGCTGTTCGTCGACGGGTTAGCTTGGAGGATCCGTCAGCACCTTATTGGAAATCTATCCCTGAGTACTTTCACTGACGTACTCAATGCAGCGTTACTACATTTCCAGGATCACCGCTTCCATCTTCAGGGAAGCAAGAGAGAAGGAGAGTCCAGCCAGCAGGGCAGGACCGGGGGTAATAGTGCCAGTGGGGCACCAACTCAGGGACAGACTCGTCAGCCCGAGCAGAGTTCCCATCAGGGGGACCCTGCTAAGCGATTTCGTCCAGGTGATTCTAGGCAGGGATTCGGGGGATTCAGGCAGGGCCATCAGGGTCAGCCAAATCAGCAGGGCCAGCAGGGCCAACACTGACCGCAGGGTCAACAGCAGGGCCAGCAAGGCCAACAGCGTGCACATCAGGGCCAACAGGGCCAATGGCGTGGAGGTAATGGCCAGCAGGGACAGAGGGGAGGTAATTTCAGAGGCCGGTGTTTTGTGTGTGGCAAGCACGGCCATAAGCGTCAGGATTGCCCAGAGGGCGATAGGGCCCCACAACAGTAGGGAGCCCGTAATGAGCCGCAGAGACCACTCTTTCCACCTGCCCTTCCAGCTCCAGCCCAGATGCCAGCCCTACCAGCCATTCCAGCAGCTCCAGTGCAGCAGGGGCAATTGCAGTACGGACGTGTCTATAACGTCCACCAGGCGGCAGCTCCACAGGCACCACCCGCGATTGAGGGTATGTTTCCTATCCATGGTACTATGGGTAAAGTTTTGTTTGATACGGGGGCAACGCACTGTTTTATAGCTACGCATTTTGCGAAGTCCTTAGGATTGTTAGCCACAGCAGAGAGCACCGTAACGTGTGTCGACTCACCACTCGGGAGTGGGTCACTTATATTCTTTATATGCCGGGGAGTAGGTATAGAGATTGGTAGCTTGGTATTGCCTGCAGACATGCTAGTCTTAGACATGCATGAGCATGACGTGATTATTGGTATGGATTGGCTCGCATCTTATAGAGCTATGATTGATTGCTTCGGTGGGAGCATTGTTTTTGCCATTCCGGGGCAAGAGATGTTTGTAGTAGCGATGCCTCGCCCAGAGGGAGGTTCGACCGCTCATTTATATTACATTGAGGAGGATACCTCTAAGGAGGTTGTGATTCCTTTGGATTCGATCCCAGTTGTTAGGGAGTATTCCGATGTGTTTCAAGAGATACCAGGCCTACCGCCCAGTCGTGAGATAGACTTCGTTATAGATTTATTACCGGATACGAGACCTATAGCACGCGCACCGTACCGTATGGCTCCGGCAGAGATGCGAGAGCTACGAGATCAGATTGAGCAGCTATTAGGTCAGGGTTTCATTCGTAGGAGTACCTCACCGTGGGGCGCTCCAGTCTTATTTATGAAGAAGAGAGATGGCTCACTGAGATTGTGTGTGGACTAGCGGGAGTTGAACAAGGTCACGATACGGAATAAGTATCCGTTGCCTCGAATCGATGATCTGTTCGACCAGTTAAGGGGAGCAACTTTCTTTTCGAAGATAGATCTGAGGTCGGGGTACCATCAGTTACGGATTAGAGAGCAGGATGTTTCGAAGACTTCCTTCTTGTCGAGATATGGGTCCTATGAGTTCAGGGTGATGCCGTTCGGACTCACAAATGCCCCAGCCGTTTTCATGGACTTGATGAACCGAGTATTCAGAGAGTTCTTAGATCAGTTCGTCATCGTCTTCATAGATGATATCTTGATATATTCACACTCCGAGGAGGAGCATGCCGAACACTTGAGGCAGGTTCTTCAGACTCTACGAGAGCATCAGTTGTATGCTAAGTACGAGAAGTGTGGATTCTGGTTGCGAGAGGTACAATTCTTGGGCCATGTTGTTTCTGAGCAGGGGATAGCAGTTGACCCGAGCAAAGTGTCAGCGGTGAGGGAGTGGGGGCAGCCCACGACACCGACGGAAATACGTAGTTTCTTGGGGTTGGCAGGATACTACAGGAGGTTCATTCGGGGGTTCTCCAAAATAGCTGGTCCATTGACGAATCTGACTCGCAAGGGGGTACCATATGTTTGGGATGACGCTTGTCAGTTGGCTTTCGACGAGCTGAAGGACAAGCTTACTTCGGCACCAGTCCTTGCTCTACCGAAGCCGGGTGTAGAGTACCTGGTTTACACAGATGCGTCCTTACGAGGACTTGGGGGAGTACTTCAGCAGGAAGAGAAGGCTATAGCTTTTGCTTCCCGCAAGCTTAAGCCGCATGAGAAGAATTACCCCACCCACGACCTGGAGTTAGCTGCGGTCGTCTTTGCATTGAGAATTTGGAGGCACTATTTATTGGGCGAGAAATTTCGTTTGTTCACAGACCATAAGTCACTGCAGTACCTGTTCACTCAGCGAGAGCTAAATATGCGTCAGCGCAGATGGTTAGAGTTTGTGAAAGATTACCAGTTCGATATACAGTATCATCCGGGGAAAGCCAACGTAGTTGCTGATGCGTTGAGTCGTAGACCGGTTGACGATGTAGCGGACATCTGGAAAGCAAAATGGAAGGAGTTGGGTCACCAAGACGCAGTAGCATGTTCTTTCATATCCGTGATGACAGTCACACCCGAGATTGTTACGAGGGTGATACAGGCTCAGACCACAGACCCGTTTTGTCAGGAGCAGATTGTACGACTTCTAGCCGAGGGTGCTGAGTCCTATTCTGTTAGTTCGGATGGAGGGTTGCGGTTTAATGGGAGACTAGTGGTTCCAGAAGGAGCAGAGCTACGTCATGAGGTAATGACTCATTCTCATGGGTCCCGATTTGCAGTACATCCGGGAGGCGATAAGATGTACCAGGATATGAGACGTCAGTACTGGTGGAGTGGGATGAAGAAGGACATCGCTGAATTTGTGTCCAAATGTTCTACTTGCCAGCTGGTGAAGGTGGACCACCAGAAACCGTCGGGATTACTTCAGCCGTTGGAAGTACCTGCGTGGAAGTGGGAAAGTATTTCCATGGACTTCATTACAGGGTTGCCTACATCACAGCGAGGCCACGATTCTATCAGGGTGATTGTAGACCGTCTGACCAAGGTGGCTCATTTTCTGCCAGTAAGGATAGATTATACCACGGGTCAGTATGCCCAACTATTCATCGCTGAGATTGTCAGATTACATGGGGTGCCCCTGAATATTGTGTCAGACAGAGACAAGATTTTTGTGTCGCGTTTCTGGGAAAGCTTTCAAGAGGCTATGGGTACAGAGTTGAGACTGAGTTCAGCTTACCACCCACAGACAGATGGACAGACAGAGCGTACTAATCAGATGTTGGAAGATATGCTACGCATGTGTATCCTCGATTTCGGGGGAGGTTGGGAGCCACATCTTCCACTGGTCGAGTTTGCTTATAATAACTCCTATCAGTTTACGATTGGCATGGCTCCATTTGAAGCTTTGTACGGCAGGCCTTGTCGCTCTCCAACCTGTTGGCTCGAGGTGGGGGACAACAAGTTATTAGGACCAGAAGTGATCCAGGAGACCTCCGCGAGGATTGAGATAATCAGGAGTCGTATTCGGGTAGCCCAAGACAGACAGAAGAGCTACGCCGATGCGAAACGATTCTTCCGGGAGTTTAATGTGGGAGATCAAGTGTTGTTGCGTGTATCTCCTATGAAAGGAGTGATGAGGTTCGGGAAGAAGGGAAAGTTGGCTCCGAGGTACGTAGGACCATTTCCCATCATCGAGAGAATTGGGCCAGTAGCATACAGGTTGGGTTTGCCAGAACATTTACATCGCATCCACGATGTATTCCACATCTCGTCGTTGAGACGATACCTTCGGGATGATATGGCCCATACTCACATTGCGATAGATGAAATCGACTTGCAGTCGGATAGCTCTTACGAGGAGAGACCGGTGGCTATTCTAGACTACAGTGAGAGGAGATTGAGGTCGAAGACAGTTCCACTCGTGCGGGTCCAGTAGGAACATCATAATGTGGAGGAATCCACTTGGGAGCGTGAGGCAGATATGCGTGAGAGATATCCAGAGTTGTTTTTACCAGGTATGCCTTATTTTCCGAATTTCGGGACGAAATTCCGTTATTAGGGGGGAAGTATGTAATACCCCGTATTTTTATGCTATAATTAATTTGGGGATTTATTTAATAAAAATTCGGAAATTAATTATGTTATAATTATTAACGTGACGTGAGTTAGTAATAATATGAAATTGTTGAATATTACTTAGGAGCATAGTAATATATAGTAAATGTCACGAGTGAATGAAAATGACAATTTTGGTAATTTTAGTCGGGACGCGCCCATGTCGCGTCGGGACTAATTATTGAGATATAAAAGTAAATATTTTATGAGTTGTCCGTATGGTCGTTTTGAGTGCGCCAACGCGTCCGGAAGGGTCGAGATAGTCAGAAATGTGTACCCGGGAGTTTAGTTTGGGTCTCGGGATGTTTTTAGGCTTAATTAGTGACCCGGGAGGGCGTTTTGGTAATTTTACAAATTAGGGTAATTAAACCCACGAATTTCAGCCATCCTTAGCAGCCATTTAAGTCAGCCTTTTAGGGTTAGATCATTCAGAACCCTAAGACGGCTAGTGGAGAAGAGAGGAGAGACCTTGCTAGGTGATTCAAGGCCAAAAACACCACCAACGCGTAGATCGCGAGGAGGAGAACGCAGCCATACCAATATCAGCAGGAAACCAGACCTCTGAAATCCCAGGCAATTGTTTAACTTGCGTATTTTCGTTGGTGCAATAATCATGTTAGTGTAGGAATGATTAAGAGTATAATCCATGGAAGAAAACCCAATTTTGATAGGGATTTGCATGTAGAGATCATATGAACCTTATTCTAGAAATTAATATGTGAAGTAAATGTTTAACCCACGAAATTATGATGATTTGTTAGAAGGAATTTCTGGAGAAAACTGATTAGAACAAAGGTTAAGAAAACTGTAGGGTTCTTGATGATTAGATGAAATATTAGGTTGTTTAATCATGTTTATTGATGTATATACGCATGCTGATCGTTAAAGAAACTTGGAATTATGTTAGGATGTAAGCAGTAGACTTTTTGGGTCAATTAGAGTTGGAAAATATGAGTTTTGATGAAGAAACCTAAGCAACCCCGTCACTGCAGTTTCTGCAGAATTTTCACAGACCTGTTCGATCTATCGATCGACCCTAGATCGTCGATCGATCGAAGGTTCGATCGGTCGACCCCCAGACGTCGATCGATCGACCCTCCCTGGCAGCCTATTATTCCCCTTGTTTAATTAGTTGAATTAATTTATCGTGGAATAAACCTTGGGCATTCTAATAAAATGATTTGGGAGATATTGAGGACCAGTAGGGTATATGGACATATGTTAGAACCTTTAATCTTCAACGAAGAGGGTAATTATGGGATATTTACTTTAGGTTGTTAGATTTATGAAACTTAAGGGTGAGGTGCGTAAGAGAGTTACGTTGGAATCAAATGAAGTTATTTACTGAATTTTAGAATTGTAAGGTTATAACCCATGAGTATTAGGTAATGAGTGAGAAAACCCTTCGAATTAAGGTTAGAGGCGAAACCTTATACGTTATACTAATAAGGTGAAATTTAGGACAAAGGTTGTAATTATGGGTAATGAGAGTGACCTATATTAATATGATGAAATCGGTATATTTATATGAATGTGTGTACATATATTATATACATGTGAAAAACGTACCCGCGCTACTTGCTATCCCTGAGGTTACCGCGCTGGGACGATCGTATCCTGTGTTGCTTTATGGGGATATTGAATCGTACCCTAGAAGATAGAGATCCTAGGTACGGGCTATTAAATTGATAGTCGGACGGTCCTAAGAGACGTGTGGGTATGTACTGACCTCTTGGACTTGGAATCTATGCTTCGCCTCAACGTTGTTTTGTTTATGTTAATACAGTTCGAGAGCGATTCCGAACTTGTATTCCCTTTGTGTGAACGATACAGGGACTGGATAGCAGAGTATGCCCGCACCATAAATTAGTTGGGGTGCTGTTGTATATATATTATTCGAGTAGTTAATATATATATATGGTGATAAACTTTAATATGCCTACTATAATGTGTTAAGTGGGACTTAGTTGTTGACGCAATTATAAATATTTATTTTGTGAAAATATGAGAAGACACTGAGAAACCTTATAATTTAATGAAGCTAAAACGAGAGGAGTACTTCAGATTGAAAGTTATATTTTTTTATAGAACATTGTCATCGTCCGGTTTTGTATACGTATGAATAAGTTAAGATAAACGAACCATTGGGAAGGTTAGTACGATAGGAGTGCACATTAGAAGAGAGGTGAGTATTTCTCAAGAGAGAGACGAACTAATATGATGTTGCATTGGCCTGTATCAATTTAAATACTTGCTTAACGTATTCTAAAATCAAACACACTTTCGGGCCCTGACCCGTTTCCTTTTCTCTCTCTCTCTTGTATATATATGTATATTTTTCAGGTGCCCAGCCACAGGGGCGTCTTGCTTAGGATTCTTTGAGAAGAACGAGCTGCAGCTTAGGTGGGAGTTGCAGGTCCCTTGAGTAGACGGCTTCTGTCATTGACTCCACTCCTATTACTCTCATTTATGGGGCACGTGTCGCCCTTTTTATCATTTCATTTATTGTTGGGGATTTTTATATTTCAGTTATTCCAGTATTGTTTATGGAATTTGTTTCAGGATGGTTTATGATTTTAGCTTTATATTATTGACATTCGATTGGTGAATGTGTGGTTTTATTTAGATTTCGTGATGTGATTCTATAATGTAGAAATGTTGTTTTAGTATTAATAAAATCTTTTCTTTAATTAAAATTTGGAAGTTTGTATGAAAAATGTTTTGACACTTAGCTTAATTATTTAGGGTGTTAAATTGAAAAAAAATTATTTTTATCGACAGTGATGCTGAGAATGAACCAACTGTTTACCTTGATTTAATTTAATAAAGGAGTGATCGCCCGGTATTTAATTAGGCGGGGTGTCACACCAATTTGGGAATTGAACTTCTTTAATGGACCTTCACTCCACAAGTTTCCCCACTTCTTCTTCCATAATGTTTGCCTTATCCGGGCCTGTTCGATCAGCCTTTTATCTGATCAATAAGAATGGTGGGTCCTTATGAAGTCGATGTCACATGGCCTCGGTATCAATACTGAGCATATCATATGGATGTTAAGAAAATAGATGTTTATTCTCTTTAAGAAGAGAGACCAATTATTATTTTTCTTGATCGATAAGTGAGTTGTCGATCAAAAACTTCTTTCCTGGGTGTGAGTCTTTGAACATAACCTCTTATAAGGATTCCATGAATCTATATGTGGGGGCAACCTTATTTCTTCCACCCCCAATCTGTTATATTTAATTGCTACTTGGATGGTGTAATCATGTCCTTGGTAAGCTCTTTTGTAACCGCCTTTTCTTTATTATTCTATTGTGTAGGCCTAATAGTAGTGATAAAGCATTATCGAGTAATGACCTGGTTTCCCTTTATCTCCATTGCCCCCCGATCATTGATGTATTTAAGCTTCTGGTGGTAAGTAAAGGGGGCAACCTTCATTGCATGAAGTTATACTCTTTCGAGGATGGCATGGTAGGTAGAATCAATATGCATAACTAAAAACAGTTCGAGATGTTTTCGATTCAGACAGGAAGAACCACCTTTCCTAGTGGTATGGTCATTTTTCCAATGAAGCCGAATAAAAGGATGACCGCTTATTTCAAATATTTCATCTTGAGATTGAGTTTGTTGAATAATTTTAGGTACATAACCTCTAAGGATCTCCCCTGGACAACTAGTATCTTATCCACATCGTAGTTAGGAATTTTGAGGGTGATTACTAGTACTTCATGATGCGGAGTTTGGACTCCAACAAGGTATTCTTTGGTAAAAAATATATATTTGTTATAGTATCTTTCGAGCGTCGCTGCTTTTAATTGGAGTTTTAGAAGGGTCTTTCTAGAATGCCTCGATCACTGCAGTGACTTTCTTTAATTCCACCAATGGGATTGCCTTGGATCTGGTTCTAACTTGATGCACAGTGGATGACCAAAACCTCATGTCCTATATCATCATCATCCAAGATGTTGTCAGGCTTGTGAGCATTATTCCAGAGTGCCTTAGTGCCATTCTTTTCCATATAATCTCTTAGGTGTCCGATTTGAGCCAATTGTTTCAAATATGACTTGATAGATTTGTAGTTATCTATTTTATCCCCATGATCCTTGTGATAGGTGCATTTAGGGGTGGTGTTCCTCTTTGATGGATCTCCCATCATCTTTCTCAGACACTTGAGGAATTAATGATCCTTTATTTAATTCCACATATTGTATATGGGCTCCTCGAAAGCAGTGTTAATCTCCTAGTAGGATTTGGTAGGGTTTGCCTTATCATTATTCTTAGGTCTGCCATTATATTTCTCAAGTCCGTTCTTAGGGGTATTCTCCTTGACACCGTTCTTGTCCATTTTAAGGCGACCGTTGTCATGTTCAGTGTTTTTGACCACATCTTCCACTTTCACATATTTCACTATCCTTCACATAATATCATCGATGGTATTGGCCTCCTTTTTGGTGAACGACTCGTGCAACATAAAGTTTCTCGGCAGCTTGATCTTGAACTAGGCCATATTAACATGTTATGAACAATCCTCCTCCTCATTGTAAGTTTCCCAGTAATGCTGGGCATATTCTCTAAAGGTTTCCTAAGGCTTCTTCCTCATGGTGAGAATTGAGTCCATCCTTTTTGGTTGCGCATTACTAGTGATGAATCGGGAAATGAGTATTTCTTTGAGCTATTTGAAGTTATTGACTGACCTGTGTGGGAGATTTTAAAAACACTTTTTTGCGATGTCCCCCAAATTGTAGGGGAATATACGACACACGAGGGCATAGTTTTTATTCCATTGGGATATATCCTACCAATACTGGAGGACATGGTTAATATGGTATGTATTCCCATCATATATCTTGAATCTAGGAGTGGCGAGCTTCTTAGAGGGTTATGGTTCCTCAGTTTCCCTTCAGAAAGGGGACTTCATCTGATTAATGAGGGGCTTTCTGGCCACTTCTTTGGTGGACCTCACCCCATGATGAGAATGATGTTCCATCTCACTCCGAATGATATCACGAAGATGATGCTTACGATGACATCCCTTATCTCATCATGTCGGTGGACTTCTATGCCTATAGTGCTCCTGGTCGTGCCTCGAAATCCTTCCTTGATCTCAAGTTTTTCTCGCTTGAGGGATAGGGGTTCGAGTATGATGTTTGGAATTGTCTCCGTGGAGATCCTGCTCCATTTTATCAAAGAGGCGTTGCGAACATGCATTTTCTTCCTCTTGGAGGACTGTGGCTTCCTCCTGCTAACATATTAGCTATTCATAATCATCAACAAGTCGTGAGATCTGGGTAGATATTTGGTGTTAGTTTCCTCTTGGGGAATATAAGGAGTGATTCTAATCCTGTTGAGGTGGAACTCATACCTGACCCTAGGTGTCAGAGGTATATTTTAATGATTGTTATTAAATGGTGGAGGTGCACCGTACGGGTAAGATATGTCTGTTTATTGTCTTTACTTGGATAGGAAAAGTAAAATCTTTCCCACAGATGATGCCAATTGTAGGTGGTAAAATCCTATAGAGATTAATTCCAAACAAACTAAGACAAACAGTAAACAAAAATCACACAATTACACAACACAAACTATACGTGGTTCGACATTATGCTTAAGTCTACTATGTGTTACTCTATCTTGTTATTAAATAGTTCACAATAATAATATTCACATGCCCATTTTTCCAAGAGTGAGGGTTAGATTTATAGGGAATAGAAATAGGATGAGGGGTGTAGGAGTCTAGGACTCGTAAATGTAGTTGGAACGTGATTGAACAATTCCAGGCTCGAGATCCTTTTTGATCATATTCTCTTTTGTTATTATCTCCAAGCTTTGATTATTTTCTGAGCTACCGGATAGGTTTTAATCATTCTGAATAGGTCGAACAATTAAGATAACACTCCCACAATTAATATAATGACATTGTTGGGATGTTGGGACTTTTGTACGTTAGTTGTACTTTCACCCTTGATAGTAGTATGCTACTTTCTAAGTATTGGACTAGTGAGTACACATACTAATCATTATGGGAGATTTATAGGTACGAGCCTAGTGGGTGTTTAGTTATATGTTTGGGTATTTATTTTCTTAAGTGTGGGACTAGTTAGTACGATGTTCTATTGTTTTATCCTTAGCATGAGAGTAAGTGATGATTATGTTGTAGGTATTATTCCAAGTAGTGGTACTAGGTGATACTTAAGGTTGGTGATCCCTAGGTATAGGACTGAGGATGGATTTTAGTTATGATGCCCAAATTATATTAGTGGCCAAAGATAATAAATGGATTGATTGATGTGCCTCACTGTATGTACAGTTGTGGGTTGGCCAACCATTACGATGATTGCGGGACCCATATTGTCTTAGATAATTTGACGATTTATGCTGACATCACGAGTATGTGCACTGTATAGTGTGGGTTGGTCATTACGTTGATTGTGGAGCCTAAGTTAACTAGCTATAGTGTTGTGTCACGTGTGGGTAGCATCATAATTTGTGTGGGCTAATAAAAAATGGGCCAACGTACTATAGTGATATTTGTGGATTGGATGTGACGAGACATTAGGCACGCCATGAGTATGTGCATGGCTAACAAAAAGGATGACTGGATATAATGGTATTGCATTGATAATATGATTAATGTTGATAAATGTAATTGAATTAAAAAATTTAATGAAAAGAGATTTAATTAAAGTTGAAAGAAACATAATTAGAATGCAGTTGTGAGGCGACTTAGTTTATATGGGTAGTTATTGTAGCATTGCATTACTAATATCTTTTATTTTATTTCGTCATTAATACAAATATTTTATTATGATATTTATCTCTTACAATGCTTATGAATGGATTGATGGATCCTATCTAGGAATAGTAGATGGTATTCTTGTGGTGAGATTTGACCCTTAGTTGTTGACTAACCTTTAAGATAGGTTATTGTGTTGTTGTATTGTTTTGGAGAATTGATGACGTGCATTAGAGTTTACTTTACTTCATTAGTTTAGTTTCCTTTTGAGTTACTTTTATTTATGATATACGTGCTTGGGGATTTAGTGGGGTATTCGACTCTACAGTTTTTTATGGCTTTGAGCTTTAGAGATTCTTGTATTTGATTGTTGTATCATTTAAGTTTTTATTGTTATTTCAGTCGAGATTTATTATTATTGGAGTTTCGCCTGGTGATCGATCTTATTGTGGTGAATTATTTATATTAATTAGATTATCTCGATTTATTTCTCTTGGATTAAGTTTTGAATTTCTCATATTTCTGTCTGCTAAGAATGGTATTTAGTTTTAATGACGTGCATATTCTGATATTAGGGCCTAGCCAGCTTCAATAACAACATATGCGGGTTGTTAAAGTAGGTAGGATTAACTAATAAATAAATTATTAGATGCTAAATTACACTTTTTACCCATGACCTTTGTCATTTATAACAATTTGGTCCATAAACTTTATTTTTTTAAATAATTTACCCCTCAAACTATCGCAATTTTAACCCCCATTTTGGTGCCAAATTATAAGAGGGATTTTTATCCATTCAGACATGACTTTGTGGATGTTTTTACACCATAGTTAAAATATAATTATAATTTTTCTGTAAGGTATGATAAGAGGACATGAAATTGAAAAGATAATTTGTATTCATTTCGACATTTTTTTACACGAATTTGTGTCGTGTTCATTATTGTACCCTAATTATGTTAGGTCGTGGACCAATTAAAAGACAACATATGTTAGAGAGATGAACCGAGCCAAGTACACAACATATAAGAAGAGCCGAGGAAATACATTGGGGTCGGCTCGGCTAAGAGATGGAAGAACTAAATAACCTCATTAGTTAACACCATCTATGAAGCCATGGACCTTGTGACTGGGTAACGTTAGCACCCCGAAACACGTGCAATAAAAGGAGATACACAACTGTTATCCTCCATGTTGCAATAAGTAACTTATGATTATTCTCTCACACAACTTGTAAAACGTGATATCACTTAATTTATAAAGGTGAGACACATGTCCCTTTCTTCTCTCATCTCTAGCCGCCTATAAATTAAAAAGCACGAACCTCATGCGAGGTATGAGATTTTACATACTATTATGTTGCATAGTTCTTGGGAGAGAGAGAGAGAGAGAGAGTTTGTATCCAAACTATACTTTAATGGAGATTGTCCATTAAAAGCAATATAGACAATAACACATGTGGATGTAGGCAGTAAATTAGGTCGAACAACATAAACACGATTATTCCTCTTTCCATATTTATTATCTACTTCACTTATGTGTTAGTATTTTAGTTTTTATATCTATTAACTGGTAATCTTCTTGTATTGTAATGTCATTTAGCTAATATCTATTCAATACCAATTTCTAGCAATAAAATTTGGTACTGTCTATGGGAAAATACACGTCCATGTCGTTTTCTCCCAAATTTTATTTTTGGGCTCAAGGATACCCGTTTTACTTGAACTAGAAAATCATGATTCAATTCTCCATGGTTTCAAAGGTTTAGAGCTATTTTTAAAGAAATTTTCATTTTATTCGTAGAATTTTTCAAGATCACTACTTGGATCTCTATTTTGGTCCTACTATTTGCGTTTATTATGAATATCATTACTATGTTTTACAATTTTTACTCTGTTGAGATGTTTAATAATCCCAAAAGTAGCCGTAGGTTGGAGGGGGTAAATCCCATAACCCCTATTGGAATGGACGATTTGCATGGAATTCTATGGAGCTTGGTTAAAAGACAATATGCTATAGAAGAAACTATGAAGACATAGATGCATAACCTTATTACAGGCAGAACCAGACTATGCCATCTTCAATGTGAGTTAAATTCGATTACTCCAGCATCTTTGGAAAACTCTGATAAGTGCAAGGTGATTCCACCATCTGCCACATACAAGGACATGATGTATTCGTTCATAAAACGTACTATAAAAGCCTGAGATGTCTAGATATGGATTCAATAGGCGATAATCAAAACTCTGGTTGGTGAAATTGGTCTGACACTGGTGATGGGTCTTACAGACTTGGGAGAACATCCACTTTCAAACAAAATAGGAGGGAAGTTACAAGAATGAGACTTTGAGACCTAATTTTTAGATAGGTTTAGTAGAGGAAGTGATTTTCACCATTTGGGCCCAAAACCCTAGGTATCTAGGGGCTATTAAGGTAAAGAAAAAAGAAGTGTCTTAATGATCAATTACTAAGAGGTTGATTACTCAATCAGGTCAAGGCAAAGCATGAGGGGTTCATCTAGGGTTGAGCATCGTACTAAACAGGAAGAGATGCCACGATAACCTAGAGATGGCTGAGAAGGGTCATCCATTTTACGATTAGAAGATCAAGTGGGGGATTTAATCAATAACAAAAACCCTTTGTAGAGGTTTTGTTAAACGGTATCCTTTTCTATGCCTCCATTATAAGTTATCCAACCCTAACCAAGTTTAAGCCGCTACTAATTACTCTGAGATATAATGGGAAGTCATATCACATGCATCACATTGAGTAGCATCAAGATTCTTTTGATATCTACTCCATTTATGACGAGATGAGGTGTAGAGCATTTTCTAGTACCTTAACTTGTTCATCCCATGTGTGGTATATGGGACTACCAAGACATAAGATAACTAACTTCAGACAGTCGGCATACTAGTTTATCGGTAATTTGTTGTGATTGCATGAAAAAATTATAAATGGATTGATCATGTCTACCATAAAAATCATGAGAATACTTTTGGTAACATTCTTAGCATAAGAAATAAATAGTAATCGAAAGAACAAGGACAATATAAAGAAATATTAAATCCACAAAAAATAACTCTGATACCAATCAAGAAACAAATAATACAAGTCATCTCTAAATATAAATATACATATACAACCAAACTGAGAATAAGGGAGTACAATAGAATGACGAGCTACATGTTCTTAACTCCTACAGTCCTGGGAGTAAGAAATGGAACATTGCTAGGGATGTTCTCTCCAACGATTCTGCATCTATAGGAACTACTGCAACACTTGTAAAAATATTTTATTAAAAGAAAATGTAAACAACAAGCCAACGTCGAATATGATTATAATTGAATATGGGATACATCATAACAACACATCTTCCTCTCGTGTTTTAACATATTTTTAGTTATTAGTTACCCAATCCAACAACTTAAAATATCATGCGATTTTAAATCCCGAACCCATATATCGCCCATTGTGATTAAAGATTTACATCTTCATTATTTAATATTTAGTTTCTCATCTTTAGGTTTATCTTTTTCATTTTAAAACATAGGTTTTATTGTAGTCTCAATCCTACGGTTCGTCTCACTAATTAAACAATACACCAATAACAGGCTTATATCTCAAGTTTATACACATTTGACTATTTTATGACAATAAGAAAATATACACATCGCTAATATATGTAATACACAAATCCAAATCACAGGAATCTAGGTAGGCATCCTTACTATAGGTCATATACATCTCTAGTATAGGAAATAGGCAAGTCCAAAATATAATCACGTAGGTGGGCATCTCTACTATAAGCCATATACATCTATAGTATAACACATAAACAAATACAAATATCTTGTGTACTGCCATATCAAAATAATATATGTTAGGAGAAAGACTACTCATGTCTAACATCCATACAAAGGAATAGTCGTTGACTTGTACAAATAGATGAGCATATCTAGTGCCCACACATAACAAATGACTACTTTTATTGCCTTAGGGGATATCTTACACGTACTAGTATAGTCTTAGGTCATACCAAACCTAAGAACTCATCACGAAAAGGGATAATTTATCACGTCTCCCCATCACTCATAAAGCTTACCATACTCAAGACTTATGAAAAAAATATTCCCGAAGACCATCTCAATTACGGCTCCTAGACGTGTGACCCAAGGGTAAAATATGACCAAGGAAGCGCCCGTCTACTCACCGAGGACTAGCGCGATCCGCATCGCTCATGCTATATAATGGAATCCCCATATTATGAGTACCAACAAGAACTCCCAGATGGTACGTATTTCACATAAAACACGCAAGCAATTTCCACCCTCATTAACGAGTTGAATCATACACTTATATAACCCTTACAAATGGGTTAAGGTAATCCACATACGCATACTGATACTACATTAGCGATTCATAATAGCATCGCTTTCATAGAAAGGTATATCACATACATAACCTTAAATTAATCCCATAATATCATAGACGGGTATATCATATCTATATCCTTATATTCATCCCATAATTCATTAACCTTAACCTCTCAAGGTTCCCAACACTAGGATTAGTCCTACCTTATCGTACATTAAAAATCATACATCAAATATATTCAATCTCTATTAGCCCCGGTATATTCTCCCAAGGCATCGGGTCTAAGTATAATCACACATTTATTGAATGAGAACACTTAACATAATAACTGCCTCGCTCGGGAAAATTATAACATGAACCTTATCTCACCCAAAGGATATTCACACCACTCATACATCATGACGGTTCAAGTTAATCCCGGACAACTTTTCCAATCCTTGAACTTACGAATTCCCCATATACAAACCCATTTTACACTTGGGTCTACCCTCGAATGCCCAATCCTCCATTTAGCCCCTTTAAATCAACTATTTTCTCAAACTTTCAAATACCCTAAAAATCAATTTCTAATAATTAAAATCATAAGAATATATATTTATTCTATGAGTACATAAAAACTACAGGTCAACAAACTCTTTCCCTAGGCCTAAAACCCAAAATTTCCCACCAATTACACAAAACCCCCACCTAGGCAATATCTGAGACCACTCGTCGATCGTAGCCTAGCGATTTAATAACTATCTTTGTAGCTCCAAAATGTTTCAGTTTATGATCTTACCTATTATCTGGATATACTAAGAAAGATGTACGGTCTAATGAGGCAACTATGAAATATTTACTCATGGGTGTGACAAACTCTTATATTCTGGCTCATGGGTTGTCTTGTCTATATGGTTCATCCGGGGGTGAGATCGATCTTCAAGAAATAGTGAATGGTTTTATCAATAGACAAATGTATGACTCCCCAATCGATCACTCAACACAGTGACTTCTAATCCCCCCCCCCCCAATTACGTGTTTCTTCATCTTTAACCCTAATTGTACTCTATTAATGAATGCAAAGCTTCCTCTAAGCACCCAATTGACATCCAAATGGTAAAAAACACATCAAAACAACAACAAAAACATAATTCCACCATCAAATCCCAAATCTACACCAAGATTCAAATGAAAACCTAATTTACTAATAAGTAGCCCTAGATTATCCAATTTCACAATTTCTCATGGATTGATTCAATTCTACATTAATTTTTTATGGGATTAACACTATAAAATAGATTCAAATCATCATCCATTAGTTTTTATCCAAGTTCATAAAGGAATTAATCATTAATCAACTCTAGATTAAGTTAATTACAAAAGTTACTAATTAATCATTTAAAATTAGATTTACAACATAATATGATTTAGATTTTCAGTGAAATAGATATAATATTTGCGCACATAGAATCATAATCATATTCTATATAGAACGTGCCCATGAATTGATTGAGAAATCAATCCCTATTTCCCCCAAATCTTCCTTTCCTCTTAGTGCTTTCTCTTTCTTGCCCCTTAAGTGCTTCCCCATTATGTTTGTGATCAAATGAGATCCCTAATGACCTCTTACAACCCTTTAATCCTGAAATTGGGGTTCGGCCCCAAATGAGATTCACCTAAAAGAGCCTAAAAATAAAACTAAATTACTTAAATGAGATCCCTAATGACCTCTTACAACCCTTTAAACCATTGTTTTAGACTAAAAATGGACATTCCACGTGTCCTAAAAGTCAATTAGCAAATATACCCAAAACAATTCACTACAAGAAAAATACCTTTTTATGACACTTTGAAAATTAACTATACGACAATGTTACACAAATTTCCATTTAAAGTATAATACAATTATTTATATGACATATTAGTTATAAATTGGCGTAATATATTTATTAGTGTTAATATACATTATAATTAAAATATAATAGTCATATTAATTTGTACATGTTATGACTGTTTTAGTTAAACCCTCATATGTACATTTGGTAACACAACATATATATATATATATATATATATATATATGACTATTTTTTACCCCCACCAAATTTGAGAGGCTTGCGTCAATATTGAGAACAAAGGGGCGGAAAAATTCCCCCCCAAAAGCATCATAACTCCCCCTAAAGTCAACCCTAACCTAAATCAACCATAACAGCCACGGAATCACTATCAGTTATTATTCCCCCCTCTCTCGCTCTCTTTATCATGCACACACAGTACAAACACTGACGCACCACATGCACACACATAGATGAACACAGACACATACAAAGATGCACACACATACACACACATACATATGAAATCCACACTGTAAAAAAATAGATTTTATTTCATACGAAACATGATGGTTTGTTCAATTATTACTATTTTTTTCAATTTTTATTATTCTTTTTTAGATTTACTTCATTTTTAGCTTAATTTTGATTTATGTGTTTGTTTGGAAAAACTATTAATATAAGGGCTTTAAAAGCATATTAATATTTAAACAAAATGATGATCTTAAATTTTTAGTGGTATGTTGGATTGATTTGTTGAGCCAGTTAGAGTTAATTTAGTTATGTTGTCACTCGTTGATGTAAAATTTCATGTGAATGTGTGCTTTTAATTTAGTTATCAAGGGTTGATGTGAATATCCTTCTCATGTTACACATGCACGTACATTGTTTAATGCAATTTTAAACATGAACTTGGTTTTGGGGAATTCCATACTGGATGGTTATTATAAATGTGGGAATGTGGGTTTGGTGCGAGAACTGTTTAAGTATATTACTAAGTAAGATGTTGTGTCGTGAAGCTCTTTATATGATTATCTTGTCAAGTATGGGGAGTATGGAGAGGCTTTGGTTCTTTTTTTAAAGAATGAGGGTATTGAGGAGAAAGTGCCAATGAGGTCACTATGGTTATTATTTTGTGTTTGTTATCAATTGGTTGCACTTGAGAAGGGGATGACCATTCATAAATAAACGAATAATAATAATTTGAAATAAACCTCAGTGTTGAGAACCTCACTAGTGGACATATATGCATATGTGGGGGAATTGCTCATGCACATGGCTATATCAGGGGATAAACCAATCTTTAGCTCAAGTAAATGTTCGAAACTAATTAAATAGTACTAGATTTGGCCCAGAGATGTGCACTTGTATTAACTAATGAAAAATTCTCTTCATTTCACCACATGTTATATTTATGATTTATTAATATTACTGTTGTTTTTAACACAATAATTTATATGTGTTATTTCACTATAGTTTATGTTGGTTGTTAAAATTAATTTTTTGATTTTTTATTTTTTCCAGAAGAAAACAAAACAAATAAAAAAGTGAGTTACATGCTAACATAGTACCAAGGTGCTCAAACATGAACATGGAATGACTGGGTATGAGCTACAACAAATGAATCACAATTCCAACACATCGAAATGATCAAGAAGCTCTAACTGGTAGCTAAAAATCATTAAACTTTATTTTAGCCATATATGACATTTAAAGTGTGAGCTAAATGAATTAAAAAATCAAACATGCACACAAATCTGGAATATTGACGATTCTACAAACAATAGCTTCATGATGAAATATTTCAACACAAGGATTCGTGGTGCAAACCGGTTTAAATTTTCTCCAACCAAACTCCCTCACACACACACACACACACACACACACACACACACACATATATATATATATATATATATATATATATATATATATATATATATATATATATATATATATATATTTTCTCCAACCACACACACACACACACACACACACACACACACACACACACATATATATATATATAATTTTTTAAGCTCTTTTGAGGTTTTTATCATTCTCAACATAGATAAAATCCTATTGGCCTTATTTTTGGCATTTGTTTCTTTTTATTGCTTTGACTTTATTTTGGGATCTTTTAAACAACGGCTTTCACGACGAGTCAATTTTGCACTCTCGCAACCATTTCCCATGAGCACTCATTAATTTTTGTTTAATTTAATCCTCATGGTAAACGGTTCTTACATGCACACCTCCTCCTAAGTATACTTATGCATAAATGACAAGATTGAAATAAGAACGCTTCACCAAACTCAAATATGCATGAGATGTCAAACATTCATATTAATTCGTGCATGTCTGCAAAGATGGCATGTATATAAAGTCGAATCAAAATGCATATCAACTTCGAAGAAAACCTATAATAAAATGATTAAGATCATTCTAAGCATTAATAATTATGACCAAATGACCTACCCACGTGGATAATGAAAGTATGGGGGTCCAAGCACACCAATATGCCACATTAAACATGTAAACTCAAAAACAAAAAACAAACCGAAATCTTATTGGTTTTTCAACATATTTTGACTCAAATAAAAGAAAAAAAATTGTATTTATTTTTTTCAAATAAGACTGAAATAAAACATATGATACAAAAGATAGACATGTCATAAAACTAGCAAGATATAAATGATGATGCAAAGACTAGCGTATGACAAACATGGCAACATAATCATCCATTAGATCTAGCATGGGAAGAAGCAAGTGCAACCAAATGAGAACCATGAAGTTTAAGTCCTAAAGTTTCTAAGTCCGATTTCCTAACCCAAGTAGGTGTGAAATTATGCATGGGGTTTTTGATAATCGAAATGACTTTATTTGTTAACTTCCTTGGAGCATTCCTAAGGTTATATCAAAAACATCTAAGGTGACCTTTCCTTTATTACCAAAATGTCGACCTCTCCTCACGTTCCTAGTTGGATCTCTCACAAGGTTGGTATTACCCTTTTCACCTTTACCGCCTCGGCATACAACTCATTAAAGGCAACTTGCAAATATTTCACACTAATCTCCTCTTCTTCACTCGCTTCACCTTCACTCACTTGGGATTCATACTCAACGGCCTTGTAAGTGTCATGCACATGAGAGTATTCATGGGAAGATTTATCGTCATTTCTAACATGACGCTCTCATTGGGGGATTCCAAAGCAATACTCAAAATCGAAATCGAAATCATCTTCCGAAATTTTGGTCTCCTCCTTCCGGGATTCCAAAGCAATACCTATTCTTTTTTTGGCACTTACTTGGAAGTAAACATATCGAATTCATATGTTTATAGGTCACCTAAAATCTCTTCAACTTTCGTCGATTGAATCGTACATAAGGAGTTTAAAATGGTCACTTTTGCATCGAACCTACTCGGGAAAGATCTCAAAATTTTCTTTATCACACGTTTGTTGGGTATCTTCTTTCCTAAGTTAAACAATGTGTTGATAATGTTGGAAAACCTAGTGTAAAACTCATCAAATGACTCCCTTTCTAACATCTTAATTGTCTCAAAATGTGTAGTGAGGTTTTATATCTTAGATGCCCTAACTGTGCTAGTGATCTCGTGAGTAAGTGCAAGTGTATCCTAAGCCTCTTTTGAAGTTTCACAAGTCATAATTCTATTATACTCTTTAGGTGTGACATGTGAGGAGATGATGTGAAGACCTTTACAGTTGTAAAGTGCAAGTTTATTCTTGGCTTCGATCCACGACTCAACGGCTCTTAATGTTGTGGCCTCACCCTCTCATGTAACCAGTGGTGACCAACCCTTTTCTATCGTTAACCACACAAGCTCATCAATTGATTTCAAAGAACTACTCATTCTCATATTCCAATAAGCATAATTTATGCCCTAAAAAATAGGAACATGAAAACTTTCAAAATCTCTAATATTCGTCCAAAAAAACACAAGGGATCAACACAATTAAAATATATTTCTAGCTCTGATACCAATTTGTAGGTCCATTTTTTTAATGAATTTTTAGGATGATAGAAACCAAGTTTCTTATTATGTAAAACCTTTTTCGAATTTTAAACTGCACCAAGTATTGAACCAATTTTAATTTAACTAAAATTTATCTTGATTAATCCTAAACATACATCTTGTGATTAAAGAAAGTAAAATAAAATGAAGAATGCTCACAATGACGGATGTACGAGGAAACCACTAAGGGAAAAAACCTCGAACGACCCAAGCCAGACAATCACTATGATGTGGAATTATAAGGAACATTCACAAGTCTTACTTAACGACTCAGTCCTTCAAAAGACTTAATGCATTTCTGATATTTAACCACTCCTTCACAGTGCCCATACAAATCCTTTTGCGATATCAGTCAACAACAATCGCATCCACGAATGCCTGGGTGTCCACTGATGTAGCTTGGAAATTCTACGAAATTGAAACACGAACTCCTTCGCTTTTTCTTCGCAAAACCCAATAATGTTCTTCAAAGTGTAGAACAAACTCCAATAGGTGCAAAACAAGGATCACAATTTCAAATGATAATGAAATCTCGGATCTTTGTAACTCTATGGATGTTTTAGACCTAGAAAACCTTAAAAAACTTTATACAGAAATCGTACCGGATGTATACTATTTTTTGGACTGTACTCATCACAAAATTCTTAGAAAACATGCCATAAATAAATTTTCTTGAGGCAACGCATCATTCTAATGAGATAGTCTACAATTCAAATGAGATTGACATGTCGTTCGGACGACATGCATATCTCTCTTGAACAACCACTAATGTCGTTTGAAACAGAAATAGTAGAGTTTTCATTTTATAGAACTCTCATCCATCCTTATCTCAAAATAAAACGAAGTGTAAACATATTTAAACACTTTAAAAATATTTTAAAGACATTTCTTTAATAAAATAACATCCTTAAACAATTTAAAACATCTTCGGAGTCCCACTAAAATTTTGCATTCATACTTGAGTGATCTAGGAATATAATATGATTTGAAGACAAAATATTTACCATTAAAACCAACATGATAAATCTTTGAAGCTTTGCATCAACGCCTTCAATAAACTTCAATACGTCTTAGTCAGTGTGGGATTGTGACAATAAAAATACAACAAATGACTCAAATGTATTTTATCCGGGAATAAGTCAAATAAACAAACAACGGACTCAATTGGAAATTTTGTCCTTACACATACTATACTGAAATAAAACATTATGGTTGAGTTACAATTTGTCTAAGGATAAGTATTCCCTCCTTAAAACTTATTCAAGTCCAGGAACACATAATCCACCATTAAAGATCAACCTTTCATGGTGTTTTAAAAAAAATTCACCTTAGCTTGGTATTTCTATGTTAAAGTTTACATGTAAAAGCATAACTGAATCCTAAAATAGTACAAAAACTACTTGAAATTGAAAGAACTAAGTTGTAAATATAAAATACAACTATACACGAAAAAGCCAAAATTTTGGTTTGGGCTTTGAGCTACTGTTGTACTAATTTCTTCTGCACTAAGAGGGCTTTATATAGGGAATTTTGTGGGGGTATTATTGATGGAAATTGGGGTGGTTTTTGGCTGGTTTAATGGGAGAAATTCTTAAAGAAAGTTTAGGGTGTAAAAATGGGTCGGCTTACCCTAGGCTACCATTGGCTCCCCTGGTGTTTAGCTGGAATTCTTATCAGTCTAGCTTATAAGGAAGATTATACATATTTAGGTTTTAGTCCCTAAATGTTTTTGGTTAAGTTTTAAGGTCTTTATCCTTTATTTCCAAACTTTTGGGACTTTTGTGTAATTTTTAAACATAGGGGAGTAATATGAGGGGCTGATTTCTAATTTTAAAAGTCAGCGCAATTATTTATAGAGAAATTTTGAAATGTAAAGTTAATTTGTATGGGTTAAAATTTAAATGAAAACTTTAGTGGGTGTTTTGGAATTATTAAAACTTTAAGGTAACTTTGAAATTTATGTTTTTCCAAGGTTCATGTTGGTAACAGTCCAAATTTTTTTACTACAATGTTTATATGTTAAGGTAAGATTAATTATTCTTAAAATATATATAGAGAGGTAGTCTAATCTAGATGCATATCTTTGGACTATCTTACATGCTAGCCCTTTCTCTAGACAATAAGCATAACCACCGAAAGTAATCCTAACTTAAAAACAACATAAAAATCCTATTCCGATAGTTGATATAAGAGTAAAACATAGCTATGCACACAATTTTCAATAGTAATACGATGATATCTCATCTAAAAATCAACAAGGTGGCTGAAATCGAGCCGAACAGACAAACTACCACATCTCTATAATAATGACGTAAAGTATCCCCCTCCCGACTGAGAAAAACAACAAATACATAGTGTTCAAAGGAAATATATATGCCTCATAATCGTAGTACATGCACACTACAATTAAAAATGACAAATCCTCGATGTCTACACCAGACTCATGTACACGAGTCATAAATATAACGTATTCCAAAAATTTTATTTCCACTAAGGCATCTAATAACTAAGTGGCCTCACTTGGCCCGAGAGTGTGACCTTTCTCTAAAGTAACTTTCAAAATGGCGGCCCTATCGACCCTGCCTCATTGATCATAAATTTTATAATTTTCCCCGTTTACCCAGTTCTCATAGGTCATGGAACTATTAGCCATAATTCCCCTGGCCTTACTAGCCAAACAAGATCATATCGTCTTGTCTCAAAAACACCTTGGGGTCATCTCCCACTATGAGGATCCTTCCACTAGTGAGGTCTCCCTACTCAGTTCCACACTACAATGTCTCTATTTATTGAGCCTATTTTGGCCTCATACTTCCAAATCTAAGGGACTCTATCCTTGTTATAGTTCTCCTATAGGTGTTGGAGGGTAACTTCAATCACTCGAGCACAAGACATGAACAATGGGTTACCGAGTAACACCTGTCAAACCCTTCACATAAGGGTTTTTCCAACACCAAAAAGTCTATCTCGTACTAGATCATAACACAAACATCTTCCTTTGTTTTTTATCAATATGCCACGGTTTAGAGAGAGAAGGATAGTTAAACTCCTCCTCATACTGACCACCACATGGTTACACAGATAAGGTCTTCAAAAACTTACTTCTAATATCGTTGCGGATGGTTTGTGAAAACATTTCCCCATGAACCATATGTTAAGAACATGTTAAAGGTTTCGCCTCCAAAAGCTCTGAACTCCCTATCTAAGTCGACCTCATGCATGGGATGTCTCGTAAGCGAAATCCAAACAGGAAACCCTCCTGATACACTTGGTCAATTCATTTATCAAGAAAAAATGGTGCAAGACCTCCTAAACAGTCGTCGTTACGGAGAATAAAAATCTTAAATAATAAAACTCTAAAGTATTCCAAGAACATAATGCATAAAAGGGATGGACGCACTAAAGATCCCTGGGACACTAGAACCTGGAACGCTCTAATACCAAATGTGACACCCCTATAAAAATATTGAACAGATCTACCATAAAAATCATGAGAATCAAAACTTTTGGTAATATTCTTAGCATAAGAAATAAATAGAAATCGAAAGAACAAGAACAATATAAAGAAATATTGAATCCACAAAAAATCAACACTGATACCAATCACTAACCAAATAATATAAGTCGTCTCTCAATGTATATATACAACCAAACTGAGAATAAGGGAGTACAATAAAATGATGAGTTGCACTTGCACGACTCCTACAATTCTAGGAGTAAAAAATGGGATGTCTCTAGGGATGCTCTCTTCAACAATCCCGCATCTACAGTAACTATTTCAATAGGGACCTGTCAAAATAGTTATTTAAAAAAACATAAGCAAAAATCCTATGTAGAATATGATTATAATTGAATCTGTGCCACATCAAAACCAAACATCTTCCTCCCGTGTTTTAACATATTTTAAGTTATTATTACCTAATCTAGCAACCTAAAATATCACGTGGTTTTAAATCCCGAACCATATATTGCCCATGTGATTAAGAATTTACATCGTCATTCTTTAATCTTTAGGTTTATCTCTTTCATTTTAAAACATAAGTTGTGTTGTAGTCTCAATCATACTAATAACAAGATTATATCTCAAGTCTATACACATTTGAATGTCTCATGCCAATAATACGATATACACATATATAATATATGTAATACACAAATTTGAATCATAAGTATGTAAGTAAATGTCCCTATTATAGGCCATATACATCTCTTATATAGGAAAAATGCAAATCTGAAACATAAGCATGTACGTGGGCATACCTACTATAAGTTATATACATTTGAGTATAATACATAAACTGGTACTATAGACACCCCATTCTAATACCCCCTAACCTCTTCGTAGGTCCCTAGCACCTCCCCTCATCACTACAAACCTAAGTCATACCATGGGTACTGACCTAGAGGCCATCGGGCACTCCTAGGCTCCATTTAACCAAAAGTTAAACTCTTCAGCTCGATTGAGACTAAATGAATCTTCAAAGAGCACTGAAACCCCATTCCAACGGTCCATCCCATGCACGATTCTGACTTACGGTGCAAATGAACGACCCATTTTCCCTCGAAACTTGATCAGGAGGTCACTGGACGCTCCCAAGCTCCATTTTACCAAAGTCAACTCTTCAGCTCGATTGAGATTGAATGAATCTTTAAAGGTAACTAAAACCCCTTTCCAACGGTCCACTCCGGGCCTAATTCTGACTTACGGTGCAGACGAATGATCCGTTTTACTCTAAAAGGTCACCGAACGCTTCAGGCCCCGGCTGACCAAAGTAAACTTCCCAAATTGAGTCAAACTCTTTTGGAATGTCGAATTACATCTCCAAACCTTTCCAACGATCTGTCTCGTGCACTATTTTAACTTACCATGCAAACGAACGACCCGTTTACGTTCGACAAACACTTTCGAGCCATATTTGACCTAAAGTCAACTCCCGGACCCAGGAGCAGTCCAAAGACTTTCGAAGGTCTCTGAAGTAGATTTCCAATAGTTTGCCCCGTGTACGATTCCAATCAACTGTTTGCTTTTTACAATTGATTTTCCAAAGGAACCTGAAAGAAACTGCCACACGGCAGGATCGGAGGGGATGACCACAGTGGCGACTCCGCTGGAGACATTTATTTTGAGGGCTAGACTCTATTTACATGGGTGTTTTATTTTCTTATATACCCCCCTCCATTTGCATGTCCCCCTTTACTATTCATGTGTACCTCATGCTTATGCTTCTATTCACACACTTGTAGAAGATTCGCAATGTACACTTCACACCACGTGCACATAGGATCACATATATCCCCATGTTGCACGCATCTCCCATCTATACTTAGTATACCATTGGTACTCGTACTTTGCTCCCTATTTGGCATGATCAAGAAAGATACTCTCATAAGATACTAATAAGAGAATCATGAGCATTGTGATTGACCAAATTTTATCTAGTAACTGGAGGGTCACTTCGTGATGGGCGCTGGTCCGGTAGGGCGCAGTTAGCCTAAGCGATAGGACTCTCACCTTCCATTGGCCATGTACCTTCGACGTATATCGAACGGTTCCCCCACATCGTACTGCTTGACTGAAGTCATGACGGGAGGTATATCACAGGGAACTCGTTCACGCACGCTGCGTATATTGAATTCTCTCTCACACATACCATCACCATGAGGTATATAGTGAGGCAATTCACGTACACTCAGATATATCAAATGGCATGTCCATACGTACCGATTACCCTTAAAAGCAAGACGTATATCGTGGAAGCCACTCCAAAGGGGGGAACCCTTTTCGATTCACCAAACCAATTACATACCCACATATAGGTGTCAAGCCTAGGACACACATGTTAGATTGCCGATTTCAACTCGAAATTCTACAAAAATTCTGGGTCGGCCTGTCGCCCAAATTTTCTCGCATTTTTAAAACAGGACCCTGCTCGTGAGCCTGGTCACAAGTCCATACATAGCTTTGCATATGTTACAAACCCAACTTTTCTAGGCTCGGGTCCCGTACGGAATTTCATTTTGCATTTACAAGAATTTAATACAAGTGAGAACATAATAATAATAATCATGCTGAGACCCGTTTCCCCAATATTTCTCCTTCCTTTATCAAAAATCCAAAAACATTTCTCCTTCCTTTATCAAAAATTCGAAAATATTTCTCTTTTCTTTATCAAAAATCCAAAAATATTTTATCTTTCAATCTAAAAAAAATGTCAAAAAATATTTTCATCCTTTTTTTTTGACAAAAATAAATCCAATTTTACGCCTTCTCAGGTCGATCGCACGCCCTTGGCCTGGCTCCTTATTGGCTTCGATCTTCAGTCAAGGTTTAGTCTGTTCCCCTACTACTTCTTTCAAGTCCGGTATCCATCCATTTTCTATGGAGAACGCAGATCAAGTACTAGTTGTGCAGCCAGATCTGACTGTAGTTTTAGCTCAGCTCGTGTCCAAGATTGACAACCTTCAGACTGAGGTCCGAGAGATGCAACGAAACCAGTTTCCTATTCCTCAAGAGCTCGAGGCCCTATTTCCTCATGTTATGGGTCCACCCGAGCCTATTTGGGTTCTTGAAGAGTATCAGTACGCTCCACATACTCCTTCTGTTAATGGGCCGCCGGCTGCCTAGCTTCCTATGTCGAACCTTACCCAGCCTGGGGCTAACTTGCATATGATCATTGATCCAAAAAGGAAGCGTTGAACAATGTCAAAGAAGATCTTAAGATGCTAACTAATAAGTTCGACCAAGTCAGAATCTCTGGGAATTACATGGACTACACCCACATGTCTCCTTATCCTAAGGCGAGGTTACCCGAGAAGTTCAAGATGCCAAATATCGAGAAATTTGGAGGAAGTGGACCCCTGATTGTTCATCTTCACAATTTTCACCGTTCCATGACTTTCCTAGGAGTCTCTGAAGAAGTGATGGCCCAATTATTTTAGCAAACTTTGAAGGATAGCGCCCTCCGATGGCTCTCGAGGAGTCCAAAATCTGTAGCTGGGAAGATGTAGCCCGAGAATTCATGTCGTAGTACAAATACAACAAAGATCTTGTTGTCACCCATCTGAAAAACGTCGCTAATGCCGTTTAACACAAGGTTAAACTGTATAAGCAAATCCGAATGTTTGTTGAAGAAACCCTTTTCTTTTGAAAAATAAAAATTATAAACAAGATGTGTTTAGAAAGAAACTTATGTACGAGAGTAATTAAGACTGTATAATCAGTTTTTAAAACTAAGGCAGTTCAAAAATTCAGCATACTTATAGAATGAGATGAGTAGATGAAGATAATCAACACAATGATTTTAACGTGGTAAAACCTCTCCCAACAGAGGAAACATCCACGGTGACTTCTAACTCACAAAAGAAAAAAAATCCACTAATAACAAAAATTAGTTACAAACTATACAACATCAAGCACACAAATCAACCTATTCTAAGTTTAGGAATATACCCCACTTGGTGTCCTTCTAACTTCTCATAGATCTGATTTGTTGATGATGTTCCTCCAGTTTGCTAACTTCCTTTACTTTAGCTTCTTTACGTCGACTCAATGATTTCAGATCTTAAACACAACACTTCCAGTGTAGTAGTGTGTTAAGTGTTTGTGTAGTGATTCCTATTCACATGCATGAACTCACACACACTTAGATTTACAAACAGTCCTAGTAAATTACATATAAAGTCTATATGCAGTGATTTTAATTTATTTCTTTCTCACAGAACTCAGATCCTTTTGACCTTTAAAGATAACCCAGATTCCACGGAGATCTTGCTTCAGAAATCGGTCAAGACCTTAATCAATCTCTTTTGAAAACATTTATGAGATTGAAAACCCTCCAAGTGCGAATCCAACTAGGTCAGAATTAAGTTTCGTAAGAAAAGAAACCAGAAAACATTTTAAAAACCAAATCAGTAAAATTTTCTTAAATCAAGTATAAAAAATGCAGATCTAGTGAAAATGTAACATATAGTATGTAGATCTAACGTTTCTATGAAAGAGAAACTAGATCTTCACACGAATGTTTAAGTTGTGTACAAGATCTAAAGATCAAGAGGTTACAGCAACACAAGAACAAACCACTCTCTCTCACAAACACTCAAGGTTGTGTTTGGGATTGAATGTACGAAGGTTTGTTTCTGAGAAGATGAACTGTTTAGGGTTAGGGTTAGGGTTTGGCTAACAGGTTTCCATTTCTCTCTCTTCTCTCTTTTCTTTTCTCTCTTCTCTCTCTCTTCTCTCTTATTTTTTTTTCTCTCAAAAAGACGAATGCCCAAAAGTTCTCTAAGGCAGAGAAGAGGAGGGTATATATAGGGATTAGGGAAGGTTCTGGATATTCGAGGGAAATCAAGGGCTGTGATCAAGTCTTGCAAGGTTTGACTTGATCCAAAGGTTATAAAACAACGGTGGATTAAAACAATTCTGATCGGTTCATATGGATAGCACCGGGATTAACCAAGAACACATGCAAACCCTTGATTAGGAATGATCCAACGTTCACCAAACATCCATCCATCCCTCTCACATAACAAACACAAATTCATTCACCCGGAGGATGACAAGTGTTGGCCTGTGAGTGGCTCTCACACGCGCATAAAAATAATTACAAAATATCACCCTGAAGTCTCTAGCGCTTTGAGATCGTACCCAACCAAACATTTTAGTGAAAAATGAAGTTTCTATAATAGAATATTAACCCCACAAATTATATTATCCCATTTTATTAATAAAAACCTTTATTAAAAAAATGTTTAAAAAATGTTTAAAAAGGTTGAAAAATTATTTAAAAATTCCCAAAAAATTATTAAAGCTCCAATTCAAGGGGAATTAACCACACACTCAATTTTAAGCAATATGAACACATGTGTGCACTTCTAATTGTGTGTAGTGTGATTCATTTTATACCATCATGGATCATTGAAGAGGATTAGAGAGATAAGTTCTGAGGATTTTTGGTTTCTAGGATGGACTACCAATTTTGTCAATATTTCCAAATTAGTTGAGCACTTATACAATGTAGACTTAAGCAAGTCAAAGGTATAAGGTGCTTCAATCTCCCCCTTTGGAAATATGAGACAAAATCTCCTTTGAGTTAGCTTAAAACTCGTAGGGAACCAAAAAAAATAAAACCTAGTCCTATACAAAAGATACTATCTACCCAATTCCTAGAAAGTTAAAAATTACATAACTCAACTATTTACAAATTTTTACACTAGAAACGGTAGACAATCAGTAGAAGAGATTCCTACAAATATACACACTAAGATCAAGCAGTTTAGATGAGATGTGAACAAAAAAAATGAACTCATAAAACTCAACTTTCTCCCCCATTTTGTCTCAGATGGACAAAGGGTAAAACTTAAAGTCTTGAGAGTTTAATCAGCGCATACCATGCCTATAGAATTACGTAAATACAGAAATCTGTTATAGTCCAGAGGTTTAGTGAACATGCCTGCAAGTTGCAGATCAGTGGGCAGGTAATGAATTTCTAATTCCTTAGTTTCAACAAGTTCGCGAATAAAATGATGTCTTATTTTAATATGTTTAGTTCGCGAGTGTTGAACCGGGTTTTTAGATATGTTAATGGAGCTTTGGTTGTCACAATACAATTGTAATTGATCTTCTTTAATCCCATAATCGCTTAACATCTGTTTTGTCCATAATAATTGGGCAAAGCAACTTCCAGCTGCTATATATTCGGACTCAGCCGTAGATAAAGATGTGCAATTCTGTTTTTTGCTACTCCAACCAACTAAATTTTTGCCGACATAATAACAGGCACCTGAAGTAATTTTACTATCATCAGTACAACCGGCCCAATCAGCATCAGTATACCCTATGATGGTGCTACAGGTATCCTTAGTGTACCTAAGTCCAAGATTAAGAGTGCCTTTTATGTACTTTATTATACGTTTTACACTCGATAAATGGCTCTCTTTAGGGTTATTCTAGTAACGAGCACACAGACATACAACATACATTATGTCTGGTCGTGAGGCAGTTAGATAGAGTAGGCTACCAATCATACTACGATAGAGTGTGGAATCAACTGACTTTCCAGTTTCATCTTTACATAATTTAACAGTAGTACTCATAGGCGTTTTGGCGACTTTAGCATTATCTAAACCAAATTTCTTAACAAGGTCTAAGGCATACTTGGTTTGAGAGACAAAAAGTCCATCAGAATTCTGTTTCACTTGAAATCCTAAGAAAAGTTGTAGCTCCCCCATAAGGGACATGTGAAATTCCTTATGCATACTAGCAGAAAAGGATTTAACTTCGGATGGTGAAGTAGACCCAAAGATGATGTCGTCTGCATAGAATCTATTAGAACTGCCTGTCATATCACTAATAGGGTCTATCTTAGGAAAAACTCTAAACAAACCCCTTATGAGTTGTGGTACGGTAAGAAGCCTAATCTGAAATATCTAAGAACCTTTGGAAGTCGGTGTTATGTCTGTAAAGATAGAGAACATCTGTCTAAATTCGAAACTCGTGGTGATAAAGCCATCTTCTTAGGATACTCTCCAAACAGTCGTGCTTATCGTATATACAATCTGCGTACTAAGGCTCTTATGGAATCGATAAATGTAATTGTAAGTGACACTATTGTCGAAAATAAGATATCTAAATCACCTATTGTGGTTGAATCTGAAAATGATTTCAAAACTGATTCACCAGAAATAGATGACTCATTACCTGTTGAGAATCCAGAAGTACCTGGCTGGGTATCTAAAGATCATCCCATTGACAACGTGGTCGGTAATTTTAATGAGCCAGTTCGTACTAGATCCCAGTTAAGAAATTATGATAATTATGCATGTTTCGTCTCCCTTGTGGAACCGAAAAATGTTAATGAAGCATTGAATGACACACACTGGATTTCTGCTATGCAGGAAGAACTTTTACAATTTGTCATTCACGATGTCTGGTATCTTGTACCTCGGCCTCAAAATAAAAATGTTATTGGAACACGTTGGATTTTCAAGAACAAATCTGATGAAAATGGGGTAATCCTTAGAAACAAAGCTAGACTTGTTGCTCAAGGATACTCTCAAATAGAAGGGATAGATTTCAGCGAGACATTTGCTCCTGTCACTCGTCTTGAATCTGTTCGACTTCTTTTCGCCATAGCGTGTCACTTAAAATTCACACTTTATCAAATGGACGTCAAATCTGCCTTCCTAAATGGAATTCTGTCCGAAGAGACATATGTAGAACAACCCAAAGGGTTCATTGATCCTAAATACCCTAATCATGTCTTTCGTCTAAAAAAGGCTTTGTATGGCTTAAAACAAGCTCCGAGAGCTTGGTATGAATGCCTTTCCAACTTTTTGTTGGATAAGGGTTTTAAGAGAGGAGGAAATGACAAGACTCTCTTTGTCAAACATTTTGACAATAATATTATTATAGCCCAAGTCTACCCAAAAGTATTTAGGTAGGTATTTGGCATGCAACATGACACGTGCCATCTCTTGAAGAGTTCGGTTTTTCCTTTCAGCAATGCCATTCTGCTGAGGAGTTTTAGGGGCACTAAATTCATGTTTGTAACCGTTGTAGTCACAATATTCAACTATTCCTGTGTCTATGAACTCTCCCCCTCTATCACTACGAATGCGATTGACTTGTGTGTCCTTCTCATTTTCAATTCTTAGAAGAATTTTCAAAAAATTCTGAAACGTGTAAGATTTATGTTTTAAGAAGGCAACCCAAGTAAATCGTGTGAAATCATCAACCATGACAAGGATATAACTGTGTCCACAAAGACTAACAGTTCTAGAGGGACCAATAAGGTCCATATGGATGAGATCTAAAGGTCTAGAGGTGAGAATGTCTTTAACCTTTTTATGCGAAGTCTTAACTATTTTTCCTTCCTGGCAATGACCACAAACAACACTTGAAATAGGTTTAATTTTAGAAATTCCTCTAACAATCTCTTGACTAGACAATCTTCCAAGGATATCATAACTTAAGTGACCCATACGATTATGCCAGATCTCATTGTCATCCATTCTGACAATGTTACAGGTTTCAGAACTAGTCTTGACAGTATAACAATTATCAGGTGTTCTAAATCCTGTAATAATGCATTCACCTTTATCATTTAGAATTTTACAATTGTTCTTTGAAAAGGTGACAGTATGGTCAGAGTCACAAAATTGTGATATACTTAGGAGGTTGGCTTTAAGGCCTTTAACTAATAGAACATTTTCGAGAACAGGCATTCCTTTTTCTTTTAGGGTTCCTTTACCTATGATCTGAGATGAAACACCATCACCAAAAACTACTTTCCCACTAGCAAATCTGGTTTTGTTTAAAAGTTTGGTTTCATCTTCTGTCATATGTTTGGAGCATCCTGAATCTAAATACCAACCAGATGAAGTGTGTTCGGCTTTTAAGGCATTGATAACAATGTTACACTTCATTTGTGGTAAAAGATCATCTTTTCTAACCCAAATAGCTTTAGTTTTAATTTTGCGCAAGTTTTCCCTCATTTGATAAAATTTTCGAGACCCAGTTTTTTGTCGAAAAACATTTGGAGCAGCAAACTGATTGTTGTGAAAAAGTTGAGCTTTTGGTTTAGGAAAGTTTCTGGGAGCCTTTCTCTTAAATGAACTCTTAGTTTTGGTCTTTCTATTTCTGTAGTTAGAGTTCTTATCAGGTTGTCTTGGAAGGACATAATTGTTACGACTTTGCCTAGAATAGTTAAAGTTCTTGTAGATAGAAGTGTTGTAAACAGGGGTATTTAGACGCCTAGCATAACAACCTTCAAAGGAATGACCATAAATGTCACAGTAGGAGCAATATTGATTGCTCGAGGGATGAATTTCCTTAGGAAAACTTCTAAAGATAGGTTTGACAGCATTCTGGTCAGAAGTGTTATTCCTAGGAGGTATGGTCTTATAGGTAGAATCAACCTTTCTGATTAAAGGACAGACGTATTTAGTCTTAAGTGTAGTGTCGGCCTTAGAGTTACTAGACTCTCCAATGTCTTTCTGTTGTTGCTTTTGATCAAATTCATTTTTAATCAAATGAAAGTCTGGACATGTTTCAATTGGTCTTTTGCCCCCAGACACAAACTTAATAGGTTCAAGTTTAGTAGTTTGTGGTTTGTTCTTAGGGAAAAATCCAATACCGGTTCTATCATCATAATTGGTCTTGGAGTCAACAACAAAGTCAGTAAAACAATTTGAATTGTTTTCAAACTTAGAAAACTTTTTGAAAACAATAGCTGTCTTTGTTTTTGCTTCCTCTAATTCTAATAATGTTCCCTTGTATTTCATTTCCAAGGTTTCATTAATTTTGGTCAAATCTTTTAATTTTTTATCAAAAGTTTCAATTTCAGATTGATGAGTCAGACACTGGTTAGTGTACTCTTCAGCATTCAACTTCACTATAAGACTTAGATCATCTAATTTCTTAGTCAGGTCTCTAACAGTCTTCTCCAATCTAGTGCCTTTTTAAGAGTTTTAGCATACAAAGTATGGATATCAGGGAGGTCATCTGTGTCTAAGTCGCTAAGTGAAGTGTGTGTAGTGACTCCTAACGATTCAGTTTTAGTACTCACGCACCCATTTGCATCGTCATTATCGAGATCACTTTGACTCACACACACGGAGCTAGAACTAGCAACATTTTCAGACAATAAAGCATCTAGGCCAATCAAAGGAGTATTCACACAAGCAAGAGTAGGAGCATCATTATCACACACAGGCATATCATCATTGTAAATGATCTTAGCATAAAAGGACATGCAAGGGTCAAGTACATTAGATGACTCAAGTTCCTCTTCATCAGAGTCACTTGAATCATTCCAAGTTTTACAGACATTGGCTCTATTGTGTGTGTTGGTTTTATTCAGATTAACTCTGCAGTCGTGAGCAATGTGACCTAGTTTCCCACATCTAAAACATTCAATCTTTTTAAGGTCTCTAGCGGGTCTGGAGTTGTTGTCCTTATAATGTTTGTCAAGACCTCTCTCATGAGGTTTGGTATTAGACAGAGTAGGATAATTAGGCTTGCCTTGTTTAGTTGCCTGTTTGTTTCGAAATTTGACAATTTTCTTAAATTGTTTAGACATCAAGGCAATATGATTATCTAGTTTGTCTATATCGCAATCCTCATCAGAGTCAGAGTTGTTCAAATTGGTCTCAAGTTTAGATATCTTAGAGGCAAAACTTAAGTTAGAGTTGGCCTGTTTTCTTTGAGAATGATTTAATTGTTTCTTAAAGTCTAATTCCATTTCCACAGTTCTGAGTTTGCTACTGAGTAACTCGGGGGTAAGGTTTTGATCATTCATTTCCTTAATAGCATACCTCTTACTGTCAAACTTTTGTGGTAATGACCTTAGGATTTTAGAAACAATTTCATTTCTATCATTGGTAATACCATTAGCATGCAACTTAGTGACTATATCAGTTAAGTTCATGTAAAAATCATCAAAAGATTCAGAGTCAGACATGATTAAAGAGTTGTACTGCTGGATAAGCATTTGAGTTTTAGCAGCTTTAACTCTTGAGTCTCCTTCATGGGCAGTGATTAATGTGTCCCATGCTTCCTTAGAAGTGGCACAAGATGAGATTCGTTTGAACTCATACTCATTAATAGACATAAAAATGGCATTCTTGCCTTTATTGTTATTTCGAGAAATGGTTTTCTCTTCTTGGGTAAATTCACTCAAGATTTTCTTTACCCTCTCATCACTTCCTTCAGTGGCTGGTTTAGTAGGATAAGTGTATCCATTTTCGATAATGTCCCAGACATCATCTCCTAAAGTCCCTTGGATGAAGGCAACCATTCTTACTTTCCAGTAAGAAAAGTTGTTTCCATCAAAGAGTGGAGGTCTGGACAGATTACCAAACCTTTCATTCTTCTCGTCCATAGTTAGATTTTTCAGAAAACGATTTCAGAAACACAAGATCTTTTGAAATAAAAGTTAACAGGGCTCTGATACCAATTGAAAAACGTCGTTAATGCCGTTTAACACAAGGTTAAACTGTATAATCAACTCCAATGTTTGTTGCAGAAACCCTTTTCTTTTGAAAAATAAAAATTATAAACAAGATGTGTTTACAAAGAAACTTATGTACGAGAGTAATTAAGACTGTGTAATCAGTTTTTAAAACTAAGGCAGTTCAAAAATTCAGCACACTTATAGAATGAGATGAGTAGATGAAGATAATCAACACAATGATTTTAACGTGGTAAAACCTCTCCCAACAGAGGAAACATCCACGATGACTTCTAAGTCACAAAAGCAAAAAAATCCACTAATAACAAAAATTAGTTACAAACTATACAACATGCAAGCACACAAATCAACCTATTTTAAGTTTAGGAATATACCCCACTTCGTGTCCTTCTAACTTCTCATAGATCTGATTTGTTGATGATGTTCCTCCAGTTTGCTAACTTCCTTTGCTTTAGCTTCTTTACGTCGACTCAATGATTTCAGATCTTAAACAAAACACTTCCAGTGTAGTAGTGTGTTAAGTGTTTGTGTAGTGATTCCTATTCACATGCATGAACTCACACACACTTAGATTTACAAACAGTCCTAGTAAATTACATATAAAGTCTATATGCAGTGATTTTAATTTATTTCTTTCTCACAGAACTCAGATCCTTTTGACCTTTAAAGATAACCCAGATTCCACGGAGATCTTGCTTCAGAAATCGGCCAAGACCTTAATCAATCTCTTTTGAAAACATTTATGAGATTGAAAACCCTCCAAGTGCGAATCCAACTAGGTCAGGATTAAGTTTCGTAAGAAAAGAAACCAGAAAACATTTTAAAAACCAAATCAGTAAGATTTTCTTAAATCAAGTATAAAAAATGCAGATCTAGTGAAAATGTAACATATAGTATGTAGATCTAACGTTTCTATGAAAGAGAAACTAGATCTTCACACGAATGTTTAAGTTGTGTACAAGATCTAAAGATCAAGAGGTTACAGCAACACAAGAACAAACCACTCTCTCTCACAAACACTCAAGGTTGTGTTTGGGATTGAATGTACGAAGGTTTGTTTCTGAGAAGATGAACTGTTTAGGGTTAGGGTTAGGGTTTGGCTAACAGGTTTCCCTTTCTCTCTCTTCTCTCTTTTCTTTTCTCTCTTCTCTCTTCTCTCTCTCTTCTCTCTTATTTTTTTTCTCTCAGAAAGACGAATGCCCAAAAGTTCTCCAAGGCAGAGAAGAGGAGGGTATATATAGGGCTTAGGGAAGGTTCTGGATATTCGAGGGAAATCAAGGGTTGTGATCAAGTCTTGCAAGGTTTGACTTGATCCAAAGGTTATAAAACCGCGGTGGATTAAAACAATTATGATTGGTTCATATGGATAGCACCGGGATTAACCAAGAACGCATGTAGACCCTTGATTAGGAATGATCCAACGTTCACCAAACATCCATCCAGCCCTCTCACATAACAAACACAAATTCATTCACCCGGAGGATGACAAGTGTTGGCCTGTGAGTGGCTCTCACACGCGCATGAAAATAATTACAAAACATCACCCTGAAGTCTCTAGCGCTTTGAGATCGTACCCAACCAAACATTTTAGTGAAAAATGAAGTTTCTATAATAGAATATTAACCCGACAAATTATATTATCCCATTTTATTAATAAAAACCTTTATTAAAAAAATGTTTAAAAAATGTTTAAAAAGGTTTAAAAATTATTTAAAAATTCCCAAAAAATTATTAAAGCTCCAATTCAAGGGGAATAACCACACACTCAATTTTAAGCAATATGAACACATGTATGCACTTCTAATTGTGTGTAGTGTGATTCATTTTATACCATCATGGATCATTGAAGAGGATTAGAGAGATAAGTTCTGAGGATTTTTGGTTTCTAGGATGGACTACCAATTTTGTCAATATTTCCAAATTAGTTGAGCACTTATACAATGTAGACTTAAGCAAGTCAAAGGTTTAAGGTGCTTCACTATCGTGATTTAGAGTTGCTCAAATAGAAATCTGGGGAATCAGTCAGTAACTTCATAGCCTGATAGAGTAAAAAAGCAGCCACCATGACCAATCGGCCATGCGAGGAAGAACAAGTCAACATAGTGAAGAAGAACTTCTTACCCCTTGTCCGAGCAATCATGGGAGGACAATACTATCCCCACTTCCGAGATCTCAGAGAAGCAAGAGTGGAAATCAACGAAGATCTTGCTAAAACAGAGGTTGAACTAAAGAAAGTGTCCGGACAGTTCACCCCTAGAAAATATGACAAACCTGTCAGTGCTGCAGTCTCAACCATCAATAACATCTCTCAACCAGCCACTTTGTGGGCACCCGAAAGATGTCGTGTCCCAGTCTGAAAGGAATTCATCGAGCTCTATGCTCCCCTCTCCAAAGTTTATCAAGCCCTATTAATCTGAAGCCTTATCAAACCCTTAGACCCCTATCAATTGCCAAATCCACTTCTAAGAAACTTCAAGGAAGATGCCCATTGCGCATTTCACCAAACTGCTGGCCATACCACCGACCAATGCTTTACCCTTCGAAACATAATCCAAGGTCTAATTGACCGGGGTACCATTGCCCCACTATCCAATCCTAAGCCAAACACTACTCACAACCCACCCCCAAATCATACCAATTCGATCTTCCTAGAAATGAACCCAGAATTTAATCCCATAACTCAAATCACACTCATATACTCTCCCAAACCTCTCCAAACTTGCCCGTATTTCCTCCTACACCCTATTAGGCTCGCTGATTAAGTATTGTCACTCCTTACTAGAGCATGCATCGCTGTCCGTACCCGTTCTGAAAATGGAAGTATGGAATTATCAGAAGTATTAAACCAACTCCTAGAGTTCGGGATGAAATTTCACTCACAGATGATCATTCATTGCCAGAAGTTCAGCACGTTGTTCTTAAAAGCATGAAAATGGGCCCGAGAGTTAGACAGTTGGGTGGTATGAACAGATGAAGTCAGCATATATGAAGTTGTCCAGATCATGGAAGAATTATTCAGGCAAACCAACAATATTTGTAGTATGACTGAGTTACTTGATACTCTGAAGCTACAAGGATGCCTGGTCCTTTCACCCTTACTTATCCCCACATAATAGGAAGATCTGTATAAAGAATCCATTAAAGTTGTGGAATGCATTGACTTTACATGGAAAGACAAAATTATTTCCACCGACTGGGGGGAAGAATTCGAAGAATCAAATAAAGGTCAAGCTTCAAAGAAAACTAGCTCGGTAGACGATATGTGTGGGATAATATCATTTGAGGATCTCCACAGAGAAATAAATAAGATGGCTGAATAACACGAGATTGAAAAAGAAATAGGGTTCATGTTATTCCATTATTCAGTAAATCACATGACCAGATCAGGAAGGCATTACCAGATCCCAAGCTCACTATCGGCCAATGACAAAGGGAAGGGCATTGAAAACCTTCCTATGCCAGAAATCACCCTTGAGGAAAGAAAATCCTCGATCAACTGAAGAAAACTCAAGCTAACATTACTCTATAGGGGATTTTCATGTCTTCCGAGATGCGTAAAAATGCTTTGATCAAATTACTCACTGGACCCACAGTTCCTCCTTCTACCACACCAGAAGAAATGATAAATTTAGTCGGATCCTTTACCTCTACCCGAATACTATCCTTCTCCGAAGAAGAAATCCCCGGAATTGGGACAAACCATAATCATGCACTAAACTTCTCCGTTGAAGTTATGGGGAAGATCATACCACTTTCTCTTGTTGATAATGAATCCACCTCAAATATCTTCTCATTAAGAACCTTTAAATGCTTAGGACTTAAAGAAAGTGACCTCAATCCAACTTTCGTTGCTATACGCGCCTACGATAACACTCATCGAGAAGTAATGGGATCCGTAATACTTGTAATAAGGTCTAGCCCTATAAACCCTGTCGTTGAATTCCAAGTTATTAACATCCCAACTTATTCCAAGTTATAGTATCAAGGGTGTGTCTTCCTCACTCCATCAGAAATTGAAATTCTTTGATGACAGATGAGTCATCACCATTTTGGGCAATGACGACAATACCGAGGGTGCAAGCACCAATAATCCAATCCTTGAGATACATCACAAGTTAAATGATATGCTCCTATCAGGATTTCGAGTTAAGCCAGTTCTACGCCCGATATGGGACAATTTCAAAGAAAGGGTTTATCCAAAATACGACCCTCATGGCAACATCAATGTGATTCAGATGTTCAAAAACATGTAATTCATGCCCGGACTAGGGCTAGGGCAAAGACATCAAGGGATACTGGAGCCCATTGAACTAAAGAAAGCCTTCCTTCCTTGTGGTTTGGGGTATAAACCATCAGAACAAGAGCTCAGAATGATCTGCCAGTTTCGACCAAAGAGAATATTAGACTGTATCTAGACCATCCCAGGTGACTCCTTGAATGGACGATTTATTAAAGAGGGCGAGGACTTCCCCTTTTCTGACTTTTTGGAACCCCGAAATAACCATACAGACAAGAAGATGAAGCCTGGAATGGAGATCTTTTTTCAAGATTTCTACCCCTAGGCCAAAAGTTCCCAATACTATGTACAACTGTTCATCAAAGATACCACAGATTTTGTGGGAAGTGACTCTGAAGATTCCTTCAACTTACAGATACCGGGGCTGACACTTTGCATGGTTCATTCAGGCACTACATCACTGGATCCATCTCACTTGATTAAAGCTGCTGATATACCACTACACCATAATGGCTATTTTGCAACTAACAGATTATTTAATTTGTAAGTGTTTACAACACTTACAAAATTTACAACGGTTTCGAACACTTACAAATGATTACAAACACTTAAAATTTTTGTAAGTGTTCAAAACCATTGTAAAATTTGTGATTTTATTATTTCCCAACCCTAAAAGTGTTGCATAATCTCCCAAAAGTGTAAAGAGACAAAATAATCGTCAAAATTTTCCCCCGTCAAAATTTTCGTCCCTCGTCTACTGAAACCTCACCAAAGTTTTCCCTCCCTCCCCAAATCGCAAGACTCCAAACCAAAATCCTCTAAACCAAATCGCAAATCTTCGGACCAAAATCTCAAGATTCCAAACCAAAATCGCAAAACTTCAAACCAAAATTGCAACACCCCAAACCAAAATCCCTAATCTTGAGTCGCAAACCTTGGATTCATAATTGTAACACCTGATATCTCTCTCGTTCTTCATATACAGGTATAACTCTCTCTCTCTCTCTCTCTCTCACTCTCTTCGTATGTATATATATATATATATATTGGATGTTTGTGTGCAAACATGTAATTAAGCCCTAATTAATCACTATCCCAAAATCGTTTAGGGTTTTCTGTTAGGAATTACAATGTTAAGAACAAATTAGTTACTATCTTCTGGTCATTCATTGTTAAACAAATTTTTGGTTAAATCCGATGATGATTTAGGGTTTTTGGTTGTTGTAATTTCGGGGTTTTGGTTTATTGTTAAATAATATGGGCCATGTGAGTTTAATATGTGTATGAATGTTTAATTTGGATTTTCTATCATTCACAATTAGTTTAGAAATATGTGGATTAAGTTTATGCTAGGTGAGACAATTTGTATTATTGAGTCGGGATTTGACTGACAACATAACAAGGGTTATTTTAACACGAACACGACATGAAAACGATTATTTTTTTAACATATATATAACCTATTATTCTCGTGACTTGGTATTTAGTGTTTTATTATTGTTTTGCTTTCGATTTTATCTAATGTGGACAGTTTGTAAAAGTAGTTCAGGTGATTGATCAAAAAACAAAAAGATTAGACATTTTTTTCTAAAAACACCATTCTCGTTTCTAATTTTTATTCTAGATAAATACTTATGGATTTAATTTAGTACACGTCTCTCAATAGATTCCATATACTTATGTCATGTGCAAACAACATAATTAGACTCAAAGGCCTTTTATTATTGTATTGTTACATATCCTAGTGTCTTTGGGAAAATTTAATGTGTTTGGAGAGCCTTTGGGAGTGTGATCATAAAAAATCCAAACCTTCGTCTACATATGAGGCCTTTTTTTCTAATCTCTATTTTTGTTTTGTTTGGATGAATCTACAAATATTAAAAAAAATTATTCATATTTTTTATCGCTTACAAATAGTAAAAACTACGTCTTCTTTTTCTAATCTCTATTTTGTTTTGTTTTTTTATCACTAATAATTTCAAACGGGTATATTTGGATTAATCGCAAACCTAGGGCTCTCTCTCTATATATAAATGTTTGATGCGTGTGTAAATATGTAGTTATGTGGGTGAAAATTTGTAGTCATGTGTGTATAAATACGCAAATTTGTAGTCATGTGTCGTCTATAAATATTGTATGTGTATATAAATCTACAGTCATTTGTGTATAAATATGTACTTATGTGTGTGTAAATTTATAGTCATGTGTATATAGTAATCTATAAATGTTGGATGTGTGTAATGTAATACCCCGTATTTCTGCATAGTTAAGAAGGAAAATACTTTTTTTTTAAAAATTACATGAGTAGAGTAATTTAATGTGAAAATACGTTTTATTTAAATTACGTGAGTAGAGTAATTTAATGTGATGTAATAATAATAATGATTATTAAGTAATTAATTAATCATTATGGCTATTAGACATAAATTGAAAGTTAGACACTGATTAATATGACGATTAAAAATTTACTAAATGTGAATAGTAAATATTGAAAGTTGATATGTACGGCCTAGCAATTTATATGGATGTACCTGGGTTTATCTCGATCGTGTGTCGTGCGTAGACAAAATTGAAGGTGAGATGAGAACTATATTTTAAGAGACTCAAAAGATAATTTAGAGTCCACAGATGATTCCGAAAGGGTCGAATTAGTCAAAATAGTGTACCCGGGGGTACTAGTTGAGTGCCGGGTCATTTTTTGGCTAAACCGGGATCATACGAGGGCATTTTGGTCTCTTTAAATTTAAGGGTGAGTAGACCTACGAATTTTGGAACCCTAAGTCAGATTATAAGAGTTTGAGGCTAGGGTTAGAGAGGAGGGAAATACACCATAGCCATTAGAGAGAGGAGAGAGATAATTTCTTAAGGCAAAAGAAGGAAGTAGGGAGAATTCAAAGGAGATTTCACTACCAACTTATTGGGAAGAAGGATTGAAGGATAAGAATCATCAATCATCAACAACAACCACGAAATCAGACCCTACAAAACATAAGGCAAGTGGTTGTTTGCAAAATAAATTGAGTTATAATACCCATATATAAGTTTTAGGAAGAACATGATTTTTATGATATTTTTGGGATGAGACACTTGAATATGATCCATGATTGATAGGGATTTCATGTATAACATTTTTAATCTCCAAATAATCTGATATCATAGAAGACTTGATGATTAAATCGAACTAAAAATCTGGACTTATGATGAAAAGATGGAAAGATTGTATTTTTAGGGTTCTTGAATAATAAGAAGATTTTTAGTTAATCTGGACGAAATTTATAATGATTTTGTTGATTTAGATCGTTAGTAATCATTCCAGAATATGTAGGAATGATTAGAAATTGTTAGTTGCAAGTATGGTGAATTATCATGGGAGATGGAGAAACAAAAATGGTGTAACCCGCATGAAGAAGACTATCTGAGTCTGTCACTACTCGATCGATCGATCGACCCTTGAATGTCGATCGATCGAGAAGTCGATCGATCGACCATATCCCATCGATCGATCGACCCTGGCTGTACATTAGAGAATTTTGTGGATAAATTTCTTTTCAATTACTGTCACTTAATGGGAACCTTAGTGATGACATTTTACTTATGAAGGTACTTAATAGATACCATTGAGTGTGAAATTTGGAGAAATGGACCGACGAGAAGGTAATCGATTGAGTCGTGTGTTGGGAATGTGAGAATTTAGTTACGGAAAGAGTGAGAGTCAATTTCGGAAAATACCAGTAGGTTAGAGATAGCTTAACTACTTAATCAAGGGAGGGGTAACTAGGACCCTTAGAGTTGCGTGAATACTCGAATAAATACGATAGTGAAATAAATCATAAATTAATGAGTACGGTGAATATAAGTAAAATATATTACGTACGGGCATGATTTGATAGGTCGGGTGTGTACCTACTAAATTATATGAATTTTTGGGTTAAGAGAACTATACCTAAATTAATTATGTTAGGGTCGATGAGATATTCCGAACTAACATAAAGTTACTATATGTTTGGGGTCGATGAAAAAAAATGCCAAACCAAACTTTAAAACTGGTGTCGCGATGAAAGAGTCCCGAACCAGAATATGTGTGTGTGTGTGTATATATATATATATATATATATATATATATATATATATATATATAAATAGTTGGGGACGAGGAATCATTCCGAACCAACTCTCACTTGGGGTCTATGAATCATTATGAACCAAGAGTCCTTTATGTGTGTCAAAAGGATATGATAGTGATAACTAATATTTAATACATGTTGCATGATAAAATGTATTATATATGTATAATCTACTGACTTAGAATAGTAGATAATGAGATGGATTGAAAATATCTTAGTAATAATTAAGTAGCGTGATGTAATTATTATAAGATAAGGATAACAAGAAGTAAGTAAGTTATCTACATTTATAGCATATGAAATATGGATTATTAAAATACTGCGAGTATGTTATGGAGACTTAGCGAGGGAGTACATGCAGTGGGGTATTCTAATCTAGTTAACCGGGGTAGTACAACTAGGTGAACTAAGTACCCTCGTTAGACATGCACTATAGAAGAGTGGTGAGGAAGCTCAAGGGAGTGTGCGAAATCTTAATATGTGTAATCAATAACTCAATTGTGATAACTGCTTGCAAAATATTTTGAAATGTTTTTGAGTACTAACTCTTGCTATGTAAAATTTTTTAAAAACCTTTTAGGTGCCCAGCCATAGGGACACCCAACATGATTTCATTCCAGGAATTTGGGAGCTGCAGCACGTGTGGATGTTGCAGGGATTGTTTAGACGTTTCTCTTTTTCAGATCTAGTGCAGGATCTCAGTTTTAGTACTCTCAGTTGGGACATGTTGTCCATTCTTTACTTTTACAGTTATTCTGATTTTGGATTTTGAGTTGGTTTTTCTTGGCCATGGTTTTTGACAAGACTTTATTTGTATTCAGTTATTTATGCGAATTGTTTTAGTATTGCTGGAATTGTATCGTTTCATATGGGTTGTTTATTCTGCTTAAGGAAGATAAAATTTGGCACTAGCTTAATTTCACTTAGGTGGTTAGTAATTTAAAAAGTTTTCGACAGTGATGCCAAGAATGAACCATTTAAGAAACATGTTTAAATTAAATTAAGGCTTGATCACCCGAGGTTTAATTAAAATGGGTGTCACATGTAAATATATAGTCATGTGTGTGTAAATATGTAGTCATTTGTGTGTCGCATCCTCTCTAACTCTTGCTGATGACCCATTTCAATATCCCTCCTCTGAGCCGCGGACATCGTATATGATTGGACAAATACTATACTTGGAGTGACACCAAGCCCAAAGGCTCGCATATGGCAATGCCTTTCAAGGTCAAAAGTTTACATGTTTAAACGACGACGAGGAATTAATGACGGTGATAACGCAGTTAAATAGTCTTAGGTTGTTGGATATTAATGGTTTATCTAACACTTGTGTTATATTTGAAGCTAACTTGATATCACATTTGTCTCGATTAAGATTTATACTTGCATCTCGATAGAGTCGACTCACAATTCTTGCTTGAGCTAATATCACTGCCCTATTTAGTGATCTTAACTTTTTCTATTTACTATGACGAGGTGAAGCTTGTTCCTTTTACCTAACTTGGAAGTTTTTGATTTTGTGTGAGGTATTAGATATTTTACCTCATTTGGCAATTCAAAATTTTTAAGGCTCAGTAATCCAAATAGTACCATCACATGGTGGATAAAACATGTTTAGTTGGTACTGAAAAAACTAACATTCTAGAGTTGGGGGAATTCGGAGACTTAAAAACACATTATTCTTCATTTATCAATTAGTGGAGATGGTTTAAATGCTCATAAGAGTTTCAAGGTATATTTCTGCAAGAAGTTTGAGTGCATAATCAATGTGGATGATGATGAACAATCACAATCCTTTATTTATTTTTTTGTCTATGCTTAGAGCATTAGAAATTCGTGGATGTAACACATTGTCAGGTGTTCTTCTGCAATTCAATTTTCTCCAAGGATTACAAAGTTCTGGATTGTTACTTTTAATGGATGAGGTAGCAACTTAATAAGATATTTTTCAATTCTTATTAATATTGTTGGTGTAGGACAAAGGGTTTAAGAATTTTCACCAATACGTGAACACTCAAGCCAGTCTACAATTGATACCAATGCAAAGAATGTCACAGTTACCATTGGTACCCTTACCCACCACCATATAAATTACAATCATTTTCTATACAATCATATCATTTTGTGATATTATATTTAGTCGCTACAATAGTATTGATTTAACTGTGCTTATGATATTGTTTAACTAATGAAGAAAGAGGGATTATCACTAAAGAATAAATATAATAGAAGCTTTAAAATCACTGGAAAAATAAAGAAAACGAAAAAGAGCATATGCAATGTAACATTGTAATTGTAGGAATGCTATTGTTAATAGAGAGGTGAAAACTAAAAGTAAACAAATTCCAAAGAGTGAAATATTTTTATTCCCAAAGCCCCATTATCCATATGATGAAAGAGATTAGAGATAATGTTTGTCGTTAATTAACACAAGTGGACTTAAATCGGGTTTAGAATATTATGTGGCGGCTATATATATCGCCCGAGAAATTGAAAGAATTCATTATAGAACAACTACAGGACAAGTTGTTCTCAAAACAACAAAATTTGTTCATGTGTGGTTTAAATGAAACTCTTGGATAGTTTGAAACCATACAACAGAGATTGATAATCAATTTAGTAAGAAGCACTGATATAAATAATGATTAAGAGCACTAAACTATAAACGAGAATATTAAAATTAATGTAGACATGGATAGTAACAAAAGATGTGATAACTTGTGGTTTGACATAATAACAATAATAGTCAACAGAGGAGTGTGGAAAAAAAGATTTATGTAGCCAACCCAAGTGGTTGAGACAAGATGTTTAGGATATAGGACAAGACTTGGGTTGTAGCTCCTTTGCTCATCAGGTGGAGGATTTGGCTGGAACCAAATAGGGGGTCATTTGAGAGGATCGCACTGTCTATCGCGTAGTTCAAGAATATTCTTTTAATTATTTTTTCAACTTTTCTCTAAATTTTGTTTTCCATTGCGTATTTCAGGGGGAGATGAAATCATGAGGATTTGTATATGTCGAATGTATTATTTTCTTCTTCTTTTTCCTTTCAAATCCAAAGGGTTCTCTTGCAACACAAAACAAATCGTGTTAGTGTAGAAAAATTAAATCAGTCGTATTCCCACCATTACATCAGCCTCACATGTGTTTCAAATTTCATATCCTGATATACTTTACCCAATTATTAAGTACCTTAAGTTATCTATCACACTCCAACACAGAACAATCTTAAGCCAGGGAAATACTTCTAATTCTCTGTTGTTTAGGTACCAATTTATTTTATTTTTTTTCTCATTTGTTTATGAGCCACGGGACATGCTTTTTAATTTTTTCTATTGTAATTTCTATTTTTTTAATAACAAAAAAAGGCATAAATGAAGAATATAAGTTAAATAACTATTTTGCAAGATCAAATCGATTTTCCTACTTTTCCTTCGAAACTTGTTCACGTTATCTTTTGGCTTTCCTAAGTTATAACTTTTTAAAATGATTTTGCTTCAACTATCAAACTAGTATGAATATCAATTTGTAACAGGTTGCCTACTATAGTTGTGGAGCCTTAAAACAGCGTGTTCTCTTCTCATTCCCTCCTAGAACTTACAGATGTTGTAGTGCTCTTGGATAACGAAGTTATATACGATATCTGCAGGAGAGACTTGGACATAGAAAGGCCAACTTACACAACTTGAACAGCTTGATTTCTCAAATCACCTCATCTTTGACCACTTCATTGAGATTTAACGGGGCCATTAACGTTGACATCACAGATTTCCAAACTGACCTCGTATCGTGTCCTCAAATACATTTCATGCTATCATCTCATGCGTTGGTTATCTCTTTTGCGAAATCCTACCATGAACAAAGCTCTGTTCTTGAGATCATAAATGTCGTGTTTGAGTCATCGAACATGATGGCCAAGTGTGACCCGAGGCATGGGAAGTACATGGCTCGTTGTATGTATCATGGAGATGTGGTTCCAAAGGATGTCAGTGCTGTTGTTGTGTCCATTAAGACCAAACATACTGTTCAGTTTCTTTACTGGTAAGGGTTATCATTAGTAATCGGTTACATGAATCTTATTTTTATCCTTCTTTTCTTAGATATATATTATAATCTATTTCCTTACTCTCTCCATCCACATAAATTTGTCTTAAACTTCCCCTAATATTACCATTAATATTATATATTTGTCAACAGAAAGTAACATGAACAAAGAAATGGGAAAACTAGCCTATCCCAGGAGGCTTACAAGCAAGACTATTAATATAAATGTACTACTCTTCCTATCCCAATTATGGCCTTTCCATTTTATAATACCCCGTAATTTTATTGATTTTTATTTAAGGGATTAATTTAATTAAATGGGAATTAATTGGGAATTAATATGGATATAAATACTAGTGAGATGGGAGTTGGTATTTGATTATGATGTTAAAATTAAAAATGTCATGAGTATTGAAAATATTTAAATTGTCACGAGACAGAAATACGATAATTTGGAAATTTAATTGGGACGCGCATGTCAGTCGGGTCAGGAATGTCATTATTTGAATTAAAAAGTGAATTATATTTTTATCAACCGAATGGTCATTTTGAGTACGCCAATGTGCCCGGAAGGGTCGAAATAGTCAGAAAACACTAGCCGGGGTTTAGTTTGGGTCCCGGGACATTTTTGGGCCATACCGGCAACCCAGAAGGATAATTTGGTAATTTTAAAAATAGGGGAATTAAAACCCACGAATTTTAGGAGTTAATTTTATATTAGTAATGAACCCATTAAGTCCATTATCAGCACTTATCAAGTAGTGGGCTACGGGATTTAAAGGGAAGAGTCCTAAGAGGTTCCAAAAGAAACCCCTAGCCACCATCACCATCTTTGGGAGAAATCTATAGAGAGAAAGAGGAGAATCAACCTTCATCCTTCAACATCAAATCAGAACATCTAAGGCAAGTGGTTTAATTACATAATTTCAAGCGAATGTTTCCTCCATGCTTAGAATTGAATATAGGTCTTGTATTGAAAGTTTGATGAAAACCCATGAAATTGGAGATGGAATTCATAATCTTAGACAGGGATTGCATGTAGAATGGTTATGGATGAATTTCATATCCAAAATATATCTTTTGATGATTTAAAAACGGATTTATAAGGAGTAATTGTAGACATTAAAATTTTGGGTTTATGTTTAAAGGGTTTGGGACAAGGTTTGGAAATTATGATGATTACATGTTAATTTAGGAAGCATTGACCCCAAATATATGTTAAAGAGTGACCTAGGAGGACTTAGAGTAGTTTAAAAACGTTTAAAACTTAATTGGGATGATCTTCGTAGGGATTTAGAGAAGAGAAATTTGAATAAAAATGAATTTGCAGATTTCTGGGCGTGTTCTGCCATCTCGTTAAAAGACCTGCCCAGGTCGTTCGAACGTCCTCGTTCGAATGAGCTTCTAACGAGATGATAGAATCCCTTCTAACGAGTTAGTAGTTCATTCGAAACCTTTTGTTCAAACAGCCTCGTTCGAACGAGACTTCTAACGAGTTGACAGAATGGCCTTTTAGGCCTAATTTCATTTCAAATGTTCCCGTAGACTTATTTAATGAAGTGATAACCTCCCCTTCCTGATCTGTGAGTATAATTGAGAGATTGGAGTAAGTGAGGAGTAAAATTTTGAACCTTGGAGTAAATCGAATGACATTTGTGGATTATGAACGAGTACCTAATTACGACGTGAAAAGAGCTGAAAACATTAATATACATGAATCGGGGACTTGAATACGTATAATACTAAATGACAGTATAAGAACGAGAAGTATATCGATATTAATAATTCGAGATATCTAAGATGTACGAATGCTTAGTATATGTGGTTTTATGTGTATAACATACCTACCATACTTGCTATCATGGGAAGTCTGCGTTCGATTAGGGCCATCTAATCTTTCTGTGCCTACGGGGGGATTTAGATTGGTACCTCGAGGACATAGGTCAAAGAAGGATTTATTAAGAAGTTAGTAAGTCTGCTGATCATGGGAGCGTAGGTATGTGCATGACCCATGTGATGTGAACTATGTTCGCCTCCATTTTGTGTGATTGTTGTTATTTGAGAACGATTCCTGAGAGATTCGGACTGCGTGTTCCTTATGTACGTGATGTACCGGGATTAGATATCAGAGTATGTGTGCACCGCAACTTAGTCTCGGGGTGCTAGTATTGTATATTTATTATGAGATTAATATACTGTTAATTGAAATGAACTGTCATGTATAAATGTGAGTATCTATAATATCAACGTTTTGTAAAAGATAAAATGGAAGATCTCTAGTGATTAGTAGTACTAAAATGGGAAACTGTGTAGAAGAGTAAAACACTATGTTTAAAATAAGATGTCGGGAATTAAATCATGAATCGTATAGTAATGTTAGATTTTATATTGGACTAGTTAGATACGGGCATAACTAGATTTGATTACGGATACCTTAGGAGTGAACAGATAGTCGAGAGGTGAGTATTTCATGTGGGAGCACGTCCTAACATGTATTTTGCATTCATTGTTTTATGTCATTAAAACACTTGCTATATTTTAAACTGTTTTCACAATCGGGCTCGGACCCGTTTGCTTCCAAATATATTTTCTTGTAAAAACCTTTTAGGTGCCCATCCACAAGGACACCATGCATAGGAGTTCAATTCCGGTGACGAACTGTAGCTGCTGTGGAGGTTACAGGACCTTGACAGTAGACGCCTCCACTTCCGATCTTAACTCTATATTATCAGATTTTCTCATTTGTTGGGCATGTCGCCCAATCTCTTTTAGAGACACTCTACCTATTCAGTTATCAGATTTTGGGTTGTAATTAATTTAGTGATGCAGCCTTGGTATTTGTTTATTTACGTATTCGGATTGTTGTGAGGAGTATTCCTCCAGACTCATTACTATTTTCTGGTTATTCTATTGAAATTATGTTGTGGTGGTTATGTTAGCATTTCTTGATCTACTTATTGCATGTTAATCAGATTTAATTAAAATTGACAACTCACTTTTTAAATATTAGGTGGCTAGCAATTGTTAAAACATTTTTTTGACAGTGATGCTATGAGCTGAACCAACTTGGCATTTTGTATTAATTTAATAAAGAAGTAGCTACCCGGTATTTAATCAGTCGGTGTGTCACAGGTGGTATCAGAGCTTCAGGTTCTAGTGTCCTTAGGATCTGTACGGCTTGTTATGTTTTCGCTAAGCTTTCTTTGATGTAGAGCCCTATATTTTAGGACTGTTGTATTATTTTCTGTATGTTTCGCTCTTCAGCTATTTTGAGACAATAACTGTGAACTTATAAGACTTTAATCTCAATTCAGATGCCTCCATGACGTGCGCAGTGAGTTTTGAGGGATGCTCAGCGCGAGCCATAGCCTGCACCAGTTCAGGGCACCATGAATGCCGCAGAGGTTGCAGCTATTGTAGCCCAAGCGGTAAATGTCGCCCTAGCCGTTGTACAGCAGACACCACCCCGGGCACCGGTAGTGGTGCCAGTTCAGGCTCATGCATTCCTGTCTTCTTAGGAATGCGTTCGTGATGCTTTCCAAAAAGCACACCCCACGGATTTTGCAGGTAGATCCGACGTTGTTGTGTCGATTCAGTAGAGGAAGGACATTCAAAGGCACTTAAGGATATACGAGTGCACGGATGTTCAGAAGTAGATACTGGCTACTTTTAAGCTAGTAGGATCAGCGTTGCAGTGGTGTGAGTCCATTACCACCGGGGATGAGGGGGATTCCCTTTCTATTCAGGAGTTCTGGGTGCGGTTCGACCGAAAATATTTTCCATCAGCTGCTCACACCGAAATGAGGAGGAAGTTGATGAACCTCAAACAGGAGGGAAATACCGTAGCTGAGTATGAGGATGAGTTCACAAATCTCTTGAACATCGTTCCTGATGAGATTCCAATAGAGGAGAACAAGATTCAAAAGTTCATGGATGGATTGACTTGGAGGATCCGTCAGCATTTGTTGGAAAACCTCTCGTTGGCAACTTATTCTGATGTGGTTAACGTGGCACTACTTCACTGCCAGGATCACCGCTTTCACATGTTTGAGATTAAGAGATCAGGACAGTCCAGCCATCAGGGAAGGACCGGGGGAAATGGTGCCAGCGGGGCACAATCTACGCAGGTTCAGCATAGACAGGGAGATCAAGGTTCCCAGTAGGGGGATTTTAAGAGGTTCAGATCTGGGGTTTTTAGAAATGGACAAGGAGGTTTTCGTCATGGCCATCAGGGCCAGAATGATCAGTAGCAGTAGTTTCAGCAGGGCCTAGGGGTGTTCACGGTCCGGTCCGGTCCGGTTTTGAGGTATTTTTGGGACCGGATCGCATTAATCGGTCCTAAAAAATTATGGGTCGAGATCGGACCGGAATAATCGGTCTCGGTCCTATTCAGTTTTCAAACGGTTCATATTCGGTCTCGGTCCGATTCAGTCCATAAATAATTGATATAAAGAAACAATTTTTGCGCCCTCACCCCTCTCCCTCAAATATCCTCCCTATCTTATAATGGTAAGGAAAACATTGCAAATGATCTCAACATAAGGATAATATAAACAAGTAAAATTCAATTCACATTTCATTACCAGAACTTCAAATACCTGTACTAAGATGAGCACCCAATACAATGCACTATAAGTTAGCCTACTGCATCATTCTGTAAAACCAGTACAATGAACATACAAGTTAATAACCAAGTACATAAACACACATGCTTGAACATTTCATCACAGTTATGGGCCCAATTTCAATTTCTAACCGTACGTGCTTATTAGCAAATTCATAATTTCAATCTTTCACCCTGTTCTATTTCTTTCACAACTACCTGATTCAAATTTGTGTTTTGACTTGCCTATAGTACCGAAAGAAATAGAAAAGAGATCCATACAACTAATAGTACCAAAATATTTTTCCACCTTAAGTTAAAATTGAAATTTTGCTGAAAAGTTTGTAGCAGAAAAAATTCAACATCCTCACTTTTTTTTTGGGACTAAAATTCATTACTGTCATAAAACATTGTACTACATCATTTAGTGCATTTCTTGTTGCAAAGCAATCAAAATCCATAGAACACTAAAAAAGCATTAGAGAAACCTTAAAATTCGTTAATGAACATAATAAACATAATGACTGATTACTCACTAGGCCAAACCAGCTCCTCAATCATCATTAGCGAAGAGAATTCGAAGCTAGAGTAGGTTAACTGAGTTCATGAGTCATTGTTGCCGAACAAAATTCGAAGCCTGGAGGCGAAAACGCCAGTGGAATAGAGCTCGGAGGCGAAAATGCCGGTGAAACAGCAAGGCAGCGTGTGTAAGCTTGGATAGAAACTCTTGGCTTGGGGACTAACATTGCCTCTGCCAAAGGAAAGGAGAGATGAGATCGATCGGATGGAAATCTTGGCTTGGGGACGACGACCGTAGAGAGAGAGAGAGAGAGAGAGAGAGAGAAAAGAGAAATAAAAAAGAAAGAGATTTAGGGTTGGTAGGCAAAATAAGGCACTGTGTGTGCGCGTCTAAGTTAGATTTAATATATATATATATATATATATATATATATATATATATATAAGTGGTCTGGTCCGGTCCAGACCCGCTTTTTAATACCCAAGACCGAGATCGGACCGATTTATTCGGTCCTTTGTAATTTTGGACCGCATTGAGACCGCATTAAAAAAAACCCGCAAATGTAGGTTATGTTCAGTTCGGTTATTTCGGTTCATTCATTCCATTCGGGTTTATGCACACCCCTAGCAGGGCCAGTATGGTCAGGGTAGGAATGGTAATGGCCAACAGGATCGTGGGCAGCAGGGACAGCGAGGGGCAAACTTCCCGGGGAAGTACTTCGTTTGTGGCAAGATTGGCCACAAATGCCAGGATTGTCCTGATAGGGGCAGGGATCCACAGCAGCAGCAGCAGGGTGCTCGACACGATCCATAGAGGCCTATGTTTCCCGCCGCCCTCCCAACACCGCCACAGATGGCAGCATTACCACCCATTCCAACGGTCCCAGTCCAACAGGGACAGCTTCAGTATGGGAGAGTGTATCAGCTCCAGCATGCCATAGTCCCACATGATCCACCTGCTATTGAGGGCATGTTCTCTATTCTGGGGATTATGGGCGTATTTTATTTGATATGGGGGCCACACAGTGTTTCATTGCCACGAGATTTGCACGCACTATTGGGTTGTTAGACACTACAGAGAGCACGATTACTTGTGTAGATTCACCGTTGAGTAGGGGTTCTGTGATTTCCCTTATTTGTAGAGGTGTGGGTATAGAGATCGGGATGTTTACTTTACCCGCTGATATGTTAGTATTAGATATGACCGAGTATGATGCGATTGTTGGTATGGATTGGCTAGTTGCGCACCGAGCCATGATTGATTGTTTTAGTAGGAGTATTATATTTGCCATTCACGAGAAGGAGATGTTTTTAGTGGCGATGCCTCGCCTTGAGGGAGGATCGTCCATTCACTTGTACTATATAGAGGAAGAGACCTCTAAGGAAGTGGTGATACCACTAGATTCGATTCCAGTTGTTAGGGAGCTTGCTAATGTATTTCAGGATATACCTGGACTACCTCCGAGTAGAGAGATAGATTTTGTGATCGATTTGACGTCGGGCACTCGGCCAATTGCCCGCGCACCTTACCATATGGATCCAGCAGAGATGAGAGAGCTACGGGATCATATAGAGCAGTTGTTGGGTCAGGGGTTTATCCAAAGGAGTACTTAGCCATGGGGTGACCCTATGTTATTCGTAACGAAGAGGGACGGATCGTTGCGATTGTGTGTAGATTACCGGGAGTTGAATAAAGTCACGATAGAGATAAGTATCCGTTGCCCCGAATCGATGACTTATTAGACCAGCTGAGAGGAGCTTCCTTCTTCTCAAAGATTGATTTGCGATCGGGATACCATCAATTGCGTATCATAGAACATGACGTCTCGAAGGCTGCTTTCTTGACGTGATATGGTTTCTATGAGTTTCGAGTTATGCCTTTTGGCTTGACCAACGCTCCAGCCGTGTTTATGGACTTGATGAATAGGGTGTTCAGAGAGTTCCTAGACCAGTTCGTCGTCGTCTTTATTGATGACATCCTGGTTTACTCCCAGACAAAAGAGGAGCATGCCGATAATTTGAGGCAGGTTTTGCAGACACTACGTCATAACCAGCTATATGCAAAGTATGAGAAGTGTGGGTTTTGGCTGAAGGAGGTTCAGTTTTAGGGGCATATCATTTCAGACCGAGGGATATCTGTTGATCAGGAGAAGGTATCCACGGTGAGGGAGTGGGGATAGCCCACGACACCGACTGAGATCCATGGTTTCTTAGGCCTAGCAGGATACTACAGGAGGTTTATTCGGGGTTTCTCAAAGATAGCGGGTCCTTTGACACATCTGACTCTCAAAAGTGTGCCATTCATCTGGAGCGATGCCTATCAGTTGGCATTCGATGAGCTAAAAGACAAGTTAACCTCAGCGCCTGTGTTAGCATTGCCCAAACCGGGATTTGAGTATTTAGTTTACACCAATGCATCCTTACAAGGACTTGGAGGTGTGATGCAACAGGAGAGTCAGTCCATAGCTTATGCTTCCCGTAAGATTAAGCCTCATGAGAGGAATTACCCCACCCATGACTTGGAGTTAGCGCCAGTTGTATTCGCCCTTCGGATTTGGAGACACTATCTCCTGGGGGAGAAATTTCGGTTGTTCACAGACCACAAGTCTCTACAATACCTCTTTACGCAGAAGGAACTGAATATGCGTCAACGACAGTGGATTGAATCTGTGAAGGATTATCAACTTGATATCCATTATCACCCGGGTAAGGCTAATGTGGTAGAAGACGCGTTAAGCCGTAGGCCAGTAGATGAGGTGGCCGACGTGTGGAAAGATAAGTGGAAGGAGTTGGGACACTAGGATGGAGTGGCCCGATCGTTCATGTCTGTGATGACTGTTACACCTCAGATTGTTACGAGAGTGATAAAGGCCCAAGCAAATGACTCATTTTGTCAGGAGCACATAGTTCGATTACTAGCAGAGGGAGCCGAGTCCTATACCGTTAGTTCAGACGGGGGATTACGCTTCAATGGGAGACTGGTTGTTTTGTAAGGGGAAGACTTGCGACACGAGATAATGGCAGAGTCGCATGGCTCACGGTTCGTGGTACACCCTAGTGGGGATAAGATGTACCAAGACATAAGACGACAGTATTGGTGGAGCGGGATGAAGGGAGATATTATCGTGTTCGTTTCTAAATGTGCCACTTGTCAGCTAGTAAAGGTGGACCATCAGAAATCGGCAGGACTTTTACAGCCGTTAGAGGTTCCGACGTGGATATGGGAGAGCATATCCATGGACTTTATCACGGGGTTACCTACGTCACAGAGGGGTCACGACTCCATATGGGTAATTGTGGATAGTTTTACCAAAGTTTCTCATTTTCTTCCCGTGAGGACCGACTACACTACGGGGCAGTATGCCCAACTTTTCATTGCGGTAATAGTGAGAGTTCATGGTGTGCCTCTAAATATCGTGTCTGACAGAGACAAGATATTTTTTTCACGATTTTGGGAGAGTTTCCAGGAGGCCATGGGTATGGAGTTGCGATTGAGTACGGCTTATCACCCGCAGACTGATGGGAAAACATAGTGGACAAATCAGATGTTGGAGGACATGTTGCGTATGTGCATCCTAGACTTTGGGGGTGGTTGGGAGCAGTACCTTCCACTGGTGGAGTTTGCTTATAATAACTCCTATCAGTTCACCATTGGCATGGCTCCATTTGAGGCGTTGTATAGTAGACCTTGTCGTTCCCCAGCATGTTTGTTAGAGGTGGGGGACAACAAACTCCTTGGGCCGGAAGTGATTCAGGATACTCCGGCAAGGATATAGATAATACGGAGTCGCATTCGGGTAGCTCAAGACCGGAAGAAGAGGTATACTGATGCCAAGAGGTTCTTCAGAGAATTCAAAGTGGGGGACAAGGTGTTACTCAGAGTATCTACTATGAAGGGGATTATGTGTTTTGGGAAGAAGGGGAAACTGGTACCAAGACATGTGGGGCCATTTCCTATCATCGAGCGTATTGGGCCAGTTGCGTATAGACTTGGGTTACCGGAGCACTTGCATATGATTCATGATGTGTTCCATATTTTCTCGCTAAGGAAATATTTTAGGGACGATTTGGCCCATACTCACATTGATTTAGAGGACATCGATCTTCAGACCGATAGTTCCTACGAGGAGGGGCCGATTACTATTTTGGACCAAAGCGAGCGGAAACTGAGGTCGAAGATAGTACCATTAGTACGTGTTCAGTGGAGGCATCATAATTCCGAGGAGTCCACGTGGGAGCACGAGGATGAGATGCGCGAGCGTTATCCAGAGTTGTTTTTACCAGGTACTCTTTAGTTCCCAATTTCGGGATGAAATTCTGTTATTAGGGGGGAAGTATGTAATACCCCGTAATTTTATTGATTTTTATTTAAGGGATTAATTGAATTAAATGGGAATTAATTGGGAATTAATCCGGATATAAATACTAGCGAGATGTGAGTTCGTATTTGATTATGATGTTAAAATTAAAAATGTCATGAGTATTGAAAATATTTAAATTGTCACAAGACAGAAATACGACAATTTGGAAATTTAATTGGGACGCGCGTGTCAGTCGCGTCAGGAATGTCATTATTTGAATTAAAAATTCAATTATATTTTTATCAACCGAATGGTCATTTTGAGTATGCCAATGTGTCCGGAAGGGTCGAAATCGTCAGAAAACACTAGTCGGGGTTTAGTTTGGGTCCCGGGACATTTTTGGGCCATACCGGCAACCCAGAAGGATAATTTGGTAATTTTAAAAATAGGGGAATTAAAACCCACGAATTTTAGGAGTTAATTTTATATTAGTAATGAACCCATTAAGTCCATTATCAGCACTTATCAAGTATTGGGCTACAGGAGTTAAAGGGGAGAGTCCTAAGAGGTTCCAAAAGAAACCCCTAGCCACCATCACCATCTTTGGGAGAAATCTATAGAGAGAAAGAGGAGAATCAACCTTCATCCTTCAACATCAAATCAGAACATCTAAGGCAAGTGGTTTAATTACAGAATTTCAAGCGAATGTTTCCTCCATGCTTAGAATTGAATATAGGTCTTGTATTGAAAGTTTGATGAAAACCCATGAAATTGGAGATAGAATTCATAATCTTAGACATGGATTGCATGTAGAATGGTTATGGATGAATTTCATATCCAAAATATATCTTTTGATGATTTAAAAACGAATTTATAAGGAGTAATTGTAGACATTAAAATTTTGGATTTATGTTTATAGGGTTTGGGACAAGGTTTGGAAATTATGATGATTACATGTTAATTTAGGAAGCATTGACCCCAAATATATGTTAAAGAGTGACCTAGGAGGACTTAGAGTAGTTTAAAAATGTTAAAACTTAATTGGGATGATCTTAGTAGGGATTTAGAGAAGAGAAATTTGAAGAGAAACGAATTTGCAGATTTCTGGGCCTGTTCTGCCATCTCGTTAGAAGACCTGCCTAGGTCGTTCGAACGACCTCGTTCGAACGAGCTTCTAACAAGATGACAGAATCCCTTCTAATGAGTTGGTAGTTCATTTGAAGCCTTTCGTTCGAACGAACTCGTTCGAACGAGACTTCTAACGAGTTGACAGAATGGCCTTTTAGGCCTAATTTCATTTCAAATGTTCCCGTAGACTTATTTAATGGAGTGATAACCTCCCCTTCCTAATCTTTGAGTATAATTGAGAGATTGGAGTACGTGAGGAGTAAAACTTAGAACCTTGGAGTAAACCAGGTGACATTTGTGGATTAGGAATGAGTACCTAATTACGACGTGAGAAGAGCTGACAACATTAATATACATGAATCGGGGACTTGAATACGTATAATACTAAATGATAGTATAAGAACGAGAAGTATACCCATATTAATAATTCGAGATATCTAAGATGTGTGAATTCCTAGTATATGTGGTTTTATGTGCATAACATACCTACCATACTTGCTATCATGGGAGGTCTGCGTTCGATTAGGGCCATCTAATCTTTCTGTGACTACGGGGGGATTTAGATTGGTACCTCGAGGACATAGGTCAAAGAAGGACTTATTAAGAAGTTAGTAAGTCTGCTGATCATGGGAGCGTAGGTATGTGCATGACCCATGTGATGTGAACTATGTTCGCCTCCATTTTGTGTGATTATTGTTATTTGAGAACGATTCCTGAGAGATTCGGACTGCGTGTTCCTTATGTACGTGATGTACCGGGATTGGATATCAGAGTATGTGTGCACCGTAGCTTAGTCTCAGGGTGCTAGTATTGTATATTTATGATGAGATTAGTATACTGTTAATTGAAATGAACTGTCATGGATAAATGTGAGTATCTATAATATCAACGTTTTGTAAAAGATAAAATGGAAGATCTCTAGTGATTAGTAGTACTAAAATGGGAAACTGTGTAGAAGAGTAAAACACTCTGTTTAAAATAAGATGTCGGGAATTAAATCGTGAATCGTATAGTATTGTTAGATTTTATATTGGACTAGTTAGATACGGGCATAACTATATTTGATTACGGATATGTTAGGAGTGCACAGATAGTCGAGAGGTGAGTATTTCATGTGACAGCACGTCCTAACATGTATTTTGCATTCATTGTTTTATGTCATTAAAACACTTGCTATATTTTAAACTGTTTTCACAATCGGGTTCTGACCCGTTTGCTTCCAAATATATTTTCTTGTAAAAACCTTTTAGGTGCCCAGCCACAAGGACACCATGCATAGGAGTTCTATTCCGGTGACGAACTGTAGCTGCTGTGGAAGTTACATGACCTTGACAGTAGACGCCTCCACTTCCGATCTTGACTCTATATTATCATATTTTCTCATTTGTTGGGCATGTCGCCCCATCTCTTTTAGAGACACTCTACCTATTCAGCTATCAGATTTCGGGTTGTAATTAATTTAGTGATGCAGACTTGGTATTTGATTATTTTCGTATTCGGATTGTTGTAAGGAGTATTCCTCCAGACTCATTACTATTTTCTGGTTATTCTATTGTCATTATGTTGTGGTGGTTATGTTAGCATTTCTTGATCTACTTATTGCATGTTAATCCGATTTAATTAAAATTGACAACTGTGACACCCCGCCTAATTAAATACCGGGCGATCACTCATTTATTAAATTAAATCAGGGTAAACAGTTGGTTCATTCTCAGCATCACTGTCGATAAAAATAAATTTTCCTATTTAACACCCTAAATAATTAAGCTAAGTGTCAAAAACATTTTTCATACGTAACTTTCCAAATTTTATTTAAAGAAAAATCATTTATTTTTATTAACAACAGTCAATAAATAAGAATCACACCACATTAAATTCTGCAACATAATCCAGTTAATTTAATACATTCGTCAATCGAATGTCAACATACGAAATCTAAGTCACACATCCATACTGAATAAATTCCATAGTAACAATACTGGAAATAACTGAAATACAAATGTCCAATAACAACGAAATAATGGAAAGAGTTACACATGCCCAACTAGATGAAAGTACTAAGAGTGGATCCGAATGAACAAAGTCGTCTAATCAAGAGTCCTGCAACTCCCACCTAAGCTGCAACGCATTCCTTCCAAGGGATCCTAAGCAAGATGCCCCTGTGGCTGGGCACCTGTAATACATACATATATATATATACAAGAGAGAGAGAGAAAAAAAAAGAAACGGGTCAGAGCCCGATAATGTGTTTGATTTAAAATACGTTTAGCAAGTATTTAAATTGATACAGGCCAATGCAATAACATATTAGTGCGACACTCTCTTGAGAAATTCTCACCTCTTTTCTAATGTGCACACCTATCACACTAACCTCCCCAACGGGTTGTCTTATCATTTATCGCACTAATCTTCGCAATGATTTAACTTATCTTATATTACTCGTAAGATTCCAAATTTCACGATTCAATTGTTTGAAAAGAATATTTCAATTAGTAACTAAAGTTCTCATTTTGACTTTATTAATCAATAAAGTTTTCCAATTTCATATTATACTTTCTCAAAACAAGTATTTACAATTTGAGTCATCAACCATGTCCTACATATCAAAACACAGTAGGCAGTTCCAGATTTCAGAATTTCATATATATATATATATATATATTAACTACTCGAAAATATATATATCAAAACAGCACCCCACATAATAACTATGGTGCAGGCATACTCTACTATCCAAACCCCATATCACTCATATTAAGGGGAATACAAATTCGGAATCACTCTCGAATTGTATTAGCACATACTATAGGTTCCAAGTCCCTTAGGACCGTTTGAACTATCACTGCGATAGCCTGTACCAAGGATACCTATACACAAACAAAATGAGGCGAATCATAGATTCCAAGTCTCTAAGAGGAAAGCACATACCCGCATCTCTTAGGACCGTCTGAACTTTCATTCCGATAGCCTATACCAAGGATATCTATCTTCTAGGGTACAAGTCAATATCCCCCATAAAGGTCCCATCGAGATAAGACTGTCCCAGCGCGGAAACCTCAGGGATAGCAAGTAGCGTGGGCATGATTTTCACACATAGATAGTATATGCATACACAATCATATAACTATACTCATATTACCATATCAATAATAGGTAAATTCTCAATTCCCATAATTACGTCATTTTCATTTATTTCTCATTATATAGTTATCACGTATAACCATTCACATCTTACTTTAATTTGAGGAACCTTTCCACTTACTACATAACGCTCATGGATTCTATCCTCCCAAGTATAAAATTCAGTAGGTATTCATTTATGTTCCAACGTAACCCTCTTACGTGTCTCTCCCCTTTAACATATACTTACATTGTCCCTCATGTAAGATATCCCAAAAATATAGATTTCGCCTTACATTAAAGGATTTTGAATTTTATTTTCAAAGATGAGAATTTCAAATGGTTTCGAAATCGGAATTAAAATGGAGTTTTAATTGAATTTTTTTATTATTTAGAAGAGTCCTCAAAATATAAAACTCTTTAAGAGTCCTCAAAATATAAAACTCTCTAAGAGTCCTCAAAATATAAAACTCTCTAAGAGTCCTCAAAACATAAATCTCTCAAGTAAAAACAATATTTTTAGAAATCCGACCGTTCGATCAAGCTGAATTTTTGTCAGCAGTCCTATCTCGCCGTTCGCTACGACATACTAAAATTTCAAGCGATTCCAATGGTCCGATCATCCGGAATAAAAATTTTAGTGTTTGTATCTAATTAGAACTCTTTTCTTAATCAAACTCTTAATCCTTTACATGACAAAGGGTTTCCAGAATATCATTTAAGTCATCACTACATGCAATTTCCTATCTCAAATTGGGTTTTTCTTCCATACAATTCATCCTAATCATTCCTAAACCAATATGAAAGATGCATCAACGAAATAAGCAAGATAAACACTTGCCTGAAATTTTCAGAAATCTGGTTTGGTGCCGAAATTGGTGTGGTTGCGTTCCCCGTCTCGCGATCTATGCATTGGTGGTGACGGCGGTGCAATCCGAGATGTTCTTGGCCTAGAACTCCTTGGAGAGCTTCTCCTCTTCCTCTCCAATGGCCGTCATTTGTCTTTGGTTGTTCTAATCCTAGAAGACAACCTAGATATCTTATATAACCCTTTTAATTTTCGTAGGTTTAATTACCCAAAATTGCGAAATGTCCAAAACGCCCTCCCGGAGTACTAATTAAGCCTAAAAACGCCCCGAGACCCAAACTAAACCTCGAGTACACTTTTCTGACTATCTCGACCCTTCCGGACACGTTGGCGCACTCAAAATGACCATACGAACAACTTATAAAATATTCACTTATTAATCAACATTTAGTCCCGACACGACACAGGCGCGTCCCCACTTAAATTTCCATAATTGTCATTTTATTCACACGTGACAATATAATAACAATAAATCTCATATATTACTATACTCATCCAGTAATATTCAACACATAACAAATTTCCAATAATTACTAACTCTCGTCACGCTAGTAAATATTTAAAGCAACATTCCGGATTAAAATTAAATTAATTTATCTCAATTAAATTTAATAAATCCCATAATTTAAAAGCTATAAAAATACGGGGTATTACATACTTCCCCCCTAATAACTGAATTTCGTCCCGAAATTCGGAAAATAAGGCCGATCAGGTAGCACAATTCTGGATATCCTTTTCCGTACACAAACTAACTACACATTACGGCTCTCAATCACTATAGCCCTTTCTTCACAGTAACATTGTTTTGCATTCTCTTTGGAGACACTTCACATTGTTCTCCCAACCGACAACATTCGCATAGGTCATGCCTATACGTTATACATTTTATTATCTCACTATCATTAGGAGGCCGCACCTCACTAAATGACAAATACTCGGATTTATTCATATACAAAACTCCCATTCTGAGAAAATATTACGAACATTTGATCACTCTTGCTCGTCTAAAACAGTCGTGGAATTCTACCATAGTTATCAGATATTTTCTCGACCGATCCAAAAATTCTAATTATCTACTCTCCTCTAAACACACGGAAGGATAATAGTCGAGGTTCTTCCATAACAAAACCTTAATAAGTACCTCATACGTGACAAACAGGTACGAGTGCTTCTACAGAGCATTCTTGAAATCATCGTACCAAGATTCCAAAATCTCCTTCACGTGGCTCCACTAATCTTTAATCACCATGCGCTTATTCCCTGGCTAAGGGTGATACATCCTACTTGAAACGAAATCTTATCTCCGCTGGTTCCTGAAATCCCATATCAAAGGTGGGATTCACCAATCTCATCCTGATTCAGAAATTTATACTGCCTCGGACCATGCACTGGCGCGATCCTTCCTTTCAAAGTAAGTCTGGGGCATACTAGTTAATATTGTAAGCCAGCCCAAAGGAATATCAATCACTTCCTTCTTGGCGACTTAATTCACATGTTCGGGATAAACCCTTGATCTTGTTTTGAGGATGGCAACCCATCCAAGAACTTTACCGACTTTACCAACCTCTTCCAATTTCAGGAATTTTTGATAAACACAAAATTATTTGGTTGATTCTCCTCTTTCAACCAAACCTTACCTATGGGCAGTGCATGTAGAGACTACTCACTACGTCTCGCTAAACATCGATTCTTCCCTTGAAATGTCTCACATTAAGTGACACGTAATACTCCCCTTCCTTCCTTGTAGTATGCCGAAAGTTCCACCCGTGCTCTTCTCTCCACGAAGCGCACTTCTGGAACTCTTATACTATACTAACATCATTACTCTTTGTATGCGCAAGTCGTTCTCACACTTGACTAATAAAAATTTTCGCTCTGGGTGTGCTTCATAACGATTAAATTCTACTCTATTCAAGGAATACCAATTCTTGAATGGCTTCCCACAGCCTTCCAATCAAGTTAGGGCATGTTATTCTAATTTCACACTTATGTATGGATTATCGCCCCTCATGTGACGTTTAATCCACTCTATCACTTCCACTTCGTTATACTAGTCCCACAAACATTTATTTCACACGTCTATTACCACGTCCCTTCGACTCGGACTATTTTAACTGTAGTTAACCAAGATGCCCACATTTTTGCAACACTCCGACCGCCCTGGGAGAGCGAACGGCGGCTACTCTTATGTAGGACTAACTAAATTCAACGGAATAGAAGGAATAGGGCATTCAAATTCCATGACAATAAAAGAGGAATAATAGTTCTCAACCTTCCTCAGATGAGTACAACAATTTTCCCAAATAGGCACAACAACCAAAATAAATCACTAACGCTCTATTCATCAAAATAATTACAGGTTATCTCTTTTGTATAATATAAAGTTCTTTCCAGATAATCCATGCTAAAAATCATTCCAACTCTTTATTCACCTTGTGTTCTATACGCGGTTATGACATTTGGGTACTCTCAATCACCCTAGAAATCAAAATTCTTAAATTCTCCTTATCATCGTTCCACCCCTCAACTCGTGGGGATAACTTTCAATGCTTTCCTACCACAAAAATCTGGCTCCAATGACCTTAAAACAAAATTCAACTTCCAACTTACATACATAATTACTTGATCCCATTTCGACCAGGGTACCGAACTCATGGAATAGTGACCAAACGTCTCCCTATTTCCAACCTTACGCTAAGTTTAATGCGTGGGATGTCTCGCAAAGCGAAATCCAAACAAGGAACCCCCCCGATACACTACTACCTAGCATTGTCGATTATCGAAATCCGTTAGGTCCTCCGTCCATAGTATATACCCCTTTATTCCGTCCCTTGACAGAAAAGTTACAATTTCTCCCGTAATTATGCTTAACAATGAACGTTTCACTAATTGCACTATTGTTCAGTATAGGTTGGTGGTAATAGCATTGCATAAACCTCGAATACATAAACTCGGAATTCCCGAAATTCCTTTCCCTAATAATAGGGGTATAAATATTAACTCCCACATCCCTAAAGGATGAATATAACATTGCACTCTTCCTATCACTAAGTCCGGAGTGCTAAACATAATACTGAGTCAAATCTTTTCGCCCAACGGTAAATCCCGATACATACGGAATTATACTAACAAAGTCTATACATACTTTGGCATCGAATATCTCGAGCCCACTATCTCCTCCAAAGTCTCTAGGATAGATAATATAAGTGCGAGTCCAACCTTCTCACAGGTAAAGCCTCGCCAAAACAAACATAAAACATGTTGCACTAATGCAACCACTCCGATAGTCTTGCAATAAATGCCCACTATCGTATAAACATTTCTATAATGTTTTAACAAAGATAATATCATACTCGTGTATCGCATCACTACAACGATTAATCTCAAAAAAATACGTGACATTGTTAATATACTCATTCATCCTCCGCGGATAGCACTAAAGAAAAATCCCGCTACACTAGGGAAAAAAATATTCACATTTTAATAACGTTTAAAATGATATGCATTAAGCTCGTCTCACATGCTAATCTAGCAAGGAACAAAATATAGTGACTCACTCGTATCACATAAACACGCCGCATTCTCTAAGGATACAACTTATACTTCCATCCTGGCAATCAACTTGACTGCACAAATGGTTTTCGGACGTAACACGTCTGCCCAAACCAAAACAAAATTATTTTAATCGTTGCCTTACTAGGCACCGTATTCCTGTCCTTTTTCTCATTTTGGAACATATTATCGTGAGCGATCTCTCTCCGCACAAAATACCTCAACACAAAATCCACTTACCACCTGTCCTACTAACCAGGTTAGGATTTGTCCTCCTCTCAGACTCTAGTAAACTCGATTCCTGTAAACCATCCCGATTGTTCTATTAACTCTTCAAGACATAAAGATCATGTTACTATCTATAATAGTACTTACTGAATTTACCATCACTTGGTAAGAATTTAACTATCTGAAGCATTTAAATGGTTTTCCTCATGTGTATCTACATCCTTTTGTGGTGCTATACCACCATCGTTGCATTCAGTCTCATTCTCGACTAAATTCTTCGATTTCCTTTAACTTCCCCCACAAAGAAGTGTTATCATTTATATAGTCAAAGTATGACATTGTCAACCTCTGAATCGGTCGTCCATCATAATTTCCTCCTCGAGTATTATCAACTATTATTACAAGTTGGTCTCCCACTTGGATTCATTTCCCCCACTTGTATCTACATCTTCCGATACAAAATTCGCTAATGGTTAAGATTCATATTCACGAATGGACCCCTGACATGCCCTCTCTCAATGAGTTCAGAACCACATTTGCTTCTAATCCTGAATAGTTAAGGAAGGAACATACGGTCAGCACTGTACCTAAGGTTCTCCTATAGGCATAGCAGTCCACTTCTAAAATTGGTGGTTGACTCCAACCATTATAATTTCGTCCCGAAAGCCAAGAAAATTTTCTCTAAATGTTCACTTTCAGTTTGCCACACTTCGTCCTATATCTAAGCCTTTAGGTACATTACCTCCTTTGGTAAAGACACATACAATTTCCGCATTTCTAAAATTTCCCATTGACAGTCTCTACACGTTTTTTTTTTGTAATACGTTGGGTAAGTTTACCCTCGCACCTCATTTGACTATAACAGCATTTGGAAATCACTGTTGCGCCTTAGTCGCCTTTCTAGTCTTGGCTTCTCGTGCCATAATAGAGGTGACCTCGACAACAGTCATCATCCTTGGATAAATTTTATAATCTCAACTGAACCCTGCCTCCTGATGTACACATAACGGTCCTCTTATGACATCCGTCATCGCTCGGTATACGCACACATCTGAACGAAATTAGAATACACTAATGTATACACATTATAGCAGGAGAACGAAATCTCGTTAAGGAATCGACAATCCTAAACATAGGGCTCTATAACAAACAAAGAAACGCTGAAAGTATAATAAGCCGTACAGATCCTAAGGACACTAGAACCTGATGCTCTGATACCACCTGTGACACCCCGCCTAATTAAATACCGGGCGATCACTCCTTTATTAAATTAAATCAGGGTAAACAGTTGGTTCATTCTCAGCATCACTGTCGATAAAAATAAATTTTCCAATTTAACACCCTAAATAATTAAGCTAAGTGTCAAAAACATTTTTCATACGTAACTTTCCAAATTTTATTTAAAGAAAAATCATTTATTTTATTAACAACAGTCAATAAATAAGAATCACACCACATTAAATTCTGCAACATAATCCAATTAATTTAATACATTCGTCAATCGAATGTCAACATACGAAATCTAAGTCACACATCCAAACTGAATAAATTCCATAGTAACAATACTGGAAATAACTGAAATACAAATGTCCAATAACAACGAAATAATGGAAATAGCTACACATGCCCAACTAGATGAAAGTACTAAGAGTGGATCCGAATGAACGAAGTCGTTTAATCAAGAGACCTGCAACTCCCACCTAAGCTGCAGCGCATTCCTTCCAAGAGATCCTAAGCAAGACGCCCCTGTGGCTGGGCACCTGTAATACATATATATATATATATATATATATACACAAGAGAGAGAGAGAAAAAAAAGAAACAGGTCAGAGCCCGATAATGTGTTTGATTTAAAATACGTTTAGCAAGTATTTAAATTGATACATGCCAATGCAACAACATATTAGTGCGACACTCTCTTGAGAAATTCTCACCTCTCTTCTAATGTGCACACCTATCACACTAACCTCCCCAACGGGTTGTCTTATCATTTATCGCACTAATCTTCCCAATGATTTAACTTATCTTATATTACTCGTAAGATTCCAAATTTCACGATTCAATTGTTTGAAAAGAATATTTCAATTAGTAACTAAAGTTCTCATTTTGACTTTATTAATCAATAAAGTTTTCCAATTTCATATTATACTTTCTCAAAACAAGTATTTACAATTTGAGTCATTAACCATGTCCTACATATCAAAACACAGTAGGCAGTTCCAGATTTCAGAATTTCATATATATATATATTAACTACTCGAAAATATATATATATCAAAACAGCACCCCACATAATAACTATGGTGCAGGCATACTCTACTATCCAAACCCCATATCACTCATATTAAGGGGAATACAAATTCGGAATCACTCTCGAATTGTATTAGCACATACTATAGGTTCCAAGTCCCTTAGGACCGTCTGAAGTATCACTGCGATAGCCTGTACCAAGGATACATATACACAAACAAAATGAGGCGAATCATAGATTCCAAGTCTCTAAGAGGAAAGCACATACCCTCATCTCTTAAGACCGTCTGAACTATCATTCCGATAGCCTATACCAAGGATATCTATCTTCTAGGGTACAAGTCAATATCCCCCATAAAGGTCCCATCGAGATAAGACTGTCCCAGCGCGGAAACCTCAGGGATAGCAAGTAGCGTGGGCATGATTTTCACACATAGATAGTATATGCATACACAATCATATAACTATACTCATATTACCATATCAATAATAGGTAAATTCTCAATTCCCATAATTACGTCATTTGCATTTATTTCTCATTATATAGTTATCACGTATAACCATTCACATCTTACTTTAATTTGAGGAACCTTTCCACTTACTACATAACGCTCATGGATTCTATCCTCCCAAGTATAAAATTCAGTAGGTATTCATTTATGTTCCAACGTAACCCTCTTACGTGTCTCTCCCCTTTAACATATACTTACATTGTCCCTCATGTAAGATATCCCAAAAATATAGATTTCGCCTTACATTAAAGGATTTTGAATTTTATTTTCAAAGATGAGAATTTCAAATGGTTTCGAAATCGGAATTAAAATGGAGTTTTAATTGAATTTTTTTATTATTTAGAAGAGTCCTCAAAATATAAAACTCTTTAAGAGTCCTCATAATATAAAACTCTCTAAGAGTCCTCAAAATATAAAACTCTCTAAGAGTCCTCAAAACATAAATCTCTCAAGTAAAAACAATATTTTTAGAAATCCGACCGTTCGATCAAGCTGAATTTTTGTCAGCAGTCCTATCTCGCCGTTCGCTACGACATACTAAAATTTCAAGCGATTCCAATGGTCCGATCATCCGGAATAAAAATTTTAGTGTTTGTATCTAATTAGAACTCTTTTCTTAATCAAACTCTTAATCCTTTACATGACAAAGGGTTTCCAGAATATCATTTAAGTCATCACTACATGCAATTTCCTATCTCAAATTGGGTTTTTCTTCCATACAATTCATCCTAATCATTCCTAAACCAATATGAAAGATGCATCAACGAAATAAGCAAGATAAACACTTGCCTGAAATTTTCAGAAATCTGGTTTGGTGCCGAAATTGGTGTGGTTGCGTTCCCCGTCTCGCGATCTACGCGTTGGTGGTGACGGCGGTGCAATCCGAGATGTTCTTGGCCTAGAACTCCTTGGAGAGCTTCTCCTCTTCCTCTCCAATGGCCGTCATTTGTCTTTGGTTGTTCTAATCCTAGAAGACAACCTAGATATCTTATATAACCCTTTTAATTTTCGTAGGTTTAATTACCCAAAATTGCGAATTGTCCAAAACGCCCTCCCGGAGTACTAATTGGGCCTAAAAACGCCCCGAGACCCAAACTAAACCCCCGGGTACACTTTTCTGACTATCTCGACCCTTCCGGACACGTTGGCGCACTCAAAATGACCATACGAACAACTTATAAAATATTCACTTATTAATCAACATTTAGTCCCGACACGACACAGGCGCGTTCCCACTTAAATTTCCATAATTGTCATTTTATTCACACGTGACAATATTATAACAATAAATCTCATATATTACTATACTCATCCAGTAATATTCAACGCATAACAAATTTCCAATAATTACTAACTCTCGTCACGCTAGTAAATATTTAAAGCAACATTCCGGATTAAAATTAAATAAATTTATCTCAATTAAATTTAATAAATCCCATAATTTAAAAGCTATAAAAATACGGGGTATTAAAACAACTCACTTTTTAAATATTTGGTGGCTAGCAATTATTAAAACGTTTTTTTGACAGTGATGCTATGAGCTGAACCAACTTGGCATTTTGTATTAATTTAATAAAGGAGTAGCTACCCGGTATTTAATTAGTCGGGGTGTCATACATTTATGTGTCCAAACCATTTTTAGATGATACACCACACCTCCACCCCCAAACCAATTAGTACCATATGTCCAACACTGTGCAGGTCATTTAAATCAGAAAATGCTATAGATTCTCGTAATAAGGCCAAGCACAGTGCTGGAAAATGCTCTAGATTCCCACAATAAGGCCAACCACAGTGCTAGAAACTGTGTTTTGCTTGTGTATTCGGTTCTTTGATTTCCTAAATTTGAATGTTTTTGTTAACGTGCTCGTGTTCTTTGTGTGTAGGTTGAAATTTAACAAAGAATATGCATACGGTGTTCTCCACAACAATGGATAAGAAGGTTACCCAAAGCTTATTTGGAAAAGAGGGAGATTAATGAACGAAGATGAGGATTTGCAGGCCCAGGCAAGTTATAACTTAAGGAGTACTTCTAGTACATCTAAAAAATAAAGCTCATCAACTGGAATATAATGAAGCTCTAAAAAATGAAGTTCAGTATATTTAATGTGTTTGTTTGTGGATACAACTCAAGTTTTCAATAAAGACAACTGACTTGAAGAAATGGATAGAAAGCCTCATTGACAGGGAATACCTAGAGAGAGATAAGAACGACCCTCAAATATACAATTACTTGGCGTAAAGAAATCATCAGATCTTTTATCGCTTCATGTCAGAGTATGTATAGGAACTCATAACTTTAATTTCATTTTCAATTATAAATATAACAACTTTGATGTTAATTTGATAATTTTATGGAACGGGGACTCAAATTAATTTTCCTAGAAGTGGGATGCCCAATTGGAAGAAATTGAGGCCACACAAACTCTCTTACACAACAATCTATTATTGTATCCTGTGAGGCCTCATTTAGTGTGGAGCTCTTCTACTATGGAGGATGAGAAGTGTGGGATTCATCTACTTTTGGAGCAAGATGACTGTCACACCAAGGTTGAACAAACACCCTGGCCAGATTTTCTTTGAACTTTTAAGTCAGCCACCTTTATATTATTTTTTATGTTTCTTGTTGGGTAGAAGAATGATAATGATGATTAAAGATGTTAGTAAACTCATATTGGTAAATTGTTGTTACTGATGATAAAGCTCTGGATGAATTTTTATGGGCGGCTGGGTTGCAAACTTTAATGGTTAATGTTTATGATCTTAAATCTTTTCTTTCTTGGAATGTAATTAGGTTTGTCGAAGACGGAAATGGCACCTTCAAGTGGGACGGAGTTACCAGGATCTCTCGTATTCACCCCTTTATGCAACACATAAGCTTCAGATTCTAGGATTGGGGGTTCAGATGCTTCATATGAATCTGTTGGGAACGCTGTCATCTTTTACTGTGCAAAGCTGGAACCTTTAACTAAGATAGGCTCTCCAAAGCATAGCTTCTCTATTAGTCGTACCGAGTGGATATCACCAGTTTGGGGCAATGGAACTTCCCCTGTGGATAGGAATAGACTCTTTAAGAATAGTTCTTCATCTTATAGCCTCGCTGACTTTAAAGAAAGTGAATTCGAGATACCCAATTGTAGTGCTACATTTAGTTTTGCTGCTAGAGATACTAATCATCTTTCAGATATTCGAGGGGTCATTAGATTCTAATAACCTGTCGGCTGAAGCTGAATTTCAGTTCAGGCGTCTGAGAGCGGGTACGTGTTCCAATTTTATGTCAGCTGTCTCTTTATAGTACTTCAGTATTGACATCTTAGTGCCAAGTGCACATTTTTTGGGGAACTTTAATATGGAAATAACTGCCTTTTTTTTTCCTTTTCTTACAACTTTTCAGATTTGTCTCTCAACCAACGGATGGAAAATTCTGAGATGAATCACATAACATATTTTGACTCATGTGAAGATAGTATTAAAACCTTGGGAGCACCTTATATGGAGGAAACTTGTGTAATGGATGTGGGTTTATTTTCTCAAAGTGCATCTCATATTTCCAGTCTTTGTGAATTTCCTTGCATTTTGTATCAATCTGATGATCAATTCTCAGCTATGTTATATTGCACTAGTACTGAGTAGTACTGAGGAATTGTATGTATAACATAGCTGAGTGACATATTTATTCTCAGCAATTCTCAGCAATTCTCAGGTATGTATATGGATATGTATTTATGTATAACATAGCTGAGTGACATATTTATCATAAGATTCATATCTCAAAGTATACATTATTGTTTGCACGCAGCTTCCATGAAGGCTCCTTTTTACACAGTGCCACTATATATGCTTGAGTTTTGACCATTTCGGTTCTTTAATATCATTAAATAGTTCACATAGACAAATGGCCTAAATAATTTTTTTTTTATTTTTTCAACTTTGTCGGAGGCTTTGATTAAGTTAACTGGCTGAGTGGTGTCAAGTAAGAATACAAGACCCTCTGGTTTTCATAAAATATTTGAGTTTGTGTATGTTATGCTTGTAATTTTCAAGGATTTTGTTTTAAAATTATTACTTGATTCTTTTGCTACACAATAGGGATTTAAGTTGATTCTTTGGGTAGGGAACCTACATACTGTTTCACTTCATCTTGGTTAAAAAATTATTATTTTCACCATGCCATCGGTATGGGAACACCCGTGCCATGAATTTCACTGGTGTTGCGAGAACTTAAATTCTCTATAATTTTGCCTACTTAATTTTCAAGCACCATCCAGTTATTCTGCAAATACGTAAAATCTTGTTGGTTGTGTCTTAAAATAAACTTATATTACTGTATACTTTTCTTGTTGCCAAATGGCAGGCAGCTTCGGGGACTAAAGATGGTTCAAGTGGTTCCCCAGTAATCGATTGACAAGGCAGGGCTGTTGCTTTGAATGCTGGCAGCAAGTCATTTAAGTGCTTCTGCTTTTTTCTTACCTTTAGAACGAGTGAGTATATATTCAGTTATTCAGTTATTCAGTTATGTAATTTCTATTACGTACTTTTGTCACTTTTATACTGTTGATACCAAATTAGGTCTACTAACATGGACCCATCATTTGAAGACACGTGTCAACCAACGTGACAATTACAAATACTTCTACCGATCAACTCACTACCACCGAGCTACTCATAGGTCCCGACCTACTTAGCGTTCCGAGCAGTTCAAGCGGTCCGAGCTATTTAGCGTACAGAACACTCAAATCAGGATAATTAAAGAGGTGACTGCGCATTAAATGCTCATTATTATCATACATGTGTATATGTTTACTAGATAATAGCGCATTGTCCTTGGACATGTACAACCTCAAGGCTATAAATACATTGTAACTTCCTCAATGAAATGGGATTGGAATTTCTTGAGAAAATCATTTATCAATAATTCCAAGCAAACAATCAACAATATAGAAACATTAGACGTAGGCCATTCTTATAAGGCTGAACCACTTTAAAAATATATTGTCTAGTATTTCTTTATTCATTTTTATCTATGATTAAAATAATTAGATCAAATCTAATTTTTTACATCAACAGATTGGCGCCGTTTGTGGGAAATGACTGTAATTAGCATTTTTCACCAAAATAACTCATCATCAATGGCTGATAATCCAGAATCCAGTAATCGAAATACTGGAATTCCTCCAAACCCTTTTGTTCCCCCAAATTTCTCAGATCTGGCAGGTATAATGGCTAATTTGACCCAAGGCCAGACGACCGTGCAAGAAACCAAGCGTTAACTCATACAAACTATTCAAGGCGGAGTGCCAGCCCAATTAGGACAACGAAGTGTTCAGAGAAATTCCCATTTGCCCTCTTTGCGAATTAGGTGAACATTATTTCCTGTGGAATCTCGATCCAGACACACCGATTCCTATCGTACTGAGAAATCTAATGATCCTTCTTATTCGCCTGGACGAACTTCCTCAGTACGAGCTACAGACACTCAACAAAACGTCACTCTATCTCCAGAGAGGACAAGTTCCCTTGAAAGGTTGAGTAGAATCTCTCTTTTTGACCATTTGGGACCTAGGAGAAATAGAAGTCCCCCTAGGATTGTGTCGAGGAACTCTCAAAGACCATCTGATTTAATGGAAGGCTCTGCCCAATCATGACCAACTGCTCGTCATGAAAGGTCCCAAGAGGCAAATTCAACGCAATCATTGGCTCGAACCAATAGGCCCGAGGAGGGAAATGAAGCATGGAAGGGCTCTATTAAGAGGTTGGAATACAGATTAGGGGAAATGGTTAAGTCCAAAAATTCTCTACAAAGATCTTTTGTACAAGGAACACCATTTGTATAGGCAATTATGGATTTCCCCACACCATTAAAATTCAAAGCTCCTATAGCGACGCCTAAATATGATGGAAAAACTGACCCTGTCCTTCATATAGAACAATACCAAGTTATTGCTGATATCTTTGTAGTTCCAGATGAAATGAGATGCAGGGCATTTTCAGGAACTCTTACCGGATCTGCTCAGATGTGGTACAATAACCTTCCTCGAGGGGAAATTGCGACTTTCTTTCAACTAGCAGAGCTCTTTATTGGGAATTTTTGTTTTGGAGCAAAGCCAGTCAAACGAGTAGCACACTTACTGAGTGTTAGACAAAAGACAGGTGAAAGCACCAAGGACTATATTACTTATTTCAATAATGAGAAATTAGAAGTAATTGATTACGTGGAGAAAACAACAATTACTGCTCTGATGAGTGGACTGTTGCCCAATAAATTATACTACACTTTAGATAATGATCCATCCAGGACCATGGCAGAACTGATGGCAAAAACAGCCAAAATTATGAATGCCGAAGAAGCCATGTCTGCGAAGAAGAACGCAGACACTAACGAAACTAAGGTAGAAGATGGTAAAACCAAAAAGACGGATCAGAAGAACAATGGCGGTAATAGACAATCGAAAGCAAAGCAAACACTGGAATAGATGAAGAAATTTGGAAATTACACTCCTTTAAAGGTAGATATAAATCATATTATGGAGGAAATCAAGAATAGCGAGGAGCTAGGCTGGCCAGCAAAGATGAAAGCAGATCCGGACAGAAGAGAGAAGTCCAACTATTACGAAATGCATAAAGTTCATGGTCACACGACCAAATAGTGCATAGCTCTTCAGAATGAAATTCAAGCACTCATCAGACGAGGAAAATTGGCTAAGTATGTTGATCGCAAAAATGGTGGAAAGACCAACGACCGAGGAAGAAGAAGATCTAAATCTCCTCATCAAGCAAAAGATGATAAGAAAATAAGTCATGAAGAAGACCCTAAAGATGATCCAGATGATCCCGATCTACCCAAAAGACCAAGACAACCAAAACGTGATGTATTTTCAATTCATTTTGGATCATTTGATTGTAATGTTATTACAGGTTGAGATGCAGGATGTGGAGACCTTACTGCGGAGAGGAAAGCTTATCTCAATGAGGCTCAAGCTTGCTCGTACATTCAACGAATAAATCTAGCTGAAGATGATCGCCCGAGGAAGGTAAATAAAGACAAGTTGGTCATTGGTTTCTCTAAGAACGACCTAGAAGGTGTGCTATATCCTCATGATGACCCATTGGTGATCAAAATGAGAATGAAGGAAGTAGTGATTTCACGAGTATTGGTGGATAATGGTAGCTCGATAGATATCATGTTCTACCCAAGTTTTGATAGTTTGAATTTGAAGCTAACCCAATTGGAGCCCTATCATAGACCTCTCCTCGGCTTTACTGGCGAGAAAGTTTTTCCACTTGGGATGATCAAGTTGGATATGCTCATTGGTACATGGCCTGCTTGTCGAACAGAAAGAATACGCTTTTTCTTAATGGATAAAAATCTCCAATCAGCTTACAATATCATCATGGGAAAGGTAGGTTTGAAGAAGTTCAAAGAAGTACCATCCACTGTACATCAATGTTTAAAATTCCCAACCAACTTTGGAGTAAGAGTTGTGAAAGGCGACCAAAAAGTAGCTCGAGAATGCTACTATTCATCTGTCGAGCAGGAGGAGTGTGAAGAAAACAGGAAGAAGACTACTACTTATCAGGTAGAGGAAATGGAAGATGCGGAGATTGAAATTTTAGACCCAAGAGATGAGTCTCAACTCGTTAAAGGCCAGGTCATGGAAGCTACCAAAAATATCATTCTGGACGACGAGCATCCAGAACGAACAACTCAAATCGGTACATTACTACATGTATCAATAAAACAAGAGCTGATAGCATTTTTAAGATGCAGAAAGCTGACTTTTGCATGAAGTCACGAACATGTGCCAGGGATAGACCCAAATTTCCTGTGTCACGAGCTCAACGTGAACAGGGAAATCAAGCTAGTGAAGCAACGACGAAGGGTATTCAGTCCCGAGAAGAACCAAGCCATATAGGAAGACGTAAAGAAACTGCAAAAAGCCTCTTTTATTGAGGATTTTAAATATCCTGATTGGCTAGCAAATATGGTAATGGTGAAGAAGAAAAATAATAAATGGAGGATGTGTGTGGACTTCACTGATCTTAATAAAGCCTGCCCAAAGGATCATTTTCCTTTGCGTCGAATCGATCAGCTGGTGGATGCTACCTCGGGACATGAATTGTTGATTTTCATGGATGATTATTCTGGGTACAACGAGATTAAAATGAAGCCTGAGGATAGGGACAGTACCTCTTTTATTACCCCAAGGGGAACTTATTGTTATAATGTTATTCCTTTTGGATTGAAAAATGCAGGTGCAACATATCAGCGGCTGATGAATAAGGTTTTCGCTGAACAAATCAATCATAACATGGAGGTTTACGTTGATGATATGCTGACGAAGAGTAAGAAAGATGTTGATCATCTAGTTGATCTAGATCGGACCTTTGATCAACTAGAGAAATATCAAATGAAGCTGAACCCCACCAAATGCATATTCGGAGTACGAGAAGGTATGTTTCCCGAATACATCGTTAATCAACGAGGGATTGAGGCGAACCCTAAAAAGATCAAGGCCCTATTAGAGTTACGATATCCAACCATCAAGAAGAAAGTACAAGGCCTTATAGGGCGAGTAGCAGCACTCAATAGGTTTGTGTCACGAGCAACTGATAGATGCCTCCCATTCTTCAAAACACTCCAAAAAACTTTTGAGTGGAATGATGAATGCGAGGAAGCTTTGCAAGAGCTGAAAAAATATCTAGGGACACCTCCATTATTGTCCAGGCCAGTGATGGGAGAAAGACTATACTTGTATCTAGAAGTCTCAGAGAATGCTGTTAGCTCGGCATTGATAAGATTGGAGGATGGAGTGCAGAAATCAGTTTACTACACCAGTAAGGCTTTCGAGGAGCAGAAATCAGATATCCAAGGTTGGAAAAGTTTGCACTAGCATTGATTGAAGCAAGTAGAAGAATGAGACCATATTTCCAATCTCATACTATAGTGGTGTACACCGACATGCCATTAAGGCAAGCTCTGCATAAGCTGGAAAAATCAGGAAGACTGATGTACTGAGGCAGTGGAGCTCGGTAAATATGATATAATTTATGAACCTAGGTCGTTGCTCAAAGGGCAGGCAGTAGCGGACTTTATCGCAGAGTTTACTCAAGAAAATACTCCAAAGAACAGAATTTAAATACTGATCAACCTGTGGATGCTACAGGATCATCAAATGCAAACCCCGACCAACTTACGTCGGTAGGCAAGTAGCAAGAAAGGCCAGTCGAGCAGGAAAAGATGACTGACGAGCAGAGAGAAGTACTGGAGGAGGACAAAAGGAAATACCAGATATTCCATCGAGGAACTCTATCAGATCAAAATTTTGATGATAAGTTACCCATATGGAATTTATATGTGGATGGCTCTTCGTGCACTGCGGGCAGTGGAGCAGGGATCATTTTGAGAAGTCCGGATGAGATCAATGTGGAATATGCTCTGCGCTTTCAATTTAAATCTTCTAATAATGAGGCCAAATATGAAGCAATGATCATGGGAATAAACTTGGCCAAAACCATGAAGGCAGAGCAAGTCGTTGTGTACAGTGACTCTCAGTTAATTGTAAATCAAGTTCTGGGGGTGTATGCAACAAAAGGAGAATTAATTATCAAATATCATGCCAAAGCAATGGAGGTTGTATCAAGTCTTATGATAGTTCAGCTGATTAGGATACCAAGATTGAAGAACGCAAGAGCAGACGCACTAGCTCGATTGGCATCAGCCACTCGCACCGAGCTATGAAGAACCATCCCAATAGAAGTCCTAGTTGGTCGGAGCATAGACGAAGATCTAATGATGAATTTCATTACCCTTGACTAAGGACCATCTTGGATGGATCCTATCAGGGCCTATATTGAAGATGGGACTTTACTAACTGATAAACTCGTAGCTAAGAAACTAAAGTTTAAAGTTGCTCGTTATGTATTGACCGGTGGTATTTTGTACAGACGAGGATTTATAGTAGGGCTACAAAGATGTGTCCATCACTCTGAAGTGAAAGATTTGATCGAAGAGGTTCATGAAGGGTCTTGTGGAGCCCATGTAACTGGTCGGACACTCTTACGAAGAATAACCACGCAAGGGTACTACTGGCCGACAATGAGAGCTGATTGCTTAGCTTGTGCTAAGAAGTGCGATAAATGCCAACGCTTTTCGTCCATCCGAAGAACTCCTCAGGAATTGTTAACACCCATAACCTCCCCTTGACCATTTTCCATGTGGGGGATAGACTTGGTCGGGCCACTGTCGACGACCAGGGGAAGATTCAAGTACCCTATGGTTGCTGTGGATTATTTTACAAAATGGGTGGAAGTTGAGCCTCTTATTGATTTGACATACGACAAAGTCTATCAATTCATTTGGAAAAACATTATTTGCAGATATGGACTCCCACATGCATTCATCACTGACCACGAAACCCAGTTTGACAAGGAGGAGTTTGCTGCATACTGTCATCAATCCAATATACTAAAAACTCATTCTGCACCAGGTCACCCCCAGAGCAATGGACAAACTGATGTGACAAATAGAACACTACTAAATGGATTGAAGAAGCGACTAGATAGTGCAAAAGCAAATTGGATTAATGAACTACACTCTGTGTTGTGGGCTTACCGCACCACACCGCGAACAGCAACTGGAGAGTCCCTATACATGTTGGCATTTGGGAGTGAGGCTGTCATACCTGCTGAATTGGGTCTACCTACGCATAGAGTACTAAATTTCAACTCTCCTGTCAGTGACTTGATGAGAAGAATAAATCTAGATATGCTCGAAGAAGTTAGGGAAGAAGCAGCAATCAAGAATGCAGCATATCAGCAACGAACAACTTTGTTTTATAACAAAAGAGTGAAGAAATGTGATTTGAAAGAAGGGGATTATGTGCTGAAGAGAGTGATCCAAAAGCACAACTGATACGGCGGAAATATTGCGTATTTCACCCGTTAACCTACGCGTTATTAGCCCCCTCGGGTATCTTATTCCCTATATTTATGCTCGTTAACCAGACAACCCTCGGATTTCTATGGTAACATGTTTCGCAGGTGTTAATTGAGCTTTTGTAGGTATTTGGATGCTAAGTGTGAAGTCCGGATGCGTTTCGCTCGATTTCCGTACACAACCGCACGCGCAAGGGCATTTTAGTCTTTTGACAGCTTGGGCACTTGGCCCGACATCTACATGGAAGTTTTAGCCCTCCTCGCTAGCTTCGCGTGGCCGCGAACGGTGCGCGATTCCGATGCATAACGACAAAGTTACGGCGATTGGAGCGACGTTGGATTGTATGCCAAAACAGGGAGGATTGCAGGCTGCCCCTGCTTGGTCGATCTATCGACCATAAGGGTCGATCGATCGACTCTTCTTATTTTTGCCACGAATTACTCTGTCGATCGATCGACCAAAGGGGTCGATCGATCGATCCCCTGTTTTTCTGCAGATATTTTCTTTTCTTTTCTTTCTTCTTTTCTTTTATTCTAACTTACTATATAAGCCAAATTTTGGTTTTGTAATAAGGGGCAGCCATATACACGATTTTTAGCTTAGGTTTAGTTAGGGTTTTTGGGGTTTTGATTGGTTCTTCTTCTTTCCCTCTTGGTTTGACATCTAATTGGTTTGTAAGATTGACTATTCATCTTCCCTCTCCTTTAATATAGTTTGTTTTCCATTATTTCCATGCTTTCTAGATAGATTTACATGATTTCTAATTAGGTTTATTGTGTTTATTTATTGCTTTTCTAGTTTAATTTAATTAATTCATTATGTACCCTTAGATAAATAGGGTCGGGATTGTTTTCCGCCATTTTCGGGCCCCGAGCTCCGAAAACTAGGTTTTGCGTAAAATTGCGTTTAATTGAAACCTCGCGTATTAAAGTCGGATTATTATGCGTTTAACTTTCTTTGTCATGCAACGTTAGTGTTTATAGCGATTATCCGAATTTAATCCGCGTGTGATCATTTTTCAGTTAAATGTTTTATCTCGCAACTTTGGGTTAAATTCCTTCTTGCGTGATGTTTATGCTTAATTGAAAATGCTCGATTAGATTGCTTTCGAGCCTTAACTCTAGTTAGTAGTTGTTTCGATCCGTTTGGTAGAATGCGATCCCGATCCTCGCTTTACTTTAATTTAGCGTAACTTCTCTTTTTATTTATTCACGACAACCATCCATCACCTTTTCATTTATTTATTTTACACTTTTATTCCTGAAGTAATTAAAGCAATTAACATCTAAAATTTAATGACTCCCTGTGGATTTCTTACGATACCCGACTTACCGCTGTGCTTGCTTGTCAAGTGTAGTTGTAGTTTAGGTTTTTTGCATCGCGGCGGCGAAACACACAACGATTGTGTCCTCACACGAACACACTTTTACCGCTCGATCAAATTGGCGCCGTTGCCGGGGAGTTAGTGTTTTAGATAGTAATTGTTTTATAATTTCGTAGTACTTTTTCTTTTTCTATTTGTATTCTTTCTTTTAACCTTTCTTGCAGGATTTGCATACTCTGAGCGCTAAGAAACTTCTATTCGAGGTTGCTCACTTTCTTTCTTGGATTCTCCATCTTTCAACAACGAGGTAATCATGTCTTTCTTTTATAGTAATTACGGTTATTCTAATGATTCTTACTTTGGGGATAGTTTTCAAGTTTTCCATTTTGAAGATTTTCTTGAAAATCAAAGACTTGAAAACATTTATCTGAATGAAAATCGTTATTGGGAGCTTGAGTTGGATTCATTATTCGAATCCAATGACGATTCTTATTTCCTTACTTTCGAAGATGAGTTTCAAACAAATGAGGAATCCGAGGATCTAGAGCCGAGGAAGCCTACTTTGGAAGAAACTTTTCTTCTTTACTCCCAAGGTTTGGAAAGCTTAAATGATGCTGGAATGAGACTTGGTGAACTTTGCGATGAGATGAATTATTTTCCACAAAACAACGAGGAGGTGGAAACTTGTGTTTCACCTCAATTTTTCAAAGAATTTCTCATCGAGTGTGCATCTCTCTCCCTCGAAATTCAATCTCCTTCCGACGATGAGTCGATTGAGATTGAATTTGTTTCATCACCATATTCGTTTTCCGTGATCGAACCATTAGAATTACCGGTTGATTCCTGTGACTCGATAGAAATTAAAACTTCTACACTTTTTGCCGACGAGGACTCTTTACCGGACTTGTTGTCGATGGTTGTTGTCCCGATGTGTGCACCATCTCCCATTCCAATTGAAAAACCTTTGGGAGATGAATCGACTTTTCTTGAACCTCAAGTGTACTTTTCCCCCTTGTTATCCAAATCCCCCATCGTCCGCCTAGAATTTCAAATTGGCGATGGTTCAACTTCACCGCCTTACACATGCCTTCCGTTGTTCAAACGGAATTCCTATTTTCCGGGAGGTATGCATGCTCGGGAGGGTCCACCGTTGATCCTCCAAAGTCAAATCGTGTTTTGGATGGACCCTCAAAAATTTCAACTTTTAGTTTATAGTTAATTGCACATCCCAAGTGTAGGTTGTATATACTAACTTCTTTATTTTTGTTTTTCTTGATTTTAGCCTAGTGTAATTAGCTAATCTCTTTTTCTTTCTTTTTGTATGCTTGGTTCTAACTCTTTTGTAGGTTCAACGTACTTGAATTTGCGGAGATATGCGCCCCGGCACACATTTGTTAAGAAAACAATCAAAAATCACAAAAACATTTTTTTCCTTTATTTATCAAACTCGCATCCTCACGCATTTGCATTTGTTTTTATTTTTTTCTTTTATTTTATTTTTCATTTGTTGTCGTGATTATGCGTGTGCGTTGCTCGTGTACATATTTTTATTTGCTTTCATTTCTTATTTTTTATTTTCTTTAGCCTAGGCCTTTTTGGTGTGTATATTTAGGCCTATGTTTATTTTATTTTTATTTTTATTTTTCTATTTTTATTTCATATTTTTATGTGTATATATATATATATATATACTATATTTAAAGTTATTTTGATTTTAGACCCCCTTAATTGTCCCCAAATTGCATTCCCCCCCCCCCCCCACTTTAAACAGCCAATGCAGTGAGGTTTTTCTGCTTGGTCGATCGATCGATCGACCAGTTAAACCGAAACTGCCTTCTTATTTCTCCCCTTTCTTCTTATTTCTCTCTTCTCCTCTACATACGAATTTCGTGCCCTATATTTCCCTACACCAAATTCCTCATTTTTCTTCCAATTTCTGCACATTCAGGTATAATATTAACTTGTTCTACATGAATTTGTAGTTTTTGTTAGGATTGTGTCACAAAATGCATGTTTAAACCCTAGGTTGACACATTGGTTGAATTTTGGTGATTTCCCCTGTTTTCGATTTGTTCCAACTGAATTTATGCATTATTCTTGTTATAAATCCACTCATGAACATGTTTTGATTGCTGCATTGATTGGTTGTTCATGAGTGGGGTGGTTTTGTTGGTTCAAACTTGGTTTTCTCACCCTTGCCGCACATTGCGCACGCCAAGTGTTCGCCAAAATGCCCAAAATAGTTTTCAATGCATTTTTTTTGGCGCACACTTGGGTGATTTTTACTCGTTGTCGTATTCCGACATATTTTAGCGCAATGTTGAACTTTGTTACCTCGGTTTTGGGCACTCGCACCCCATTTCAACTCGTACACTAAACTACCCATTAATTGCGCTTACAATATTTTTTGTATTGCTTAATTCTTGTTTTGTAGGTTGAAATGGCACAATCAAAGAAATATAACTCCACTGTGTGCATGCCCACCTTGGGTTTCGAGGGTTTCCGTTGCAAGAAAGAATGGGAATGGTTTCAGGCCTATTTTGAGACTGCTCAGAGGCCGTTGGCCTACAATTATGTCTGGAGGCTAGAGGATTTGCCGAGTGAGGCGCGTGTTATTCTGAGGCGCCAGGGATGGGAGACTTTTCTCGCCACTAATGGGCGCATTAATGAAGAATTGGTCAGAATATTTTATGCGACATTAGTGGTGGTGACTGGTGACGGGCCGACCACTTTCGAGGCCATGGTTCGAGGGGTGAAGGTACCTTTCCGCTTATCAGATTTGGCCGCCTTCATGCATGTACCGAACCCCGAGAACGCTGTCAGTTTAATCGATGGGGATGTTTTTGGTTTGACGACATTGATAGAGAGCCTTGCACCGGGTGAAGAATGGAAAATAATGGCTTTTCGTTCGGCTGCAATGGAGGACCTACCGAGGCTACTTCACTACATCAATGTCCACTGCTTTATGGTGACGAGCAACCGATCTGAGGTTCGTCACAAGCACGCCGCATTTATCTACGCACTGATTAATAATTTGGGCAATATCAGTTTGCCCAACATATTTCTGGATATGATGTGCGCTACTGCCAAGGAGCGAGCCAAGACATTTTCCCTCCCTTTTCCTGCCTTCATCACTAAGATTTGTATTTCTCACGGTTGCCCAGAGTTAATCGCCGACCGCAAACACGATCCACTCGGGCTTCTAACACAGGCCAACATCACAAGAATGCTGAAGCGCGAGTGGGGGCAACCGGCGACGAAGAGGCAGAGGGCAGAGGTTGCTGACGATATGGCTGAGGAGGAGGAGGAGATTAGAGAGATGGAGACTGGTGAGGGTTCTCACGTGACACATACAGAGGATGATGCCCGCTTTGCGGCATACCAGGCCGTGCAGGACCAGCGCTGGGAGGAGACCCAGCTCAGGTGGGCGACTTGGGAGTCGCGCCTGGACCAGTTGCAGGCTGATCAGCGGCAGCATTGGGATCAGCAGCAGGCTCATCAGGAGAAATTTCAGGCCGAGCAGCGGCAGGAGTGGACTTTGTAGAGGCAGGCCAGGGCACAGAGTAGACAGGAGTACCGGATGATGCAGCGGATGATGAGAGATCTTTATCTGCAGCGCAGTGATTCCGACGCGCCAGTGCCTCCTCATTTTCAGGACCCCTCCGATTCTAGTGGTTCTGGCCACTAGGCTGTTGTTGTGCTGGGTTTCATTTTTGTATTTTGGGGATCGGATAATATTGTACTTTTTATTTTTATTTTTATTTGTATTTCTTTTATTTCAGAAGTTGTAATGTATTAAGTTATTTTGTATTGAACTTATGAAATGAGAAATGAAAATGTAGTTTGTGGTTGTTTATTGGATTTTGATGTGTGTGACCTTCCATTTTATAAAATCAAAAAGTTCACCATCAATTTATCTAGTATTTGCACTTCAGCCCCTCTATGTTACTGTGACTTGTGACATAGATTCTCTTTACTTGATACATCGATACATATTCTTCATATGCTTTGTACTAACTTGTTTTGCAGCTTCATTTGGACTTTTACTTATGGAGATCGCTCCACGTGTGGGTGATATCATTCTTTTCCTAGCTTTGTGTTGTGTTCTTTAATGGACGCATTGGGGACAATGCAACATTTAAGTTAGGGGGTGTAGGATAGTCTGCCCATTTTACTGTTTAGTCCTTGGATTTGATTACAATTTAGTTACAAAGCATGTTTTTGTTAAAAATTTGAAAAATTTCAAAAATATTTTCTTTCTTTTTTCTCCTTTATTGGGCATTTTGCCTTGTTTCCGATGATAAATTTAAATAATTGCCCGATCAAATAGACAATTCAACTTTGCATGTTCTCGATTTTAGAAGTTATTAGATTCTAGTCCCTAAATCATTAATATTATGAATAACTTCATGAATTAAACTTTATCCGTGAACATATGCACCATTCTTGTTATATTGAATTGGCTTAAGATTTTTATAACTCGGTATGCTTTTGCTGCATTGTATATACTTACACCGAGTGAGATTAGAGACTTATCTTCATTTGTGAGTGTATACACTATTCTTTTCTCATTGAAAACGTTACAGTCCTTGGTAATCTCTTTATTCTTTCATTGACCGTTCATTAATTGAGTTCATCATTGAAATGTGTTACTTGAGCATGATTTTCATATGTTGTTTTGACTCGCGAATTGCGTATACTTTGTGAAATGATCATAGGCCCTCTTTGATATATCACCCATATGACCTTGACCTCACCTTTATATGTTCCCTAGTCAACCCCTTTGAGCCTATATACTAGCCTTTCGTTTCATTACCCAAAAATCCCATAACCAACTCCAAATTGGAGTTTTAAGCCATACATACACCTTACATACCTTTGTTTGGAATGTTACTTGGAATTAAATGTTATTATTGTTGTGTGGTTGCAATTTGAGTATGAAAAGAGTAAGAAGTGTCAGAAAAAGAAAGTAGTGAAAAAGAGAAAGCAAAAAGCAAAGAAAACAAAAGAAAAAGTGAGAAAAAGGAAGAAAAGAAAAAGAAAGAGAAAGTTGTAAATATTGTTTGTAGTGTTTCAATAAGCTTTGATTACTCTCTCGATTGTTATATCTATGCTCGTTTGGACATTCTTGTCCAACTTTTGATATTGCCCACACTTTTTACATTATTCCGAGTTTCATCCCCAAACACTTTGAATCCGTACATATCCCTTTCATTTCGTACCCTAGCCTAACCTACATTACAACCCTATTACAAGTCCTATGTGATCTTAAGTAGATGTAATTCAAAAGTTTAAATAGTTTTGATAATCTGTGAAAATGCATTTCGCCTCTTTTATATGTGCGGTATCTTTTCACTGAGATTGCAATTTTTATTTCCTATATAGCGTTCTTCTTTTGTGACATGTGCGCGGCCTAGTTTCCATTTACATTTACTCTTTATGCCCGCATGTCCCGTGTATTACCTCCCTTTTCATAGTGAATTCATTTGTTGAGCGTAATACCCGTGAGGATTGAATGTTTGCATGCTTTGATGTTTAGTATCTGAATTATTTAAGTTTTTCGCCAAATCATACTTTGCATATGCTCACTCCCCTTCCACATGCTAGAGTTTCAATTCATTGAGGTGCATTCGATAATGTTAATAACTACGGACTTCTCATGCGAATTCGTTTGCTATGCTAATAACATGTTGAAATCTTGTTCGCACTGATGAGTTTGTCTTACTTGATTGGGCATATTTTGAGGAAACTTTATGATGTTTGTGGGTTTCATCCCTGAAAACCCTCACGAGACGACACTCGTCCACTAGGGTAACCTAGGGGTTTAACGGCTTATTGCAGACGCTAAATGCAATCGAATCGCCCGCGAAAGTGGCTTTATCTTTTTATTACTTTTATACCATACTTTTGTACTCTCTCCTGTGTTGGTTTACTTGTTCTTCTTGGTGCATCTTATTTCATTGCTAGGGACTAGCAATGTGTAAGTTAGGGGGTGTGATACGGCGGAAATATTGCGTATTTCACCCGTTAACCTACGCGTTATTAGCCCCCTCGGGTATCTTATTCCCTATATTTATGCTCGTTAACCAGACAACCCTCGGATTTCTATGGTAACATGTTTCGCAGGTGTTAATTGAGCTTTTGTAGGTATTTGGATGCTAAGTGTGAAGTCCGGATGCGTTTCGCTCGATTTCCGTACACAACCGCACGCACAAGGGCATTTTAGTCTTTTGACAGCTTGGGCACCTGGCCCGACATCTACACGGAAGTTGTAGCCCTCCTCGCTAGCTTTGCGTGGCCGCGAATGGTGCGCGATTTCGATGCATAACGACAAAGTTACGACGATTGGAGCGACGTTGGATTGTATGCCAAAACAGGGAGGATTGCAGGCTGCCCCTGCTTGGTCGATCTATCGACCATAAGGGTCGATCGATCGACTCTTCTTATTTTTGCCACGAATTACTCTGTCGATCGATCGATCGATCCCCTGTCTTTCTGCAGATATTTTCTTTTCTTTTCTTTCTTCTTTTCTTTTATTCTAACTTACTATATAAGCCAAATTTTGGTTTTGTAATAAGGGGCAGCCATATACACGATTTTTAGCTTAGGTTTAGTTAGGGTTTTTGGGGTTTTGATTGGTTCTTCTTCTTTCCCTCTTGGTTTGACATCTAATTGGTTTGTAAGATTGACTATTCATCTTCCCTCTCCTTTAATATAGTTTGTTTTCCATTATTTCCATGCTTTCTAGATAGATTTACATGCTTTCTAATTAGGTTTATTGTGTTTATTTATTGCTTTTCTAGTTTAATTTAATTAATTCATTATGTACCCTTAGATAAATAGGGTCGGGATTGTTTTCCGCCATTTTCGGGCCCCGAGCTCCGAAAACTAGGTTTTGCGTAAAATTGCGTTTAATTGAAACCTCGCGTATTAAAGTCGGATTATTATGCGTTTAACTTTCTTTGTCATGCAACGTTAGTGTTTATAGCGATTATCCGAATTTAATCCGTGTGTGATCATTTTTCAGTTAAATGTTTTATCTCGCAACTTTGGGTTAAATTCCTTCTTGCGTGATGTTTATGCTTAATTGAAAATGCTCGATTAGATTGCTTTCGAGCCTTAACTCTAGTTAGTAGTTGTTTCGATCCGTTTGGTAGAATGCGATCCCGATCCTCGCTTTACTTTAATTTAGCGTAACTTCTCTTTTTATTTATTCACGACAACCACCCATCACCTTTTCATTTATTTATTTTACACTTTTATTCCTGAAGTAATTAAAGCAATTAACATCTAAAATTTAATCACTCCCTGTGGATTTCTTACGATACCCGACTTACCGCTGTGCTTGCTTGTCAAGTGTAGTTGTAGTTTAGGTTTTTTGCATCGCGGCGGCGAAACACACAACGATTGTGTCCTCACACGAACACACTTTTACCGCTCGATCAACAACAAACTAGAAGCCAACTGGCACGAACCCTACAGAGTAACAGAAGTTGTTCGCCTAGGGACACACAGGATTGAAACCTTGGAGGGAGAAGAATTCAAGAATGCATGGAATGCAGAGCATCTGCGTAAGTATTATCAATGATTGTAGTTCATATGTAACGCAGTTTTTTCAATATGAATAAAGTGATGCTTCATCCAATTTCAAAATGTAATGTAGTTCATATGTAATGCAGTTTCTTTGTTGAAATTTTTCGGAATATTAGTGCTACACACTACACATCAAATTCAAAGCAATTACCACACCAACTCCGGTTGGTCGGAAAGCATTTACCACCAACTTCGGTTGGTCGAAAACTTATTTACCACCAACTTCGGTTGGTCGAAAAGCATTTACCACCAACTCCGGTTGGTTGGAAACTTATTTATCACCAACTCCGGTTGGTCGAAAAGCATTTACCGCCAACTCCAGTTGGCCGGAAACTTATTTAACACCAACTCTGGTTGGTCGGAAAGCATTTCCCACCAACTCCGGTTGGTTGGAAACTTATTTGCCACCAACTCCGATTGGTCGGAAAGCATTTACCACCAACTCCAATTGTTTGGAAACTTTTTTACCACCAACTCCAGTTGGTCAGAAATCATTTACCACCAACTCCGGTTGGTCGAAAACTTATTTAGCACCAACTCTGGTTGGTCAGAAAGAATTTACCACCAACTCCGGTTGGTCGGAAACTTATTTACCACCAAATCCGGTTGGTTGGAAACTTATTTACCACCAACTCCGGTTGGTCGGAAAGCATTTACCACCAACTCCGATTGGTCAGAAACTTATTTACCACCAACTCCGGTTGGTCAGAAATTTATTACCACCAACCACGGTTGGTCGAAAAGCAATTAACTCAGATTAAAAACCAAATGGGATAAGTATTATATACACACACATATATTTATCAATCATAAATCAAGAACATTCTACAAATTATTTAGAAGACAATAAAATAGAAAAAAAATTCTTCATTCAAATCAAATAAAATTACACATGATGCAAAAAATATATTTCATTACAATAAAAATACTAATCTATCGGTTTTTTACCTTCTACCTTTGAAACAGGTTTTACTCCAGCAGGAGGGTTATCTAAGGCATAAGGAGAGTTTATAAAATTTACATCTCTCAGCATTCTGACATTCATCACAGAGGGCCGATCAAGCAAATGCTCTGGGTGAGATATATCAACGTTAGCATGAAGACTGTAGTCGTCAAGATATTTGGAGATCAAGCATCGAGGAATGGCCCGAGCAGGTATCCAACTAAAATCAAGCTTAAAAGGAGGCACGGGCAAGTCGAGCACTCCAAGCTCATAATAATCCCATAAGTAGTGCCTCTGCTCCAATTTCAGCACACACATAGCATTCAACCATCCTTGCTTGTACCCCTCATTATTCGACTGTTGAATCCGATTGTCAAGATGGTAAAGGGCTTCATTATACCCAGCCATCCAAAATTCTCTGGGTTATTTGTGGAATTGGTAAGTTAACCTTTCCAGTTGCTCGTGGAGATTCTTCACCAGGATATCCTTATTTTCCAAGAAAGAATTCTGGGTAGTAAGTTATTCGCTGAGATTCAGGATTTTCTTAGACATCTCTGCCAAAGCTTGATTCTTCTCCACCAATTGAAATGCCTGATTATCCAAGGCTTCTTGAGTTGTTGCTTCTTCAGTAGAAACCCGACCATCCCTTACTCTCCCCCAAAAAGAAGATCTTGCTTGTCCACGAGTATATGTGGAGGGTCCAGCTCTCTTCAAAGTTTCCAACTTATCTCACAAGTTGGCATTTTCTACCTCCAAGAAAGAGAAACCTTCATCATTAACAGGGACTAAGACTCCCGAGGAAGATGCAACAGATTTCAGTTGTTTTATCTCTTCCTACAAGGCGATGTTCTCATGTTCCAATAACTTATCAATATGTCTGTGTTCTTCAACCTCAAGCTTCAGAACGCTCTCTTTTTTCTCATAAGTAGAGATAAATTTATCATATCCTTTATCAGCACTCAATTACTGATATTTCCTCTCATATCCCTGATGCAAAAGTGTGGAAGATTATTTGTACTGCAACTGAAGTTCCTCGATCGTTCCTTAGAGATCTTCAATCATTTCATAGTAAGCCACATTGTTGGCAAATGCACGATCGAGCAAATATTTCAGGTATTGGTAAGCTTCAACTGATCGATCAGAAGCATCTGAACCCAGGATATCAATGATTTGAGCCTCATTTAGATCAACATGACCAGCTTTAAAATAGTCGTTGCATTTCTTCATTAAATCTGTATCATGATCTGATAAGAGCTCCATCCTGGTCATAAACTAGCAAAGAGAAGACAGAAAGAATCAATAGGGATGCAGACAGAGCAAGTAAGGGAGAAATTTGAGATGAACAACCAAAATTCAAATTTTATTTCATCATAGAAGAAAATACAAAGTCTAAGGTTACATTCAAAAATAACAAAATAAACACCCGAACAACTCTACAACTTTTCCTTGTTCCCTATGACCTCCCCAGAAAGTTTAAAGGAAGTGACTGGTTGCTCAGAAGATAAAGGTATCTACTCGACAGAAGTTCTAGTGGGTTGAAGTTGCTCGGAGAAAGTTTGAACAACTGGAACAGTAGGAACCTGGTCTCCAATCATCATTTAAGACTCATCTGAGGCAGCTTCGTCCTCTTCTTCTTCTCCAGGAGAGGGAGGAGGTCTATGAGTGTGTTACTGGAATAACTCAGAATTCTCAGCAACTTTCAACTCTTGCAAGGCAGCGACCCATCCATCCCTAAAATATTTAAGGCTAGCATACTCCATTTGAGAAGACATGGAATTCAGGCCTTTGTTCCAACCTTTATCCCAACTAGCACTGAAAGACTTTTTGACTTCTTTCTTCCTCTTTGCCATCTCCAAGGAGGTCCTTTCCCTAAGGAGCTCCTCGGCAGTCTTCAATTTCTCCTCCATCTCCTTTTTCTGTTGCTCAACATTTTGAAGAGCAACAACTTTATTTTCAGTAGTCTTGAGTTTAGCCTCAAGATCCTTGTTGCTCTATTCAAGATTTTTGTTGCTCTGATTAAATTCTTCCAACCTCTTCTCCAAGTCCTTGGAGGCATTTAGAGCCTTATTTTTGTCCAGCTCAATGGACTTGAGTTGCTTTTCCCAGGCAACCTTATCTTCCTCGTACTTTTGACGAGAGTCTTTTAAAGATTGAGTCAGACCAACAAAGGCTTCCTCTACTCCTCCCGAGGAACTTGAAGCCTTGATTGCTTCATCCTTCTTCAAAAGGCTTTTGAAACACGTCGCCAGTTGGAAGAAGAAATAATGTTGAGTCAATATATGAACATAATATTAGAAAATGAAAGAATCATGCTAACAATACTTACTGATGCAATATGTTAGGCAGCCAGTGTAGTGATTCTCTCACGAGAAAGGGAATCGTCAATGCCTTAGACTTCTGGGGCAATCCACGATCTCACCAAACTCAAAGCGGAGCTCGGAGCAACAAAAGACGGAATAACACCTTGAACATTGGAAGGTTGAGAGGCCGGTTTAGCCGGTCTCTTAGAAGAACTTTTCTTTAACCTCCTTAGAGGAGCAGGAACATTCTCAACTAAAGACGTTGTCTTTGTTGGTTATATGACAATAACCTCACTCGGAGGAGTAATAGCAACAATCTTGCTCGGAGCCACATGGGGCTTCTTAACAACTTTCTCAGTAGCAACAGGAGGAGGTGTATCAATAATTCTCGCCCCTTCTTCTGTGATATTTTGCTTGCTTTTCTTTGCCTCCATATTGGTAGAGGCAGATTTATCAAAGAAGGCAGGTGCCCTTCTTCTCTTCATTAGGTTACTAATGGGAACAATTGACTCAGAGGAAGAACCTTCCAAACTAGTTTCAGAAAGTGGTACTTGGTCAAGATTAACTACCACTGGATAAGGACGAGCAGTGAAAGAGGAAGTAAAACTCTTGTACTACAATAAATAAGAGGCAGATCTATTGTGTTCCTCGACAACAGATTGATGCAAATACCAGATAAGTTTCAAATGCTTTAAATTAACGTCAGCTTATTTTGGAGGTTTTCTTTTACTGTCAACTGTAACAAAATAAAAATAAATGTCAATGATACATTTTATCAAACACCAAGTAAACAATATTTCAAAAAATAAAAATAACCTATTCCATTGCCATAAAGGGGACACCTAGGACCCTGATATACATCATCTCTATTTAATGGATAATGTTGCCAATTTTTCATAACAAACCCATGCTCAAAGTAATCCTTATTGGCATCTGGAAGATTGACAACTAAAGCCCTATTCAAAAACCTAGTTTTCAAATAAAATGTGGAATCACTGACAACCCATTTATAGCAGTACATAATTTCTGGAATCCCTAAACGGGTTCCATGGGGTTGGTTCAATATATGAACACCATTAACTATCCTCCAGGTATTTGGAGCTATTTTTGCAGGTACAACATAAAAATATTGGTAGAACTCCAAACAAAGGGGATTTGGCGAGAAAGAAAAGCCACACTCGGCCACAAAAAGACTGGGGAACCAGTGTCCCTCAGCCAAAGAAAAATAATCAGAAGGTTCCGAAATCTCCTCCAAAATGACCCACGAAGGGATTGAAAATTCTGATCGAAATTTGTCCAACGACTCAACAAGATAAACCATGATGAACAATGTAAATAGAAGAAAGGGAAGAAAATCTTACAGAGAAAAGAAGAGATTAGGTGACAATGAACGACGAAAAGAATGAAGGCACGGGACTGAGAGAAAATTAAGAATTCAAAGATACGAATTTGAAAAGTAAAAGACGATAGGATTTTTGCCGCGCTTAAATACTTTACCTCGGGAAGAGAGAGAAGCAAGGATTATAAGGGCGGACGTTTGCGTATTCGCGACTAAAAAGAATAAAAGGGGCACAAAAATCGAAACGGTCATGAACATTTAAAATATTTATGAGTCCTGATACTATGCATTCAAAAAGGAGTTATATACAACGATCGTTTTCCTAAAAACCATACAAACCGATAATCTATGCAATTTTCAAGCATAATGTCCCATATTTTTCTTCGACATCAAACTATGAAACATTGGGGGCTTCTATTGATACCAAATTAGCTTTGCTGATATGGACCCATCATTTGAAGACACATGTTTCAACGTGGAAATTACAAATACTTTTACCGCTCAACTCACTACCACCGAGCTACTCATAGGCCCCGAGCTACTTAGCGTCCCGAGCAGCGTAAGCGGTCCGAGCTACTTAGCATATAGAACACTAAAATCAGGATAATCAAAGAGGCGACTGCACAATAAATGCTCATTATTATCGTACAGGTGTATATGTTTACTAGATAACAATGCATTGTCCTTAGACATGTACAACCTCAAGGCTATAAATACATTGTAACTTCTTCAATGAAAGGGGGCCGGAATTTCTTGAGAAAATCATTTATCTAGAATTCCAAGCTAACAATCAGCAATATAGAAACATTGGACGTAGGTCATTCTTATAAGGCTGAACCACTTTAAAAATCTATTGTCCAGTATTTATTTATTCCTTTTTATCTGTGATTAAAATAATTAGATCCAATCTAATTTTTTACATCAACACTTACCTTAAGAGAAATTGAATACATTCTCAGTTATTTGGCTTCTCATTTTCGGATGATTTCGTTTGCTAGTTAGTTCTTTTTTCATTTTTCCTTCTAAGGGGAAACTTGAATTTTAGCCCTAAAAGTGTATGCTGAAATGAAAAGTATTTTGGGAAGCCATAAATCTTTTGATAATCAGACTTTACCCCTAAAATCGTCATAATAAATACTTTTTGTAAGGATCTTTATGATGTTCATTTTAGAATTTATGACAATTTAAGCTTGCTTGAACATAAAATTTGGAGGCCAGAACTAAAAAATGTCCCTTTATTTTGGTGAATGATTAATGGTTTGAACAACGAAATTGCAAAATTTGCAGCTGTTATGGTCCCAACTGCAGGAGGAGGTGCTGCTACAGCAGCTACTGCAGAGGAGGAACTAAAGAAGTAAGAGGCAGCTGTGGAATCAGATGATGATTTTGTCACTAATCTATTATTTGATTGAGTGTTAACTATTAATTTTCATTATATTAGGACCCTTTATTCTCCATACTTTTAGAATTATTTTATGGGTGTTAAGTTTAACTTGAACACTACGTTTTTAGCTTTACTCAACTTGTTCATTAATAATATGCATTTTCCTATGCTATCGGGTATGTTTCCTGTTGGTTCAATTTGGACGAGACTTTTGTGACTAGTTAATTCACAAAGGATTCATGTTTTTTTTTTAATATATACATTTGGTTCTTGCTTCCTCTCTTGATGAGAGTGTTTGTTTATGTCGAACATATCATGAAGTATTGTTTGAAAGTTTTTGGATATAATTGTTATGTTTTTAGCCATTTTTATTGTTTGTTATATCTGAGGTTGGTGGTATGGTATGTGGTGGATAATTTTTATTTTTTTAATATTTTAATTTATGTAAGTGTTCATAACACTTACAAAACGAACATTGTTTTCCTTACATATTAATAGTTGTAAGTGTTTTGAACCGTTACAAAGAAAAATTATATATTTTCATTTGCAAGGGCTTATAATCGTAGTAGATTAAAAGTGCTTGCTGAATTTTGCAAGTGTTCTGAACACTTGGAAGTGAAATTTTTTCAAGTGTTTAAAACACTTGCAAAAGTTAAATTTGCAAGTGCTCAGAACACTTGCAATTTTTTTTGTAACGGTTATACGTAACAGAAATGTGTTCCCAAACACTTACAAATGACGTTTGCAACGGCTTTCAACACTTGCAATTTTTTTGTAATGCACCGATTTGTAAGTGTTTTAAACACTTGCAAATGCCATTTTTAAGTGTTTAAAACACTTACAAATCGCCTGTTTTTGTGTAGTGCACCTCTCCTCAACAGGCATGCTGTGCTAGTTCTACCTATTGAAATCCCACCTAACCCCAATGTTTACCCCATTTCTTCTTCTGTTGTGTATCCTTGCTCAAATGTAATCGAGACCTCCTTTGATCAGGTTCTCAATGTTGTTTTTCCTATCAATGAAATAAACGAAGATTTAGAGTATCTTGTTGTGCCTTATATTGATTGTTTAGATTCTAAACAAACTTTTGATGATGATGATTTTGCAACTGAACAATTCTTAACTGATCTAAATAAGGTTAATAACGAATAACATAACCGCATTCAAGTTAATGAAGAAGAGACTGTTATTGTTAACCTCGGTTCAAGTAGCCAACTGAACGAGATTAGGATAGGGTCTACCCTCGACGAGCATGAGCGCACACAACTCGAAGAATTATTGAAGGAATTCGTGGATGTCTTCGCATGGTCCTACGACGATATGCTTGATATTGATCCTGAAATAGATCAGCATGAGATCCCCACTTTTCCAGATTATATGAAGGTTAAACAAAAGATGAGAAAGCTCTGCACCGAATGGTCGCTCAAGGTTAAAGAAGAGGTGGTCAAACAATTAAACATGGGTTTCATTCGTGTGATCGAATATCCCACATGGATAGCCAGCATAGTGCTTGTGTCGAAGTCAGGAGGAAAAGCTTGGATGTATGTAGACTAGCGGGATTTGAACAAAGCCTCTCCAAAGGATGATTACACACTACCCAATATCGACATGATCGTGGAAAACACAGCTAGTCATGCTCTCAAGTCATTCGTCGACGGGTTTATCGGATACAACCAAATCAAAATGCACCCAGATCATCAAGAAAAGATCGCATTCATCACCCCATGGGGAACCTTTTTCTACACTACTATGCCATTTGGTCTCAAGAATGTCGGGGCTAACTACCAGAGGGATACCACAACCATCCTGCATGATCTGATTCACAAAGAAGTCGAGGTCTATGTGGATGATATGATTATTAAATCCAAAACTAGATAAGGTCATGTTCCCGCTCTCCGAAAGTTCTTCGAACGACTGCGATGGTATCAGATAAGACTCTATCCATAAAAATGTGTCTTCGGTGTTATAAAGGGAAAAATCTTAGGATTCATGGTCAGTGAAAAAGGGATAGAAGAAGATACTTCCAAGTAAAATCCATACTTGAGATGCCACCTCCCCGAACGAAAAAAAAAGTCTGTGGTTTCCTTGGGAAATTATAATACATCAGTCGGTTCATCAGCCAGCTAACCTCCAACTGTGAACCGATTTTCAAAATACGTCGAAAGGATTCAACCAAGGTTTGGAATGAGGCCTGCCAAGAAGCTTTTAACCGAATCAAATAATATCTGACCCAACCTTCGGTACTCATGCCACCACAACCTGGCCTCCCCTTGGTCCTACACCTAACCATAATCGACATTACATATAGGACTTTGCTAGATCAATACCTTGAAGACTCCCGTAAATAAAGAGCCATCTATCATGCCAGGCAAAAATTGGCCGGGTACGAAGTCAACTACACTGCATTGGAAAAAGCATGTGTCGCACTTGTTTGGGTCACTCAAAAGTTATGACGCTACATGCTTGCCTTCCCCGTAAAGCTTGTATCCCTAATGGACCCCATCAAGTACCTATTTGAGAAAACCGCCTTATCTAGACGAATGGATCAATGGTTAATGCTCCTAGACGAGTTTGATATCGTGTACGTCATACAAAAACCTATGAAAGGAAGATCCATCTCTGACTACCCTATAGAAGAAGCTGATGTCTGGATATCTGAATTCCCAAATGAAAACATCCTCTACACCGCTCAAGACAACCTGTGATGGAAAATGTTCTTTGATGGCATGAATAACAAAAAAGGATATGGCATTGGGATACTTCTGATCGCCCCAGATGACTCCCACACTCCCATCGCCATCAAGTTGGATTTCCCCTGCACTAATAACATGGATGAATATGTGGTGTGTAAGGTAGGCCTCAAAGTTTCTCTCAAGAAAGGTATTCAATGCCTAGATGTCTACAGTGATTCTTCCCTCATCATCGATCAAGTGCTCAGAAAATGGAAAGTCAAGGACTAGAAACTCCAACCATTCCATGTTCACCTAGAAGAACTAGCCTCCCAATTCCAAGACAGCACCTTCCACTACCTACCTCGAGCATAAAATAACCTAACCGATGCCCTTGCTACCTTAGCCTCCATGGTTGACATGCCCGAAGGAATAATAATGACCCCCTTTCTAGTCTAAAAGCAAGACAAACTAACCCATTGCTACCGTATTGAGCTCATCACCAAATAAGATCCCAATCTAGACAATTACTAGTATTATGATATCTGGTACCTTCTCAAGAATGGTTGGTATCCCAAAGGCTCCAACAAGAAAGACCGGGCAACCTTTCGAAGACTGGCCGCCCAGTACATCATCTATCACAAAGCACTATTCAAAAGGAACTTCGATGGAACCCATCTACACTGCATCGCAGGGGCTAACATTGAAGAGGTAATACAAAGAATCCACAACATGGAATGTGATCCCCACATGAATGGTCACATGATTGCTAAGAATATCATCCGATAAGGATACTACTGGACCACCATGATCAAGAATTGGACCGCCTATGTCCGAAAATGCCTCAAATGCTAACAGTTTTCTAACCTTCAACACCTGCCTTCGCGTGAATTGTACAACATTACTTCTCCCTGGCCGTTATCCACCCAGGCATCGACATCATAAGGAAAGTTACACCCAAGTCCTCCAACGGGCATGAGTCCATTATAGTTTCCATTAATTACTTCACCAAATGGGTTGAAGCTGAGTCATTCGCAGTCTTGAATGCTAAGAAAGTAGCCCAATTCATCAAGAAAAACATCATCTCTCGATATGGGGTCCTACACGAGCTGGTGTCAGATAACAGGTTGCATTTCGAGGTAGAAGTCACAGAAGTGGTCAACGAGTATGGGATCCAGAGACACAAATCTTCTACCCACTGTCCTCAAATTAACGGTGCGGTCGAAGCAGCCAACAAGAACCTAAAAGCCAACATCAGTATGATGATCGAAAGCTATCGAGATTGGGCCGATCGAATACCTTACGCCCTCTAGGGCTAACGAACCTCAATCCAAACCTCTACTGGGGCTACCCCTTACTCTCTAGTCTACGGCATGGAAGCAATCCTACCCGTGGGGCTAGAAATCCCTTCACTTCATGTCATGCTCTAAAGCCATGCCAGCGAAGAAGACTGGTACCAAAGACCTCTTAACGAGCTGACCCTCCTAGACGAAAGGAGATTGAAGGCGTTGTATCACATACAAGGGTACCATCGCCTCATAGCGCTATCATTTAATAAGAGATCAAGGACCGCAGTGTCCGAGAGGGGGATTTAGCCCTCAAAAAAATAGTAGAGCCCATCTGGGACCCTAGAGGGAAATTCAAGCCCAATTGGAGCGGCCCATACATCGTCAAAAAAATCTTATTCGGCGGTGCTGCCATACTCACCGACCTAGATGGAGAAGAGATGGCTCGTCCAGTCAACCTGGACCATCTCAAGAAATTTTACCCCTAATCCGAAATCTCGACGAGCTACGACTTTTCTCATCTCCCTTTTATCCTAAAAAAACTTTTTATTTCCCTCTATCCAGAACTACGAGGGCCTGATCCTCTACAAGAACCATTTTTAAAAAAATTAAAAAAATTCAAAAACCCCTAGAGGTACGTAGGTAGCTCATACATCTTACATGAGCATGGCCATTTCTTCTTCATAAAAAACTATTCTTTTCTTATCTCCGAGAATAACAGTTCATTCTAACATATACTTGAACAAAAGGATTATGCATGCCTTAGCGATCATTATAGATAATTCGAAATACAATATTCATCAAAAGGCATAGTTGGATGATGAAATAGTTATTTATTTCACTAATAAGATATTACAATGCAATTACATAAGAAAAGGAACGGATAACTCCCTTCCCCTACCTTCCTAAAAAGCCAAATAAAATTCCAAAATTTATTCCCCATTACAAAACAAACTCTCCAAGAGGCCTAACCACAGCTACTAGAGGAGCCCGATCCATCATCATCATCATCTACATCCTGGGGTCACCAAGGTTCCCCTGCCTAAATAGAGTGTCGTAGATGCTCCATGGACCGATAAGCTCGAACTAGCCTTGGAAAAACTACAACACCTCCCTCCATGGTATAGGATAAGACAAGCCACCTTTGTCTAGTCTCCACTGCCAACATCTTACTGACTACTCTTATCCGTAATTACTTCATATAATCCCTAGGGATGTACCAAACTCTCGCAGTAGACTGAGAGGGATGGGTCAACGGACGTCGACTCTCCCATAAAGAGCCAAGCTGCTTGCGCAGGCGCTCTGTCAAATCTTCTACTGGAAAGAAGTCTAGTGTCTGAGGTGGCACGATATGCTCCCAGCCAAATTGGCACAGAAGCCACCAAGGCAAATAGAAAGAGGTCTGTCTGAGACCCACCAGCCAAATGTACTGGTATTCTCCTAGTTCCAGAATAGGCAGTAGCTGTCCCCACTAAGTCACTAACCAGTACAGATTTAGAGCCCCATGCTTGTAATAACCCTCGCTTATGAGACCGTATTTTATAGTAATTACTCAGTATAGTAATTAGAGGCCAGTGTTGGGTTATGATTTGAATGTTAACTCAATGAAGAAAAGTCAATATTTATTGTGAGTTTGCATACATATCATAATTATGGGAAAATATTGCTATGTCATGCTTATTAATATCATCTGTATTTAAAATGATATTTGGCTTAATTATGAGACCGGAACCTAAATTGAATGTTAAAATGTCCAAATGATAATTTGGAGGTTGCAGTTGATTCCGGAATGTGCGATATAGTCAAATAATGTACCACATTGTATTTTGTAGTTTTGGGCATTTTTGACTGGTTGTGCCTTAATTATACAGTTGCGTATTATTTTATCGCACTATTAGTTAATTAAGTGGGACAATTGCCTTAAGCCACGACTTAAGCCTTTTGAGTCTTCTAATTACCCTAATTCCCTTCCAAAACCAAAGAGAGAAAGAGAAGAGTAGAGAGAAAGACTTGGAGATTGAGAGAGGATTTGCTACTACACCAATAAATCTGCAAAGTTGCTGAATCAAGGCAAGTTTTTACTTGCTATTTGTGTCTTGAGATAGATGATTTGCTATGATAATGGTGTATTGATTTTAGTTTAGCAAACTTAGGGTTTTTCTTATGTATTTATGGGTTTTGATTCATTCAAAGATGATTGGGATGATTTATGAGGTTTAAGATGGTCAATAGTATCATTGATGTTATCTTGATGTTAGTATATAAGTTTGGTTTGAAGAAATTTGAGTTGGGGTAGAAAATGGAGTCCAAGACTCCATAGCAAATTCTTGGCAAAATCGCAGGCCCGAATCGATTCGGCCCCCTGGGCGAATCGATTCGGTTAAGTCCAGTGCCCAGGTCTTGTGAAACGAATCGATTCGAAATTTATCCGAATCGATTTGGCTGTTATGCAGAAACCCAAATTTTCTGGCCGAATCGATTCGGACAAGGGGGCGAATCGATTCGGTAGCCCTGCACTTTTTCAAATTTTTCTTTTTCATTTTTAACCCCTTTTCTTTAGGATTAATGATTAGGGACCTTCTTAAATGAAGTAAACATAGGGTTTAGAGTATTAGTTGAGTTGGGACGACATCCTAGACTCGAAAGGGTTCATCTAGGGTTCATTCAAAGGGGAATTTAAAGTAATGCTTAGGCATTACTTTCGTCTCGTAGTTTTATAAGGGTCTAGAATATATTAAGGTCAATTTGGAGACAGTAGAATTCAACTCAAGTTAGATTTGACTTGATGGTTTATATTAAGGCCTAAAAGAGGCTTGGTGAATAACTTTGGAGTCCGAATTTCTTATCGAGGATGTTATGACGGTACGTAATACGTATAGTACCGGTTTAGCTTATACATTTATTAAAATGGGAAGTTGTTAAGGTAAATGATAATTTACTAAATCATGTAATGGAAATAAATAAAATGGATGTTACACACCTCTCTAAATACCATCTTAAGGGAAGTCCGTGCGAGAGGTGAAGCCCCCTGGCTAATGAATGCAGGGTGGATATAGTCCTAGGCCATATGAGCGCTTGTTTTATTTTTCTACGATGGGTAGGAGATTCTGGGTGTGGTCTTGACTACCCCGCAGGCATATGGCCGCTTCCCGACGATTTCGATAGGATCCCAGGTTGTCTTATGTTAGGCCCTGGAAGATGATGGTTATTTAGGGACGCACACAGTGGGGAAACCCGGACGGGCGGTCTTAGAATCGTTATATTTATATTTATGACTATTCTAATTATCGAGTTGGACTCGGTGGAATATGAATGCCGTAAAGAGCAACTTTAAGCCACAAAGAGCATGCTATTGAGATTAGTGCCATAAAGAGCACATGATGATAATTATATTCCTGATAAGGAATGGAAAAGATGATTGAAATTGAAATATGATGAAAGATGTTAAAGGCTCACAAGTACTTTTAATTCTGTTTTAACATGAATCTCACTCTATATAGTCCTTTATCAGTTTTAGTTCCTTATATGAGTTTACCATGCTAGACTATCATCCTATGATTATTGTGCATCATTGTCATACCTGTCATTTATCTATTGATCACATATACCCGGCCCTGACCGGTTTTCATTTCTTGTTGTATCTATATATATATATAATCCGTTCAGGTGTTCCGCCGCACGGTCGCCAGTAATGACCCTTCCTTCCTTATGTTTTGAGGAGTTGTGACAGTGTGCGTGTTTCACGGGAGTTTTGTGTAGATGCCTCCATTTATGTTTATAGTTATGTTCAGTTTATTCGGGCTTGTTGCCCAAACCGTTGTAATTGTATAATGGACCTATTATGTAACACTTGGTACTAATTGTATGTTGTATGGTTGTAATTGACCGACATTTCATTCGGTCCTTTGTATCTTTTGGGTTTCTTATTTACGCTTGTGGGGGTTTCCACCCTCTATTTCTATTATGGGTTGTTGAAAATGTTTTTCTTTTTATTTCAAATCAAAGTTTTTGATAACCCGTTTTCTGGAATATAGAGTGGTTATTCCTTATACTTTGCATATTGTTGTGATGCTGAGAATGGTATTTATCAAAGATTTCCTATTTTATCGGGGTATAGGACTGGCCACCCTTTATTCTGGATAGCGGGTTGTCACAGATGGTATCAGAGCATCAGGTTCTAGAGTCTTTAGGATCTATGCGGACTCGTCACGCTCTACCGTAGCGTTCTTTGATATAGGACTTAATATTAGGATTGTTTTGCTTCTTATGTATGCGATCTTCTGCTAAATAGATTGTATTATATTATGTTTTAACTCTATCTCGTCTCTATCTCAGATGCCGCCGAAGAGAGGACGTCCCGCTAGACGTAATAGGGTTGTTGAGGATGAGTTTGGTCCTCCACCGCAGCAGGGGAATATCAGTGCCGCTGAAGTGGCAAATATTGTGGCCCAAGCTGTCAACGCCGCGATGACTGCAGTGGCCCAAAAAATGCCACAAGCTCAAGTTAGGGGAACAGAAGCACTAGTTCCTACGGGACCTTCTCAGTGGGAACGGGTGAGGGAGTCTTTCCTTAAGGGACATCCCCCGGAATTCGAGGGAGGTTCGGATGTTATCAAGGCGAACAAGTGGAAGAGAGATATGCAGTGCCATCTTAGAATGGTGGAATGTAGTGAGGAGAAAAAGCAAATTCTCGTTACTTTCAAGCTTGTCGGACCGGCCTTGCACTCGTGGGAGTCAATGACGACACCCGAACAAAGGGATACTATGTCCATCACAAATTTTTGGGCTTTGTTTGATGGAAAGTATTTCCCTCCTGCAGTTCAGAGGGAAATGCAGAGGAAGCTTCAGGATTTGGTACAAGGGGAGAGATCGGTTGCCGAGTACGAGTTTACCCGGTTAGCAAGCTTTATACCGGATGAAGTAACTCCAGAAGCGAAGAGGATCTCCAAGTTTGTGGGAGGTTTGCATTGGCGAATAAAACAACATTTGCTTGGAAATCCATCTCTAGTGACTTTTGGTGATGTGATGAATGCTGCTTTACTTCACTGTCAGGAGCATAGATTGTTTGTGTAAAACAAGAAGAAGGTTATAGTGGCGGGGCAAACAGTGAGACAGGGAGGAGTTGGGAGCGGAGGGGGAACATCTTCTTCGTCCCAATCCTCGGGGAACAAGCAGGTTGAGAGGGATCCTCGGCAGGGGGATTCGTCAAAGCGTCAACGTTTCGGTGGGTTTAATGTTGGTGGCAATAATAACAGGCAGGGTCAAGGTGGTCAGCAACCACAGGGAGGCCGAGGAGGAAATGGAGGTAGGGGCCAACAGGGCCGAGGTGCGGGGCAATTCCGGAATAACCAAGGCAGGAATCAAGATAATACAACAAATAAATGTTTCCAGTGTGGGGAGATGGGTCACTATAAAAGGGCATGTCCTCAGTTGGTTGGAGGGCATCTTCCAAGGGCCCCACAGCAGCCGTATGTACAGTTTCCGCCCCAAGCGCCAAATCCGGCTGCTCCTCCTCAACAGGGGCAATTGCAGTACGGAAGGGTTTACCATATTCAGGAGGCTCTGCTTCCTCCAGCTCCTCCTGCACCACCAGCGATCGAGGGTAAGTTTCTCATTCATGGGCATATGGGTCGAATCCTATTTGATACGGGTGCTACACACTCCTTTATTTCTAGAAGTTTTGCCCAGACTACTGGTTTGATATAATCTGCTGAAAGTACCTTCACTAGTGTTGAATCCTCTATGGGCGATGGTTCATTGATTTTCTTCGTATGTAAAAACGTAGGAATTAATCTTGGTGACTTGTGTTTTGAGGCCGATTTACTCATCCTTGATATGGTCGGGTATGATGTAATTTTGGGTATGGATTGGCTAGTGAAGTACCGTGATATAGTGAATTGTTTCGGGAAGAGTATAGTTTTTGCGGTTCCGAGACAGGAGATGTTCCTGGTAGTTATGCCTTGTATGGAAGGGAGAACGAGTACTTATCTATATTGCATTGCGGAAGACGCATCTAGAGATGTCGTGGTTCCCCTAAATTCTCTTCCAATCGTTAGAGATTTTGAAGATATTTTTCGAGAGATACCGGGATTACCTCCAAGTCGGGAAATAGAGTTTGTGATTGACTTAATGCCGGGAACTCGACCGATTGCCAAAGCTCCTTATCGAATGGCTCCTGTGGAGATGAGGGAGCTGAGAGATTAGATTCAGAAGCTACTGGAGCAGGGCTTTATTAGGCGTAGTACCTCACCGTGGGGCGCTCCGGTATTGTTTGTGAAGAAGAGAGACGGGTCTCTCCGGTTATGCGTGGACTATAGGGAGTTGAATAAAGTCACCATCCGGAATAAATACCCTTTACCTCGCATCGACGACTTTTTTGATCAACTTAGGGGAGCTTCCTACTTCTCCAAGATCGATCTGAGGATTGGGTATCACCAATTGAGGATACGAGAGCAAGATGTATCCAAGACGGCCTTTTTGACCCGTTATGGATCTTATGAATTCTTGGTTATGCCCTTTGGGCTAACCAATGCCCCTGCAGTGTTTATGGACCTTATGAACAGGGTGTTTCGAGATTTCCTTGACCAGTTTGTCATTGTATTTATCGATGACATCCTAGTCTATTCTCAGACAGAGTCGGATCACGCTGCTCACTTGCGGTTGGTCCTGCAGAGATTGAGAGATCATCAATTGTATGCAAATTTTGAGAAGTGTGGCTTCTGGTTGAAGGAAGTTCAGTTTCTGGGGCATGTGGTGTCATCACAGGGCGTGTCTGTGGATCCGGGTAAGGTGATCGCAGTAAAGGAGTGGGGTGATCCCACGATGCCCACTAAAGTTCGTAGTTTTCTGGGCTTGGCTGGTTATTACCGTCGATTCATTAAGGGCTTTTCCAAGGTTGCTAGCCCATTGACGAATTTAACCCGGAAAGGAGTAAGATTTGTATGGGACAGTTCATGTCAAGCGGCTTTTGATGAGCTCAAGGATAGATTAACTTCGGCTCCAGTCCTGGCATTGCCAAAGCCGGGATTGGAATATCTCGTCTTCACTGATGCATCTCTTTTGGGATTAGGAGGTGTTCTTCAACAAGAGAGACAACCTATTGCGTACGCTTCTCGTAAGTTGAAACCTCACGAGAGGAACTATCCGGTGCATGACTTGGAATTTGCCGCCGTTGTATTTGCCTTGAAGATATGGAGGCATTATCTCTTGGGGGAAAAGTTTAGTCTTTTCACCGACCACAAATCGCTGCAATACTTATTTTCCCAAAAGCATTTGAACATGCGCCAGCGTCGTTGGTTGGAGTTTGTGAAAGACTACCAATTTGATATTCATTATCACCCCGGAAAGGCGAATGTGGTAGCAGATGCCTTGAGTAGAATGCCTGATGGAGACTTAGCTGAGGTGTGGAAAGCTAAATGGAGAGAACTCATCCTAGAGGATGCAGGAGTGAGAGCGTTCCTTTCTGTGATGACGGTTACTCCCACGATTATAGCAAAGATTGTGGAAGCTCAGAAAAGGGATAAAGTTTGTCAAGACCATACACGCCAACTGTTGTCTGAGGGAGCGGGGTCGTACTCAATTGGTTCTGAGGGTGGACTACACTTCCATGGAAGACTTGTGGTTCCCGACGATGGATATTTGAGGCGTACAGTGATGGCAGAATCCCACGGGTCCAAGTTCACGGTGCATCCAAGCGGGGACAAGATGTACCAAGATATGCGTCGTTTGTATTGGTGGGCGGGTATGAAGAGGAATATCTCCGAGTTTGTGTCTCAGTGTACTACTTGTCAGTTGGTTAAAATTGACCACCAGCGACCGACAGGTTTGTTACAACCGCTCGAGATTCCCGTATGGAAATGGGAGAGCATTTCGATGGACTTTGTTACAGGCTTGCCTAGATCGCAAAAGGGTCACGACTCAATTTGGGTGATTGTCGACCGTTTGACCAAGTCGGCACACTTCTTGCCCGTGCGCACCGACTATGATACCGCTCGTTATGCCCAATTGTTCATTGAGGAGATCGTCAGACTCCACGGGGTACCTTTAAACATTATCTCCGACCGAGATAAAATATTTGTGTCCCACTTTTGGCAGAGTTTCCAGGGAGCTATGGGGACTGAATTGAAGTTAAGCTCTTCCTATCATCCTCAAACAGACGGTCAGACCAAGAGGGTAAACCAGATGTTGGAGGATATGCTTCGTATGTGCATACTTGATTTTAAAGGCAGTTGGGAACAATACCTCCCGTTGGTTGAGTTTGCTTACAACAACTCATATCAATTCACTATTGAAATGGCACCCTATGAAGCTCTATATGGCACGCCTTGTAGATCGCCCGCTTGTTGGTTGGAAGTGGGTGATAATAAGTTTCTTGGACCTGAAATGATCCAAGATACTTCTTCGAAGATTGAGATTTTTCGAAATCGCATACGGATAGCCCAAGATCGTCAAAAGAGTTATGCCGATGCGGGTAGGAGACATATGGAATTGGAGGTTGGAGACCAAGTGTTGGTGCGAGTGTCCCCGATGAAGGGCATTAAGCGTTTTGGGAAGAAAGGAAAGCTTGCACCGCGTTTTGTTGGACCTTTCCCGGTAATTGCAAAGGTTGGTCCCGTGGCATACCAACTCGCCTTGCCGGAACCTTTACAACAAATCCATGATGTATTTCATGTCTCCTCTTTGAAGAAGTACAGAAGGTGTGAGGGTGCCCTTTGGCACATTCCTTTCGAAGATATCGATTTGCAGCCCGATGTTTCTTATGAAGAACAACCGGTTGCAATCCTTGAGTTTGGGGAGAGAAAGTTGAGATCTCGTGTGGTGCCCCTAGTGAGAGTTCATTGGAGTCATCATCATGCAAGCGAATCAACTTGGGAACGTGAGGATGAGATGCGGGAGAAATATCCACATCTTTTCTTATGAGGTATGCCTGAATTTTGGGGGCAAAATTCCCTCATAAGGGGGGGAGTATGTAATAACCCACGCTTATGAGACCGTATTTTATAGTAATTAATCAGTATAGTAATTAGAGACCAGTGTTGGGTTATGATTTGAATGTTAATTCAATGAAGAAAAGTTGATATTTATTGTGAGTTTGCATACATATCATAATTATGGGAAAATATTGCTATGTCATGCTTATTAATATCATCTGTATTTAAAATGATATTTGGCTTAATTATGACACCGGAACCTAAATTGAATGTTAAAATGTCCAAATGATAATTTGGAGGTTGCAGTTGATTCCGGAATGTGCGATATAGTCAAATAATGTACCACATTGTATTTTGTAGTTTTGGGCATTTTTGACTGGTTGTGCCTTAATTATACAGTTGCGTATTATTTTATCGCACTATTAGTTACTTAAGTGGGACAATTGCCTTAAGCCACGACTTAAGCCTTTTGAGTCTTCTAATTACCCTAATTCCCTTCCAAAACTAAAGAGAGAAAGAGAAGAGTAGAGAGAAAGACTTGGAGATTGAGAGAGGATTTGCTACTACACCAATAAATCTGCAAAGTTGCTGAATCAAGGCAAGTTTTTACTTGCTATTTGTGTCTTGAGATAGATGATTTGCTATGATAATGGTGTATTGATTTTAGTTTAGCAAACTTAGGGTTTTTCTTATGTATTTATGGGTTTTGATTCATTCAAAGATGATTGGGCTGATTTATGAGGTTTAAGATGGTCAATAGTATCATTGATGTTATCTTGATGTTAGTATATAAGTTTGGTTTGAAGAAATTTGAGTTGGGGTAGAAAATGGAGTCCAAGACTCCATAGCAAATTCTTGGCAAAATCGCAGGCCCGAATCGATTCGCCCCCCTGGGCGAATCGATTCGGTTAAGTCCAGTGCCCAGGTCTTGTGAAACGAATCGATTCGAAATTTATCCGAATCGATTTGGCTGTTATGCAGAAACCCAAATTTTCTGGCCGAATCGATTCGGACAAGGGGGCGAATCGATTCGGTAGCCCTGCACTTTTTCAAATTTTTCTTTTTCATTTTTAACCCCTTTTCTTTAGGATTAATGATTAGGGACCTTCTTAAATGAAGTAAACATAGGGTTTAGAGTATTAGTTGAGTTGGGACGACATCCTAGACTCGAAAGGGTTCATCTAGGGTTCATTCAAAGGGGAATTTAAAGTAATGCTTAGGCATTACTTTCGTCTCGTAGTTTTATAAGGGTCTAGAATATATTAAGGTCAATTTGGAGACAGTAGAATTCAACTCAAGTTAGATTTGACTTGATGGTTTATATTAAGGCCTAAAAGAGGCTTGGTGAATAACTTTGGAGTCCGAATTTCTTATCGAGGATGTTATGACGGTACGTAATACGTATAGTCCCGGTTTAGCTTATACATTTATTAAAATGGGAAGTTGTTAAGGTAAATGATAATTTACTAAATCATGTAACGGAAATAAATAAAATGGATGTTACACACCTCTCTAAATACCATATTAAAGGAAGTCCGTACGAGAGGTGAAGTCCCCTGGCTAATGAATGCAGGGTGGATATAGTCCTAGGCCATATGAGCGCTTGTTTTATTTTTCTGCGATGGGTAGGAGATTCTGGGTGTGGTCTTGACTACCCCGCAGGCATATGGCCGCTTCCCGACGATTTCGATAGGATCCCAGGTTGTCTTATGTTAGGCCCTGGAAGATGATGGTTATTTAGGGACGCGCACAGTGGGGAAACCCGGACGGGCGGTCTTAGAATCGTTATATTTATATTTATGACTATTCTAATTATCGAGTTGGACTCGGTGGAATATGAATGCCGTAAAGAGCAACTTTAAGCCACAAAGAGCATGTTATTGAGATTAGTGCCATAAAGCGCACATGATGATAATTATATTCCTGATAAGGAATGGAAAAGATGATTGAAATTGAAATATGATGAAAGATGTTAAAGGCTCACAAGTACTTTTAATTCTGTTTTAACATGAATCTCACTCTATATAGTCCTTTATCAGTTTTAGTTCCTTATATGATGTTACCATGCTAGACTATCATCCTATGATTATTGTGCATCATTGTCATACCTGTCATTTATCTATTGATCACATATACCCGGCCCTGACCGGTTTTTATTTCTTGTTGTATCTATATATATATATAATCCGTTCAGGTGTTCTGCCGCACGGTCGCCAGTAATGACCCTTCCTTCCTTATGTTTTGAGGAGCCGTGACAGTGTGCGTGTTTCACGGGAGTTTTGTGTAGACGCCTCCATTTATGTTTATAGTTATGTTCAGTTTATTCGGGCTTGTTGCCCAAACCGTTGTAATTGTATAATGGACCTATTATGTAACACTGGGTACTAATTGTATGTTGTATGGTTGTAATTGACCGACATTTCATTCGGTCCTTTGTATCTTTTGGGTTTCTTATTTACGCTTGTGGGGGTTTCCACCCTCTATTTCTATTATGGGTTGTTGAAAATGTTTTTCTTTTTATTTCAAATCAAAGTTTTTGATAACCCGTTTTCTGGAATATAGAGTGGTTATTCCTTATACTTTGCATATTGTTGTGATGCTGAGAATGGTATTTATCAAAGATTTCCTATTTTATCGGGGTATAGGGCTGGCCACCCTTTATTCCGGATAGCGGGTTGTCACAATGCTCCACGAACCAGTTCTCCCATATCTCAATATCCAGACCCACACTGATGAAATGGCACGAAAAGAAGTTTGGTACAGCTGATAAAGGGTATTTCAAAGGAGTCACCTGGCGGAATCTTTCGGATAACCACATGAACAACATCACAGGGCTACCCCTCAGAAAGTTAGAAGGACTTTCTCACCAGGCATCTAGGGCATTTAGAGTCTCCACTAGTATCACCGTCGGAGTATTGCGACGATAGCACATTCATAAAGTAATAGCTGCAAGGTATGGGTCTGCCATCAGTTCCCCGATCACTAGTAGTAATTTCGAAACCAAGCCAGAACGACGGCTCCGATATATCCAGCATCACCAACCTCCTGCAAATGCACGGACTGTAACACCGCCAGAAGGGAGATCATACCTCCAGCCACCAGTGGTCGGGCTGCCGAGGATGAAATACAAGGAAGCCCATCCAAAAAATCCCTGGGAGAACTGAAAAACTCAGGTAGAGCCACAGCAATGCTGGGATTTATCCCCCGCATGGCAAAAAATTCCTCGTAGGTAGGACAAATCTCATCCAACCCGAAGCGAAAGACATGATCCTCGGGATACCAAAACTCGACAGCCGTCATTAGCATGTTCCACTCTATGGGCCGATTACGCCATAAAAAAACTCGACACATGTTGAAAGCATCGTAGTTGACCTTATAGGAGCACATCATCTCCAAAGTCTCGAGGTAGTTGGCAAACTCAACACTACCATGGGGAGCCATCTCACAGAATAAGAAAGTTAGGATGTGAAGGTGTGATGAAAACAGTCCACCCTTACCCCTCTTTTATACTTGAAAACCCTCACAAAAGACATAACCCCTGCAGATATCGAAGGAAATCTGTAATACCCCATATTTTTATGCTTTATTAATTTAGGGATTTATTAAATTTAATGTGAGTTATTAATTTAATATAAATTCGAAAATTAATTATTTTATAATTATTAACGTGATGTGAGTTAGTAATTATGGAAAACTTGTTGAATATTACAAATGAGTAAAGTAATATAATATTGGTTCTATGAAATGTCACGAGTGAATAAAATGACAATTTTGGAAATTTGAGTCGGGACGCGCCCATCTCGCATCGGGACTAAATGTTGATTAATAAAAGTGAATAAAGTATAAGTCACTCGTATGGTCGTTTTGAGTTCGCCAAAGTGTCCGTAAGGGCCGAGATAGTCAGAAAAGTGTACCTGGGGGTTTAGTTTGGGTCTCGGGGCGTTTTTAGGCTTAATTAGTACCCTGGGAGGGCATTTTGGACATTTTATAATTTTGGGAAATTAAACCCACGAATTTTCAAGGGTTTTATCAGATGTATAAGGTTTCCTTCTAGGGTTAACGCAACCAAAGACAAGTGACGGCCATAGGAGAGGGAAGGAGAGAGCTTGCCAAGGTGTTCTAGGCCGAAAATTCATCCGGTTGCACCGCCACCACCACCAACGCGTAGATCGCATGATGGGGAACACAACCACACCAAATTCGTCCACAAATCAGATCTCTGAAATTTCCAGTCAAGTATTTATCTTGCTTAAATTCGTTAATGCATCATTCATGTTAGTCTAGGATTGATCATGATGAGTTTAATAGAAGAAAATCCATGTTGGAGATAGGAAATTGCATGTAGTAATGATATAAATGGAAATCTGGAAATCCCCTTCATGTGTAGAGGTTTACCCACGGATTTATGATGAATTAGAAGTAGAAATTCTAGAAAAAGACTGATTAAAACAAAGTTAAAGAAATTCTAGGGTTCTTGAGATTGATATAAGTTTTGGCCCATAAATCCATGGATATTGATGAAAATTCGCATGCTTTACGTAGGAGATGTTTAATTTGAGTTTACAATGTTTGTAGTACGAATTTCTGGGAGTTTGGGTGTTAAAAATATGAATTTGGGTGATGTTGGATGATAGAACCCGTAACTGTTGATCTACAGAATTTTCCATACCTATTTGATCGATCGATCGAAGTAGGAGTGTCGATCGATCGACGCATCGATCGATCGAGCTCCTGCCATCGATCGGTCGACCCCTTTTGGAAGACTCATATTTCCCCTTTTTAAATTAGTTGAATTAAATTTAAATGACTAATAATCCTTGTACATCCTTATTAAAATATTTTGGGAGATAAAGAATACCAGTAGGACTTATTAATAATTATGAGACCTTTAATGTAAGACGAGAGTTGCATTTTTGGGATGTTTACATATAAGGGACGATGGAATTAAGTATTAAAGGGAGAGACGCGTAAGATAGTTACGTTGGAAACTAGATGAGTACCTACTGAATTCTACACTTGGGAGCGCGAGGTAGATATGCGCGAGAGATATCCAGATTTATTCTTACCAGGTCTGCCTTATTTCTCGAATTTCAGGACGAAATTTAGTTATTAGGGGGGAAGTATGTAATACCCCCGTATTTTTATGCTTTATTAATTTGGGGATTTATTAAATTTAATGTGAATTATTAATTTAATATAAATTCGGAAATTAGTAATTTTATAATTATTAACGTGATGTGAGTTAGTAATTATGGGAAACTTGTTGAATATTACAAATGAGCAAAGTAATATAATATTGGTTCTATGAAATGTTACGAGTGAATCAAATGATAATTTTGGAAATTTGAGTCGGGACACGCCCGTCTCGCGTCGGGACACGCCCGTCTCGCGTCGGGACTAAATGTTAATTAATAAAAGCGAATGAATTATAAGTCACTCGTATGGTCATTTTGAGTGTTCCAAAGTGTCCGGAAGGGTCGAGATAGTCAAAAAAGTGTACTCGAGGGTTTACTTTGGGTCTCGGGCGTTTTTAGGCTTAATTAGTACCCTGGGAGGGCATTTTGGACATTTTATAATTTTGGGCAACTAAACCCACGAATTTTCAAGGGTTATATCATATGTACAACGTTTCCTTCTAGGGTTAACACAACCAAAGACAAGTGACGGCCATAGGAGAGGGAAGGAGAGAGCTTGCCAAGGTGTTCTAGGCCGAAAATTCATCTGGTTGCACCGCCACCACCACCAACGCGTAGATCGCGTGATGGGGAACGCAACCACACCAAATTCATCCACAAATCAGATCTTTGAAATTCCCAGGCAAGTATTTATCTTGCTTAAATTCGTTAATGCATCATTCATGTTAGTCTATGATTGATTAGGATGAGTTTCATAGAAGAAAACCCATGTTGGAGATAGGAAATTTCATGTAGTAATGATATAAATGGAAATCTGGAATTCCCCTCCATAGATTTATGATGAATTAGAAGTAGAAATTCTGGAAAAAGACTGATTAAAACAAAGTTAAAGAAATTCTAGGGTTCTTGAGATTGATATAAGTTTTGGCCCATAAATCCATGGATATTGATGAAAATTCGCATGCTTTACGTAGGAGATGTTTAATTTGAGTTTACAATGTTTGTAGTACGAATTTCTGGGAGTTTGGGTGTTAAAAATCTGAATTTGGGTGATGTTGGATGATAGAACCCGTAACTGTTAATCTGCAGAATTCGCCATACCTATTTGATCGATCGATCGAACCAGGAGTGTCGATCGATCGACGCATAGATCGATCGAGCTCCTTCCATCGATCGATCGACCCCTTTTGGAAGACTCATATTTCCCCTTTTTAAATTAGTTGAATTCAATTTAAATGACTAATAATCCTTGTACATCCTTATTAAAATATTTTGGGAGATAAAGAATACCAGTAGGACTTATTAATAATTATGAGACCTTTAATGTAAGACGAGAGTTGCATTTTTGGGATGTTTACATATAAGGGACGATGGAATTATGTATTAAAGGGAGAGACGCGTAAGATAGTTACGTTGGAAACTAGATGAGTACCTACTGAATTCTACACTTGGGAGCGCGAGGCAGATATGCGCGAGAGATATCCAGATTTATTCTTACCAGGTATGCCCTATTTTTCGAATTTCGGGACGAAATTTAGTTATTAGGGGGGAAGTATGTAATACCCCGTATTTTTATGCTTTATTAATTTGGGGATTTATTAAATTTAATGTGAATTATTAATTTAATATAAATTCGAAAATTAATAATTTTATAATTATTAACGTGATGTGAGTTAGTAATTATGGGAAACTTGTTGAATATTATAAATGATTAAAGTAATATAATATTGGTTCTATAAAATGTTACGAGTGAATCAAATGACAATTTTGGAAATTTGATTCGGGACGCGCCCGTCTCGCGTCGGGACTAAATGTTGATTAATAAAAGTGAATAAATTATAAGTCACTCGTATGGTCATTTTGAGTGCGCCAAAGTGTTCGGAAGGGTCGAGATAGTCAAAAAAGTGTACTCGGAGGTTTAGTTTGGGTCTCGGGGCATTTTTTGGCTTAATTAGTACCTTGGGAGGGCATTTTGGACATTTTGTAATTTTGGGCCATTAAACCCACGAATTTTCAAGGGTTATATCAGATGTATAAGGTTTCCTTCTAAGGTTAACACAACCAAATACAAGTGACGGCCATAGGAGAGGGAAGGAGAGAGCTTGCCAACGTGTTCTAGGCCGAAAATTCATTCGATTGCACCACCACCACCACCAACGCGTAGATCGCGCGATGGGGAACGCAACCACACCAAATTTGTCCACAAATCAGAACTCTGAAATTCCCAGGCAAGTATTTATCTTGCTTAAATTCATTAATGCATCATTCATGTTAGTCTAGGATTGATTAGGATGAGTTTCATAGAAGAAAACCCATGTTGGAGATAGGAAATTGCATGTAGTAATTATATAGATGGAAATCTGGAAATCCCCTTCATGTGTAGAGGTTTAACCACGGATTTATGATGAATTAGAAGTAGAAATTCTGGAAAAAGACTGATTAAAACAAAGTTAAAGAAATTATAGGGTTCTTGAGATTGATATAAGTTTTGGCCCATAAATCCATGGATATTGATGAAAATTCGCATGCTTTACGTAGGAGATGTTTAATTTGAGTTTACAATGTTTGTAGTACGAATTTCTGGGAGTTTAGGTGTTAAAAATCTGAATTTGGGTGATGTTGGATGATAGAACCCGTAACTGTTAATCTGCAGAATTCGCCATACCTATTTGATCGATCGATCGAACCAGGAGTGTCGATCGATCGACGCATCGATCGATCGAGCTCCTGCCATCGATCGATCGACCCCTTTTGGAAGACTCATATTTCCCCTTTTTAAATTAGTTGAATTCAATTTAAATGATTAATAATCCTTGTACATCCTTATTAAAATATTTTGGGAGATAAAGAATACCAGTAGGACTTATTAATAATTATGAGACCTTTAATGTAAGACGAGAGTTGCATTTTTGGGTTGTTTACATATAAGGGACGATGGAATTATGTATTAAAGGGAGAGACACATAAGATAGTTACGTTGGAAATTAGATGAGTACCTACTGAATTCTACACTTTGGAGGATAGAGTCCATGAGTGTTACGTAGTAAGTTGGATTAATCCCTCAATTAAAGTAAGAGACGAACCGTTATACGTGATAACTAAAGATTGAGAAATAAGGATAAATGTTGTAATTATGGGTGATGAAAGGTACCTAAAGAGATATGGTAATAGTAGTATATTTATATGACTGTGTTTTTGCATATACTATATACGTGTGAAAATCATGCCCGCGCTACTTGCTATCCCTGAGGTTACCGCGCTGGGACAGTCTTATCTCGATGTGCCTTTATGGGGGATAGTGACTCGTACCCTAGAAGATAGATATCCTTGGTACAGACTATCTGATCGATGGTCAGACGGTCCTAAGAGACATGAGGGTATGTACTAACCTCTTAGAGACTTTGAATCTATGCTTCACCTCAATATTGTTTGTGTATGTGTTAATACAGTTCGAGAGTGATTCCGAACTTGTATTTCCCTTAGTACGAGTGAGATGGGGATTGGATAGCAGAGTATGCCCGCACCATAATTATTATGTGGGGTGTCGTTAAAATATATATATTATGTGAGTATTTAGTATAGATATTTAATTATGGAAATTTAGGAATTTCCTACTGTGTTTATGGTAAGTATGGAATGAATAATGACTTCAATTGAGAAATACGTGTTTCGAAAGTATAGTATATTTCTGGAAAACTTAATTAATAAATAAAGTTAAAATGAGAACTTTGTTACTAAATTAAATTTACTTCTTAAATAGTTGAATTGTTTAGTTTAAATCTTACGAGTAGCCTAAGATAAGATGAGTTAAATCGTTGGGAAGATTAGTGCGATAGGTGTGCACATTAGAAGAGAGGTGAGAATTTCTCAAGGAAGTGTCGCACTAATATGTTGTTGCATTGGCCTGTAAACATTTTAAATACTTTCTAAACAAATTTTAAATCATTTTCACTATCGTGCTCTGACCCGTTTCCATTTTCTTTTCTCCCTTGTATATATATGTATATATTACAGGTGCCCAGCCACAGGGGCATCTTGCATAGGATCCTTTGGAAGGAACGCGTTGCAGCTTAGGTGGGAGTTGCAGGCCTCTTGCTTAGACGACCTCATTTCTTGATTCCACTCCTAGCATTTATTTTATCCAGTTGGGCATGTGTCGCCTTTTTCCATTATTCAGTTATTTTATTGGATATTGTAATCCGTTTATTTCCAGTATTTGCACTTTGGGATTTATTATTGCCAGGATGTTTTCATTTAAAGTATTAAATGTTGGATTCAACTAGTTGAATGTTTGATTACTTGGATTGTATGTTCCAGGATAGTTGTGGTGTGACTATTAAATTGTGAATTATGCAAAGTTTTTAATGTTGGTTTTTATAAATAAAATTTGGGAAGTAATGTCTAAATGGTTTTGACACTTAATTATTTAGGGTGTTTAATTTGGAAAAAGTATTTTCGACAGTGATGCTAAGAATGAACCAACTGTTCACCTTGATTTTAATTTAATAAAGGAGTGATCGCCCGATATTTAATTAGGCGGGGTGTCACAAAATCCTGCCCCACAAGGTACCAAAGACTGAAGAGGGTACTAATCAAAGCTTTGAATTAATGGGACTGGACTGACTTGCCGATATGCAGGACAAGGTACTTGCCGATTGGCAACCCCCTACTTTTAGAAATTTTCCTTTTTCCTCTTTTGTCAAATTCAGAAAACTTAATAAAAAAATTGATATTCTCAAAAGAATTTAAAAAATTCCCATTTTCATCTTTATATAATTCCTCATTTTGAATAAAACTTTATTTCAAAAATTCCAAAAATATTTTACGGTCTCAGCAGCAAAGTAAAACGTGCATTCAGTCATTCACTCATCATTAACAGAAGATAATAAAAAAAACTTCATTGCATTGCATAGATATTTCTCTGTGTTACATCAATATTGTAGGAAATAAAGAAAAGAAAAAACAACAGGACTCATCCCGAACCCACATTCTCTCTCTCTCTCTCTCACTTACCCTTCCCCCTCTCTCTCATAAGAGCTTCCACCCATGCGACGCACTCTATTTCCCCTGCGACGAGATGGCGTACCACTGCTACCCGAACCAGACTCCTCCCCGGATGACGCAGACGACAACAAGCAAGAAGGAATAGGAACCGCATCCCGAATATGGTTAGTCGCCGAATATATCTAGTCCCTAATATCCCTCAACCAAGTGGTAGACACCCGGACTTGATACAACAAAAGGAAAAATCAGTATCAAGCATAAAAGATCAAGAGAAACCAAAAAGAAGGAAAAGAGAGGAGCAGGAAGATATACCAAAGGACGAAGAACCTCCTCTGTCAAGCCCAACTCCTCAAGGTCCATCGCATGAGGACGATGCAACATAGGCACCATCCCTCCATCAGCCCGCCGGATGTTGAATGAAGGAGTATGCAACCGCAGAATGGGGACCTCCAAAGTTGTCATTGTTGTAGATGTCGATGGATCGCCACCACTGTGGTAGGACCCTACTAGACGACTCGAACCCGCAGGAGGGAAGGGCAGTGCATTATATATGCTGGGCGCCTATAGCCATCTCATCACGAAGTCGATATAATCATACGACACAGTCGTGTAGATGTACACCAGATAGGACTCGCCAATCATCACTGTGATCCTCGCATCCTCTGGCAGCAGCAGCTCTTGCCTCATAGACATAGGGGCCTTGCAGGTGGCACCACCACCTCCTCCTCAGCAATTTGTCGGGCCACCCTCTTTTCGAGATACCAAGAGTGTCCAAACTCATGCACCAGCAAATGCTACATCTGTGCATTCACTCCAGTCAACCTCGTGTCCTGAACGTTCATCCCCCAAGGTTAAAAAGTCACCTGGAAAATCCCCAGCAGATATGAGTCAAATAAAGAGTCAGAGCAAAAAAAGACCATGACTGAAGAAGGGAAAAGTCTTACCCTATCACTGGTCAGGCCATTCAAAACCCGACGCACCACCTCTAGAGAGAGAGACCTCCTCGACTGCCGGCCTTTCTCCACCGATAAAACCGATAAAATTCCCCAACAGTCTCATCCTTCAGAGAGATCAACTGGGTTTTACACGAACCACCTCATAGAACCATATCTACCAAAGATAAAAATCCGCAATTAAAAAGAGATGCATAAGACAAACGAGAATGCATGAAAGGAAAATGCGCAAATAAAAGAATACCTCAAGAAGATACGCGCCACTGCCGAATGGCACCCTCTACACCATGCCGATCGGCACCCCCCCTTAAATTTTCGTACGAAAATTCCCAGAAAATACTAGAAAACCCTGTAAAATTCTTAAAAATCCCGGAGATAATTTAGAACACTTTCACCAAGAAATTTTTGTACTCCCTCAAGCGGAACCCCTATTTCCCCAGCGGAACTCTCAAAAGCCAAGCGAATCTCCTCCCGATAACGTCCACAGAGGACCTTTAAAGTATCCCAAACTTCAGGATCATCTCATATTCCCCAAAGGTCTGAAATTTCCTCGAACAATACGTCCAAACCCTGGACCACCTAATCACTTCATCAGACTGGCTATTCATCCACAAGAGCCTCCAAAAGATACAAGTATTTCCCTAGCAATCGGCTCTACAGCTCAAATTAAAATCACGAGGTAATTTCACCGGTAGATTTCCCCAAGAATATCTCAAGTTAAGCCCGTAGAATTGGCTTCGACCCGCAGAATTGGTCATCTCAACTTAAGCCCTCAGAATTGGCTTCGACCCGCAGAATCGGTCACCCTCAAACCTAAGCCTTCAGAATTAGCTTCGACCCACAGAATTGGTCATCTCAACTTAAGCCCTCAGAACTGGATTCGACCCACATAATTGTTCATCTCAACATAAGCCCTCGAAATTGGCTTCGACCCACAGAATTGGTCATCTCAACTTAAGCCCTGAGAATTGGCTTCGACCCACAGAATTGGTCATCACAACTTAAGCCCTCAGAATTGTTTTCGACCCGCAGAATTGGTCATCTCAACTTAAGCCCTCAGAATTGGATCGACCCGTTGAATCGATCATCACAATTTAAGCCATCAAAATTGGCTTCGACCCCCAGAATTGGTCATCACAATTTAAGCCCTCAGAATTAGCTTCGACCCACAGAATTGGTCATCTCAATTTAAGCCCGCATAATTATCTTTGACCCACAGAATTGGTCATATCAATTTAAGCCATCAGAATTGGCTTCGACCCACAGAATTGGTCACCTCATCCCTAAGCCCTCAGAATTAGCTTCGACCCGCAGAATTGGTCATCTCAATTTAGGCCCTAAGAATTGGCTTCGACCTGCAGAATCGTTCACCCTCATCTTCAAGCCCTCAGAATTACCTTCGACCCGCAAAATTGGTCACCCTCATCTTCAAGACCTCAGAATTGGTCATCTCATCCTCAATCCCTTAGAATTGGTTTCGACCCACATAATTGGTCATCCTCATCCCTAAGCCCTCATAATTCGCTTCGACCCGCAGAATCGGTCATCCTCATCCTGAAGACCTCAGAATTAGCTTTGACCCGCAGAGTTGGTCACCCTCATCTTCAATCCCTCAGAATTGGCTTCCACCCGTAGAATCGGTCACCCTCATCTTTAATCCCTCAGAATTGGCCTCGACCCTCTGAATCAGTTATCCTCATCCTTAGGTCCCCAAAATCGACCTTGACCCTCTGGTCATCCTCTTTCAAAGGCATCATGCGGTGTCTATTGAATGGCTATCGTTTGTTCCAAACTCATCCATCATGGGACTTTGTAAAAACCCCATTCTAATACCCCCAACCTCTCTGTAGGTCCCTAGTACCTCCCCTCATCACTACAAACCTAAGTCATACCCTAAGTACTGACCTAGAGTCCATCGGGCACTCCAAGGCTCCATTTGATCAAAATTTAAACTCTTCAGCTCGATTGAGACTGATTGAATCTTCAAAGAGCACTAAAACGCCCTTCAAACAGTCTGTCTCCCGCGCGATTCTAACTTACAGTGCAGACAAATGATCCATTTCCCCTGAAACTTGATGAGGAGGTCACCGGATGCTCCCAGGCTCTTTTACCAAAGTTAACTCTTCAGCTTGACTAATACTGAATGAATCTTTGAAGGGAACTAATCCCTTTTCCAATTGTCCACTCAGGGCCCAATTCTGACCTACAGTGCGGACGAACGATCCGTTTTACTCTCAAAGGTCACCGAATGCTTCCAGGCCCCGGTTAACCAATGTCAACTTTCCAAATTGAATCAAACTCTTTAGAATGTCGAATTTCATATCCTAATCTTTCCAATGATCCTCCCCGTGCGGGATTCTAACTTACCATGCGGACGAACGATCTGTTTGCGTCTAATAATCCCCCGTCTAAAAGACCGATGAACGCTTCCGAACCACATTTGACCCAAAGTCAACTCCCAGACCAGGGAGCAGTCCAAAGACTTTCGAAGGTCTTTGAAGTACCTTTTTAACGGTTCACCCCGTGAGCTATTCGAATCAACGTTTGTGCTCTACAACCGATTTTTCGAAGGAACCTGAAAGAGACTACCAAACGGAAGGTTCCAAACCCTTCCCAACGACAGTGTGCCTAAACACGTCTGTCGATTGGTAGGACCAGGGCCATGCCGATCAGAAGTTCCCTGGGCCTATAAAAATGAGGGACTTACCTCATTTCAAAGGAGAACAAGATTTGAAACCTATCATTCTCAGCGAGCTCAGAAAACCCCTCTCGAAGTCAGCATGATTTCCACACCCAAATCCCTTTCAAAACTTCACTTTTCATCATCCTTTTCATAAAATTTGGTGAATTACGTACCCTCCATCATCACCCAAGTGCAAGGGCTGCTCTCCGACATTCAAGATCAAGCTCAAGATCTTCAAGAAGGTCCAACTTTCTAAAATCTCTCTTTAAATTCTCCTAAATTTGCATTAATTTGTTTTATTACTTAGCACTTTTATTCTCTCATCTCACATATTCTAATATACTTTTTATTTAATATTATTGCACATCTCTTATTTTCATATAAATAAAACCCAAAAAACAAGAAAAAGAGGGTTTGCTCATAAATTCCAAACGAGAATTCTTACACTTTTCTCACAACTAAAACACTTTTTTACACACACACACATATAAGAGGAGTCCCCGATTGGATTTATGGGATAAAACCCACCCCTTACTTTGCATACGAACTACGTGGACTTTGATGCCTCTATAGGCTACGTAGGCGTCTCGGGGTAAAACTCGAGCTTCGATTCCTTTTTTTACTTTTTTCTATATTCTTTAAACTTAACTCTCTTAAACTTTCTATATACATATATTTGTTCTTAGTGGCATATTATCGCGCATGAGTTATCATTCCCTTATAATGATCAACGTTAGGATAATCGTGTAAATCCTATTTTCTAATATTACTTTTAGGAATATTCCTATGGTTGATTCGCTTTATCTCTTCCATGATACAAATCGATGATTCCTATCTCCACTATATATACACATTCACACATATCACAGGGAAATAAAGGAAAATTGCAATAACCCATGAGAGACCATAAGGGCGGAATGGGTGCCTAACACCTTCCCATTTCCTAACTTAGCCTCCGGACCCTTTTCGAATAACTTTGGTTTCGTATGTATCAGCATGTCTTTGGATGCCGTCCTTCGGGATGGCTCCCTTTTTCTTTTGTCTGTTTTGAGTAAAATAGACTGGCGACTCCATCTCTTCACATTTTCACCTCATCACCGACGCCGGCCGAAGCGCTCCCGAGAGGGATACGTGAGACCAAAATCCTCTCAAGACGAAGGGGAAACCCACCCTTCTTCGTCTCTCCCGCCGCGAGGATCAGAGGGGATGGCCACAGGTACAACTATCTTTGGTACGGCCATACCAAAATAATATATGTTAGGATAAATATCTACTCACGTCTAATATCCATACAAAGGTACGCATGTACAAATAGATGATAATCTTTCATGCCCACATAATGAAGGCCTACTCTTATTACCTCCGGGGATCTCTCGCACGTGCTAGTACAGTCTTCGGTGGTACCAAACCTAAGACCCCATCACGACAAGGTATAAATAACCATGTCTACCTATCAGTTATAAATCCTACCATACCCAATGCTTATGAAATAATTATCCCCGAAGACCATCTCAGTCGTGGGCACCTAGACGTATAACCCAGGAGTAAAATATGAGCAAGAAAAATCCCGTCTACCCACTGGGGTACCAGCGTGGTCCGCATCGCACATGCCCCATCATAGAATCCCCCTAATACACCGGCTAATGAGATCTCACACATGGTATTAATTGCAGATAGAACACACAAACAATTTCCAGACTCACTAACAGGCTAAAGCGTACAAATGCATAACCCTCACAAATGGGTTAAGGTAATCCACATACATATACCAACCCTATTCTATAGAGTCACAATAACATCGCTATTATAAAAAGTTATATCACATCTATAACTTTACATTCATCCCAAAATATCAAAGAATGGTGTATAAGATTTATAACATTCTATTCAACCAATAATAATCTTGCCCTAACCTCTCGAGTTCCCAGTTTTAGGTCTAGTCTCACTCTATCGTGCATTAAAAATCATACATCAAATATATTCAATCATGATTAGCCCTAGTGTATTATCCAAAGGCATCGCGTCTAGATATAATCTCATACCGAATTTGAATGATATCATAGAACATAATAACTACCTCACTCGGGGAAGTTATAACCAAAACCTTATCTCACCCAACAGATATTCACTCCACTCGTACATCATAATGATTCAAATTAATCCTAGACAATAAATCCAATCCTCTAACTTACTAATTCCTGTCAATACTCGGGTTTACCCTCGAATGCAAAATCCTCCATTTATCCCCTTTAAATAAATTATTTTTCAAAATAATCAAATACCCCCAAAATCTATTTTTAACAATTCAAAACGCAAGAATATATCTCTATTCTATGAGTACATAAATACTATAAGACAACAAATCCTAGACCTAGGCATAAAACCCAAATTTCCTTCCAATTGTAGAAAAGCCCCACCTAGGCAATATCTGAGACAACTGATCGATCGGGGCATTGGTATCGATCTATCAGTTAACACAGTGAGTACCCAACTTCCCCAATTATGGTTTTTTTCATCTTCAACCTAATATTTCTCTCTCTAAACTCCATTAATTAATATAAAAGCATCCTCTAAGAACCCAATTTCCTAATTAAGAACCATATATTACCTCAAATCTACACCAAGATTCAAATGAAAACCCAATTTACTAATCAAGGACCCTAGGTTATCTAACTCAACAATTTCTCATGGATTGATTAAATTATTCTTAAATTTATGAGATTAACACTATAAAACAATTCAAATTATTATCCATTAGTTTTGATCCAAATTCATGATGGAGTTAATCATTATTGAGGGGATCCAAGAAACAAACATGTGTGTCAAATTCAACGATGCAATCTGAATTTATAGCCCTAGCAGATGCATGTAAAGAAGCAGAATGGATTAGAAATGTGTTGTATGATATTCATTTTATGGAAAAAGCCATCTCCTTCTATTTTGATAAGTTGTGATAACCAAGCCACAATTTATTAAGTTTCGAACAAAACTTACTGTGACAACCCGTATATAATTATGATAAATTATATTTAAATCATAATTATCCTATGTGATGTGAATAATGTGTTATTAGTATATCTAATGTTAAGTGATTATGGTTAGTATAATTCTACTTTCATAAATCATGAAATGTCGAATTATTTACAAACACAATATTTGGTTATTTTCGATAGAAATGTTCCTATTTAAGACTAGTTTGGACCCTTGTAACATTACAATTGACTTGAGGTGAAAACTACATAGTTGTAGACATGTGATTTAGGGTTGTAACACAATAAACGTTGCATCAAACGGATGTTCGAGTAAGAAGTTAGACCGAGATTACAAATAAGAGGCAAACTTGTCAATTCTCTTAAGTGGTAAATTGTCTTTTATTAAACCAAATGTTTTAATTTGATTGGATGGATTGGGAGGCAGCCTTGGCCGACTTAAAACTCTTCTTATCCTTATTTCTTCAGAAAATAAGTCCCTAGGTTCAGTTTGAGGTGTTATTAGCTTGAGGAAAGAGAGGTAGAAGTTAAGGAAGAAAGGGTTACAAGGAAAATCTAGGAAAACAATTCCAAGAAAATCCTTAAGGTGTTTCCAAGGAAAAATTATTTATTAATATTGTTTTAATATTGTATTATACTTATTTCAAAGTATATAAATCGTTAAGTATTGATTAAAATTCCATCCTCCTTGGGGATAATATATATTGGTTCATATGTGAGATAAGTGGTATTATAGGTCATATTTCTTTGTATTGGAACCCTTTGTATTCAAACTTGCATATCTCTTTGTGTGCTTACTGGATTTAAGAAATTCTAATTGGATATGAAAGTAGACTCATATATTCATATCATACCCGAGCATTAGAATTTAACTCCTTATGGTTAGGCGTTAGTAATGATTACAAGTTGGTATATAGTTGTTGTTTGTATATTTCATTTCAGTATGCCCTGAATTTGGTCAAACTTTTAAGATAGCAAATGAAGTTCAAATATTATGAAACTTTAATTATGTACTATTCAGTATGTTTAATGAAGGTGTGTTCAAAATAATGTAAAGTTATGATGGAGAAAAATTATGAAAATTCTTGGAAGTTGAAGAAACAATAGAGGAGCTTGTAGGGAAGATTTCTTGTATTGTAAAGAAATAGTCATAACTTTCCCTAGGGAGCTTAAAAGATTACACCATCACTTGTTATGGAAAGTATATTCATATATATTTTCATATTGTTAAGGTTTGACACCGGTATGTGTGCAATTGATAAATATGGGAAGGTTAAGTATGGAGGACAATAATTTCAGGCCATACTGGATATCACATGAAAGAATACTTTTATCTGCTCCTTCACAAGGGTATTTTGAGTACATGTTTCATGTGTATATATATTCAGAAGTGTAATTTTATATTTACTTGATTTTAGTTATAAGTTCCTTACGAGGTAGTTTCTAGAGTTGAATGTTCATGACCTTTCAACATATATACCATCGTTTCGTCTTTACATATGTTTCATAGAATATGACTTGAGTAGAATCATATTGTGGTGGTGTACTTATTTAAAGTTACATAATTATATTAAGATAATACTTATGATTGAGTTTCAATACTGATTTAGTTGGATTAACAGGTGTAAGGTTAAATCAACCAAGTTCAGCTCGACCCGATGAAAACGTGACAACACAAGGTGAGTGTACTTAATGAGTTGATTTGGGATATGATGTGTATGTATTATATATTGAGATGATATGACTTATTAAAATTCATGAGATGTTAAGATGTTATGGCTTATTAAAATCCAAGAGCTGTTGAGATGGTATGTCTTATTAAAATCCAAGAGATGTTGAGATGTTATGGCTCATTAAAAGCCAATATATGTCGAGTTGCTATGCAATTTAGGAGATGTTAGGTTTTTAAAACCTATGGATATGATTATTGCCTACGGGCAGGAGATGTGGGGCTTATTAACTCCGGATATGTATATCGCCTAATTTGGCACAGAGATGTATATATTGTTATGTTGAGATGTTAATATAGTACTTTTACTATAGATAGTTGTAGTACATTCACTGAGTTTTTAAACTCATGGTTTTATATGTTTACATTTTTAGGTTTTCCAGCTGCCACTGCCAGGTCTAGGAGGTTGAGTAAATAGAAGTATGGTCTTGTTAGTTTGTTTTGTACACTGTACTAGTTGTAATTAAGTTAAATGATATGTGAGTTCTGTTGAAATTATGTCTCCTTAAAATGATTATATTTTTAGTATTTCGCATTTTAACCTTGAAGTTGTTTCAATATGTATTACTGAAATAATAAATAAATTATAATTGTGGTTTGTAAACTATTTAGTTAATTATATCCTAATGAGGTTAGGGGGTGACACTTACAATGGAAAATCTAGACACATTAGTCTAAGGCATCAAATTATAAGGCATCAAATTATAAGAAAATTACTGAAGGAAGGAGTAATTACAGTCGACTTTGTTAAAACGAACAGGAATTTAGCAGATCCTCTGACTAAAGGTCTTGTTAGGGATATGATATATATATCACCTCAAAAGTAATGGGACTAAGGTCTATTAAATAACACAACTAAATTTAATGGGAACCCAACTCACATCTTGAAAATATAGATAGAGTTCAATGTGGTACAAACAAGTTAAATTATAGTTATGGAACACTAGGAATTTTATACAAAAGTTCCATTCCTATATGCCTGGTGTTGGTTTTCTGCATGTTAGAGGATGAAGGTTACTTCTTAATAAATCATATAAGTGTGACTCACAGAATCACTAAAGTTGATTTACCTATATGAGTGTCGAAAGTGTGGCATCTTTCTATGGAATCAAGACCGATCCTAAAACGCTCATGAAATCAGGATTAGCACAAGGCCATAAATGTGCATTGTAGAAGAACACTTATAAACTCAGAAATCAGTATGTGTGATAGTTCCGGCTCATCTCAACAAGGTCCTTGGTTTAAGATACGTTCACCACAGCACCTTGATGAAGCTTTGAATTGTTTAAACTATATGGAAGTTCAAGTCCGGAGGACAGTTCTCATTTATGTAATAGATTTCAGCGATAGTGCCAAAAGTTTTCTATTTTTATCTTGTAATCGATCCTTTGTATCATCTCTTGTGTATATTGAAATTGGTGGGGTAATGTTGGATAAATTTCAACATTAATATAATATTATATAATATTTAGTTGTTATTTTTATATTAATTGGTGTCTTAATTTGTTTAGTTTGGGTTTTATTTTCTAGAAGGAAGAAATATGAGCAAATGGGTGTGAAAGATATGGGAGTTCTTAAAGTCCCACATTGTACCACATTGGAAGAATATTATAAAACGTAGTGGTATATCAACTAAAGGACAACTAAGATTTTTAGTTGACAAGTCAAACAAGAGGCCATGATCCTACGTGACACGCGACACGCGTAAGCGCGACACTCAGTGCGCGAAAGGGCGATTGGGTGACTTAGGACACATTGTGCGCTTTGACGCGCACTTGGCACTTCGCACGTGCGCATTATCGCTTGGAAAGTGGGAGCCTAAAGTTTTGACGAAGTAAAACAGATCAATGACTGTGATTAAATGATCTGATCAAAAGGTTTAAAATCCGAAACGACTTAATCTGAGCCATTTGATGAACTCGTAGCATTTTGTGTAGGGGATGTCCATTTGCTTACGATGGGACGCCTCATCTGAACCATTAGATCGAAGTTGTTCCAAACAGGCACGATCCAATGGCTGCTGAGTCTCTACATGAAGAGATGTGACTGTTAAAGAACAGTCACAAATATGACTATAAAAAGAGATCCAGACCTCTGTTTTGGACAATGCAAATTGCTAATTTCTCCTCTCTTCGTCCTCTACTTTTTGGCATTATCAGATTAAAAATCCAGAGTGTTCTTGGTTGGATCAAATAGTACATACTTTGAATCAAACAATTGTTCATACACTGCATTGTCTCCTGAAGGCAGATTCTATAAAACCCATAGTGTACTCGCGGTTCTGTCTCAACCAGATTGGGATAAATTTTGCCTAAAAGACAACGTTCCCAGAATGTGCCTTGCAGAAATTAATTTAAATATTTCATTCTTTCCATAGAAAAATTGCAACAGTTTTATGTTTTAGACTAAAACAGACATTCTACGCGTACTAAAATCAAGTTACCAAATGTACCCAAAATAAATAACCAATAATTCAGTTATTTACTAATTCTCCACTACGAGTCCAAATTTTTTTATATAAGGGGGATAGATTCCCCTAGATTATTATGATATGAAAGGAAGAATAGACGACCGTAAGTAGCCTAACAATAAAGAAAAGAAAGATATTTGGTTTTATAAATAATCAATAGTACAAACAATAACTTGAAATAAAATTAAGTGAGATACATAACAACTATGGCTTCTTTATTGTTAAGATAGGCATGCTCCATTTGTCCATCTTCATTAGACCTTTGGTATAATTTCGAAGATTAGCAAAGCTAATGAAAGTTAAGGCAGATTAAAGAATTTACAAAATTTAGCCCTTTTGTTAGTTGTCCAGTACGAGTCCAAATATTAATTAATTCAATTCATTAATCACAAATACGGGGTATTACATTTTTAATTTGGAATAAATCCAGGGAAGAGGGTAGCTAACCTCCACAGTGTCAGGAAGAAAGAGGTTTAGACGACCAGAGAGCATATCATTAGGTTCAATAATGAAAAATTGCAAATGATTGATTATGATGATAAGATTGCTATTATTGCCATCATGAATGGCTTCCTGTCAGGAAATCTATACTGAGTGCTTGCAAAGGAACCTCCCACAGTAATGCATAAGATATTGGATAAAGCAGGGAAAATTATGAGCGCCGAGGAGGCCATGGTAGCCAAATAATTTGGTCAAGTAAAGGTTGATAACATAAGAAATTTATAGAAGATGGATAAGCCTAAGAAGCTTAATTCGGGGAAGCACGACAAAAAGTCCAATGAGTATACTCCTCTCACTGTTAAGGTGCATCATATGCTCGATGAGATCCGAGGTACCGAGTAGTTAAGGTGGACATAAAAACTCAAAACCCTGAATTGCAGGAGAGAAAAAAGAAAATGGTATGAGTTCCATTAGGATGGCGGAGATATAACAAACAAGTGCATGACTCCTGTAAGAGAGAAGTTTAATATGGGAAAATATCGAATTTTTGGTACGTGTTTGACATGAGGAAATTTAGTTGCACCTACATATTCGTCATTTCGAAATTGGTGATTTCTAATTTGATTTAATAATGTTATGGACTTTTATAAATATTAATGATTTCTAATTTGATTTAATAATTTAGTGGGAGGCTAATCGTTAAGCCCCTCCTACAACATTGAAAGTTGAAATTAAAGCCCTAATATGAGGAGGAAAACTGAATAAGTATAAGAACTAGGACAACCGAGCTACTGAGGAAGGCCCAAAGCAAAGGAGACGATCAAAATCTCCATACAAGGAGAGATGTGATATAAAGTGTGGGCGTGATGATGAAGACTCTGATGAGGGTAGTGTGGATGACCTGCCGAAAAATCCCAAAGAGATAAAATAAATTATTAATATGAGCTCAATCAGGATGAATTTTATTGCTGAAGGAGAAGCAGGGGGGGAGATGACCCTGCATAAAGGAAGGCATACTTAAAATAAGAAAATACTTGTGAAGCAAGGGATCGATATAAAGTTACCTTGTTTAAGGCAATGAACTGCTAACCTCGTAAAGTGAATAGAGACCATTTGATGACGGGTTGATTAGAAGACAATGAAAGTGTCCTATTATACACACATGATGACCTAATGTTGGTGAGCCTAATGCTTCACGAGAGCACATTAGATAGATTATTGATTAAAAATGGAATCGCAGCAGACATTATATTCTACTAATTTTTTAAGGGGCTAAAGTTGCAGATATATCATCATATGTTGATAGAATGTTTGGGGTAGAATGTATTCCCCCTTAGAAAAATTAAGATCGAAGTCACAACAGGTACGTGGCCAACTTGCAGCGCGTAGATGATGACGTTCTTCTCCATGGACAAGAACTCATCTTCAGCTTATAACATCATCTTTGGTTGTGTGGGCCTAAAGAAGTTTGAGTCTATTTCTTCCGCCATCTACCAGTTGATGAAGTTCCTAATAAATGTCGGTGCGGGTAAAGTCATGGGTAATCAGGCAATGGCTCAAAGGTGATATTTAACTTCAGTTAAGGAGAGAGAAAGTCTCACCACTACTTACCATATATTGACTCTGGATCCGAGAGATGGTGAAAAATTGACTAACGAGGAGGCGATCGAGGAGATTGAACCCGTGATATTGGATAATGAACATTCAAAACTGATTGTTCCTTAGGAAGCTACACCATGTGTTCGCGTGAAGAAACAAGGACATGTCAGGAATTCACCTAAAGGTTCTTTTCCATATGCTTAGTGTGGTGAAGGATGCCAAGTCGGTAAAATTAAAAAGAAGGGTATTTTTTAAAGAGAAAAACATAGCCATTGAGGTGAGGTAGATAAACTCCAGAAATAAACTTTTATTTAAGATGTTATGTATTCGAGATGGTTGTAAAATGTTGTTATGGTGATAAAGGGCAATGGGAAATGGTGAATGTGTGAGAACTTTTCATACCTTATCCTAAGTACCACTACCTCTTTCCCAGGATTAATCAGTTATGGATGCTATAGCTAGGCACGAACTCTTTAGTTTCATGGATGAAAACTCAAGCTACAACCATATTTTGATAAATCCCATAGACAGAGAGAAGACATCATTTATTACTTACAAGGGTACCTGTTGTTACAACATTATGCCCTTGGGACTAAAAAATATTGGGACAAGATATTAAAGGCGGTAAACCAAATCTTTAAGGATTATATTGGTAAGAACGTGGATGTATATGTGGACGATATGTTGACAAAAGGTAAAAAAAATGGACGACCACATAAGGTTCCTCAAGTAGACGTTTAATGTGATGGAAAAATGTAAGATAAAGTTAGACTTGGTAAAGTGTGTGTTCAGTATCCGAGATGAAAACTTCATGGAAATTATTTTAATCAACGGGAAATTAAGGCAAGTACAGATATAATCAGATCCCTTGTCAATATGCATTCTCCACAAAATAAGAAAGATATCCACATGCATATAGGTTGGGTTGAAGCTTTAAAAAAATTTACGTCAAGTGCAACAAATAGGTATTAATAAAAGCCTTCGAATTGAATGTTTAGATCACATCCCTTACTTTTTGGGCAATTTTTAAAGAAAGGTTGTATTTATACCTACATGTATGTGAATCAGTTATCACCTTAGTGCTGATAAAAATATGAAGATAATGTATAAAGTATTACGCTAGTAATGCTTATAGAGGAGAAGAGATAAGGTACCTAAGGCTAGAGAAATTGGCCTTAGACCTTGGTAAAGCATATAAAATAATGAAACCAAACTTCCATGCTCATAAAATTATCGTATATACTAACCAGCCCCTAAAACAGGTTATTCATAACTCTAGGAAGTTAATGTCATAAGCTTTTGAGTTAGAGGAATTTGATATAGTGTAAAAGATGAGGGCATCAATCAAGGGCTAGGCAATATCAGAGTTTATTATTTAATTCCATACACGGAAGAGATGCCAAAGAAGGATGTAGAATATAGAGATGCAACTCTAACAGAAATCGAGCCCTCGGTAAGAGCAATCGAACATATTAAAAACTAAGAGATGATAAATAAATTGTTCAGTTATCGCATGTTGATTGAAGAGGGGTTTGACGAAGAAACCCTCATCAAGAAAACATTTATAGATGGCTAGGCCTTTGCCGATGGTAATGGATAAGGTCTCATTGTCACCACTCCAAAAGAAGAAGATGTAGAATATGTGCTTAGATTCATATTTGAGGCTTCAAATAGTGACACCAAGTAAGAGTCTTTAATAATAGGAATGTGACTATTTTATTCTTTGGATGCTTTTCAAGTTTCAGCCAACATTGACTGACATCTAGTTGTGAACAAGGTCTTAGGCTCCTATGAAGTGAAATAAAGCAAGGTGGAAAAGTATTTGGGAAAATAAAGCAGTTGTTGCCAAATTTCATTATATTGTAGATAATTCGGATCCTTTGATAAAAAAACTCACGAGCTAATGCTCATGCATGTATAGCTTTGGTAACTCGATCAAAATTAAGGGGAATGGTCCCCATAGAGATTTTATTGTGCCCTAGTTTTGAAAAAGAAGAAGTGAAGGTTTTGGAGTTAGATTTAGCCCCCCTTGAATGGACCTAGTGGTTCTGTACATAAGGATTGATGAATTTCTAGTCGACCCATAAGGTGGTTTCACTATAAGGAAGCGAGGTACGTGCTTGATGGAGGTATGCTATTCAAGAGCTATTTTTTGCTGCCATTCCTTCGATGCGTTCATCCCAAAAAGCTTTAAGATCTATTTTAAGAAGTGCACGAAGGGTCAATTTGGGCTCACGCATTAGGGAGATCACTAGTTAAAAGAGTAGCGTCAAACGGATACTAGTTATTCACCATGAAGGAGGATTATGTTTATTATTAAAGAAAGTGTGATAAGTGATAAAGATTTATTTTGATCAGTTGAAGACCTGTAGCGTATCTAACACATATTATTGCCCCTTAGCCATTTACGTTATAGGGAATAGACTGGTTAGGTCCATTACCTAAGACAAAGGGAAGGTTTAGGTACATTGGAGTGGCAGTCAACTATTTCACCAACTGGGTGGAGGTTGAGTGTGACACCCCTCTTAAAATAATAACGGGTGGCCAACCCTATACTAAAATAATCAGGAATCTCAAGTGGATCATTCTCAGCATCTACTGACGATTTTAAAATAAACATGGCTAACTACCCATTACTTCAAAAAGAGGGTGACAAATAAATTTTGAAATGTCACTAAAACAAACTATGTAACAACTAACCAAAAACATAACAATAATTGAATATGAGAAGGAACACGCACATGCTAATATAAAAGAGACTAATACAAGATTACAACAAAATGTATAAAATAAAATACCCAATACAACAGTCTAAGAAAGAAATATAAAAGAAATTCTACCCTACAACTATTAGGTTTAAACCCGATATACAAACTGAATCCTAACATAGATACACAAAATATAGGAATCGACTATATCAAAATACGGCAACAGTCCGCTATAGCCACAGCTCCACGAATACACTGGATGGATATCATCAATTGCGTACCTATGGTGGAAAACCTAAAAGAATACAATATATACACGGCAAGAGAAAATATAAACGGTTCAGAGCCCGAGTTGTGAAAACATTTTAGCAAGTGCATTAAAATGCATAATAATTATAAATACATTATAACATGATTAAAGTGGAGTCGCACTCTCCAAAAAATTCAACTCACTTCTCAACTAAAGAGCGTATCTAAACGTATGTACATGATCCTCAAATAATTGCCCAAAACTATCTAGGGAAATAATCTAACCTACACCAAAAATTTATACTCAATTAAAATTCCGTCTAAATCATAACCCTCAACTTCTAATTCTACCACATAACCATCAACTTCCAAACTACTATAATCTCAAATGTTCATCATCTTACTTAACATATAAAATATACATAAACATATTCTTTTACTAGAATTTCTCATATTATAGTTAGGCATATATATATATATATATATATATATATATATATATATATATCATCATAATCAATGTCACACTCATTATATGAAACAAATGTTTCCTCCTTCTGGGCTTTCAAAACAATGCCCTTATCTTTTTTCTTTCGGGAAGGAAACAAGTCAAGATCATATGTTTTAAGGTCACCTACAAGCTCCTCGAATTTTGTAAAGTTCAAAGTACCCAGAGAGTTCAACACAATCACTTTAAGGTTAAATCTTTCAAGTAAGAACCTAAGATTTTCGTCACAACTTTGGCTTCGGGTATTATCTATCCCAAGTTAAATGATGAGTTAACAATATTAGACGGTCTCGCATTAAAATCATCAAAGGTTTCACTTTCCTTCATCCTAATGGTTTCAAAATGAGTGGTGACTTTCAAGAGTTTGAAAGCTATAATAACACTAGTACCCTCATGAGTGAGTTGGAGTATACTTGTGACAACCCGGATATAATTATGATAAATTATATTTAAATCATTCTTAACTTATGTGATATGAATAATGTGATATTATTATATCTATTGTTAAGTGATTATGTTTAGTCAAATCCTACTTTCATAAATCATGAAATGTCGAATTATTTACAAACACAAAATTTTGTTATTTTGGGTAGAAATGTTCCTGTTAGAGACTAGTTTTGACCCTTATAATATAACTAGTGACTCAAGGTTAAAACTATATAGTTGTAGATATATGAGTTAGGTTTGTGACACAATAAACTTATCATCAAATGGATGTCTGAGTAAGGAGTTATACCGAATTTACGAACAAATGGAAAATCTGTCCATTCCCTTTAAATGGTAATTTGTCCTTTACTAAACCAGATGTTTTAATTCTAGTGGTTGGCATGGGAAGCAGCCTTGGACGACTTAAAACTCTTATTCTAACCTATTTCTTCAGCAAATTTAAGCCTAGGTTCAGTTTGAAGGGTTTTTATGCTTGAGGAAAGAGAAAGTAAAAGTTAAGGAAGAAAAGGGTTACATTAAAAACTAGGAAAAATTCCAACAAAATTCTTAAGGTGTTTCCAAGGTAAAATTATGTGTTAATATTGTTTTAATATTGTATTATACTTATATCAAAGTATATAAATCGTGAATTATTGATTAAATTTCCATTATCCTTTGTGATAATATGTATTGGATCATAAGTGAGATAAGTAGTGTTTATAGACCATATTGCTTTGTTTTGAAACCCCTTGTATTCAAACTTGTATATGTTTTTGTTTGCTTACTTTAATTGAGAAATTGAAATTGGAAATGAAAGTAGAATCATGCATTCATATCATATCCGAAAATTAGAATTTATCTCCTTGTGGTTAGGCCTTAATGATGATTTCAAGTTGGTACATAGTTGTTGTTTGTATATTTCATTTTGGTATGCCCTGAGTTTAGTCAAGATTTTGACATAGAAAATGAAGCAAAACAATTATGAAACTTTAATTCTGTACTATTATGTATGTTTAATGAAAAGGTGTTAAAAATCATGGAAAGTTATTGTTGAGAAAACTTATGAAAATTCTTGAACATTGAAGGAACAATAGAGGAGCTTGTAGGGCATATTTCTTGTGTTGTAAAGTTGTGGTCATAACTTGCTCTAGGAAGCTTGAAAAATTACACCATCACCAGTAATGGAAATTTTATTTATATATGTTTTAATATTGATAAGGTTGTACACCTATATTTATACAATTTAGGAATATAGGATGGTTGAGTATAGAGGACAATAATTTGGGGCCATACTGGATACCCCATGAAAAAATATTATTATCTCATCTCCCAAATGGTATTTAGAGTACATGTTTCATGTGTATATACATTTAGAAGTATAATTTTAAGTTTACTTGGCTTTAGTAATAAATTCCTTATGAGGTATTTCCTACGTTTGAATGTTCATAACTTTATCAACATGTATACCATTGTTTTGTCTTTACTCATGTTTTATGGAATGTGACTTAAGTGGAATTATATGGTTGTTGTACAGTCATGGAAAGTTACATAATTATGTTAGGATAATACTTATTATTTACATTCAGTACTGATTTATTTGGATTTATAGGTGTAAGGTCTAATCAACCCAATTCAGCTCCTCCCGAAAGAAACGTGAGTACGTGATTGACAAACCAAGGTGAGTGTACTCACTGGAAAGATATATTTGTATCGTGTTATTGATATGATCATAATGTAATGAATATGAAATCGTTCATTTCGATTTAACGAAATAGGAGGTTACATCCCGACCCAAAATGTGGGAGATTTGTCTATTAATGACAAGGGGTTACTCCTCGACTAAGAATGGGGGAGAATTGTCTATTACAAACAAGATACGTGAATTATGATTAGAAAAGTTAGGTCATTCATTATGAAAGATTTGGATAAGTTAATACATAATTATATGAACATGATTTATTGCATTTAAATTCATGCAGTAGTATAGTAGTGATGCATTCACTGGGCAATTTTGCTCACAGTTCCTATGTTCACATTTTTTTCAGGTAACGCGATGTCACTGCCAAATCTAGGAGGTCGGGTTGGGTTAGCCAGGAATGGGAGAAACAATAATTTTGTGTAAATGTAAATGATGTAGTTATTTAACTTATCCTTCAAGAAATTTGTAAATGCATAACTACTTAATGTTGAAAAAAAGTTTTTAGTTGTATGGAGTTACGTTGATGACTTTGAAATTAAAATGCGTGTTCATGGTTTAGTTAAATTAATTATGGTTTGACTCACCTTGACTTTCAAACTTAATTATTAGTAACTGGGTTGGGGTGTGTCAATATCCTAGGCCTCTTTAGAGGTTTCACATGTCATAATATGACGGAACTCCTCAAGTGTGACCACATAAAAAAAATATTCAGGCCACGTGACTTATAGTAAGAAAGTTTACTCTTATCCTCACTCCAGATCTCAACGTGTTTAGGGATTTTATATTCACTTAGTAAAGTCATGGGTTAGGAACGTACCTTAAGAGCATGTAATGACACATCCTCATTTATCGCCTTAAGTGTTGATTTGATACACGTTTTCTTATATGTGTAATTTGACCCATCAAATAATGATGGTCTAAAAATCGAGTGACCCTCCATATTAAACATAAAAAACTCATGCCTAAACAAGAAACTAAGAAGTCAACTAAGTGTTCCATCTCTAATACCAATTTGAAAATGCAACTACATTCAAGGTTTTATATGGATATCCAAACACACACCAATTTTTATTTTTTTGAAATTAATTAAACTTAAGCTGTTAACCCAATTAAAACTTTCACTAATTTTATCGATTGTTGTGCTAAACAAGTAACCAATATTTTCTTATGCTAAAACATTCATCTAGGTGATAGTAGGGATAAAATAAATCAATTAACTAGGATGCTTGATCTACGAGAAAAACTCAAATTGAAAAAACCTCGGACGACCTAACCACCCAATTCACTATGTACAAAATTACAAACGGAAGGAATGAAAGACTTATACAATGGACTCAACTCCCTTCAATAATTTACATGACTTAATTCCTTCAACCTCCACACATTGACAACCAAAAGTCCACCAGTTTATTGCCATAATGTGTAAGTCCACAAACGTCTCTCTATCTAATGATCTAGGCTTAGCAACCGTCAACGGAGAGAACATGAAGTCCACCACTTTAAATCTTCGCACACACAGAGTGCACCATATATAAACAAAAAAATATTATACAAAGTACACCATACGTAGCATGTTCTCAATGAAGGGAATAACATATTGGTGCTTAAAAAGGAGATATCAAGCAAACTTATTAATTGAATCTTGGATCTCAAAGGGTTTGGGTGTAAACCAGGGTCTGGAGGCTTTAGGATTTGTATATGAAATTAAGTTTTGCCAAAAAAATCAAGTAGAAATATTTCCCTAAGACAATAGACTACACCACCACCATCAATGTCCATGGTTTATCTCTGAGTAATTGTCTCTCTGAATGGTAGTGAGCCATTTAATATTGATGATTTGGAGATTCAAGCATTGAGGTTGTATACTCTATACCTCATGCCTCCCTCTTACATAAGGACATGTCAGCCTTGAGATGTTTTTCTTTAGAGAGGCTTCACAAAGAAGGTCTCTATGATATAACTTTTATAAGTCGTTGATATTGTTTTTACATACTAACTTCCTTTCTTATTTTTCCCTACAAGGCCATGCAGGCGATGCATGATGCAGGCATTTGAGCTGACAACTATTAAGAATAAATAACATTCTTCATGACCAATCCAGCATCATGTCGTATACTCTGACCGAGAAGAACAACAGGATTGCCGAACTTGAGGGAAATGAGGTGATGAAATAGGTTTATCTCCTACAATTGGAGTTTAACAAGGTTGACTCTAAGCTAACGATGCCGAATAAATACTTTTCCCAAAAGACCCTATAGAAGTTAATCCCTTAGAGGTAAAAGAGGGTTATTTTCGTTGAATGGGATAAATACTAAGAGAAGTTCTTAATCGAGGTCTTCGTAGATAGGGTCCAAGAAGTTTCTGTACAACTTGACTACCATGAGTTAATTTCCTTAAACAAAGGCTAGATTGGTGGTTTCTAAAGTGGGAATTCTCCTAAATGCAATCCTTCTTATGCTAAACATCCCTTCTATTAGTGAGTCTTGCTTGGCGACTGGATAAGTGGTCAATCAGTTGATAGTTAAGTTGGCCATTCCTGGAGGACATTGAGAGCAAGGCAATGCCATTGTTTTTCGGTTAGGGGGAGATTACCCCTAACATCCAATTTTCTTTAAGGTTTTTTTATTGTAGGCCCCTGGAATTTTTTTATAGACTTTCTCATATCTTTTCATATTAATGAAAGTAATTTTTCTATCTATTTGCCTTATTTTATACATATTATGTGAACACGTTTAAGGGATTTTGTGCTTGTGATCGTACAAGCTTGTGTTCGACTCCATTAACTTGTAAAATCTAATAAATAGTTCAATAATCCAATTTAAACTAATGTCTAAAATTTGATAAGTTAACACTCTTATTTAACCCATTTGTTAGTCGGCGAAGTTGGTATTTGTGACTGACTTCAATAACTTATGCAATTAATCAATACGCTAATGAATCAATTAGCCTATTGATTAAAATTTGATAATTTAGCATTATTATTTAATGAAAATGTAGCTACGTGCAAGGGTTTATGTGGAAATATAAACCAAAATCTAATTTTAATTTTTTTCAATTTAATCAAACTTAAACAATTAATCCAATGGAAACTTGCACCAAATTTATCGATTGTTGTGCTAAACAAATAACCATTTTTATCTTATCCTAAAATATGTATCTAGGTGATATCAAGGATAAAATAAATCAATCAACCACAATGCCCGATGTACGAGGAAAACTCCAATGGAAAAAACCTTGGATGGCCTAGGCATGCAATTTACTATGTACGAAATCACAAAAGGACACGACATAAGACTTACCAATGGACCGAATCCCTTCAATCCTTAAGGAATCTTCACTACTTCACCCTCCACACAACGATATGCAGGAGTCCACGAGTGCACTACCACAGTATGTTAGTCCACTGACGCTTCAGTATCCACCAATCCAAGCTCAGCAATCGTCAACGGAGAGAACACGGAGTCCACTACTTCAAATCATCACACACACATATTCCACCATATGTACAGAAAATTATGTGTGAGGTGCACCACACAAAATATGTTCTCATTGAAGAGAAAAACATCTTAGTGTTCTTAAACAGGAGATCTCAAACAAGCATATTAATTAAATCTTGGATCTCAAATGATTGGTTGTAAACTAGGGTTTATAGGCTTTTGGATTTTTATATGAAATCAATGATATAGATCTCAAACAAGCATTATTGTCAGCATGCTTATTTATACAAAACACAATTTTCGAGGCGACGAAAATTGTAGGTTCATTCGATTGAAGTACACAATCTCATTCGATTGGCATTATGCACCTCGTTTGAATATACTTAAAATGACCTTTGAACGAGATTCCACTATAAAGTAGAAAAATATCACCCGATACTCATTTGAAACTCATTTGAATGATTTAGTAAAACTTGTTTGAATCATGATGGGAAACCTGTTCAAATGACTTTCCCAAAAATATTTTTTCTTTAAAAAATATTCTTTCTTAAAATAGCCTCAAACATTTATAAAATTCACCCAACATAAAATCCAAGGATCAAAATAACATGCATTTATACATCACGAGATCCTTGAATGTTGAAGACAGAACCCGAAACGATGATATAAACACTCTGAATTGGTCGCTAAGGACTTCAATAAAACAGGTCACATTATATGAAGGATATAGACTCCTAGTAAGACAACCATATAGGGTGTTTCAATCCCCCCTTTGGATATTGGAGACAAAAATCCCTTTGAGATAATCATGGTTACTCGTAGGGAGAAAAAACAAGTCCGCATCCTATTCAAAATTCTAACTACCCATCCCATCCTAAAACCAAAATAAGACAAAGAAAACAAATTATATTATAGAACTCGACTAAAGTACATACAAATACCCTAACATGTAAGATCAATAATGAATTCCAAGTCCTGTAACAAAAATACTCAAGGTAGCATGTTAGTCGAATTAGAATTGACATCTTATAGATAGTCCAGCGTGGACTCAAATATTTCCCCCCATTTTTCTCAAATAAACATTGGGTAAATTTCAAGAAATTGTATATTGCAACATAAGCTATCAAATTTTAGTCATAACAACATGTTATATCAAGTGTTTCGTACATAAAATAAATAAATGAGGCTCCCTAGATCCTCAGAGACATATTATTAACAATATATAAACAGGAGGATATGTCTCCTACATAATTTTTCATTGCATTTAAAATTAATACCATATGCTTTAATCCTTATATGTTGGTATTAATTAATTTGGAAAAATTAGTATCTTGATTTCAATGCTTGTTTTCAAATTGGTATCATATTTTCTCACATGTTAATAAATGATTGGATTGTGATTTTACATATTGGTATTAATAGTACATGTTTGTATCATAATGTTTTATATGATTTGTTCCTCCATACTTCACTGGGCGTTTATTTGTTTCATGTGTGTAGGTATGGTGAAGATATTCAAGATTCCAAGTCTACATCACATTAAAACAACTCATGCTTATCGGCCACATTTACAGTCTTGTCCTATAATTTTTTTATTTTGGGTTTTATGGGATGGGATTTAGGCGTCATACGGCTTGATCGCCCGACTTAGGCATTTTACTGTTTGGGTTTTGTCCCGGAATAGTCAAAGGGGGAGATTTGTAAGGACAAAATTTCCAATTCAGTCCATTGTTGTATTTGACTTATTCCTGGAACAAAACATTATTTTTGAGTAATAGATATTTTTTTGTCATGATCCGACACATTCTATAGCATAGAGTTAACTGAAGAGGTTGTGGATAAGCTTCAAAGATAAATCATGCCGAGATTAGTTTAGTGCTCATTTCATGTCTTCATTGCATTTCGAGATCGCTCAAGTATGAATGCGTAGTGTTTATGGGACTCAAAAAAATGATTTAGGATGTTATTTTTGGTAAAAATGGTTTTAAAATATTTAACTTCGTTTGTTCTAAGATAAATATGGTTTAGAGTTGTGTAAATCACAAACTCTCATTTTAAGTAGTTCAAATAACTTTGTCAGCATTCAAGTGAGATCATCTTATCTTTCGAATGACGTGTGCATATCATTAGAGCGACAGGCTTATCTCGTTTGAGTGATCCACCCCCTCAAATTTTCGATATAAGGCGTGTTTCTCTCAAAATTTTGTAAGTGTTTAGTTGCGACACCTCGCCTATTCCAATCTTGGATGATCAGTCCATTATCAAATTAAATAGGAATCATTAATGGTGTCATTCTTAGCATCACTGTCGAAGTTCAATTTATTTTACTAATACCCTAATGGCCCAGTGTAAAATTTGTAATCCTTATTATCAGCATGCAATAATATAACTGGATAAAACATATCATTCACCATTTCCATGAACATAACAATGAATAATGAGATAACGACATAAATAAATAATTGAGTCTGGAATAACACTCGAGATAAAATTCCATTACAATCATCCATAATTAAAGTCTAAATCAATACTGAAAATAATGGAAAATACAAAGTCTCTGTAAATAATATCCAACTAAGAATAGGAGACATGACCGACTGATGAGTGAATTATTGTGCATGAATTATGGCCAAATCTAGACCTTGTTAGACCATTTGTATTATAAATAATGAGTTTTTAGAGTCATTTTCTTAAAACAAAAGAAAAATGCAAGTTTGAATGAAATTTTAGTTAAAAATACAATTTTTGTAACCTGAAGTGTGAAATCATAATTTTCCAAACTTTATAGGCCTGAAAATAATGTTTAAATATTTATCTACGCAAAATAAAGTTCTCTTTGAAATTTTGTTGAATTCTGAATTAAAATGAGCAATTTTTGAATTTCGATGGCTAAAATGCAAAGAGGGGTAATTCTGTAATTTTTAAAATATTTATGTTCCTAAATTTGAATTAATTATTTCTATTTTACATTTTTACAGGTACCCTAAAAATTTGGACAACAAAGGAATCGATGTGCAAAAATTGTTACGATACGTTGCGACACGACACGCCACAGCACGGTTGATACAACTATACTAAATATTTTTTGTAAAATCTCTCGAGCGTCCGTTGAGTTCGTTCCATAGATTTTCAAAAAGCTGTTTAAAAGACTCGCAACTTTGAAGTTCGGACAAAAATGAGATTTTGAAGTTTTGGGGGACAAAAATGCGATTAAAGATGGTGTTGTGAATAGTGATGTGAATAGTACCAAAATTGGGGATAATTATTTTAGAAAAAAAAAACTTCTCAATTATCTCCAACTCTTCTTAAGACTCAATGGGATAATTATCAGCTCAAATACAACCAATCAAAGAAAGTTTCACTCCAACTCAAACACCTCATTCCTAAGCCTTTAAATAAAACCCTTTGGTTCATTATTTTGGAAGAGAATTTTAGAGAGAGTAATTTTTAAGGGATTGTATTTAATTTGAGGGGTGGGTCTTTATCATTTTTTAGAGGATTGAAGATTGTTTTGAGAGAACTATTTGTAAGTTTGATTTATTAATGAAAATCTCTACTCGTTCTTGCAATTTCTCTTTCATTCGATATCTTGACTATTCTATTAGGATTATGGCGAAGTTTATCATAGTTAGCTAATATTGTCACGTTAATTTGATTGTTGTTTATTCCCTACTTATTTTAATTCTTATCAAATATTCAGTATTCATTTTAAAATGACACAAGAGTGTGCAAAATTGTTTTGTCAAATCAAGTTTTGAGATATAAAAGTTGTAATAATTTTTTATTGATTATGCTTTCACTTTGATTGTTTTGATAGTCCATGCTTAAATACATTTGCGAACTTTAAAACTTGTATTTTCTAAGGGAATAGGGATTTTGCCATCTATTAGAGACGTTAAAAATATTTTGATCATAGCCGTCATATTTTCTAAACTAAACGTGGCGAGAGTCGATTTAATTTGAGTTATAAACGGGAATGACAATATCAAATTAGTGTTCAATATTAGTTACGTAATAAATCGACCCCGAATACTAATTATTTCCTAATTGTTTACAAATCTCTTGTGCTACTCTCATATATCGTAGTTGCTTTTATTTAGTGTAGTTTATAATTATTCTCTACCCCATTTGATCTAGTTGGAAAGTTGCTATTCTTTTAAAAGATAAAATTGACAAATCTCTCGGGGTTCGACCCGTACTTACACTCGCTATTCTATAATATCCCATGCACTTACGGTATTTTAAAAAATTGACAAACGAGTTTTTGGCACCGTTACCGGGTATCGAACCTGAGTCACCCGCGTGACTTGCGGGAATACTTACCACTATACTACAAAGTCTCTGTAAATAGTATCCAATTAAAAATAGGAGACGTGCCCGACTAGAACAAACAAGAATAACTAAGAGCTGAATAAATGTGGATGTGTCTAATAGCGAGGTCCTGCAACTTCCACAACAATTGTAGTATGTCAAATGTAGAAACTCCTATGCCTGATGTCCCTGTGGATAGAAACCTAAAATTGTTTTCACAAAAGGATTTGAAACGGGTCAGAACCCAAGTAAAATATTTTGAAAAAGTTTAGCGAGTGTTTAAAATGCATCAAGATAAGATATTAAATACATGTTAATATTGCATGTCCTCACTTAAGATCCTCACCCATCAACTATTGTGCATGCCTAATGTACTACTCTAACCCACCTATTTAATCTACCCACCTCACTAGTCTGCCTTACATCTCTTCTCATCTATCACTTATAGTGCCCAGCTATAATTTCCATACCATAAAATACTTCCATTATAATTCTCTATGTTCATTAGGAATTACCAGCAAATGATTTAGTTCTCACAGACTTTAGTTAATTTTAGATATCACTATCTATCTAATCTACTAATACATTCATAATAGGATCAATCACACGTATATACACATTTATCACTCTTATGATATATACGTATACAACACTCCTAGGTGGAGACCTGCAGTGCGGACATACTCTGCTATCAAGTCCTGGTACATCACGTATTATATAAGGACACTCGTTAGGAGAACCATAATAATAATCACACAATATTGGATGGGAACATACTTCTAATCCTTTGGGATACGGTCATACCTAACGCACCCATATGACCGATCACACCCTTATTCACACGAGTGGCGCCTAATCCCCAAGTTCTATGTCCTGAGGTACCAGTCAATATCCCCCTAGTTGGGTTCATTAGAATAAGACTATCCATGATGTGAAACCTCCCATGATAACACGTAGCCTAAGTATGATTACACATACAATCCAAACAATAGGTATACACATCGCCCATATATTTATATAATCATTATAAGTATACACATAACCTATATCATATACTCGATACATAGTATAGTAACTCTCGAATATTCTACATAGCATAATACTTTTTGTTGTATAATCCCGAGCATTTCCCAATACCCAAATGGTTGCCGATTGTCCCTTAAGTAAACTCAATAGGTATCCCACTCAAGGCCTACCGGTATTGGTCCTACATTCCCCTAATTCTCTATGACAAGAAATCATTATCTGAATAAGCTTTTATTACCTGTTAAGCTTATTCAATTTTAGTCCTTAACTCTCCTCGTGTGACCATCCTCAGACTTAATATTAGCCTACTGATAAATGCAATATCTCTCATTATTATTTAAAATTAATCCAAAGGTCAACCCAATCGTTTCATATGAGTTCGATGCAAAAGGGGGAAAATTGTGCAGATTTGGGAAATCGAATCGATTCAGCCTTGGTTCGAATCGATTCGCATTCTGAATCTATTCTTCCATGTAGCAAGTATCATCTTATTCACTTAACTGTTACGGGAATTCACTATTGTTAAACCTCCAAACCAGCATTACACTATCCCAAACCCCTAACATTACACTATGTTATTATTCATGTTCAAGAACCTCAACTTAATTCCAGATTTCTTCCCCAATTTTGGGATATTTCTCATCAAATTCATCCTACATGTATAAGGGATCAAATATATTACCACTCTTACCCAAGAATATGATTTATATCTCCAATTTTAGGATCAAAGTTCATAAATTTCATAAGATATTGATCCTATTATAACATGGATGGTATATCAAATCAAAAGTTAGAAAAATAAACACTTGCTTTAATTCGGTGGTCTGATTTCTATAAAAGTGATGGTGGGATTTGTGTTCTCCTCCTCCCGATTTATAATCCAGTGGTGGTGGTGGTGCAAGAAGGTGGTTTTTGGCCTTAGAACCCTAGAAAAAACTCTCCTTCCTCATGTGACCGTCCCTTTGATTTTGTAACTGATAACCCTAATTCCCTTTACGTGTTATTAGATATAATACTCTAATTTTTGTGGGTTTATTTTCTCCCAAATTTCAAAAGATCTAAATACCCCTTCGAGGTGCTAGTTCAGCGTAAAAGTGCCCCAAAACCCGAACTAAACCCTCAGGTAGACTTTTCTGACTATCTCGACCCTTCCAGGCACATCGGGACACTTGAAATTACCATATGGAATATAAAATTGAAATTATATTTCATTTTCCAAATTAAGTCACGACACGACCGACTCATGCGTCCCAAATAAATTTATCGTAACTGTCATATTTCTCACTCACGACAATGATAATATTTCCTTATCATTATTATTACCCATTCACAAAGTAATATTCAATATAAATAAATATTAATCCTTATCTCGCTAGTTAATATTTATTTTATCTGATTATTGTTTCCAAATATAATATAATTAATCTTAATTAATTTCCAATATAAAAATCAATAAAATTACGGGGTGTTACAGCAGTCCAGAAAATTAGTTTATATACAGTACATTTTTTGCACAAGTTTTCAAAGGTTTTCAAAGTTCAAAAACATCCTTAGAGTTTCAAAAATCCGAGCTTTCATTTACATATGCTATTGTGATCTTTTGTTTGCACCATAAGAGTTGTTCTACCTTTGAACATCGTTAGGTTTTGTGGTGAGGAAGCGAAGGAGTTCGTGTTCGAAATCCATAGATGTTTCCAAGCTACGTTGTTGAACACCAAGGCATTCATGGAAGCGTGTATTATGGATAGGTGTCGTAAAAATATTCGCGTGGGCAATATGGAGGAGTGGTTGAAGATTTAGAAAAGCTTCAAGACTTGTGGGGATCGATTAATTGAGTAAATTTGTCTTTGTACTTTGTAATACCACATCATAGTGGTTGTCTAGCTTGGGTCATCCAAGGTTTTTCCCTTAATGGTCTTGTCACACGTCTGACGTCGCCTTTTGTGAACTTATTTATTTTACTTGCATTAATCACTAGATGCATGTTTATGATTAATCAAGATAAAATTGGTCTTAACTAAAATTGGTTCACATATTTGGTGCGGTTTAAAATTTCAAAAAAGATTTAAAAAGAAAGTTTGTTTTGACATCCTTAAAAACACATTCAAAAGAAAACTGGGCCTACAGAATCTTCAAAGGGCACTAAATACCCTTTCCAACGATCTATCTTGTGCACGAATCAGCCTTATAGTACGAACGAATGACCCATTTTACTACGAACGACTTTCCAAATTGAGCAAAGGTCTTCAGAAATCGAAGTACCTCCCATAACCTGTCCAACGGTCTACCCCGTGCACGATTCTAACTTACCATTCGGATGAGCGATCAGTTTGCATCCGACGATCTCTCGTCTAAAGGACCGACGAGTATTTTAGAGCCATGTTTGACCCAAAATCAACTCCTGGACCCTGGAGCAGCCCAAAGGACTATTGAAATTCTCTGAATTACCTTTCTAATAGTACACCCTGTGCGCTATTTGAATCAATGGATTGCATTCTATAACCTTTTTCCAGAAAAATCTGCACGAGACTGTCGATTGGCAGGTGCATTTCCCTGCCTATCGGTAGTGTGTCTAGGTTACCATCCGATCGGTAGGGCATGGTCTATGCCAATCAGCACCCCCTTATCGGTAGGGCATGGTCTATGCCAATCAGCACCCCCTTACCCTATAAATATAGGGAATGACCGTACGCCTAGAGGACACCTCAGATCCATCAGCATCAGTGATCTCAGCGACATTTTCTAGCTATCAGTGAAGTTTCCTTCTGTGAAATTCATTTCCCTCTTACATTCCCATCCTTTTCAAACCCATTCTCTCTCATCCAACATTCATCTCAACATTCAAGGGAGTTCATTCAAAATCAAGATCAAGCTTCAATTCTTGTTTTCGCATTAATTACATTAAATTCATAATCTAATTTTTACTTTAGTTCATACAAATTAACATCTCACCTTTTTATTAGTTATATTGAACATACTTTCTTTTTTATAAAAAAAAAAACCAAACAAAAAAGAGGGTACCACCTATAAATTCCAACAGCGTTATCCTTGACACTTTTCCAAAACTAAACACATCTTTTTACGCACACACATATAATAAAATCCCATTCGAATCTATGGGATAAACCCCACCCTTATGCTGCATGCAAACTACGAAGACTTTGATGCCTTTATAGGCTACGTAGGCGTTTTGGATTAAAACTCGAGACTCGAGTCCACTTTTCCAATTTTCTAATTTTCTAATTTTCCAATTTTCCCAAATTCTCATTTCTGCATCTATACATTACCTTAATGCATATTATGCATGTGGTCCTTATTAGAGTTTCATCTAACATATATTATCGTTTCATTATAACGATCAACATCGCGATAAATGCATAAATCATACTTTTTAATATTATTTTGGGAACATTCCTATAGATAACCTCACTCTATCTTTTCCATGGTATGAGTTAGGCGATTATGATCTCCATTATATATACACGCACACACACTTCATGAAGAAATAAAGGAAAATAATAACACAACTCCATGAGAGACCGAAAGGGCGGGATGGGTTCCTAACACCTTCCCATTCCGTAACTTAGTCCCAAACCTTTAAACTATTAGTTTGGTAAGCATCAGTTTGTATTTGATGCTGCTATCTAGAGGCGACGATATATTCTTTTACTTGTTTTGTGCAATATAGGCTGACGACTCCATCTCATTACATTCACCCCACATCGATGATGACCGAAGCGTTCCTAGATCAAATAAGCCATGAGAGCTTTACCCCTTCCCCACCCTAATCGGGAGGAGAGAGAGGGAGAAAATTGGGATGGCCACATATATGAAAGAATTTAAAGAAGCTAGTCACATCCTTGGGATCAAGCTTATGCGTGATCATAAGAATAGGATGTTGGGTTTATCACAAGAAATTTATATTTATTCCATTCCTTCCAGATTTAGCATGAACGATTCCAAGAAATGGTTCCTCTCTTTCAGACATGGAATACTCTCTTTCCAAGGACTAGAATCCTAAGACACTTAATGAGATAGAGAAGATGAAAGGCATCCCTTATGCTTCGGCATTTGGGAGCCTTATGTATACTATGCTATGCACTAGACATGATATCTGCTTTTCATTTGGCATGGTTAGTAGATATCAGTCTAACCTGGGGCAAGAACACTGAACTGCAATAAAGCATATACTCAAACACATTAAAAGAACTTGAGACTATATGCTAGTTTATCAAGTAGAGAGTCTGGTACCTATTGGGTACACTAATTTAGATTTTCAGTCTGATAGAGATTCCCAAAAGTTGAAAGTTTAACTCTAGATACGTGTTTACCCTAGGAGGTGGAGCCATTAGTTGGAGGAGTATCAAGTAATATTTAATTGATAATCCCATAATGGAAGATGAATGTGTGGCGACCTATGAGACAGCCAAGGAAATAGTATGTGTTAGAAACTTCCTAATGGATCTAGGAGTGGTACCTTTAGTTCAATAACCTATTACACTATATTATGATAATAGAGGTGTGGTTACTAACTCAAAGGAAACCATGAGCCATAAAACAGGTAAACATATCAAACATAGGTATCATCTCATTCGAGAATCTGTGTAGCGAGGTAACCTCACAGTTATGAAGATTGCATCAGAGAACAACCTAGCAGACCCTTTCACGAAGAGCTTACCGGGAAAGAATTTTATTAGGACATTGTCTGTCATAATTTATTATGTCATATACCACTACAAGTTGCTACAAATCGCCGAATAATTGAGAAGATTACATATACAAGAAGACGAATCCGAATTACAAGAAGACTTCAACATTCAAGCCCAACAAGGATGAATTTGGTAAAATGCGTTTAAGTTTCATTTACATTGCACATTAAAAGTGTTGGTATATTTTTTATAAAAGTTAAAATGATTTTTGGAATTTTTAATAAATGGTTTTTTTTTTCAAAAATGTTTTATCATATAAGTTTTGGATAAACCTTTTCTAATTTTGTAAATAGTTTTAAGTTTTGAGCTTTTCAAAATATTTACAAGACTAATGTTTTTTTGGATAAGTGACTGTCATTCAAACGATGACACATCTTGTTCAAACGAGATGGAGGTTCACTCGAACAACGTTGTCTCTCGTTCGAACGATAGAGGTTTTTGCTGACTCGTCACCACCTTGATTTTTATTATAAATAAGGGTGTCAGGCTTCTGATTTTCGTGTGGAGAAATGTCGGTTTTAAACATAATTCGTTTTTGAGTGTTTTTGTTTATTCTTCAACCATTTGAGGGTTCATAACTTTTGTTTTACAATTCTCAATCCCAATTACTTTTGTGTGAGTTGTTTTGTGGAACCCAAAAACATAGTTTACTAATGTTCATACTTTGTGGGGAGATCTTTACAACCGAGAGATGCGTACTATTATGGATTGAGTCTTAATGGGTTTTTGTGACTGTGTCTCATTAGGGAGTGATGCGGTGTTCATGGGTTTAAGACTGGGCTGCGGTTCATGTAGGTTCGCTGAGTGTGGACTTATTGCTGATGACATCAACCGATGCCTGCGAATATTCGAGTGTCAAATTGTATTTCATTGTAACCGTGTAAGTTGAAATTTAAAATTATAGTGAAATAAAAAGGTTTTTCCCTGAGGGGATTTTTCCTGAACTTTGTGTCGCATATTTTATTTATGTTGATTTGACACTGCACACACGTTTGCTAATTTGAGTTTAAGGGATAAATTGAATTGATTCATAAATTGACTATAATTAAATAATTTTATGATTAGAATTTGTGCAACAATTTAAATCTTTATCGCACATAAGGTTTATCAAATTTGTATCACAGCAGGTTACGCTAATTTATAGCGTATTCCCATTTTCAGCAAAATTGCGTAATATTGATTTTTTTGAATAATCTCATTTTTGAAAGTTTGTCCCAATGTTTCCAAATGAAAACTTATATAGTCCGTTGCTAATTTTTTACGGGTTTAAATATGATTATTGGAAATACCGAATGAAATCCCATTTAAAAGCAATTGATGAAAGAGTTTGGTTACTTTGTGAAAGAGGCTAGATTCCTCCAACTATCATCGCAAATAATGTCACAAATTTAAAACCCGTGTCAGACTGGACTGAGGATGAGTTTAGGTGGAGAACTTATAATTCACGACGAGTTTCGACGTATTATGAAATGCACCATGTCTAAAGAAGAGTGGGATATTTTCCAACTCACCCACGAAGGCACTAACGCGGTTAAAGAGTCAGAAATTCAAAATTTGACCACTCAATTTGAAGCCATCACCATGATAGAGACTGAGTATTTTGATGACTTTTGTGCACTTTTTCCTGACATTGTCAACACTAGTTTTAAACTTAGTGAGTATATTCCTAATGCACGAGTGGTTAAAAAGATTTTAAGATCGCTGCCAAAATGTTTTATCCCTAAAGTAATTATTTTAAATACCTTAGGAAATTTGAATCGTCTAAAACTAGAAAAGTTGGTAGGAGACCTACAGACATACGAAATTGACATGTTTCCTGACACTGTCAAACCTAAGGATATAGGGATAGCGCTTAAATCCCAATCTAAGAAAAAGAAAGAGAGTTTTTGTGAGTCCGAGTCTGAGGATGAGTCTGATTTTGACATGGCCTCGCTTGCAACGAATTTTAAAAAAATTCTCTAGTTTTTGAAAAAAAATTCTTCCAATTAAAAATTTCGAAGAAAAACAAAAGGAAAGGCAAGGAAAAAGAAAGAGGTGAGAAAGAGTAAGAGGGTGAAGAAGAGTTTCAAAATTTAAAATGTTTTGAGTGTGAGGGGAAATAGCACAAGTCGTTTGAGTGTCCCACTAGACGTAGGAGAGAGGTCAAGAAAGTTTCTATGCTAGACACCCTGAGTGATAGTGAGGATGAGGTAGATGATACCGGTGATGAAAAAACCCATGGTATGTGTGTTGCCTTCTTATCAAGTCACGAGAGCACACTTACTTTTTCCTACGACGATAAGGGCACTTGTGCACATGATATCCCCGACTAGGTTTGGAGTGTTTCTAGTGTGTTTGAGAGCGAGTGCGCTAGTAATGATGTGAGTGAGATCCAAATTGCATTTCGAGAGTTGTATGCCAAGACCTTAAGAACTAAAAAATTGAATAACAAGTTGGGTATCAAGGTGAAAGATTTGGATAGAGAGATTGAGAGTTTGAAGGAGTTTGCGAAAAAATCAAGTCAACTCAAGAAAGTGAATGTTTCTTTGAGTGAGTAGTTTATTGCCTTGAATAGGACAAAGAGTGAGCTTATAGCCCGCATGTCACAATTAGAGACAAATTATAAGCACACCATGGAGGCTAAAGTCACTTTGGAGAATGCATCTAAGGAGGTGGGAATGATGGTTCTTAATCCTATTTTGGGGAGTGGTGAGAGTCTAGGAATAAGTCATGACGGTGCGTCTACTTCTTTTGTTGCACCCGAGATGCTTCCTACTTTAGAGTTAGATTCACATTACTCTCGACCCGATACACCTAGACGTCCCGTACCTGTTAGGAGACGTAGGAGAAATTTTGAGAGAGGTGTACCTAGGCCTATTTGCTCCCATTTCAAAAAGAAAGGACACCATAGGGAGTTTTGTTTTAAATTGGGTTATATGTCACGCTTTACTCCTACACATATTAGCACACATGCAACCACCCATGATACTTTTCTTGCACATAATGGTAGAGAGTTTGCATATATTCGAGAGCAAGTAAATTTTTTGGTTAAGACTTATCATAATTTGATGGACTTATTTTAAAAGATGTCACCGTCTTTGGAAAACTCCACCTCACCTACTTGATGAGGTCTAGACATATTTCCTAGCATAGGGTGATTTACACGAAGTTATCTTATGCCTATTGCTAGTATGTACCATTTCTTTTATACTTTGTTAGCATTTTTGTTTGGCTTTTTCAATTTGTTTGGTACTATTTTAACACAGTCTTGGATTTGTTTGCCCCCTCTAGAACTATTTTCTCAAAAAAATTCCCAGTGGACAAAACTACATGTTTTCATGAACAAACTTCGAAAATTTTCTTGAACGAGAACATATGTCATGTGAAGGCTTCTCGCGAGACCCTATATCGTTCAAACGATAAGGAATCTCGTTCAAACGACCTGTTGGGATTTCTGGATTTCTCTATTTGTAGTCATATGGTTCATATTGATATAATATTAGGTATTGCCGGGTTGTTTCTGAATAGTGTTCGAAAAAATACAAAAAATATTTTCTTTTTTCGAAAAATTTGAAATATCCAAAAAGAGTTTTGTAGTTTGTTTGCACCTTATATGAATTAACACTTAGAATGACCAAGTCACTATTTCATTCCATATCCATGTGAATATTTGATAGTGTTTTGAGAAAATCTATTGTGTTATTCACGTGCTTTACAAAGTTTGGAGTCTTTGAGATGATATAGTGTTGCTACTTACATGATTGACTCTATTTGTCCTTTATTGCAAACATGCAGAAATTTGTTTGACTTTTGTGCTTGTCTATCAAATGTTGGTTGAGTGTTTCCATCTCAATTCTACCTATACGAAGAACCAAATGCGATAAATCTTGACAAAAAGCAGTGCATGATATAAACCGTTTCTGAGATTTGTGTGTTTTATTTTGAAAAATGGGGAAGGGCTACTAAAGTTACTTATGTATCATTTGCGATTAAGACACCATTTAAATGGACCTCAAAAAGTGAGGAATTGAAAATTATCCGGGATTCAACGAGGTTTAAAAGAGCCCAAAAATATTGAAAGGCTCTAAAAAATTTATGCCAAAAATGGGCCAATAGGTTTTTGAGTTTCATCACCTCATAAGAAAAAACAAATAGCATTATCCTTTAATGAGGGAGTACACTTATGAATCTTGCACATATGATATGATTGAGTTGATTTTCCTATCAAATTGGTTCACACCCATTCATTCCATTTCCATGATTTTATATCTTATTATAAATTCATGGTATGTTTTTTTGTAACATCTTTTTTTGTTTTTTTTTTTTGTATAAAAAATCTTAAAAATAAAAAATAGTTTGTTTACTTTGTTTACCGTGACACCCCGATTTGTTTTATGTGATTTATTCATTTCCTTATCTATTTTAGACAAATAAAAAGGGGGGAAACGAATTATGTATTTGTGGGGGAGTTTAAGTATGGGAGAGATTTGAATGTGCTTTCATGTTTATGCTTTATATCATTTTAAACTCAATACGTCACGAGGTTTTTGCTTTGTCTCATCTGTGTAGGTACAATTGAAGATTTTTTGGATTGCATACCCTGATGAGAAAATCTTGGAGTTTTGAATAGTTGATTGTTGAAGAAAACATTGAAAATTTTGAAGACTTAACAATTTATCTTTCCATGTTTGAGTTTATGGGAGGGTAGATTTGTATAGGTCATGAGGGTAGATTTGTATAGGTCATTTGATGTTGATAATTCAGATATTTTTATTTTGTACCAACATAAACATAGGGGGAGATCTGTAAGGAAATTTTTCGTCACAATTTAGTATGTCATATACCGCTGACAAGATTACATCTACAAGAAAACAAATCTGAATTACATGAAGACTTTAACATTCAATCCCAATAAGGATGGATTTGGTAAAATGTGTTTAAGTTTAATTTTCATTTCACATTAAAAGTGTTGGGAAATTTTTATAAAAGTTAAAATGATTTTTGGAATTTTAAAAAATGATTTTTATTTTTCAAAAAACATTTTATCATATAAGTTTTGGATAAACCTTTTCTAATTTCGTTAACAGTTTTAAGGTTTAAGGTTTAAGGTTTCTAAAATATTTAAAAAACTAAAGTTATTTTTTGGATAAGTGACTGTCGTTCAAACGATGTCACATCTCGTTCAAACGAGATGGAGGTTCGCTCGAACGACGTCGTCTCTCATTCGAATGACAGAGGTTTTTGCTGACATGTCACCGCCTTGATTTCTATTAAAAAAAAAGGTGTCAGGCTTCTAATTTTCGTGTGGAGAAACACTGGTTCTAAACAAAATACATTTTTGAGTGTTTTACTTTATTCTCCAACCATTTGAGGCTTCATAACTTTTGTTTTACAATTCACAATCCCAATTGCTTTTGTGTGAGTTGTTTTGTGAAACCCAAAAATATAGTTTGCTATTATTCATACTTTTTGGGGAGATATCTACAACCAAGAGATGTATGCTATTGTGTAGTGAGTCTCAATGGAGTTTTGTGACTGTGTGTTATTAGGGAGTGCTGCGGTGTTCCTGGGTTGAAGACTGGACTGCACTTCATGTAGGTTCGCTGAGTGTGGACTTATTGCTGACGACATCGAATGATGCCTGCGGATATTCAAGTGTCAAACTGTATTTCATTGTAACCATGTAAGGTACGATTTACAATTATAGTGAAATAAAAAGGTTTTGCCTTTTTATCGCATATTTTGTTTATGTTGGTTTGACACTGCATGCACATCTACTAATTTGAGTTTAAGGGATGAATTGATTTGATTAATAAATTGACTTTAATTAAATAAGTTTGTTATTGGAATTTGCTCAATTATTTAAATCTTTATCCCACATAAGGTTTCTCAACTTTTGATAGTCACGTAGGGGGATGTGAGTGAGATGCATTGCAACATGGCTTTGAGTCTAAGTGGGAGATTGTTCGAGAATTGGACTAAAACCATGCTTTGTGTAATAGTTTTGGTTATGGATTTATTGCTAAACTAAAATTAGTTTCTCCTGTTTTAATGATAATCATATATGAACATAATGTTTGCATTATTTTATATATTGTCGATGTCATTTATTATACTTAGTAGGTGTTCTGGTGCGTAGAGTATGACTTACACAAAGAGGATCGGATCACCAGTTCTTGTAGAATATAAGATTTATCGTTCACAATCTTATATGGAACTAGACACACCATCAATAGGGTTTTAGCACAATATTTTAGTAGGTCTATCTTGATTATGAGAAATTGTATAGTTTCAACTTATTATGCTAGTACACTTTAAGTGTATTGAATGTGACAAACTTCAGGTCATTTTCTTTGTACTGATTTATAAGACAATGTAAACCTTGTGATTATTAGGTTTACTTAAGTCTCTTAATCCGGGTATGATTGATGGACGCATGCACTAGTTGTTTATTGCTTTGACCTTTAGGGTGAGATTCATTATTGGATCAATAATCTTGATAGATTAGGTCATGGTGATTATTGTATAGTGAGAGTATTTTATGGATGGAATCCACGTCTCGGTTTAGAGAATAGTGATACCTTCTTGAGATGCTTATAAGTTTTGTATGTGTCAAACCCTACAGGTGGATTATGTTAATCTAACACTACAAATAAGTTAAGTTGGATCACTCAAGGACTTAAGAAGTTAATCAAATAAATTATCAGTATTTTATTTTATTAACGGGTATCTGTAACCTTAATTTGGGTAGAATTAAGTAATTAATAACAAAGAGCTCGAAATATAATTTTGAGTTAACGAGTGAAGTTGAAATTATAATTATTTAGTGGTATTAATTATAATTAAGGGACTGAGATTAGAATCCGGGAAGGATTATGTTTTCTCAGGCCCACTAGGAGGCACATCCTTATCTCTCCTTAGGGTCCCTACTTTAGCCTATATATATGCACCTAAGGCTCATTATTTCTTAACTTAGTCGTCACTCTTCGATACTCAAAAGACCCAAATTCGGAATTGTTAGAAAGAAAGGTAGAAAAAGAAGAAAGAGGAGAAAAGAAGGTGGCCATGAAGTAAGATCCCACCCTATACTTGTGACTATTCATATTAGGAATACAGTTGAAGACCATGAGGTGCATCGTGCCTGCGTTCTTCATTTACTATTATCACATATTTTGTTCATGCAAAAACGAGATCAAATCAATATATCTGGAAAGGTAAATCCTAATTCCTCCTTGTAGGATTTCATGTATGTTTAATTTTTTGTAAAACTATACGAATTTTTAATAGACCCTTGGACTTTTTGCTCCAACAGTATGTACACGTGGCATTGAGTGTATGGATGCCCCATTCGTGGCATACTATGGGTACACATATGTGATCTTTATCTTTTGCACAATTTACGCTATGACATTTATGCTTTATTAAATTTAGAGGAAAGTTCTTGTGTTGGTGGGGAAGACTGTAATACCTCGTATTGGTCAAACAGCAATTAATTTATTAATTGCCTTAATTAACTAAAATGAGTATTTTAATTGGAATTTCAATTAATAAAAAAAATATTTAATTCAAATGAATTTGATGAATTTTGGTTAATTAAACAAATATCTTATGCATTTAATTAATAATTTTCTAATTTAGGGTTTCGATAGAAACCTAAAGCGCATTTTTGTCTTTTTGTAATTTCTTACACTCCATTTTTTACTTTGTAAAATTTAATCACGTGTAGGAATTTTCATTGGTTTAGAGTTTAAAACCAAGTGGATTTTTAATGAATTAAATCTAAAAATAAAAGGTGAATAGGAGAGAGAGTGTGTGGGACTCCCGGGTAGGACCCGCAACCATGACCATACAACCCACGACCTCAGACATGGCCTTATGCGATTGCAGCCCTTAGGCTCGAGGCCCCCTTACGGGTTGGTTGCAGGGCTTATAAAGTTTTTTATTTATATTGGATTTGGTTGCGTACTTTTCACTTCAAATATATTTTTATCAAAGGGGAATCCTGCAAACCTCTTTATTCTTCATCTTTTAAATAATAAAACCTCCATTAAAAAAAACTTCAACCGTATTCTAGGAGACTGTACACTTATATTTTGGAAACCAAAGAAGCAAAGTTGCATATTTTTGAAAAAGGAACATGTTGGACTAATCATATTTTTAGAATACTTTATTATAAGGAAATAATATTTCTATTTGTCTCCTTAAGCATTATTTGATTTAAATATTACTTAGACATTAAATACACATATTTTGTAAAGAAATGAAACCTTATTTAATTAATGTTTTTATTAACTAGTGAAATTATTTTTAATATTTGAAATCCCACATGTTTAGGGTAATAGACTTTATTATTATTGGGTATTGGGATGAATCACGTGTTAAATAAAATATGGAACCCGAAAATCGATTTTGATTTATGGAATCATATAAATGATTATTATGGAGAAGAACATTATCATATGTTGATTAAAATTGTTAATTTGCATATTTAAACTCGTTTATGAGTTAAGTTGAATATATATCATACAAATTGGAATAATGTACTTGGATAACTTGCTGTGACATTTCGGAGAAGTTGTATATTATATGTTTGTTACATGTGAAATTGGACTTGTATAAATAAGGAACAAGGAATTACAATGTTGGATTAAAGAATTTATAGAGCATATAAGTTCCCTATGTTAAATAGTTATTTCATTGGGACATTCAGTTAAAGTACTTTAGTTTGTACTTTTACTCGTATTATTCGTAGTCGATGCCCTCTGGGTATGGGATTAACGGGTTGTCAATTTGTGTTTGGGTATTTCCTTAGTATGGGACTGAGAGATACATATTTCTTTCGTTTTTTTTTTTGTAGGTGCGAAACTAGGGGTGGTTATGGATTTGGTTATTGTCCTAGTTGGAGGATTAGGATGTACTTATGGTTTTGGTGATCTCCATGTATGGGACTAGGGATGGTATTGATTTATGACGCTCGGGTTGATATAGAGTTTTGTTGTAAATAATGAAAACATGATAATGATAAGATAATTAATATATAATATAATAAAAGGGTATTGGAGAGGGATGTCTATGGGCGTTATGATATGTGTCGGGGCTAGTGTTAATTGGACATTACAATTTGTACGGGACCTAGGAAAATGGACTACTGTAAAGGTTTTATATTGGCGGAATGGAATGTGTGGTGTTTTGTGTTAATTCTCCATTAGAATGTGTGTGGGACCTTGGAAAACTTGCAATAGTGACATATTTTGTGTGGGGTAAATCACTATATGTCTGGGGTAACAATTTGGATCATGGAGCTATATTGATGTATGTGAATTTGATCTGATGAGATATTTGGCGCACCATGGTCTGTGAAGGGTCGTACGAAAGACACAGTGGCTATAGTGGTGCTGCTTTGATAATATATTAACATTGAGAAAGATAATGATAATATGTTAATAAATATTGAATGAACACTGATTGGGCTTACGTATCGAGGTAGGGTTATTTAGGAGGGTAGTTATTTTAGTTTTACATTAGTCACATCATTATCTATATTACTAAATTAATTAAAATATTATATTGTGATATTGATATCATATAATGTTTAGGACTGGATTCATGGATCTTATTGGGGAAGAGTAGCTAGTATTCTTTTTGTGGTCCCTTACCCATTCCTAATGATTAAATTAACACGAAAGGTTGTTGTGTAGCTGCATAGTTTTGGAGATTGGAGGGACTTGTAGTTAGAGATTCATTTTATTTCATTACTTTAGTTTCTTTTCCCATAATTTTATTTACAAGGCAATCATATTGAATTTAATGGGTCGCTAGATACCACAGTTAGTTTATGGTTTTAGTTAGAGAGTTTTATGCTAATGATTTTATTTCATTTGGGTTTTATGTCATTAGAATTTTATCATGGTCATAGATCTTATTGTGGTGAATGGTTTATTGTTGTTGTATTATTTCAAATTGCATCTCGTGGTAAAAATTTAAGTTTCTCATAATCCAGTGACCTATTAAGAATGGTATTTTAATTCTAATGCCCAACATTTCTTGACAATAACGATTTGTCATCCTCAATCGAAATTTTATTAAGGTGTCAGATATAAGAAATTCTCACAAATATGATTCTTATTTTAAAATGAGCTAACACATCTATACTTAAAAGTATACATCATACACTATTTTAAGAATGAAATCCTAACAATATTCCTTTTAGTCTTAAAGACATGTACATATGCATCAGACTTCCAAATCGTGGTAGTGTATAATCCTAGTTGTAGAAGGATTAACCATGTATTACTCGATGCAACTTTGGTCACACGCTTATCATCTCCCTTATTCGATCTCTCAAACTAGGTGTAACCTACGTTCAATATACTTAACCCTTGCATGCAATATTGGTTATAAAGAACTTGAAATCGTATCTCTTTGAACATAATAAAGTATAACAGTCAATTGCACTAAAATAAACCTCCCCCAATATACTTACCAAGTTCTCGAGACATAGAGACTATTTATTTTCCATCAAAGTGGCATCAACATAGTCTTCTTTGGTGGAATCAACAATGAAAGATTGTTTCTCACTCCTTTAACTTACAGTTTCACTCCCTATGGTAAACATATACTCTAAGGTAGAAAACTTGGGATCCTTATTTGATTGAAAATTAATTATTTGTAGCTAAACGATATAAGATTACCACAGAGAAATATGATGACCATGCCAACGGCATAGAATATATTCGCCCCAGTACACAACATCTCATACATGAGATTGCCCACCATTGAAGCATAAGTTACATTCATCATTCCTTCTATCTGATAAATTATTTTAGGACACTAATCTTTAAATAGAATGATTCCATACTTGAAAAGAAATATCATTTCATGGAATATAGCACGTTAATCTTATAAGTAAAACATTGATATAAGTTCCTTGGAATAATCCCAACATCCTTTGTATCCAATCTAGGGAAATATTGATCACAATGATGTGTTTAGCTTTCCAATACCCTAATTTTTTAATTGATTAATAAAATGTGTTAAATAATGCTTAATTATTAACTGAGAATATATCAATTGGGATAATTATAATGGAAGAAAATTTATTAAATGATCATTATTGAATTTATAGAATTTTAAGTAATTGAGCATAAATTAATTAATTGAATTTCCATTTTTATTTGTTTAATTACATGGTGGAATTTGGCTAGAACCTAAGGGTAAAGGTAGTCTTTTGGCATATCATGGTGGCTAAGTTAGGGTTTGTAAGAGAGCCCCTTTTGTGTGATATAATGTATATTTTTTATGTGTGAATAAAAGGAGAGAGATAGATATTAACGACTGATATTGGGGAGGACCTGCAACCACATGTTAACCATACTGTGACCATGGGTAGTTAGAGGTGCAACCGTGACCTTGTGGATCGCGACCCAAGTCGTGGGTCATGTTAGGAGGTATTATTTTGTTTCATTTGGATGAGATTTAATTTGGTATTTTCATTTCCCTCTAAAACATAAACCCTCAACCCTATTTTTTCTTCATCCCTAACTTCCAAAACCCAAAAACCCATTTAAACACAACTGTTAAACCCCCATTTGAGGACCATAATGTTAGAATTAGGAAGTGATATAAGAGAAAAAGTTGATTAAATAATTTAGGAGATCAAAGGACTGAAGTCGGAATTTATAAATAGTTAAAGGCAAGAATACTCTAATTTTCCCCATTAGTGCCTAATGACATTAATATTGCCTAAAAATGTTTATTATTAAAAATGATTAAGGGTAGATAAACCTAAATAATCCTTATTATTATGAATTCATTTTGAAACTTATGAGACCCTTATGTAATGAAAATGCTTATGTGAGTTAAATAGTATAAATGTTGTAAATATGGGAATTTAATATGTTAAATGACAAAGAGTTGAATTATGTATCTTATGAACTTTGATAAATGAAATATGATTTATGAAAATACTCTTATCATGATATTTTAATTATTGCAAAATATTGTGAGCCCCACTTGAATTGTGTATATATCATTGATCTGTGAAATTGTAAAAGTTATCTTTGGAAATTGAGATAATCTAGGTTAGAATTTGTAATAATAAATGTTGTGAATAAAGGAAGATATTATTTGAGGCTATGAATTTATTTTGTTTATTCATTGGATTATTGATTATCCTTACGTTGTTGGTATTGGGACCTCGAGTTTAGTTAGTCGTTGTTATTGAAGGGACTATTTCATGAGTTATAGATTTTTATCGTAGGTGTATTAATTGTCGATTATTTGGTGTTATTGTGTGTTGATGGGATATTGGTTGTGTTATTATGAGAAAATGGTGTTGTAGGTTAAATGTTGTATGTATGATTTGTGGTTTTACCTGTTATTCTTATTTGTCGATGAGGCTTGGGTGATTAAATAATAGTTGTCAGTGGTGAGGCTTTGTTGAAAGATTAGCGTTGTATATTACGTGGTTTATGTTGATGGATATATGATATTGTTGAGAGGGATAAGGATTTTGGGATTATATATAGTTTAGATTTGGGGTTGTGGTATTTGGTTATGTATATGTAGGGTTTGAAATGAAGGAGGAAGTGTTGAGGTTATTTGTACTAGCATTAAGAGATGAATTAAGACTTTATTGTAGTAGTCGTTATTTATGATGATTATTAGGACATGTAGTGGGGTGCTTGGGTAATCATTGAGTGAGTTAGGAGTATTATGTGAGTGATATGTATCGAGTAGATAGGACTGAGGTATAGTATATAAAAGGTTAGTTTTAGTGTTTTTCCACTCTCAACGATTACCTAATCTAGATATAAGTGTATTGGGGTTTCCGTATTTGGATTTCATTTATGAGATGTTCCACGCACAGAGTCTAGAGAAGGTAGGAGTTGGGAGTTTAGGATTATTAATGTAACAACCCTCGCTTTTGAGAACCTATTTTATATTTACTTTCTAGGTATAGTAATTAGATATAAAATGTTGAAATAGAGAGTAAGTATTAATTTAGTGAAGAAAAGTTAATATTTACTAAGATATTTCATATTTACCTTATGTGTGGGTGAATATCACCATGATGTATTTTATTGTGTCATAAGATTTAAAATGACATTTTGATTGAAAATGAAACCGGAACTTAAAATGAGTTATAAAATTTCCAAATGATAATTTGGATAGCGTAGTTAGTTTCGGGAGGTGCGAGACAGTCAAATTGTGTGCCATATTGTATTTTGAGGATCCGGGCACTTTTGACAGGTTTTCGTTTAAATGTGTAGTGCATAATTTTTATCGCGGTATTGATCACCTAAGTGTTAATTCTAAACAAAAGGCACGATTTATGTCTTGATTAAGTCACTATTCCCCTATTGTGTTCCTAAACCTAGAGAGAAATAGAGAAGAAGAGAAACCTTGGGAGATAAGAGGGATTGAAGCTTGGGAGATTTTCTTACATTCATCTTCATCAAATTTGAAATTGGAAAGCTTGAGGCAAGTTTTCTACTTGCTATTATATGATTTAAGTTGAATGATTAGTGTGGATAGTTGTGGATTAATTATGGTTTAAGAAATTTAGGGTTTTTATGGATTTTATGGGCTTTGAACCATGGGAGGATGAACTGATTTGATAATGGTGTAAATTTTGGTTGTTTGATGTATTTATGATCAGTTGGTAGCAATAAATGATAGGGTTTTGAGTTGGTTTAATTTGGGTAAAATTTGGAGTCCAAGACTCCCTAGCCAAAACTAGGCAATTTCGCAGAACCGAATCGATTTGGCTTGGCCGAATCGATTCGCCTTGATATAGTTTCCAGGTCTGAGTCGACCGAATTGATTCAGCTCGTCCGAATTGATTCGGCATTTATGCAGAAAGTCATTTCCCCTGACCGAATTGATTCGGCTAGTCTGAATCGATTCGCTTTTCTCAACCCAAATCGATTCGGCTAGTTCGAATCGATTCGGAAATCCTGCATTTTTCCTTTTGTTTCTTTTCAAATTTTAACCTTTTTCTTTGGGATTAGGACCTAGGAACCTTCTTGTATGAAGTAAACTTAGAGTCCTAGAGTTTTAGTTGAGTTTGGTCGTCACCCTAGAGTTGAATGGGTTCACTTGGGGTTCATGTCATGGGTATAAAAAGTGATCTTTAGGCATTATTTTCATTTTTCAAATTCTGAGGAATTAAGACTTATAAGCCCATATTTGGAGATGTTAAGGGCCCTATTAAGGTATACAACACCTTGGGACTCGTAAGATTTTGGTGATCATTGGGAGAATACTTCGGGGCTTAAAAATATGGTGAATATTAATGAAAATATTCAAGGATTCTGGTTTCAAATAAAATGAAACACATGTGATTAATGGTAATGATAATGAGACTAAATTGGGAAATGTTAATTTACTTAAACACACCTCTTTAAATGTTATCATAAGGAAAGCTCGCGCATGAGGTGATGTCCCCTGACTAGTGAATGGGGGGAGACTATAGTCCTCGGCTATAAGCGGGATGTTTATATGTTTTTTTGCGCTAGTGAGGTAATTCCGGGTGTGGTTATGACTCACTCGCAGGCTTATGGCCACTTCCCGACGTGCGATAGGTGCCCAGGTTGTCTTGTATAGATAGGCCCTGGAAGTCGATAGTCATTTAGGGGCGCGCCCAGTGGGGAAACTCGGAGGGGCGGTCTTAGAATCGTTATATGTATAAGAATATAACCTTTCTAAATCAAGTGGGACTTGATATATGTAAATTTCAAAAGACAATATGATGGTTATTATATTCCTGTTAAGGAATGGAAAATGAAAAGTAATGAGGAATAAGGATGTTTAATTTTATTATCTTGTTTAAATAATAATTGTTAGAATCATTTAAATTGTCTTACTATACTTGGTGATTAGGTTGCTAGATTCTCATTTACTTCATTCATGATTAATTGTTCATATATATCATACTTTTCATTTAGCTGGTGATCATATGTAAATCGATCCTAACCCGTTCATTTGCTATGTTGTGCATGTTATTGTGTCCGCTTAGGTGCTCCTCCGCAAGGGCGCCCGATGTGATATTCATATTCCATTTACATTTGAGGAGTTATATGATTTTGAGGATTATTACAGGATGCCTTGTTAGACGCTTGAATTTTTGAATTATAGTTACGGTCAGGTCTTTCATTCGGGCGTGTGTGGCCCAACTTTTGTAATTGTTAATGGATGTATTACGTAAATTTATAGAACTATTTAAATACGTTGAATGTAACTGTGGACCGACAGCTTATTCGGTCCTTGATTGTATGTTGTTTTAGCAGTAATATAAATTTCTTTGGAATTCCACTTTCTTATCGGATTGGGTTACTGAAATTATTTTCTTAACTTTTAATCAAACTAAAATTTTGGCAACCCGTTTTCGATTTAAAGGGTGGTTTTCCCGTATACTTATTTTATTATGATGATGCTGGGAATGATATCCATCCATGATTCCCTGATGTTGAGGTATCGGGCTGGCCACCCCTTATTTCGGATTACGAGTTGTCACAAGTAAGTCTTGTATGTAATTTTATTGGTTAGGTTATGATTGATGGATAATCTCATATTAAAATGTGTGGTTTGTGAGTATATTCTATTTATGAATGGTGAGATGTTAAGGAACATGTGAAGTGACTTAAAAGTAGAGAAGGGGAATAATAATGAACTAAATCTTTTAAGGGTTGTGTGTAGTATGTTATTGATGATTAGAGTTGAATTCCTTGTTATATATAATGATAGGATGGTAGTTAGTTGCTCTCGATGATTGCCCAATATACAATAAACTATATCGTGGGGTTCCTTATTTGGATTTCATTTATGAGACGTCAAACAAATAGAGAATATAGGAGTTTATGAGGTGTAAGTTGTGTAGTGGTTCTTTAGTAAGTAGTGAATTGGTATATTATTATAGAGTCTTGACAACCACCTAACCTAGGCAGAAGGTAATCCAGGGGTTCCTTATTTGGACCTCAATATTATGTATTATGTATACATGAATATATATAGTAATATAACTCCCAACTCCTATATAAATGCCCCCACAAAGATTTATTATTCATTGAGAATGATATGTTATATCGATTGTTAATGGATTTGCAAATTTCCAATTAAAAGCTTATTTAATTAGAAGTCAAATTTTGAACCAAATTAAATAAACCCTAACACGTGCATTTAGGTGTTCAAATCATGCCATCACAAGTAAACATAAATTGTTGACACACAGATTTTAGGGAAAATTTCGTGCAAGGGAAAAACCTTTATTTCAATAAATGTAACAACACTTATAGAAATCTGCAATGAATATTCCTCAGAACACTCACATAGGTCATAACCTAGAATCAGCAATGGATTGACCACCGCAAACCCACAAGAACCATATATCTATCTTCATCAAGGAACACCCTCAATCACTCCCAAGTGATCGTAGTTTTTAGCCAGCACCTCCCTCAAGAGCTACCAAGTCAGCCGTATATTTACCTTCTCTATAAGAGAAACTTCCCCAAAGTTGTATCTTGGTTTCCAAAACAATTCATTAAATCTATTGGGGTGATTTATGAATGTAAAAACAAAGTTAAAAACCCCTAAATGAGAAGGCAAAAATTTTATAGATTGCAGTTTTCGTGTATCAAAACTCTTAGGTCTTCTAAAATAAAATGGACTTATTTAATAGGTATATATAGAAAATCCGAGTGAATGGGGTCGCTCGAATGAGAATAGCATGTCGGTCGAACAACATGTGATGTCTCTTGAAAGGAATTCGCGTGACATATCAAATGGGGTTAAAAAACTAAAACAGTAGCACGTTGTTGAATAAAATGCTTCAAGCGAGATTCAAACGAGGTATCACGCGAGATACACTGTCTCTTGAAGAATTCGTTTGAACAACATTGACATCAGCAAAAAATATTTTTTTATTAAAACTTCGCCTCAGGACTTAAAAAAAATATTTTGATGAAAAAATGACGCCTCGGATGTTTAAAAAATATTTTAGAAAATTTATCCCAACACTTTAAATGAAACATTAAGGGACTTAAACATAACCTTACCAAAATCAATCTCGTAGAGGCTTGATTGTTGAAGAATGTTAAAATTTTGGAATTCGTCTTGATGCATGAATGAGATTGAATTTTTCTTCAATGGTTGTAACGGTATACGACATACTCAAATGTAAATGGACTATGTAAAATATGTCCTTGCATTTCTCCCCCTATGTCTATGTGGGTACAAACTATAAACATCTGAATTATCAAATCAAATTTCCTATTCAAGTCTAATACCCTCCCATGAACCTAAAACTGAAAAGGTACTAAAAATGTAAGTCTTTAAACTTTCTTCAAAATCTTTAACTTGAAATCTCCCAATCTCCAACACTTCTTTGTCATCATCAAGGTGTGAAAAATAATGATCTTCAACTTTTGTTCGTATACATATAAGAGAAGAAATGAATACCTTCATGATGTATCGAGTTTGAAATGGGATAAACATAAATAAAATAAAATCTCAAATTTCCCCCACAATTCAAACTCCCCCATTAAATCATAATTCGTTCTCCCCCTTTTTACTTGTCCAAAATAGACAAGGAAAAGACTAAAAAAAAATAAGCATGGAGCATCATGAAAAGCAATGAAAATCAACTACGATCATCCAAGGATAAACTTGAAAGTATTCACGAACTATTTTTTGATTTTTTCAATTTTGTTTAAACAAATTCAAATTTAAAAAAAAACTTCATGCACCATGAATTTACACTAAGATAACTAAATCGTGGAAACAGAATGAATGGGTGTGAATATATTCAATTGGTAAATGAACTCAAATATACATAAAAAATGTGTGCGGTGAATATGGATACTCTTAATGAATGAACTTCACAATCATCCTTAGGGGTAAAAATTCTTGAATTCAGATTACATTCACTTAATCAAATCAACAAATCAAAGTCTAAAATGATTTCCACAACAATAACATATAAAACTATTTAATGATTTTTCAAGACTCTGTCAGGACGTACAAACTCGTTGATTAAATTCCACCCAAACTCCCTCAAATATATATTTATTTCCCAAGCTCTTTTAAGGTTTCTATTTTTTCTCAACTTAGAGAAATCCTATTGTCCCCCTTTTGGCATATGATTATTTTTATTGCCTTAAACTTTTTTCGGGAACTTTTAAACGGTGGATTTCTCGACATGATTATTATTCACTCATAGTTCTGTCCCGTGTCCACTCATCATTTTTCATATTAAATAAATTCTTCATGGGAAAAGGTTCTTACATCCACTACTTTCATTGTTAAGTTTTATCGCATATGGTTCATTTTAAAGACGTGATTGAGATGAAAACACTTCGACTAACATGTGATAGACAAGTACAATGATCAAATAAATTCGTGTAAGTGTGCATTAAAGGAAATCATGAGTCAAACATGTAAAAAGTAATCTCAAATCTCATCTTAATGGATCCAACCATTATAAAGAACATGGATGAAATGATGTATCATCTAAAAATAGTATTGAATAGTCACATATATATGGGATGATGTTGTGACTTGGTCATCCTAAAAGTCCATCCATAAACGGTTTAAAAAAAATACAAAATTCTTTTTGTCTTTTCCTGAAAGTTTTATCACAATAAAATCTTTTTGGATTTTTCAATTTTTTTCCTCAAAAAAATAGAAAACCTTTTTTTTTATTTTTCCAAAATTTTTCAGAAGCAAAAATTTTGGTTTTTCCAAAAATATATCAAAAGTATAAAAAGATAAATACAAAGGTGGTACACATGAGAAATAGGCATAAAATATCGTCATGAAAACCATCCTATGCTTCAAGCAAGTCTAAACCTCAACCGTTAGGCGAGGTGGAGTTTTCCAAAGGAGGTGAAATCCTATGAAAAACATCCATAAAATGATGTGAAGTTTTGACTAAAAACTTTACTTACTCCCTAATATGTGAAGACTCTCTCATATACTCATCTGGAGCATCATGTGTGCGTGCGTGTGGGGGAACATGTGGCAAAACTCTATATGACACACTACCCAACTTAAAACAAAATTCTTTAAGGTGTCCTTTCTTTTTGCAATGGGTGCAAACATACACGGGCCTAGGAAAATCTCTCACAACACGTCTAGGACTTGCTCTCTTATTGGGTAATGTACGTGTAGGTGGGTTGTGTTAAGATCCATAAGGATCTATCACAAACTCGAGAATCGGCTTGGGTGCAATATGAAAAGTAGACATACTGTCATAACCTATTCCTAATATCTCAACATTACCTAAAGCGGGACCGAGTAGCATCTTTCCTACCTTCTTAGATGTATCCTCTGTAGTGACCTTTACCTCCTGGGCTCATTCGTGATCTCTCTCTAGTTGAACCACACGGGCTTCAAGTTCACTCTTTTTTCGACCTACGATGATCGACTGCTCGCTAAACGTAAGCTTTACCTTCTCTATTTGACTCACCGATGCCTCAAATCCCCTTAAGAACTCAATATCTCTCTCCAAATCTAACACCATAAGACCTAATTCCTTATTCAACTTCTTCTTCTATAAGGTATCGACATACAAATCTCTAAATGCTATTTGGAGCTCACTTTTACTCTCACTAGCACACTCACTCTCACACTTTAGAAACATCAAGTCATTATTCTCATGGGTCTCATGTGCACATGTATCCACATCCTCATGGAACGAACTAGGTGTGCTCATGTGACTAGCTAAAAATGCAACACAAATCCCATGTCAAGATTCATCTCCGCAATTCTTCACCTCTTCCTCACTATTGTTAAGGGTGGCTGGCATGTCAATCTTCTTGCCCTTTCTCTTTAGCCTAATGGGACACTCAAACGCTCTATAACCCTTGCCCTCACACTCAAAACATCTCTAATCTTCATATTTATCATTATCTTTCTCACCGCTCTCATTGGCCTCTTCTTTTTTTTATTTTTCTCAAAAAACTTTTTATTAGAAGAATTGTCTTTTGAAAATTTGAGAAACTTTTTAAAAATTTTAGCAAGCTCAGACGCATCATCAAAATCAAACTTGCCCTCAGACTTGTACTCATAAACTTTCACTTTCTTTTTCTTCTCTCTCTTAGACTCTTCCTAGACTGGGATCTAAGTGATATACCTCTATCTTTAGGTTTGACAGTGTCAGAAAACATGTCAATTTCCTATGTCCGGAAGTCTCCCACTAGTTCTTTTCACTTATGATTACTCAAATTTCCTAAGCAATTCAAAACAATCACTTACGGGATAAAATGTTTACGAAACAATCTCCAAAAAGTTTTAACTACCCGTGCATCAAGAATGTGTTCACCAAGATTGAAACTAGTATTCGTAATATAAGACAAACTTGCATAAAAATTATCAAAAAACTCAGTTTCAAGCATTGTAATAGTTTCAAATTCAATAGTTAAATTTTGCAATCTAGACTCTTCTACTGCAGTCATGCCTTCATGGGTAAGTTGTAAAACATCCCATACTTCTTTTGACGTGGTACCCATCATGATACGTCTAAACTCGTTAGGTGTGACAGCTCCAGAAATTGCACTTAGCCCACGAGAATTTAAAGTGCCCTAATTAAACTTGTCATCAGTCCAGTCAGTCACTGGTTTAAGATTGGTGAAATTATTAGCGGTGATAATGAGAAGAGTCCACCCCCTTACACAAATAATCCAAACTCGTTGATCGATTGCTTTTAAATGAGATTTCTTGCGGTCTTTCCAATAGGCATAATTAAACTGGTCAAAAACTGCAACCGATTATATTACTTTTCATTTGGAAACATTGTTAAATCACAAAATCAGTTTTTTTTAAATCAATATCACAAAAAGTTTGCGAAAAAATGATCACTCGATAAATTTGAGAGACCCGCTCTGATACCAATTTGAGAAGGGTGAGATCACTTAAAATTTTTGATACCAATTTGAGAATGCTATGTGATATCGTTTGTTAATGGATTCGCAAATTTTCAATTTAAAGCTTATTTAATTAGAATTCAATTTCTGAACCAAGTTAATTAAACCCTCATAATTGAATCTAGGCGTATAAATCATGCCATTATAAGTAAACATAAATTGCTGACACACAGATTTCAGGGAAAAAATCCCCCGCAAAGGCAGAACCTTTATTTCAATAAATGTAACAAAACTTACAGAAATCTGCAACGAATATTCCTGAGAACACTCACACGGGTCGCAACCTAGAATTAAAAATGGATTAACCGTAGCAAACCCATAAGAACTGCAACTCTCTCTTCAGCAAGAAACACCCTCAAGAACTCCCAAGTGACTGCAGTCATCAGTCAGCACCTCCCATAGGAGCTACGAAGTAAGCCCACAACAAGAAAACTACTTTTTTTTTACATTTGTTTTACGGCATTTATAAGAAATGCCGAGAATTTTTTTCTCGGAATTTATTTTTAAATGCAGAAAATTTACGGGATTCGTATACCAATATCATAATTTTATGACACTTTTTAATAAATTCCAAAAAATATCCCATAAATATACGGTATTTTAATACAAATGCTGGGAGATTTATAATAAAATTGTCTTTACAATTTTTAGTTTTGCGGGATATGTTTAGCGGGTGTTTTTCTTCACTTTTTTGGGGACGGTTTTGTAACCTCATTATCATCGACAAGATCAATTTCACCCGAATCTCTCTCCCCTTCTCTCAACCGGTCGCTCAAAATGCCCTCGCCCCAAGCACCCACCGCCGACCATTAACTATCGTCGTTTGTTGCGGCTCCAAATGGCAAGGTATTACCTTTATCTCTCCATATATATATATATATGTGTGTGTGTGTGTGTGTGTGTGTATGTGTGTGTGTGTGTGTGTGTGAGAGAGAGAGAGAGAGAGAGAGAAATGTAAACCTGCTTTTTCTAGTTCCAAATTAGTTACTCTTAGAAAAAACAAATACAAATATCGGTGTTCGTATTAGCATTTTGATCGCTGCACAGAGATCTGTATGCACTGATGCTGCCGTCATTCCCATGTATTTTAAGGACATGGTGAAGGTTTAATTTTGTTCTTCAGCTTCATTAATTTATCAATTCATGTATGAGATTTGATGTTGATAAGAAATCAATCTACAACCAATGGCGAATCCAAGATTTTTGGTCAATCGGGGTGAAAGTTTCGCGTGGTGCTGGGGTTCGTGGGCGGGAGCCCCCGAGGCGATTTTTTTTGGATTATTTCAAGTTTATTACAAATTATAGCTTTATAATACCCAAACAACTACAAATTATACCAAACGTTGTCTTTATGTTTATTATTTTAATGCCCAAACAACTATAACTACAAATTATTGCTTTATAATGCCTAAACAACTACAACTACAACTACAAATAGATAGCAGACCTTGTTTTTATGTTTATTATTTTAATTAATTACAATATTTTTTACACTCTCATTTTTGTAAATAATTAGAGGCATACCTTAAAGTTTTAAGTTTTACCAAAAAATCCTATATATATATTGAACCGGAGTCGCCGCCCCCCTTAGGCCCTATGTCCATCCGCCCATTTCTACAACACTTAAGTGGAAAATTTTTAATTTGTTAAAGTCTGGTGTTGTTTTACCTTATACTTAAGTCTTCTTTTCTGTTTACATGTTGTTAATTAGTATTTTAAACATCGGTGTTTGTTTCGGACTATAAATTAACAAGTGTTATTTTTATAGTGTATAACTAAGTGTTATTTTTATAGTGTATAACTAAGTGTTATTTTTATAGTGAATAACTAAGTGTTATTTTTATAGTGTATAACTAACTAGTTTTTACCACTCCAAGTGTTGTATTTACTTATTCTCCCAATGATCATGAATTATAAATTGGAGTGTATATGACTCAACAAAGCTTGTGATGTGTAATCAAGACTAAATATGAATCAAGTCATAAAGAATTGCACAAATATAAGTGCATACAAACTTTATTTATGAGATGATTTGTTTTCCCTATGTGTTTGGCAACTAAAGAATTTCCTTCTTAGAAAAAAAGGCAATTGAGATCATGGGCAGACTTAACTTATATATAAGCACTATAAAAAAAAGTACTTTTTAAGATGGAACCTTTTGAGACGGTTAAAATTTACGTCTCTAAAACTAACCTTTTGAGATGGTTACAATAAACTGTCTTAAAAACTACTCGTTTTAAGACAACTTTTGTTCCTCGTTTAAAAAATTATTACCTAAAAAAACTACAAATTAGTAGCCATCTCAAACGATATTTTATGAGATGGCCACAAACTATTTCGGTTACCTCTTCTAAGATTTAGGCTTCCCTCTTCTTATTATAAGCCTAAAAAAAAGTAAAACACACAAAAACGTCCCACACCCCGTTCTTCTTCTCTTCTTCACCCTCCGAACACACTAGCCCTAGCCCTACCAGCGCACCTCTAGCCCTAGCCCCGTCACTTTGGCCTTAGCCTCGCCGCCCAAGTCACTAGCCATCACCATCCCCCTAGGTAAGTCGTATATTTCTTCATATGTGTTTTTTTATTACTCGAGTTACATATAGATCCGTGTTGGGTGAAATTTTTGATTATTTTTATTTATTTGTAGTGGTGATAGGAGGTTAAGGGATTGTCAATTAGTTGTGGTAGTGTTGTTTTAAGATTAATTTATGAAAATAGTTACATACTTGTTTGTGGGAATTTTAATTAGAATTATTGATATGTTTGTTTTTGTTAACTAATTCATATCCTTTGCAAGTATTTCATGCCATTAATTTGATATACTATTCGATTATAATTTTATTTTGTAAAATATCTTATGGACCGAAATTAATTCAAACTTGCATCACCGTTGAAAAAGTTCAACGGTTTATGATAACATTTCATATCATATATCTCATCATCCTCTCTTATTTTGAAGTCTTGGTCCAGTATATTGTCGAAAAACAGAAGTGTATGTTTAACGTTTTACCCATTGACAAAATATGAAGATTATTAGTGTCATCCTTTACAGCCATTTTCAAAAATTTCGGACTCACAGTAGCGAGGAAGAAATGTCGCTCTTTTAAAAATGTTATCAAGTTATTTATTATTCTTTTCTCCCCATTTAGAAAGATTATAACATCGTCTACAAAACTAAGGTGTGAAATAAGCACACTACTAATAGGAGTTGAATATAGTCTCGTATTGTTCTACATAATAAGGAAACATTGAAGTAACCAAACAGTGAAGGAATCGTTAAATTGTATGGTCATTTATCTAGGTTTTGATTGATTTGGAAATCACAAACAATGTTCCAACTCAAGGCTTAGTTAAACATAAAGGCACGAGTTTTAGACATAACCCATAATAGGGTCTCAAGAAATCATCGTTAGTGTTGTTGTAAAAAATTAGATAATCTTTAATTATTCAATCACAAATAAAAATAAATAAGACAAAAGAATTTTAAAGTGGTTCAGCCTTGAAGGAATGGCCTACGTCCACAATTTTTTTATTGCTGACTGTTTGCTTGGAATTGTTGATAACAGGTTTTACCAACAAATTCCGAGTCCCCTTCTAATGAGGAGGTTACAATGTATTTATAGCCTTGAGGCTATACATGCGAGAGAATATTACATACTTGTCCAATAGGCGTGTACATCTGTATGATAATAATTAACATTTAATGCGCATTCAATCCTCTTAATTATTCAGTTATAAATGCTCCGAACGAGGTGCATCTCGGACCGCCTGAGTTGCTCGGACCGCCTAAGTAGCTTGGTATATATGAGTTGCTCGGTATAATAAAGTTCCCCGAAGAGCACGTGCTGCTCGGAGTGCCTGAGTTGGTCGAGGAGGTTGAGTTCCTCGAAGTCAAGGTGTTATTCAGAAATGTTTGGAAGTTCCATGTAGATTGACACGTGTCTCCACTTAACTGATCCACGTCAACAGACTAAATTTGGTATCAATAGAAGCCCCCAATGTTTCACAGATCGAGGTTGAGGAGTGTGGAACATTCTTCTCGAAATATGGCGGGATTAAATAGCCATCCTGAATTTTAGGAGTGTTTTCTTTGTATTTATTTTTCCTTTCAAATTCATAGAATTCGACTTTTTTTGAATTTTCCCACTGCTTTGGTCTCCGTGCCTTTTTTGTCCTTTTAGCCGCTGGTAGCGCAAACGTCTTTCTTTGTAATCATTATTTTTACCCCTTCCCAAGGTAGGGTATTTAAGCGTTGCAGAAAATCCTATCGTCTCTTACTTTTTCAAATCTGTATCTTTGATCTCTCCATTTCTTCTCCATCTTGTGCGTTCATTCCTTCCATCGTTCGTTATCGACAGATCTACCCTTCTTCTGTAAGATCTCCTTCCTTCTCTTTTATTTCCATTATTCATTATGGTTTACCTTATTGAGTCGCTTGATAAATTTCGTTATGATTTCTCTATTCCTTCATGGGTCGTTTTGGAAGAACTTTCTGAACCTTCAGATTATTTTCGTTTGGCTGAGGGACATTGGTTTCCCAGTCTCTTTGTAGCTGAATGTGGCTTTTTTTCCCCCAAACCCCTTGTGTCTGTAATTTTGTCAATATTTTGACGTGGTACCTGCGAAAATAGCCCCAATACATATAGAATAGTTAATGGGGTTCATAGGTTAAATCAGCTTTATGGAACTCGTATAGGAATTCTAGAAATTATGTTTTTCTATAGATGGGACGTCAGCGATAATACTTTTTATCTGAAAACTAGATTTTTAAATAGGGCCTTAGTCGTCAATCTCCCAGATGCCAACAGGGATTACTTCAAGCATGGTGTTGTTATGAAAAATTGGCAACATGCAACAGTAATTGGAAATGATGTGTATCAGGGTCCTAGATGTCCTCCCTATGGCAATGGGATAGGTTGTTTTTATTTCATTTTATTTTTGAAATTATGCTTTCTTTGTGTTTGATAAAATGTGTCACTGATATTTTAATTTTTATTTATTTGCAGTTGACAGCAAAAGAAGGTCTCCAAAAGAGATATAAGTTAATTTAAATCATCTGAAACTTATCTGGGGTTTGCATCAAATTATTGCCGATGAACACATCAGATCAGCTTGATACTTGTTACTGTACAAGAGTTACACCTCGTCGTTTACTGCTCGTCCAGTGATAAGTGACATAGAACCAGTACTAGCTTTTGAAGGTTCTTCTCCTGAGTCACATATTCCTCTTAGTGACAGAATGAAGAGAAGAAGAGCACTTGCCCTCTTCCAGAAATCTGCCTCTATTACTAGAGAGGCAAAGAAAAGAAAGCAGGATGTCCCAGAAGAAGGGACAAGACAAATTAATGCACCTCCTCCCGCTGCTATTTAGAAGTTTGACGAGAAGCCTCCTATAGCTCCAAGCAAGATTGCAGCTGTTTCCCCTCCAAGCGAGGTTGTAGTTATATCACCGACCAAGACGACATCCTTGGTCGAGAATGTTCCTGCTCCCACGAGGAAGTTGAAGAAAAGCTCCTCGGATAATTTGGTTGAATCCATCTCTCAACCTCTAACTTCTGGAAGTGGTGTTCCCACTTTTGTTGCTCCGAGATCTGCCATGATCTCGGTGAAGTCTTGGATCATCCCCGAGATCCAAGGTATTGAAGACAGTATTTCTCGGGATAGGGTTACCACCTTGGCAGCTCAACACATTGCCTCAGTAAGTATTACTAATCTAAACTTTCATTTTTTCAATGTTATGTCCCTGTACTGACATACAGTTATTTTCTTTTTCTTAGTTGGTAACATGCTTTAATACTATTCTGAAGAAGGATGAAGCAATCAAATCGTCAATCTCCTCGGGAGGTGTAGAGGAGGATTTTGTAGGTCTGACGTAGTCTTTAAAGGATTCTCATCAGAAGTATGTCGATGATAAAGCTGCTTGGGAGAAGCAGCTTAATTCCACCGAGCAGGAGAGGGATCAGGCTCTTGAAGTCTCCAAGGGTTGGAAAAGAAAATAAAAGACTTAGAGAAGAAGAACAAAGAGCTCGAGGGGAAGCTCCAACATGCTGTAGAGTTTGAAAACAAGCTCAAATTTGCTGAGGAAGAGCTAAGTAGACTTTGTGACGCTGGTCGTCAGAAGGAAGAGGCAGAAAGGAAATTGAAAGCTGCTGAGGAACTTCTATCTGAGAAGATTTCCTCGGAGAAGGTGAAAAGGAAACTGGGTGTGAAAAAGTCCTTCAGTGCTGGCTGGGATAAAGGTTGGAATAAGGGTTTGGCTGCCATGATCTCATAAATGGAGTATGGCAGCCTCAAATACTTCAGGGATGGTTGGGTTGCTGCTCTGAAAGATATGAACGTCGATGAGAATTCAGACTTATTTCAGCAACACATTCCTGGCCCCCTACTTCTCTCGGGGAAAAAGAAGAGGACGAAGCTACCTCCGAGGAATCTTCTATGATGGTTGGGGATCAGGTCCCTACTGTTGAACTTCGCTATGAACAACCCCAACCAACTATTACTCCTACCGAGCAGTTTTAATCAACCAACATTTCAACCGAGCAGCTTCCAGTACCCACCGAATAACCTTCTATGCCATCCGAGCAACCTACCTCCTCGTCCCAGCTTCCCGAGAAACTTTTGGGAAATAAGGAGAAGGTGTAGAGTTGTTCGGACTTTTCTTTCTGTTTATTTTTGTCAAATGTAACTCTGAACTATGTACTTCTCTTTTATGATGCAATAAAATTTGAAATTTTGATTGTTCATACTGTTGATTCTCTTCTTCTTGCTCTGTTTTCACTCTTATTGATTCTTGATATCTCTTCCTTTTACTAGTTTATGGCTAGGATGGAATTGTTATCAGCTCATGATACAAAATTGCCGAAATAATGCAATGAATACTTTAAAGCTGGTCATACAGATATGACTGAAGCTCAAATCGTTGATATCCTCGGTCCAGATGCTTCAGAGTGAGCAATTGAAGCCTACCAGTATTTAAAGTGTCTGCTCGACCGGGTAGTGGCTAATAATGTAGCATATTATGAGATGATTGAAGACCTCCAGGGCACTCTCGAGGAGCTTCAACAACAATACAAGGAATCTTCAGCCCTTTTTCACCAGGGATATGAGAAGAAGTATCAACAACTAAGTGTTAATAAAGGATATGATAGATTGATTGCTGCCTATGACATGAAGGAGAGAACTCTAAAGACCGAGGTTGAAGAGCATAGGCAGATCGCAAAGTTGTTAGAGCAGGAAAATAATAACCTGCGAGGAGAGATATCTCAGTTGAAATTTGCAGCGTCTTCCTCGAACGCTTTGGTCCCTATCAACGACGAGGGTTTCTATTTCTTAGAGGTTGAAAATGCCAATTTGAGAGACGAATTGGAGACTTTGAAGAGAACTGGAGCCTCTACTTCGGCTCACGATCGAGCAAGAGGTTCTCGGGGACGAGCAAGGGTTGCTCGGCTTACTATTGAAGAGGCAAGAACTCAAGCATCTCTGTAAAATCAAGCAGTTCAGTTGGTTGCGAAGAATAAAGCTCTGGCAGAGATGTCCAAGAAGATTCTGAATCTGGATGAGCAGCTCTCTGCACAAAAGTCTGCCTTGGAGAATAAATAACTTTTTGTAAAAAATCTCCACGAGCAGCTGGAAAGGTTGACTTATCAATTCCACAAGCATCCCAGAGAATTCTGGATGGCAGGTTATAATGAAGCCCTCTATCACCTTGATGACCGAATACAGCAGGCGAATAATGAAGGTTATAAACAAGGACAGCTGAATGCACTCGGTGTATTGCAATTGGAGTAAGGTCACTACTTATGGGATTATTATAATCCTAGGTTGCTTGATTTACCAGTGCTTCCTTTCAAGCTTGATATGAGCTGGATTCCTACTCGGGCAATCCCTCGGTGTTTAATCTCCAAATATCTCGGCGACTACAATCTTCATTCCAACGTTGAGATATCTCGCCCTGAACACCTACTTGATCGTCCATCAGTAATGAATATCCGGATGCTCAAAGATCTAAATTTCATCAATCCCCCTTATGCCTTAGACAACCCTCCCGCTGGTGAAGAACCTGTTTCAAAGGCAGAGGGGAAGAAACCAATAGAATAGGATTCTTGATGTAACATTTTTTTATGTAATATGTATTTCATTCTCGATGTATTTTGTTCTGGATTTAATGAAAAAAATTTCTTTGCAAATCTTGATTGTCATTGTCTCGAAAATATTCTGTAAAACATTTCTTTTATTTATTAATCAATGTGCATGTATATCTGTTAAAAAGATAACAATATTGTGTTATTTTAAATTGCCGACCAACTAAAGTTGGTGAAAACTTATTGTTGACTATCCTGAATTGATGATAATCATCTAACGACCAACCAGAGTTGGTGATATTTCATTTTTTGACCAACTATGTTGGTAGTTTAAAATGCCATAAGTATTAAGAAGTTTATCACTTTTTAATTTTAAGTCCTGAAATGACTTTCATTTGTTTAACCAATTGTTTCTGACCAACTGGAGTTGGTGATTTTTGTTCCCGACCAACCTTAGTTGGTAGATTTTTATTCTCGACCAGCCTTAGCTGGAGGATTTTCTTCCCAACCAACCGTAGTTGGTATTTCTGGGAAATTTTTTATTCCCGACCAACTATAGTTGGTGGATTTTCTTCCCAAACAACCGTAGTTGGTATTTCGGGGAAATTTTTTATTCCCGACCAACCTTAGTTGGTGGATTTTCTTCCCAACCAACCGTAGTTGGTATTTTTGGGAAATTTTTTATTCCCGACCAACTATAGTTGGCGAATTTTTTTCCCAACCAACCGTAGTTGGTATTTCTGGGAAATTTTTTATTCTTGACCAACCTTAGTTGGTGGATTTACTTCCCGACCAACCGTAGTTGGTATTTCAGGGAAATTTTTTATTCCCAACCAACTATAGTTGGTGGATTTTCTTCCCAACCAACCATAGTTGGTATTTTTAGGAAATTTTTTATTCCCGACCAACTATAGTTGGTGGATTTTCTTCCCAACCAACCGTAGTTGGTATTTCTGGGAAATTTTTTATTCCCGACCAACCTTAGTTGGTGGATTTTCTGATTTTTTATTCCCGACCAACTATAGTTGGTGGATTTTCTTCCCAACCAACCGTAGTTGGTATTTCTGGGAAATTTTTTATTCCCAACCAACCGTAGTTGGTGTTTTTGGGCTTGATACGTAGTGTGTAGCACTAGTACTCCGAAAAATTTTCAACAAAAGGAGAGAATTAGGCGAAATATCCAAACTTTATTCATATCGAATAAAACTGTATTACATAGAGATGAAACTATTAATAATATTTTCAAGATGCTCTGCGCTCCATGCATTCTTAAACTCCTCTCCTTCTAAGTTTCGGTCCTATACGTCCCTGGTCGAACAACCTCTGTTACTCTGTAGGGCCCATGCCAGTTAGCTTCCAGTTTGTTGTGCTTTTAAATTACATTGTTCAACACATAGTCCCCTGCTTTCAAATCACATTTCTTTACTCTTTTATTGTAGAACATAGTTGTCCGTTGTTGGTATGAAGCATTCCTGATTGCTGCTTCTTCTCTAACTTCCTCGAGCATGTCCAAGTCTAACCTTCTCATTAAGTCACTGACAGGGGAATTGAAATTCAGCACTTTGTGTGTTGGGAGGCCCAGCTCGGCAGGTATAACAGCTTCACTTCCAAATGCCAGCATATATGGAGATTCTCCTGTTGCTGATTGGGGAGTAGTACGATAAGCCCACAGTACAGAATGTAGCTCGTTGATCCAATTTTCCTTTGCATCATTTAATCTTTTCTTCAATCCATTCAGCAGCATTCTATTCATCACTTAAGTTTACCCATTGCTCTGGGGATGTCCTGTTGCAGAGTGGGTTTTCAATATGTTCGACTGATGACAATATGCAGCGAACTCTTCGTTGTCAAATTGTGTTCCATGGTCGGTGATGAATTCATGGCGAAGACCATATCTACAGATGATATTCTTCCAAATAAATTGGTACACCTTTTCGTATGTCATGTCGACAAGAGGCTCGGCTTTCACCCATTTAGTAAAGTAATCCACTGCGACGACGAGATATTTAAATCTTCCTCTGGTCGTTGGAAAATGGCCTGACCAAGTCAATTCCCCATATGGAGAATGGCCAAGGGGAAGTAATGGGTGTCAATAATGCTTGGGGAGTTCTTCTAATAGAGGAGAAGCGTTGACTTTTGTTACATTTTTTGGCATAGGCTATGCAATCAACCCTCATTATCGACCAATAGTATCCTTGTGTCATTATTTTTTGCAAAAGTGTCCGACCAGCAACTTGGGCTCCACAAGACCCTTCATGTACCTCTTCAATTAAGTCTTTCACCTCGGAGTGATGGACACATCTCTGCAAACCTGCTATGATTCGTCGTTTATATAGAATGCCATTAGTTAGTACATAACGAGTGGCTTTAAACTTCAGTTTCTTGGCTGCAAGTTTATCAGTTGGCAAAACCCCTTTCTTCAATATATGCCCTGATGGGATCCATCCAAGATTGTCCTAAATCAAGGGTAATAAAGTTTGTTATCAAGTCTTCATCTATGCTCCGACTAGCCAAGATTTCTATTGGGATTGTTCTTGGTAGCTCGGTGCGTGTTGCTGAGGCTAACCGAGCTAAGGCATCTGCTCTTGCATTCTCCAATCTTGGTATTCCAATTATCTGCACTGCCATCAAACTTGATAAAATCTCCATTGCTTTTTTATGATACTTTATCATTAATTCTCCTTTGGTTGCGTATATCCCCAATATTTGATTCACGATTAGTTGTGAATCACTGAATACGATGGCCTGCTCTGCCCCCATAGTTTTGCTAAACTAAGACCTACAATTATAGTTTCATACTCAGCCTCATTATTAGAAGCCTTGAATTGGAAGCGCAAAGAATACTCCACATCGACCTCGTTCGGGCTGTTCAAAATAATCCCTGCTCCACAACCTGCAGTACACGAAGATCCATCTACATATAGATTCCATATAGGTACCTTATTTTCAAATTTCTGATCGGACAGAGTTCCTCGGTAGAATATTTGTTGCTTCCTTTTATCCTCCTCTGGCATTTCTTGTTGCTCGTCGACCATCTTCTCTTGCTCACCGACCACCTTAAGTTGATCGGGGTTTAAATTTGATGATCCTGTAACATCCACAGGTTGGTCGGTGTTCAACTTTTTCTCCTCGGAGCTATCGGGATAGGTGAACCCTGCTATAAAATCTGCTACTTCTTGCCCTTTTAGCGACGATCTAGGCTCATAAACTATGTCATATTCACCAAGTTCCACTGCCCAGTACATCAATCTCCCTGATTTTTCTGGTTTATGAAGATCTTGCCTCAATGGCATATCAGTATACACAACTATGGTATGAGCTTGGAAATACGGCCTCATTCTCCTACTCGCCTCGATCAATGCTAGTGCCAACTTTTCCAGTCTTGGATATCTTATCTCTGCTCCTCGGAAGGCCTTGCTAGTGTAATAGGTTAGTTTTTTCACTCCATCCTCCATTCTTATCAATTCCGAGCTAACTGCATTCTCTGACACTGCCAAATATAAATACAATCTTTCTCCCATCACTGGCCTGGACAACAGTGGAGGTGCTCCCAGATATTTCTTCAATTCTTGAAAGGCTTTCTCGCATTCTTCATTCCATTCGAACATTTTTTGGAGTGTTTTGAAGAATGGGAGGCATCTATCAGTTGCTCGTGATACAAATTTATTAAGTGCTGCAACTCGCCCAGTGAGACTTTGTACTTCCTTCTTCGTCGTTGGAGATCGTAGTGCCAATATAGCCTTGATCTTCTCTGGGTTTGCTTCGATTCCTCATTGGTTGACAATATACCCGAGGAACATGTCTTCTCGTACTCCGAAGATGCACTTGGTGGGATTCATCTTCATTTGATATTTATCTAGCTGATCAAAGGTCTGACCTAAGTCAATTAGATGGTCAGAAGCTCTCTTGCTTTTTATCAGCATATCATCAACATAAACTTCCATATTGCAACTGATTTTTTCTGCAAATACATTGTTCATCAACCGCTAAAATGTTGCACCTGCATTTTTCAAACCAAAAGGCATAACATTATAACAATAAGTTCCCCTAGGGGTAATGAAAGAGGTACTCTCCCTATCTTCAGGTTTAATTTTAATATGGTTGTAACCAGAATAAGCATCCATGAAGCTCAACAACTCGTGTCCCGAGGTAGCATCCACTAATTGATCAATTCGGGGCAAAGGAAAATGATCCTTTGGGCATGCCTTGTTAAGGTCGGTAAAGTCTACACACATCCTCCACTTGATGTTTTTCTTCTTCACCATTACTACATTCGCCAACTAGTCTGGATATTTGACATCGTCAATAAATCAAGCTTTCTGGAGCTTCTCGACCTCCTTTTGTATAGCTTAGTTCTTCTCGGGGCTGAACACTCTTCTTCTCTGCTTCACTGGCTTGATCTCCTTATTCACATTGAGCTCGTGACATAAGAAATTTGGGTCTATTCCTGGCATATCCTCATGACTCAAAGCAAAAGTTTATTTTCTTCTTTTTAGGAAAACTACCTATTCTTACTTTAGCGAACCTATTTGAGTTGTTCGTTCCGGGTTTTCGTCGTCCAAAATGATATTTTCAGTAGCTTCCACCACCTAACCTTTCACGAGCTGCGACTCGTCTCTAGGATCCAATGTTTCAATCTCTGCACCTTCATCCAATTGGTAGGTAGTATTATTTTTCCTAGATTCCTCCAGTTCTTCCTGCTTGGCAGATGAGTAGTAACATTCTCGAGCTACTTTTTGGTCACCCTTCACAACTCCCACTCCAAAATTGGTTAGAAATTTCAGGCATTGATGTACATTAGATGGTACTGCTTCGAACTTCTTCAATCCTACCTTTCCCATGATGATATTGTAAGCTGACTGGATATTCTTATCCATCACAAAGAAACGTACTATTTCTGTTCGACAAGCAGGCCATGTACCGATGAACATATCCAACTTGATCATCCCAAGTGGAAAGATTATCTCACCAGCAAACCCGAGGAGGGGCCTGTGATAAGGTTCCAACTGAGACAACTTTAGATTTAAACTATCGAAGTATGAGTAGAACATGATATCCACCGAGCTACCATTATCCACCAATACTCTTGAGATTATTACTTCCTTCATCCTCATTTTGATCACCAGTGGATCATCATGAGTATATAGTACACCTGCGAGGTCGTTCTTGGAGAAATCGATGACCAGTTTTTCTTTGTTCACCTTCCTCAGGCGATCATCCTCAGGTATATTTATTCGCTGAATGTATGAACAAGCTTGAGCCTCATTGAGGTAAGCTTTCCTTTGCACAGTAAGGTCCCCGCCTCCTGCATCTCCACCTGTAATAACATTACAATCAAATAATCCAAAACGAATTGAAAATACCTCACATTCTAGCTGTCTTGGTCTCTTGGGATGATCGGGGTCGTCTTCTGGATGATCTTCATGATCTCTTTTCTTATTTTCTTCTTCTCGACGAGGAGATCTAGACCTCTGTCTTGCTCGGTCATTGCTTTTTCTTTCATTTCTTCGATCAACATACTTGGCCAGCTTTTCTCGTCTGATGAGTGCTTCGATTTAATTCTAGAGAGCTACGCAATTTTTTTTCGTGTGACCATGGTCTTTAAAGGAGTATAATTTTCAAATTTCTTTAATACCTCCCATGATGGCTTTGTTTTTTACTGCTTGTCGCCACCATTGTTATTATTCTCTTTCTTTTTAGCCTTATCAACCCCCACATTGGTCTCTTTGGTGTCCATGTTCTTCTTCGCAGCCATAGCCTCCTCGGCATTCATGATCTTGGCCACTTTTTCCATTAATTCTGACATGGTTCTGGGTGGATCTTTGGCCAAAGTATAGTACAATTTATTGGGCAACAGTCCATTCATCAAAGCAGTAATTGCTGTCTTTTCTTCGTAATCAATAACTTCGAGCTTCTCGTTATTGAAACGAGTTATGTAATCCCTGGTGCTCTCACTTGTTTTTTTTATCTAACACTTAACAAATGTGCCACTCGTTTAACTGGTTTTGCTCCAAAATAGAAATTTCCAATGAAGAGCTCGGCTAGTTGAAAGAAAGTTAAAATCATCCCGTGAGGAAGATTATTATACCATATTTGTGCAGATCCGGTAAGAGTTCCCAAAAATGCCATGCATCTCATCTCGTCTGGCATGGCATAGATGTCAGCAGCAGCTTGGTATTGTTCTATATGAAGGATGTGGTCAGTTTTTCCATCATATTTAGGGGTCACAACAGGTGCTTTGAACTTCGATGGTGTGGGAAAATCCACAATTGTCTGTATAAAAGGCGTCCCTTGGACAAAAGTTCTTTGTAGAGGATTCTTGGCCTTAGCCATTTACCCTAGTCTATCCTCCAGCCTTTGAATAGAGTCTTTTCATGCATCCTTTCCCTCCTCGGGCCTATTGGTTCGAGCAATTGATCATGATGAATTCGCTTCCTGGGATCTATCATGTCGAGCAACTGGTTGTGATTGGGCAGAACCTTCTCTTAGATCAGATGGTCGTTGAAAGTTTCTTGACACAACCTTAGGAGGACTTTTATTCTTTCTAGGGCCCAATCGATCAAAAGGAGAGACCCTACTTAATCTTTCCAATGCACTAGTCCTTTCTAGAGAGAGAGTGATGTGTTGTTCAATATCTGTGGCTCGTATTGACGAAGTTCGACCCGGTTGATAAGAAAAATCATCAAATCTCTCAGTGTGATATGAATCGCTCTGCCTAATACGTGAAGAAACTAAACGAGAATTTCTTTGAACACTTCGCTGTCCTGAATGGGTTGGCTCTCCACCTTGGATAGTTTGCATGAGTTGTTGCATAGTCTCTTGCATGGCCGTCTGGCCTTGAGCCAAATTGGCCATAATTCCATCCAGATCTTAAACATTTGGAGGAGTGGATGGATTAGGGGGGTTTCCAGCTTTTCGATTACTGGATTCAGTATTATCAGCCATTGGTGATAATTTTTTTTGGTGAAAAACCACAGTTTCAGTCGATTTTCCACAAACGGCGCCAATCTGTTGATGTAAAAAATTAGATTATCTCTAATTATTCAATCACAGATAAAAATAAATAAGACAAAAGAATTTTAAAGTGGTTCAGCCTTGAAGGAATGGCCTACGTCCACTATTTTGTTATTGCTGACTGTTTGCTTGGAATTCTTGATAACATGTTTTACCAAGAAATTTTGAGTCCCCTGCTAATGAGGAGGTTACAATGTATTTATAGCCTTGAGGTTGTACATGCAAGAGAATATTACGTAGTTGTCCAATAGGTGAGTACATCTGTACGATAATAATCAACATTTAATACGCATTCAATCCTCTTAATTATTCAGTTATAAATGCTCCGAACGGGGTGCAACTCGGACCGCCTGAGATGCTCGGACCGCCTAAGTAGCTTGGTATATATGACTTGCTCGGTATAATAAAGTTCCTCAGAGAGCAGTTGCTTCTCGGAGCGCCTGATTTTGTCCGGGAGGTTGAGTTCCTCGAAGTCAAGGTGTTGTTCAGAAATGTTTGGAAGTGCCATGTAGATTGACACGTGTCTCCACTTAACTGATCCACATCAGCAGACTAAATTTGGTATCAACAGTTAGTTTGTTGGATTTCAATATGTACTCGATATTTGGTTTCAGGGATAGTAATCTGTTTAACACTGCTTACTTTATTTCTTTCTCCTCATATGTTTGATTTGTATGTATGTATGTGATATTTGTAAGTATAATATTTGTTCAAATAAAGGTTTAAAATTTCAGATATGTATGCATATATAGTTATTGCCCAAAAAATTCTCAAATCTGTGTAACAATATAATAGTTAAGGTTGTAATCAAATTTGTTCAAACATGATTCTTATGGGCGTAGTGTATTCTTGAAATCGATTATAGTTAATATCATTGGTTCAAAATCACGTGCTCATGAGATTTTGTGAGCCATTGAGTATCGGGCCATTTTGTGCTATATATAAAAATCTCAACTTGTGTGTAAACCCCATGATTGTTTAGTTGTTAGAATGGAATTTATTCCTAGCTTTGTTGTGCTGAATCTTAATTAACTAATCTTGTGCTCTGTTATATGTGTTTTAATATAGGTTTTTATGAAATATATGACAAAAAATATAGAGTACGAACTAAAAATCGAGCAGAACCTCTAAAACTTTTGTCTAGTGAAAGTCATAGATAAACGACACATACTAATATTTTTGGGAATGAAAAAAACTATGGAGTTAAAGTAACAATATGTATGAAATACATTACCGAATATTTAACTTTGTATGCGGACACGCATGTATGGTTGCACACACACACACACACGCACACACACACACACACACACACACACACATATATATATATATATATATATATATATATATATATATACCTCCCCTTCCTTATTTGGGCTACAACAATTGTTTTAGTAATTCGATTCAGATGTGAACCAAAATATGTATCTTCCTCGTAGGAGATGTGGCAGTTGACTAATGGTTAAAATGGTTAAAAAAATCAGTTGACCAACGCCTCATATTGGTCAGCCGACATCTGATAAAGAACTTATGTCGTTTAGCTGACATTTGATCCTAAACATCGGTCAGTCGACCTTGGATAAAGAATCTCACATCGATCAGACGAAATTTGATCCTAAACATCTATTGATCCTAAATTTCGATCAAACGACATCTGATAAAGAATCACACATCGGTCAGCCGACATTTGATCCTAAACGTTGGTTGATCCTAAATATTGGTCAACCGATATTTGATCCTAAACGTTGGTTGACCCACGCCTCGTGTTGGTCATCCGACATTTGATAAAGAATTTCCTGTTGTTCAAGAAACATTTGGTCTTAAATGTCGATCAATGAGTGTCTGTGTAATGATTGGTTATATATTATATATTATTAGATACACAGTGTACTTAGATTCAATGGTTTCTATTGTGCATGCTTGTGTAATGATTTGGATATTGAAATTACTGTATAAGTAATTGAACATAGTTAATACATTCCCTGAATAGAGAATGTAACTATGTTCATCCCAATTTATAAATAAGAACAGATTATGCCAAGTATACCTAAGAAGAAATCAAATCAATCCATGCATCCCCCTAATTGCTTTATCAGCATTCGATAAGAGTTCTTAAGAGTTGTCAGCATCAACCATTATAAAAGAATTAGATTTGGTAATAAAACTTTGACCAGTAGCATAAAAATTTGTGTTCGGCACCATGAAATTTGGCCAGCAGCATACAAGCAAACTAGTGTTCACCACTAGTGTTCAAACTAGTGATAGGAGCAACACAATTTTTAATACACCTTTTCAAACTAGTGTTCAAAGCAATGTACAAACTAGTGATGGGAGCATCATAATTTTTAATATACAAGTACAACTATTTTTTAGCAACATGTGATGGGAGCACGAGTGTTCAAACTACTGTGTTGAACTAGTGTTCAGCTGAACATTAAATACACCCGTATAACAAATTGTGTTCAAATTAACAGAGCATTACACTTCAACATTGCTAATAGTATTAATACTCATTTCGTATATGTTTTAAGGTAGTTGTAGTTAGTCATGATAGTACACTAGTCGTCTTTCTTCTGCATGTTAAATACATTATATATATATTCTGGGCTCTTGTGCAATTCTTAGATTTGTATTGGTAAAAAAATACGACATCTGTTTCTTTTCTCTCTACCTTTAAAAGTTGGCAGTGGTCATTCCCAAACTTCAAATGCATTCATAACTATAGTTTGTAGGAAATAAAATGTCTTGGTCATGTTTATGAATATTTGAACATTTAATATGAATTCATAACTATAACTTGCATTGTACAAGTAGTGTTTATATTTTATAGGAAGTAGAAAAAAATGATAATATGTGTGCTACATATTTTGAGCTTCAAAGTGATAAAAAAATGATCATGTGTCTCATTTGATCATATGCATAAACATAGTATAATAAAGGCTTATGTGCAAAGCTCATTGTGTGTGTATCTTTGTGTCCCCTTCGTTTTAATTATTATGAAAAGAATGAAGTTGTGCAAGTAAAAATAATGCATATTGCCTAAAGCTCATATCTGAACCTTTGGATTAGCATGTCCACATAGACCATGTGTCATACATTGGCTCACAGCTTCAAGGCCAATCGGATCAGTCGAGCAATCTGATAAGTCGGTTGAAATGATATGATCGATGTCAATGGGTGTAGGGTGCTTATATGTTGCCTGGAGGAAAAATAATATATGCGCGTGTGGTAGTCGTCTCTTTTAGTCACAACTGAGTCGGATTACATCATAAGTAATGATGCATCTCTTCCTCAATTCATGTGTAAGCATGACCAAATACTTTTTTATAATATACCCGAGTTAGTGATTGTTTGTGCTTGGTTTAATCTCTGCTCAATTTTGTATGCATAAAATTCTCGTATGATCATCGATTACTTCTTTGTTTTGAGTTTAACTTCATTATTTTTGTACTTAATTCCAACTTGGTTTTAATGTAAGGTTTGGTTATACCCACAACGACCCGCTACTAACCCACTACTAAATTGACTTATTTTACTGCTCAAACCATTCTGACCCACAAACCTAACTTACGGGCCCCGATCAAATTATTTTAGGTGGGTTCATCCTCAAAAACCCATATTGTCAGTTTAGTTCTCACGTTTTTCACAAAAAGTCAAGATAATGTGTGTGTGTGTGTGTGTGTGTGTGGATAATCGGGGTGGGAGTTGGATGATGGTTCGAGCCAATATACTCTGTTGTTCTTAGTTTGTGCTTTAAAATATATTTGTAAGTGTTATAATTATAATTGGATTTTATAATATTCTATATATTTTTTTCTTTTTGAATGATCGTATTTGACATTGAACTCAATATGGCAGTGATGTATTTACAAGTATATTGCATTTCTTCTTATATTTTGAATGATGGTATTTGACAAATATGTTCTCCCTCCCAGAGATTTTAACGAGAATATACTACGAATAATTTATGAACTATTTTATGAAGATGATGTGGTAAATTTACCTTTGTCGCCTGATGTGAGCAACTACTTGATGTTAGAGGTATGTAAATAAAAAATGTTTGGCACTTAATTTGATTATGGGAGTTGGTGTTTATGTGTGTACATGATGTATTCTCAGGATGCTAGTTTTAAACCATTTGGCAATGCAAATGCCCCCTTGGATGAGTGAATGAATGCTCCCTGATGTTGCACAAAGATTGAACAACTTGGTAGGTTTCTACTCAGCTCTATTTCTACCGATATCTCAATATTTTGCTCTAATTGCATGCTCTCTGTATTGGAAGATGAAAATACATGTAAAATATCTGATTGGTGTATATACCAGTTTAACTTGAATACCTACGTTTTATTTCTAAGCTTGTAATCCTTAAATAATTTACAATGAGAAGAATGATGCACAATGAGCTACTCATCCCATGTTTTATTACGTATTGTCTTCCTCTGACATATAATTATGGTCAAAAAATGTTGGAATTCTAATTTCGCAGGCTTGGTGTTTTTTATGCTGAATAAACCATTAACACATCCAAATTTTGATGCAACTTCAAAATTTTATGGGTTAATAATGGTTGTATGCTTATCTTTTTTATTCAATGTTTTGCAGTAAGGGTTGGTGCATACCATCAAGTTAAAAGTCCAAAAATAGTTGTTGTTGTGCGATCCAAATCCAAACTCTCGTGCGAATTCAGAAGTTGCATGGATGTTTAGTGAGAGTAATCGTGAGTACAATAGGGGAGTATGGGATATTGTTTAGAAGAGTTGGGAATGAAAGGAGATAGGGTTCCGGATTGGTCTTAGTTTTTGAAGATTTTCCAGACCCGCTTCAAACCTTGATTAACAACACATATAGGAATTTTTTTAGCATGATCTTCCCTTGATATCACTCCTAAATGAAATCAATCATCCTTTGTAGGTTGCTGCCTTGATTTGCAAACATGGTTGATGGATCACAACATCCAAGACTGTTGTTGCTCCAATGGAGAGAGTTAAGCTTTTGATTCAAAATAAGGATGAGTTGCTTAAATCTGGCAGGCTGTGCAAACCATACAAGGTAATTTCTGATTTCTTTTCAAGTACTAAGAAAGGTGATGATGTCATTTATCTTTAGAGAGGCAATAATGTTAATGTAATTCACAAAACAATCAACAACTACCTAAGATTGACTATTTTGCCGTTTGAAGTCGTAGTTTTTTTCTAACCAAATAATGCCTAGTTTGTGGGTGATATTTTTATCCTTGTTATTAGACTTTTGTTTCATATGTATCATTTTATGGATTAGATATGGGAATGTACATACTTGGAGAATGTGGTGATTTATCTAGACGTCAGCTAACAAAACTGCAAATACTTTTAGGTTTTGCTCTAGGAGAATGCATAAAGTGAATTAGATAGACTGAAGCTGAGGTTTTTCGAGTTATATCATGACAATCTTCTCAAGGTGAGATTTTCCCCTTTATAATTATTTGGGATTATGTTGTTCCGCATCCTTGATACTAAAATTTCACTTTATTCTTATATCTACTTCAGGTTTCAGAACCTATGGAAGGGGTGAAAGAATGGTTAGGTGCAATTTCTACAGCTCGCATCCCTTGCGATATAGTTTCAAGTCTGGATTGGAGAAATATGGTCAAATAATTAGAGTGGATGGGACTTGAAAGGAATTTCCAGTTTGGTCTGAATTATTTCCTTTTAATAGTTGTGTATATTCATGAGATGAGAGAAATGTGACCAAATATCCATCATCCGTTGTGACGATGTGAATTGGCATTAGGAAAATATTGTGTTTGCTTTTATCCCTAAAGCTAAATCATTTACCAAATAGTGTTTGTATATTTCTAAATATTCAAAGATTAACGGTCTCTTTAATGTTCCGAAGGCACTTCCATTTCATCAATTTCGAAAAGATATCTATTCATGCATAACATAAAGGGAATATGTAACACTACTAGATAAGCAATAGATATGTACGAAATGACATATTGCATGTCATAAGAAATATCTAATTAACTAGTAATTAATAATTGCATAAATGCCTAGTCAAACATCAGTGACTTGGAAAACTAATTAATTATTGCATAAAAGGATATCTATAGGTTATTAAGATTGCAAAACTATTGTTTACTCTAAGAGTATTTTGAGAGATTAGATCTCTTCTTCTTAGTTCAAGCATATTTAGTTTCTTTGTGTATTTTCTTATTATATATGGATTTTTTTAGGCCTATAAACGGATCGGGATCGGATCGAATCTAAGGTGATTTAGATCCGTTTAGTCATCCATATTACTTTACTCAATTGCAAAATTTCTCTTTGCAATTTGACTGATAAAAAGGGCTACCCATCAAATCTTGTAACATGGTATGCTAAAAACTTTTTCTAATGTAGTATATATGGCTCTTGTAATAGAGTATGCTAAAACCTCTTTGAGGTGGTAACATAATGCGGTACTGGGACATAAATATGAAGCTTAATATTTATGCTCGAAATGCAATAAATATTTGCATATATTTCTGTATCATAAACTCATATATGAGATAAAAGAGGGAATTAACATATCCAAACGTTGTCAAAGACAATATTTTAAAACTTTTTACTACTGAATTCAGTTTGAGTCGTTGCCTAAATCTTCATCCTAGTTCTATGATGCCATGTTTAAACTATCAATTCCCTCTAGCTAGTTCGTGCGGTGGTCCCATTCAATTTCCATTTTAATGTTTGATTAATGGAATATAATAGATTAATGGGCAATCTTCCAAGAGAATATATTCCAACTAGTTTGATGGGAGCCAAAAAAATGGAGGTATGAATACTTAGCATAACTAGATTGAGGACAGAGATGTATGTTGCTATATCATTGTTATGACCATAATACTTCATATTAATTCCTCTATTAATTTTATACATTTTGTTGAACCATTATTTTTATGTAACATTGAATGTGCTTGCAGATTGTAAGGAATAACAATTACAATACTGATAAGATTGCAAAAGATGAATTTGGGATGCAAATGAGGGTCGCATTTACTTCAATTGATTCACGAGTCCTTCCACCTCCAACAGTATCTATTTCCTACCTTAGCCAACTATGACTAAATTATCTTTACCCTCAAAGTGATTTCGACTCTAACCTCCACTTTGGTGTTCCCAGAGATTAAGTATCATGAGACTCGGCGAGAGAGTAGGGTTGATCTAGGAGTGGGGAATTGGAACATGATTAACAAGATGAATTAAAATTTATACATTTACATAAATATTGACAACTTAAGTGAACTAAAAAATATGTTGAATTTATCTTTCTTTGTTTTTTTCACCATATAATGTTGATAACATCTTTCAATACGAAGATGTCTCTTTCTCATCAGATTCTGATAGAAATAGACTCGTATAACCATTGTCTTGAATAATTTCTAGTGTCTTTCCTCATCTTCAAAGAACTCATTTTTTTGCTTAGTGCTTCTTTGTGATATGGTGCAGGTCCAACTTCGAACACATTCCTTTACTTTTGTTAATGTGTATATGAGTAATGGTTATCCCTCATCCTCAGTGTTTGAAGAGTGTGTTTCTCCTCATGTTGATGGTATGCTACTTACCCATAAAATTCTTATATTACTTATTATATAGAGTAAATAGGTCTTGATCATAGTTGTCAAATTGTGAATCGAGTCATGAATCAAAAACCCTATGAATCGAATTGTGAATGGAATCATAAGAATCAGTTTAAACGTAAAATATGTAGGAAATAATATATAAATGCAAAGAGAACACATTAAGAATATGATGAAAATTTGAAAACATCTATACTTTGGCTTAAAAACAAGCCTTTAAAAGGGTGAAAACCCAAACTAACCCCCAAACGGCCCCGTAAGAATCATGGACACCTCACACGGGTCCAATGTAACTTGTAAGAACCGATCGCATAGTCATGGGTCTTTTACTTTGAGAATATGATGATAATTTGAAAACATCTAGATTAAACTTAAAAGGAAGCCATTAAAAAGGTGAAAACCCAAACCATCCCCCAAACCGCCCCGTAAGAGGCATGAACACCTTGCATGGGACCAATATAACTTGTAGGAATTGACAGCGTAGTCACGTGTCTTCCGATTTGAGAATTTAACGATAATTTGAAAATATATAGATTACGCTTAAAAACATGTTGTTAGAGAGTGAAAACCCAAAGTAGCAACCAAACGGTCTCGTAAGAGGTACTAACACCTCTCTTAGGACTAATGTAACTCGTCGAAACTGACCACGTAGTCGTGGGATTCCCAGTTTGAGAATATGATGATAATTTGAAAATATCTAGATTAGGCTTAAAAACAAGCCGTTAAAAGGGTGAAAACCCAAACCAATCTCGAACAGCCTTGTAAGATGCATGGACACCTCGCACGGAACCAATGTAACTTATAGGAACTGATCACTTAGTCATGGGTCTCTCAGTTTGTGAATATGATGATAATTTGAAAATATTTAGATTGGGGTTAAAAAACATGTCGTTAGAGGGTGAAAACATAAATCAACCCTCAAACGTCTCTGTAAGTGGAACTATAACCTCGCACGGGACCAATGTAACTCATAGGAACTGACCGCATAGCTATGAGTCTCCCGGTTTGAGAATATGACGATTAATTTGAAAAGATCGAGATTAGGCATAAAAACAAGTCGTTAAAGGGTGAAAACCCAAACCATCCCTCAAACGGCCTCGTAAGAGGCATCAACACCTCGCAAGGGACCAATGTAACTTGTAGGAACTAACCGTGTAGTCACGGCCCTCCCGATTTGAGAATATGACAATAATATAAAATTATTTAGATTTCCTTAAAATCATGTCGTTTAAGGGTGAAAACTCGAATCAGTCCTCAAATGACCCCGTAAGAGGCACTAACACCTCGTATGGGACTAATGCAACTCGTAGGAGCTAACCGCGTAGTCACAATATAATAATAATTGTAACTTATATATGCAATTTTTTAGCATGAATAATATTTTTTAAATTACTCAGTTACTAATATGATCCATTTTTTATATCCTATTATTTTGTAGCATAACATTTTATCGTTACCTATTATCCATATGGAACACACGAAGAAGTCAATGGTCTACAACAAGGGGATTATTTATTTAATGTCTTTAATATTCGGGATTATATTCTTTTATGTTATGACCGTGAGGGATTTTGTAGTTTTATTGTTGACTTTTATGGCCGTGTGGGCTTTTGTAATTTTATTGTTATATTTTATGGTCGTGCAGGCTTTACATTCCGCAGGTTTTATATTAACAGGTTTTAGAATGTTCAGAAAATAGAGAAAATTCTGCACAATTTTTTTGGGTGTGTGAACTATTAAGACATGTAATATTTTGAAGTTTGTATGTACATTAGTTTATCAACAACGTGCAAGATTCGCAATTTGTGATTTTTTTTGTTTTCAAATAATTTTGTTTTCTTTGATCCAAAATTTTGGCACCGTTCAAAACCGTGCAAAAAGTGTATCAAATTTTAACAAGATTTTGAATTGTGCTAAAAGTGTGTCAAAATGTACTCAATTTGGCACAATTATGTTTATTTACGATGAATGTTATTGGTTATAATTTAATGATGTTTTAATTTGATTACAGCAATCTTAATTTAATGTTATCGTATGTATTTGCATATAAATACAATACTTCTTATAAATGATTTTTTTAACACTTCTTTCCAGTCATATATTGCAAAATAATATTAACATTTTTTTAAATGCCGCTATTATCATTCTCGACATTTTTTTAGTGCTGCCAAAAGTGTGTTGAACATTTAAAAGGTGTTGCCAAAGGTAATTACCAACATTTATTTATTGCCACTAAAAGGATATTACCAGCATTAATATAAATGCTTAAAAATGCCGCTAATTTTTTGTGGCATTTTTTAAAATGCCGTTGTTCTTTTACCACATTGGCTATTACCGCACTTGTGGAAATACCTCCAAAAGTGTCGCAAAAAGAGTTACCGACATTTTTAATACTTTTCTCGGTATTTAATTTATGCCGGGAAAAATCAATATTCCTGTAGTGGCCATAAATTTACCCTCCGTACAAGAGAAACTTCATCAAAGTTGTATCTTGGGCTCCAAAATAATTCACTAAAGATATTGGGATTATTTGTGAATTGAAAAACAAAGTCAAAAACCCCTAAATGAGAAGACAAATTTTTTGCAGATTGCAGTTTTCGTGTATTAGAACTCTCAGGTCTTCTGAAACAAAATGGACTCATTTAACAGGTATCTATCGAAAATTTGAGTCGCTGGGGTCACTCGAACGAGAACAGCATGTTTCTCGAACGACATAAGATGTCGCTTGAAGGGACTGCGTTTTTCATATCAAAGTGGTTAAAATAATAAAACAGTAGCATGTCGTCTGATAAAATGCTTCAAGTGAGCTTCAAACGAGGTATCACGTGAGATAAACTATCGCTTGAAGAAGTAGTTTGAATGACTTTGTCATGTTGTTTTAACGACATTGACATGTCGTTTGAACAGCATCAGCGAAAAATAAATTTTTATTAAACCTTTGCTTCAAGACTTAGAAAAAATATTTTGACAAAAAAATGATACTCAGATGTTTAAAAACGTTTTAGAAAAATTATCCCAACTCTTTAAATGAAACATTGAGGGACTTAAACACAACCTTACCAAAATCTATCTTGTAGAGTCTTGATTGTTAAAGAATGTTGATATTCAGATCCGTCTTGATGCATGAATGATCTTGAACATTTCTTCGATGGTTGTAGCGGTATATGACATACTTTAATGTAAACGGACTGTGTAAAATATGTCCTTACACCCATATCTTCACATTGAACCAAAATTCTATCGAACAACTGAAGAAAAATCCAAGGTTGGTCCTTAACCTAGCCTGATTGATTAACCTCCTGCTATACCCGAAAGATTGGGCTCTAGCGAAAAAATGATCGACCCCTTGTAAACTGTAATACCTTGTATTTTTCAATGATTTAATAAGTATCTTAAATAAATAATTTTGGCAGTAATTTAGAAATCATAATTTAGCGTTTAAAAAAATTTAATTGGAAATTTGATGAAATTATGTGAAACCGAATTTAGTTGGTTACTTTGATGTTATGGCATACGTTATAAATTTCAAAATGAATTGGGCTTTAGTTTAATAGAAATTATGATTGGGCTTTGCTTTAGTACATTAGAACAATGTAGAAACGATTGGGGTGATATTTGGGTAAAATGCTTACGACATTTAGGTCTTTTGTACTTTTATTGTAAGGAAATATTAGGGTTTAAGAAAATTATTGTGGGAAATATCTAAAATACATAAGCCGCTAAGAGAAACCTTTGTCGCACCAAGGACCGCGACCATAGTATGAAACCACCGTTGTCGTGGGTAGCCTTTCGGATACGTCGTGGATAGGGTAGTAAACTTTTTTTTAATAACTCTTAGCAGAATTTGACTTTTTTTCTCATTCAAAACCTTTTAAACTCATCATCCTTTTTACAAGATCATATTTCTCTACATGAGTGGTGTCTCAATAAATCATAATACACAATCAAATCAAAGTTTTTCTTAGTACAAATTCAAGCAAGGATTGAAGGGAAATATAAAAGTATTTCAATTAAATTTCAAATTTACTTTTAGAAGATTTCGAGGTTGTTCTCAAAGGGATTAAACTATCCACTTTAAACTCATATTTCAGGAATTTTTAGGGTAAGGTACTTCTGGACTATAAACCGAGCGACCCAAACCAGGAGGCCCAAATAGTCCAGGTCCAGATGACTTCCAACCCAATAAGTAAGAGGTAAATATAGTTATAAATGTATCTCTCACTGCAGGCTAAAGAGGACATGTAACATTTGTATATCGAATAAAAGAAAAGTAATAAAAATATAGAAACACTCCATGGACATAAGCCATTGCCGAATCACGTAAATCCTTATCTTGTGTGATTGTTTATTGACTGTTTGGCCTTAATTGCTTAGATATATTATTTATGATTATTTTCAGTCATAATTGTGTCATGTGTGGGATTCGACTTGTTCCCCTAAGTCAGTTAAAGTCAATAAATTAAGAAATGTATCATCCTCATAGTGCACATGTGTTAGGCAATCAACAAGGTGAATTGCCACCACACAGAGTTAGGTCTAATATCCACCTGAATATGAGCTACGCCCCTCATCCATGCTTCCGCCCGCAGGAAAAACACTCTAAGTAGAGCAATGATCTTACAAATAAATTCAAATCTTGTGGATGGTAGACGCATCTGAACAGAGACTCCATCAGCAAGAGGAGGCAACACATCTCCAAGTGGAGGAAAACATGCATCTTCAGTGATGTCTAGACTAATGGAGAAAGAGGTCCATGTAAATAAATATAAGACCCATGGTTTAATGCCTAACCCTCAGGTGAGAAAAACTCGCAGTCGAGGACGGAGTTCACACTGCGATAATGATCATTCAGAGCATGAGAGTCACCCGACGAGATGGAATCAAGAGCAAAAACATCGTAAAGATGACATTCAAAGTTCGGTACAAAAGGAGATGGGTCAACACCCTGTTAATCGTGGGGCTAGATACACTAAGGAATTGGACAGGAGGGCCCTCATCACTCAAATATAATCCCCTTTCTTAAGGGATATCGAGGAGCAAGAGTCTTCGAAGAAGTTTGTAAACCTAAGGTTCAAAGTATATGAGACCAACCCTATTGATCATGTGCACCAGTACAGATAAGAAATGACCCTGTAGAACCACAAAGACACTCTTATGTATCATATATTCCCATCTAGATTGGGGGATGTTGCACAAAAGTGGTTTAAGCGGTTTCCACATAGATTGGTCAAGGATTTCAAGTCACTTGTCGAATTTATAACAACTCGCTTTATTACAAGCAGTTCTTACCCAAAGAGAATGGATTCTCTACTCACTATAAGGAAGAAACCCTAGGGGACTTTATGGGATTATGCCAGACGAAACTGGGAAACCTATAACCAAGTTCAAGGTTTCTCAGAGAACGTCGTTGTGACATTATTCTAGATAGGACTTCACCACAACTCCATATTGCACCAGTCCCTCACCAAGAACGAGGCAGAGACCATCAATGATATTATGTTGCGCATAGAGAAGTCATCTAAGGTGGAAGATGATGTCACCCTTAACTAAGGTGAAAATGTTCACACAAAGGCTATTAAGGAGAATGACAAAGAGAGCGCCCCAAAAAAGGGACCAAGAAGTATAATGGACGTCCTAAAAATTTATTTAAGGCAGACCCATCCAGAACTTTTCAAGTAATTATTACCATTTTCGAGGATTCGATCTATAAGAATTTGGGTAAAATCAAAGACCAGCAGTTTGTCAAATGGACAAGGAAGATGGGAGGTGATCCGAGCAAAAGAAACAGCGCGCTCAAATGTGCCTATCTTAAAGAGAATATGCATAAAATGAAGAATTTCAAGGACCTCAAATACCATCCGGAAGAGATAACCTAGGAGGGTCATTTAAATGAGTATATAAAGAAGAAAAGTGACAAGGTCACCTCTAGCGCAGACCAAAAACTAGATAATGTTTTTGAGGCATGATTTCAATATTATTCACGGTGCCTCAAGTTCTGAGTACGTCTAAGGCAACACATTTTGGATGGATCTTAAGAAGGCCATTATAGTAATAGAGGCCTTCCAGATTATCCCTGCTAAAATCTCAGTCGATAAGCATTGGCGACCAGAAGATATAAATTACAACAAGCACATAGTCTAATAATCACCCTTAGGATTGCTAACTAGGACATTGATACGCTACTAGTCGATCGAGGAAGGTCCTCTGAAGTAATGTATGTGGACTTATTTAACAAGCTCAGCATTAAGATGGAAGACTTAAAGGAAACGAACATCACTCTAGTCGGCTTCAGAGGAAAAATGATTATGCCATTAGGGAAGGTGATCCTACCAGTTAGGGCTGGGAGCATCTCAAAATTCATCGAATACTTAGTGGTAGATATTGACTCCCCCTACCATGACATTGTTCGGAGAAGATGGTTTCACACTATACAGGATGTTCCTTCCACTTATCACCTAAAACTCAAGTGTATCAAGGATTACAAAATAATGGAGATCAAAGGAATCTGGATATTTCTCGAAGGTGTTTCATTGCTTCCATTAGCCCTAAGTAAGAAAAAAATAAAGAGAATGAGCTATTTCCCAAAGAATCTAAAGACGGAGCCAAACCGTCTAAATAATAATTAAATTATGAAAGACCAAGGTGGAATAAATAAGGGTGGACCCCGAAAATAGGGTCATGGATAAGTTAAAAGAGGTAGCCTTTGATGAATCTTAGTCGAAAAGGGAATTCCTGATCGACTCCACATTATTCGATCAAAAAATGGAGGAGTTGATTTATCTGTTAAAGCGTAAGTAAGATGTATTTGCTTGGCAACCACATGATATGCCTGGTATTGACCCTGATGACATGTTCCAAAAATGTCACGTGGATCCCACCTATTCATCGAACACACAGATGGATTGTCGAACTGCCCCAAAGAAAGCAAAGTCAGTGGAAACAGGGGTAGGGAAACTTCTGGAGGTAAGGTCCATCAAAGAAGTTTAATTCCCAAAATGGATCTCAAACCCAATGATGGTAAAAAAGACTAATGGGAACTGGAAAGTGTGTGTAGACTTCATAGATCTCAATAACGCTTGTTCCAAAGATAGATTTTATCTACCTAAGATCGAGTATTCACTACAAGAAAAATGGTCAATTATGTCAGTAAAAAACTGACATAAATGACCATTTATTTCAGTTTTAGAGCTTTTTCAAAACTGACATATAAAGCCCTGTCATAAATGTTCGTAAAACTGACATAAATAAGATCACATTTATCTCAGTTTTTAAGAACACGCATAAAAACAACGGTATTCACCATATTTTTAATCACATTTTCATAAAAATCTGATATAAATAACATCCCATTTATCTCAGTTTTAGTAATTTTCTGAGAATTTTATCAAAACTGACATAAATGTTGATATAAAAATTAAAAAAAAATCACTACCCCATCAATAGACAACTGTTATTTGAAATTAAATCAACCCTTGTAAATAGATAATTAATAGTCGAACAATGTTCAAATTGTAAAGACCCAACTTTTATATATAGTTTGTTTTTACACTCTTGTGTTACTTATTATCTTATAAATCTTGTATTATTAGATATGTGGTATTATTGGCTATCAATATAACAAACCCCGTTTTTAATTACGAAGAATCAACTGTAAATTGGATCAAATCGAAGTCTTATGACATATCTTAAGGCAAATAATAAGTTTTGGGGTAAAAAATATAATTTAATGAAACTTTAAGCACTAAAATAAAAATATAAAATGGGCCATTTTGTAAATAAAATATTTTCAAGGACCTCTTATAAATATTCATACTATATAGTGTGAAATTACCAAAATACCCTTCATGTGTGAAATGATCCTTATACCCTTATCGCCTTTCCACCACGTGCTAGTCACTTCCACCTTACACATGTCATCTTTAAAGAGAAATGTAAAACACTTTTCATCATTTGGTGATATAAACATTGCAAGATCACTCCGGATCGCGACACCTCGGTGTTGAATCACCACTCCAAAAAGCCTAGTCATTAGACACGTGTCAACACCGTAATACTTTTGGAAACCTATAAATAGGGCCTTAGGATTCATTTGAAACTCACGCCAATTCCTTGAGAATTATAGTAAGAAAGAGTGATAGAAATCTTGGGAAATATCTTAAGAAGGAGTTCTATAATTTCGAAGAAAGAATTCATTTCGTAGGTATGATTTTATTTAAATGTTATAATGTATTTTTATAATTTTAATTTGGTGTTTTATAGCTTTACTTATTAGTTATGCTGGTAAAATACACTAAGGACTTCCCTAATCAAAACTTAAAGTTTAGAATAAATCCAAGTTGATTTTATTTTCATGTAACCTTGTTTGAAATTGTATATACACTTTTAAAAAATGATTTTTTTAAAGTAATTGCTCGTTATTATGGAATCCCATTTAAGTAATTCCAAAGTCAGACCAGGTGAAATTCTGTCTAGACGGGATGGTATTTAAGTGGTGCCCCTGTGACCCTCCATCTTTACTGGGTGTCTAGAGGAGATGGTATTTAAGTGGTGCCCCTGTGACCCTCCTTCTCTACTGGGAACCGACTGATTAGGAAGAACTATGAATTGAATCCTTTAATTACGATCAATAAGTTTTAAATGTTAAAAAAATGGTTTTTAGTAATCCTTTGAAACAAGTTACTATTAAAATACAATATGTAGACTGGACCTTGTTTAGAATATATACTTAAACCTTTATCGTATTTGTTAGATTAACGATCGAAGACTCATTATCCATAATTTCGACCTCTATTTTAGGTGAGTACTCTATACAATTTCTTGCGCATTTTGATTATATTATATTATGCAAACTATATATATTTTTTGAAATGCTTTTATTCTCAAAATGCATCTGATACCGATGATTCCGTCTTTTGTTATATGTTTATATGTATCCATATAAACATCTTATTTGAATTCTGAAATTATTGATTCGGCCTATGGAAACTCTCTTACTATATTGGCCTTGACTACCGGGTGGAAATATTTGAGTGGTACCTTCCCAGCTAGTTTATCGCTGGTGTGCCCTAAACAAGGCGTTTTACCAGAAATCATTATTATAAGTCTGTGATGTTATCGAGTGGAAACATTTGGTAACACTATATGTCTGGGTATTAGAGTGTACATGGCCACTAAAACTGAATAATTGACATATGTTCAATTGTTTTATCCGCTCTGTTCTGAACTGTTTATTCTGAATATATATATTGTCATCTACTTTATATATATTACTTGAAATTCCTATCTTTATGTATATACTTTCTGGTCTAAAATGAATAGGTATCAATTTTATGAAAAACCCTAGAATCTCTGGAGATTGAATCTCATTCGGCTTTTAGCTGATGTTGTATAAATAACCATTTTTCAGAAAATAATTAAGTTCGTGGGTGGAACGAAAAAGGACTATGTTGAAGATTTAGCTTTTAAAGCTCTTTTTGTTACCTTAAGTAGAAGTTTGTTTAATTAGATAGAGCATGTTTAGCTCTTTGTGTCAAGTTGTAACTCGTTGATATTTTAATACAAATGAAGTTCCCTTTAGAAAGCTCTGATGATGTAATTCCTTCACTTTCAGTATTTTACGATTCATAACCATCTGATTATACTTCCGCTACATATATTTTAAAAGAAAACTTTTAAGGCCAGAATATTGGATGCCTTGGTGGCATGTCAAGACACTCGTTCCCTACTATTTTTGGGTCAGGGTCGTGACAGAGGTGGTATCAGAGCATAGGTTATGAACCCGTAGACTACTGAGCATAGGTTTCGAATGTTGTAGATTTTATGTTTCCATCCTTAGGGGATAGTATTAAAAATCTAATTTATGTGATAACCCTCCCTATGTGTTATGTTATTTATAATTGGTCTTTTAGTTTTCAATATTGATATAGTATAGTGGATCTTACGTTTGGCCATGACTGTAGAAAATGACCAAGATCATCAATGGCAACTAGTGATTCGAGTATAGAAGGACTGGAAGGTGCATACAAGGCAATTGAAAGTCTAGCAAAGATTGTGGAGCAGCAGGTGAACAATGGAGTACCAAAGAATCTTGAACTAAGTAGATGTACTATTGAACAGTTCAAGAAGTTGAATCCTCCATCTTTTAAAGGTACGCCTAACCCCACCGAGGCAGAAAGTTGGGTGATGCAGATGGAAAAGATACTTGATGTTCTTAAGTCTACCGATGAACAAAGGGTGTCATTTGCAACATTTATGTTAGAAGGGGAGGCCGAACATTGGTGGAGAATGACTAAGAGAATACACGGGGAAAGGAATACTTACATAGGTTGGAATGATTTCTTAGTAATCTTTTATGAGAAATATATTCCAGAAACGGTGAAAGACGAAATGGCAACTGACTTCATGAGTCTGGTGCAAAGGAATATGACGGTTAGTCAATATGAGGCAAAGTTTACTGAGTTATCCCGTTTTGAACGTCATGTTGTAGCAACTATTGTTTTAAGAGCGAAGAAGTTTGAGCATGGGTTAAGGCTGAATATTCGTAGTCGAATTTCCATCCTCAAGTTAACATCATATATTAATGTCATGGCTAGGGCTAGAATAGCTGAGAGGGATGGTGAGGAGTACAATCGAATTAGAGATGGCGAGAGGAAGTTTGAGGAACAAAAAGGAAAGACCCAAATAATAGAAATTTCTTTAGGAACACATCCAATGTTAGGGGATCTAGTGATAAGAAATAGTATAATAACCAGACATGTCAGCAATGTGGAAAGATGCATGGAGGACGACCTTGTTATAAGGATTCGGGAGCTTGGTTTAGATGTGGACAGAAAGGACATCAGATAAAAGACTACCCAAACCCAGAAAGGGTTCCGATAAAGCCTTCAAGTGTAAAGAAGGATCAAGACAGACAGGGTAGAGTTTTCGCACTTTCTGATACCCAAGCTTCTAATGCGATAGTGTCAGGTACACTTTCTATATGTGCACAACCTTTTAAAGCTTTGAGAGATCCTAGTTCTACCCATTCGTTCATATCTATACATGTATTAAATCGCTTTCATAAATCGCATGAACCTTTGAATCATAACATACACGTTTCTACTCCTTCGGGTGAGTTATTGATGGGAAAATTAGTATACGAGGCTTGCCCCATAGATATTGATAGTCATAAACTATTTGTTGATTTGATAATTTTAGACATTAAATATTTTGAAGTCATTTTGGGGATGGATTGGTTCGCATCACATCATGCTAAGGTAGACTGTTTTGAGAAGAGTGTTACTTTCCAAATTCCTCGCCAACCAAAATTTAGTTTTGAAGGAACTGGCATCATATCTTCGATGTGTATTATTTCTGCAATGCAAGCCTATAGTTTTCTTAAGAAGGGATGGAAAGGATTTCTCGCAACTGTTACTAGTTTGGAGATGATAGAGCCCATATTAGAAGATATTCCTATTGCTAAGAAATTTATGGATGTTTTTCCTGATAATTTACCTGGTCTACCTCCTAATAGAGAAATAGAATTTACCATTGACCTTATTCCTGGAACTATACCAATATCAAAACCACCATATCGTATGGCCCCTTTAGAACTAAGAGAGTTAAAAGTTCAATTAGAAGACCTTTTAGACAAGGGTTTTATCAGACCAAGTATATCGCCTTGGGGTGCTCCAGTGTTATTTGTGAAAAAGAAGGATGGGACAAATGAGACTATGTATAGATTATCGTGAATAGAATAAGGTAACCATTAAGAATAAATACCTCTTACCTTGTATAGATGACTTGTTTGATCAATTAGAAGGTGCAAAAGTATTCTCTAAGATTGACCTTAGGTCAGGCTATCATCAATTGAAGATTAAGGATGATGATATTTCAAAATCAGCTTTTAGTACTAGATATGGTCACTATGAATTTCTTGCAATGCCATTTGGACTAACTAATGCACCAACCGTTTTTATGGATATTATGAATAAGGTATTTACGAAATATTTGGATCAATGTGTGGTTGTTTTCATTGATGACATCCTTATTTATTCCAAAAGTATTGAAGAACACGAAAAGGATTTAGAGACGGTATTATAAATCCTTAGGAAAGAGAAATTATATGCAAAATTAAAGAAGTGTGAGTTTTGGATGCCTAGTGTTTCTTTTCTAGGACATGTCATATCCAAAGAGGGAGTGTTAGTTGACCCTCAAAAGATTGAGGCTATACTAGATTGGCCCAGACCAACAAATGTGAGTGAGATTCGTAGTTTTCTTGGATTAGTAGGTTATTATCGAAGATTTGTTGAAGGATTTTCTAGCATTGCCAAACCTCTATCTAGGTTAACACAAAAGAAGGTAAAATGTGAATGGTATGAGGAAGCCGAGAAAAGTTTTCAAGAACTTAAGAATCGATTAGTGATTGCCCCAATTTTGACAATTCCTTCAGGTACGAAAGGATTGGTGATTTATAGTGATGCTTCAAAAAATGGTTTAGGATGTGTGTTAATGAAAAATGGAAAAGTAGTTGCTTATGCCTCAAGACAGTTAAACAACATGAACAAAATTATCCAACCCATGACCTAGAATTAGAGGATATAAATTTTTGCTCTTAAGATTTGGAGACACTATTTATATGGTGAGACTTGTGAGATTTATACCGATCATAAGAGTTTGAAATATATATTTACTCAGAAAGAATTGAACATGAGACAAAGGAGGTGGTTAGAATCGATGAAGGATTATGATTTGAATATTCATTATCACCCAAGGAAAGCTAATGTAGTAGTTGACGCTTTAAGTAGGAAGCCTACACCAAATTTAGCATGTCTTATTACAAACCAGGAGGCTCTATTGAAGGATTTAAGAAATATGGAAATAGATGTTCGTATTTATAGTAAAGGTGGAATGATTGCAAACTTACAAGTACAACCCATATTGATGGAAAGGATCAAAATTTAAATGACCCACAACTGAAGAAGATTAGAGAAGAGGTTATTGAAGGGAAGCGAATGGAATTTGCGATACGGGATGATATATTAAGGTTTGGAAATAGAGTGTGTGTTCCACATGATGCCCAACTAAAGAAGCAAATTTTGGAGGAAAGTCATTACTCGAGATTCACATTTCATCCTGGAAATACGAAGATGTATAGAGATATTCGAGAAGTGTTTTGGTGGAATAACATGAAAATGGAGATAACAGGATTTGTATCACAATGTTTGGTTTGTCAGCAAGTAAAAGCTGAGCATCATAGACCATCAGGATTGCTATAACTACTTCCTATCCCTGAGTGGAAATGGGAACATATCACTATGGATTTTGTGACATGATTACCAAGGAGTTCAAGTGGTAATGATTCTATTTGGGTAATTATTGATAGGCTAACTAAATCTGCTCAGTTTCTTGCCATTAAGATTACCCATTCTTTAGATAAGTTAGCTAAGTTATATGTGAAGGAAATTATTAGGCTTCATGGAACCCCAATTTCAATTTTTTCTGACCGTGACCCTAGATTTGTGTCTCGCTTCTGAAAAAGCCTATCAGAAGCCATGGGAACGAAATTGAATTTTAGCACTACTTTTCATCCTCAATCGAATGGAAAATCAGAGAGAACTATTCAAACCTTAGAGGATATGCTTAGGGCATGTGCACTTGATTTAAAAGGGAATTGGTATGATCATTTACCGTTAATGGAATTCGCATATAATAATAGCTATCAAGCAAGTATTCAAATGGCTCCGTATGAAGCACTCTATGGTAGAAGGTGCCGTTCCCCTACATGTTGGGTAGAAGTTGGGGAAACAAAATTATTGGGACCAGAATTTATTCAGATCACAACAGAGAAGGTGAAATTAATACAAGACCGACTTCGAACCGCTCAAAGCCGTCAAAAGAGTTATGTTGACAATCGACACCGACAGTTAGAATTCCATAGAGGAGATTATGTGTTCTTGTGAGTACTGCCTGCAAAGGGAGTAATACGTTTTGGGAAAAAAGGGAAGTTGAGCCCAAGATACATAGAACCTTTTGAAATCCTTGAAAGGATAGGAGCTGTTGCGTATAAAATAGCCTTACCACCGGAACTCTCTAGTGTACATAATGTGTTTCACGTATCAATGATAAAGAAATATGTCCCTGACCCAAAACGTATCTTAAGTGATGAGCCTGTTCAAGTTAGAGAAGATTTGTCGTACATTGAGAATTCAGTGCAAATTTTGGACCATAAAGATCAAATATTACAAACCAAGGTTATTCCACTAGTTAACGTATTATGGCGGAATCATTCTATTGAAGAAGCAACGTGGGAGTGGGAAGATGAAATAAAGGAGCGATATCCATACCTTTTTGGAATTGAATGTAAGTAAAGTTTGGGGACCAACTTTTTATAAGGAGGGTAGGATGTAATGACCCAACTTTTATATATAGTTTGTTTTTACACTCTTGTGTTACTTATTATCTTATAAATGTTGTATTATTAGATATGTGGTATTATTGGCTATCAATATAACAAACCCCATTTTTAATTACGAAGATTCAACTGTAAATTGGATCAAATCGAAGTCTTGTGACATATCTTAAGGCAAATAAAAAGTTTTGGGGTAGAAAATATAATTTTATGAAACTTTAAGGACTAAAATAAAAATATAAAGTTGTCCATTTTGTAAATAAAATATTTTTAAGGACCTCTAAGAAATATTCAAAATATATAGTGTGAAATTACTAAAATACCCTTCATGTGTGAAATGACCCTTATACCCTTATCACCTTTCTACCACATGCTGGTCACTTCCACCTTACACATGTCATCTTTAAAGATAAAGCTAAAACACTTGTCATCATTTGGTGATATTAACACTGCAAGACCACTCCGAATCGTGACACCTCGGTGTTGAATCACCACTCCAAAAAGCCTAGTCATTAGACACGTGTCAACACTGCAATACTTTTGGAAACCAATAAATAGGGCCTTAGGGTTCATTTGAAACTCACACCAATTCCTTGAGAATTATAGTAAGAAAGAGTGATAGAAAGCTTAGGAAATATCTTAATAAGGAGTTCTATAATTTCGAAGAAAGAATTCATTTCGTAGGTATGATTTTATTTAAATGTTATAATGTATTTTTACAGTTTTAATTTGGTGTTTTATAGCTTTACTTATTAGTTATGCTGGTAAAATACACTAAGGACTTCACTAATCAAAACTTAAAGTTTAGAAGAAATCCAACTTGATTTTATTTTCATGGAACCTTGTTTGAAATTGTATATACGCTTTTAAAAAATAATTTTTTAAAAGTAATTGCTCGTTATTATGGAATCCCATTTAAGTAATTCCAAAGTCAGGACCGGTGAAATTCTGTTTAGACGAGATGGTATTTAAGTGGTGCCCCTGTGACCCTCCATCTCTACTGGGTGTCTAGAGGAGATGGTATTTAAGCGGTGCCCCTGTGACCCTCCACCTCTACTGGGAACCAACTGATTAGGAAGAACTATGAATTGAATCCTTTAATTACGATCAACAAGTTTTCAATGTTAAGAAAATGGTTTTTAGTAATCCTTTGAAACAAGTTACTATTAAAATACAATATGTAGACTGGACCTTGTTTAGAATATATACTTAAACCTTTATCGTATTTGTTAGATTAACGATCGAAGACTCATTATCTATAATTTCGACCTCTATTTTAGGTGAGTACTCTATACAATTTCTTGCGCATTTTGATTATAATATATTATGCAAACTATGTATATTTTGTGAAATGCTTTTATTCTCAAAATGCATCTGATACCGATGATTCCGTCGTTTGTTATATGTTTATATCTCTCCATATAAACATCTGATTTGAATTCTAAAATTATTGATTCGGCCTATGGAAACTCTCTTACTATATTGGCCTTGACTACCGGGTGGAAATATTTGGGTGGTACTTTCCCAGTTGGTTTATCGTTGGTGTGCCCTAAACAAGGCGTTTCTTCAGAAATCATGATTATCTGTCTGTGATGTTACTGGGTGGAAACATTTGGTAACACTATATGTCTGGGTATTAGAGTTTACATGGCCACTAAAACTGAATAATTGACATATGCTCAATTGTTTTATCTACTCTGTTCTGAAGTGGTTATTCTGAATATATATATTGTCAACTACTTTATATATATTACTTGAAATTCCTATCTTTATGTATATACTTTCTGGTCTAAAATGAATAGGTATCAATTTTATGAAAAACCCTGGAATATCTGGAAATTGAATCTCATTCGGCTTTTAGCTGACGTTGTATAAATAACCATTATTCAGGAAATAATTATGTTCGTGGATGGAACATAATTATGTTGAAGATTTAGCTTTTAAAACTCCTTTTGTTACCTTAAGTGGAAGCTTGTTTAATTAGATAGAGCATGTTTAGCTCTTTTTGTCAAGTTGTAACTCGTTGATATTTTAATACAAATGAAGTTCCCTTTAGAAAGCTCTAATAATGTAATTCCTTCACTTTCAGTATTTTACGATTCATAACCATGTGATTATACTTCTGCTACATATATTTTAAAAGAAAAATTTTAAGGCCAAAACATTGGATGCCTTGGTGGCATGTCAAGACACTCGTTCCCTACTATTTTTGGGTCAGGGTCGTGGCACAAATAGTCTAAATTCATCCAAAAAATTCACATATAATTGAAATATACAATATTCATGAAAGGAATTCACATTGTGCCTCAAAGAAACAAAGTGTCAATTTTTTTAAAAAAAATGGACAAAGTCTCCTTTGTTTATTGGACTATTCACCCAAGGGTTAACAACCAATCCAACAAAATATAAAATTGAAATACAGGGCAACCTTTTAAGAATTCTCCTACAACAGGTAGTTGCGGTCATCTTTGAATCAACACTTGGCAGTGCTTGGTCCCTTTTCACTTGGCAGTGCCCATTCCCTTTTCACTTGGTAGTGCCTGGTCCGTTTGGTTTAACTTGGCAGTGCTCATTTATGCTGCTGCTAGTCCGATTTCAATCATTGGGCTTATGTTCCGTTCTTCCCCATTTGTTATCCGGTTGATCTTGCATTGATAAAAATTGAACAAATTAAAAAATGGGTAAAAATAGAATACACAAACTGCATAATCATTACCTGAGAAAAAATTAAACATATAAGTAACGCATAATTTTTATCGAGCAACTGATTTCAAATAAAGAAACTCAAAATGAAAACTTTTAAATTAAAATCATTAAAGAAAAAAATAAAAAAATAGAAGAGAAAATAATGAAAATCAATGAGATCATTGAGATTGGACAATGAAATAAATGTGAGAAATCTGTAACTTTTCCAATTTGAATATCAATTAGCTTCTTGTACAGTAGTAGATGTTGATGTGGCATGTGATGAATATCAATTATCAAACAACCCCTTATGACTTTAAAAGACTATTTTACTGTTAAGTGAGGTAGATGTGAATATATTTGGTGAGTTGTATAGTTGATATGAAAACAAGATAGTGTAAGTACAAAAAAATGCTACGAAGCAAGCCAAATATTTAACATTCATTTAATAAAAACGTATGATAGTTGTATAGTAGGCATAAATCTCAATACCTATATGAATGCAAGATGAACTGTTCACACCAGGTTTGGGACTCTGCAATGAATTAACCAAGACGAATGCAACAATGTTAAAATTTTGAAAGTCATGAAATAATACAAATAACTAGTGAATTTAGACCAAACACCCCCCTAAAAATGCATTAAAACTTCATATACAAAGTGGGTGGGGATAGATCAAATTTCTACCAGTGTACAAAGCACAATCAAAACAATTTGAAATTAAAAATTCGATAAATTACAACAATATACATAATGTAACATTACCCAACAAACATGCCAAATAATTCATATAATTAATTAGTTATACCTAAGAGTGTGTGCAATAGTATAAATGAGTGCCTATAAATAACAAATATTTTGTGGTTGGTCCTCTCTACAGATACGTGGCTTTGTCTCCTTTCAAATAGGGCAAAAAAAGTCAACAAAGAGATAACTAAAGCAGTTGTGGGATGCAATTAACGGTTATAGGGCTTTTAACTAAGGAAAAAAAACATAGGATCTGCTCCAAAAGGAAGTAGTTGCAATAGGACTAAAGACAAAATATCTAATAAAAAACATCGGGCCACACAACCCAACAAAGTAAATATCCTAACTCTTTACATTTTGAAAATTTTCGACAAAGTCTCCTTTATTTTTACATGAAACTAACCTACTCAATTTATATAAAATATGTTCTTTAACTAAGGAATAAAATAACTATATAAACATCAATCATAAAGGAACTTGTGTCTATTCAATCTTTCTACTTTTTCTTTAGTGCCGTTATTTTCAAATTAGATTTCCAAAAAATGTACAACATTAATCAAATCCACATAATCTATTCAAAATCTAATAAGTTAATAAGCTAATAACTGATAAGATGCACCATTATGTTCATGTTAAATATGCGGTTAGTACGATAGGTAAGACATTAGCAAGAGGAGTGTGTTGCTAAGGAGACACAAAGTGATGTGGGGACTCAAATAGAGACACTGTAAAGAATAGTTTGTCGTACCTTTTTAGTGACTCAAATTGAGTTCTATTGTCATCCCTCTCAAGTTATCCACAGTTTTGTACTCGCCATATGCTTTAGCCACAACTTCTACCTTGAATTCCTTTCCACAAGAACAATATACCATATGTGAAATTCCTTATAAAGAAGAGACATTTATAAATAATATGGTTGTAAGAGTTTTCATAAAAACAAACAAGTGTTAGATGTCAGTGTACTGTAAGACACTATGCTAGATGAAAAAAAATCTTAAATAAGGATATCTAAAGGAATTGAAGCCAAACTTTTGTTCCAATATGTAATCACATCCCTTACTACTGATCTTATGTAAGAAATTTGTCAACACCTACATGTTCAAACAATAGCTTCAGATATACATAAATACATAGTGTTATACTCATGTAGGCTCGTAAATCGAACTGGGGGAGGTGGACTTGGGGTAAATCTGGCTAGGCCCAAAAATATCCTACCATCTCCCAAGCCCGATCTTAGCCCGAATTAGTATAGCATACATAGGCTTAAGCACAACTCACCAATATTATGGGCTTCGGGATAAGTTTCGGTCATACCCAATTTTAATTTTTGTATCCCCATTTTATAATATAAATTACCGTTTCCATTGGCACACATTTTTATCACACAAATTGACACTTTTTTTAATAAATACTAATCAAGTAATATCCAATAACACTTTTTATATTCAAAACAATGTGTCAACACCTATTCTTTTTATACTAGCCAAGGTAGCCAACTACGAAAATCCATATTTGCATTCACGAATAAGTACAAAAAGGTACCTGTTGAAAAGAAAATGCAATATGCTTGTTGTTGCATCACACACACAACACACATGTACAAAAGCTACCTGTTGAAAAACATAAGAAACAATATGGTTGATGTTGCTTGCATCACACATTCACACGACCATGCCTCATGCCTTTTATAACCTTGATCAACCTTGGAAGGATAGCAATGAGCTACAAAACGAAGAATGCGATTGCCAGTGCTAAATGCCCTCTCTGAAGCAACGAAGGACACGGGAATAACTAAAATGTCGCATGCCATTCTCGATAAGATAGGAAACCTAGAAGAATAGCTAAACGGTTCAATGAATTTAATCTAACTTTCACATAGATACAATCATATAAACAAAGATTTTCTTATATACATAGATTTTCTTACATACCTCAAATGAGTAGTAAGAAATAAAATGGCAGAATGTTGTCTTGAAATGAAATATGCAAAAAAGAGATTGAAATCTTAAATAAAATGGCAGAAATCTAGAAAAAACTAACTTATGTTGTTTTTGGTTTCAATCGGGAAATAACTTTACAAAGTTTGTCCCAAGACAATATTCATTATTTTTATTACTAGGTGTGAACCCAGCCAATGCGTCGCCTAAACGATTGTGATAGGCTTTTCATATTTATTTTTATAATAAATAATAAGAAATAACAACTTATAACGCTATATAAAAGTGTAATAAAAATGGTACGTTATAGAATTTGTTGCCTACATCAGTTTCACATTCAATTACCCGCTCATCACGACCATTTATATATCTATTAAGTAACTTTTTTATATATAAAATATAAAACAAACATTTAAGTCTAGGGTCCATTCAGTTTAGGGTATAATATTTTTCACCGTGATGAAAAGAAAAATGGTGAAATATATATTCACTTGTTTAAAGTTAAATTTTGATCATTATTTTAGTTTAAAGTTGGATAATTATATGGTGTGAACTTATTCACAATTTTAAACCAAAAAAGTAATTTTAAATTTATGAAAAAATATTTTACCATTTTAGTTTTCACCGTGAATAAACGTATTTCACTCCAAACAAAACGGATCATAAAACTTATAAATCTTGGTAAAACTTAGATAACATTCAAACCAAGAACAAAGAAATAAATAGTTTTCTTTTTTAAATAATATTCAATTGAAAAGAATCAGTTGCAAAATATTAATAGACTTAAAAAATTAATCAACAAAAATCATTAAAACTATAAATATAGTTAGGTGAACCCCACCTTCCGAGAATCACAGACCGGATAACCAACATAAGCTCCTAAGGAGAGAGGAAAAAAGGGTCTGAAGAAATCATAACACACATATCCAACTAAGAAAAAATTGCTTCAATAATCAGACACACACCATCACTGGTCATCGTTATGCTGGTTATGGTTTCCAAGATTGAGAAAACAGAGGAGTGGAATGAGAAACTAGACGTAAACTGAGCAATAACGCTCTCATGGAAGGGTAAAAAAGAACTCGGCTAAGATGTCGTCAAAACCCCTTGCCTTCCCACATCTGTCGCCGACCCTTCTAATGTTGCCTTCTATGATGATAATTGAAATTCACCCTCATGGATCGAAACCCTTCGTTCCCACACTCGTTCAAATCAATTCCACCAATCCATTACAGCATACATGGAAATGACAACTGTAGGCATACAAACCAACAATTTTTCTTTCCCGGACGTTTTCAAGGCTGTCACCACCCTTCAAGACTTAAATCTTGGCAAACAGATACCGATCAACATTTTTACCTTTGGATACCACTCCTCTTCCTTGACTGTGGCCAATACTCTGCTCAATTTTTATGTCAAATATGGAGGTATTAGTGATTTGGTTGGGAGTGTTGGGATTTTATATAGGGTAGAGAAAAGGTTGTATGGAGGAAGGGGAATGGTCAGAATAAGAACATGTAAAAATGATGGGTTGTTTATACGAGTGAATTTTTTAGCTCCTCACAGTAAAAGCTACATGGACAACCTTAGAATTCAGGAGCCTTAACTCTCTGAATAGCGTTTAATAAGTTATAATAGATTATTATGAACCAGATAAGAAAACACAAAAAAAATACAAGTCAGAAAAACTAAGTCAGACATGACGATACTTTTTTTATGATTCGATACAGTCAGTTACCTCTATATATTTGAATTAGATTAATTATCATACTTGGTCACATGCCATAAAAGGATTTTTACGAGCCAAGCAGAAAAGTATCTTCTATAGGACCCAGCTACTATAAACGACACAAATTATGACGAATGGTTGAAGAGTATTATGGATAATCTAAAAGCAAGCCAAAACCTTAAAAAACTTCTTCTTGCAATTAATATGAGAGATGTTTTATTCTAAATTCACTGCTGAAAACTCAGATATGGACCGGATGCAACTTGAGATTTCATTAGTCTTAGTTAAATCAGAGACTCTTGTGAACTCTCTCATCTTATGCCCGTTCATGATACCTATAACTATCACTATTGTGTCGTTGTTATGATTATAAAAGACCTATAGGTATATACATTCATATTTGCATAATCAATTGATTTTGATAATAGTTTATCTCCTAATCACTTTGACGAACTTGATTTTCTTTTACCGTGATCTTTAACAACATCAACAAATTTGAAGGGGGAAACTTACAGCCCGGGTTGATTACACAAAAGAGCTTCAATTAGATTTAGCTTCTACGGTACTTGAATAAGCTCATTTTCAACTTAAACAAGAAAGATATTTATAAAGAAAAAAAAAACTTAGTAAATTCTACAAAAAATCAACCAGTGATCAGAAAGACCAACAACTTTTAAACTAACATTGCAATGAAAAGTTCTCTTATTACTCAAGTGTACAATAGCTCTCAGTGTGATCTAATATTTAAGCATCAACTATATGCAAATGAAACGACTAATAAAAAGAGTTGAAAGCTTCTAGAATATAAAGCATTTTGGGTAGGGGGAAATTTCACTGCCTCCACTGAAATATACACCCCTATTGATCTTGGCATTGACTACCATCTCCACAAGACCATACATCTACTAAAATATCAATCAAATATGTCAACTTCTGGTAGTACCACAATTTTTTTTACACTGGAAAAAAAGCATTACTAAATTTATAGGAGAAAAAAAGCACGAGTTCTGCATTTGAGTTTTGCTTACAAGAACAGTGTTTGACAACTTATAAAAATGAAAAAACCAAAAAGATTCAAGTTAGAAAAATACCTGAATGTTTCCAATTAAATGGGCAAATGGTATGAGCCCTAAGATTGCGATGAGAATAGCAAATATAGCTTCCCCAATAATTGTGCTTGTGGATAAACTTTGGCCATATGAACTGCAAGATAACATCAATGCAATTCAAATTTATCAGTAAGAAGATGCTCTAAATAGCATACATATTATTCCAATAGAAGTTCAAGGCAGCACCATATAATTCAAATTATGTATCAAAGCATATAGTCAATGTGATGGTTCCTCATGATTTCTATCAATGGCTAACGCACCATGCCATGAGTTAAACCAAAAACCATCCTAGAAGTTAAAGCATTTGTTGCCACCTAAGTATCCGCACACAAATTAAACTAAACTAAAAAGTAACGAAGTGAGCATCTCAGAGGGCTTACTTCCTTTTTGCAAGTTGATTTGCAACATTATGTATTATTGTTGCCACCTAAGTATCCACATATCAGATCATTTTTTTATGTATTATTGTTATGGATGATTATTTGAACATTATGTGGTCGTAATAAGAAGGAAAATGAAAATGTATCATGACCACAACAATCAAGTGCACATTAAGAACACTTCTATAAATTAGAATACGCTAAGATAACTAGAAGAAAATTAAAGGTTGAAATACAAGTAAAACAGGGAAATTACATACATTACTCGCTAACATGTATAATCCGAGCATATCAAATAAGCAAGCTAAGAATATAAATAAACATACATAAATTTTAGCACCTATTAAAGGCTCAGAAAGTTCACATTTCAGCTGCTCAATCAAAGTACACATCACATCTCAGCTGAGAAAAAATAGAATAGTTGATGCCATAAAATTATTTCAACTAAATGCACCCTCCTAAGAGTAGAAAACATAACAAGGAAGCCAATTGATGCAAGAATGAACTTCATCAAACACCTCATAGGGGGACACAATATAGATTGAGTCTAATTTTCATAAAATAATGAATGTGAATCCAAAGTTTCAAAAAATATATATATTGAGCATAATGAAGTGGAGTCATTCTCAATTACCACTCCTTTGCAAAACCACCTAAATTTAAAAAAGGTCCCGGAATAAATTTAAAACAATTGGACCAAATAGCTTGTGTGCAACTGATGAAAAAGTTTAAAGGTTCTAATTATTTTAGTATGATGGGAAACTTCTTAAATAAACACATATGACTCTTGAGGGGAAGAAAGAGGCCATGCCTTTTTGTATTGAGATAACAAATATCTTAGTTAGTAATGTATTAGTCGTGCGTGAACTTCTAAATAAGTATCCTTTTGTATTGATGTATTTTTTAGAGAGGCAACATATATTTGTGTAGCTCAACAATTTTCAGCGCTAAAAATAAGGCATTGTAGGCAAACAAGAAGTCACTAATGCCAACAAACAAATCTTAAACGGATTAATGGATTATTATTTTAAGTTCTGTGCATAATTATCAAAAGCACCTCTACATTTTAAGGTCATAATACGTATCCAGAATCTTCTCGGCATACTTCTGAATGTAGGACGTCCTTTGCAACGATAGTCATAAAGTACACCCATGCAAATAGAAAATTCAAAACCTACAAACTTGACACATGTTAATCTTCTATATAATCTCTAACAAAAAACAAATTGAAAAGTATTGAGACATGAGTTTACTTATCATAGTGCGAGTACAACCCAAATGGTGTATATATATTTATTATGTCTGAAAGTGAGCCTCAAAATTGGGTTTCAGAATGTATTGAAACTCCATTTTCTTTCTTCAATCCAATTTGGTGACTCTCCAATCTAAAGTACATATTGCACCATGTGAAGCATAACATATTTTGGTTCAAAATACATACATGGAGATTATGATCCTTGGATATTGAGGAATACACATGAAAATGACACAAGCATTAGATGATCATCTTGGTAAAAACTATAATTGGAATATTGGTGTAGTATGGATGCTAATAAATTGGTCAACTAAGAAAAGAGACTCAAATTCATCGATTTTAACATAATATCTAAAGGACTGATATAGTAGCCTTAGTTAAGATGTGTATATATAGATACATATGTGTATAAATCTTAACATATATAGCAGTTCAGATGTTACAACTATATTCATCTTAACTAATGGATGAATATAGCAGCCTTAGTGACTGATAAAAAGATATCGCATCCTTAATTAAGATGTCACTGCTATATTAGTTAAAATGAACTAATTAGTGAAAATATCAACCTTACTTAACACATTATTTACCCTAACTAAGATCTATAGGACGTCTATTTTATTAATGTGGAATAAAAGACTTCAGTTCAGGTTGATCGATGAATAAGGTGTCCACGTAGGCTAATCAATGTTTCATCATTTTTTAACATGTAATGAAAGATCCCTTGTTTTCCTCTAGTATGAATATCCATGAATAAAGTTTAAAAGCCAAGATTTTAGTTTTGTCACTTTTTAATATTAAAGAACAAAACTTGATCAGGCAACTGGATACACAAAAAATTCCATATGATGCTATATGTTTTATGCCTAGATTATTATGAGAATAATACTCCATAAAGTGTCGATTGAGAAATTCATTTACTAAAGCAAAAATTTCTCCATATGTTATGGGAGAAATCCAAAAGACCCATTCTAAAAAATCACGTAAAGAGGATGCAAAGAAGAGAATATTGTTAATTTTTATCAATATTGAGGTTATTAATTCGTTTCGTAAAATTATCTTACTTATAGTCATTAATGGCCTCACGTTTAGGAATTATGAAACGCCTAAATAAAAACACCAGTAATGTTGACACCAAATTAGTATGCTGATGTGGACGAATAATAAGAAGACACGTGTCAATCTACGTGGCACAATAGCAACGAGGAAGATTGCTTCCCCGACCAACATAATCACTCCGAGGAACACCAACCCTCCGAGGAACTCTTATCCTCCGAGGAACTTCAATGCTCCGAGGAACTTTTGGACGACGAGCAACTAAGGCGGTTCGAGCTGCACCTCGACCACAGCATTAATTGTCAGATAATCAACAGCTCAACTATTCATTGAATGTTTATCATCTTGATGCGCACGTTTGAAGAACATTAAATGAATTACCCTTTCATATCCCTTTCATATGTGTATCATTTAATGTGACACCCTTTCATGTACAGCCTAAGGGTTATAAATACCTTGTATCACCCTCATCTAAGGGAGGGGATTTTCTTGATAGCACTTGTAATCGAGAATTCCCAAACACTCAGCAATAACATAACAGTGGATGTAGGCCATTCATATAAGGCTGAACCACTTTAAAATCTTTTATCTTATTTATTTATCTGTGATTAAATAATTAGAGTAATCTAGTTTTTTACATCAACAGATTGGCGCCGTCTGTGGGAAACGATTTGTTATTATCGTTTTTCACCAAAAATCATTCATCACTAATGGCGGATAATCCAGAATCTAGCAATCGAAACGCTGGAAATGCTGGAAATCCTCCAAATCCCTCTGCACCTCCAGATCTGGTCGGGATTATGACAAATTTGGCTCAAGGACAAACCGCCATGCAAGAGACGATGCGGCAACTCATACAAACTCTTCATGGCGGCGTACCTGCACAGTCAGGGCATCAAAGTGGTCAGAGGCAAACCTATTTACTTTCTTCGCGATCCAGGCATACTGATTCATATCGTAATGAGGAATCTGATGATTTCTCTTATCAACCTAGGCAAACTTCGTCAATACGGGTTACAGATACTGAACAACGTCTCACCCTTTCCCCAGAAAGGGCCAGCGCATTGGAAAGGTTAAGTAGGGCCTCTCCTTTCAGCCGATTAGGCCCTAGGAGGAATAGGAGTCCACCGAAGACCATATCAAGGAATTTTCGACAACCATCAGATCTAAGAGAAGGATCAGCACAGTCACGACCAGCTTCTCGTCAAGATAGATCTCAAGAGGCTACTTCAGAACGATCAATTGCTCGAACCAGTAGGCCCGAGGAAGGAAATGAAGCGTGGAAAGGATCTCCTCAGCGGTTGGAAGATAGATTGGGAGAAATGGCTAAGGCGAAGAATCCCCTACAACGAACTTTTATTCAAAGGACACCTTTTGTCCAGGCCATTGTAAATTTTCCAACACCGTCAAAATTTAAAGCCCCTGTGGTGACCCCCAAATACGATGGAAAGACAGATCCTGTTCTTCACATAGAGCAATATCAAGCTACTGCCGACATCTATGCTGTCCTCGACGAGATGAGATGTAGGGCATTCTTAGGAACTCTTACTGGATCTGCCTAGATATGGTACAACAATCTTCCTCGGGGTAAGATTTCAACTTTCTTTCAATTGGCCGAGTTGTTCATCGACAATTTCTGTTTTGGAGCAAAGCCAGTAAAAAGAGTAGCACACTTGTTAAGTGTTAGACAAAAATCTGGTGAGAGCACTAGAGATTACATAACTCGTTTCAATAACGAGAGGCTGGAAGTCATAGATTATGAGGAAAAGACAGCAATCACCGCCTTGATGAGTGGGTTGTTGCCTAATAAGTTGTATTACACTTTGGCGAAAGATCCACCTAAAACTATGTCAGAGTTGATGGCAAAAGCAGCCAAAATCATGAATGCTGAAGAAGCTATGGTTGCAAAGAAGAATATGGATAAAGACCCCAAGGTGGACGTCGACAAGTTTAAAAATAAAGAGCATAAGGGCAATGGTGGTGACAAGCGTTCCAGAAATAATAAGTCGTCATGGGAAGTCCTGAAGAAATTCGATAATTATACTCCCTTGAAAATGGGTATTAATCATGTCTTGGAAGAAATCAAGAATAGCGAGGAGGTAAAGTGGCCGAAGAAACTGAGGTCAGACCCTGATGCGAGGAATAGGGATAAATATTGCGAGTTCCACAAGGATCGTGGCCATATGACTAAAAATTGCATAGCTCTTCAGAACGAGATTGAAACACTCATCCGAAGAGGAAAGCTAGCAAAGTATGTTGATCGGGGAGGTGAAAGAAGAAATAATGATCGAACTAGAGAGAGATCTAAATCTCCTCGTCGAGCAGATGAGAAAAAGAAGAGAGAACATGAAGATGATGCCGAGGATGACCCTGATCTTCCCAAGAAACCAAGGCAACCAGAACGAGAGGTATTTTCCATACGTTTTGGGGCATTTGATTGTAATGGTATTACAGGAGGAGATGTAGGAGGAGGAGACCTTACTGCAGAAAGAAAAGCTTACCTCAGAGAGGCACAAGCTTGTTCATACCTTCAGCGAATAAATTTGGCCGAGGAGGATCGTCCGAGGAAGGTAAACAAAGAGAAGCTGGTCATTGGCTTTTCAAAAAATGACCTGGCAGGTGTTCTTTACCCTCACGACGACCCTTTGGTGATCAAAATGAGGATGAAAGAAGTAGTGATTTCAAGGGTGCTGGTAGACAATGGTAGTTCAGCAGACATCATGTACTATTCATGCTTTGACAGATTGAATTTAAAATTATCTCAATTGGAACCTTATCACAGACCTCTTTTGGGTTTTGCTGGCGAGAAAGTTTTTCCACTTGGGACGATCAAGTTGGACATATTCATTGGAACTTGGCCTGCTTGTCGAACAGAGAGAATACGCTTCTTTGTGATGGATAAGAATGTGCAGTCAGCCTACAACATCATTATGGGAAGAGTTGGTTTGAAGAAGTTCGAAGAAGTTCCATCTACAGTACATCAATGCTTAAAATTCCCAACAAATTTTGGAGTAGGAGTTGTGAAAGGTGATCAGAAAGTAGCTCGGGAATGCTATTATTCATCTGCCGAGCAAGAGGAGCTTGAAGATTCAAGAAAAAAGACTACTACCTACCAGGTGGATGAAGGTACAGAAATTGAAACACTGGATCCTCAAGATGAATCTCAACTTGTAAAAGGACAGGTGGTGGAATCTACAGAAAATATTATTCTGGACGACGAGCACCCTGAACGAGTAACCCAGATAGGTTTAACGTTGCATGCTTCAATAAAACAGGAGTTGATAAATTTCTTGAGAAACAGGAAGAAAACTTTTGCATGGAGTCATGAAGACATGCCAGGAATAGATCCAAACTTCTTATGTCATGAGCTCAATGTGAATAAGGAGATCAAGCCTGTAAAGCAGAGAAGAAGGGTATTTAGCCCAGAGAAGAATCAGGCTATACAAGAGGAGATCGAGAAGCTCCAGAAAGCCCAATTCATTGAAGACGTGAAGTATCCAGACTGGTTGGAAAACGTGGTGATGGTAAAAAAGAAAAATAATAAATGGAGAATGTGTGTTGATTTCACCGATCTTAACAAGGCATGCCCAAAGGATCATTTTCCATTGCCCAGAATTGATCAACTAGTGGATGCTACCTCGGGACACGAGCTGCTCAGCTTCATGGATGCTTACTCTGGATACAACCAGATCAAAATGAAACCTGAAGACAGGGAAAGTACTTCTTTTATTACCCCTAGGGGAACTTATTGCTATAATGTTATGCCTTTTGGTTTGAAAAATGTAGGAGCAACATACCAGCGGCTGATGAACAAGGTTTTCACCGAACAAATCAGTCGCAACATGGAAGTCTATGTCGATGATATGCTGACAAAGAGAAAGAAAGCTGCTGATCATCTAGTTGACTTAGCTCAGACCTTTGATCAACTGGATAAATACCAAATGAAGCTCAACCCGATGAAGTGTACATTTGGCGTACGAGAAGGGATGTTCCTCGGATACATCGTCAACCAGCGAGGCATTGAGGCGAATCCAAAAAAGATCAAAGCTCTTTTAGGGTTGCGATCTCCAACGACGAAGAAAGAGGTGCAGAGTCTTACAGGACGAGTTGCAGCGCTCAATAGATTTGTATCTCGAGCAACTGATAGGTGCCTTCCATTCTTCAAAACACTTCGAAAAACTTTTGAGTGGAATGATGAATGTGAAAAAGCCTTTCAAGACTTGAAGAAATATCTGGGAACACCTCCATTGCTGTCCAGACCAATGATGGGCGAAAAGTTGTACTTATATCTGGCAGTATCAGAGAATACAGTCAGCTCGGCACTGATCAGATTGGAGAATGGAGTCCAGAAGCCAATTTATTACACAAGTAAGGCTTTCCGAGGTGCAGAGATCAGGTACCCGAAGTTGGAAAAATTGGCATTGGCATTAATTAAACAAGTAGAAGAATGAGGCCATATTTCCAGGCCCATACCATCGTCGTGTATACCGGCATGCCGTTACGACAAGCCCTTCATAAACCAGAAAAATCAGGGAGACTGATGTATTGGGCAATAGAGCTCGGTGAATATGATATTGTGTATGAACCTAGATCATCACTAAAAGGGCAGGCCGTAGCAGATTTTATAGCAGAATTTACTTATCCTGATACCCCCGAGGAGCAAAAGTTACTCGCTGATCGACCTGTGGATGTTACAGGATCAACAAACATGAGCCCAGACCAACTCCGGTTGGTAAAAGGACGAATGGATGTTAAAAAATCTACAGACATAAGCTCAGACCAACCCCGTTTGGTAAAAGAATTTGTGGATGTAGAAGGATCATCAACTTCGAACTCAGACCAGCTCCGGTTGGTAAAAGAGCGAGAAGAGATTGTCGACGAGGAGCGAAAAGTACCAGGGGAGGATGAAAGGAAGCAATAAATATTTCACTGAGGAACTCTATCAGATAAGGAATTTGAAGACGGGTTACCCATATGGATATTATATGTAGATGGCTCATCTTGCACAGCAGGTTGTGGGGCAGGAATTATTTAGAACACCCCAGACGAGATTGACATGGAATATGCCTTACAATTCCAATTCAAAGCCTCCAATAATGAGGCTGAGTATGAGACCATGATAGCAGGTCTTAATTTAGCAAATATTATGGAAGCGAAACAAGTGATGGTATTCAGTGATTCTCAATTAATTGTGAATCAGATGATGGGAACAAATGCAGTTAAAGGAGAATTAATGGTCAAGTATCATGCCAAGGTAATGGAGTTATTGGCAGAATTTGATGCGATTTAGTTAATCAGAATACCAAGAATAGAGAATGCACGAGAAGACGCACTGGCCCGACTAGCATCAGCTACTCGTACCGAGCTGCGAAGAACAATACCAATTGAAGCATTAGAAAGTAAGAGCATAGATGAAAACCTGACGATGAATATTATCACCCTTGATTTAGGACCATCTTGGATGGATCCCATTAGGGCATATGTTGAAGAAGGAGAATTACCGGAAGATAAGCTCGCTGCCAAGAAATTGAAGTATAAAGTTGCTCGGTATGTACTAACTAATGGTATTTTGTATAGACGAGGAATTATGGCAAGTTTGCAAAGATGTGTACATCCTTCCGAGGTGAAAGAATTAATTGAAGAAATCCATGAAGGGTCCTGTGGAGCTCATGTAGCAGGTCAAACACTTTTGCAAAGGGTGATGACTCAAGGATACTACTGGCCGACGATGAGGGTTGATTGTATAGCCTATGCTAAGAAATGTGACAAGTGCCAACGTTTTTCCTCCATCCGAAGAACTCCACAAGCATTGTTTACACCCATAACTTCTCCTTGGCCATTTTCCATGTGGGGAATTGATTTGGTTGGACCATTGCCGACCACCCGAAGAAGATTCAAGTACCTCGTCGTCGCAGTAAATTATTTTACTAAATGGGTAGAAGTTGAACCCCTTATCGATATGACATACGAGAAGGTATACCAGTTCATTTGGAAGAATATCATCTGTCGATATGGTCTCCCTCATGCCTTCATCACAGACCATGGAACACAATTCGACAACGAGGAGTTTGCTGCCTATTGTCAACAATCAAACATCCTGAAGACCCATTCAGCACCAGGTCATCCTCAAAGCAATGGGCAGACAGAGGTGATGAACAAAACACTGCTAAATGGTTTGAAGAAGAGGCTAAGTGAAGCTAAAGCTAATTGGATTAACGGGCTATAGTGAGTCTTGTGGGCTTACCGAACAACTCCTCGAGCAACAACGGGAGAATCCCCATATATGCTAGCATTTGGAAGTGAGGCAGTAATACCTGCCGAGTTGGGTCTTCCGACACACACAGTGCTGAATTTCAATTCCCCAGTCAGCGACTTAATGAGAAGATTGGATTTGGATATGCTCGAGGAGGTTAAAGAAGAGGCAGCCATTAGGAATGCTGCTTACCAATAACGCACAGCTCTGTTCTATAACAAGAGGATGAAGAAATGCGACTTAAAAGAATGGGATTATGTGCTAAAGAAGGTCATTCAGAAGCACAATAAGCTGGAAGCAAACTGGCATGGACCTTACCGAGTTACAGAAGTTGTTCGACCAGGGACTTACAGAATAGCAACTCTAGAAGGAGAGGAATTTAAGAATGAATGGAATGCTGAACACCTACGCAAGTATTATCAGTAATGTAAAATGTAAAGCAGTTCCTTCATTATGAATAAAACGGTGATGTTTCACCATCTTCTTCCTTTTATTACAAGTTTTTCGGGGAATACTAGTGTGATACACTACACTGATAGTTCGAGCGTGATCAACTTCGATTGGTAAAATAGCGAGAACAAATTATACTCCTTTGGTTAGGAGGCGTACACTTGCGTGATCAACTTCGGTCGGTAAAAGAGCTTGTGGACAAGATAGTTCGAAAGAACCAGATAGTTCGAGCGTGATCAACTTCGGTTGGTAAAATAGCGAGAACAAATTATACTCCTTTGGTTAGGAGGCGTACACTTGTGTGATCAACTTCGGTTGGTAAAAGAGCTTGTGGACAAGATAGTTCGAAAGAACCTAATAGTTCGAGCGTGATCAACTTCGGTTGGTAAAATAGCGAGAACAAATTATACTCCTTTGGTTAGGAGGCGTACACTTGCGTGATCAACTTCAGTTGGTAAAAGAGCTTGTGGACAAGATAGTTCGAAAGAACCTGATAGTTCGAGCGTGATCAACTTCGGTTGGTAAAATAGCGAGAACAAATTATACTCCTTTGGTTAGGAGGCGTACACTTGCGTGATCAACTTCGGTTGGTTAAAGAGCTTGTGGACAAGATAGTTCGAACGAACCTGATAGTTCGAGCGTGATCAACTTCGGTTGGTAAAATAGCGAGAACAAAATATACTCCTTTGGTTAGGAGGCAATAGTTCAGACCCACGACCAACTTTGGTTGGTAAAAGGGCAAGAACAACATTCTTAAAACGCCATTCTAGGTTGATTGAGAAACGAATATGCTCTTAAATGCCAATTTATGTTGGTCGGGAGGCAAGATTATTGCAGAAAAATACAATAAGTTTTTTGAAGAACAAAATATTCCAAAATGAACCAAATATAATTAGTCAGGGATAAAAACCCACTAATTGTAGTTGGTCGACGAGGATAATTTATCGACCTTGGTTGGTCGAACACATTTTAAAGACAAAAAGTTACCAAGTATGGTTGGTCGGAGATAAAAACCCACTAATCATAATTGGTCGACAAGCATAATTTAACAACCTTGGTTGTTTAGAAAAATTTTAAAGCAGTTATTTTACTCATTACTTTATTATTAAGTGATCGAGCAACATTTCTGATATTTTATTTTGGCCGATGAACCATACAATATTGTTATGCAAGCACAAATATAAAGTGCTTAATAGGCACAAGATAATAGCAATACAGATTTGCAAACAGAAAATGAAAGTCTTTCATTAAAATTCAAAATAAATTACAAGTTACATATATGTGCTAACTATTACATTGAAAATCCTATTCTATTGGTTTTTTTCCTTCATCCTTCGATACAGGTTCCTCGCCAGCAGGAGGATCATTTAATGTCTGAGGAGAATTGATAAAATTCAAGTCCTTCAACATTCTGACATTCATTACTGAAGGAGTATCCAAGAGATGCTCGGGACGAGATACGTCAATTTGAGAATGAAGGTTATAGTCACCAAGATAATTCGCAATCAAGCTTCGAGGAATGGCGCGAGCTGGTATCCATTCCATGTCCAACTTGAAAGGTGGCACAGGTAAGTCAAGCACTCCAGGCTCGTAGTAGTACCACAAAAAATGTCCTTGCTCGAGCTTTAATACACATAAGGCATTCAGCCAGCCTTGTTTATAACCCTCATTATTGGCATTCTGGATACGAGCATCTAAATGAACTAGAGCTTCGTTATATCCAGCCATCCAAAATTCCCTGGGATGTTTATGGAATTGGAAGGTTAATCTATCCAATTGTTCATAAAGGTTTTTAGCAAAAAGGTCCTTGGTATGTAAAGAAGACTTCGTCGCAGTAAGTTGATCTTCCAAAGTCAGGATTTTCTTGGACATTTCAGACAAAGCTCGATCTTTTGCGTTCAACTGGTACGCTTGAGTTTCCAATGTTGACAGAGTACGAGCTTCTTCAATACTATGAGGAGTTCTTGATCGACCCCGAGTAGCTGGAGTGCTTCGTTCCTCGTTAACATCCTGAGCAGCTCTTCCTCGCCCACGAGAACCTCTTCCTCGTCCCCGAGCAGTAACAGAAATACCAGACCTTCTTAAAGTATCCAATTCTTGCCTTAATTTGGCATTCTCAACCTCTAAGAATGAGAACCCTTCGTCGGAGACTGGTACCAAGGCAGTGGAAGATGAAGCTGCAGACTTATACTGTGCTAACTCTTTTTGCTAATTATTGTTCTCTTGTTCCAGCAGCTCGGCGATCTGTCTGCAGGCCTCAACTTCACCTTTTAGGGTCCTCTCCTTGATATCGTACCCAGCAATGATCTTTTTGTGGCCTGTCTCGGAAGAAAGTTGTTGATACCTATCCTCATACCCCACATGTAACAGGGCATTCGATTCATTGTGCTGATTCTGAAGATCCTCTAAAGTACAATGAAGCTCCTCGATCAAGTCATATTAGGCTACGTTGTTGGCCACAGCTCGGTCAAGTAAATCCTTTAGGTACTGATAAGCCTCAATTGCTTGTTCTGAAGCATCATGGCCAAGGATGTCAGCAATTTCTAATACGCTCAAATCTGTGTGACCAGCTTTATAATATTCAAGGCATTGCTGCATCAGCTTTGTATCATGGGCAGATATCAGTTCCATTCTAGCCATAAACTAATAAAGAGGAGAAGGCAAGAGTTAATAAATAAAAACAGACAGAGCATCGACAATGTAGAGGAATAAAAAGATGTGATTTTATTACATCATCAACAAGATTACATCGTTTGGAATACAGAGGATAAGTAAAAGAAAAACAGAAAGAGAGTACTGAACAACTTCACACCTTTTACTTGTCTCCCAAGACTTTCTCGGGAGGCTGGGACGAGGAGCTTGGTTGCTCGGTAGGAACGATGATCTGATTAGTAGAAGCTGGGACTTGTTCTGGAGGAGCAGGCAAGGATGAAATCTCCTCGGTGGCCGTCTGGTTGGGTTATGGAACAAGGACCTGATCACCCACAGTCATTGAGGATGCTTCAGATGCAGCTTCGTCTTCATCCTCATCTTGAATAACTGGAGGAGGACCAGGGAGATGTTGTTGAAATAGCTCAGAGTCCTCGCTCAACTTCAGTTCCTCTAAGGCAGCAACCCAACCATCATGGAAGTATTTCAAACTTCCATACTTCACCACGGTCATCATCGCTGCTACCCCTCTGTCCCATCCTTTGTCCCAACCAGTTCGGAAGGACTTCTTCACAGCTGTTTTTCTTTTCATTTTTTCTGAGGAGAGATTCTCGGACATAAGATTCTCGGTGGCCTTCAATTTGGTCTCCACCTCTGCCTTCTGACGATTTACTTCTCGCGGGAGGGTCAGCTCTTCTTCAGCTGATTTCAATTTATTCTCAAGCTTCCCAAAGCTTGAAAGTTTCTCGGCATAGTCTTTATTCTCTCTCTCCAAATCCTTCACCTTATTACCCAGTTGTACTTTCTGTGCATCAGACGCAGCCAACTTTTTCTCCCATTCAATTTTATCTTCGTCATACTTCTGACGGGATTCACTCACAGATTTGATAGCTTTCTCCAGTGCTCCTTCTACAGTGGACAAGGAGCAAGAAGCTTTGATCGCTTCATCCTTTTTAAGGATTATATTGAAACAGCTCGTCAACTGTAATCAGAAAAGGGAAACGACATCAGAAACAAATATGGGAAATAACAAAGGAAAATATGAAAAACTTAAAGTATAGATACTTACTGAAGCAAGATGACGAGCATCCAGAGAAGTAACCATATCCCGAGTAAGGTCTTCTTCAGTACCTTGCACCTCGGGAATGGGGGAAAACTTTGCCAAGCTCATCGTAGAGCTCGGAGGAACAGTGATTGGAACACCATCTCCACCAGCTGGGAGCTGGGGAATGGCTCGAGAAATGCTGACCGAGGAGGATTTCCTCAATCTCCTCGGTGCCTTTTCAACTACCTCAACCAAAGAAGAACTTTTGCTTGGTGAGATAGTGATTACTTCAACAGGTGCATCCTTCTGCACAGGAGCCACTGGGGGCTTCTCGACAGCCTTTTGAGAAGCAACAGGAGGGGTGGCATCTTTATTCTTTGTCCCTTTTTGGACATCAACCTTATTTTTCTTCCCATCTCCAGCAGAGGAAGTCTCCTCGAAGAGAGCGGGAACTCTTCTTTTGCCGATTTTTTGGCTCAAAGGAATATGAGATTCTGGATCAGAGTCTTCAGGAATTTACACTGGATCACTGATGCTGACCACAGGACGAGCAGTAAAGGACGACGTATAGATCCTATACTGCAACAAGTATGAAGCAGACCTGATGTGCTCGTCTGCAACTTTCTGATGCAAACTCCAGATATGTTTCAATTGCCTTATATTAACTTCTGATTCTTTGGGAGTTTTTCTCTTGCTGTTAACTGCAAACAAAAATAAATTGAAATGTCAATCATGCATTTATTCAAACATGATGAAATCATAATTTCAAAAATAAAATAAAATGAAAATAACCTATCCCATTGCCATATGGGGGGCATTTGGGACCTTCATACACGTCGTCTCCGACTGAAGGAGCATGTTGCCAATTTTTGAAAACTAATCCATGTTCAAAATACTCCCTGTTAGCATCAGGGAGGTTGACTACTAAATCCCTATTCAAAAATCTGGTTTTTAAATAATAAACATTATCTAAAACAGCCCATTTATAGAAATACATAATCTCAGGAATTCCTATACGAGTTCCATGAGTTTGATTTAACTTATGCACCCCATTAACTATTCTCCATGTATTGGGGGCTACTTTTGTAGGAACAACATCGAAATGTTGACAGAATTCTAAGCATAAAGGGTTAGGTGGAAAAGAAAATCCACACGCAGCGATAAAGAGGCTGGGGAACCAATGCCCCTCAGCCAAACGAAAATAGTCAAAGGTCTCAGGAAGATTCTCCAAAGTTACCCAAGACGGAATGGAATAATCAGAACGGAATTTTTCAATAGATTAAATAATATAAACCATGGTGAATAAAAGGAGAAATAAGAGGATCTTACGGGAAGAATGGAGATCTGTTGACAAAGAACGAAAATAAGGATGAACGCACAAGAGAAAGAAAAGCTATGGAGAATTCGAAAGCAAGAAAATTGGAAAAGGTAGAGGACGGTATGATTGCTTGGGAAGTTTAAATACTGTGCCTGGGGAAATGGCGAAAGAAATGATTACAAAGAGAAACTATTGAGCTCCCGGAGGCTAAAAGGACAAAAAGAACACGAAGATCGAAGCGCTCATAAAAATTCGAAAAAAAGGCGGATTTTGTGAATTTGGAAGGAAATTTAAAATAAGGCTCCTAAAACCTAGGAAGGTCATTTAATATCGCCATATACCGAGAAAGAATGTTCCATACTCCTCAAAGTTCGAAATATGAAAAATTGGGGGCTTCTGTTGACACCAAAATTAGTATGCTGATGTGGACGAATAATAAGAAGACACGTGTCAATCTACGTGGCACAATAGCAACGAGGAAGATTGCTTTCTCGACCAACATACTCACTCCGAGGAACACCAACCCTCCGAGGAACTCTTATCCTCCGAGGAACTTCAATGCTCCGAGGAACTTTTGGACGACGAGCAACTAAAGCGGTTCGAGCTGCACCTCGACCACAGCATTAATTGCCAGATAATCAACAGTTCAACTATTCATTGAATGTTTATCATCTTGATGCGCACGTTTGAAGAACATTAAATGAATTACCCTTTCATATGTGTATCATTTAATGTGAAACACTTTCATGTACAGCCTAAGGGCTATAAATACCTTGTATCACCCTCATCCAAGGGAGGGGATTTTCTTGATAGCACTTGTATTCGAGAATTCCCAAACACTCAACAATAACATAACAGTGGATGTAGGCCATTCATATAAGGCTGAACCACTTTAAAATCTTTTGTCTTATTTATTTATCTGTGATTAAATAATTAGAGTAATCTAGTTTTTTACATCAACAAGTAACAAGGAGAAAAGATCACAAGATGTAGTAACAGATTGATTCTGGAACACAAAAGCAATTAAGCGAAAGGATGATATATATTGTCGGACTTCTAAAGGAAGAAAACCAGTATTTTTTTCTCATGACAAAATCGTGTAGTCTCATATTGGGCTCCTTTCTAGTATTAGTAAATACCAACCCGACTTGTTTAACTAACCAATCACGACGTCATGCTCAGGTTAGCATGCATAACAACATTATAATATGATTTCTTTCTCAACCAAGCATACAACAAATAATTAAAATGTGAACTTTATCTGCAAGAAGTTATACAATAACTTATCAAAACTATTTTGATTTATTATCGGACGCGATTATAGGTATTACCTTTATTAAAGAAATATGTATTAGACCGAGTATCTTTGATTGACCAACTCCATGAGCAATGTCTTTGTAAAGTTGATCCAAAAGATGTAATAACTTGAAAGAAGACATAGCAATCCCAAAGAGATCATCTCAACAATAGCAAACCTTACATTATCTTTAGATAACATATGTAATACAGTTCAGATCAGAAGGACAACACTACCGTGATGAATATCAATTATCACTATGAAAGTACTCAAAAGGAGTTGAGGGAAGATATGAATGGTTCTTTGGATTAAATTTGTTTCTTTATCACACCCTATGTTTTTTTCATTCAATTCGATAAATTTTGAATATTGATCTCTCTTAGAAAGTCCTTCCACATAGCACTAAACTCAATGAACAAAACAAATATGGAGTGATAAAGAAACAAACTCATGGATGGAGAAGGGTTGAGTTCGAAGAAATTAGACAATTAAAAAGATAAACAAGAGCCAAGTAACTGAAATAAACAAGGTATATTCATTGAGAGCATTAATATATAGTTTAGGCCTCGAGATCATTGATATTACCTTCAAAACATTGGGTTGGATCGTACAATTAACAAAAGTGACAAACCAAATAATTAATGAAATAAATAAATTCGCTATAGTTCTCTGAATGATTAATTTATATGAATAGAATAATGTTCAGAAGTGAAGTCAGTTGAAAGTCCCCCTTTGGGTCCAAGATTTTGGATTGAATTACTCGAAAGCATCATAGTAATTGTAAAAATTCGCATACCATGCACCATTTCAAATTGAATAACTGACCAGCACAACAAATTTAATGAGTAATTAAAGTTATTTTTTCAAAAGGTTTGTTTAAATAAATACTAGTGATGAAAATGACTGTAGATGTCAAATGGCGAATTGAAAATCTATAAATCGAGAATGGGGAATTGAATTTGTAAGATTCAATAAAAAAATATAAAAAATAATGGATAATGTATAAATATGTAGAAGCACTATTGTTATCTTATTTAGCAACTCACAAGATAAATACATTATCCATTTTAATAGTCATAAATTCAAAATAAAAAACATAAATAATTATGAATGAAGAGAAAAAGAGATGAAGATGATTGAATATTACCAGCTCAAATTAAAAAAATATCTTGTTTTATATTAAAATGATTTTCAAACTAAATAAAGCAATACAATGAATGTCGAAACTAAAGCATAAGTGAAATCTAAACTTATCAGGATTCCCTATTCAGTGCATATAATTATAAAATTCATTAAGATCGTCTTTATTTCATATTTTCTACACAATTCATGAATTTGTAGGGCTATAAATCGACTGACGTATAATCAAATCGTATTAGGAGATTCACTACGATTCATGATAATTTTAGATTCAATATGAGATTGGTATCAATTGAGCTATGAATCACGAATCGTATTGTTAATTAAAGCATGAGGTGTAAGATTATAACTATGACCACGTTGTGTTTTTTAAACTTCAGCTATTATGATGACTTCCAATCCCCTAACGATAAAATGGACACATAGGGACTACAAACACAGACCACGCACATGAAGTTGTAAGCATTTAGCTTCTTAATTTTGCTCTAGACTTGTTAAAGAGAATATGATGGTAGGCCCATGCATCATGTAAATTTTTAGTTTAGACATGTAAAATAGCATATGCTAGTATGCTAACAGGATTTATATTTTCCATATAGACTTGTAAAATAGCATATGATATAGTGAATATACATCAAGTGGATGTACAACAGGTATTCATGAGTTATATGTCTGCCACATGCTTTAAATTTCAATTAACTCATGAGTGTTGTACCGACAACCTTTTTTTCATTGAACGGATACAATTATTATTGGTAGAAAGCAAGATATTGTCATTTATAAAGACAATGGAACACACCCATTACGCTCAGCACAACTTTGAGATATTATAGCTGGTTGGCATCCACTATCAACAAATGCCTAAAACACAAAGAGAAACGCGAGATATTGAATAAAGAACTACATTACTAAATATATAAATTTTACAACAAATTCAAGTGCTTTTAACATAGTTCCTTTTAATTTTTCAAGCAAACCAAGAGAGCAAGAAATTTTCTTAACAATTATTATATATAAGACAATGCAAGTCTAGAAGATGAAAGAATGTTTTGAAAGAAATATAAGAAACATAAAACATATGTTGGTAGATTCACTACGGTTGGGAAATCATACAATTAAAGCCATATTCATTACTAATGTCAACAAAATTAAAGAAAACTTGTGTCTAAATGCAAGCTCCAATGAACATAAATAAATCGCACAATCTGATTTGGAAAAAAAAACTAGTAACTATAAAATTTCAACAAATAAAGAGAGACCTTAATTTATTACACAACATTCACAACAAATTCATATACATAAACCCTAGAAATGTTGCAAAATAAACTATATGGAATTTGATTTTTTACTTACGTAGGCTTAACTCGAGTAAAATGGAACTTTGAGTGGTAGAGGACGGATAAACCTAAACCTCCACTGCCATCGGGACTTGATTGAAAACATGAAGAGATCATGGAGCATGGATCTATAGCTCCTTCAATGTGGGGGTAGATAACTAGATATGGTAGAGAGATCGAGAGAGTTAGGGAGTGAGAGTGAGAGAGTTGAGGAAGGGAAATGAGAAAGAGCCCGCTCCTTTCCCTTCCAAAATTGACTTTTCCGACCATTTTTTTAGCCTAGTGGGAGCGAGCGCGGTTCTTTTTATCATTTATTTTATCTTTGGATTTGAGAGGGATAAAACTAAAATAGGTATATCACGCTTCTAAACAAAATTGACATAAATATTTCTTTTTTTCTAGCAAGTTTATTATAACTGACATAAAAATTTGCCATTACATTAAAACTGACATAAATATAAATATTTATGTCATTTAAATTTTAATTTACGTAACGTCAATTTTCAAATAGACATAAATGAGTGTTTAAGAATTTAGGAAATTCCAAAAGTAAGGTTCTAAGGAATACCATTTAGGAATTTAACATACTAAAATAGCATTCAACAATAATTGATATATCATAAATAATGAATAGCACTCGTTTATAAGGATCGTTAAGAAGATGTAATCCAATAAAAAAAACTACAGCCACAACCATAAAATAAAAGGAATGATTTAAATCAAGTCAATGGATCACCAGTTCATCAGAGTTAAACAAAAAGAGACTTAAAAAAGAATGATTTACAATGAAAGCCTAAGTGCGTATAGGTGTAAATATCGAATGAAGATAATAATAATCTCATTCTTAAAACTATAAAGAAGACAATAGATGTGAGCTTAGAAAAATAATGCACGTTGTCAGGAATTAAATGTGAGTTAAATTAATAATTATCAATCTAAATTTTGGCTCAACTTTAGCTAAGCCACCACCAACAACGTATATTTGATTCAAAGTACAAATGTCGAACCACAAAGTCTCACAATGTTGAACCTGAAAGTCTATATCATACACAATGTCGACCTCAAAGTCTCAATGCCAAATATAACATTACAAACTAATAGCAAATCTGAAACCTCAAAATCCACACAAATCATTAAACAAAAATATAAAAATATCCACAACACTCAAAATAGAAGCAAATGCATTTACTAAAGATGGTTCGTTTCAGTTGTAAAGTCCAAATAAAATCACATCATAAAGGAAAAAGAAACAAAATATTATTGTAGACACTCAACAAAAGAACCTTGTGTAAGGAAAAGAAACAAATGAGAAGAACATAATGAACTAAACTATTTTAACAAAGATTGTTGCAGATATTCAACATAGATATAAATTCAAAGAAACATAACAAACTACAACAAACAATTGAACAATTATAGCGAGACTAATAAACCTATTGCAAGTTGCAAGTTCCCAAGGTGTATACATGTTCCAAGTTCAAGTATACTTGTTGCGGGTTCATAAAAAATATATTTTCAATAATTATGTTTATTCTTGAATAAAACTAAGTCAAAATTTAAAAATAAAACTAAAAATTAACTATATCTTTATAACTCAAAAGGACATAAAGGAACATAAAAATGTAGCCCCCAAAGAAAGAACCCAAATTAAATTTTTAAAAATCCCAAAAAATCAACTAAAGGAGCATAAAACTGCAACCCCAAAACAAAATTACCATATCTAAAAAAGCATTGAACCTAAACATAATTAACAGATCTGCAAAATGAAACCAAAATTAGTTGATAGATCTGAAAACAAAATCGAATCAACACATATACACAAATCAAATCAACCAATCGCAAGGCATCAAGGCGCAGACAAACACATATACACAAATCGAATCAACAAATCGCAATCTAGAAAAAAAATTCTTGCAAATCCATATATATGCACAAATTTGGCCAATCCATATATCTACATAAATTCAAATCCAATAATAATAATAAATCAAGAACAAATCAAACATATATTAGAACTCAATCTGGAAAACCCTACAAATTTAAGACAAATCTTGTACCTGCGTGATGGAGCTTTACCGGGCCGAAAGTGGAACTCTATAGAGGGAATAGAGCAAGCAAGCGAGAGAGAGAGATAGAGAGAGAGAGGGAGGGAGAGGGAGACAGATCTACAAGTTGTAGCCGGGAAAGAATTTTGAGAAGCAAATTTTGGAGCCGGAGGGAAAAAAATACCCCGCTTATTTTTTTCATTTATCACATGCTAAAATAAATAACATCTTATTTATGTCAATTATATATAAAAAAACATGAGATAAATGGTTTGTTTTTTATCTCAATTTTACTTAAATTGAAATAAAAATGTACCTTTAAAGTCAAATTGACATAAATAAAAATCATTTATGTCAATATACATTTGTCTGACATAACATCAATTTTTAAACTGACATAAGTGACCATTTTTGTAATAGTGTTGGTCGATGCCACAACCGTTATGAGTGGATGAGTTTTTTTATTACATACTCATGGTATCACCAAGTACCTTTCTTTAGCCCCGATCAAGATAAAAATTCATTCATAATCATCCTTGGCCTGTATTATTACAAGGTAGTTCTCTTCAGCCTTAAAAATAAAGAAGCCATGTACCGACGACTGGTCACGAGGATGTTTAAGCAAAATTTGGGGGTACAATAGAGGTGTACATTGACAATATGCTTATTACGAGAAAGCTCAAATCCGACCATCTGGATAATATAGAGATGACCTTTGAGATCCTGAAGCACTACCGAATGAAGGTCAATGCAGCCAAATGCCTTTTGGTGTTCAGTATGGAAAGTTATTGGGGTATTTGGTCATCAAAAAGGGGTATTAAGGCTAACCCCGATAAGATAGTGGAAATCAATAACGTTTAGCCTCCAAAGATTCTACGTGAGATCCAAAAGTTAACAGGAATGTTGGTATCCCTTCATCGTTTTATCTCAAAGTCTTTCAAGTAATGTCGACAATTCTTTCATCTATTAAAGATGGAAAAATGTCTCACTTGGAATGAGGAATAATCAAAGGACCTTGAAGAAATCAAATCCAATATGAGCAAACCTTCCTTATTGTCTATTCTAAATCCAAAAACCCTATTTATCTCTATCAAGCGATTTCTAACCATGAAGTCAGTTCAACCTTCATGTGCAAGAAGGAGGGACATTAAACCCCCATTTACTATGTCACCAAAACACTCCTGGATGTCGAGCAATGCCGCCTCCCAATTGAAAAATTATCCCACTCTTTGGTCATCACATCAAGCAAGTTAAAGAACTATTTTGAAGCTCGTTCAATCATAATCATCACTTCATTTCCCTTCAAAGTCATTCTTCAAAAGGTCGACTTATCTATACGGATGTCCAAATAGTCGATTGAACTTGGGAGAATTGATATACATTATCACTCAAGAACAAGGATTAAAGGTCAGTTGTTGAAGGATTTCATCGCTGAATTTATAGGGTAAGGGGAGCCCGATGACTAAGATATAGTCGATCAATTATTGAACTAAGAGATTGGCCACTCCAGAAAGTGGTCCCTCTATGTAGATGGAAAATTAAACTCAAAGAGGTTAGGAGTAGGAATTGTACTATTTCCTCAGAGAATACTATGATCGAGCAAGGGATCATACTTGGATCTGAAGCTTTTAACAACGAGGCTGAGTATAAAGATTTCGCAAAGTTTTCACCATTTTAATTTATACAACAATCTAAAACTATTGGTGTACCTACAAGTCTCCCAAGGCTTGATGGCCTAATTTAAGAAACTCCACATCCAACAGTTCCCTCGGGGGCATAATAGCTATGCTGATGCCTTAGAATTTTTAGGGTCAGCAGTGGACTCCGATCTTAGAATCATTGAAGTATAATTCCTCACTAAGACCATCATTGCAAAGCTTATGGTCACTGAATATATTCTCATTGTGTAAAAAAGACCTATATAGATGGATTCTATAATCACTTATCTGCGAGAGGATATCATGCCATCAGATAAGAAGGAAGCCTAATAAATCAGGATAAAATTGTGCATGATTTTATTAGTCACCTAAAGTAAAAACCCTATAGGAGATGTTTTACAGATGCCCACCTCCAATGCGTGCATCTAAGTGATGTTGACAAAGTTCAATATGAACATCACGATGGAATTTACGAAAACCACAGTAGAGGAAGATCTTTGGCTTTTGGGGCGATCAAAGAAGGATATTAGTGGCCATACATGAATAAGGATGTGATCGCCTACATCACAAAGTGTGAGAAATTTTAGAAGTTTTTTCCCATACTCCATGGTCTTTCGTTCAATAGGGTTTGGATTTCATAGGTCTACTCACAACAGCACCATAAATTTGTAAGTACCTCTAATTTGACACAGACTACTTCACGAAGTGGATTAAAGTAGAACCATTGGTGAACATCAAAGATACAGATATAACCAGATTCATCTGAAGCAACATGGTAACTTTAATTAGTTTACTTAGGGAGGTCATCATAGATAACGGAATAAAATTTGAAAATGGTCTGTTCTAAAGATTTTGCGACATCCATATCATCAAACATCACTTCAGTTTTACGGCCTATCCTCAGAGAAACAGGAAATCTGAGGCCTCTAATAATATGATGATCGACAACATAAAGAAAAGACTAGAGAAGGAAATGGGAGCTTGGGTAGACGAGATTCCCCACATCTTGTGGGCATATCAAACTATGGCCAAAATACCAACTAGGGAAATGCCCTTCGCTTTGGCTTATGGGATGGAAGTTATTATTCCTCTAGAATCTAGTCTACCGACCATAAAAACCACTATTACTAAACGAGGTTTAAATGAAGAAGTCATCAGGATTGGTCTTGAGGTATAAGGCGAACAAAAGGAGAAGGCCTTAATAAAGTTAGCCTCATACTAATAGCAGTTGGCTAAGTCATACAACAAAGGCATGAAGCCCAGAAGATTCCAGATCACTGGCTACGTCCTTGAAAAGGTGCTCGGTAGTGCCAAAAAACCTTCAGATGGAAAGTTGGGACTAAATTAGGAAGGACCATTCAAAGTTATCATAGATGATTTCCAAGTTGCCTACCACTTGGAATCAAATGAGTAAGGAGAGATACTAAGAGCTTGGAATGCATCCAACCTAAGAAAGTTTTATTCTTAGTATATTTATTTACTTATTATAAATTTTAGTTCTTAACATTTGTTGCTAGGAATATTTCAAATTTAAATTCAATAAAGTACAAGACCAGGTGGACAAGTGGTTCATTTACCTTTGTTACTAATTCAACAATGTTACAAATAGCAGGCTTACACTTATATTTTCTAGACCACCATTATGTCCAATCATCATATATGGTCAAACATCGGTCTTAATCATGAACACCTTAGTTTGATTATACTCAATCTAAAACTCAAGTTTTAACGGTTTTTGTTATAAAAAACATGAAGTCCTCAAGAGTTTCCTAAGTGAACAAAAGACCTACGGGGGACCTTTAGGCAGTAAGTAAACCCGACTTCGTCGGCTAAAAATTCTGAACGGGTGGATGGGCCTCAGACTAGGTAAATTTTTGCCAAAATTTTATCTAGGCCTTAGGTAGTGTAACGACGCGATCTAAAAGGTAAGACAAATTATATAAACATGCTCGGGATAAAAAAATGGAAAAAATAAAGTGTGAAATCACATAAAAATCATGTTTTATAAAATTGAACAAGAGAACTGGACATAAATAAAAATGAAATAATACACATCTATAGAAGTCCAAGAGGACATGTATAATCATTATCCTCGATGAGTGATCACTTTGTCCACATAATCCATTCGACGATCGTCAGAGTTTGGCTTGAACTTAGCATCACTCTCTTGAGAAGTCAAGTAATGTTTGGCTAGTTGAAGAGGAACATCATCGGGAGGGACACAACTCTCCTTACTTACGAATAGGGGGTAACGACAGGCTAAATAACTAACTTGGTGCCAATACTAAAGTTCAAAATTCTTTAGAACCTTTATGACTCCCAAAGCATTCATCCAACCATGCTTAAAGGTTACCTGTTTCATTTTGTCCGGCCTAAGATGGGCATCTATCCACCACTCATCGTAGCCAAAATACCATACTTTGTAAGGACCTCTCCTAAAGAGAAATATCATCTTTAGTATATCACATCTAATCCCCAACTTAGTCATTCCGTCCCTCTTTATGTCTTCCTTAGCTTCACCAAGTTATTTTATCAAGTAGATAGTCTCGCTCGAAAAAAGTTCATCAATATCGCAAATGTCCTTAGCATCATCCTTCAACTTGGCGACCAAAACCGATTGCTCTTTGTAAGCCTTGGTCATTCTTTGAAAAGATTTTCGAGCAGAAGTAGAGCTTAAATACTAGCCCCCCGACCAAGTATTATATCTACATCACCAGCAAAGGATTGAATCCTTCAAGATACATAGCCAGGTTACCAAGAGTAAAAGGAAGCTACTATGTAACAACAAGATATAAAGTCAATTGCTGGGAATTTTTTTTCATTTAACCAATAATGCGAAGAGCCCTTACAACCAATAAAAAAATAAGGATTCTCAATCTAACTATTCTTAACTAGCTTTGGGCCTCCTTTTTTTTTACCTGCTCTTGCATTTATGGGACTTTTCCCTAATTATCCCCAGATGTTTCTTGATCGGTAGTTATCTCTGTAGGATCAATTGCATTTTCCATTGGTCAAGGACATGGATAATGCTTGCAAAACAGCTCAGAGTCTACTGGAATATTAGTCATCACCAAAGGAACATCCCAACCCTTTTTAAATTTTGACTTTCGAATGAAAGCCAACTGTTGTTTAGCTTTATAGAAGGCCTCCACATAACCAGTTTCATAGCCCTCTTCCTTGGCGAAAATGAGAACACGTGGTTGATTATCTTGGGCTTTATTTAACTGTTCTCGCTTGACCTTCAATTGGTCACGCTTAACTATCAACTTATCACGCTTTTTCTTCATCTCATCTATCGACGAGCCAGTGGAATTCTTTTCTTCCTTATTTTCACTATGGGCAGCAGCAAGGGCTTTCTTAAACTTATCCAAGGCTTTTTTAGGTCATCAGTGACCTTAGACTTATTAGAGAATTTGTCCAAAATGGTGATAAATTTTGCCACAAACTGTAAAAAGAGAATGAGGATTACGTTAATTTTAACAGCCTCGACAAAACTGAGGAAGGAAAATTTCAATGAGAATTTTGTTTACCAGAGATAGCGCCTGAGAGACATGTGATGAAAGATGAATAGGGGTCATCCTGTCAACCTACACACGATTAAGCACAAGCACAACCCTCCTTAATTGGCCAGGTAATAAAGATGCATTCTTAACCATCGATATTACCTGTTGGCCCTTCCCAAGGTTTTGGGGAGATCCTTTTTTGGGAGGAATAACATCAACATAAGAAGTAGTCTTATCTTTATATTTATTATCTAGGATAAGGGAATATGTCACAAAGACTTCCTCATAAGGACCCCTAGTCTTATTCCTTTTAAGAACCTTAGACTTTAGGGAGGTCTGCATATCATCTTTATGAAATAGAATAATCATATTCTTAGAGGTCAACACTTCTTCCTTGGTGGTTTTGATGGTATTTATATTCAAATATTTACAAGAGAAGTACGTGGAAGATCTTTCACCTGTCGAAGGAATGGGAACGTCAGGAATTGAATCCATTGGATGAGCAGTAAAGCTCATGGTAGTGTTCTTATATTGAAAAAATGAAGCCGACCTTGGTTGTTCATCACCTACAACTAATAGCCTTCTCAACTTCCCAAATTTAATAAGCTCTACCTTATCAAAATGAGAGGGCTCATTCGTTTTTGATTTAGCTGGAAAAAAACACAAAAAAAAACATAATCAGTAAGCATTGCAATAAATAAGATAAAAAGGGAAAAGAAAATAAACTAAGTTAACCAATTTTGCTTCCTCTCCTAGGGCACAAAAACCCTCGATATTCTTCACCCTCGGGAAGGGGTGGGTGTTTCCAATTCCTGTTAATACAGCCCTGATTCCAATATCCTTTATTGGAATTAGGAAGTTTGACGATTAGAACTCAATTGGCATTTCTCTCCTTTAAGTAAAGAATCCCATCAGGTGAGTAGGACCACGAGTAACAACACCTCATCTCCGGGATCCCTATGGGTTCATATACAGTTCATTGATTATGTGAACATTATTGACAATTCGCCAGATATTTGTCTCACACTAGGTAGGAACTACTTTGAAGAATTCACAGAACTTCAAAAATAATTGGGTTAGAGGAAAAACTATCCCCCCATCCATCGAGAGGGGGTGAATACAATGTCCACACTAAACATAGTTACAGTGTGCTAGAACATCAACACACTCAATAGTCACCCATGGGGGAATTAAAAAAAAATTCCTAAAATCCCTCATGATCCTCTCATTGACAAAGTATACCATTTTTTTAGATAAAGTGACTCAGTGAATAAAAAAGACTCAGACTGGGCAAAAATATTCAAGGAAATGAAATAATGATGATGATCAGAAAAAGCGATGAATAAAGAATAAGCTAAGGGTAAAGAGGACTTACATATTAACTATGTAAAGGCTGAAGCTCCAAGAGATTGTATTGAAAGAAGTGAAGTGTGGAAATGATAGTAGAAGCTTTTGTTTAAACATGGAACATATCCACAAACGCCTATTCATCTTGGAATGGATCCCAAAAATCATTAAATGCAACCAATGGTTTATTTATGAAACATTACTGGAGTACCCTCGATCAATTAAAGAATTTCGGGGCGTGTACTTTCAAGACTCAATTATCAGAAGATAGAGAACCATTTGACAATTCTTTCTATAATAATTTCCCAAGTGGGATGCAATATTTGATGACAATTAACCACTTGGGTTGGATAACTTTCTAAGACGACTAACTTCTCAAACCACTCCACCATATTCAAGCTAAAGAGCTTTGGGGGAAATTGTGGGTATAAACGAGCGACCCAAACTAGGCGGCCCAAATAGTCCGGATCTAGATGATGACAAACCGAATAAGTAATAGGCAAATATAATTATATGGGATAACCCCAAAGATAAATCCCACATGCATGGATTTAGGATGTGATTAACACAAATCAAACAACTGTCTAATCAGTAGTATGAATGAGTCAAACACGATTCAGTATCCCCAATCTATAGAAATGTATTCCTCACCCCAGGGAAAAGGGGACATGTAACTTCTTTATATAGAATCACATAAAAGTAATAAAAAGAGAAAAATACCCTGTGGATGTAGGCCATTGCCGAACCACGTAAATCCTTATCTTGTGGGATTGTTTATTGACTGTTCGACCTTAACTTCTTATATTTATTATTTGTCACTATTTGCACTCATAGTACTAATATATTGTCCTCCTTTTATATGTATAAATGTTAATTTCACCCAAATCTAAAATTTAGTCTTAAATTAAGTAAAACCCTTAGGTTTATAACACCTAAGTCAATCGTCCCTTGTATGATAAAATTGAATCACAATCATGTTATTTAAAGTGGAATTTAGGTTTAATTGAAATTGAAAATAATGAATTTGGACTAATTGTAATTAAACTTGCATAATTGATAATTAATCTCTAATTAGAATTACATTATTTTTAGAATTTGGAACTACTATATTTTTTTGTACCTTTAGCTTGGTTGGTTGTACTATTAAGTATAATTATGCGATTAAAATAGTCCAATGCATGATGAACTGTAATGGACACCGAATTTTAAATGTAGACATATATTTGATGATTACCCCATGATTATAGTTTTGGATTCAATTTAGAATCTTTTTATTGTACTATTTGGTTGGTAATTGGAATTTGTAACTTGAATATGTTATAATTATAATTTAGTTCTTAATTGCATTCTCATACATTATTGGTATTATAATAGTAAGTAGTTGGATTAAAAAGAGTTTGGGAAGTGATGTTGGATTATATGGTGGGTTATTGTTGTTGTTGTCTTGGAAGTTGATATTTAATTTGTTAAACTTTGAATAAATTATCTTAAGTTTTATTAAATAATTTTAGTGCCTCAATGAACATTTAATCTAAAAAAAAATGTATCGGGGGGGGGGGGGGGGGGGGGGATTCTTTGTTTGGATTTTATTTATGAGATATCCCACGAATGAATTCTAGAGAAGGGTAGAAGTGGGACTTTATGATCATTTTTAATAATTGATCTTTTCAAAATATAAGACTTAGTCATTAAGAAACCCCAATGTTAGTTATGTTCATTTACTAATATCCATTGTGATATGATACAACTGGTGGGGTAAATTGAATATGATAACTTTATAATCTAAGTAATAAACGAAATGAGAAATGTTTAATGGTATTCTGATAGTGATGATAATGATTAATTGAAATCAATGAATCAAGATGATTATATGGATGTGTGCTGAGAGAGAACATCCTTATTTATTGTGTACCCATGATAGTAGCCAATTTTGATAGAATAGAGAACAGTTTTATGTAGTCACCCTGAGTGAGCAGTGGTCCCATGATAATGAATGACGGGTCTAGATTTATTTTCAGTGTAAATTGTCTGTCACATGAATTTTCTTCAGTTAACTCTAGAGAATGGTTGTGCTTAGTTTGTGTGCTATGATTTATTTATGCGTACAACTTGTTATTGAAGTGGCTGAGTACGATTTGTTTAATTAAGAAGTTAACGAATTATTCAAATGATGAAGTAATTAAAATGGACTTTGAGATTTCATTTTACACATGTGGCTATTATAGTAGGTTAGACTAGCTGTGGACTTAACATTTATATGTATAATTGCTTTTGAGTTTCGTAACTTTGATAACTTGTTGGGATCCGACTGTTTTATTATCGTTGAAACATTTCAGGTGTTAGGGATAGACCTCGCGATTACCTTCCCTTCTTGCTAGAACAAACTATCATTTCCTTATATTATTGTTTATCAAGAGATCAACTGTAGGTCTATATCCTTGTTGTACTATTTCATTTTTAGTTCTTTGAGTTTAGATATTTAAGGTTTTCATTTGGCATGCATGGCTGAGATAATCATTTGCAATGTTGTGTTATTTTTAGTTTTGTATTGAGTTGAGCCTTATACATTGTTTCTCAAGTTATTAGATGGGTTTTCATATAACTAGTTGTTTAGACATTCTTATATGTATTGTTTGTAGTGATGTTATATTTTGATCTTTTCGATTTATCACATCATATATCTTTATATTGTCATATCTTTTTTTTTGTACATACTCATAATGATTTTAATTGTTTTGGCAAGTTGTTTATTTTAATATTACCACTTGATCAACTATAGTCTGAAAATATGCATTTTGTTACAGTTGTTATGAGAGCATGGTCTTAGGCCTCGAGGGTTATAGATTCTCTTAGACTTTAGCATAGTGTTATTTAATTCACACCTTTATTTCGTATCCTATATATGAATCGTTAATAATGGGACTCTATCTTTGAATTTAAGATGTCACTGAAGAGGAGAGCATAAGAAGTTATGGCATAGGAGTAACAGGATGGCCTCGCAGTTGTGGCGTCCTATTCTTAAAATGATATATGACGTTTACTTTTCATTTAAATTTTGTCAGTTCATTTTAAAATAAGAATCACGTTTATGAGAATGCCTTATATTTATGGTTAAATATATTTTATATCATGTAGATCAATTGGACTTAGTAGGAATTCTAGTGAATTGAATTAGTTCTCATCGCGGGAGATCAAAATTCTAGTTCTAGTACAAGTGAGAAGTTTACAACCTAAATGGGGAGTTGGCATCTTATCGGTAAAGATGTGAGTGCAATCCTAGTAGTTTATCTCAAACTACGAGAATATGTCTGATGGTTTCGGAACTTGTTTGATAGTTTAAAGATAAGCGTGATCAGTACATTCAGGTATGTATTGAATAAAACCACGAGTGGGATTCAAGTCTAGGTGTTGACTAGATTAGACTGGCACAATCACACATGTTTACGAAAGGTACATAGGTTCTCAATCCAGAGGGTTATGAGGATTGTAATTCTTGGATAATTATTACTTTTATTGTTGTGGGTGCGATTCAAGTATAGTTGTTTTGATTTAATGGGTGCGATTAGTTGTTTCTTTGATTTTTATCAGTGTGATTCATTTATGAGGATTGGGAAATCATTGTGTAAGTAGATCTGAGATCAGAATTTGCATGAATCCGAGTCCAAAAAAGATCTTAGATTGAGATACCCCCTTGATAAACTTATAAGTTTTGATTCTACCAGTTAACTTCACTAGTGGATTTATATTTGGTAAAGTATCAAATAAGGTAAGTAAAATAATCAAGGAATAAATAAGAAGTTGGTTAAAATTTATTAGTGGATAATTGATTTGATAAAAACGGGTATTGCATGTTTAACATGAGGAATCATATTTGTACCATAGTAACTTTGCAAACAAGACCTTTATGTTTCGAGTGATTTTGAGCTAATTAAATTGGAGTGCAGTCGTGTTATTTACTTAATTTTATTTGAATAGATAAAGGAAATAAATTATGAGGATGTAATTTTTTTATTTTTTATTCCCTATTTAGAAGACAATTTAATTAGTTTTAGGTCCCTAGTATTGTCAATTAGCCAAATAGTAGGCCCAGACTCTTTGAAAACTCGACTTAGACCAAGCCCGTGACTTATAACTATATATGTTGGTGTAAGCTATGTTTTAAGTAAGACGTCCGTTATGGCGGATTAGAGAAGGAGAGAAAATAGACTTATCACATTTTTTGAATAGGGGTAAAGAGAGAAAAAGTGATTTCTCTTATATTTTACCAGGTTCTCAACTCTGGGAGTGCCCACACACAAAGCTTACTTTGGGGAAATCACATAATGTAAGATCCAACACTTCAAATGGATTATAGCAAGGTTTTTGGAGACCTTAGGATTGAAACAATATCATCATCTCAATCAACATATTTATCTTCATTCGTATCGCTTACAAGATCCGCAAAGGTAACGTGATTCAAAACCCTAAGTTTATGATTTAAACCTAGGTCTTTCTTACTAATACATTATCAATTGAAGTTTGAGGGTTGAAATGTTTTGCTCATTTGGGTCAATCACCATCAATTGATATCAGAGTTCCGATAATGATCATTTTTTAGAAATGTCCATATTGTCCACCATGAAATCCTAATTTTGCATGTTGTAGGAAATACATATTTTTTTTTTCAATAATAGGTTTGTATTAAATAGGAAATACATATTTATATGTTGCTTTGCACTAACATCGTTTTATATGGTATATATATATATATATATATATATATATATATATATACACCTTCCATTATGGTCACATGAATGTTGTTTCATGTGAATGGATCCAACATCGGTTTATCCGTAGGTATTTTCTTCATAGATTTGATTTGGTTGTAATAATTTAGTTATTTTAAAATGTTTCATTTCTATGTATTTGAATGAGATTGTGAGGGGATGTAATAGTTTTTACTAGTTAGAATCATGTACTTACATGGGTTATGGGATTGGACAAAGTTTGCTGGGATTTGGATAAGCTTTGAAAATGTTTGGGAAGTTATGCATTTTTTATATCAAACCTAGACAAGGATGGAAGACTAGAGACCTGGATTGATCTGAACCCCCTATTAGATTGATCTGGACAAACCTTAAACCAATCTGATCTTAGGCAAGTTATGTAGTTTCATTCATTATTGCATTTTTTATCAGTTATGTAATAGATCTTCATCCTTATCATTCCAAAGACAAATTTAAGTATTTCCATAGGTTCAATATGTGAAGAACTCCAGTGAATAAAGAAATTAAATTCAAAGAGGATATTTTTCGAAAGAAAGTCTACTTCAAGCGAGATTCTTGATCTTGGAGAGTTCTACGTCAAGAGGAACTTTAAAAAAATTTGGAAAGTGAAATTTTATTCCTATTTTAATTTTGATTGCATGTTCTTGTGATTTATTATGATTCTACCATTTTTATCATGATGATAACTATCATGCGCCAATTAATTCATTAATTAGGATTCCACGTTATTAAGAACAACATGGATTGTTCTTGTGATGGAACTAGATCACGTTTGTTTATTTGAAAACCCAATTTTTATCTATTCCTTTCTAAATTAAATTTAATCGGGCTATTAATTTAAAGGAATAAATTGAATTCTGATATTTTAGTTTTATTTTAATTTATAATGTTTTTTTTTCAAAAATTAAATTAGTGAAATCAGGTAATTTAATTTGTGCATGTAAATTGGAATGAAGTAAATATTTAATTTGGGCAATTAGAATTGAATGAATTAGTTTTTAGAAAAAAATCCTCAAGTATAAATCATTAACTAGGAGAGGGTTATAACATATGTAGTGCCCCCGTCCGGATTTATGGGTTACTTGTAGTCAACCCGGTCCGACCCGAGCATTAGGTGTTAAGTGCAATGAAACAACTTATATAATATTGCTAGTCCAGTTTTATTTTAATTAAATTTTCACTAGTTTAACATGCGATTCGAGTTTCATAATAAACTACGTGAAGGACCCATTGGGAGCACCCCAAAGTCTAAGCATATAGAGCTATTAACCTAAAATAAAGAATGTTCTTACCTGTATAACGCTCTCAAAATACGAAACCGCTCCTAACCTGCCATAACAAAGCGACGGTGTGAGCCGATGCTCAGTAGAAAATATGCAAATGCAGCATAGAATCGAACAGTAAAAAGGAGACTTAAACACGTTATGCTTACGTGCACACGCAACAACATTATATACATACACATACACACACACACACACACACACACACATATATATATATATATATATATATACTTAATGCATGGCCCGTTTTACTTCCAAAAATCTTATTTATCAAGATCAATCTACCTTAATGTTATAAAAGACTTACTTTTACTCATTTTAACATTTTTAACTTTATTTAACACACATTGTTCAACACGTGAAACCACTACATTTAATTTACTCGAAATCATTCCTTTACCGAGATCACCCTTTTTATTTTATCTAACACACTTTAGTATTTTTGTTGAAACCCACCCTTTCAACACATGCGAACCCTGTGTTAGAAAATAATCATATAATCTTTGAGAACCTTTTACAACACATTAGTGTGTTAATTATGTGTTTAACCTCTTAGATTTCTTAATCACCCATTTACCTACTTACATTACTTTTTTCCTTACCTTATGGACATTGATTAATTACAGATTTTACTTGTCGATTTTAACCTTTGCCGAAATAATTTTTCATTCATTCAAGTTAGGTTTTATTAACAAATTTCATCACACAACCCATTTCTTAATATATTCATTATTCCTTTATCTTTTCTCAAAATCTTCCAAATACCGCATACTTTAACGGGCTCCACACCGTCGGCTATGCGCACAATATGCTCTAGCCAGGTATTTTGAGCCTTTCATCCCGGGCTCCGGGCCCTCCTCAATTATTTTGGTTTCATCCGAGTATCTTTTAATATGTTTTAACATTTTACATATGTCAACCTTACCTCATATTTCTTTTTTACCCAGTCGAAGTCAAAACTCGATGTTACACCCCAACTTGTATTACACATTGAAATTTTACCGTTTCATGTCCTTTACACTTTAACTTTGATTTTTATTTCCAAATTATATTCATTTAAAACAACTTTCTATAAAACCTTTTCCAACATTTTTATTTCATAAAAATGTTCCACTTCAAGTAAAATTACCATTTTACCCATTTGTCTTCAAAATCACCTTTTAGTCCATTTCTATAAGTGTTAATTTCTCTCAAATACAATTAAGTTACTCACCCTAACTCCTTAAGTGTATTAACAACATAACACCCTTTTAACCTTGGAGTAATATATTTCTTAATTGGAAACACCTTTACCTCATCAATCCCTATTCAATTTCATAAGTGTTAATTTTTTTACAACATTACTCAGTTATACACACCAAGGTTCTAAAAAATACGGGGCCTGATCGAGGCGTCGATGCCAAGCCTTAAGCCTTAGAAGCCTAGGCGGGCCTTAGGCGTAAAAAGGCGCGAAAAGGCATTTAGGCATTTTTGAATATATTTTAACATTTTTAAATATAACAAGGGTATTAAAAATACTAAAATGGTATATACCTTAAAATATGTTTGAATATATGTAAACTAAAATATTATTTTTTTAAATACTAAGAAAAAACAAAAAACAAAGAAAGAAAAAAAGACGTGTTTTTTTGGACGAGAGGCAAAGAGGTTTGGGATACCATTTGTTTTTTGATTGTTTTGAATGAGATATTGGTGCGGTTTTTTAAAAAAAGTCTTTAAAAAGCGGTATCATTTCACTAAAGCGTTTTTTTTTTTAAATGCGCCTTAAACCTTTTACTAAGAATAAGGCATGAATGGCTTAAGTAGGGACGTTTCTCCCAAGCCTCAAGCCTGGGCACGCTTTTTAGAACATTGATACACACTAACATTCCCATGTTTACCCATTAATAGATATTTAGTACATTTATTAACAATTTTTTCAAACTACACATTTCTTCACTTACTTTTATTCAAAAAATTCTTTTTTCACTTTAGACTAGTTTTTATAAGAAAATACAATTTCCTTTATTCTACATGTAGTATCACAACTTGTACTTAACGTACTTTTAACCCTTTTTTCACACACTTTAAAGATCAAAATTTCTACTTTTCTCCTTTTATGTTTAAACCCAACTAATTCTTCTTGAAATTTGTTTTTACACCTAGTGTCAAATTACTACAAGTTTGTATGCATGAGAAGATGGGTTTTTAAACCTTAAAACGCTACAAAATGGTTTAAATAAATTTTTCAATTTAGAAATTCATCATACTTACAAAAATAAATTTTAAAGAATAAAAAATATTTTATTTCTTCAAACTCACAAAATGCCCATTTTTCATATAATCTTCATTTTTGTAAGAAACTTTAAAACATTATTTCACCAATGTTTAACAAGGCAAATCATCATTTCCAAACATTTTATTTTATAAAATATTCAACACCAATGTTTCGAAAAAATAAAGTATTTTCATAAAATATCAACTTTTAATATTTCAAAACTTTGAAATATTTATTCATTCTTTATTTTCAAAAAAATAACATTTTACTAACAATTTCATTTCATAAAAATGTTTATTAATTCTAAACATCAATTTCACCATTCATTAAAATGCACCTTACTCATGTAATATAACTACAAGACTACAAATATGAAAAATAAAGTCTTAATATAAGGAGTAAAGTTTTTCCTCGTCTAATAGCTCCAATGGTGGTAGAAATGTTGGTGTAGGAGGAGAAACCACCACCTCCAAAGGTGGACTCAAGGGGTTACCAATTGTATCCTCCAAAATGTGCTCCATCCAAGCTTCCAAGCAAGACCCACTCCAAACTCCATAAAATCCTATCTTCATCTTCTCCAAAATCCCCCTAACACTTCTCTAAAATTCGCAGTTCTTCATCAACAATGGTGGAAATGGGTGTAAATTCTTCAAACATGATGGGATACATAATTGAAATGGTGTTTCATGGTGGTAGTATGGAGGAGGTTTGGTGGAGAAGACCTCTTATGGTGGAAGACCACTCTCCTCCCTCTCTCTCTCCTTTCTTACATTTTCTCCTAATAAAATGGTCAAACAAGACTTAATAAAATACCCCAAAATATTAAATCCCTATTTCGCCCAATCTGGGTTGTCCTTGGCTAGACAACACACCAAATTAATGGCTAAGAATTTGACAGTGCACAAGGGAAAGCTGATTAAAAAAATTTGATTTACATCGTCCAAACGACTTCAGCTTGTCGCTCGAATGAATTCTCCATATCATTCGAAGTTTGGTCCGTCCGACCCTTCGCGCGACCCTCCACTACAAACCAGTGGCATGTCCCTTGAATCCCTAGTTCCTACGACATCCATCTCGCTTCTAACGATACAAGAATGTTGTTATAATGACCCCTTACAGTCATTTGAGCGACCCTTATTCCATAATTTTATTTATTAAATTCTTGGCCCATAATTCTGTCATATTCACCTTTAACTCGTCTTCATATATAATTTAATTGAATTATTAGGACAAGGTATTACAAACTTCCCTCCTTGGGGAATTTTGTCCTCAAAATTCTTAATCCATTAATCCTCGAGCTTATGAGGCCCACTAAATTCTATTATATGTCCTAGAAATCCTCCAAACTAAATCATCGAAGTCCTTAACACTAAGGTTACCAAATACTCAATATGCAACATGATCTAAATCTCACAGTTTCTCTAACCATGACATCACATAATCGATCCCGAGTCTCCACTCGCCTTATGATCAAGTCCAAATAATTTTTATCACCACCTATGATAGAACCTAAGGCATATCGGAGTGTCTACGGGAAAAACCTTTCTAATGATCGACACTGAACTATAATACAACCAATCTTCGCATTCCTCATGCAAAATTAGTTCCATCTTAGGATCGTACATCCTGCGTTCCACAAATGTTTAGGAGTTCTTGACCATACAACTCGCGTGAGCTCGCTAATAACCACACTAAGTTATTCACTCACTCCAGGGGATAATACTCTTATCAAATCACCACGTACGCCCGATTTACACCTTCTGCTGCATCACTCTGATGAACCTCGTACTACCCTAGGTGATTCATTCTTGAGTACTTACTAAAGTCTCACTCTAATCCACTCACTGCGGTAAAGTAACATCTTATGCTAAGTTTTCCTCAATTTCCAATGTTATACCTCCCTTTGCAACAACTCAATCCACTGACTACTATGCTGGCCCGTCAAAATTCCACTAATCCTAAGAAAGATCAATACTAGGAGCAAATCGTGTGGCCGAAAGATCATCCACCCATATATAAAACTTTATGCAATAGTAAGAACACCTCAGGGAGCACACGGTTACCGATCGACTTTGAACATACCAAATCCATCGCGCTCCCCCAGGCCTAATCGCGTCGTACCATGACATGGCACCAATATGAGTCACAACATAGGTGAGAGTACCAGTCCTCCTATGATCTAAATCGAAGAAGACACACGAGATTCATAAGGAACAAGCAACCGTCCCGAGGAATCCCGCCCATAAGAGTCTGAATCTAACTTACAGATTTGAACCTATGCCATATACTTGAAGTCATACCACACATTCCTAGGGTTCTCACCAAGCACGAATCCTAGTCACATACCCCATCTTGGGTCACTAGTTGTGGTGAATCGAATCACAACCATTCATTCTCGCACCATGAAAGAAATTTATGAATCGGTAGTCCTTTACGAAGTCAACGCCCAACTTCCCTCCTTGGGGCAAGGCCCTACCTTTCACATCCTCTCCCTACATGAACCATTTTGATTTATGGATACCTCACGCACTTTTCTAAACCAAATTTGTCCAATCTCTAGGGACAATGTCAACAACCAACTATACCTTGGTTATTAGTTGGCTTATCATACCGTGATCGAAATCCTAAAATTTCATAGTCACTAGTTAGCTAAAGAGAGACACTCACCTTGCCGTCTCTCTTGACCACCTAAAATTGCCACCAAACTTACCTTCGGTTTCTACCCACACAGAATTTTCGTGACGACCACACCCGTCGCCATTGGAATTCTAAGAGTAGTAATAACTATACTAGGCTACATCTTATATTAAGTACCAACTTGTCAAGAGATTCCAAGAACTAATTCTTACATTTCTAAGGCTACCCTAACGTATACCGTCGACATATCGACATAATTATGTTTGAATGTTACCCCACATCGGCTTCCATTTTCAAGTCTCCACATGGCATCATCACTCTAAGTCTCGAATACATTTACTAGTACATATCAAAACCGAGTATCACCACACCCATCCTAGTCATTTGATAAAATCCGAGTATCACTCCTATAATGACACAACCTATCATCCCACCTCAGCGATTACACCACAATTTGTGCCAATTTGGGAAGCCACACCTGGTATGTACACTACACGACTAGAAAGATGGGATCATCACCTGACCCTGAATATAATAGTTACTAGAATGCTACTGACACTTTTTATCGAACTTAATTGCTCTCATAGGAAAACCAAACACATCTCATGTAAAATTCCCAAAACTCGACAAGATGTCATCATCTATACCTTTATCACTATAGGTGTGCTCTATAAACCTCCCAATACCCATATTGCAATTACTAAGTTCTTGTAAAGACACTAGTCTACGAGATTTTATCTATAGTAAGCCTTAACCATCAAACAACTCAAGGCATCACAACATTTAATCCTTATCCTCAATTATGCCACACTCAATTTGTCTTTTAGGCACCTCAAATGCCTATAAATTACTCTCACAGTTCGATTACATTGTACCTAGCCATTACCTCGGCTGATAAAATGAGTCTCAATACTTGGATGTTAATATTATCTCTCTCCCAAATGACTGTGACCATAAGCCACGTACAAACCACAATTAATGCTACTAAGGGTTTTAGCAGTATATAAGACGCCGCCTACAACCTATAAACCTCAAGGTCTGCCTCATCCAATCCTTAATGAATGTTCAACTATGGCAACTAAATTTCCCCACTATGTAATCATCATATAATGTGATAATCTACCTGTTAGCATGACTATATAGATTTTAGTAGGATATGGGACGTCGAGTGTTACCTATAAATATCAAGGCTTACACCGCAGACGCCTCAAAGAATCTTATTCCTCAATACCACATTATAATCAAGTTATACCCAACCTAAGTCCTCAACTAAGGTACCTAACACGTTTTCACCATATAATCAATACTTATGAATTCTACTCATTCATCTAACCTCCAAATGTGAAACATACAACCTTTGCAGTTAGGTCACAATGACCACTACTCACTATTGCGACTAACAGGGCTACTCTCATTACCAAAGTCATTTCACAATATATATAACACAAAGGATCACATCATTTCCACAATTCACCTACATAATTTCATATGTTCACCGAACTTCCATAAATTACGACATCACCCTAAGAATCATTTTTTTAAAATTATGTTATCCGCATTAACTACCCCTAAGCGCCGCACATAAAGGATATATAACTTTCAATCATTAATCATCAGTGTTTACTCATGCCATCCTAACCATCAACCTCTACCGTGGACTATATGAAATTCGTGCCACTTTCCCAATGGGTATCATTTCACCCCATCGACACCTCAAATGATTCTATGTCACATAAAAATTCAACACATGCACCTCACACTAACAACTCCGGTGTCACCACTATTGGTTTGCACGGACACTCATAAATTACTAGTAATTCTAATTAGAAGCATGAAAGTGATTAATAACTATCAACTTGATCGCGTGCCACTTGGTACTAACTCACTTGTCATGCTAGCCTATTTGACTTTAGCGTCAAGGACATGACCTAAACCATCATTAAACTAGCATGAACGGACCAAACCAACACTGACGTCGAAGATCCAATATCAACCTCACCATGTCACTCTCGAAAGGAAACTTGAACCTAGAGCTCTGACACTATTTGTAATGCCCCAGTCCGGATTACGAGCTACCCGCAGTTAACCTGGCCTGACCCGAGCGTTAGGTTTGAAGTGCAATGAAACAACCTATATAATGTTGTTAGTACAGTCTTATTTTAATTAAAATTTCACTTGGTTAGCATACGATTCAGTTTTAAAATAAACTACGTGAAGGACTTATGGGGAGTAACCTGAAGTCCAAGCACATAGAGCTACTAACGTAAAATATACAAAGTACTTACTTGTATAATTCTCTCAAAATATGAAATCTCTCCCAACCTTCCATAACAAAGCGAGGGTGTGAGCTGATGCTCAGTGCGAAATATATAAATGTAGTACAGAATCCAACAGCAGAAAGGAAACTTAAATACGTTATGCATATGTGCACATGCAACTACATTGTATACACATACATATTCATATACTTAATGCATGCTCGGTTTTACTTTCGAAAACCTTATTTATCCAGATGAATCTACCTTAGTCTTATAAAAAGACTTCATTTTACCCATTTTAGCATTTCTCTCTTTATTTAACACACACGGTTCAACGCTTGAAACCACTATATTTGATTTACTCAAAATCATTTCTTTACCGAAATCACTTTTTTTATTTTATCCAACACACCCTAGTATTTTTGTTGAAACCCACCTTTTCAACACATGCGAACACTGTGTTAGAAAATGATCATTTAATCTTTGAGAACCTTTTACAACACATTCTTGTGTTAATTCTGGGTTTAACCGCTTAGGTTGCTTAATCACCCATTTACCCACTTACTTTACCTTTACCCTTAACTTATGGACATTGATCAATCACACATTTTACTTGTCCATTTTAACCTTTATTGGAACAATTATTGATTCATTGAAGTTAGGTTTTATTAACAAATTTCATAATAAAACCCATTTCTTGATATGTTCTTCATTCCTTTATCTCTTCTCAAAATCTTCCAAATATCGCATACTTTAACGGGATTCACACTGCCGGCTATGTGCACCATATGCTCTGGCGAGTTATTTTGGGCCTTTCACCCCAGGTCTCCTGCCCCTACTTAATTATCCCATTATCATCTGAGTTCCTTTCAATGTGTTTTAACATTTTACAAATGGGCACATTACCCTACTTTTCCTTTTTACCCGGCTGAAGCCAAAACCTAGTGTTAAACCCCAACTTGCGTTACACTTTGAAATTTTTCCATTACATGTCCTTTAAACTTTAACCTCGATATTTATTCCAAAATCATATTAATTTAGGACCACTTTGTGTAACACCTTTTCCAATATTTTTATTTCATAAAAATGTTCTACTTTAAGTATAATTACCATTTTACTCATTTATTTTCAAAATAACCTTTTACTTAATTTCCACAAGTTTTAATATCTCTCAAACACTATTTAATTACTCAACCCAGCTTCTTAGGTGTTTTAACTCTTTAACACCCTCTTAATATTAGATTAATATTTTTCTTCATTGGAAACACATTTACCTTATTAATCCCTTTTCAATTTCATACGTGTTAATATTTTACAACATTACTAAGTTATACATACTAACTTTCCCTTGTTTACCCATTAATACTAATTCAATACCTTTATTAACAATTTTTTCAAACTATAAATTTCTTCAATTCCTTTTATTCAATAAATTCCTTTTTCACTTAAGACAAATTTTATAAGAAAATACAATATCTTTTATTCTACATGTAGTCTTACAACTTGTACTGATCATACTTTCAACCTCTTTTTCACACACTTTAAAGATAAGAATTTTTATTTTTCTCATTTTATGTCTAAAACCAACTAATTCTTCTTGAAACTTATTTACACACATCGTGCCAGATTACTACAAGTTTATATTCATGAGAACATGGATTTTTAACCTTAAAATCCTACTTAATAGTTTAAACATATTTTTCATTCTAGAAATTCATCACACTTTCAAAAATATATTTTAAATTATAAAAGACATTTAATTTCTTCAAACTCACAAAATGTCCATTTTTTTATAAAATCTTCATTTTTGCAAGAAATTTTAAAACACAATTTCATCAATGTTTAACAAGGCAAGCCATTATTTCCAAAAAAGACACCATTTTCATAAAATAACAATTTTTAATATTTCAAAACTTTGAAATATTTATTCATTCTTTATTTTCAACAAAATAACATTTTACTAACAAATTTATTTCATAAAACTGTTTATTAATTCTACACATAAATTTCGTCATTCATTCAAATGCACATTACTCATGTAATCTAACTATAAGACTACAAATATGCAAAATTGAGTCTTAACACTAGGCCTCTAATAGCTCTAATGGTGGTAGAAATATTGGTGTAGGAGGGGAAAGCCCCACCTCCAATGGTGGTCTCAAGGGGTTGCCAAACGCATCTTCTAAAATGCTCCAATATGTGCTTTATCCAAGCTTCCAAGCAAGAAACACTCCAAACTCCATGAAAACCCATCTTCATCTTCTTCAAAATCCCCTAACACTTCTCCAAAATTTTTGGTTCTTCATCAACAATGGTAAAAATTGGTGTAAACACTTGAAACATGGTAGGATACATAATGAAAATGGTGTTTAATGGTGGTAGGATGATGAATGAGTGGTGGGAGAAGCCCTCCCATGGTGGAAGACACCCATCCTCCCTCTCTCTATCTCTTATTACATTTTCTCCCAATAAAATGGCCAACAAAGCCTTAATAAAAACACCCCAAAATCTTAAATCTCCGTTTTTCCCAATTTGGGTTGTCTTGAGCTTGACAACACACCAAATCAATAGCCAGGAATGTGATAACGCACAAGGGCAAGTTGACTAAAAAAATCAATTTATGTCGTTCTAATGACTTCGGCTTGTTGCTCAAACGACTTCTCCTTCTTGTTCGAAATTTGGTTTGTGCGACCTCCCACTAAAAAGTAGTGTCATATCACTTGAAGTTCGACTTCTCGCGGCATCCTCTCACTTTTAACGATACAGGGATGTCATTGTAATGACCCCTTACTGTCGTTTGAACGACCCTTATTCCATAATTTCATTTATTAAATTCTTAGCCCACAATTCTCTCATAATAATCTTTAACTCCTCTTCATATATAATTTAATTGAATTTCTGGGATAGGGTATTACAACATAAATCCCGAGATCTCCATTGTTTTTTTAGAATGTGATGTGATTACTTCCGCGAGTCAACTTTTGTCTAGCCCCCCAACGGATGAGATTAATTATAACATACAGTATTCTTAAAACTCTTAAGTGATAATTTCTATAATTTGAATGTGAGTGAGTTCGGTCCCCAAACAGGAATGTTTTACATGAGGGCATTCAAATTCAAGGAATGAACCGATGGCATACACTTAAAAAAATTAGTGATATCCTCCCTAACGAAGTCATTGTCAATAATGGTCCAAGAGAGGCCTGCTATTCAATTATGTAGGATAGAAAATTCTTATATTATCTAAAGAACATAGTTGAAAGATAACAATCTCCCTAGTTCAAGGTGGGGGGATTTAAGCTCCTAGTGAGAAATCTCACTTCACAAGAGAACTAAGAGGCTCGATGGGATTAGTTTTTTTTTTATAGTATAAGGATGCCAAATTAAAATTTAATTGAACTAATTCTCACACATTTAATTGGAAATTAATTTTTTCAATGATGATTATAAGATGTATAAAAAGAATTCAACTTTCACTCACTAGTTTTAGTCTTAAATTTTTAATTGACGTATTGCTCAACGAATAATAATATATCTTAACATTGTTCTAACTTGAGGGGATATTGAACTTTTTTAATCCACGATTCCCATCAATGTTTAAAAATTATGATGTGATTAACTCCTCGCGCCAGCTTTATCTTCCCCACCACTGAATGTGATCAAAAATGGAATCACGGTATTTTCAAATGTATGGTAATTATGTTAAAATAAGTTCTACATATGTTCGATCCCCCAATGGGTATGTTTTACATGTATATGTTTAATTTTAAAACTATACCGATTAGAATTTGTAAAAACTGATGTTAGTTAATGAGGACTAGGTAAGAATAATGTTCTTATAATGATTTTTATCATTTTGTAAACAAGGGATTACTTGGACTAGATATGGTGGGGAAACCCGAATCCATTTCGTAATCTGTAAATGAGCATCATCGAAGGCCAATGAATGGTGTTATGTCGTTAAAAAGAGCTTTACTTCGTTCTCAACTTTGTCCCCCTCCCCAAACGGATGTAATTAATAATGAAATCACGGTATTTTAAGTTAATTTATTCTAAAAGGATTTCAAACACTGGTTTAGAATGGACAATTGAGTTAATTGAAAGTGTTGTCACTTCTAGTCCGTGAATCTCATTTAGAAGGTAGAATGACCAGGGGCTCTTCAAAGCCAAATGTTATAGAGCCAAAAATGTGTTGGAAATTATTCATTTCGATTTATGTGGACCTATGACATTCGGTCAACATGTGGTTTTGAGTACTTTATTGATTTTATTGATGATTACTCAATGTATGGATATGTTTACCTTATGCTTCACATGTTTAGAGCCTTTAATTAGTTAAAAGTGTATATGACTAAGGTGGAGCATAGATGAGGTGATATAGGGGTGGATATGGTTCATATTGGTTAGGTTTCACTACTAACATAAAACCATAATAGTGGTTGACCAATTTCATAAATTTAGAGAAAGAACCAAACCGATTATGTCTGAACCAAACAAATCAAACTACTAGTTCTTGGGTTGGCTTGAATCGGTTCTCAATTCCCAAATAATATTTGAAATAGTTAAACAATAAATTTTCCTCATATATAATATAAAAAGACATTATAAACAAACATTACAAAGTTAATCCAAGTCCCAGAAGTCAAATTAATATAAAATCTTTAAAATACAGAAAAACGTGTCATTTTTCACATATATTTAAAGCTTAAAAAACATGCTAGGATTGGACAATTTTGGTTTGGTCCATGTTCAATATAGGATTGGATCGATTTACAGTTTGGTTTAGTTTAGGTTTGCGCTAGAATGGAGAAACTAAACAATAAGATCGATTTTGCATTTTTTGGAACCAGGATAAAACCAATAGGGGAAAAATCTAACTAACCCAACCAAATAGGGGAAAAGCCAAACCAACCCAAACCAATATGCCAGGTTTGGTTGGGTTTATCAATTTTCTTATTATGATGCACACACCTTAGGTAAACTAATTCAAACTCTACAATTTGATTACGAGAGTGTATACCTCTTGGTAGAGTTAAGAAATAGCTTATCAAAGCTTGGGTTTATATTCCAATTTTCAACACCAGTTTGTACATTTCAGAATGGCATAGAGAAAAGGAGGAAAAAGTTTCTGTTAGATATGATAAGGTCCATGGTTAGTAATTCAGGACTACAATATTCATATTACGATTTTTTATAAATATATGGACACATAAATTCAAATTTTAGTTCCATGTAAATCAGTCTCTTTAACTCCCAGTGGATATTGGAATAGGCGCAAGCTCATTCTATGACATGTTCGGATCTGGCGATACTCAAAGCTCGTGCTGTGGAAGGATCCAAGGTAATTGGAATCAAGGATATAAGTATGTCTCTTAGTAGGTTATACTAGATATCATGAAGGTAATTTATATCATACTCCTGAGTGGAAGAAGGTCATTGATGGTATTAATGTCCGGTTCTTGAAAGAGGATTATGTAATAAACCACGAACTCATGAGTAAGATATTCTCATAAAATAAAATGGAGCATCATAGTACTGGTATTACTAGACTACCCATGCATAATGAAATACAACCTAATATCGTTAAGTCATTACCTAGAGGTAGTGGGAGCATTACTGACAATTAGGTAATACTTGTCACTTATACTGGATAACAAGTGGTGCCACATCGTAATGGGATCATCAAGAGTCATCTTGGCATTATTGGTTGAAAATTTCGGTGATATTCCAAAGGAACACCAACTGGGTCCTAGTAACTATAATGAGTCATTCCATGAGATGACTTTTACCTTTGGCTAAAGACTATGGATAAAAAAAAGGTATCTAATGTATTTGAATATAGTTTTGGGGACTTATAGACTTTCTCATGGGGTAAAACCCATCGGGTGAAAGTGGATCTAGAATTAGTTCAATGATAGATAGATGGGAAGGTGGAAATATTCATGGAAAGTTTTTAATAAATGTTTACTCATAAATAAAGGGATTGACCAAGACTAAACCTTCTTAATAGTAGCCCTGCTAAAGTTTAATGGGATTATGTGAATGCCAAGACTTCATTCCTAAATGATTGTCTTGACAAGCTCCTAGTAAGAAGTTAGGAAAACAAAGTATGTAAGTTTAAGAGATCCATTTATGGATTTAAGCTATCATAAAGGCCTTGGAACATTCATTTTGATTATGAAATCAATATTTTTATTTTAATCAGAGCCGGAATCATACTTATTTATATAAGAAGCATGGTTGAAATATGGTGGTATTTTCAGTACAATATGTGGCTGATATTCTCCTAATCGGGAATGATGTGGGTGTGTTGCCATACATAACAGTGTGATTGTCCAAGTATCTCAATATTAAGTACTTAGGAAAAGCTTGTAACAACTTGCAAATTTTAGTATCAAGGATGATCAAGCCCAAATATTATAATATACAAATTTCTATAATTTAAAATATTATTTTAAAATTTGATAAAAATATGAAACATTTAAAACGTTTTCCAAAAAAAGTAGATACAAGAGATAATAATAAGAACAGTCACTAAGAATAAAGTCCAACTACAACATCCTCCAATGATCCAACAATATCCAAAAGTCTCAATACAATATTCCAAATACAACTGTGGATTTATAAGTGACTCATAAATTCAAAAGTTATCTCATACTAAAAACACAATGGAAAGGAAACTAAATTGTACATAATACAAATCTCCAAACTCCACCGTACTTCACAAGTTCCAATCCGCTCCTAAAATCTCAAACCCAACCTGAGCGGTTAGTTAACGCAATCGGTCAGGGCCCATTGCAAGAATACTAACTACTTATCCTAAAAAGGGTAACATAACCCAACCAATAGTACGAAATAAAATTAATACAATAATATAGTTTTTATATTACATTAACATTAAACCTAATATATTTACCAATGTACCTGATAATAGATAAAAAAATGACTACTTAAATAACAATAAGATTTATCAATGTTCATAATATCAAGACTATAAAGAACTATATAGTTAAAAAATAAGGTTTTAACACGTAACCATATAATATCGGGCCATTCAGAATTATTTACACTAAATAAATATTGATGACATCACTTTATAAAGGTGAACCTTATCAACTATTGGTTTATCAATCAATACAAAGAAGTACATAATCTCCAACTCAAATCATCGTTAAAAGCCTTCCAACTTCATGTCCTATTAATTAAATCATTTCACTTTCATTAAATATTTCATTTCTATTCCAGCTAATCATCGTTATTAATATCACGTTTAACAAGCGTTGACCAATTATCAATTTCTTATCTCATTTATGCCCTCTTCATCTGATTAGATTCATTATAATCAACTGACCTCTCTCACAAACCCATATTACATTTATCACTATCACAATCAAAATCCTTGGGCACCTCCCACGGCCTTGAATATAACATATTATAATACAATTACCATTGTAAAAATATATATGACCACATCTAACATATAAAATTGTATCCCTTTGGAAATATGAGACAAAATCTCCTTTGAGTCATCTAGGACTCGTAGGGCTACAAAGAAATAAGAAAAACCTATTCCTATACAAAAATTCTATCTACCCATTTCCTAGAAAAAGAAAATTACATAACTCAACTATTTACAAACCAATACCCTAAAAACAGCAGTGGTACAAATTTTTGCAAAGAATACTACGAATTCCTACAAAGAATACTAAGATCAAGCTTTTTAAAAATATGTAAAAAAAATATGAACTCATAAGACTCAAATTACTCCCCTATTTTATCTCAAATGGACAAAGGGAATAAAAACTGAAGTTATAGGAGTGTATTCAGCGCAAACCATTCCTAACGATTTTCGTAAAGAAAGAAATCTATTGTAATCCAAAATTTTGGTAAACATATCTGCGAGCTGCAAATCAGTAGGAAGATAATTAATTTCTAATTCCTTAGTTTCAACTAATTTGCGTATAAAATGATGTCTAATTTTTATATGTTTAGTTCGCGAGTGTTGAACAGGATTTTTAGAGATATTGATCGCGCTTTGATTATCACAATAAAGATGTAATTGATCTTCGGGAATACCATAATCGTTAAGCATTTTCTTAAGACAAAGTAATTGAGCACAATAACTTCCAGCAGCTATGTACTCAGATTCAGATGTCGATAAAGAAGTTCAGTTTTGTTTCTTACTACTCCATCCAACTAAATTATTGTCAATATAGTAACACGCTCCTGAGGTACTCTTACTATCATCAGTACATCCAGCCCAGTCGGCATCAGTGTATCCTATTATAGAACTAGGAGTATCATTGGTGTACCAAAGTCCTAAATTTAGAGTGCCTTTTAAGTATTTAATGATTCTTTTTACACATAATAAGTAGCTCTCTTTAGGATTATTTTGATAACGGGCACACACGCAAACTGCGTACATAATATCAGGATGCGAGGCAGTAAAGTATAGTAAGGTTCCTATCATACTACGATATAGAGTTGGATCTATGGATTTACCACTTTCATCCTTAGATAATATGGTCGTAGTACTCATGGGAGTTTTAGCATCTTTGGCGCTTTCAAGACTGAATTTTTTAACGATCTCTAAAGCATATTTAGATTGCGGAACAAATAAACCTTCTGAATTATGTTTGACTTGAAGACCCAATAAGAATTGTAACTCCCCCATAAGAGACATTTGAAATTCTCTATGCATAATTTCATAAAAAGATTTACCTTCTAAAGGGAAAGTGGATCCAAAAATGATATCGTCGATATAGACTTGAGCTATAATAATATCTTTGTCAAAATGTTTGACAAAAAGGGTTTGATCATTTGCACCTCTCTTAAAACCTTTGTTTAATAGAAATTTGGAAAGACGCTCATACTAGGCTCTTGGCACTTGTTTAAGACCATACAAAGCCTTTTTAAGACGATAAATATGATTGGGATATTGAGGGTCGATGAACCCTTTGGGTTGTTCAACATAGGTCTCTTCAGTCAAGATTCCATTAAGAAAGGAAGATTTGACATCCATTTGGTAAAGCGCAAAATGTAAGTAATAAGATATTGCAAAGAGAAGACGAACAGATTCTAAGCGAGTAACAGGGGAAAAAGTCTCGAAAAATCTATTCCTTAAATTTTAGAGTAACCTTGAGAAACTAATCAAGCTTTGTTTCTAATGATTATTCCACTTTCATCAGATTTATTTTTAAATATCCAACGTGTGACAATAACCTTTTTATGATCAGGCCTAGGTACAAGATACCAAACATCATGAATGACAAATTGAAGAAGTTCTTCATGCATTGCGAAAATCCAATGAGGGTCATTCAATGCCTCATTTACATTCTTTGGTTCCACAAAGGAAATAAAACATGCAAAATGAGCATAGTTTTTTAATTGAGATCTTGTACTAACAGGCTCACTAGGGTTACCAACAACGTTATCTATAGGATGATCTTTAGAGACCCAATTAGGTACTTGGTGTCTCAATTAGTAAAGAATCATCTATTTCTGGAAAGTCATTTTCTAAAACATTTTCAGACTCTTCCATAATAGTTGGTTCTCCAGTCTTACTCTCAATAGTAGTGTCACTTATAATAACGTTTATGGATTCCATTAAGGTCTTGGTGCGAAGAATATAGACACGGTACGCTCTACCGTCAGGAGAATATCCTAGGAAGATAGCTTTATCTCCATGAGTCTCAAATTTGGATAAGTGTTCTCTGTCTTTGCAGACATAACACGTACTACCAAAGGTTGTAAGGTATTTAAGATTGGGTTTTTTTCCATACCATAGTTCGTAAGGAGTTTATTTAGAATTCTTCCTAAAATAGACCCTATTGATAATGTGACAAGCAGTACGAATAGATTCTACCCAAAAGTACTTAGGTAAGCACTTGGCATGAATAATAACACGTGCCATCTCTTGAAGAGTACGATTCTTGCTCTCAGCAACTCCATTTTGTTGGGGAGTTTTAGGAGCACTGAATTCGTGTTTGTAACCATTACAGTCACAATACTCTATAATACCATTATCTATGAATTCTCCACCTTGATCACTACAAATTCTATCTACTTGAGTGTACTTCTCATTTTTAATTCGCAGAAGAATTTTCAAAAAAGTTTGGAAAGTATCAGACTTACGTTTTAAGAAGGCCACCCAAGTAAATCTGGTGAAGTCATAAACCATAACAAGACTATAATTGTGTCTACAGAGACTAACAATTCGAGAGGGACCCATTAGGTCCATATGGATGAGCTCCAAAGGTTTAGAGGTAAGGATATCTTTAACTTTCTTATGAGGTGATTTAACAATTTTTCCTTCCTGACATGAACCACGGACAACATTAGAAATAGGTTTGATTTTGGGAATTCCTCTAACTATTTCTTGTGAAGACAGTCTACTAAGGTTATCGTAATTTATGTGACCCATCCGATTATGCCATATTTCATTGTCATCCATTCTGGCAATGTTACAGACCTTAGTACTGTTCTGGACAGTATAATAATTGTCAGGAGTCCTGAGTTCTGTAAGTATGCACTCACCTTTTTCATTTAAAATTTTGCAATTTTACTTTGAAAAGGTGACAGTATGATTTGAGTCACAAAATTGCGATATACTCAGTAGATTAGCCTTGAGACCTTTGACTAGAAGAACATTTTTAAGAACAGGCATTCATTCTTCTTGGAGTGTTCCTTTACTAATGATTTGAGATGATACACCATCACCAAAAATGACTTTTCCTCCAACAAAGCTAGTTTTGTTTAAAAGTTTTGTATCATCCCTAGTCACGTGCTTTGAGCACCCAGAGTCTATATACCAACCAGAGGGAGTGTGTTCAGCTTTTTAAAGTAGTAATCACAATGTTACACTTCATCTATGACAATACCTCATCTTTTCTAACCCAAATAGCTCGTATTTTAGTTTTGCACGTGTTTGCTCTTATTTGATAATACTTGCGAGCGATAGATTTTTGTTGAAAAATATTTTTTGTGCATGCAAATGAGTTTTATGGAAAATATGAGCATTTGGTTTAAAAAAGTGCTTAGGAATTCTTCTAGGAAATTTTCTTTTAGTTTTAGTCCTTTTTTTTCTATAGTTAGAGTTTTTGTCTGGTTGTCTAGGCAGAACATAATTGTTACGGCTTCTCCTAGAATAGTTAAGGTTTTGGTATACATGAGTATTATAGACAGGATTAGTTGAACATCTAGAGTAGCAACCTTCAAATGAATAGTCATATATGTCACAGTAAGAGCAATAAAGATTTCTTGAAGAGGGTATCTCCTTAGGAAGGTCTGTAAAGATATGTTTCATGTAATTTTGATTTTAAACCTTATTCCTAGGGAGTACAGTTTGAAACGTAGAATCACTCTTCCTAATAGGAGGGAAGACGTATTTAATCTTAGGTGGACTTTCACACTTAGAGTAACTTGATTCCCCAATGTCAAACTTTTGTTGTTTTTCATTAAACTCATTTTTTAGGGAATGGAAATCTAGGCAAGTTTCTAGGTCTTTTGCCTCCTGACACATACTTGATAGTTTCAAAGTTTTTAGTTTGTGTCTTTAAATTTGGGTAAAACCCTATTCCAGTTCAATCATCAGAATGGATTTTTGAATCAGCAACAAATCCATCAAAATAGTTGGAATTATTTTCAAATTTTGTAATTTTTTTGAAAACAATTGCTATCTTTTCTTTAGATTGTTAAAATTTTAATCATGCCCCTTTATATTTTTTCTCCAGAGTATCATTTATTTCAATTAAATTTTTCAATTTTTGATCAAAAATTTTGACTTCATTTTTATGAGTTAGACATTGGGTAGTATACTCTTCAGTGTTAAGTTTGGCCATCAGACTTAGGTCTTCTAGTTTCTTAGTGAGATCTTTCGCAGTCTTCTCTAGTCTAGTGCTTTTCTTGAGAGTCTTAGCATAAAGTGTGTGAATATCAGGGAGGTCTTCAGTTTTTGAATCACTAAGTGTAGTGTGTGAAGTAACCCCTAAGGATTCAATTTTTGAACTCATGCACACATTGACATCGTCATTATTGCTTTCCCTTTTACTCACACACCCCACTGTAGAACTAACAATGTTCTCAAAATTAAATCATCCAAACCAATAGCAACATGATTTATAACAATAGAAGTAGAGCTATTTGCATCATCATCATAATTAGGCACATGCATATCATTGTTATAGATAATCTTGGCAAATAAAGACATGCAAGGATCAAAAACATCAGACGACTCAGGTTCCTCATTATCTGAGTCACTTGAATCATCCCATGTCTTGCAAATATTGGCCCTAGTATGTTTATTGGAATTGTTCAAGTTAACTCTACAGTCTTGTGCTATGTGACCCAATTTACCACATCTATAATATTTAGTATTCTTAAAGTCTCTATTGGGTCTGGTATGAATGTCCTTGTGATGTTTGCCTTGACCTATCTCATGAGGATTGTGATTAGACTGAGTTGGATAATTTGGCTTGCGCTGTTTGGTTGCCATTTTATTTCTAAAATTTACAATTTTCTTAAACTATTTTGACATCAAGGCAATTTGATTATATAAACTATCTATATCGCATTCCTCATCAGAGTCATTATTGGGGATAGTAAACTCGGGTTTCATCAACTTAGAAGAAAAACTCAAATTGGAACTAGTTTGTTTCCTGTGGGACTGAGTCAATTGTTTCTTAAATTCTAATTCCATTTCCACAGTTCTTAGTTTACTACTGAGCAATTCAGGAGTGAGATTTTGATCACTGATTTCCTCAATAGCATATCTTTTGTTCTCAAATTTATGTGGTAATGTCTTAGAATTTTAGAGACAATTTCATGTCTATCATAAGTAATCCCATTAGGATGCAATTTGGTACAATGTCAGTCAATTTCATGTAAAAGTCATCAAAATATTCTGAGTCTGACATAATTAAAGAGTTGTACTGCTGGACAAGAATCTGTGTTTTAGCGGCTTTAACTCTAGTGTCCCCTTCATGAATAGTAACTAATGTATCCCAAGCTTCCTTAGAACTGTTACAAGATGAGATCCATTTGAACTCATGTTCATTTATAGACATAAAAATGGCATTTTTGCCTTTGTTATTGTTTCAAGAAACTTGCTTCTCTTCTTGAGTGAATTCACTTAATACTTTCTTAATCCTCTCATTACTTCCTTCAATGGTTGGTTTAGTATGATAAGTATATCCATTTTCAAAAATATCCCAGACATTATCTCCTAAGGTTCCTTGCATGAAAGCAACCATCCTTACTTTCCAGTAAGAAAAGTTATTTCCATCAAAGAGAGGAGGTCTGGTCAAGTTACTAAATCTTTCATTTTTCTCGTCCATTGTTTGATTTTAAGAAAACAATTTCAAAAACACTAGATCTTTTGAAAAAAAATTCCCAAGCTCTGATACCAATTGAAAAAGCTATTACTTAGGCCGTTTAATACAAGATTAAACTATTGAAGTAACTCCGAAATATTTTTTGAAGAAACTCTTTTCTTGAAAACAAAACAGATTAGCACAAGATGTGTTTAATAAAACATGCACGAGATTTATTCAAGATTAGTTAACAGGTTTAGTAAATCAGTTTAAAATAATTAAACTCAGTACAACCACAATAATGAGATAAGGAGATGTAGAAAGATTAAGGACAAACAATTTTTAACGTGGTAAAACCTCACCCAACTGAGGAAACATCCACGGTGACTTCTAAGTCACAAACCAAAAAAATTCCCTAAAACAAAATATAAAAGTTACAAACTATATAGCACACATGCACACTAATCAGTCCTATATAAGTTTAGAAATGTACCCACTGGTTGATTATAACTTCTCTGCAGGTCTGATGTTGATGTAGCTTTCCCAGTTTGTGAACTTCTCCTATTTTGTTCCAGTCTTTACGTCGACTCTTTAGATTCAAGATCTTATACCCAACACACACACTTATTTTATACAAACAGTCCTAACGAATTACAAATCAGATCTAAGATGAACTGTTTTTGGTTTCTCTCTTCTTTAGAGACAAAAACTATATTAGACCTTTAATATAATCCCGGAATCCAAGGTTACCTTACTCGTAAGACTGCCAAGGTCATATCCAATTTCAGAGGGTATTGAAATTGATTTTGAAATTTGAAACCACCAATTGCAATTCCAACTAGGTCAACAGTTTTGTTTTGTAAGAACTACAAACAGAAAAAGGATTTGTTGATTCTAACGTTTTGAAAAACATTTATATAGCAGTAATCAACAAAAGTGATTTCTCAAGATGAGAAATTAAACGATGCAGATCTAAGTGTAATATGACATGCAATAATCATATCTACAATATCTGTGAAAGAGATATATATATCTAACATGCAAAGTCTAAGTTGGAAACAAGATTTTAAACTTAGAGGAATAAAAACTCAAACACCCTTCAAAACCACCACCATCAACACACTCAAACACACACGAATAGTGTTTGGTAAAACTATTTAGGAGATATGAGTTAGGGTTTGAAACATGTTAGGGTTTTGAAAATAGGGTTTGGACGATTAGGGTTTCACTCCCTCTCTGGATTTCTCTCTTTCTTTTATCTCTCTCTATCTCTATCTCTCCTCTCTTTCTCTCAGTTTTTGAACTGGCCAAAAGCTCTCGAAGGCTGAGGGTAAGCCTCCTTATATAGGGGTTTGGAAAGATCGAGAAGAGTTCACCAAATCAAGGGTTGAGATTCAGTCTTTACCTTTTGAGTTAGATCCAACGGTGTAGTATAAGAAGTGATATAAACGTCCTCCGATTGGACAAGAGAGGTCACACAGGGATTGGGTTCAAACGCATGAAGAGCATTGATAACAGGAATACAAGGGCTGAGATCAAACACGAGTTATGTGTCTACAAAGAAACACGAAACAGGTCGGTATAAGGACGACATGTGTAGGGCTCAAATCTATTCTCACACGCGTGTTTCAAAATAATTATATATGCACCTTGAGTTCTCAAGCGCTTTCGGATCCTACCCAACACAACTTCCAGGTGTAAAACCATAAAACTAGAAATTACACAACAACTCCAAAAGTTTTATAATCCAAATTTTATTATGAAAAAATTATTTAAAAAATGTTTAAAAAATCCTAAAAAATATTAAAAGCCAATTTGAAAGGGATTTAACTCACACACAATCAAATGATGCAAAATGTGAACAATGTATGCAATCTTAGGTGTGTGATTGATATTTATACCTCCAATGAATCAATAGTGGTATAAGATGAAGATTCTGAGGCACTTTGGAGTCTAGGGAAATGGAACTCCAATTTGTCACAATTTCCAAACTAGATGAGGACTTATACAGTGTAGACACAAGTGAGTCAAGAGTATAAGGTGATTCAAACATGAATATGAAAAACAATATAATAAAATGTATACAAGAATATTATCATGTTCAAAGATTCCAGTTAGTAAGTACCCAAAAAAACCACTCTAGATTATATATAATGAATCTTGTTTTTGTGGAATCTTATATTGGTAGTTTTAGACAGATGTTTAAAAAAACTAGAATTAAATCATTCAAACTTCTGACATTAATAATTCAAACAAACAGTTAAGGTTTTGAATTATCATAAACTCAAAACCTGTGTTTGAACAGAAATAGCATAACATAATCGCTAACAACCATATAGACAGGTCATAGTAGGAGACTCACTACCTCATATTATAACCATACAGACAGGTCACAGTATCCATGTTCCCTAGTTCAATCCATGGGATTTCATTAATGCAACTGTTCCCCAGTTTATTTTTTGTGATTTAATTACTTTCAAACCTTTCTTTTCTATTTTCTTTCACTTTCTCGACAAACAAATAAGGTCAGATCAGTTCATATGACATTGAACAGGAGCAGTTCATATGGCATTAGAATTTTACCATTGATACAAAGTAGTACAGGAGCAGTTCATTTGACATTCAAATTTACAATCACTAATACTCATGTACAGGAGCAATTCATATAATATATTATGAATATGGTGTACATGAGCAGTTCATATGGTGTACATAAGTTGTTCATATAGTGTATTACGAATAGAGCGTACATAAGCAGTTTATATCATCCGAGCAATTTGTAATAAAACATCAATATGGTTTATTATGAATAGACAATCTAATTGAAGAATGAAGAAAATTTTAAAATTTCATAATTGAGACACTAATTAAACTACATGAAGAAACCAATATGAGATTTTAGCAGAGACCGCAGTTTGGCCTTAGATTTGTCCTTTGAAATACTCTAGCGTATGAGATCATGCAGTGTTGGAGCGTGACAATGCCTCTATTAATGACAAAACAAGGATAGAAATGGGGCAACAAAGATTAAAAGAAATAGAAAAGTACAAAAGTCTAAATATGGAAATTATGGAGGGACTAAACTCAAATTTACCCATAATTTATCTATCCCCGATCATCTCCACACTTTGTGACAATTAATTGGTTCGTTTATAATATCTCGAGCCGACAATTGTGTTGTTGCGAGTTTGAGCACAGTAATACCAATCACTAAACACGTATAATACCATAGGTTTTGTTAGTATGCGGTATATCTTTCCTAGAATTCATTTAAAAAGCGATCAACAGTACAATATGACTTTTTATTCGGTAGTTAAGGGGTGTGGAAGTTCAGTTTATACATGTTAGTTGATACAAGATAATGTTTTATTCATTGTAATTTGTAGATATATCATCAAATGTTTTTCATTTTCTTCTTAATTAACTATAAGAAGGGACAAACTGCTCTCTGTTTTAACCCATTCCATACTGATGTGCCATGTTTTAGTCTATTACCCCTTCTGCAATGAGTTAAAAAGGCAGATTCTTACTTCTCGTTTATTCAGGATGAAGGAAGTGTTGCGCTAAAGCAAGATTATCTCTAGCGACCAAGACTATAAAACTCACTCAGTAATTTTATCATACACTTGGTGTGTGGAAAACACCCAAGACCTTGTTCCCAAAAGGAACTAGTGTGCAAACTCCCAATCAATTCAACCAAGCATCAATGAAGAGACAATAAGAACATAAAAGCAATCATCAAAGCAAAACAACAACGATATACCGTGGTTCACCCAAATTTGGGCTACATCCACCAACAAGGATTTCTTATTTCTATAGATAAATAGAGGAACCCAAAGGTTATACAAACACACAATTTATCTTTCTTAGAAAGTCAATCACAACCTCACAAGAACTCACCACTCAAATGGGAGCTCTATCTCTCTTTAGCTTTTATAACTCTCAAAATAGCTCTCAAACTTGTCCTCTCCCAAAACCTAGAAATAACACTTGTATTTATAGATTTTAGCCAAAATGGAAAATTTGTAAAACAAATCACACAAACTCACTTTTTAGGTCCTTTTTAACGGTGGATTTTGCGCAAAGGATAGATGATTACCTTTCGCAGCCCCTCCCCGTTATCAAACAAATCACACAAACTCACAAAACGGTTTTTATATGCAAAATTCCCTTATAAAAATTTATCGCGCTTGGTTCGTTTTAAGGACAAGATTGAAGTGAAAACACCTAACCAACATGTGATAAGACAAGAACAATAATCAAACAAATCTGTGCATGTGTGCAATAAAGGAAACATGAGTCAAACATGTAGTAAGTAATACTTAATTACATCTTAATGACTCCAAACATTATAAAGCACAAGTATGAATTGACCTATTGTCTCAAAATACTATCAAATAGTCACATGAAAAAAAATGAAATGATGTTGTGACTTGGTCATCCAAAGTGTTCATCCATAAACGGTGCAAAAAAAAAATCTTTTTGTATTTTTCAAAAAAATTCAAAAAAAATATATACAAAATGATACATACTAGCAATAGGCAAGCAATGTCATCATGAAAATCACCCTATGCTAGTAAACAAGTCAAACCTCAATCATTAGGTGCAGAGGGGTTTTCCAAAGGTGGTGACAACTTATGAAAAACCTCCATCAGTTCTTGTGAAGTTTTGACTAAAAACTTAACTTGCTCTCCAAAATGTGCAAACTCTCTCATGTAGTCTCCGGGAGCATGTAAAGTATCATGTGTGGGTGCATGTGTGCCAGAAACACGTGTAGAAGCTAAACGTGACACATACCCCAACTTAAAGCAAAATTCCCTAAGGTGTCCTCTCCTCTTGCAATGTGAGCAAACATAAATAGGCCTAGGAGCACCTCTCTCAAAAACTCTAGGACGCACTTTCCTAAAAGGAATGGGATGCCTAGGTGGGTTAGGGTGAGACACATGTGAAACTGTCACTAAAGTGGGAACCGGCTCGGGTGATAATTGGGAAGAAGAAGCACGGTCATGACTTATTCCTAACTTCTCACCTTTACCCTTAAGAACCACCTTTTCAACCTTCTTAGGTGAGTTCTCAAACTTGACTTTGACCACCCTGGCATGTTCAAGATCACTCTCGAGTTGGGATACACGTGTCGTCAGACTAGACAACGTGTCGGCCAAATCACACTTCTCCTTTCTCAAAACCTCCTTCTCTTTCTCCAAATCTAGAACCCGACGACCTAAATCCCTATTATACCTTTTTGTTTTCAAGGTCTCGGTGTACAACTCTCAAAAAGCTTTTTGGAGCTCACTTTCATCTCCACTTTCACTCTCACTTTCTCCCTCACTTGAAGCGCTCAAACCATCACTATCACTTTCGTGTGCACTATTGTGGGACAAGGTGAGTGTGCTCACACGACTAGAAAAAGCTACAAACTTCTCACCACTAGTCTCATCACCCTCACCTTCACTACTATCACTAAGTGTGGAGGGCATAGCTACTTTCTTTCCTTTCTTTCTAAGCCACGTAGGACACTCAAACGACTTATATCCCTTACCCCCGCATTCAAAACAAGTGACGTTCTCAAAGTCTTCCTCACACTCCTCATTGGATTTATTCTCTTTTTCCCTCTCACCACTTTCTTTGGCCTTTCCTTTCTTTTTATTTTTCTCAAAAAAATTCTTTTTATTGGAAGAATTATTTTTTTTCATGTTGAGGAATTTTTTAAAAATTTTCGCAAACAAGGCCATATTATTAAAATCAAAATCTCCCTCAGAATCTGACTCACAAACGGTTTCTTTCTCTTTCTTAAAATGAGTCTTTAAAGCAATGCCTTTATCCTTAGCCTTAATGGTTTTGGTAAACATGTCAATCTCATAGGTTTGAAGATCTCCTACAAGTTCTTCCAACTTAAGTGATTTCAAATTTCCCAAAGAGTTCAAAACAGTGACTTTAGGAATAAATCGTTTTGGGAGAGATCTCAAAATCTTTTTAACGACACCCGTGTTATCAATCACTTCACCCAAATTAAAACATGTGTTAACAATGTCCGAAAATCGTGCATAAAAATCATCAAAGCATTCGGACTCAGACATGGTGATAGTCTCAAATTGAGTGGCCAAATTTTGTATTTTTGACTCTTTAACCGCGTTCGTACCCTCATGTGTCAATTTCAAAACATCCCAATCCTCTTTAGACGTGGTGCACGTCATAATTCGGCGAAACTCATCAGGAGAGACAGCTCCAGAAATAGCACTCAGACCACGGGAATTAAAATTGGACAATTTATAATCATCTTCAGTCCAGGCTGACACGGGTTTTAAAGTGATGATGTTATTAACAGTGACCGTGGGAGGAGTCCAACCATTTTCGCAAAGCAACCAAACACGCTCGTCAATAGATTTTAAAATCGATTTCATACGAGCTTTCCAGTAGGCATAATTAGACCCGTCAAAAATAGGCATCTGATTATATAAGTGCTCCATAGAAAAAATTGCAATTTTTCGAAAAACTGATTTTTTTAAAAAAATCAATATCACACGATTTTGCGGAAAATAGGAATACGCAATAAATTAGCGCAACCTGCTCTGATACCAATTTGAGAAACCGAATAGGTTCGGTGTGTGGTAATTGATTTAAATTAAATTAAATTCGCATGATTCCAAGTAACCCTTATTTAATTCGAGTCTATTTAGAAACAACCCATAAACAAACAACTACGTGTGTGTGTGTCAAACCATAAATAAAGCATGCGACACAAAGTTAAGGAAAAATCCCCGCAGGGCAAAACCTTTTATTTCACTATAATAAGTAAATCGCCACTTACACAGATTACAATGAAATACAGTGACACACGAATACTCGCAGACATCGGTCGGTGTCGTCAACAATGAATCCACACGCAGCGAACCCACATGAACCTCAGTCCAATCAACAAAGGAAGAACCGCAGCACTCCTCAATGACACGCAGCCATAAAACTTTGTAGAGACTCCCTCAGCAATGACACGCAGCCCTCGGTTGCAAAGATCTCTCCACAAAAGTTTGAACAAACACAAGGTTGTGTTCTTGGGTTACCAAAAATATTCACAAAGGATTGGAAATTGTGTGAATCAAAACATGAGTCTTGGGACTCAAAAATATGAAGACTAGAGGTATTTGGACTCTCAAAAACGTCTTCTAAAGTCTTGCAAAACAACCCTCCCGAAGTTGGTATTTATAGGGAAATACATGAAGAGACCCACGATCTTAAAATGCTGAAATTCTATCCAGCGTACAGGTACCCCGAACTGGTTCGGGTACCCCTACGAACCGGTTCGCCCCCCCAAACCGGTTTCGGGCTGGGTTCGGGAAAGTGTGCTGGGAAAGGTGCTTAAACACTTAGAAAAATTCCCAGAATTTTCAATGAACATATCTCCATTTTCAACGGGCCATAACTTGTTCACCGTAGCTCGGATTGAGGTGTCGTTTCTTCCAATATCTTTGTTGCGGCAAGCTCTTCAACTTTCCAGTTGACCGCTCCTTCGGACGGTGGCTTTAAAATTACCAATTTGCCCTTGAACATCCCTATCATGCCTTGTTTCACTGATTTGACTTCTCTTGCGTTCCACTTGCTTTACGAGCCTACAATCAAGGAACGTGATGTTGTTGATGCAGATGAGGGACATATTAGTGGAGATAATGCATGCTTGATTCCCGGAATTCGGATAGATGCCGTCATGTGAGATCGTGAGGTGACGTGCCAAATGTAGCGACGTACGACATACATAAATGTAACATGTTGGACATGAGAAAAATGTCCTTACAAATCTCCCCCTATGTCTATGCCGGTACATACATAAAAAATCCGAATTATAAAATATGAAATTGCCTATGCAAATCTACCCTCCCATGAACCCAAAACTGAAAAAGGTATAAATGAATTGTCTTCATCGTTTACAAATGAATAGTCTTCATCGTTTATTCTTCAAATCTTCAGGAATCTCAAATCTTTTCTCATCAAGGTGTGTAATTCAGAGATCATCAATGTAGTACCTACACACATGAGATAAAGCAAATACCACGTGACATATCGAGTTTGAAATGAGATAACATGGATATAAATATATGATAAAAACATAAGCAACATCTCAAAAACTCCCCCAAAATTCAAACTCACCCATAATATGATAATTCTTTCTCCCCCTTTTTATGATGTCCCCAAATAGACAAATGAGAAGAATGAATCAAATAAGCAAAATCGGGGTGTCACGGTATACAAAATAGGGCATCAAACAATATGGTAAACGTGCTCTAGCAAGGAGATGCTCAAACAAATCTTCTCAAACTATTTTTGAATTTTTCAAATTTTTCATACAAAGATAGGATACCAATATGAACAAATATGATACAAAAAACAAACCATGGATTTAAACTCAAACAACCAAGTCATGATAACGGAATGAATGGGTGTGAACACATTCGATAGGTAAATCAACTCAATCAATCATATGTGCACGATGCATATGTGTACCCCTAACGAATGAGAATCAAAAGTATCCTTAGGTGTAAAATTTTGTTGAATTTAGATGACATCGTCTTATACAAATCAATAAATCAAAGTCAAATGATTTCCACACCAATAACGTCCAAAACTATGTAGCGCATTTTCTCAAGCATTTGAAGGACGTGCAAACCCGTTTTAAATTCTCCAACCAAACTCCCTCATATATATTTTCTTTTAGAGGTAATCTAAATTTTCAAACTTTGGAGAATTGGTGCAAAAACCTAAATGGCCCATATTTGGCATGAATATCTTTTTATTGCCTTTCAATTTTTTGGGGCTCTTTTAAACCTCTTTGGACCTCGAATAATAAAATTCCTCAATTTTTTAGGTCCTTTTTAACGGTGGCTTTTGCGCAAAGGATAGATGATTACCTTTCGCAGCCCCTCCCCGTTATCAAACAAATCACACAAACTCACAAAACGGTTTTTATATGCACAATTCCCTTATAAAAATTTATCGCGCTTGGTTCGTTTTAAGGACAAGATTGAAGTGAAAACACCTAACCAACATGTGATAAGACAAGCACAATAATCAAACAAATCCGTGCATGTGTGCAATAAAGGAAACATGAGTCAAACATGTAGGAAGTAACACTTAATTACATCTTAATGACTCCAAACATTATAAAGCACAAGGATGAATTGACCTATTGTCTCAAAATACTATCAAATAGTCACATGAAAAAAAATGAAATGATGTTGTGACTTGGTCATCCAAAGTGTTCATCCATAAACGGTGCAAAAAACAAAAATCTTTTTGTATTTTTCAAAAAATTTCAAAAAAAATATATACAAAATGATACATACTAGCAATAGGCAAACAATGTCATCATGAAAATCACCCAATGCTAGTAAACAAGTCAAACCTCAATCATTAGGTGCAGAGGGGTTTTCCAAAGGTGGTGACAACTTATGAAAAACCTCCATCAGTTCTTGTGAAGTTTTGACTAAAAACTTAACTTGCTCTCCTAAATGTGCAAACTCTCTCATGTAGTCTCCGGGATCATGTAAAGTATCATGTGTGGGTGCATGTGTGCTAGAAACACGTGTAGGAGCTAAACGTGACACATACCCCAACTTAAAGCAAAATTCCCTAAGGTGTCCTCTCCTCTTGCAATGTGAGCAAACATAAATAGGCCTAGGAGCACCTCTCTCAAAAACTCTAGGACGCACTTTCCTAAAAGGAATGGGACACCTAGGTGGGTTAGGGTGAGACACATGTGAAACTGTCACTAAAGTGGGAACCGGCTCGGGTGCTAATTGGGAAGAAGAAGCACGGTCATGACTTATTCCTAACTTCTCACCTTTACCCTTAAGAACCACCTTTTCAACCTTCTTAGGTGCGTTCTCAAACTTGACTTTGGCCACCCTGGCATGTTCGAGATCACTCTCGAGTTGGGATACACGTGTCGTCAGACTAGACAACGTGTCGGCCAAATCACACTTCTCCTTTCTCAAAACCTCCTTCTCTTTCTCCAAATCTAGAACCCGACGACCTAAATCCCTATTATACCTTTTTGTTTTCAAGGTCTCGGTGTACAACTCTCAAAAAGCTTTTTGGAGCTCACTTTCATCTCCACTTTCACTATCACTTTCTCCCTCACTTGAAGCGCTCAAACCATCACTATCACTTTCGTGTGCACTATTGTGGGACAAGGTGGGTGTGCTCACACGACTAGAAAAAGCTACAAACTTCTCACCACTAGTCTCATCACCCTCACCTTCACTACTATCACTAAGTGTGGCGGGCATAGCTACTTTCTTTCCTGTCTTTCTAAGCCACGTAGGACACTCAAACGACTTATGTCCCTTACCCCCACATTCAAAACAAGTGACGTTCTCAAAGTCTTCCTCACACTCCTCATCGGATTTATTCTCTTTTTCCCTCTCACCACTTTCTTTGGCCTTTCCTTTCTTTTTATTTTTCTCAAAAAAATTCTTTTTATTAGAAGAATTATTTTTTTTCATGTTGAGGAATTTTTTAAAATTTTTCGCAAACAAGGCCATATTATTAAAATCAAAATCTCCCTCGGAATCTGACTCACAAACGGTTTCTTTCTTTTTCTTAAAATGAGTCTTTAAAGCAATGCCTTTATCCTTAGCCTTAATGGTTTTGGGAAACATGTCAATCTCATAGGTTTGAAGATCTCCTACAAGTTCTTCCAACTTAAGTGATTTCAAATTTCCCAAAGAGTTCAAAACAGTGACTTTAGGAATAAAGCGTTTTGGGAGAGATCTCAAAATCTTTTTAACGACACCCGTGTTATCAATCACTTCACCCAAATTAAAACATGTGTTAATAATGTCCGACAATCGTGCATAAAAATCATCAAAGCATTCGGACTCAGACATGGTGATAGTCTCAAATTGGGTGGCCAAATTTTGTAATTTTGACTCTTTAACCGCGTTCGTATCCTCATGTGTCAATTTCAAAACATCCCAAGTCTCTTTAGACGTGGTGCACGTCATAATTCGGCGAAACTCATCAGGAGAGACAGCTCCAGAAATAGCACTCAGACCACGGGAATTAAAATTGGACAATTTATAATCATCTTCAGTCCAGGCTGACACGGGTTTTAAAGTGATGATGTTATTAACAATGACCGTGGGAGGAGTCCAACCATTTTTGCAAATCAACCAAACACGATCGTCAATAGATTTTAAAATCGATTTCATACGAGCTTTCCAGTAGGCATAATTAGACCCGTCAAAAATAGGCATCTGATTATATAAGTGCTCCATAGGAAAAATTGCGATTTTTCACAAAACTGATTTTTAAAAAAAAATCAATATCACACAATTTTGCGGAAAATAGGAATACGCAATAAATTAGCGCAACCTGCTCTGATACCAATTTGAGAAACCGAATAGGTTCGATGTGTGATAATTGATTTAAATTAAATAAAATTCGCATGATTCCAAGTAACCCTTATTTAATTCGAGTCTATTTAGAAACAACCCATAAACAAACAACTACGTGTGTGTGTGTGTCAAATCATAAATAAAGCATGCGACACAAAGTTAAGGAAAAATCCCCGCAGGGAAAAACCTTTTATTTCACTATAATAAGTAAATCGCCGCTTACACAGATTACAATGAAATACAGTGACACACGAATACCCGCAGGCGTCGGTCGGTGTCGTCAGCAATGAATCCACACGCAGCGAACCCACATGAACCTCAGTCCAATAAACAAAGGAAGAACCGCAGTACTCCTCAATGACACGCAGCCATAAAACTTTGTAGAGACTCCCTCAGCAATGACACGCAACCCTCGGTTGCAAAGATCTCTCCACAAAGGTTTGAACAAACACAAGGTTGTGTTCTTGGGTTACCAAAAATATTCACAAAGGATTGGAAATTGTGTGAATCAAAACATGAGTCTTGGGACTCAAAAATATGAAGACTAGAGGTATTTGGACTCTCAAAACGTCTTCTAAAGTCTTGCAAAACAACCCTCCCGAAGTTGGTATTTATAGGGAAATACATGAAGAGACCCACGATCTTAAAATGCTGAAATTATATCCAGCGTACAGGTACCCCGAACCGGTTCGGGTACCCCTGGGAACCGGTTCGCCCCCCCGAACCGGTTTCGGGCTGGGTTCGGGAAAGTGTGCTGGGAAAGGTGCTTAAACACTTAGAAAAATTCCCAGAATTTTCAATGAACATATCTCCATTTTCAACGGGCCATAACTTGTTCACCGTAGCTCGGATTGAGGTGCCGTTTCTTCTAGTATCTTTGTTACGGCAAGCTATTCAACTTTCCAGTTGACCGGTCCTTCGGACGGTGGCTGTAAAATTAACAATTTGCCCTTGAACATCCCTATCATGTCTTGTTTCACTGATTTGACTTCTCTTGCGTTCCACTTGCATTACGAGCCTACAATCAAGGAACGTGAAGTTGTTGATGAAGATGAGGGACATATTAGTGGAGATAGTGCATGCTTGATTCCCAAAATTCGGATAGAGGCCATCATGTGAGATCGTGAGGTGACGTGCCAAATGTAGCGACGTACGACATACATAAATGTAACATGTTGGACATGAGAAAAATGTCCTTACATGATATACCGTGGTTCACCCAAATTTGGGCTACATCCACCAAGGAGGATTTCTTCTTTCTATAGATAAATGGAGGAACCCAAAGATTATACACACACACAATTTATCTTTCTTATAAAGTCACTCACAACCTCACAAGAACTACCACTCAAATGGGAGCTATATCTCTCTTTAGCTTTGATAACTCTCAAAATAGCTCTCAAACTTATCCTCTCCCAAAACCTAGAAATAACACTTGTATTTATAGATTTGAGCCAAAATGCTAAATTTGTAAATAAACCAAAACTGAAAAAATAGGAGAGCCAAAACCAACAGGAAGTTCTTTCTTTCTTAATGCATTCTTTCTCTAATTCTACTTTTTTATCCTTTCAGGTTTTGTGTTTTTTCTCAGTTTGAATCTCTACGGTGGCATTTGGATGCAGATAAATAATAGGCATAACAGAACCTTCGAAAAAGGAAATGGAGCAATTCTAATAGAAGTGCCCATGACATACCTGAAAAATAATGGCCATTCAATGTAATTTCCTGCACCATTGACATAGTATGTGTCCCATGACTAGTAAGTAAAAATATTAACGGTTGTTACATATCACATGTTACTTTCGTATAGTATTTTTAACCAACAACAATATAACCATTGGCTATTTACAACTTGTCTCTCACTATTGAAATAACGTGTATACTCTTGACATTCTACTCTTGGAGATTAATGAGAGGACTGGAAATTACTCTCAAGTACAAAAAAAAATAGTCCAATTTGATATTCAAACATTTTAAGAAAAAAATATTTATTTCAAATTAAATAATATTGTTTGCATGGTTACATTTATAATGCCACCTAATTTTATTTATTATTCTTTTAAAATGTAAGGTCACAAATTTCAAATTGAGTCTTATGTAGTGTTGGCTCAATTTCGGATAAAATCATTTGAGTCATAGGATAGAAGCTTTCCCTATCAAGCCTATGATGTGTTTGAGGAGTTGAAGATGTAGCGCCCCATAATTTAAAAGCTTCATCATTGCAGATTTTCATGCCAAGTTTCACGTCATCAACATGTGGATTCAAATGTCTCCTAAAGGTATGAATGCATTAATATAATATAGGATCTTGGAAATTTATTTTGGGTGTTAGTATTTTTTTGTTAATTTTTTTTTGAATTCATAGTTCTAAAGATTTTGTTCTCGAACACCTTTCCGTAGAAAAATCATATCAAATAAAAAAAAATCAGAAAAATACAAAACTGGGGGTCACGCGTTCGTATCGAAATTATCTAGAATATGACTTGAAATCTCATTAGAAATGTCGTTCGAACGACCTCGTTCGAACGAGATTTCTTTCGAATGAGATCTTAGTTTGTCCGTTTTTTGCTAGTTTTCATTTTCAACCCCCCACTACCCCACTACTTTCTACCAGTTTTAATAAGTGCGGGAACCAACTTTTTCATACAACTTTTTCCATCTCTTAGAGAGTTTTTGAGAACCTAATTCTTCCAAGAAAAATTTCCCTTGATTTTTGTTAAAATATTTTAATCCTTAGAATAAAATCATGGTTTATACACCCATAGTTTGTTTATTCCAAGTTTCTTTATATATATCTTTGCTTGGAGTCTTTGGCATCGAGTTTTCTCTACACCTCAAAGAAGAGAAGTTTGGGTTTCCTTCTCCATCCCTAAAATAAGAAGACTTGTTTTTGCTACGGCGTTCTCACATGGTGAAAGGCACCATGTGTGGTTGACGGTTGTTCCCAAAAGCTTCATTAGTGGATTCCAAGGTTCTGGTGAAGTCCGGGATTGTCGGCTAAGCAGAAGTTGATACAAGAAGACGTGTCAAGGACTTGAAGAGAGTCGAGTCGAGTTGTGTAATTCATCTGTCTTGTATTTTTAAAATTCCGTACTTAATGGACTTAAGGCTAGAGGTCGTCCGAGATTTTTTCCGTTGTGGGTTTTCCTCGTACATCGCGGCGTAGTGTGTTGTGAATTTATTTTATCTTGCAAAATCACCTAGAACGCATGCTTAGGACTAAAAGATAAGATATGGTTTAATTCACCACGCTTGTTTAATTTGGTGCTAAATTAGTTTGGGTATAATTTAATTATTTAATTCAAGTCATTAACCATAATTTGGTAAATTTTGGTTTGGGCTAATTTGCAAAAATTAAATATTTATTGTTAGGCAAATTTCTAGGACTTGTATTAAATTGATTTTTAGGCTTAAAGTAAGAATTCACAAATTTGATTTTTAGTATAATTTTAATTTTGAGAAGATTAAAATTTATTTTACATTAGTTTTAATTTGTGTAGAAATTAATTTTTAGTTTATATAGTTTTTTAGTTGAACCATCTCTATTCCGCACGTGTTAGGAAATTAATCATATTTAATTGAAAGAATAATTTTTCAAATTGGGGTCCTATCGTTTTTAACATAAAACATAAAGTATTAACATGTAACAAAAAAGGGAGAGAAGTAGTATTAGTTAAAAAATGTTTTTGAAAGTTTGTGTATGAGGAATATTTATATTATGCAGGTTTATCACCTCGCAGAGCATGCTCAGGGTGGTATTCAGATTTACGGCTAAAACTCCATTGTTAAATTATCTACCTCCAATAACCCTCAAATTACACAAGATAGAATTAAATGTCCGTCCAAATACCCCTCCACCTGGTTGGTACCCTCAACCCATCATCTTTAAATCTCTCTCTCTCGGGCCAAACACCAGTATAAATAACACCCACACTAACATCCCGCCTATAATCTTCCACTGACCAAAATCCAGATAGAAACTCAAACGTATGTGTGGTATTAAGTGTGACAATCATGACATTATAAGTCGAGACAAACCCTTGTGTCTATTTTAAAGTCTTAAGTTCATATTTCGATAGAAGTGCAGTAAACCCATGTAATGCATGGTTATAATTGTACGTGAGAATGGTTGAGGAGAGAAAGAATCAACGTTTAACAATGCTTTTAGGAAAAACAAATGAGCTCCTTGTTCGTTTGGGAGCTGTTGCGGTAGGGGGTGTTCCCCCACACAGATGATTAACTTAGCCAAGTGAATTGATCGACTACAGAGAAAGATGACCCATAAACACACTTCAAAGATCCTCCATGCAAGTAGCTCGCAGGACCCACCTTGAAGGCTCCTCACAAGAAAATAACTCGTAGCGCTTTACCCTGAAGAGCCTGTAATTGAACTGGATCGAAGAACATAGGTCACCCGGATGACAATAGTTTGTAATAAGAAATATAATGTTGTATTATGTACTTTATCTTATGAATGTATATGTTGATAGGGTCTCTTGTTACCTATGAGGGACCATGCCTGACAGGGCAAGGGAGATCTTTCATGCTCTATCAAGTTATATTATCTTGGGAACTTCGTAGGGACATCGTTTGGAGGATTGAGAACAAGGCAACATTAGGAGTCATTACCAACCCTCTTGGCACACTCGGAAAAAACTTCACCTGGATAAATGTCACTCAAGCCCACTCATTGCTTACCTATTCGAGCGACATTCCTCAAGTCATCTGATCTCCTTTAATGCTTGCCCCCTCGAGGTCACCTCCTCGAGGTACCTCGGGCGCTAGCTTGTTTGATTGATGTGACTAGATACCAAATAATAGCCACTGTTTGAACCACTTCCTGACGTCATAACGCCTAACGCCTACCATTTAGGAACTTAAGAATACATCACTCAAATGCCTTTATCCTTAGGATTGCAGGTCTAGTTCACCAGATCTAACCGTATATCCATCCTAGAGTAATCCCCAAGCTGACAAGTCATATCCTTCATAAATGACTGAAATACTTCCAACCAATAAAATGATTTTTTGCCAAAACTAACAGATCCCATGCATTAAATATAGTATCTCATGCATTTAATTTACCAAGCCAAAGGGATCGAGGGCATGTTGACTCGAGCAACCTCTCCCTCCATATAAATACGACCAAAATAAACAAATGAGGAGGAGCATCCAGAACCTGGAATTGTTGCCCAAATTCCCCCATACTAGAGAGCCCTCGAAAGAGAATTAACCCTCATACACATTCAATGCACCCATCATTGGGCATTAACTGAGCTTGAAGTTCCTGCCTTGTCTTTATTGTGCCTAGAGTGCTTGTTCTTTCTCCCTACGACCACACTATCTGTTGGTCCCATTTTCATTTATTGTGTTTTCCACATGCTTCCCATGTCAATATGCTCTTTAATGCAACGTTGAATAATTAAATCTCTCTGTCTCTGATTCACCTGTGGCTCTAACTCGTGCTCTATATCTAACGGTGTTAGTCCCAATCTTAATAAGGGGTTACGCCTCACTTAATACTAATAGTATTCGAAGAACCCACATCTTATACTTGCACAACGCTTAAAAGATACTGAACATAATGGAATTGAACCCTTGAATGGATCGAAAGCAGACTTTCCCAACTTGTATGCATTTAATACTGAAACCTCTGGGGATTCAGTTAACTGGGAAGATGTCAACTTAGTCGATGTTGAACCCAATATACATGTTAAGATAGGAGATTTACTTGAAGGTCAGTCAGAGTATAATTATGTCATTCATTCAAGTTAGGAGAAGGTAATGGAGCAGCCATCCATGCTTCAGGGTGGAGAACTAAGAAACTACCAGTTAGAAGGGCTTCAATGGATGTTATCTTTGTTCAATAACAATATAAATGGAATATTATCATATCATATCGATCTGGGGAAAATAATTCAAACCATTTCATTGATTGCATATCTTTTGAAAAATAAGACTGTGATTGGGCCCTACTTGATTGTGGCCCCAAAGGTTATAATGCCAAATTGGATGAATGAATTTTCTACATGGGCTCCTAGTATTTTTGTTATTCTTTATGGAGGGTTTATAAATGAAAGAAAGGCAATGAGGGAAGAGTATTAAGGAGAGGGGCAATTTAATATATTGGTCACCTACTATGATCTTATAATGAGGGACAAAGTATTTTTAACAAAATTCACTGGCAATATATGATTGTTAATGAAGGGGATCAGTTAAAAAATCATGAATATGCTCTTGCACTGACTTTTATTACAAGAAGTCGGATTTCACGGATACTTGTGTTGACTGGTATACTAATACAAAATAGTTTATAGGAAATATGGGCCCTTCTTAATTTTTTTTCTCCCTTCCATCTTCAATTCGGTTGAGAATTTCGAGAAGTGGTTTACTGCATCCTTTGTAGATTGGTATGATGTTTCAATGAATGGTGAAATATATTTTTTATCATTCAGCATTTGCACCATGTTATAAGGCCATTTATATTACAAAGGAAGAAAGATTAGGTGGATAAGTACCTCCCTCATAAAATGCAGGCTATATGGGCATATGTTATTTAACCCTAAAACGTTCAAATGGCATATTCCCATATGTCGTGGTGAGTGAGGTGGTAAATGAAAATAACTCCGATTTGATCCTAAAATGGTCAAGGTACAACGCGATAAATTGCCCGAGAAGTGAACATCAAGGTGTTGATGATGTTATGTTGAAGTGGCACATGGTGACATGGAAACCACATAAGAGGAAGAGATCGAGCTTAGCGCCGTGATTTTTTTCATCTAATACAAGAGGATCACGTCAACAAATGGATTCGATCATCAATGTGCGTATGAGTTTAAATATGTTGACCCTTCTCAAAAGGGGGTCATGGCATCCCTCTCACCTTATTGGTTGGAGCATTAAAATTATGGGCTTAATACAACTTGGTATTTATTTTTTTAATGTTTCAATCCGATGAAAGGGTCATCGTAACCCTTTTTTAGGGAGGGACATAAAATTTGAACTATGCCTGTAGACTTGATGAAACTTTAACTAAACTTAGTTTGTAACATGGATTTGGGTATAACAATGTGTCCCTTTGACTGATGCGTCTATGCGCTCGCTTCTTTTGTCGTTTACCATTTATTTTACTACAAATGTATAACATAATTTTAGCTTACCTATAGCTACGCATGTTATTCGATTTATAATTTAACTTGTAAATTTTCAGTAAAAAAAGGTATCAATCAGATTTTGTCTTAAAGAAGGAAAATTCCATTTAAGCTTTATATTCATGTTCCTTTAAGCAATAAGTGGTGTAGAGAAGGATCAAAAGAGGAATTAAGTAATTGTGGTTGGTTTTTCTCAAATTTGGGAATGGCATCAAATTCAGTAGAATAGTTCATGTCCTTAAAAAGAGGAATTCATTTGTGTGATCAATATGGTATAATTAAGATATGCATTGAATCTGATTCTATTATTGTGGTGAATTGTTCAATAAGATTAGGAAACCCCCATGGAACTTGATAGATGTATAGTCAGGCATTCGAGATGATCTAAAAACTTTAAACATGTCTATGAAGCATTATATTAGAGAGGTAAATTATGTTACATATGTTTGGAAAATTAGGGTATCCATGCTGAGATAGAAAAAATTTATGTAGATTTCAAGGATTTACAAAGACTAGCAAAGGGAGAATGCAATTTTAATATCTATACTGTGCATAGAATTATGATACTTTCTTAATTTTCATCGTTCTTAATTTTACCAACAAAAATAAACAATGACATATGGAACAATGGGGAGCGTTATAAATGCAGTACCTTCTATGTTAACACCAGATACGATGGTGTTGGGCATGTTGGAGACATTTGGAAAAATTGATAGAGAATAAGGGCTCGTGGGTTCTTATGCGTATCCTTGACACGTATAAGATCTCGGGGCTACACAATTAGAACAAACATAACTATTTTGTTTAAATAAGTGTTTGATTAAAGTTACAAAATAATTTCTCCATACCTTCGTTGTTAACACCTGATGGAACAGTGTCAAGAGAGTTGCCTATCAATGGATGATTAGATTGAAAAGGATCTTGATTAGAATATGTCACAGATCATGGAACAAAAACTTTATCACAAACCATATGGTAAAAACCAAAACCCAAAAATGTACATTCGATTGACTGAGTGATGATAATACTTCACTATGAAACTTATCGTCTTAGACTTTGGATTTACTTGTTAGTTTTATGCTAATAATTTATTCTTTTACTGTTCTATTTCAAAATAAGCAAACAAAAAGGTGCTTGTTGGCATTCCAATTTTCACTATTTCCTTTAAGAAAATTAGCCATTAATGTTTTTATTATTTTCTTTTATTAAACTTGCCCATATAAATTAGGATCTTTTCCTTTTGATTCCAGACCCAAGAGGTATCAAGTAGTGTTTTCTTAAATAAAGAGAGGTTAACAGTCATTTTCCCTATATTGTTAAATAGGCCTCTACTAAATCTGAATTAGACTTAGCCTATCTATTAAGAAATAGGTGATCATGAATATATATGACTCTCATGCACGACCCTTTCACCACTATTATGCACTTGAACCCAAAAAAATGACTCATTGGTAAGTCTTACTTGTCATATATTTTGTATTACTTTAATTATTCCAACCGGACAGTCATATAGCAATGTTAATTTAACAAATGACTCGACTCCATATGTTCCAAGAGAGAGTCATTGAAATTTTCGAGAAATGGATTACCCAAATAGAAACTATATTACACGCAGATAGATCTAGTTTTTAATCTAATCCAATTTCTATCAACTGAATTAATCCCACTATCGTAGAGAGATTTTAGTTATCTGAAATTCAACTATTTCATAGAGAATTTTTTTTCATGAAATTAATATCAGGATGAGTGGCCTAACATTGAATTGAAATTAAAATTTGAGCTAACTAAATCAATCATTAACTCTAAGCTAAAAGAGTAAATAAATTATTTGGAAACTTAAAATCCAATTTAAAGAACTTATCCCTTTACCAATCGTTTGTAGTAGTACCCAAACATTTCTAAAAAATGAAGATCGTTTCCTATTCTACTTTTAACAATCGTGTATTAATCAATCACTAATTGGTGAAAGGGTAATTGAATCCCTAACTAATCTTGATTTCCTTATGCAAAATGGAAACTAAATGGATGATATCAAAGAAGAAATAAACCAAGAAAAAGAAAAAAAAGTACCTGATTAGATGAAGATGATGGAAAAGTTTAAAATCTAGGCATGTAAAATTAATTGAGTAAAAATAGTTCTATTCAAACTGTCACAACATAACATTAAATTTGGGCGTGTAGAACAAATTGAACAAAAATTGTGCGAGAAATATGTGCGTGAATCCATTTGAATTTATAGAAGAGTTTATAGAATAATGTTCTTCGATCTGGATGTGATTACAATTGGATGATTTTGAGGGTTTGGGGAGATGAACGAGGATTTGGGGGGAACTGGCTTTGGGACAAGATGAAGGAGGGATTTTTGGGGGTAAATCGTGGGGGAGATGAATCGTGTGTTATTTTTTTGTTTCATAGCAAACTAATTTTAGTGCATCATAAAAGTTTTTTATGCAAAATTAATATATTTTCTACTAATAAACTTACATTAGTGGAAAATATTTTAAATTTACAATTGTGGTATCAAAAAATATCACAACAGAGATTATACGAAGAACAATCACAATCAACAGGGAAAGCGAAAAATCACACACAACACAACTATGTATGTGGTTCGGCAACTTGCCTACGTCCACGAAGAGGTCTACTATTTTATTAAGTGTCTCTCAATATGCTTGGTTACATGCTCCTATGGCCCGATCCAGGGGTTACAATATATAGGTGTAGAACCCTTATACTTCAGGTAACTCCACGATGCCCATGATGAGTAATTAATCCCTTAAATATATCAACGAGATTATAGGGGATTGACTTGGTTTTGGAGCAATATGGATTGCACACACATGTAGATCCTTATTGTGACCTGAGGATGGGATGCTTTCTTAATTTGTTAGGCCAAGTCGGCCGTTATTGTGGTCTATGAACAAAATCAGGTCCCCATAATTTCTCCTAAAATCATTGGGCCATTGTTTGGGCCGATGGATTTTACATGTGGCCAAGGGTGAAACTTCATCAATGGCATATTCGTAATTTATCAAAATAAGGGAGGCGCAGTTTGTCTTTTTATGAGATATTGAAGCGCCAAATTTTGCTCGAGAATTATAAAGCGTCACATGAGTGTTTGAAATCAGTATGTCAAAAACTCAAGCATCTGTTCATCATTCTTGTTCGTCTTTGCGCATATCATGTACTCAGGCTTCATTCCTTACTCTCACTCTTCAAAATCTAGACTTTCTTAGATCCTCAAGTTTCCTCTGTGTCCCGTAAGTTTCTACCTTCTTATTTTTTTAGTTTCCTTTCTTTTGTGCATCGATCTTCTACTGTAGCTAGGGTTTTTGTATTTTCTCTCACGACGATGCTTGATAATAAGTCTTTGCCTGAGTTTAGGAAGTCTTAAAATATCCCTAATTGGGTAGAGATAGAGTGTACGCCAGTCCCTAGAAACATTAGCGAGCTAGAGGATGGTCACTGGATCCATGTTCTGTTAATTTATCAAGGGGGTTTAACATATCCTCATAACCCTCTGTTTTTGCATTTTTTCCAATACTTCAACATAGTCCTTGATCAATGTTATCAAAATGTGTGGAAGATTGTTAATGGAGTTCATAGGATAAACCATCTTTATGGTACCAATATTTGCTATTGCTACTCCTTCTCTCACACCAGTGTTGGTCTTTTATACTTGAAGGCAAGAAGACCTGATAGGGTATGGGTAGTAAACCTACCTGATTCCCATAAAGACTATTGGTCTAAAGGTTTTATTGCCAAGAATTGAAAATTTCCTCCCTAATCAGGGGGAATAAGGTATTTGGGACCTCGAATCCCTACCATTGGGGAGGAGTACATAGGTTATTATCTTTATCTCTATTGTATTGCTTATTTGCCTTCCTCTGTGTGCACTCCTTTTAATTTTTCCTTATTTTTCTTTTATAGAGAAAGCTAAGAACCAAGAGCTAACTCTTTGCGAGATTCGAGCTGCTGACCTTCTAAAATCTTAAAGAATAAGAGATATTATTTATGAAGGAGAACATCCTCGATCTGCTGCATTATTGTTGGAGTATAGGAATACTAGTTCCAGTATTATTGCTCCTTCAGTAGACACAATCCCTTATACGGAGGTTCTAGAAGAAGAAGTTGGTGGTACCTATGAACCCAAAGAGTTAGAGGAAGAGTAAGAGAGTATCTCAGTGGAAGATCAGGTAGAAGGCAGCGAGGAAGGAAGTGGTGAAGGTGAGAGTAGCAAGGAAGAGTCCAGTGAAGAAGAGATGACACCTCCAAGGAGAAGAATCTTAATCCAGGATGACAATGATGATGATCTGTTATCCAATAGGATAAATTTCCTTAAGTAGAAGGATGGAGACTCTATTAGTATCTCCAAGGTAGTTTCTCAAGAGAAGGAGGTTAAGAAGAGGAGAAGCGAGAGAGATAGAGAGAGAGGAAGAAAGAAAAAGACAAAAAGGGAGAAGGAGAGAAGAGAAGGGAATAGGACTCAAAGGCCTCGATAGTTGCCTTCTATTTCTATTATTAATGGAACTTCGGTGGTTACTGCTCCCTAAATTGCCCCCTGCTTCTAGAGAAAACAGTGATCGTGGCTGATCGTAAGCGTTCATTGAGCATGGGGGAGACCAGTTAGCCCTCAAGTCTGCCCAAGGGATTTCTTTGGTAAGTGTTCCTTTCTCTAAGATTCTTTTTTTTTAAGTTTTCCTCTAACATCTCGTGCTTATCCTGTGTTTTTTATGCTTTCTAGTTTGTCTCTAACTATATTGCATGGCTCCATGGTCAAGCTGAGCTTTTGAGGAAAAACTCAAAGATAAATGAAGCTCTAAAGTCTTTCGAGAAGGCCCTTGATGACACAAAGGCCACTTTTGACTAAGAGAGGGAGAAGTCTGCTAAAGGGTTGTCTGACCTCCGTGAAGCATATAGTGTTGTGATCACAAACAAGTTGGCAGTGGCAAAGGCAAATAAAGGGCTGGTCACTAAAGTGGAGAAACTGAAGGGGAAGCAACAACTGTTCGAGAAGGTGGATATAATAAAGGTTGGGATGTTGTGTATGATGATGCCGAATGGGATATTTCTTGTCTTTGATGAGCATGTTTGAAGAAAGGTTGGGATTAAGCCTTAACCGCTGCTGGAGTTCCTACTGACTCCCCCCTCTTCTCCCAGCATTATCTTGGTCATAATCCTATTGAAGAGTCTCCTTCTGCCCAACCAGATGATTGGGATGGCATAGAGCCCAGTACTCCTGCTGTTGGGGTTATACTGGTTAATCTAGATGGGGCCATTGTCCAAGTTGGAGGAGTTGCGCCAGGTGTTGGTGAAGGTGAGGTTCTTGTCGACCAAGCTACTGACAAAGGGAAAGGGTCTCCACATCTGACCAGTTTGAGGTCTATTAGGAATTTTAGGTTGTGTTCTTAGGTTTGTCCATATGTTATATTTTTTCTACTTCCATTCGTTGTTCTAGCACGTGCCCTTTGATTTAATGAAAAATCAAACTTTTATTTCATTATTGATTTTTGATACTTTTGTTACTTGTTTGGTTGACTATAGCTCATTAATTTAGTTGAATATATCCCTGATAACTCCCGTCTAGGCCAGATTCTTGGTCTGAACGTAAGCGCTCAAGCGCATCGAGCTTTTATAAGGATTTATCAATCCCTAAGGGCGAGAAACCAGGACTATAAACACCAATCTGAGGTGGTCGCCAAGCTAAAGGATATGCTTGAAGAGATGGAGGATATTGGTGCCTCTATGCAGGAGGAGATGGACGCCTTGAAAGAAAACCTTTTGGATGCGTCTGAAATCAACCAGGTAGAGGAGTTATTGAAAAGATAGAATGACTCTTTGAGGAGAGAAATTATTCGCCTAAAAGAAAACACTCCATTCGGTCCTCCTTTGGTGCTGTAAGGATCCTTATTGTCTTCTATAGTTTCGCACACTGATAATCAAACTTCCAAGAGAAAGATTATTGAACTGAAAGAAGATGCTTATCGAGCCTATATGATTGCTTCTGGTCTTCAAAGGGACATCACACGATTGAGATAATTATTTCAAAAGGGTCTCGATAGGTTTAGGTTGACGGTTATGACTAAGGTTGGACAAATGCCCTCCTAAGACTGAAAGAGGTCGAAGAACTTGCTTTTGCCAAGGGATAGCTGAAAGTTCTTAAGGAATTAAATTTTTTTAAGTAATCTGCCATGTGCTATAAGTATCAGACTGTTTGCTCGTCTGTTCTGCGAAATCCCTTCTTGGGGGATGATCGATGGATCCCAATAGATTATATTTTGGTGCAACTTCTAGAACCACGCCCAGAAAGACTTGAAAAATACTTAGTTCCCCATCATGATGATGGTTGGAGAGATCGAGTAGCGAACTAACTTTCACATCACACTGGGCCATCGTTAGTCTTTAAGCATTTTTGGTCTTTTGATGTAAATGTAACCGTATTTTTCTTAATGATAGATAACCTGATTATTTATGTTTTGAGAATTTTGCTGACTAAACATGTATTAATCTTACTTTTTTTTACTTGGTATCAGTAATTTAGAAGGTTCTTGATAAATCTTATCATAGTATAAATCAGTTAGTACAAAACTTTTAATCATTTTGGGCTTCTTGACCGACTAAATGACATTGAGTTTTCTTATCTCATGTTTGAACATTATCCCAGTTCAATATGCCTTTACCATTGTGACACCCCGCCTAATTAAATACCGGGCGATCACTCCTTTATTAAATTAAATCAAGGTAAACAGTTGGTTCATCCTCAGCATCACTGTCGATAAAAATACATTTTTTCCAATTTAACACCCTAAATAATTAAGCTAAGTGTCAAAACCATTTTTATACATACTTTCCAAATTTTATTTAAAGAAAAACATTTTTTTATCAACAACATTTCTACAATTAAGAATCACACCACAATAAACCTGGAACACAAAGTCCAATTAATATAATACATTCGTCAATCGAATGTCCACATATGAAGACTAAAATCACCAATACAAACTGAATAAAACCCATAGTAACAATACTGGAAATAACTGAAATACAAATGTCCCAACAATAATGAAATAATGGAAAGGGCGACACATGCCCAATAAATGAGAATGCTAAAAGTGGAGTCAATAAGGGAAGCCGTCTACGCAAGTAACCTGCAACTCCCACCTAAGCTGCAGCACGTTCCTTTCAAGGGATCCTAAGCAAGACGCCCCTGTGGCTGGGCACTTGAAATGTATACATATATATACAAGAGAGAGAGAGAGAAAAAGAAACGGGTCAGAGCCCGAAAGTGTGTTTGATTTAAAATGCATTTAGCAAGTATTTAAATTGATACAGGCCAATGCAACAACATATTAGCGCGACACTCTCTTGAGAAATTCTCACATCTCTTCTAATGTGCACACCTATCGTGCTAACCTTCCCAACGGTTTATCTTAACATTTTATCATACTAACCTTCCCAATAAATTAGCGTATCTTAAACTTACTAATAAGATTTCAAAACCGAACAATATTTTTGGTTTAAAAAGAATACTTCCAATTAGTAGCACTACTCTTGTTTTTGCTTTTATTCATTTATAAAGTTTCCCAGTGTCATATTATACTTCCACAAAACAAGTACTTACTATATGTGTCATCAACCATGTCCTACTTATCAAATCACAGTAGGCAGTTTCAAATATCCAAATCTCATATATATATTAACTACTCGTATAATATATATAAATAACAGCACCCCAAATAAAACTATGGTGCGTGCATACTTCTACTATCCAAACCCCATACCACTCATATCAAGGGGAATACAAGTTCGGAATCACTCTCGAACTGTATTAACACATACACAAACAATATCGAGGCGAAGCATAGATTCCAAGTCTCCAAGAGGATGGCACATACTCGCGTCTCTTAAGACCGTCTGAACTATCGATTCGATAGCCTGTACCAAGGATATCTATCTTCTAGGGTACAAGTCAATATCCCCCATAAAGGTCCCATCGAGATAAGACTGTCCTAGCGCGGTAACCTCAAGGATAGCAAGTAGTGCGGTATGTTTTTCACATGTATATCATATATGTACACACAATCATATAAATATACCACATTTATCATATTAATATAGGTTCTTCTCGTCACCCATAATTATACCATTTATCCTTAATTTCACATTATTAGTATTACGCATAAGGTTTCATTTCTAACCTTAACTCGAAGGGTTTTCACACTTGATACGTGACATTCGTTGACTCTATCCTTCCAAGTAGGAAAATTCAGTAGGTATACCTCTATTCACTATCGTAGCTATTCCTCTCACCTGAAATACGTAGTTTCATAGTTCATTATATAATTATCCCAAAAACAAGATTCTCATCTTATAATAAAGTTCTCAACACTTGTTCAAATGTCCTACTGGTCCTTCCCATCTCCCAAAACATTTCATTAAGGATACCCAAGAATTATTTCATGATAAATTCAATTCAACTAAGTAAACAAGGGAAATAAGAGTCTGCCAGGAGGGGTCGATCGATCGAGGTCTGGGGCTCGATCGATCGAAGCTCTAGGCTCGATCGATCGATCAAGCAGGTCTGCGAAAATTCTGCAGAAATGCAGTTACGGGTTCTACCAAATTTCTTCATCCAAAACCATGTTTTTCCATTCTAAACGTCCCAAAAATCCTACTACTATCATTATAACGTTATACCAAATGTTTTCAACGTAAATCATGTGTATATCTAACATTAAACATCGATAATTAACCCAAAATTCCATCTAATCATCAAGAACCCTAGAGTTTTTCTTAAACAAGGTTCTAATCTGTTTTTACCAAAATTTCCTTCTAATATATCATCAAAATTTCGTGGGTTATATTCCTCTACATGGCAAGGATTCCAGAATTTCATATAAATCATTTCTACATGCATTTTCCTAACACAAATTGGGTGTTCTTCCATATTTATCATCTCTAATCAATCCTAAACCAATATGAAGATTGCATTAATGAAAATACGCAAGTTAAACACTTGCCTGGGATTTTTGGTATTCTGATTCACGGCTGATTTTGGTATGGCTGCGTTCCTCGTCTCGCGATCTACGCGGTGGTGGTGGCGGCGTTGCAAACCGGTGACTTTTTGGCCTTGAATTGCCTTGGAGCTCTCTCCTCTCTTCTCCAATGGTCGTCACTTGATTTCTGGATATTCTAACCCTAAAAGACTAACCTAGTTGGCTGATATAGGTTGCTGAAATTCGTGGGTTTATTTACCCAATTATGTCAAATGACTAAAATGCCCTCCCGGGGTACTAATTAGGCCTAAAAATGCCCCGAGACCCAAACTACACCCCCGGGTACACTTTTCTCACTATCTCGACCCTACCGGACGCGTTGACGCACTCAAAACGACCATACGGGCAACTTATAAAATATTCACTTTTTATTTAACAAAATTAGTCCCGACGTGACACGAGCACGTTCCGACTTAAATTTTCGAAATCGTCATTTAATTCACTCATGACATTCAATATAATCAATATAATATATTACTTTGCTCATTAGTAATATTCAACCAATTTCCCACAATTACTAACTCTCGTCACATAATAATTATAACATAATTAATTTCCGGATTTTTTTTAAATAAATCATTCACGTTAAATTTAATAAATCCCCAAATTAATATAGCATAAAAATACGGGGTATTACAAATTTAATAAATCCCCAAATTAATATAGCATAAAAATACGGGGTATTACATAATTCCCCGCTAATAACGGAATTTCGTCCCGAAATTCGGAAAATAAAGCATACCTGGTAAAAACAACTCTGGATATCTCTCGCGTATATCTGCCTCATGCTCCCAAGTGGATTCCTCCACATTATGATGCTCCAACTGAACTCGCACAAGTGTAACTATCTTCGACCTCAATCTCCTCTCACTATAGTCTAGAATAGCCATTGGTCTCTCCTCGTAAGAGCTATCAGGATGTAGGTCGATCTCATCTATCGCAATGTGAGTATAGGCCATATCATCCCGAAGATATCGTCTCAACGACGAGATGTGGAATACATCGTGGATGCGATGTAAATGTTCTGGCAACCCCAACCTGTATGCAACCGGCCCAATTCTCTCGATGATGGGAAATGGTCCCACGTACCTCAGAGCCAATTTCCCCTTCTTCCCAAACCTCATCACCCCCTTCATAGGAGATACACGCAATAACACTTGGTCTCCCACAATAAACTCCAGGAAGAACCGTTTCGCATCGGCGTAGCTCTTCTGCCTGTCCTGGGCTACCCGAATACGACTTCTGATCATCTCAATCCTTGCGGAAGTCTCCTGAATCACGTCTGGTCCTAGCAACTTGTTGTCCCCCACCTCGAGCCAACAAGTTGGAGAACGACAAGGCCTGCCATACAAAGCCTCAAATGGAGCCATACCAATCGTAAACTGATAAGAGTTATTATAAGCAAACTCTACCAGTGGAAGATGTGGCTCCCAACCTCCTCCAAAATCGAGAACACACATGCGTAGCATATCCTCTAACATCTGATTAGTACGCTCTGTCTGTCCATCTGTCTGTGGGTTTTAAGCTGAACTCAACCTCAACTCAGTACCCATAGCCTCCTGAAAGCTTTCCCAAAAATGAGACACGAAAATCTTATCTCTATCTGACACAATATTCAGGGGCACCCCATGTAATCTGACAATCTCCGTGATGAACAATTGAGCATACTGACCCGTGGTATAATTTGTCTGCACCGACAGAAAATGAGCCACCTTGGTCAAACGGTCTACAATCACCCATATAGAATCGTGGCCCCACTGTGATGCAGGCAACCCTGTAATAAAATCCATGGAAATACTCTCCCACTTCCACGCGGGTACTTCCAATGGCTGAAGCAATCCTGACGGTTTCTGATGGTCCACCTTCACCAGCTGGCAGGTAGAACACTTGGACACGAATTCGGCGATGTCCTTCTTCATCCCACTCCACCAGTATTATCGCCTCATATCCTGGTTCATCTTATCGCCTCCCGGATGTACTGCAAATCGGGACCCATGAGAATGAGTCATCACTGCATGGCGTAGTTCTGCTCCTTCTGGAACCACCAATCTCCTATTAAACCGCAAACCTCCATCAGAACTAACAGAATAGGACTCAGCACCCTCGGCTAGAAGTCGCACAATCTGTTCCTGGAAAAACGGGTCTGTGGTCTGTGCCTGTATCACCCTCGTAACAATCTCGGGTGTGACTGACATCACGGATATGAAAGAACGTGCCACTGCGTCCTGGTGACCCAAATCCTTCTACTTTGCTTTCCAGACGTCCGCTACATCGTCTACCGGTCTACGGCTCAACGCATCAGCAACTACGTTGGCCTTCCCCGGATGATACTATATATCGAACTGGTAGTCCTTCACAAAGTTTAGCTATCTGCGCTGACGCATATTCAGCTCTCGCTGAGTGAACAGGTACTGCAGTGACTTATTGTCTGTGAACAAATGGAATTTCTCCCCCAATAAATAGTGCATCCATATTCTCAATGCAAAGACGACCGCTGCTAACTCCAGGTCGTGGGTGGGGTAATTCTTCTCATGAGGCTTAAGCTTGCGGGAAGCAAAAGCTATAGCCTTCTCCTCATGCTGGAGTACACCTCCAAGTCCCCATAAAGACGCATCGGTGTAAACCAGGTATTCCACACCCGGTTTCGGTAACGCAAGGACTGGCGCTGAAGTAAGCTTGTCTTTCAGCTCGTCGAAAGCCAACTGACAAGCGTCATCCCAAACATATTGTACCCCTTTGCGAGTCAGATTCATCAATGGACCCGCTATTTTGGAGAATCCCCGAATGAATCTCCTGTAGTAACCGGCTAACCCCAAGAAACTACGCACTTCCGTCGGTGTCGTGGGCTGTCCCCACTCCCTCACCGCTGACACTTTGCTCGGGTCAACTGCAATCCCCTGCTCAGAAACAACATGGCCCAAGAATTGTACCTCTCGCAACCAGAATCCACACTTCTCGTACTTAGCGTACAACTGATGCTCTCGTAGAGTCTGAAGAACCTGCCTCAAGTGCTCGGCATGCTCCTCCTCGGAGTGTGAATATATCAAGATGTCATCTATGAAGATGATGACAAACTGATCCAAGAACTCTCTGAATACTCGGTTCATCAAGTCCATGAAAATGGCTGGCGCATTTGTGAGTCCGAACGGCATCACCCTGAACTCATAGGACCCATATCTCGATAAGAAGGAAGTTTTTGAAACATCCTTCTCTCTAATACGTAACTGATGGTACCCCGACCTCAGATCTATCTTCGAAAAAAAAGTTGCTCCCCTCAACTGGTCGAACAGATCATCAATTCGAGGCAATGGATACTTATTCCGTATTGTGACCTTGTTCAACTCCCGGTAGTCCACACACAATCTCATTGAACCATCTCTCTTCTTCATAAACAATACTGGAGCGCCCCAAGGTGAGGTACTCCTACGAATGAAGCCCTGACCTAATAGCTGCTCTATCTGATCTCGTAGCTCTCGCATCTCTGCTGGAGCCATACGGTACGGTGCGCGTGCTATAGGTCTCGTATCTGGCAATAAATCTATAACAAAGTCTATCTCACGACTGGGCGGTAGGCCTGGTATCTCCTGAAACACATCGGAATACTCCCTGACAACAGGGATCGAATCTAAGGGAATCACAACTTCCTTAGAGGTATCCTCCTCTATGTAATACAAATGAGCGATCGAACCTCCCTCTGGGCGATCGCCACTACAAACATCTCTTGCCCCGGTATGGAAAAAACAATGCTCCCACCGAAGCAATCAATCATGGCTCTATAAGCTGCGAGCCAATCCATACCAAGAATCACATCATGCTCGTGCATGTCTAAGACTAACATGTCTACAGGTAATACCAAGCTACCAATCTCTACCCCCACTCCCCGTCATATAAAGAAAATAATTGACCCACTCCCCAGTGGTGAGTCGACACATGTCACGGTGCTCTCTGCTATGGCTAACAACCCTAAGGCCTTCGCAAAATGCGTAGCTATAAAACAATGTGTTGCCCCCGTATCAAACAAAACCCGACCCATAGTACCATGGATAGGAAACATACCCTCAATCGCGGGTGGTGCCTGTGGAGCTGCTGCCTGGTGGACGTTATAGACACGTCCATACTGTAATTGCCCCTGCTGCACTGGAGCTGCTGGAATGGCTGGTAGGGCAGGCACCTGGGCTGGAGCTGGGAGGGCAGGTGGAAAAAGTGGTCTCTGCGGCTCATTACGGGCTCCCTGCTGCTGTGGGGCCCTATCGCCCTCTGGGCAATCCTGGCGCCTATGGCCATGTTTACCGCACCCAAAGCATCCTCCTTTGAAGTTACCTCCCCTCTGACCCTGCTGTCCACGGCCCTGCTGGCTGTTACCTCCACGACACTGGCCCTGTTGGCCCTGATGTGCACGCTGTTGGCCTTGTTGGCCCTACTGCTGTCCCTGGGGTCGGTGTTGGCCCTGCTGGCCCTGCTGATTAGGCTGGCCCTGATGGCCCTGCCTGAAACCCCCGAATCCCTGCCTAGAATCACCTGAACGGAATCGCTTAGCAGGGTCCCCCTGATGGGAACTCTGCTCGTGCTGATGAGTCTGTCCATTAGATGGTGCCCCACTGGCACTATTACCCCCGGTCTTGCCCTATTGGCTGGACTCTCCTGCTCTCTTGCTTCCCTGCAGATGGAAGCGGTGATCCTGAAAATGTAGCAATGCGGCATTGAGTACATCAGTAAAAGTACTCAGGGATAAATTCCCAATAAGGTGCTGACGGATCCTCCAAGCTAACCTGTCGACAAACAGCAAAATCTTCTTGCTCTCAGTAGATGCCTCATCTGGTACAATGGTGAGAAGTCTCGTGAACTCCTCCTCATACTCATCTACAGTAAGGTTCTCCTGCTTCAGATTTAGTAATTTCCTCCTCATCTCAGTCTGCACTGCAGGTGGAAAATACTTGCGGTCAAACCGCTCCCAGAACAACTGAATAGGGATCGTGTCCCTCTCCTCCAAAGTGGTAGTGGACTCCCACCACTGCAATGCGGCTCCTACCAGCTTAAAGGAAGCCAATAACTGCTTTTGCACATCAGTGCACTCATACATACGGAGGTGCCGCTAGATGTCCTTCTTCCATTGGCTAATTGTAATAATATCGGAGCTACCAGAAAACTCAGGGGGATGCGCTTTCTGAAAATCATCCCGAACCCGCTCCCATGCGGATGGAAGCTGTGTTGGTACTGGCGCCACTGTCTGAACCTGGGGTGGAGCCTGCTGAATCACCGCTATTGCGGCATTCACCGCCTGAGCAACAATAGCGACTACTTCGTTTGCATTCATTGTGCCTGGTGCCGGAGCTGCTGGCTGCTCGGCTTGGGCACGCCTATCTTTCGGAGCACGTCTCGGAGGCATCTGAAACGTGAACAAGTTTATTAGTCTACAGTTATCATCAAATCTCAAATAGCTGAAGACTTTAACGTAAAAGCAGGAATACAACAATCCTAAAAATAGGGCTCTATAGCAATAACGTTAAGCTGAAGGCGAAATAAGCCGTACAGATCCTATGGACACTAGAACCTGATGCTCTAATACCACCTGTGACACCCCGCCTAATTAAATACCAGGCGATCACTCCTTTATTAAATTAAATCAAGGTAAACAGTTGGTTCATCCTCAGCATCACTGTCGATAAAAATACATTTTTTTCCAATTTAACACCCTAAATAATTAAGCTAAGTGTCAAAACCATTTTTATACATACTTTCCAAATTTTATTTAAAGAAAAACATTTGTTTTATTAACAACATTTCTACAATTAAGAATCACACCACAATAAACCTGGAACACAAAGTCCAATTAATATAATACATTCGTCAATCGAATGTCCACATATGAAGACTAAAGTCACCAATACAAACTGAATAAAACCCATAGTAACAATACTGGAAATAACTGAAATACAAATGTCCCAACAATAATGAAATAATGGAAAGGGCGACACATGCCCAATAAATAAGAATGCTAAAAGTGGAGTCAATAAGGGAAGCCGTCTACGCAAGTAACCTGCAACTCCCACCTAAGCTGCAGCACGTTCCTTTCAAGGGATCCTAAGCAAGATGCCCCTGTGGCTGGGCACCTGAAATGTATACATATATATACAAGAGAGAGAGAAAAAAAGAAACGGGTCAGAGCCCGAAAGTGTGTTTGATTTAAAATACGTTTAGCAAGTATTTAAATTGATACAGGCCAATGCAACAACATATTAGCGCGACACTCTCTTGAGAAATTCTCACCTCTCTTCTAATGTGCACACATATCGTGCTAACCTTCCCAACGGGTTATCTTAACATTTTATCATACTAACCTTCCCAATAAATTAGCGTATCATAAACTTACTCATAAGATTTCAAAACCGAACAATATTTTTGGTTTAAAAAGAATACTTCCAATTAGTAGCACTACTCTTGTTTTAGCTTTTATTCATTTATAAAGTTTCCCAGTGTCATATTATACTTCCACAAAACAAGTACTTACTATATGTGTCATCAACCATGTCCTACTTATCAAATCACAGTAGGCAGTTTCAAATATCCAAATCTCATATATATATTAACTACTCGTATAATATATATAAATAACAGCACCCCAAATAAAACTATGGTGCGTGCATACTTCTACTATCCAAACCCCATACCACTCATATCAAGGGGAATACAAGTTTGGAATCACTCTCGAACTGTATTAACACATACACAAACAAAATCGAGGCGAAGCATAGATTCCAAGTCTCTAAGAGGATGGCACATACTCGCGTCTCTTAGGACCGTCTGAACTATCGATTCGATAGCCTGTACCAAGGATATCTATCTTCTATGGTACAAGTTAATATCCCCCATAAAGGTCCCATCGAGATAAGACTGTCCCAGCACGGTAACCTCAAGGATAGCAAGTAGCGCGGTATGTTTTTCACATGTATATCATATATGTACACACAATCATATAAATATACCACAGTTATCATATTAATATAGGTTCTTCTCGTCACCCATAATTATACCATTTATCCTTAATTTCACATTATTAGTATTACGCATAAGGTTTCATTTCTAACCTTAACTCGAAGGGTTTTCTCACTTGATACGTGACATTCGTTGACTCTATCCTTCCAAGTAGGAAAATTCAGTAGGTATACCTCTATTCACTATCGTAGCTATTCCCCTCGCTTGAAATACGTAGTTTCATAGTTCATTATATAATTATCCCAAAAATAAGATTCTCATCTTATAATAAAGTTCTCAACACTTATTCAAATGTCCTACTGGTCCTTCCTATCTCCCAAAACATTTCATTAAGGATACCCAAGAATTATTTCATGATAAATTCAATTCCACTAAGTAAACAAGGGAAATAAGAGTCTTCTAGGAGGGGTCGATCGATCGAGGTCTGGGGCTCGATCGATCGAACCTTCGATCGATCGAAGCTCTAGGCTCGATCGATCGATCAAGCAGGTCTGCGAAAATTCTGCAGAAATGCAGTTACGGGTTCTACCAAATTTCTTCATCCAAAACCATGTTTTTCCATTCTAAACGTCCCAAAAATCCTACTACTATCATTATAACGTTATACCAGATGTTTTCAACGTAAAGCATGTGTATATCTAACATTAAACATGGATAATTAACCCAAAATTCCATCTAATCATCAAAAACCCTAGAGTTTTTCTTAATCAAGGTTCTAATCTGTTTTTACCAAAATTTCCTTCTAATAAATCATCAAAATTTCGTGGGTTATATTCCTCTACATGGCAAGGATTCCATAATTTCATATAAATCATTTCTACATGCATTTTCCTAACACAAATTGGGTGTTCTTCCATATTTATCATCTCTAATCAATCCTAAACCAATATGAAGATTGCATTAATGAAAATATGCAAGTTAAACACTTGCCTAGGATTTTTGGTATTCTGATTCACGACTGATTTTGGTATGGCTGCGTTCCTCGTCTCGCGATCTACGCGGTGGTGGTGGCGGCGGTGCAAACCGGTGACTTTTTGGCCTTGAATTGCCTTGGAGCTCTCTCCTCTCTTCTCCAATGGACGTCACTTGATTTCTGGATATTCTAACCCTAAAAGACTAACCTAGTTGGCTGATATAGGTTGCTGAAATTCGTGGGTTTAATTACCCAACTATGTAAAATGACTAAAATGCCCTCCCGGGGTACTAATTAGGCCAAAAAATGCCTCGAGACCCAAACTACACCCCCGGGTACACTTTTCTGACTATCTCGACCCTACCGGACGCGTTGGCGCACTCAAAACGATCATAAGGGCAACTTATAAAATATTCACTTTTTATTTAACAAAATTAGTCCCAACGTGATACGAGCACGTTCCGACTTAAATTTTCGAAATCGTCATTTAATTCACTCATGACATTCAATATAATCAATATAATATATTACTTTGCTCATTAGTAATATTCAACCAATTTCCCATAATTACTAACTCTCGTCACGTTAATAATTATAACATAATTAATTTCCGGATTTTTATTAAATAAATCATTCACATTAAATTTAATAAATCCCCAAATTAATATAGCATAAAAATACGAGGTATTGCAAATTTAATAAATCCCCCAAATTAATATAGCATAAAAATACGGGGTATTACAGCCATATCATTCTGTCCCACGTTGCTTTTTTGGTCATGTCCTCACAGTCCTTTAGGCCTAAGTCAGGTGATGGAGAGAATGAACCCGATTAAGGGGACATCCTTCCGAACATGATTTTTTAACCAACCTAAGTTGGAGACTATCCTTGAGTTGGCTTCATTGCCTAAGGGTCCTCTGTACGTCGTTCATTGTTGCCGGGGCAACTCAGGAGGCCAATTGTGTTTTTAATAAAGACCTGAGGAAGGTTAGCAGTGAACCTTGCTTTATATATATTTTAGCTTTGCATACACTAAGTATTGCTTATTATAGGAGCTCTGTTCATTAGCTAGAGGAAGTTGATCAACCTGTTGTTTTCGTTATGTTTTGAGGGGGTGCATATTACTTTAGAAAGGATGCGTATTGAAGTTTGATCAAGAGACATTAAAGAATCAAGAAGTTTAGAATGCGCGGGCCGATCGACCTTTATTGACTAAAATTGATAAATAAAAGGCAACTTTACTTATAAATGAAGATTTTCCTAAACTAATGATGCTTGAAAAAGAAAAATTATAGAAGTCTAAAAGTAGAACTTCTTAAGGTTGGCTTCATTATAGGCTCTCGGTGTCTCCCTGCCCTCCAGCGTTTATAAGTGATAGGCTCCCTATAAGTCATCTCTTATTATCTTGAAAGGTCCCTCCCAATTTGGTCCCAGTTTGTCGTCTGATGGTCTCACAGCACTGCTGAGGACTTTCCTTAGGACGTAATCTCCTATTAGCAATTTCTCGAATTTACTTTTTTATTATATTATTTGACCAGTTGCTGTTGGTTAGATGCCAACTTAACTAGTGACAGTTCTCGCCGTTCATCGGCTAAGTCAAGATCAGTGAGTAATGCTTCATCATTAAGGCATTGGTCGACCAGGGTAGTCCTCACAGTAAGGAGTCCTACTTCCAATATGATGACTTCCTTAATTCCATAGGCGAGCGCAAAGGGGGTTTCTCCCGTTGCTCTTCTTGGAGTTGTACGATAAGCCCATAAAGCGTGAGGTAGTTCATCTACCCAGGTACGTTTGGCTCTTTCCAGCCGTCCTCTTTAGTCCTTTGATCATTATTTTGTTTGAAGCTTCAGCTTTCCTATTTCTCTGGGGGTATTCTACAGAACTAAAATGGTGTTTGATGCCATGCTCATCACAAAAGACTTGAAAGAAGGCACTTTCGAACTGTGTGCCATTTTCAGTGATGATAGTCCCTAGCATCCAAAAGCGGGTGATGAAGTTCTTCCATATGAACCTTATCATGTCAGAGTCTCGAATATTTACAAGTGGTTCTACCTCTGCCCATTTGGTGAAGTAGTCAGTGCCGAGCAATAGATACTTGTGATTTCCAGATGCGGTAGGTAGAGGACCTACAATATCCAAGCCCTACTGGGCAAAGGGCCATGGGCTGGTTAATAACTTTGGGTTTCTAACTAGTTAGTGGACCATAAGGGAGTGCCTTTGTAACTCCTCACATTTTTTAACATAAAACACATTATCCTTCTACATGTATGGCCACCAGTATCCTTCCTTGATCGCTCGAAAAGCTAAGGATCTTCCTCCTACATGGTACCCACAAATGCCTCCATAAAGTTCACTAAGAACCTACTCGACATATTCTGGGTGAACGCACTAGAGGTAGGGGCCAGTGAAAGAATTTCTGTAGAGTTTCCCTTAAGGAGATAAGTGAAAGAGAGCATCCTTGACTCTTCTGATATGCCGACCTATTATCGCTTGGCAGTGCGTCACTCCGTAGGTAAGTTATGATGGGATCCATCCAACTAAGTGCCTTCTCTACGGGGAGGATTTTATCTGCGACTGCTTGGTTGATGTTTGGTTCCACGAGGAATTTTATCTAAATGGTCCACCTTAAATCAGAGTCAGTGGAGGATCTTAGAGCTACTACGGCATCGATGTGGTTGTTCTGTCCCCTGGGGAACTACTGGAAATTAATTTTATCAAACTTCTCCATAATTCCTCTTACAACAGCGAGATAAGCTGTCATCCTTTCATCCTCGGCGCTGAAGTCTCCACTTATCTTCTTGAACACTAGCTTTGAATTACCAAATACCCTAAGGCATTTTGCTAATAGAAATTTTACTTTGCACAGATCGGCGATCATCGTTTCATATTTCACTTCGTTGTTGGAGGCTTTAAATCCTAGTTTAATCCCTTGTTTGAGCACATTCTTCTCTGGGGAAACCAATACAATGCATACTCCTCCCCCCCCACCCCCCCTTGGAGTTGAAGGCTCTGTCAATGTAAAGTATCCAGTCGAAGGTTTATGTTTCCTCTTCTGCTGGTTTCTCGATTTCTAATTGGGCAGTGGGTTGATTCCCTGTGAACTCACCGATAAAATCTGCAAGAATTTTTCCCTTAATTGTTGTCCTTGGTTGAAATGGATATCAAAACTTCCAAGCTCCATCTACGACTTTGACAGTCAGCTAAAGAGGTTAACTTTCCTTAGAATAGCTTTGAGGGAGTGCGAGGTGATTACGATGATGGAATGAGCCTCAAAGTAATGCTTCAGCTTCCTTGAGGCTATTATTAGGGCATATGCGAGCTTCTCTAGGGGAAATAGCATTGCTCGACATCTAGGATCATCTTACTTACGTAATAGACTGGGTGTTAGCCTCCTTCCTTCTCACATACCAAGGAAGAGCTCATGGCATGGTCTGACATGGCAAGAGAGAGATATAAAGGGTCACCTTCACTTGGAATTACCAGCAAGGGTGACTTGATGAGGTAAAACTTGAGTTCTTCTAGGGATTTGGAGTAGTCATCGTTCCATATTAAGCCCTTATCTTTATTTAACAGTTGAAAGAATGGTTAGCAGTGTTCCGAAGACGTAAAAATGAAGCGATTGAGTGCGGTGAGCATATCGGTAAGCTTCGGACAACTCTAATCATCTTGGGGGTGGAATTTTCTGATTGCATCGATCTTATCAGGGTTTTCTTCAATCTCTCTTTTGATGACCAGGTATCCTAGTAAATTTCCTGACTGGACACCAAATGAACACTTGCTAGCATTAAGTTTCATCCGATATTTCCTAAGGATATCAAAGGTCCCGACTAGGTCTGAGAGATGGTCTCCCTTGAATTTATTTTTGACGAGCATGTTGTCAATGTATACCTTCATTATTTCTCCCATTTATTTCTTGAACATCTTGGTGGCCAGTTACTAGTATGTCTCTCCTACATTTTTTAGGCCGAACGGAATGACTTTATAACCATACAACCCAATAGGCGTTATGAAGGAGGTCTTATCTTGGTCAGTCTCATAAAGCGGGATTTGGTGTTATCCTGAGTAGGCATCTAGAAAGCTCATTTTTTCATTTGTTTCAGTGGCGTCGACCATCTGGTCTATCTTTGGGAGAGAAAAACTATCTTTTGGATAGGCCCTATTGAGGTCGGTAAATTGAATACATCCTCTTCATCTTTCGTTGCTTTTGGGTACAACGATTGGGTTGGATAGACATTTGTGTAATTACACATCCCGAATGAAACCTGCATCCAGTAACTTGCCAACCCCTTTCTCTAATGCCTTCGCCTTTTCTGGGGCCGTTCGGCGAGCCTTCTAAGTGACTGGTTTAAAAGCTGGGTCGATGTGAAGTTGATGGCATGCAATTGAGGGGTCTATCCCAAGAAGGTCGTATGGTTCCCAAACGAAAACATCCAGATTGCTCCATAAGAACGTGGTGAGCTCCTTCTTTTCTTGATCCGTGAGAGAGGCTCGGATTAAGAATCGCCTTTTAGGCAAGTTGACTCCATCGGTAACTTCTTCAAGTTCCTCAACGACCCTATCTACGGGGTGGACCCTAGTTTCCTCCACCCTTAGTCAGTCGTACCGTAATTTCTATTTTGAAGGCAACACGCCTTCCTGGGCATCCTCCTGGATTTTCTTCTCTTCTTTCTTCTTCTCGTGCTTGGGGTGGATAGCTGCGACAAAGCATTTTCTTACCAAAGCTTGGTCGCTACGAATCTCGACCACCCCCGATATGTTATGCACTTGAATTTCTGATGATATGATGATGGAACGACCTTTATGGCATGGAGCCATCCCCTGTCCAGGATGGTGTGATAGGGGGATTCGATATCTACTACCAAAAATTTGATCATCTTTGAAATACTTCCTGCCCTGACGGGCAGTTTTATCATTCCAAGAGGCATGATTACCTTTCCTGCAAAGCCGACCTGCGGAACCGTGGTCTCTTTGAGGTCGGCGATATTCAAATTTAATGTAACAACCCCAATTTCCTCATGTAAAGGCTGGCCAGGCACGATATGCCGAAGATAGGTCTTGCATGTCAATTAATACCATTCTTAGCACCGTACTAAATATAAATAAATTATTTTCCATAATGTTGGCATTTATAAATGAAGAAGTCATACACAATAATCTAATAACCCACATCACCATAATAGTAATAATGAAATCAAGTTAACGTAACAATTCCCAAATGACATGTAATAAAAGAGCATCGGCCTTATGCCCTTACAACTATTCCAAATATAAAATGACTGAATATGAAAAGCACCTATGCTAGAAGTAACTGAATTTGAATCTGGAGAGTAAGAGAGATCGCAGGACTGCCACAAAACAATCTAACTATCCCTGTCTAGGAGCACTTGGGGGGGGGGGGGACATTTAAATTTTGGACCAGAGCCCGAGGTGTGCAAGAATTAACTTGACTAAAATATGAATGTAATCATACAGTCGATGCACAATAAATATCCCCCTTTTCGACACTCGCATGCAAATGGCACATCACCCATTATCTAAAAGAAATATCAAATTTTCACTCCAAAATGTCCCAAATAATATATATGTAACAAAATCTCAATTTTAAAGGAAATCCTCTCCCGATTTGATTTACCCAAAAATGAAATCTATACATTTTTAAAGATTTACCAATTTACATTAATACCAGTCTTCCCCATTATCAAATATGAAGCATAAACATCTATTATGCATTGTAAAATAAAATATTCGTGAGTGCCCATATCCTTAGGATGCTTAATTATTTCCACAATATTCGGGTGATTAATAATATAAGTCCTTCCATATATGTGACATAGGAGGGCATCTACTTCCGGTGTCGTATTCGTGCTCTATCGTTAAGGCCGAAGGAATCCTAACATCCAAGTCAGACGGTCCGAAGGAATCCTAACATTATAAACGGAAAACACAAAACACATACAAGTTGGGGGCGGTCCCTACGCAGGATACCTATATACGACCCATACCCAGTAGTAACACAAGAGCAATCATCTCCACACCTACCTCTCGAGAGTGGGAAGCCTCTATGTAGTACCTATATGCCTACACAACGTCAAGCCCACCTATGTCGACATGTGGTCACTGGCCCTAACGCACTAACCCCCGAGCCGATAGGAAAGTCCACCGGTATGTCCACTGACAATTATAATATCGTAATATTATTTTTGCAATAATATGTAGAGGTAATTGTCCTCAAATTATCGTAAAGTTTAAATTCAAATTGTGTATTACCAATTATCCAATTAATAATTATCATCTTACAAATTATTAATTATGCCCAGTAATTAATTATTTAACCATCTAGTTATAGGTAATTATCATTTATTTCACCATGTGTGGAATCCTATTCCATAAATTAATTACTCTATAAAAAACCTCTTTGGTTACTTTAATATACTTACACTGCTACTGTTAATGATACAATCCAGGAACGTAAGTTACTGAATTCCCGGTTCAAAGCTACAGCAGAAAGGGGAGGGGAGAAAACCCATGTCATTAAAACGACTGGAGCTTCCGTTCAAACGAAATGGCTTGTGGTTTGGATGATTTTCCCCATCGTTTTAACGACGTCTCATCATCTTCTCCTCCCCTCTCCCTTTCTGGGTTTCTCAGATATCCCCAAACTCCCAAAATTTCCAACAGATCACAACCCAAAATTTTTCTATTGTTGACATTAATTAGTCCCAACAAATTACTAACGAATTACAATTATCAATGATGCAAGATCCAATTCCTAACTCAGTTTATTCTAATTCAAGAACATAATAATAAGGGAACTACATCTATCTTTCAGTCCATTAATGGTTACTAAAAATTTCTTACAATAAATAACCCATTAAGCTCCAATAATTAACAAAACGTGACAGAAATCTAATCATCAATAAGGCTTTAGATTCCTAATTTCTGGAATGAATTCTACATGTATATTCTTCCTCCACATACGGGTTTTCATCATCAAATTTAAACATAATAATCCCAAACTTCCGAATTCTAAAAGGGAGATAAATTATGCGTTGAGAAATATGTTAGAAACATAATTTATGCAAGAAAATTCTTGCCTTTAAATTTTGTATAGGAGATCCCTTGAAAGTCTTTGATCCTCCATTGTTCTTCCCCTTTTCCCTTCCTTCGGGTGTTTCTCTTTTTTCTCTCCCATGGTTGCTCTCTTAGGTTGTGATTTTTGGTAATGGTAAAGCGGGTTACTCTCACTAAACCAGTCAATTATGTGATACTCTCGAGTTCGGTTAGGGCCCAGATGAGCCTGAAATCCTTTTCTAATAAGTCCAAAACTCCCTCAACCCATATGTTATTGACCCAAGACCATTTTTAAAGTTTCAAACCACTTAAACGAGCTCATATAAGTCCGAAAACGGGTTAAGAATTATTTATGGCAAAATATTTACTTTTTATTGTGTCGCACATACATTATATGAATTTTCTTTTTATGACATGCATATAACATATTCATAACCAAAGTGAATAATACACACAAGTATACTAAGTAACAAGTTGCCACTTAACATAACCGAATAACATATTTATTTATATAAAAAAATTCAAAATTAATTATTTACAAAAATATTTTCCACTAATTATTTAAGAGAAAAATGTGGGGTATTACATTCTCCCCCCCTAATAATAGGATTTAGTTCTCAGAATCAAGAAAGTACGTACCTAGATAGAAGAGTTTCCCTTACGTTGCGCGCATGTTGTCCTCTCTCTCCCAAGTCGACTCGTCCTCCCAGTGGTGCCCCCACTACACCCGAACTAAAGGAACAATCTTAGACTGTAGTCGGCGCTCCCGTCTATCCAAAATAGCTACGGGGCTCTCCTCATAAGTAGCATCTGGATGGAGCTCAGTCTCTTCGATTAGATGTTCTTTTATGCCACCTCATCTCTAAGGAATCTCCGTAGTGAGGATATATGAAAGATATCATGCATCCGCTGTAAGTGACCCGATAATCCCAATCGGTATTCTACGGGGCCAATCCTTAGCAAAATAGGGAACGGTCCGACGTATCGAGCTTCAAACTTCCCCTTTTTCACTAATCTTATCACCCCCTTAATGGGAGACACTTTAATCAACACCTGGTCTCCAACGTCGAAGTCTAGGTGTCTCATACCCGTGTCTACGTATCTCTTCTGCCTATCTTGAGCAATCCAAATTCTGGCCCGAATCATATCTACCTTATCTAAGGTATCCTGCATAAAATCCGGACCTAGCAATTTTTTCTCACGCACCTCTAACCAGCATGAGGGCAAACGACAAGATCTCCCGTAGAGTGCCCCAAATGGTGCCATCCTTATAGTGAAATGGTAGTTGTTATTATAGGCGAACTCCACCAATGGCAACTAATGCTCCCAGCTTCCCTTAAAGTCTAAAATACACATATGTAGCATACCCTCCAGCATTAGGTTCACCCTCTCTGTTTGCCCATTGGTCTGAGGATGATACGAAGTGCTCAGTCTCAACTCTGCCCCCAAGTCCTGTTGGAAGCTCCTCCAAAAGTGGTTCACAAATGTCATGTCCCTATGACACTATGTTAAGTGTCACCCCATGCAGCTTAACGATCTCACCAATAAAAAGTTTGGCATACTATTCGGAGCTAAAATCTATGCGGACCTGTAGGAAATGATCCACCTTTGTCAGTTTATCAACAATCACCCAGATTGAATCATGCCCCCTCTGTTAAGTAGGTAGCCCCATAATGAAGTCTATAGATATTATTTCCCATTTCCACATCGGGATCTCTAAGGGATGCAGAGTAACCACAGGATGCTGATGATCTACCTTCACCAGCTAACAAGTAGCACATCTAGACACAAACTTTGTTATATCTCTCTTCGTACTAGCCCACCAGTATTAACGGCGCATGTCATGGTACATTTTATCCCTACCGGTATGCACCGTTTATAATAAACCATGATCCTCTGACATAACGGCTCATCTCAACTCAGCATCATTCGAAACAACCAGTCTCCCCTAGAACCTCAAACCGCCATCAAACCAAATAGATAAATTCTCCACCCCCTCGGCTAGCAACTGTCTCACCCGCTCCTGAAAAAGTTGATCCTCCGTATGTGCCTTCACCACCGAAATAATGATCTCGGGGGTGATGGTGAGAACTGACATAAATGCTCGAGTCAACTCATCATCTCCACTAGGTGATCTACACTTTGCCTTCCACACCGTTGCCAACTCCAGAAACAGCTTACGTCCTACGTCTTAGCGCATCCTCTATGACATTCGCTTTCCCTGTGTGGTACTAAATATTGAACAGGTAGTCTTTTACAAACTCGATCCACCTCCTCTGTCGTATGTTTATCTCTCTGTGTGTGAATAAATACTACAAGCTCTTATGATATGTGAAAAGATGAAACTTTCCCCCAGAAGGTAGTGTCTCCACACTCATAAGGCAAAAACCACAACTGCTAACTCCAAGTCGTGGGTGGGGTAATGTCCCTCGTGAGTCTTAAGCTTTCGGGAAGCATAAGCTATTGGCCTCTCCTCCTGCATCAGAACCCCTCCAAGTCCCCTCAGGGACGCATCAGTATAAACTCTGTAGTCAACCCCAACCCGAGGTAATGCTAGAATCAATATTTTAGACAATCTCATCTTTAGCTCCTCAAACGCCTTCTGGCACGCCTCATCCCAAACAAAAGATACCCCTTTCCTCATCAAATTCGTTAAGGGCCTGGTTATCTTCGATAACCCTTGAATGAATCGATGGTAGTACCCATCCAATCCCAATAAACTGGGCACCTCGGTGGGTGTAGTGGGCTATCCCCACTCCATCACGGACAACCTTTCCTAGGTCCACGGATATCCTCGCTCCGACACGACATGAACCAAGAACTGTACTTCGATCCCCCAACCAAAATTCGCATTTCTTGAACTTCGCATATAGCTAGTGATCCCGAAGTGTCGACCACCCGTAGATTCTCTGTGTGCTCGTTCGCAGTCCAAGAATACATCAGAATATCATTTATGAATACTATAACAAATCGGTCCAAAAAGTCCCTAACAACTTGGTTCATCAAATCCATAAACACCGTTGGTGCATTGGTTAGCTCGAATGGCATCACTAAAAACTTGTACGACCCATAATGAGTAAGAAAAATTATCTTTGAGATGTATTGCTCTCGGACTCTCAACTAATGGTATCCCGACCTCAAGTCAATCTTCAAAAAGTAAGCAACACCCCTCAACTGATCAAACAAATCATCAATGCACGGCAACAGATATTTATTTCGAATCGTGACTTTGTTCAACTCTTTGTAGTTGACACAAAGTCGTAAGGATCCTTCCCTCTTCTTGACGAATAATATGGGAGCACCCTAGGGTGAAGTACTCCTCCTAATGAACCCTTTCCCTAATAACTGCTCAATCTGCTCTCGTAGCTCCCTCATCTGAAATGTAGCCATTATATACGAAGTGCATGAAATAGGTCTGGTGCCCGGGATCAAAACTATCACAAAATTTATCTCCCGACTCGACGGTAACCCCAGAATCTCTCCAAAAGCATCTGAAAAATTCATAACCATAGGAATGGAATCTAGAGTCACTAAAACCTCCGAAGAAGTATCCTCCTCAATATAATATAAATGCGTCCTTGACCCACCCCCGGGGTGAGGCATCTCACCTAGGTACATTTCCTACATCGGAATAGCGAAGACGATGGACCTCCTAAAGCAATATACAGACGCCCTATAGGTGGCTAACCAATTCATCCCAAAAATGACATCATAGTCATGCATATCCATCACTTGTAAGTCTGTAATAAAAGTAAGTCAGCCTATCTCAATGCCGATCCCCCGACACACTGATCGTACTGGTGCTCCTCTACACACTAGAGAGTCTATATGCAAAACTACATCTGAGGCAAGGTCTATCATACCTGACTCCCGTACCCCATGCTACCAAAAGAGTGCGATACGCCCGTGTCAAAGAGTACATGACCGAAATAACCAAAGATGAGAAATATACCCTCAACTGCCTGTGGAGGTGCGGGTCCATCTGCTGCTGCTACACGGTAGACCCGACCATATTGTAGCTTTTGTTACCCCTGAGGCGGGGCGGCAGGTGCGGTGGGTCCCTGAGCCTGAAATGGTGGGCACTGTCCCTGCGGCGTCTGTTATCCTCTCTAGTCTCCCTGCCCTTGGGTGGCCTGATTTCCCCGTGGGTAAAATCTCTAAGAATGATCCTTCTCCCCACAAGTGTAGAAATTTCCCTGAAAGGGCATCCGTGTGAGTCATTGGCCCTGCTAGCTTCTGAACTAAGGGCCCTGATGGCCCCTATACTGATGGCCCTGCCCTTCCTAACCCTAACCCTGGCCCTGCCTCTGCTTGTCATCAGTGCCCCTAAATCTCTTACTCTGATCAGTGGGCGGGGTTCCCCTATGCTGTTAGGCCCTAGACCCACTACTCCCACTCACCTTACCCTACTGTCTAGACGACTCTCCATTGTGGTGCTCTTCCCTTTTGCTTTTCAGAAATGCCCTCTGATCCTGACAATGAAGGAGTGTAGCGTTAACTAATTGGTTGTACGCAAAGAAGGCTGGATTTCCCAAAAGTGCCTTCCTAATATGCCAAGTTGTCCCCTTGATAAAGTGGTCCATCCTCATCTGCTCTATCTGAACATCCTCCTTTGTAAAATATGAGAGAGTAGTGAACTATTCCTTATACTCAGCAACTGTACATCCCTCCTGCTTCAGATTCATTAATCTAGTCCTCATCTCGGACTGCATAGCTAGGGGAAATTATTTCCCCTCAAATCTCTCCCAGAACTGGTATATTGTGAGGCTATTCGTCTCCTCAACTATCGTCACTGCCTCCCACCATTGAAGGGCGTCCCCCACCAACCTAAAGGATGCCAACATTTTCTTCTAAACTAGCTATCACTCCACCATACTTAAGTGTCTCTCAATATCTTTCTTCTAACGGCTATCAATAAGGATATTAGACCCTCCTGCAAACTCTGGAGATTGGCCTTTAACAAAGGCCTCCTCGCGCGGTCCCAAGCATAGCATGGTGCTTTCACTGGAATAGGCACCTGCTGTGGTGGCTGTTGTGGTGCCTGAGGTGGCAGAAAATGTTATAGCATATCATCCATCATTGTGGACACTACCTGGGACACTATAGTTATTATCTCCGCTAGAGTAATCAACCGGGGGACCTGTGGGGTTTGCGAAACTTGTGGAGCCTGTGGTGGCTGGGGTGGCTCCTGGAGAGCCTCCTCCTCCCCAACTGGAGGGGCTACTCTCCTGGGCCTGCCCCTACGTTCGTTTTCCATCTGAAAGCAAACAAGGTTTAAATTAGTATTAATCGCATGAATACAATGAGTCCCAAATATAGTCTCTATATACCAAAGAACGCAACGCATAACGTAATGAGCGCATACACAGATCCTAAGGACACTAGAACCGTTCTCTGATACCAACTATAACAACCCTTACTTCCTCATGTAAAGGCTGGCCAGGCACGATACGCCGAAGATAGGGCTTGCATGTCAATTAATACCATTCTTAGCACCATACTAAATATAAAAAAATTATTTTCCACAATGTTGGCATTTATAAATGAAGAAGCCATACACAATAGTCTAATAATCCACATCACCATAATAGTAATAATAAAATCAAGCTAACATAACAAATCCCAAATAACATGAAATAAAAGAGCATCGAGCTTATGCCCTTACAATTATTCCAAATATAAAATGACTGAATATGAAATGCACCTATGCTAGAAGTAACTGAATCTGAATCTGGAGAGTAAGAGAGATCGCAGGACTGCCACAGAACAATCCAACTATCCCTGTTTAGGAGCACTGAGGGTGGGGGCATTTAAATTTTGGGCCAGAGCCCGAGGTATGCAAGAATTAACTTGACTAAAATATGAATGTAATCATACAGTCGATGCACAACAAATATCCCCCTTTTCGACACTCGCATGAAAATGGCACATCACCCCTTATCTAAAAGAAATATCAAATTCGCACTCCAAAATGTCCCAAATAATATATATGTAACAAACTCTCAATTTTAAAGGAAATCCTCTCCCCATTTGATTTACCCAAAAATGAAATCTATACATTTTTAAAGATTTATCAATTTACATTAATATCGGTCTTCCCCTTTATCAAATATAAAGCATAAACATATATTATGCGTTGTAAAATAAAATATTAGTGAGTGCCCATACCCTTAAGAAGCTTAAGTTATTTCCAAAATATTCGGGTGATTAATAATATAAGTCCTTCCATATATGTGACACAAGAGGGCATCTACCGTCGGTGTCGTATTCGTGCTCTATCGTCAAGTCTGAGGGAATCCTAACATCCAAGTCAGACGGTCCGGAGGAATCCTAACATCCTAAACGGACAACACAAAACACATATAAGTTAGGGGCGGTCCTTACGTAGAATACTTGTATACGGCCCATACCCAGCGGTAATACAGGAGCAGTCAGTGCCACACCTACGTCTCGAGGGTAGGAAGCCTCTATGTAGTACCTATATGCCTACACAACGTCAAGCCCACCTGTGCCGACGTGTGGTCACTGGCCCACACGTGTGAACCCCCGAGCCGATAGGAAAGTTCACTGGTATGTCCATACACAATTATAATCTAGTACATATTATTTTTCCTATAATATGTAGAGGTAATTGTCCCCAAATTATCGTAAGGTTCAAATTCAAATTCCATATTACCAATTATCGAATTAATAATTTATCATCTTATAAATTATTAATTATACCAGTAATTAATTATTTAACCATCTAGCTATAGGTAATTATCATTTATTTCAACATGTGTGGAATCATATTCCATAAATTAATTACAATATAAAAACCCTCACTAGTTACTTCAATATACCTACACTGCTACTGTTCATGAGGGATACAATGCAGGAACCTAAGTTATATAATTCCAGGTTCAAAGCTGCAGCAGAAAGGGGAGGGGAGAAAACCCATGTCGTTAGAATGACTAGGGTTGCCGTTTAAACGAAATGGCTTATCGTTTGAATGACTTACCACATCGTTTGAATGACGTCTCGCCATCTTCTCCGCCCCTCTCCCTTTCTGGGTTTCTCACATATCCCCAAACTCCTAAAATTTCCAACAGGTCACAACCCATAGTTTTTCTACTGTTGACATTAATCAGTCCCAAAAAATTACTAACAAATTTATATTATCAATGATTCAAAATTCGATTCCCAACTCTGTCTATTCCAATTCAAGAACATAATAATAAGGGCACTACATCTAGATTTCAGTCCATTAATGGTTACTACAAATTTCTTAAAATAAATAACCCATTAACCTCCAATAATTAACAAAACTTGACAGAAATCTAATCATCGTAAGGCTTTAGATTCCTAATTTATGGAATGAATTCTACATGTATACTCTTCCTCTACATGCGGGTTTTCATCATCAAATTTAAACATAATAAGCCCTAACTTCCATAAATCTAAAAGGGAGATAAATTATGCATTGAGAAATACGTTAGAAACATAATTTATGCAAGAAAATTCTTGTCTCTAAATTTTGTAAAGGAGATCCCTTGAAAGTCTTTGATCCTCCTTTGTTCTTCCTCTTTTCCCTTCCTTTGGGTTTTTCTCTTTTCTCTCTCCCGTGGATGCTCTCTTAGGTTATGAAATGTGATAATGGGGAAGTAGGTTACTCCCACTAAACCACTCAAATATGTGTTAATCCCGAGTTTGGTTATGAGTCCAACTTTTGGACACCCAAATGAGCTTGAAATCCTTTTCTAATTAGTCCAAAACTCCCCCAACCCATATGTTATTAACCCAAGACCATTTTTAAAGGTTCAAACCACTTAAACGAGTTCATATAAGTCCAAAAATGGGTTTTTAATTATTTATGCGAAAATAATTACTTTTTATTGTGTCGCACATACATTATATAAATTTTCTTTTTATGACATGCAAATAACATATTCATGCAAAAAGTGAATAATACACTCAAGTATACTAAGTAACAAGTTTTCATTTAACATAACCGAATAACATATTTATTTAGATTAAACTTTCAAAATTAATTATATTTAAAAATATTTTCAACTAATTATTTAAGAGAAATATGCAGGATATTACATTTAACTTGTGGAATAAGTCAACGTACATCACTTCGGAAGAGCTACCTTAGTCGACGAGCAGTCTGTCGATGTCCCAATTAGCTATCCTGAATGAGATGACCAATCCGTCATGATGAGGGATTATCACCCCAACTAGGTCATCTTTAGTAAACCAATGTGTTTGCTCTAGTCGACCTCTTCTGGTCGACGACACTTTCTGGCTTGAGTCTCAACGGTGTTTATTTGAAAAGCTTGCATGACGACAGCTAACTTCTTAACTTCCATTCGAACAACGTTCCCCTGTACTTTCTTGAGGTCTGATATCCCATGAATTATCGCAAACTCGTGGCCTATCTCATCGTCGAGGACGTTGTCTGGCTTTTGGTTGCCATTAGCTACGACTTTGTCTGCCTTTTTGTCTATGAATTCGTTGATATGACCAGCCTGGGCCAGCTCCTCGAGATGAGATTTAAGGGCTTTTGCAATGTTCAGTCGTGTGATCGCCTTCTTTGTGGAATGCGCACCTCGGTGCATTGTTGCACTTCGTTGAATCTCCTCCCATCTTCTTGGGCCATTTGACAAATGGATCTTCCTTGATTTTGGCAAGGATTTTGTATATTAGTTCCTTGAAGACTGTGTTAACAGCCTGGAACGCTTTCGAGGGGTCGTTCTTGTTGTTGTTTTTGGTGCCATTCTTGCCCCCATTTTTGTTTCCTTTCTTCCAAGGATCATTCTTCTTTGTTCCTTTGTTCGTCTTCGCGTGACCATTATCCCCTGCATTAAGATGGATTACATCTTCGACTTTGGCGTATATTTCAATACGAGCCAGTAGGTCGTAGATGGAATTAGCCTCCTTCTTAGTTAGGTATTGGTGCAATAAGGAAGTGTTTGGCAAACCGATCTTGAAGGACGCTACGACAACCCGCTCCTAGTAATCCTCAATCTCATTAAATATCTCCCAGTACCTCTTGGCGTATTCCCTAAGGTTTTCCTGTCGCATTTTATTCATGGTGAGCAGTGCACCCATCCGCTTGGGGGGGAGCTGGTGGTTATGAAGCGAGATGTAAATAATTCAGCCAGAGCCTTAAAGATCTTCATAGATCTATATAGCAGCCTCTCGAACCACTTTTGGGTTATGTCGTCTAGGCTGGAAGGGAAGATGTGACACATCAACGCATCGTTGTGGCTCCCTAGGGTCATGGCCTGCCTATACTGGTGGACATAATCAATATGGTCAGTTTTCCCATCATAGATCTTGAATCTAGAGAACGTGAACTTCTTAGGGGCTTATTCTTCTTCTATCGTCCTTGAAAAAGGGGACTTCATTTGGGTGTTAAGAGCTCTTCTGGCTAGCTCACGTGTGGACCTAGCCCCTCGGTGGGCTGGGTGCTGATCCATCTCCCTACGGACCAAACTCCTGATTTCATTATTCTGTCGACCAAGACTGCCACGACGTCGAGCTGGCTATAGTCTTTCTGATCGACCATCATCTGACTTATTCCTCTAAATTCTTTCTTGGTCGCGCCTGGGGCTCCTTCCTCGGCTGTGAGACTCACTCACCTGAGGACTAGGAGTCCGATCATAGATTCATCTTGTATTTCTATAGAGATCCCTCTTCATTCTTTCTAGTCGCCTCTTTAAGCGAGCATTCTCCTCTTCTTGGGGATGAGTGTCTTATTCTTATTCTCGAAGTCTGGCCTCATAGGACTCAGCCAACCTGAAAATCTGTGTGGACCTTGGTGGTCTGTGACTCTCTTCAGAAGGCTGCCTTTGTTGGCGAAGTCTTGGATTTGGATGGAGAAGTTCTAACCGTACCCTGGGAGGGGCAGGTTCTTCCTCAACATCGTCAGCTCGAGGAATGTTACTGTTGTGGTGAGAGACCAATGGCTTCCAATTAGTGAGTGTTCTCATAGGAATAACAGTCATTCCTAAAGATGTCGCCAATTGTGTTATCAAAAAAAATCACAATAGAAATTATACGAAGAACAATCACAATCAACAAGGAAAGCGAAAAATCACACACACAACACAACTTTGTACGTGGTTCGGCAACTTGCCTATGTCCATGGAGAGGTCTACTATTTTATTAAGTATCTATCAATATGCTTAGTTACATGCCCTTATGCCCCGGGCCAGGGATATAGGTGTAGCATACTTATTCTTCAGGTAACTCCACGATGCCCATGATGATCCATGAATCCCTTGAATATCTCCACGAGATTATAGGCGATTGACTTGGTTTTGGAACAGTGTAGACTATACACGCATGTAAATTCTTATTGTGACTTGAGGTCGGGCTGCTTTCTTAATCTGTTGGGCCAAGTCGGCTATTGTTGTGGGCTGTGAACAAAATCTGTTGCCTATAGCAACTAATTAAAATTTTGTGTTCCCGTCAAATGTCAAATTCTTCCCGTGTTACATTTAGTGGCAAAATTAGTAACGATTTTAATTTATTGCCACTAATACATTATCTTTTAGCGACAAAACTAAATTTTGCAATAAATTATGCATGTTAGTGGCAATAAATGTTTAGCCACTAATAAAATTGTCACGCATTGATATTTTTCTTGTAGTAGCTTAGGGGACGTATATCCCAATTTATAGGATTATGGTTAATTTTCATAATCTTTGACATAATACATAGGATTGAGTTTATTTTTATTTCACTAAAATATTTCGTATTAATTTTCATGTTATTCTTTCTTCTGAATTATTAATCGACAATTTATATCTTATCATTCATAAATTTGAATCAGAAAATTAATAAAATTGCTAAGAAATATATGGGGTATATTATTGCCCATTTTTTTCCAAATGCATAACAATAGTTACCAAGGAAATTCGTATTATCACTATTTATTATAGGTCTTTTCTAGTTCACGTCCTATGTCCCTAGTTTTGAAATTTCTAATTTTTCCCATGCACATCCTTCTTGCCTTGATTCTTCTTCAAATTGTTGGAAAAAAAATTCAAATTAGAAGGGTTGTTGCGTTTTATATTGTTGTTGGTTCAAAACGTTAACTTTTTCAAACATAAATTTTTTGTCTTCAATGTCAAATAGTCTAGATATCTCTCTTGATTCGGAGACTCATAATCAAACTCCTTAAAAAATTCCTTGGATTTGTGCCTTTAAATGTGCTTAAAATCCTTCTACGATGGAGGACTTGTCAACAAGTACTGCCACGTGGAATTGTTTAATAAATGTATTCCCTGTAAAAAGGATTTTATGAACTATTTCATGGTGTTCATGACCTTGAGAAACATGGTTATCATATTAGTTGAAAATTCAAAGCTTACTACATATTTGTTCTCTCCATCCTTAGAGGCCCTTTTCACACTTCTACTGCAGTTGGTAGCCATGAATAGTAGTCATAGATATCGTTTGATGGGGTATAATATTTTGACAAAAGTACTTTTAGGTATCTCTCAAATAAATTTTAAATATTAAAAAAAAATTAATAAATTTTAAATACTTAAATTCACTAATTTTCTTCTTATATAAGTTCACACTAGTGATATAACAAGTGAACCTAATTGTAAATTGTCCTTAAATATTTAAAAATTATTAGCAAGTGACCTAATTATAAATTATCCTAATTTTTTTAGGTGTAATCAGAGAACACTTTTTTATTTTTCATGTATGACTTTTCAGGTTAACAATATCTTCAATATCAATGGGAATTGAAAGAATGTGAATTGTCACATAGGATTTATACGCAATAAATATTTAAAAAAATCTAAAATGTAAACCTCTACAATGAATGTGGAAGTGATGTGTAAATGATGATTATTTGCAATGTGAAAGAGACGACCCTCTAAATGTAGAGGGCCTCTTTTTCATTGTAAAAACTTGCTATATAGGATCCACATTCATTATATAAAAAATATTTTCTCTAGTATAACTATGAATGTGATTCTCTTGTTCCATATTTGATACAAGTTAAACTTTAGACATTTGTATTGGATAAGATTTTTTTTTTGTGAACCATGTGTAAGCTAAACTTTTGTCCACATAATATTCACATTATCTTATTCCACCTTCGCAATAGCAAAGCATAGACATTTGCATTGGAGATGCTATAAGACTCACTTCTCCGAGAAGGATTCAACATGTCTAGTATGTACATTACCTAATAAGCATGACATAGAAATGGTTCTTTTCCTTTTATAATTTGAAATGTAAGTTATCCCTCCAATAGGAAGGAATGGTTTGTGTCCAATAGTGAACAAAGAGGCATTTTAACGATTGACGCCCATTAGACTAATTCAACTTTAAACTAGTTCTAATAGTTGAAGGTTGAGATGTGGACAAGGTCGCTTTCTTTTTTATTGAGCGTCACTATGGTATGTCAGTCGTGTCTCACTTTAACCCTCTATGATGTGTTAGGAAGAAAACCTAACCAAAAACAATTTTCGTTTATAAAGAGTTAAAAAGAGTTTGAATTTGAATTGTGTATGATATATTGAAGTGATTAATGAGTTAAAAGAGTTTGAATTTATTCGAAATTCATAAGACATATAAAATTAAATTACTAAATGATTTTTTTTCAAAAGTGTTAAGTTGGCTGGTAAAAAAATAGTAAGAATGTTGTATTTATAAATTTTTCATTACTGAAAAATAAAATAAATTTCTTGAACAGTTAAACTAAATAGTTCAGCGTTAAAAATAAATCATGAACAAATAACTATGACAAAGTAATTAGTTAAATACAAGTACAAAAGACTGATGTGGGGACATGTAAAAACATAACTTATTTTCACCCTCCCAACCGATGTGGGGACACTAGAAAAACGAGGGTATCATGGCACCCCACCACTCTACATGTGGTTTCGCTTCTTAGCCATCGTAATGTCCAGGCCCATCCATGCAAAAGCATATGCTTCTGCAAAAATCTTGACTCTTTAGGCATTGTGTTCCTTTATTACTATAAAATATATGATGAATTATAGAGTGGCCTTTGTTGTTGTGTCACGTGACCATTCATTTTGTTGTCTCATATAATATCTAGTCATCTGACGTTTCTTTGAAATGAAACCAACACCGCATGTAGTATAACATTACATTACGTCTAGTTAAACGTTGGCCACACACAGTTTGTTTGTGTACATTTTCAACCATGTGTTATGTTCCCCTTTTACCAATTGTGACAATCGAGAAGTTCAAACAATGCATCCTATGACTGCAACATTACAAATGTTTATATAACGGCATGCATGATGGGACTCCCGTTTGAATTGGAACCAAATCTAACAGATATAATGAACTACTTTTCAGTTCACTTCGTTGTTGAATATCTCTCTCCGTTGTAAGCCATTTGTTGGGATTTTTTATGAAATGACAGAAACACTGTGAAGTGAAAAGATAGCATAATAATGACTTAGGTCGCAAGCAGGACATAATGGTGGGGCACTCGTACAATAAAAATTAATGGTTTTCGGGATAAAAAGTTTTTTGGTCCAGTGATACATGAATGACATTAAAACGGTTTTGAGGGTCAATTGAAATTCTATCTTTGATATTATTAAAATAATATTTGATCATAAATCACAAATATGATTAGTCGAGATGCGCTTAAAATGAGTCCGAATACCATGTAATATAATATAAATAAAAATTAATTGTAAAACTTTTTATTTATTTTACTCCTACATCTCCATAATGGCTCTTTTAAATTTTATTACCTTTTACTAATTTATTATTATATTTTAACTACACTTAAATATTTTAATGCTAAAAATTTGAAATTAAATCAAATACCAATATATATATATATATATATATATATAGTCATGCTCTTGTACGGATCAATTCGTATTTTTAGAGTGAGGATCGGGCATGTGTTACCTGACGGTGACCTAGAAAAGAGAGAGAATGTGCCTATCATTTAGGGAATAATTTCTAGACGCACGGCTAAGTGTCACATGTCACCGGACATATGACACCTAGTGATAGACCTAGAAATTATTCCCTAAATTATAAATATACTCCCTTTCTTTTTTGATCCACACAAAAACAAAGCTGTATATGTATACACTTTAAGTATCTCAAACATGGACATTAAGTAAGGACCATGTTTTACATCATCACAATCATTTACTAATAGGAGAGAGAACACATGTAATTTTGAAAAAAATAAATCTAGAGAGATAAAAAAAAAAAAATTGAAATCCACTATATTAAACGTTTATACTTTATTATTGTGAGTCTCGTCAATATATCAAAATATATATTAAAAATTTGTATTCATTTGAAGGAATATTAAAATGTACATTAAAAATTTGTTGTCATTCTTATATTACGTGTGAATTTCAAAATTAAATCACAAAAGTGGGTCTATCTGTCACCGCACTTTTGAAAAACATGTTAGATGCTTTAAGTCCTACCAACCCACCAAAAACCTAACCCACTTATGTCTGCCGGATACAAACCCAGGGGCACAATATGGGGAGCCTACCTTTGGCTGTCAAAACTATATGTGAGTATTTTTTTTTTTTCTTTTTGTTGAAAGCCTCACTGTATAAAAGGGAAAATATTGCGAGTTTAAACTCTAAATTCTGCCACTCGTAGTTTCACTTCTTAGCCTTGGGCTAATAATTTTTATGATATTTTTTATCTACAAAACACAAAAAGTCATTTTGGTTGAAAATGTTGTACGGAGTGAAAAAATTTGAAGAACAAATATATATATATATATATATATATATATATATATATATATATATATATATATAGTTGTGTTCTTGCGCGGAGTAGTTCGTATTTTAAGAATGCGGACCGAACATGTGTCACTTGGCGGTGAACCCAGAAAAGAGAGAGTGTGCCTATAATTTAGACGATAAATTCTAGGTGCACCGTTAGGTGACACATGTTCGATCCGCATTCTTAAAATGCGGACTAGTCAGCACAAGAGCATTATATATATAACCACAGCAATAAATACGTTCTTATTAATATTACATACTAAATAGTAAATATATATTTAAGGTTTCAGTGAAAATTAATAATGTACACTTAATAATACAATTATACGTTAAATTTTTTAATATATGCACACACATACAACCACAACAATAAATACATTCTTATTAATATTGCATACTAAATAGTAAATATATATTTAAGGTTTCAGTGAAAATTAATAATTTACACTTAATAATACAATTATATGTCAAATTTTTTAATATATATATATATATATATATATATATATATATATATATATATATATATATATATATATATATATATATATATATTATATATATATATATAGAGAGAGAGAGAGAGAGAGAGAGAGAGAGAGAGAGACTCATGTACACACTAAGTTTGCACATCATTTTTTTTAAATTGTAAAAAAAATATTTTTGAGTTAATTTTTTTTTTTTTGTGATATTTAAACATTTCAACGGACCCATGTAAAAAAATCAGCTTAAAAAATTGTTTTTACTATTTTTAAAAAATCGGTCAAACTTTTGCTGCTTTTAAGCACTTTAAAAGCTGTGAAAGTTTGATCGATTTTTTAAAAATAGCAAATAAAGTTTTTTTGAGCTGACTTTTTTTACATAGGTCCGTTGAAATGTTTAAATATCATATAAAAAAACCAACTCAAAAATATTTTTTTTAATGCTTTAAAAAAATTGGTGTGCGCCAGCACTGTGCAAACTTAGTGTGCACAGGAGACTGCCTCTCTCTCTATATATATATACTAGGGTATACACGTGCCTAAAGGCATGAAGCAAATTTCAAAAGTGTACTAATAGTCTAAAGAAAATGTTAATAACTGTTACTGTTGGTATTGTTTTTCTTAACAAATATGATCAGCCTAGTTACAGATTGAATTCAAATAAATTTGAATGGGTCAGCTATTGTTGGAATGAGCCTTTGGTCTAGGAGCTGGTGTTGACATGTTCAATTCCTTATTGTTAGGAAACTTAATTGCTACGTTTGTCATGTACATTGTTGATTGGTGTATTGAAAATAAAAGTTGAGATGCAAATGGCAATGGCCTCCAAACAAAGTTGGGATAAAAAAAAATTATGGCCCAAACAAACTCGATCCTAGTTGAGGTGTGAGGAATTTGTATTAATGGGGGATTCCCGCATTTATTAGTCAACAACCCCATTGTTATCCTTGTATATCGATAACAGGGTCATTGCTATGTCCACAAATCATGCATGTGTGAGTGGTGCGTTTTTTCTAGAGTAAATGGCTCCAGAATTGAGAAGAAAATAATTCATACCAATGCAACCTTCTGTTACAAAGCTTCATTTGGACCGTGGAGTTACCTAAGAATAGTTAGAAGTTATACATAATTGCTAAATATTTAAAGAACAGGCAACACCATTACCTAGGAATGAAAGAAAGTGTAAAAAAACATAAATTACAACACCATTAACAATGTTTTTTTTTTCAACCCAAATAATTGAAAAACGATTTAGTTAAGTAAAGTTGAATATTGTTTACAATACAATATAGTACATATAAAGTAAAATGATTCATATGTATTGGCATTTATTACATTAAATTAATGAAATAAATCTAATAAGAAGCAATAGTCGCCACCATCGAAACACACCAGCAAAATTCAAAGTGGATGGAAAGTAAATTACTACGTTTGACACTCCCCGCAAGCTGATGGTGATTTGGGAATGACCATGAGCTTGTTACGAAGAAACTGGAACTTAACTGTTGAGAGCCCCTTTGTAAATATGTCCGCTATTTGATCATGAGTGGAGATAAATTGAACTTGTAATTGGTGCTTTACAACTTGATCCCGAACAAAATGAAAATCAATCTCAACATGTTTTGTGCGAGCATGAAATACCAGATTTGTGGATAAATATGTAGCGCCAATATTGTCACACCAGAGAATGGGAGGTTGATGAGGTGGATAGCCAATTTCAGTAAGAAGAGATTTGAGACATGTGAGTTCGGCGGTAGCATCAGCAAGGGACTTATACTCTACTTCGGTAGAAGAGTGGGACACGGATTTATGTTTCTTAGATTGCCATGAGATGAGGTTGGAACCCAAATAAATTGCATAACCACCCGTTGATTTTCGATCATCAACACAGCCTGCCCAATCAGAGTCTGTAAAATCTTGAAGTTCAAGGGAGGAGGATTTAGTGATGTGAAGTCCATGAGATGATGTAGCATTAAGGTACCGAAGTATGCGTTTAACGAGGGTTCGATGAGTATCTGTGGGCTGGTGCATGAATTGACAAGCTTTGTTGACAGCAAAAGTAATGTCGGGACGAGTAAGTGTAGCATATTGAAGAGCGCCAACAATTTGTCTATAAGGGGTAGGATAAGATAATAGTTTACCGTCGTGTTTGGATAGGGAGAGTGTGGTGGATAGAGGAGTGGTTAGAGGTTTAGAATTGGACATTCCATGTTGATTGAGAAGGTCTTTAATGTACCGTTCTTGGGAGAGATGAATACTAGTGGAGGTAGATATGACTTCGATGCCAAGGAAGTAATGAAGATAGCCAAGATTTTTTAGTGAAAAATCAATGCTAAGAGAAGTAATAAGAGACTTCATGAGGTTAGAATTGTTCCCAGTTTAGATGATGTCATATACATAGATAAGAAGAAATATTATATTGGGATCATGTTTATAAATAAATAGAGAAGAGTCAGTTTTGGAGCCAACAAAGTTTTGGGTTAGAAGATATTAAGTAAGACGGTGAAACCAAGCTCGGAGCGCTTGTTTGAGACCATAGAGGGAGCAATTTAATTTGCAAACAAAATTGGGGTGGGTGGGGTCTTTAAAACTAGGAGGTTGTTCCATATAGACATCCTCATTAAGAAAATCGTGGAGAAAAGCATTATTGACATCAAGTTAGGATATAGTCCAGTTATTTGTCACAGAAATACATATGATGGTTCGAAGAGTAGTGGCCTTTATTACATGACTGAAAGTTTCATGAAAGTGATGTCCATATTCTTAATGAAATACCTTGGCAACTAAGCGAGCTTTATAGCGATCAAGTGATCCATCATATTTTCTTTTAATGTGATCAACCCATTTACATCCGATAATATTCATTTGTGGGGAAGGAGGAACAAACGTCCAAGTGTGATTGTGTATAAGTGCATTTATTTCATTTGCCATAGCTTTATGCCAATTAGGGTCTTTGTTTGCAGTCGTGAAGCATGTAGGTTCATGGAGTTGGACTGTAATTAAGTGACTATGAGGGGGTCGGGAATTTTTAGATTGTGAGCGAAGGTGCATGGCATGTGTTTTAGTGGGTAAATTACTAAGATAAATTTCTAAGTTAATGCCAGTAGGGTTAGAGTGTGTAGTGATAACCTAACAAGAGATAGGAGGACAGTGGGTAGTGGACATGGGCGGGGGTGATGTGCGTTGTGACTGTCGGTTTTTAGCTAGTGATTGAGCAATGTGGGATGGAGCAATAAAGGGTTGCATTGTAAGTTGCGTGGAAGCTTGTATATGGTCTGGAATGGGTTATACAGGTGGTGTATGTGCAGCAGGAGATAATGGAGTAGGATCTGGCGTAATGGGATTTTGTGGTAGGGATACTAGTGTAGTAGGAAGGCTTCCCCACGGAGGAGTTGGGACAAAATTAATGGGTGGTAAAAGTGTATGAGTGATTTGGGCAAAAGGAAATTGATGTTCATTAAATCAAACATGACGGGCAAAATATATGTGTCCAGTTTGTGGGTAACCATGTTAGTTAGAACTATAACCGAGAAAAGTACACGAATAAGATCGATAGTCCATTTTATGATTATTATATGGGCGGAGATATCGAAAACACAAACAACCGAACGTTTTGAGAAAGGAGTAAATAGGAGTTTTTGAATAAAGGATTTCAAAGGGAGATTTATTTGAAACTGTGTGTGTTGGCATATAATTAATTAAGAAAACATCACTTTCGAATGCATAATTAGAGCCAACAATTTTTGACCCGATATCCCGTTTACGGTAATAACCCGAAATGACCCGAACATGACCAGATTATCTTGTATAGATTTAAGAGTACCCAAAGCTTAAACTAAAATAAAAATCAACGCGACCCGAAAATGACACAACTAACCCAAATTGCCACCCCTATGCGTAATGCCAATATTTTTGTGGTATAGAAGCGTGGGTTTGGGTAAGTATGGTTTCAACAACATGTCGGTGGTGACCTTCAACGAATCTAACTTGTTCATGTGTGTGAGGGCAAGAATAACGATGATGAATATCACAATTTTTAAAAAAGGAGTCTAGTTTTCGAAATTCACCACCCCAATCCGTTTGCACACTTTTTACATTTGTATTAAATTGGCATTCAACAAATTTATGAAAAGTAATAAAAATTTAATACACATCGGATTTTTGCAAAAGAGGATAAAACCAAATAAAATTTAAAAAATGATCAACGAAGATGACAAAATATTTATGACCATTGGTGGACATAGTAGGAGAAGGTCCCCAAACATCACTGCAAATTAAATTTAATATAGATGAAGACGACTTGATACGACTCTATAAAGGTTGCTTACATGACTTTCCCATTTGACACGCTACACATAAATTATTTTGACTAGATTTATTAAAAGGAAGTTGATGTTGATTGAGAACTTGATGAAGAACTTGAGTGTGAGGATGACCAAGCCGGTTATGCTAAAAAGTTGATGAAACTCTCTCGGTATGATGAGCTTGAGTTGAAGTAAACACTGTTGTTGGAGAGAGTGTGTAGATACCATTTTTACTCGTTCCGTGAAGTAGAGGTTTCTGGGTGCGACAATCCTTCACAACGCAGAAAGATGGATGAAATTCAAAATAAACGTTATTATCTCGAGTAAATTTTTGAACAGAAAGTGGAGAAGTAGAAATAGTTAGAACATGAAGAATGTTATTTAGAATGAGATTGGAAGAGGGAGTATAAATAGAGGAGTTACCAATATGGGAAATAGGAAGTCCCTTACCGTTACCAATATAAAGATTTTTCGGTCCATTATATTCATAAGGATGGTGGAGATGGGTGAGATCAGGGGTAACGTGATGAGCGGAACCGATAACTGGGAGAGAAGCAGTTATGGGTGAGGGTGGGGTGCGTAGGAGACCAGGTTGAAAATTTAGATTGTTAGTGAAATGGGAAGTGGGCGTAGATTGGGATTTGTTAAAGCGATGTGGGAAGGACATGGAAGTGTGGTAGGATGCATTGCAAATTTGGCATCTTGATTGATAAGGAGGCCGATAATTAGAACGTCCCCTACCGCATCCACATCCAGGATTGTAGCGACTACGAGATGGGTTGTAGTATTGGTGTCCATACTGATTGGTAGGTGAATGTGAATTGTTGGAATGATTAGATGAGTGTGGGGAAGAGGTAATAATATTGTGAGTTGCAGGTGTGGTGTTGGAAGGTTGAATAGTGAGGGAAGAGATTTGATCAGTGTTAATGAACTCATGGCTTAATAGTAGGGAATGCAATTCTGAGAACGTTACTGGTGTGGAGCGCATTGTGAGAGTGGTTATTAGGTCTTTAAATTCAAAATGGAGACCTTTAAATATGGGAATGTTGAATTCTGGTTGAGAGAGAGGATGGCCAACTGCGCTAAGTTCGTTAGAAATCACCTTGGCTTTTAGGACAAAAGTAGAGGAGAGTCGTTACCTTGCTATAGCTGATAATGATGAAGATGAAGATGGAGATTCAGAATCCGAGTTTTGGATGGAGATGCAAGTGCATCATTAAGTGTTTTTCAGATTTGATGGGAGGTTTGGAGTCCCACAATAAGAGAGATAATTGGTAGAGGTAAAGATGCAACCAATATGTTCATGATAAGCTTGTCCTGTTGCTTCCATAGTGTGGCAGCAGGTTCCTCTGATGGACATGAATAGCTTCCATCAATGAATCAGTGAAGGTTTTATCCACTGAGGAATGGTTCCATCTGAGTTTTCCAGCGTAGGTAGTTTGTATCATCAATTCGTATTGTGATGTACTAGTGACAAGACCCGAGATTGATTGCAGGACTGGGTCAAGTTATATCACTGTTTGTGTTGGAAAAGGAAGTCATGATGTTATAACCGGAGAGAGGAGAATAAAAAAATTATTATTATGGCTCTGATACCATAATAGTCTAAAGAAAATGTTAATAACTTTTACTGTTTGTATTATTTTTCTTCACAAATATGACCAGCCTAGATGGTATATATATAAAGATTAAATAAGAGATCTCTTACGTTAAAGTTACAGATTGAATTCAAATAAATTTGAATGGGTCAACTGTTGTTGGAATGAGACTTTGATGTAGGAGCTGGTGTTGACATGTTCAGTTCCTTATTGTTAGGAAACTAAATTGCTACGTTTAACATGTACATCGTTGATTGATATATTGGAAATAAAAGTTGAATGGAAATGACAATGGCCTCCAAACAAAGTTGGGATGAAAATTTTTATGGCCCAAACAAACTCGATCCTAGTTGAGGTGTGAGGAATTTGTATTAATGGGGGATTCCTGCATTTCTTATTCAAAAGCCCCATTGTTATCATTGTGTACCGACAATAGGGTCATTGCTATGTCCACAAATCACGCATGTGTCAATGGTGCGTTTTTTTAGAGTAAATGGCTCCAGAATTGAGAAGAAAATAATTCATACCAATGCAACCTTCTGTTACAAAGCTTCATTTGGACCATAGAGATACCTAATAGTAGTTAGAAGTTATACATAATTGCTAAATATTTAAAGAATAGGCAACACCATTACCTAGGAATGAAAGAAAGTGAAAAAAAAACATAAATTACAGCACCATTAACAATGCTTTTTTTCAACCCAAATAATTGAAAAACGATTTAGTTAAGTAAAGTTGAATATTGTTTACAATACAATATAGTACATATAAAGTGAAATGATTCATATGTATTGGCATTTATTACATTAAATTAATGAAATAAATCTAATAAGAAGCAATAGTTCCCACCATCGAAACACACCAGCAAAATTCAAAGTGGATGGATAGTTTATTAACTGATTATTAGTCCCTCAGTTAAAACATCTTATTTATCTCTGTAGGTTGAAGTGAGTTTTAACACCAGTTCCTAAGCTTCATCAATAGCAGCTTTCGCATCATGTAGGACCATTTTCTTCGCCTCAAATATATCTTCCTTAGATCTATGGGGTTTTGGAAGCAATCGAAACTTCTTTGTCAACCGACCACACTCTTGAAAACTGTTGGGGGGTACAAAGTCAAGGCTTTAATGCAAGACTATATATTTCTCACTGGACAGTGACATATTGTTAGAATGAACACAACCTCGCCAAAGCATAAAACACTATGTTGGAACACAAAAGAGTTAAATCTCACATATTCAATAAAGTAAAAAACGAAATGTACAAAAAAAAAAGAGCACCCATTATCTTGAATTAAATGGAAATAAAATATATGTAAATAGACTGTCAACATATTTGTAATACATTAATTGAACATTTTGACTGTTCTTTTTTTAGTGATATCTATACTTATCAAATCTAAGGTGAATAAACCAATTAGTCGGGAATGCAATGGATGCTGCATTATTCAATTTCCAATTACCAGAGAATCACATGCCTACACGATCAAAATAAGTGCATTTAAAAAAATTGGAAAATATAGTAATCCTCAAACACGTATGAGTACTGAAATTTTTTAAATAAACGCAATGAAACTTTAAATGGATGAACGCAAAGCAGTTATTTTCTAAATGTAAAATTCAACTCAAATAATGAAACGGAACAATGTGGATAAAGAGAATTAAAAGTACTCCCAAGAATCATAAACGGTGAGATTCAGTAGGTGTAATAAGTTAAGCCTAAACAATGTAGATAAAACACAAACAATTATCAAGCTAAGCTTGAATGATGGTTGAAAAAAAGATGAATGATATATTAGTTGTTTTTCCAGAGTTGCATCTCATTCTGTTAAATAGCAATAGTTGTTTTTTGAGGCTTTTCTTTCTTAGACTTCTTTGTTGTATCACATATTTTCCCTCTGGCTAACGTTGTAATGACACACGAACACATAAGCGAACACACAATAGCCACATGTGTCAAAATGAGTAGCTATTGAGGTTATGTCTACCACACACCCATAACACACACATAAAAAGCAAGAAAGTGAAAAAAGAAACTTTTTAATGAAATAATTTGGATAGTATCATTACGCTATTGTGTTTAGTAAATAATGTGAAAAATAACACATGCACAGAGATACATGAAAATGTATATAAACAGTTTAGATGGAAAGATTACATGGAAGCTTGCATTCAATAAAACAGATCCCAAAAAGAAAAAAGAAAAAAAGAACCATGCTTAAATAATTTTAAAGAGAATAACTTACGAGCAATATAGGGGAAGAATGTTGTTGGAAACAAAGTGCTATGATAATGTTGGCATTTTGTTGCAAAGAAGGTGAGAGGAAGAGTGTTGGATATGAAGAGTTAAAGCACGTAAAGAAGAGTAAACTAATAGATGTAGCTGCAAACAAAAATCATTAATCCCACAATACCCAAATGGAATTAGCACTTAAATGACTTTGAAGTGAAAATATATGTATAAACATTCTTACGATCAGTTCAACATAATCTGAAGAAAGGCATGGTATGAGTTATTAAAGTACATGAGTTATGGATATTGTTTAATCTCCTAAATAGGAGAAAGAAAGTTTGCAAATCTCCTTTGCCTAGTCAAAAAATAGGTTTATTTTAATCAAAAGCTGTGAAGTGTGAACAAAACAATAAATGTCTAACAATTGAAAAGGGAGAAATTAGACTCAAGTGATATATTGATAAAATGTAAATGAATGAAGACTCTCGATGACTTTATTGGTGAATTAAGGCTGGTGCCACCCGCCCCCCGCCATTTTACAGAGTACCAGTTGTCGCTCGTAAGATTTTACAATATGTGTATCATAAGATTTTACCTTAAAATTTATATTTCAGCTTCTTTTAAGAAATAAAAAAGATATTTTATTGAGGCACTATGCAAAATGTATATAAAACCAACTCTCAGATTTACTTGACAGAGTTATATATACATACATGATCAATAATTTTCATACAAAAGATTATGAAGTGAATTAAAATGCTACCCCAATTCACATTCATCAACTAAATCTGACGTCAAAGACGAAACAATGGTCATTATATGCACTGAATTACTTGTAACCAATGTCCAAACATGTTACACAAATGTCCTGAGAAAAATTCCGATCCACATGCCATAAAATTCAGGTACAGGACTCATTTATGTTGAAATATCTTAGAAACAAATTCATTTGAAGGCCTAATCTCCAAAATGACTCGAAAATATGTTGAACAAACCCCAGATCGAGCCAAAAGGATCTTGAAATTGCGTAATTAATACATGATAGAGTATCAATAAGATATGCTTCCACAAATTGCAAATTACACTCACGAATGGAAATCACATCAGATCCATATCACTTCAAAATGAACACACTCAAAGCTTCTAAATATTAGTACTATTTGGATATTCAATAAGAACAACCACTATAGTCTAGGAACCACAACATAATCCACACCATAAAGTAATCGAAATATAATTAAAATAGATCTTGGGGTTGATATTTGCATAAAACTTTATTCCATTCATGATACATACATCAACAAACAGATATTCATGAAAAATTAACATACATAATATAAAATAGGAGTTCATTTAACATGTGAATATAAAAGCACATTATAATAACAAACTGATATCCAAAGTTTTGTTAAAACAATGCATTTGTCAACATAAAAAGAATGAACTTTCTAATCAATATTTAAAGTTTTGTTCAATACCAATGCATGCAAGATCTTGCCCATCATGAACTTTCCAATCCATATCGAATTACATCAACATGGAAGTCGAGGTTGTACTGAGTACCTGATTTAAAAAAGAGACTAAAAAATGGGAAGATTTGAAACCAATCTAAAAAATGACAAAGACAGAGAAAAGTGAAGATCTTACCTTAACATGGGGTGATAATGAAAGTCTACGGTCGGTTGAATCTGTATACCATAAAGTATAAAAAAAGATATGAATTTTTAAATTAATACCTCCACTCTCTATTTTTCTATAGAAAGAAAAATCCCTAAAATATTTATAGGACCCACAAAATAAATCTTTTTGAAATGTGAACTATTTCCAAGATTTAAAAGTGAATAAAAACTGGTAAAGTGAAACAACTTCAGGAAAAAGACCTAATCGAGTATCTATAAATCACCCATCCAAATACCCAAAATGAATGGCACAAAATAAAGCAGTGAAAAAAGAGGATTATAAACATACATTAGGATTTAAAAAATGCTCGATTTCGTTAGTTGTAGTTCACAATTGCAACCTAAAAAATAGAAAATCGCAATCTCAAACTTCTACAAACGTTCGATGTACATGAAAAGGAGGTTACCTAAGATTTACTTGAGCTCGCACCTGCGTCCATCATGGACAGAGAGCCGAAGATAGAGGTAGGTTTGGATCTCAAGGAGAGAAGAGAAAGTCGAAATGAAGAAAAGAGGCACTACACCAAAATGGGTAAATTGGCACCCTTCCAGTGTCTAGCATTATCACGGTCATTGACCGTGATAAAAAATACGCATTTTATATCACGATCAATGACCTTGACAATCCCGTGATAAAGACTTATCACAGTCAATGACCGTGATAAGGCCGTGACAATTGTACTTGTCACGAATAATTCGTATAATATTGTCATGGTCAAGGACCATGACACGTTCGTGGCAAATTTCTCAGTAAAAAACCCTTTCCCCTCATTTTTCCCCACCGATTTCTTCCCTCCTTTTCTCTCTCTCTCTCTCTCTACGCTGCTCTCTCCCTCTCTCTCTTTCTCTCTCTCTCTCTATCTATCTATCTATCTATCTCTCTCTTCCATTTATATATATATGTGTGTGTGTGTGTGTGTATATATATATATGTGTGTGTGTGTGTATATATGTGCGTGTGTGTGTGTGTGTGTATGTGTGTGGTGTGTGGGGGGTGGGGGGGTAAGGGCAGGGATGGGTGGTGTGTGGGGGTGGGGTGTGTGTGTGTGTGTGTGTGTGTGTGTGTATGTGCGCGTGTGTGTAGTGTGCGTGTATGTGCATGTTTGTGCATAGTGTCCCTTGTAAATGAATTGATTGATTATTAATTTTTTTAGTGAATTAATATATGATTTCCCCTCATTGTAAATTAGTAAATTAATATATGATTAATTATGAAAGTAGGATTGCCCCTCATTGTAAATTAGTAAATTAATAATTGTATACTTTAATTTTTAGTTTAATTTATGAAAATAATTAATTGAGTAGATGAATTAGAAGGAGTACGGAATACACATTTGTTGTTAACATTGCTTTTGGATTATAGTAGATCGATGTTGGGTTGGTTAATTTTAAAAGTGGCATGACCACTGGATTATTGTCCATACGGGGGGTGAAATTTTTTAACTTTTTTTGAAAATTACTTTGTATATCGAACAAAATATATATATAGTATGATAATTAAATGAAAATACTTGAAATTACATATAGTGCGCATAAATACTAGCCTTCTAGTTCTTATGCGTACGCATTCAATAGCCCTTTGACCCATTCGAGAGTCATTACCCCTGTAATGAGATCTCTCGAATTGTTCTGTTTGGACAGTTTGGGACTGTATAATTTCTTTATAATATTCTTAGTGGCTTGAAGTTTTTACTTTTGGAGGAAGTTCTGCAGTCGTATCCTAATGTTCTTTGGGTACATACTAGATTGGCAAGTGTGATTGTTATTTCAATTGAGTAATTGAAATAACACTCACACTTGACAATCTACGTCATGTACTTGAAGAACTACGAGGATATGCTGCCGAATTTTTCTCAAATCATAACAATGTGCATGAGCTATTAAGTATATTATAGAAAAATGCGATCTTGAATGGGATATGACCACTCACCCTTTAGAGGAGATGGAGGAAATAGAAATTTCTATTATAAATTGAATTTGAAATTTAAAAATCGAATACAAATAAGACATAATTAAATGAAACACACTATAAATCTAAGTTTTCTTTACCTTTAATAGGTGATTAGTTGTGGTAGCCATGATGAGATATCCGAAATACAAAGAGCGGATGGGTGAGACAAATAGAATGGGGGATATGTTTCGCAGAGGTGCTAACGAATTTGTGAAATACCCAAAGAGATGTCTTAATGATGAAGAGTTTCCATTTTCGTGTGCTAGGTGTAAGAATGGTAAGGTGTTTGAGTGTAAAACAGCTGAACTACATTTGTTGAGATCGGGTATGAAAGATAGTTATCGATTTTGGAGTTTTCACGATGAATTGAAAGTTACTTTTGTCCCCGACCAACCTTCACAACAACCTTCAACAAGTAGGATAAATGTAGAAGGGGACGATGAAGATCATAATATGTTAGAGGATTTAGTTGATGATGCGTACGGAGTTTATGAAGCAGAGGAGAATGAGGTTACTGATGATGTAGAAGGTTCAAGTGCTCATGAAGATATCACGATAAAACTTGATGATGACTACCAAAGTTTAAAATTTAAGGCGACCCAACCGTTAGACTCTGGTTATGAGAAACATCAAACAACTTTACATGTCATGGATGGTTTGCACAGTTTGAAGACGCACTACAGTTTGTATGGCAATAGCGTGACATGAATTCTAAAATGGGTGAAGGGCTTATTACCAATCAGAGTGTTTGGCTAGTGATCCTAGCCCCACTCAACCTCCATCCTTTACAGTGTATAAGACCTGAATTTTCGATGATGGCTTTGTTGATACCTGGGCCAAAGGCACCAAGTGATGACATCGACGTCTACTTCGATCCTTTGGTAGAATAATTAAATGAGTTGTGGGAAGAGGGTGTGCAATCATTTGACTCTTTTAGAAAAGAAGAGTTTACGCTGAAAGCTATATTGATGAGGGCAATTCATGATTTTCCAGCTTATGGGACATTATCCGGTTGTGTAGTATAAGGTTATTTGGGGTGTCCTATTTTTGGAGAGGAGACTGAATCTCTTCGTCTATCCTTTAGCTCAAAAAATGTATACCATTGCCACAGGAGGTTTTTACCCCCGACTCATAGTTTCAGATTTGAGAAAGGTTTCAATTTTTTATTGGACGGGGTTGAACATAAGCTACGGCCGAGACAACTTTGAGTTCAAAAATTGAAAGTGAATCTTCTGAATATGTCCCTAATATGCCGGGTAAGAATCCCAAATTTGAGAATGTCAAGCATAAGAAGAACCCAACTGGGAATAAAACTGAGACAAGAAAGGCATGGTCTAGGAGGTCAATTTTATTTGACTTGCCTTATTGGAAGAATAACCCGGTGCGCCATGTATTGGATGTGATTCATGCAGAGAAGAACTTCGCTGAACATATTATGGGCACTTGCCTTAGGGGGAGTCATTCGAAGGATGGAGAAAATGCACGAAAATACCTTAAATCGTTGAAACTTAAACCACAACTATGGTTGAAAGAAGATAGTAGGGGAAGGACAATAATTCCCCTGGTGCGTTTACTTTGACGAGTGGGGAAAGGAAGGTGCTTTTAAACACAATATATAATTTGAAGGGCCCATCTAATTTTGCATACAACTTGCAAAGGATTGTGAATTGTGATACTCATGATTTACATAAGTGTAAGTCCCACGATTGGCATGTGATCATGTAATTAATTCCTTTATTGTTTAACCACTGCTTCTTCAAGCACAAGAATTTACGGAGGGCTATTATGAAAATTAGTATTACCTTCTCACTCTTGTGTGAGAAGGTAGTCAATCGAGAACACATAGTGGCCGTAAAATTGGCGGTGACCGAAGCGATTTATGTGTTGAAGAAGTACTTTCCCCCACCATTCTTTGACATAAGTGTTCACTTGTTGGTACACCTATGCGACAAGTAACTTCTTTGTGGTCTAGTTAGATATCGGTGGATGTATCCGTTTGAAAGATTAATGAAAGTTTTTAAAGATTACAACAATAATATGCGATACATTACATGATCAATTGTAGAGGAATACATCACCGTGGATTCATCAATATATACTCGAGAATATATGCCTGACTCGACCAGCGTTGATGACACTGATGAGTTCGTCGATGATGGTGGTCATGTGATGGGAAAATGAGTGGAATTAACGAGTTTGCAACATGAACAAGTAACTCGTTATCTATTTGACACATATGAAGATGTCGAAGAATGAAAAAAGTAAGTTTCGACTATTATAATGTTTAACATTATTTTAGATTATTTTATACATGATTAATTTTGTAATATGCAGAAAATATGAAGCCTGTGAGAATAATAAAAGACGAAAAACAATGGTACAATCAGACAGTGAATTTAGGCTGTGGTTGACACAAGAGGTAATTATAATGAAAATGGTCGTTATATAACGTTACATTACACGTAAATTTTACAACTAATATAATTAATTTATCTATATTCTCAGCTCTTAAAGACGGGTGATGGGACATCAAGGCTTGCTCGTCTAGCCACTGAACCCTTGTTCGTGGGACAAGAGTACAAAAAGTATCGATTGAACGGTTACGTTTTCGGCGCTAAAGTGTACGAGAAAAGTAAAAATGTACAGAACTCAGGCATTTTATACAAGGCTCTTACTTTCTTTCGAGCGAGCGCACAAGATAAAAACCTCGTTGAAGCTGAAATGACTTACTATGGTGTAATCCGAAATATATTTGAATTGGATTATATAAGCTTCAAAGAGGTTGTATTTTACTGTGAATGGGTAAGAGTTGAGGATAAAAATGCTTGTAAAGTTGATCATGTCACCAATTTGATCATGGTTGACTTGTCCAAGTTGAAGAGCAACGACCACGTGAGTGATGAGCCTTTTGTTTGTGCATTTCAAAAGGTTAACCAAGTGTTTTACTCGGATTATATCAACAACGAGTCGTGGTCAATTATCCAACACACGTCAAAGCGTCTAAATAATAGTGTGGATGACTTGGCTGCTCCTACCGAATATCAATCCATTTTTTATGATAACCCGAATTTTAAATAATTTTTTAATTTGTAATAAATATTTCAATTTGTACCGAAACATCCATTTTTAATGCTTTTAATTGATTTGCACTTTGTCATTTTCACTTTATCATATCTCACCTTAAGACATTCAAACATATTATGAGTTAGATGCTGTTGTTTTGGAATTCAAAATTGAGGTGTTTAACAATAACAATTCATTTCTATTTGTAGTAATTGTACATATTTGCATGTCTTCTTCTAATTCATTTTAATTTGTACTAATAACATTTTTTTATAGAAAATGTCTCCTTCAGGTACTAGGGCGAGGATGATGATGCTGGTTATGATGATGTCGTCTGGACTCGGTGGTAGTGGAGGCGACGAGGGCTCCTCGGCCCCCAGGCTCCCCAAATATGGCAAATTGGGGATGGCAATCGAGAACAAGTTGAGGCTATTAGCGAGATCCCTCGAGCTGATAAAGACGATTATCGGCCCGGGGTACATTTGTTAGAAGGAGGTGCCATATGAGCTCAAGTTAGCTGTTTGGGTGGCACTACAGGCAATGTATTTAAATTTATATTTATATGAATATGAATATTTCAATTTCAATTTCGATTTCGATTTCAATTTCATTTTAAATTTATGTTTATATTTATTCGTAACTAACATTGTATTTATTGGGCAGGAACAATTCAACCTGGATCCAAAGCCACACGATTTCGTCTTGGAGCAGTTGAGGGAGCAACACAAGACGTGGAAGAAAAATATGCAGATCCGATACTTTGGAAAGACACGAGAGTCCGTTATCCGAATGCGTGAATCCGTTTTACCGAAGGAGCTGATCTCATTGGCAAAATGGCAACAGTTCGTTGACAATGAGATCGGGGAGCGACAATTGGCATCTCACCAATCGGGGAGGGAAAACTGGGTAAAAAATACGGACGTGCACTACTCCGGCCGGACGTCTTACGCCGAGATGGATCATAGGATGATGGTAAGATTTATTTTTTCTATAACTAAAGAAATATATTATTCTGCATTATTTTTCTTTGCGTGGCCGATACTAGTTTTACTTTATTTTATTTCAGGGAACAGGGAGTGGTCCTGGGGGTAGGCCACATAGGTTCGATACTTATGTGCCTCTTCGGACGAAGAAGGGGAAGGACAAGGAGGTGTCCTCGAGCGTCGCGGCCACGATTGTAAGTAATCCGACAGTTTACTTTTTGTTAATTATGTTATAATTTTTTAATTTACTTATTTTACTAATCATGTGCTTTTTGTCATTTCAGGCAAAGCTTAAGGAAGTGCATGAGTCGCAGTCTGATGACGACAAGGCATCTTTATCCACAGACACACTCAGCCAAGTGCTTGGCTCTGATCACAAGGGGAGGACAAGGGGGGTGAGCTCGTGGGTGGCCAAATCTAGGATCATCATATCATTGGAGACGAGCGACACCAGGTTGGCTCGAATGGTGGACTCGCATGACGCGAAGCTGCCCCGTTTGGAGGCGACGGTCCAAGATATATTCTCATTCATGAAGCGTTCGTTGGGCGAAAAATGCAAGGGGAAAGGGAAGGAGAAGGTGGTGGAGGAGGAGGTGCGGGAGGTCGAGGTGCAGGATGACGAGGATGTGGACCTTGCTGCTTCATCGCCGACACGTGCAGACTTTGATGATCCACTTTCCTATTTGGATCCCTTCAACAGACCGATGTCAACACTTGGTTGGACGAGCGTGTTTATACTGGACATACTTGATGGCCAGCGGATAGAGCGGGGGTTGAGGGACTCGAATATCGTCCAGGGTGGACTAGTTCATGGACGTGAGCTTCAAGACATCGAGTCCAAGGTGCTCGTCATGCATGTGATACCCGGGAAGGAGAACTCCCCATTATGGTTACGCGAACAATGCGACACGATGTATATCAGTGGGTGTGTCAATTCGTATATCGTGTGGCCTACTCACCTCCTCAGATTTAACCTTACCCAATAAATGTAGTGACATTATTTGAATTGAATTGTTTTTAAGTTAGTACATTTGAATTATATTTGGTCTATATCGTGATGCATATTGTCTCTATTTTGAATGTATATTTGCATTATATCTATTTCATTTGGATATATGATGCTTGAACAGGTACAACATTGCTATAACAAGTACAAATATACTGCTGGGCAATGGTAGTGGCCAAACTGTCCAGCAGATTTTTTTTCAATTTTGCCCAGAATTGTCACGGTCATTGACCGTGATAAGTCCGTGGCAAAGAATTATTATCACGGACTTGTCACGGTCAATGTCCGTGATAACTTTTTTAACATTGTCACGGGTTTGTCACGGTCATTAACTGTGACAAAACTTGTCAAGGTCAAGGACCGTGACATGACCATGATAAGTCTAACGAACTTGTCAAAGTCAATGATCATGACAAGTCCGTGGCAACAAAAGTTCTCACCCCAAGAATTGTCACGGTCATTGACCTTGAAAAGTCCAACTTGTCAAGGTCAATGACCGTGACAATTAGACAAATTTGGTATAGTGAGAGAGGCTGGATTACCTAAGATTTACAACACAATACGCACCAATATTAAACAAACGAAATCCAGAAACGAAACTTACGTAAGTGGAGCGGCGTGTAGAGAGAGAATTGGCGGCGTGGAGAGAGGAGCGATGGCGTGTAGAGAGGAGGGGCGGCGGCTGAAGCAATAGATGTTTTAGGTAGTTTTTTTAGGTTTGATGAGAGAACGGGAAATGTGTTCTTTGTGTGAGAAATGAGAGAGGGTCTAAGCGGGAGAGAGAAGTAGAGAATGAAGAGGTTCGGACCAAATTACCCCCAATTTTGAATTAGAGTGTAGATTTGGTAAGTAAAAAAAGAGGAAAAACCAAAGAATTGAGGGCAAAAGAGGTTGTGCAGAAAAAACTCATATAAATGACATCATAGTTCAATCTTACGACATACATAAGTTTTGGAACTTATTCTCTCTCTCTCTCTCTCTCTGTGCACACTAAGTTTGCACACGTGCTAACGCACCCCTATTTTTCAATAATATTAAAAAAATTATTTTCGAATTGATTTTTTATGTGATATTTAAACATTTCAGGTATCCATATAAAAAACATCAGCTCAAAAAAAATTTTATTTTAAAAAAATCGATCAAACTTTCACCGCTTTTAAAGTGCTTTAAAGCACCAAAAGTTTGACCGAATTTCTTAAAATAGCAAAAAATATTTTTTTGAGCTGATTTTTTTTATACGAGTCCATTGAAATGCTTAAATATCACATACAAAAAATTAGCTCAAATTTTTTTAATATATATTTACATATATGTACGAAAATATAAATATAAGGAATATATTAAATATATGAAATATACAAAATATACGAAATATAAATATATATTAAAATATATGAATTATATAAATTATATAAATGTACGAAATATATATATATATATATATATATATATATATATATATATATATATATATATATGAAATATATATAAATATACGCAATATACATATATGCGCTAAAATATATATATGAAATATATATAAATATACGCAATATACATATATGCGCTAAAATATATAAAATATACGATATATATATATACACGAAATATATATATTTACAAATTTATTAACAATATATATTTATATATTTATGAAATATATAGATTTTAAAAAAAATGGTTTTGAGTGATTTGGCAAACAAAAACCTGTCCCCCAAAAGAATTGAATTCCACCTTAGGGTGACAAATTATACGTAAGGAATGTTGTACATAAAAAATAAATTTCAAAACAAATTAAGGATATTAAATAACGTAAAAACTGAAAAATACCAAAAATTTTCAACTTTTTTGAATTTACCTTACAATTTATTGACTATCAAACTGACCCTTACTTGCTTTATGTCCTTACTACCAACCCACCAAAAACCTAGCCCACCTATGTCTGCCGGATACAAACCCAGGGGCACAATGTGAGTGAGGGGCCCACCTTTGAATGTCAAAACTATATGTGAGTGTTTTTTTTTCTTTTTGTTGAAAGTAAGTCTCACTATATAAAAGGGAAAATATTGCGAGTTTAAACTCTAAATTCTGCTACTCGAAGTTTAAGTTCTTATCCTTGGGCTGATAATTTTTATGATCTTTTTTATCTACACAACGTGTACAAAAAGTCATCTTGTTTGAAAATGTTGTATGCCTGAAAAAAATTGAAAGAACAAATATCTCTCTCTATATATATGGATAATATTAGAATTATCTTTTTTTATTATCCCTTTTATTACTTCTGGCGTCAAAGTGTTGTACTTTACTTGTATGGGTCCCGCCATAATAAAAAAAAAACAAAGCAAAGTACAGCATTAACATGTCGGAGGTAACAAAAAATGGTATCCAAAAGGGGTAGCGCTAGTGTTACCATATATATAGGGAAAGTCTATCCCCACACCCTCACATGCTCCCCCCACACTCTTTTAATGTCTAAAGACATTACTACCCTTTAAGTCTGTTAATTTTCTTTTCCTAAGCTAACTTTGAAAATAAATAGATAAAAAGTTATAACTAACTTTGATAAAAAAAAATACTAATTACATCTAATTTTAATTCAAAAAACAACAAACTTTGATTTTTTTTTAAAAAGGTACATCTAACTTTGATTAAAAAAAACTGCAATTAACTTTGATAAAAAAAAAAAGCTACAACTAACTTAGATAAAAAAAAATACAACCAACTAATTATAGCTAACTTTGATAACAAAAAAAGTTTAGAGTTAACTTTGATAAAATAAAAGAAAAGGCTGCAATTAACTTTGATGAAAAAATGCAATTAACTTTGATAAAAAAAACCTACAATTAATTTCGATAAAAAAAAAGTTAGAACGGACTTTGATATATAAAAAAAACAACCAACTAATTACAACTAACTATGGTAACTAAAAAAAATTACAGCTAACTTTGGTAAAATTTAAAAAAAAAACTACTGATTTTGATAAATAAAAAAAATACAGGTAACTTTGATAAAAAAAAAAGGAAGAGGAGATAAAGGTGTGACACTTAATTAATTAATTGAGCGCAACTAATTCATAAAGGTTTCAATTGATTGAAGCTACTTCAAATTAATTGTAGCTTTACTTGCTAATATTCCCGGACAAGTGAAGCTACAATTAATTTGAAGTAGCTTCAATTAATTGGAATCTTTATGAATTAGTTGCGTTCAATTAATTAATCATGCGTCATACCTTTATCTCCTCTTTTTTTTTTTTATCAAAGTTACCTGTAAAGTTTTTTATTTATCAAAATTAGTAGTTTTTTTTTTTTTTAATTTTACCAAAGTTAGCTATAATTTTTTTTATCTAAGTTAGCTGTAATTTTTTTTATTTACCATAGTTAGTTGCTTGTTTTTATTTATCAAAGTTCGTTCTAACTTTTTTTTATCGAAATTAATTGTAGCTTTTTTTTTTAATCAAAGTTTATTTCCTTTTTTTTTTATCAAAGTTAGTTGCATCTTTTTCTTTTATTATATTAAAGTTAACTCCAAACCTTTTTTTTTTAATCAAAGTTAGCTATAATTAGTTGGTTGTATTTTTTTTTTAATCAAAGTTGGTTGTAGCTTTTTTTTTTTTTTTTATCGAAGTTAATTGCAGTTTTTTTTAATCAAAGTTAGATGTACCTTTTAAAAAAAAAATCAAAGTCTGTTGTTTTTTTAATCAAAATCACATGTAATTAGTTGGTTGTATTTTTTTTTGTCAAAGTTAGTTATAAGTTTTTATTTATTTATTTTCAAAGTTAGCTTAAAAAAAGAAAGTTAAAAGCTTGAAGGATAGTAATGTCTTTAGACATTGAAAGGGTGTGGGGGAAGCATATAAGGGTGTGGGGATAGACTTTCCCTGTATATATATATATATATATATATATATATATATATATATATATATATATATATATATACATATACACACACTAAAGTAGGAATATTACGATAAAAATATATATGTATGATATTTTATGTTTTTTATGCTACATAACATGTATATATTTCATGCATGCATGCGCATGCTTAAAATATCATGCTAAAAGCATATATATACTATTATATATTATATTATTATATACTATTATACCATTATATTTAAATACATGCTATTAATATTTTTTTAAATATATACTTTTTAAATATATTTTTTGGCCCGGGGGTAACTTTACGGTCGTGCCATCGGCACGAGCACACACAAGTATATATATATATATATATATATATAGAGAGAGAGAGAGAGAGAGAGAGAGAGAGAGAGAGAGAGAGAGAGAGAGATGTACACATATAACCAAAGCTGCAACTACATCCTGAATAATATTACATACTAAATAGTAAATATATATTTAAGGTTTTGGTGAAACACATATAACCAAAGCAGTAACTACATCCTGATTAATATTACATGCTAAATAGTAAATATATATTTAAGGTTTTGGTGAAAAAATTAATAATGTACACTTAATAGTCCAATTGATATATATATATATATATATATAACCGTTCTCCAGCGGGTCGAAAGAACGGGTGAAGCAACGGGTGTTTAAAATTCTCACCAAAAAATGGACACGTGTAAAGACAATTGGGTAATCCATTTGACAGCTTCTCTCTTCCCCTCTTATCTGTGCAAATACCACAATCTATTTTAAATGACAATTGGTTTGCAAATGACTATTGGACCCTTAAGTTTATATCATCTAAATGTCTAATGTTTTCACTTATAAAAAATAAAATTTTATATTTTCAATAAAAAAAATATATTTTATTAAAAAAAAACTGTTTTAAATATAATTTTATTTTAAAAATATTTTTTTAACTTTTCATAATTGTTTAAAAAACATTTTAATTGTAACGAAAATCTTATCTATATTTTATTAATTTTTTTTTATAAGAGGTAAAAATTATTTTATTAAAAAAGTTTTTTTTTATTTACACATTTTATTTTTGATTAAAATTTTTTTTTTTGTACTATTTTAAAATCTTATCTATTTTGTTTTTGTACATACCGCTAGCGCGGATAATTTTTTCTAATATGTTGGTTCGCGTCAGTGGACCACCTATAGGTGATTGGAGTGCCTCAACATATTATAAAAAAAAGTTCGCGCCAGCGTTATGTATAGGTGGTTGGACTGCCTATACATACCGCTGACGCGTACCATTTTTTCTAATATGTTGGTCCTCGTCAATGATATGTATAGGTGGTCCACTGACGCGAACCAACATATTAGAAAAAATGGTCCGCGCCAGCGGTATGTATAAATGGTCGGACTGTCTATGCATACCGGTGGGGGAAGCCATATTTTTTAAATAGTAAAAATGTAATTTTTAAAATAGTACAAAAATGTGCTTTTTAATCAAAAATAAAATGTGTAAATTTTAATAAAACAATTTTTACCTGTTATAAAAAGTTTTTTAATAAAAAAATAGATAAGATTTTCGTTACAATTAAAATGTTTTTTAAACAATTATGAAAAGTTAAAAAAATATTTTTAAAATAAAATTTTATTAAAAACAGTTTCTTTTTTAATAAAAAAGAATTTTTTATTGAAAATATAAATTTTTATTTTTTATAAGTGAAAACATTTGACATTTAGATGATATAAACTTAAGCGTCCAATAGTCATTTTGCTAACCAATTATCATTTAAAATAGATTGTGGTATTTGCACAGATAAGAGGGGAAGACAGAAGCTGTCAAATAGATTACCCAATTGTCTTTACACATGTCCATTTTTTGGTGAGAATTTTAAACACTCGTTGCTTCACCCGTTCTTCCGACCCGCTGGAGAACGGTTATATATATATATATATATATATATATATATATACTCATTAAATAATAAAAGCCATTTTATAATGGGTCAATTATTAAATAGTCCCTCCTATAAATATATATTTTTTAAAAATGACACATATTCTTAGTTTAACTCATTTAGTCCCTCAAGCACTCAATATCCTCTTATTTTTAGAGGTCCGCGCCAGCGGCACTCCCTCTCCAAAATATGTGGCAAAGGACTTTTTGAGGCAAAATAAAAAAGTTTGGACTAAATGGGTATTAAAAAATGTCCGAGGGACTATTTGGTATATCTCCCTTTTATAATCTTGGGAGGAACACATGCCCAAGCCCACCACATGCCAGCCATGACTCCCTGTCGCTGCTCCGAAGTTGTTTCAAGTGAAATGTCAAATTATTAATTATATAATCAAGTCTTCCCCCAGTGATATAAAGTTATGGAAAATGCTATGTGTCCCAAATAACTCCCTCAAATCATCCCCAAATAGTTTTAAGTGTTATACCTTATGGTATGTGCCCGCCAGGGCACAACTCATCAATGCTATTTGGGGAAGATTTTGGGGAGTTATTTGGTACCCATAGCACCACTCTAAAGTTATTATCGTGACTGTCTGGGGTGGATCGGATTTGGTTCTAAGTTCGATCTCGAATGTTGCCAAAATAATATTTGATCAGCGGAAGTTGCAAACGTAAATCAATCAAGGTGCGTTTAAAATTGACCCAAATATCACGTGATATGATACAAAAAAAAATTATATAATATATCTTGTAATTGTTTTTTCCTTGTACAACTATCTTGTAAAATGTTATTATTATCAAAATCTAGTCTAAATAATATTACAATGAGTAAAGAGCTGGTCGTCAGAACCGAAAAGCCTTAAAAGTATAATTCATGTTGCATAATCAAATCGGAAATCCTTACAAGTGTCATACATGCCTAATCATATCATTTAGAGTCATATTTGTTTGGCTCACAAAACCTGAATATATTTTTTTCACCAATAAAAGTCCATCATTTCATAAAAACAAGCCATAAAGAGGACACACAAGATCTTCTACAAATAAGAAGATTAGGTGTAATATATGTGTAAACTTAACGTACAAAATAGATTTACAAAACAAGAACCCACCTAGAAAAGTAACATAAAAAGCTAGGATACTTGATCGGATTAACTTTGTCACTAGTTTTTTCAAATTTGATTTAAAATCTGAATAATTCAAATTGCGCTAGAAAATCGGTATAAAATTGTTTTTATAGTTCCATTTGACTATTATCAATGAAATGTTTTACCTTTTGGGCTTAAGAATGCCCCCTCTGAATTTCAAAACATCATGAACGATATTTTCAATCTTATTTATTCATATGAGTTATGTGTCTCTACAATTACATATACTTAGCCTACTTTGACTATGATCTACATATAAAAGATTATTATAAGACTAAATTGATCCAAGTACAAATCTTATATATCACGCAATGTTCATTGATATCCTAGATTTACATACATTAATTTGTTTATATATAATTGATTAGGGTTCAAAATCGACGGAACCGTTATTTGATATGTTTGAACGTCAGTTGACTCAATTTTTAAACAAAAAAAACTCTTTTACCCTTTAACACATTAATACACATTAAATCAGGAGCATAACTAATGGCACTCCACCAATTCTTTAAATACTCCAAATGTTTTTTAAAAAATAAAGTTATCCTTTACCATAATATGAAACAAATCTCAAACATTCTCAATAATTTTTTTAATTAAATAATTACAAATACTGTTTTATTATAAAATTAAAAAAAATAGATGTTTTTTTATTAAATAAATTAGACATTTTTTTAAAAAACAAATTGCAAAACTGCTTTTTTTTAAATCATTATTCTTTTTAAAATGGACATACTTAAAAAAAACAGTTGGATATAACTTATTTAAAATAAATATTTATTAATGGGTGTTATATGTTCAACAATTAAACAGGGTTACAATTCTTTCTCAAATTATATTTTTAGAAATTATTTTTTTTAATAATTATTTTGTGGTAAGATTTTTTTTGGTTAAAAAATAATTTTTATATATCTTAGATTTTTTAATAACTGTTTTCTATAATATATACTTTTTAATAACGGCTTAAAAATTACAGTTAGATTTTTAAAAACTGTTTTACAATTTGTTTTTTAAAAAAATGTCCAATTTTATTTAATAAAAAAACATACATTTTTTTAACTTTATAATAAAATAGTTTTTATAATTTTTTAATTAAAAAAAATTGTTGAGAATGTTTGAGATTTGTTTGATATTAACATAAATGATAATTTTGTCTTCAGAAAACATTTGGAGACTTTAAAGAATTGGTGGACTGCCATTAGCTATACCCTAATATAAGTATATATTAGTGTATAAAATACAAATTCTACATTATTTTTAATTATTTTTAACGAAAGAACTTTTTTTATTAAAAGTTTTTTATAAAATCAAAAATTCTATAAAATAAAAAAGTTTATATATATATTTATACAAAAAAAACAGTGATCATGGTTTTCAAATAACGTGGTTATAATATATATTTATAAAAAAAATGAGTAAAAAAGGTTTTAATAATGTGGTTTTCAAATAACGATTGTTGATGTAAAAAACTAGATCACTCTAATTCTTCAATCACAGATAAATAAATAAGACAAAGATTTTTAAAGTGGTTCGGCTAGGAATAAAGCCTACGTCCACTGTTATGTTATTGCTGAGTGTTTGTGGAATTCTTGATTACAAGTTCTCTCAAGAAATTCCGGTCCCTTTGAATGGGATTGATACAAGGTATTTATAGCCTCAAGGCTGTACATGAAAGGTCCAATACATTAAATGATATACATATGAATGGGTAATACATTTAATGCAGCGTGTGCGTCAAGAATCTAATGAATAGTTGAACAGTTGTCCGTCTGATAATTGATGACACGGCCGAGGTGCAGTTCGGACCGCCTTAGTTGCTCGTTGATCAAGAGTTCCTCGGAGTGCTTAGAGTATCTCGGGATGAAAGAGTTCCTCGGATGGAGTTCCTCGGCATGATAGAGCTCCTCGGTGTATTCTCGTTGCTCGGTACCGACCATGGTTGTTCAGTAAATGATCTTCCTCGCTGTTATTGTGCCACGTAGATTGACACGTGTCTTCATACTATTCGTCCACATCAGCATATTAATTTTGGTATCAACAGAAGCCCCCAATGTTTCATATTTCGAATTTTGAGGAGTATGGGACATTCTTTCTCGGTATATGGTAATATTAAATGACCTTCCTGGGTTTTAGGAGCATTGTATTCAAATTTCCTTCTCATTTCGCAGTTTCCGCCTTTTTTACAAGCGCTTCGATCTTCGTGCAACTTTTGTCTTTTTAGCCGCCGGAAGTTCAATAGTTTCTTTTTAGTAATCATTTCTTTCACCGCTTCCCAATGCAAAGTATTTAAACTCCTTTGGTAACCATACCGTCGTCTACACTTTCCATTTTTCTGCATTCAAGTTTTCTATTCTCTTCCTCTCTCTTGTGTGTTCATCATTGTTTCCGTTCGTTGTCAACATATCTCCTTTCTTTCTGTAAGATCTTCTTCTTTTCTTCTGCATCTCTTTTATTCAATATGGTTTATATTGTTGAATCTGCTGAGAAATTTCGTTCTGACTTTTCCATTCCTTCTTGGGTAACTCTAGAGGTTCTTTCTGAGCCTTTAGATTACTTTCGATTGGCTGAGGGACATTGGTTCCCCAGTCTTTTCATTGCTGAATGTGGTTTTTCTTTTCCCCCAAATCCATTATGTCTTGAGTTTTGTCAATATTTTGATCTTGTTCCTGCAAAAATAGCCCCCAATTCATGGAGAATAATTAACGGGGTGCACAAGTTAAATCTAACTCATGGGACTCGTATAGGGATCCCAGAAATCATGTACTGCTATAAATGGGCCACTTTAGATAATATTTATTATTTAAAAACTAGGTTTTTAAATAGAGCCCTTGTAGTTAACCTCCCTGATTCAAATAGAGATTATTTTGAGCATGGGTTGATCATAAAAAATTGGCAACACGCGCCTTTATCTGGGAATGAAGTATACAACGGTCCCAGATGCCCCCCATACGGCAATGGGATAGGTTTATTTTTTATTTTTATTTTACTTATGAAATTGCGTATTCATCATGTTTGACAAAATGTATGACTGAGATTTATGTATTTATTTGCAGTTGATAGTAAAAGAAAAACTCCAAAAGAGTCGGAAGTGAATATCAAGCATTTAAAACTTATCTGGAATTTGCATAAGACGATTGCAGACGAGCATATTAGATCTGCATCATATTTACTACAGTATAAGAGTTACACAACCTCTTATACTGCTCGCCCTGTTGAACCAGCTTCAACACCAGAAAGTTCATCTTCTGATTCTCATATCCCCCTATCTCAGAGAATGGGCAAGAAAAGAGCTCCTCCTGCTCTATTTGGTGACACTTCCTCTGCTGTTGGAGCCCAGAAAGGCAAAATTGACGTCCCGGAGGGGACTAAAAAAGTAGATGCTGGTTCCTCCAAAACTGCCGAGAAGCCCCCGGTGGCCCCGAGCAAGAAAGATGCTCCTGCTGATGTAATTGCCATCTCTCCGACCAAGACTTCTTCCTTGGTTGATGCTACTGACCGTCCTTTGAAGAGATTGAGGAAATCATCCTCGGTTAATCTTGCTGGGACTGCACCTTCTCTACCCGCTGGTGGTAGTAGTATTTCAAAAATCATTCTTCCGAGCTCTTCAACGAGCTCAGTTATACCTGAGGTTCTCGGGGTTGATGAAAAGATTCCTAGGGATACACTGACATCCCTAGCTGCTCGCCATCTTTCTTCAGTAAATTTCTCATACCTTTGATCTTTATCTCTTTTTCCTGAACTTTTGTATTTGTGTTGACTCTATTGTTTTTCTTATCTTTCAGCTGGTGAACTGTTTCAATACCATCGTGAAGAAAGATCAAGCTATTAAAGCTTCCACTTCCTCGTCCGATGTTGACGATGCTTTGTTGGGTTTAACCCAATCTGTGAAGGAATCTCACCAACAGTACATCGAGGAGAAAACTGTTTGGGAGAAAAAATTGGCTGTGGCTGAGGCTGATAAGATGAAGATGGCTGAAACTTCCAAGAATTTGGAGGAAAAAATTAAAGATCTGGAAGTTAAACATCAGGAATCTGATGGTAAATTGAAGAAGGCAGAAGAAGAAATATCTACTCTGCGAGATATTAAGGTTAAGAAAGAGGAACTGGAGGTGAAGCTTTCCTCGGAGAAATCGAGGAGAAAAGTTGCCATCAAGAAACATTTCAGTGTTGGTTGGGAGAAAGGATGGGAGAGAGGGATAGCTGCAATGACGTCACAAGTCCAATATGGGGAGTTGAAATACTTCTATGATGGTTGGGTAGCTGCTCTGCAAGAGCTAAAAGTCCAAGATAATTCTGAGCTATTCCAACGGCATCTCCCTGGTCCTCCTCCACCAATTGTGGAAGAAGAAGAAGATGAACCTGCTTCAGATGAATCTTCCATGGCCATGGGCGATCAAATTTCTGCCTCTCAACCATCCGCCACCGAGGACATTTCCTCCATGCCTCCTCCTCCCGAGAAGACTTCTACCGATCAAGCTGTAGTTATCACCGAGCAACCGAGCTCCTCGTCCCAGCCTCCCGAGAAAGTCTTGGGGGACAAGGAAAAGGTGTGAAGTTGTTCGGCAACCTTTCTGTATTTCCTTGTAATCGAACGATGTAACTTTTTGCTGATCTAATAAAATATATCTTTGCTCATCTCTGTTGTTGATAACTTGTTTTTGTTGATTGTTGTCTTTTTCTTGTCATTAGTTTGTTGCTAGAATGGAATTGATCTCTTCTCATGATACCGAGCTGATGCAGCAATGTCATCAATACTATAAGGCTGGTCATACAGATCTTAGTACATCTGAAATTGTTGATATCCTCGGTCACGGTGCTTCAGAGCAGGCTATTGAAGCTTATCAATACTTGAAAGCTTTACTCGACCGAGCAGTGGCCAACAATGTTGCTTACTATGAGTTGATTGAAGAGCTTAATGGTTCCTTAAAGGATCTTCAAAATCAACATAACGAATCAATGGCTTTGTTACATGAAGATTATAAAAATAGATACCAGCAGCTCTCTTCAGAAACAGGCCACAAGAAAATCATTGCTGGGTATGACGTAAGGGAGAGGACTCTAAAAGGTGAAATTGAAGCCTGTAGACAAATCGCTGAGATCCTGGAGCAAGAAAATAACAATTTGCAGAAGAAATTAGCTCAGTATGAATCTGCTGCTTCATCCTCTACTGCATTAATACCAGTCACTGATGAAGGTTTTTCGTTTCTAGAGGTTGAAAACGCCAAACTAAGGCAAGAGTTGGATGACTTGACAAAGTCTATTATTCCTGTGACTGCTCAGGGACGAGGAAGGAGTTCTCGGGGACGAGGAGTAATCGTCGAGGAGCAGAGTTCTCCAGTTGCTTCTCGGAGCCGATCAAGAGTTCTTAGCCGTAGTGTTGAAGAATCTCGCACCCAATCTACTCTGGAAACTCAAGCATTCCAACTAAATGTTAAAGATCGTGCTCTGTCTGATTTGTCTAAGAAAAATTTATCTTTAGAGGATCAATTGGCTGCGATGAAGTCTGATCTGAATAATAAAGATGCTCTTATCAAGAATTTTCTCGAGCAAGTAGATAGATTAACTTTCCAATTCCATAAACAGCCTCGGGAGTTCTGGAATGCAGGCTATAATGAAGCTCTTTACCATTTGGATGATCGCCTCGAAAATGCTAACAACGAAGGTTATAAGCAGGGATGGTTGAACGCCCTGGGTGTATTAAAATTGGAACAAGGTCATTATTTATGGGATTATCATGCTCCTGGATTGCTAGACTTGCATGTTCCTCCCTATAAATTGGATATGGCATGGATTCCTGCTCGCTCCATTCCTCGGAGTTTGATCTCTAAATATCTTGGTGATTATAACCTTCATTCTCAAGTTGAAGTTTCTCGTCCTGAGCACCTGTTGGACACTCCTACAATAATGAATGTCAGAATGCTGAAGGACATGAACTTTATTAATTCTCCTCTTTGTCTAGAGGATCCTCCTGCTGGCGAGGAACCTGTCTCAAAGGACAAAGGAAATAAACCAATAGAGTAGGAATCTTTAATGTAATAATTAGCACATACATGTAACATGTAATACATTTTTATCTTAATGAAAGAATTTCATTTTCTGTTTTGCCAATAGCTATTTTTCTGTTTGCAAATTATATGATTCATCAACCAAATTAGAATTTATAATAAGCATAAATTGTTCAAAATTGTTTCCAACCAACCAAGGTGGATAAATAATGTTTGTCGACCAACCACAGTTGATGGGTTTCTATCCACGACCAACCATACTTGGTTCAATTTTCAAATATAAACATATGTCAGACCAACTAAGGTCAATACTTTTATCCTCGTCGACCAACTACAGTTAGTGAGTTTTTATCCCCGACCAACCATACTTGGTACAGTTTGGAATATTTTGTTCTTTAAAGAACTTTTTGTAATGATGTTACCTCCCGACCAACATAACATAAGCTGTAATGCGAGAGTATATAAAGTCTTACCAACCGTAGTTGATCATGCTGGTCTACACCTCCTAATCAAAGGAGTAGTAGGGTTCTTTCGAACTTTTTGGCTCCTTAGAGCATGTCCTCCTAACCAAAGGAGGTTGGCTACTTATAGCACTTTTGCTCCGTAGAGCGCTCCGGAGAGCTTATCCTCCTAACCAAATGAGGTTGGCTACTTATAGAACTTTTGCTCCGTAGAGCACTCCGGAGAGCTTATCCTCCTAACCAAAGGAGGTTGGCTACTTATAGCACTTTTGCTCCGTAGAGCGCTCCGGAGAGCTTATCCTCCTAACCAAAGGAGGTTGGCTACTTATAGCACTTTTGCTCCGTAGAGCGCTCCGGAGAGCTTATCCTCCTAACCAAAGGAGGTTGGCTACTCATAGCACTTTTGCTCCGTAGAGCGCTCCGTAGAGCATGACTCCGTAGAGCAGTCTTCTTCTTGTCAAGCATTGTAGTATTCAACACTAATATTCCCCGAAAAATTTTCAACAGAAAGAAAATGGTGAACCATCCTCGTTTTATTCATAATGAAGGAAATACTTTACATTTTTCATTACTGATAATACTTTCGCAGGTGTTCAGCATTCCATGCATTCTGAAATTCTTCTCCTTCTAGAGTTGCTATTCTGTAGGTTCCAGGTCGAACAACCTCTGTAACTCGGTAAGGTCCATGCCAGTTTGCTTCCAGTTTATTCTGTTTCTGAATGACTTTCTTCAGCACATAATCACCCTCCTTCAAATCGCATTTCTTCACCCTTTTGTTGTAGAACAGAGCTGTTCGTTGTTGATAAGCAGCATTCCTAATGGCTGCCTCTTCTCTTACTTCTTCGAGCATGTCCAAATCCATTCTTCTCATCAAGTCACTGATCGGAGAGTTGAAATTCAGCACTCTATGCGTTGGGAGACCCAATTCGGCCGGTATCACAGCCTCACTTCCAAATGCTAGCATATATGGTGATTCTCCAGTTGCTGCTCGGGGAGTTGTTCGGTAGGCCCATAATACTGATTGGAGCTCATTAATCCAATTTGCTTTAGCTTCACTTAGCCTCTTTTTCAACCCATTCAGTAATGTTCTGTTCGTGACTTCAGTCTGTCCATTGCTTTGGGGATGGCCTGGTGCTGAATGAAACTTCAAAACGTTCGACTGATGACAATAGGCAGCAAATTCTTCATTATCAAATTGTGTTCCATGATCTGTGATGAAAGCATGAGGGAGACCATATCGACAAATGATATTCTTCCATACAAACTGGTATACCTTCTCGTATGTCATATTGATAAGAGGCTCAGCTTCCACCCACTTAGTAAAATAGTCCACTGCAACTACGAGATACTTGAATCTTCCTCGGGTGGTCGGCAGTGGTCCAACCAAATCAATTCCCCACATGGCAAATGGCCAAGGGGAAGTTATTGGTGTTAGCAATGCTTGTGGAGTTCGTCGGATGGAGGAAAAACGTTGGCACTTGTCACATTTCTTGGCATAGGCTATACAATCAGCCCTCATTGTCGGCCAGTAATATCCCTGTGTCATCACTCTTTGTAAAAGTGTTCGACCTGCTACATGAGCTCCACAAGATCCTTCATGGATTTCTTCAATCAATTCTTTCACCTCGGTAGGATGTACACATCTCTGCAAACCTGCCATAATTCCTCGTCTATACAAAATACCATTAGTTAATACATACCGAGCAGCTTTATACTTCAGTTTCTTGGCAGCGAGTTTGTCCTCCGGCAATTCGCCCTCTTCAACATATTTCCTGATTGGATCCATCCAAGATGGTCCTAAATCAAGGGTAATCACATTCGTTGTCAGATCTTTATCTATGCTCCGACCTTCTAATACTTCAATCGGTATGGTTCTTCGCATCTCGGTACGAGTAGCTGATGCTAGTCGGGCCAGTGCATCTGCTTGTGCATTCTCCATCCTCGGTATTCTCACCAATTGAATGGCCTCAAATTCTGTCAACAATTTCATCACCTTTGCATGATATTTGATCATTAAATCTCCTTTAACCGCATACATTCCCATCATCTGATACACAATTAATTGAGAATCACTGAATACCATCATTTGTTGTGCTTCCATAGTCTTTGCTAGATTAAGACCTGCTATCATGGCCTCATACTCCGCTTCATTGTTAGAGGCTTTGAATTGGAATCGCAAAGCATATTCCATGTCAATCTCGTCTGGAGTGATCAAAACAATTCCTGATCCACAACCAGCTGTGCAGGATGATCCATCTACATATAATCTCCATGTAGGTATTTCGTCTTCAAATTTCTTATCTGTCAGAGTTCCTCGATAAAATATCTGTTGTTTTCTTCCATCATCCCCCGGTATCTTTCGCTCCTCGTCAGTCATCTGCTCGTACTCTTTTACCAACCGTGGCTGGTCTGAGTTTGAATATAATGATTTCTCTACATCCACAAGTCCTTTTACCAACCTTGGTTGGTTTGGACCTATTTCTGCTGATCCTGTATCGTCCACAGGTAGGTCAGCAAATGTTTCTGTTGATCCTGTATCGTCCACAGGTAAACCAGCAGGCATCTTTTGCTCCTCGGGGGTATCAGGGTATGTGAACTCTGCTATAAAATCTGCTACAGCCTGCCCCTTCAATGATGATCTGGGCTCATAGACAATATCATATTCACCAAGTTCTACTGCCCAGTACATCAGTCTCCCTGATTTTTCTGGCTTATGGAGGGCTTGTCTCAATGGCATATCAGTATAAACGATGATGGTATGGGCTTGGAAATATGGCCTCATTCTTCTACTTGCTTCAATTAGTGCCAATGCCAATTTTTCTAGCCTTGGGTACCTGATTTCTGCACCTCGGAAAGCCTTACTTGTGTAATAAATTGGCTTCTGGACTCCATTCTCCAATCTGATCAACGCTGAACTAACTGCGTTCTCTGATACTGCCAAATACAAATACAACTTTTCTCCTGTTATTGGTCTTGACAACAGTGGAGGTGCTCCCAAATATTTCTTCAAGTCTTGAAAAGCTTTTTCACATTCCTCATTCCATTCAAAGATTTTTCGAAGTGTTTAGAAGAATGGTATGCATTTATCAGTTGCTCGAGATACAAATCTGTTGAGCGCTGCAACTCGTCCGGTAAGACTCTGCACTTCTTTCTTCGTCGTCGGAGATCGTAGCCCTAGAAGAGCTTTGATCTTATCTGGATTTGCCTCAATACCTCGCTGATTGACGATGTATCCGAGGAACATTCCTTCTCGTACTCCAAAGGTGCACTTCGTCGGGTTAAGCTTCATTTGGTATTTATCCAATTGATCAAAAGTTTGACTCAAGTCAACCAAATGATCAGTAGCTTTCTTGCTTTTAGTGAGCATGTCATCGACATAGACCTCCATGTTGCGGCTGATTTGTTCAGTAAAAACCTTGTTCATCAACCGCTGATATGTTGCACCTGCATTTTTTAAACCAAAAGGCATAACATTATAACAATAAGTTCCCCTAGGGGTAATAAAAGAAGTACTTTCCCTGTCTTCAGGTTTCATTTTGATCTGGTTGTAGCCAGAGTAAGCATCCATGAAGCTGAGTAGCTCGTGTCCCGAGGTGGCGTCCACTAGTTGATCAATTCTGGGCAATGGAAAATGATCCTTGGGGCATGCCTTATTGAGATCGGTGAAATCGACACACATTCTCCATTTGTTGTTTTTCTTCTTTACCATCACCACATTAGCCAACCAATCTGGATATTTTACATCTTCAATGAATTGGGCTTTCTGGAGTTTCTCGACTTCCTCCTGTATGGCCTGGTTCTTCTCGGGACTAAACACCCTTCTTCTCTGCTTTACAGGTTTAATCTCCTTATTCACATTGAGTTCATGACATAAGAAATTTGGATCTATTCCTGGCATGTCTTCATGACTCCAAGCAAAAGTATTTTTCCTATTCTTCAAGAAAGTTATCAACTCCTCTTTTATTGACATATCCAACGATGAACCTATCTGGGTTATTCGTTCAGGATGTTCGTCGTCCAAAATAACATTTTCTGTAGATTCCATCACCTGTCCTTTTACAAGTTGAGACTCATCCCTGGGATCAAGAGTTTCAATTTCTGTACCTTCCTCCACCTGGTAAGTAGTAGTCTTTTTCATCGATCCTTCTAGTTCTTCTTGCTCGGCCGACGAATAATAGCATTCCCGAGCTACTTTTTGATCACCTTTCACCACTCCAACTCCAAAATTTGTTGGGAATTTCAAACATTGATGTACTGTAGAAGGAACGGCTTCGAACTTCTTCAATCCAACTCTTCCCATGATGATGTTGTAGGCTGACTGCACATTCTTATCCATCACAAAGAATCGTATTCTTTCTGTTCGACAAACAGGCCAGGTTCCAATGAATATATCCAACTTGATCGTCCCAAGTGGAAAAACTTTCTCGCCAGCAAAACCCAGAAGGGGTCTGTGATAAGGCTCCAATTGAGATAATTTCAAATTCAGGCTATCAAAGCATGAATAGTACATGATGTCTGCCGAACTACCATTATCTACCAACACCCTTGAAATGATCACGTCCTTCATTCTCATTTTGATTACCAAAGGATCATCATGAGGGTAAAGAACACCTGCCAGGTCATTTTTTGAAAAACCAATTACTAGCTTCTCTTTGTTTACCTTCCTCGGACGATCATCCTCGGCCAGATTTATTCGCTGAATATATGAGCAAGCTTGAGCCTCTCCGAGATAAGCTTTTCTTTCTGCAGTAAGGTCTCCTCCTCCTGCATCTCCCCCTGTAATAACGTTACAATGAAATGATCCAAAACGTATGGAAAATACCTCTCGTTCAGGTTTTCTTGGCTTCTTGGGAAGATCGGGGTCATCATCTGGATCCTCTTCATGGGCCCTCCTCTTTTTCTCCTCTGCACGACGAGGAGATCTAGATCTCTCTCTAGTTCTATCATCATTCCTCCTTTCACTTCTGCGATCTACATACTTTGATAATTTTCCTCTTCGAATGAGTGTTTCAATCTCGTTCTGAAGGGCTATACAATTTTTGGTCATATGGCCATGATCTTTGTGAAACTCGCAATATTTGGTCTTATTCCTCATGTCTGGATCTGACTTCAGTTTCCCTGGCCATTTGATTTCCTCGTTATTCCTGATTTCTTCTAAAACATGATTAATACCCATTTTCAATGGAGTATAATTATCATACTTCTTTAGGGCTTCCAACTTTATCCTGTTATTCCTGGAATATTTGTCACCACCATTACCTTTCTGATCTTTCTTCTTAGAGTTGTCGACCTCCACTTTAACTTCTTTATCCATATTTTTCTTCGCAGTCATAGCCTCCTCGGCATTCATGATTTTGGCCGCCTTTGCCATCAATTCCGACATATTTTTAGGCGGATCTTTGGCCAGAGTATAGTATAGCTTGTTAGGCAGCAAACCACTCATCAAAGCAGTGATTGCTGTCTTTTCTTCATAATCTATGACTTCCAACTTCTCGTTATTGAAACGAGTTATGTAATCTCTAGTACTTTCTCCTGATTTTTGTCTAACACTTAGTAAGTGCGCTACTCGCTTTACTGGTTTTGCTCCAAAACAAAAATTACCAATAAACAGCTCGGCTAACTGAACAAAAGTTGAAATCTTACCCCGAGGAAGATTATTGTACCATATTTGTGCAGATCCGGTAAGAGTTCCCGAGAATGCTCTACACCTCATCTCGTCGGGGACAGCGTAGATATCTGCGGCAGCTTGGTATTGCTCTATATGAAGTACGGGATCCGTCTTCCCATCGTACTTGGGGGTCACTACAGGCGCTTTGAATTTCGACGGTGTAGGGAAATCCACAATGGCTTGCACAAAAGGTGTCCCTTGAACAAAAGTTCTCTGTAAGGGGTTCCTCGCCTTAGCCATTTCTCCCAGTCTATCCTCCAATCGTTGAATGGAACCTTTCCATGCTTCATTCCCTTCCTCGGGCCGCTTAGTCCGAGCAACTGATTGCCCTGACGTAGCTTCCTGAGATTTATCTCGACGAGTAATTGGTCGTGATTGTGCAGATCCTTCTCTCAAACCTGGTGGTGGTCGAAAACTTCCTGATGGAGCCCTAGATGAACTCATGTTCCTCCTTGGTCCTAACCGGCTGAAAGGAGACACCCTGCTTAATTTTTCTAAAGCGCTAGTTCTCTCCGGAGAAAGAGAGATATGTTGATCTGTATCCGTAGCCTGTATTGATGAAGTTCGCCCAGGTCGATAAGAAAAATCATTGGATTCCCCATTGCGATATGACCCAATACGTCTGGATCGTGATTGCCCATGATCAGTCCTTTGCCCTGAATGAGTAGGTACACCGCCTTGAAGAGTTTGAAGGAGTTGCCTCATAGATTCTTGCATGGCGGTTTGTCCCTGAGCCAGATTCGTCATAATTCCGGCCAGATCTGGAGATGCAGATAGATTTGGAAGATTTCCAGTATTTCCAGCATTTCGATTACTGGATTCTGGATTATCTGCCATTGGTGACAAATGATTTTTATGAAAAACGATAACAACAGTCGTTTCCCACAGACGGCGCCAATCTGTTGATGTAAAAAACTAGATCACTCTAATTCTTCAATCACAGATAAATAAATAAGACAAAGATTTTTAAAGTGGTTCGGCTAGGAATAAAGCCTACGTCCACTGTTATGTTATTGCTGAGTGTTTGTGGAATTCTTGATTACAAGTTCTCTCAAGAAATTTCGGTCCCTTTGAATGGGATTGATACAAGGTATTTATAGCCTCAAGGCTGTACATGAAAGGTCCAATACATTAAATGATATACATATGAATGGGTAATACATTTAATGCAGCGTGTGCGTCAAGAATCTAATGAATAGTTGAACAGTTGTCCGTCTGATAATTGATGACACGGCCGAGGTGCAGTTCGGACCGCCTTAGTTGCTCGTTGATCAAGAGTTCCTCGGAGTGCTTAGAGTATCTCGGGATGAAAGAGTTCCTCGGATGGAGTTCCTCGGCATGATAGAGCTCCTCGGTGTATTCTCGTTGCTCGGTACCGACCATGGTTGTTCAGTAAATGATCTTCCTCGCTGTTATTGTGCCACGTAGATTGACACGTGTCTTCATACTATTCGTCCACATCAGCATATTAATTTTGGTATCAACAACGATAGTGATAACGTTTAAAACAGTAAAAAATAGTGTTTTAACTGTTTTTTTATAAATTTATAAAAAAATATTTTTTATAAATATATATAAAAATAGTAAAAACAGTTTTGGCTGTTTTTTAATTGCTAAAAAATTTAACGGTTAAAAAAAGTAAAAAAAAAACTAACTAAATGTGGGAAAAAATTTATTTAACAGTAAAACAGTTTATAAAATATTTAACTGTTAAAAGTTTTTTACAGTTAAAAACAGTTTATAAAATATTTATAAACAGTTTATAAAAAATAGTAAAAAAAATTGTTTTTATAAATTTAAAACAAAATTTTTTCTGTTTTCAATAAATGTATAAAAAACCCGTTTTTTATAAATATATATAAACTGTTAAAAAAAGTGTAAAAACTGTTATTTTACTATTGTTTTATATATTTAAAACATTTAGAAATGTTATATATATATATATATATAAACTGTTTTTTATAAATATATAAAAAAAAACTGTTAAAAAAAGACAGAAAACAATTATTTTTTAAAATATTAAATCAAACAGTTTTTTAAGTGTTTTTTATGTTAATCCGCACTGAACCCAACCCTAAAATCATTACAATAACTTTCTCCAAACTTTCATTTTGTCAACAAAAAAACTCTACATACAACCTATACTGTCAATTTCTCTACCCATCGCCTCCTATATACAACCTATATTGTCAATTTCTCCTCCCATCACCTTCCTATGCTCTACTCTATAAATGGGAGAACTTGCTCGTCGTAGACAGCAGAACATAACACAACACTCTTCTCCAAATGTATGCCTACGACACCCATTTCATCACATCTCCAAAGGTCTCTTTAACTTTTTCCCTCTTATCTCTCACTTTTTTTTATAAGGTAATATATTAAAAACATGCCCAAGGCCCAAAAACCAGAACGAACCGACTAAGAACTCATCCACAAACAACACCCCCCCCCCCCCCCAAACCCAAGACCAAATAGCACACGCAGCATTCAACACGCACGACAAAACCAAACCAAACCAAACCAAACCAAATCAACCCCAGGGCAAAAACCATGTGCTGACTCAAAACTAAGATATAAAAATAAAACAAAGAACACACACTTCTCCTAAGAAACCAAAAACCAGCCCTACCATCTCAGTCCTCGAGACGAATCTTTATGTCACTATTTATAAATAACAATGGTACAAAATTATGAATTATTAATTAATTACAGAATTAAAACAGAATTACAGAAATGAAACACTTACTTGAATTTGCGAAAATAATAAAAGAATTAAAGATAAATTCGAGCCCTGTTATGAACAGTCTCCTTAAGACAATTTATTCCCTCCAATGTGCTCCGAGGTTGATGAATATTGTCTCCCAATATAGAACGGATCTTTCCAATTAATTATGTAGCACAACAATAATTAATTTCAACGAACTCAAATTCTGTGGCTTTTACTCAACAACAATGCAAGATATGTTATGCAGAAAAAAGAATTTCTGGAACAGATATAACAGGAATAAAATGACAGCAATTCTGGAGGAGAATTTTTTTTTATTTTTTAAAAACGGAGGGAGACATCTGTATTTATAGCAAAGTAGGGGACGGTTGGCAAATAACTGTCAAAACAGTTAAACGAATTAAGTGTTGAATGTTGGCAATAACTGTCAACAGTTTATTAATTAATTAATTAATTAATTTCGTAATTAATTAATAATTAAAGCCCAGAAAGTTAAATAAATTCGGCCCAAAAATGTAGGAGATTTTTACAAGCCCAAGCCGAGCTGAGGACGCGCGTGTGAACTTTTGACCGAAAGTCAACCCGTGCATAGCTTAGGTCATCTCCCTTCAAAGAGTTAGGATACCCCAAGGCATCCAAGCCTTAGTTCATACTTGGGGTGTTATTAACTCATCAAATTTCCACTACTCTTCCAATGTGGGACAAGAGTTAAAACACACCCAATTCATTAACTTTCATTGCTTTGTGAGTCACTTTGGGGACATATTTATCATTCATAACTTATTAAAATTGGACGTATGAATATACTACGTTAATCTCCTTGCGGAGGTGAACGCGTTCGTATATGGTCCCAAGATTTTCGTAGTGTGGGTCCCACCTAAATTTGAGCTCAAAGTTGCTCAAAATTCTGTCCAGAAAATTCTGGACAGCTTTCTTAAACCCATTCAAGTCCAATTTTCCAACAATCCCCCACATGAATGATATATCGCTATAAATAAAACCAAACAGATGCTAATGCAGATGCAGACACAAGTTGAGTCAAACTGAAGACTTATTGCATCGGGAGAAGTAGCCTAGTGGCCTTGAACTTTCCTTAGTGATATACTATCGGATTTACTTGGTTAATCAGTAGACTTCACGTCCTTGAACCGTCAACCGTTTTTGTAAACCTAGACAACAGTATTCACACAATAATTCTTCAACACAGTAGGTTCTCACGTTTGTGTTCATTTTGGCCGTGAACACCACTTGGTTCCGCAAGTATTTTAGAGAATATGCCTTTCATTATTATCATAGAAGTGGCCCCCTTCTTACTCACGTAGGTGACTTCCATAAAGAAGATTCTGCAATACCCCACTTAGACGTACTAAGATATAGATGTCATTAAATGCATAACTTATCCTAATTTCGCGGCAGATATGCACTGTCTCATCTTTGGAATGGGTAGGATGAAATATCCTCCAGTGCTTACTGAATACAACGTAGTTCGGTTTTCCCATTGAACCTAGATCTTGGGATCTCCAGTCACCTAGGTTGGGTTGCCACTATATTGATTCTTATTTATTTATAGGCTTTAGACCCATTCCTCTCGATGATCTTTCAACTTGCTCTCGGTGTAAACCTTTCGTTAGTGGATCCGATATATTATCTTTTGACTTTACATAGTCAATTGTGATAATTCCGTTTGAGAGAAGTTGTCTAACGGTATTGTGTTGACGACGAATATGTCGTGACTTTCCGTTATACATGTGATTTTGTGCCCTTCCAATCGCTGATTGGCTATCGCAATGTATACATATTGCGGGCACATGTTTAGACCAATTTGGAACATCCTCTAAGAAATTTCGAAGCCATTCAGCTTCTTCTCCAGCTTTGTCTAGTGCAATGAATTCAGATTCCATTGTCGATCTAGCAATGCACGTTTGTTTTGAGGATTTCCAAGATACGGCTGCACCTCCGAGGGTAATCACATACCCACTCGTAGACTTAGAGTCTTTTGTATCAGATATCCAATTTGCATCGCAATGTCCTTCAAGAACAACTGGATATTTTGAGTAGTGCAGTCCATAGTTTTGAGTATATTTTAAATAACCCAAAACTCTCAATATAGCTTTCCAGTGATCTCTTCCTGGATTACTCGTAAATCGACTTAGCTTACTTATTGAGTATGCTATGTCCGGTCTCGTACAGTTCATGATATACATTAAGCTGCCGATAATACGAGAATATTCTAGTTGAGATATTCTTTCACCATTATTTCTTACAAGATGTAAATTTACATCTACATGTGTCTTGGTAGGACTAATATCATACTTCTTGAATTTTTCAAGTACTTTCTCTATGTAATGAGATTGAGATAATATAAGTCCATCCGATGTTCTAGAAATTTTAATTCCTAATATAACATCGGCGATTTTATATCTTTCATGTCAAATCTACTACTCAACATTTGTTTTGTAGTTTTGACAATTTCCAAGTTTCTACCCATGATAAGCATATCATCAACATAGAGGCATACAATGACATGTCCATTTTGAATGTATTTAAAGTAAACACATTTATCGCATTCATTAATTTTGAAACCATGTGATAACATTGCATTATCAAATTTTTCATGCCATTGCTTAGGTGCTTGTTTTAATCCATATAGTGATTTAACAAGCTTACATACTTTTCCTTCTTGTCCGGGAGCTTTGAACCCTTCAGGTTGCTCCATATAAATTTCCTCGTCTAGTTCATCTTTTAAGAATGCAGTTTTTACATCCATTTGATGTATTTCAAGTCCATTAATAACATCTATTGCTATTAACATCCGAATGGACGTTATTCTTGTTACCGGTGAATATGTGTCGAAGTAATCCAACCCTTGCTTTTGCCTATAACCTTTAGCTACAAGTCTAGCTTTATATTTATCAATTGATCCATCGGCCTTCAATTTCTTTTTGAAGATCCATTTATAACCTAACGATTTTGAACCTGGTGGATGATCCATTAGTTCCCATGTATGATTTTCTAATATGGATTCAATTTCACTATTAATTGCTTATTTCCAATTGGAAGCATCGGGTAATGATATAGCTTCTTTATACGATTAAGGTTCATTTTTTAACAAATATGTTAGAAAATCCGGATCGAAAGAAGTCGAGGTTTTTGCCCTTTTACTACGTCTTGGTTCATCCTCTATTGATTCAATAGGTTGATGAGTACCACTTGTAGTACCTTGATTTGTCCTTTTAGAAGGACCAGATTCTCGGGTCATGTTATACGGGAATTCATTTTCAAAAAATGAAGCATCCCTCGATTCAATAACCGTATTTACATGAATGTCCGAAATCTCAGATTTACAAACTAGAAATCGATATGCACTGCTATTAGTAGCATAACCGATGAATACACAATCCACGTTTTTTGGCCCTATTCTTACCTTTTTAGGTTTAGGAACCATCACTTTGGCTAAGCACCCCCACACTCGTAAATATTTATTGGAAGGTCTTCGACCTTTCCATAATTCATAAGGTGTCTTGTGAGTCTTTTTGTGAGGTACTTTATTGAGAATGTAATTAGCAGAAAGTAAGGCTTCCCCCCACAAATTTTGTGGAGCTCCTGAACTTAATAACATTGAGTTCATCATTTCTTTCAAAGTACGGTTTTTGCGTTCAGCAACACCATTCGATTGAGGAGAATAAGGAGCGGTTGTTTGATGAATAATCCCATTTTCAGAACAAAATTCCTCAAATGGATATTCATATTCACCTCCTCTATCACTTCTAATAGCCTTTATCGTTTTGATTAATTGATTCTCAACTTCATTCTTATATTGTTTAAATGCATTAATAGCCTCATCTTTACTATGTAACAAATATACATAGCAATATTTTGTGCAATCGTCAATAAAAGTAATAAAATACTTTTTCCCACCTCTAGTTTGAACAAATTTTAAATCACAAATATCGGTGTGAATTAAATCTAAAGGTTCAGTTATCCTTTCAATAGAATGGAAAGGTAATCTAGCTAATTTAGATTCCACACAAATTTCACATTTATGATTTTTATCAATATTAAATTTTGGCAAAAATTCCAAGTTAATTAATCTACGCAAAGTATCAAATTAACATGTCCCAATCTAGCATGTCAAATATTAGATGACTCAATCAAGTAAGAAGAACTAGCAATTTCATTCATTGAAACATATGTTTTTGGGGTTACAGTAAGAACATTGAGTTTAAAGAGCCCCTCATTTAGGTAGCCCTTTCCTACATACATGTCATTTTTAGACAACACAAAGCGATCAGACACAAACACAAGCTTGAAACCATTTTTAGTAAGGAGAGATCCAGAAATCAGATTCTTTCGGATATCAGGCACGTGAAGAACATTGTTGAGAGTAAGTTCCTTTCCAGAAGTCATTTTCAGAGTTATCTTTCCTTGTCCCACCACCTTCGAAGTGGAAGAATTTCCCATAAAGATATTTTCTTCATTTTCCAAAGGCTTATAGGTGGTGAACATCCATTTGTTTGCACAAATATGTCGTGTGGCTCCAGTATCCACCCACCATTCCTTGGTATTTCCAACCAAGTTACATTCAGAGACCACGGCAGAAAGATTCATATCCGCCAAATCATTGGTGATATTCTCACCTCAGTTACATTTGCTTGAGAGTTATTTTTATTTTTCTTCTTAGGCTTACGACACTCACTTGAGCGGTGTCCCGGTTTACCACAATTGTAGCATTTGCCTTTGAACTTTTTCTTATTATGTTTGGAAGTGTCTTCCCCATCATACTTTCGTTTGTTCTTTTTAGGACCTTCAACGACATGGACCTTTGTTTCCATCGGATTCTTTCCACTTTTCTTTTGAGACTCACGGTTGTCTTCTTCGATTCTTAGCCTGACCACCAACTCCTCCACATTCATCTCCTTACGCTTGTGCTTGAGATAGTTTTTTGAACAAAGTCCAAAATGGTGACAACTTTTCAACAATTGCAGCAACTTGGAAAGTTTCACTAATTGACATTCCTTCAGCATGAATTTCGTGGAGGATCACTTGGAATTATTGCACTTGCGAGATTACAGATTTAGAATCAACCATTTTGAAGTCCAGAAAACACCCGACGATAAATTTCTTCATCCCAACATCTTCAGTTTTATACTTCTTTTCCAAAGAATTCCATAATTCTTTGGATGTCTTGATAGTGCAGTAGACATGATACAGAGCCTTATCCAAGTAGGCCAAAATATAATTTCGGCATAGGTAGTCCGAATGCTTCCAAGCATTGACAACAGCAACCTTTTCAGCGTCATCTCCCTCTTGAATAGAGGGGCAATCTTCATATACAAACCTGCCCAGTTGGCAGGTAGTGAGATAGAAGTACATTTGTCCTTGCCAACGTTTGAAGTCAGCCCCAATGAACTTTTCCGGTTTCTCCCCGTGTGGCATAAATACGGGTGCAGTCACATTTGTGTTGGTGACAATCATTTTCGTAGGAATAGTGTTCGTACTTTGCGAATCCATTACTGTTACAAAAACAGAATTTTTATCAATGATAAAATTCATATATAATGAATTAATCAAAACAAAATACAAAATTCTGTGCACTAATTTCCTCCAAATATAATTCACAATAAATGAATTCCAAAAGAATTCCAAATAAAATTCAAAATTAAACTATAATATAAACAGAATTCCGTACAAAACAGAATTAAATATAAAATCTGTGTCACACTAATTTTTAATAATAAAAAGAATTCTGTACAAAATAGAATTATAATTTAAAGATTAAAAATTTTTCATAACAGATTTTAACAAGAATACACAAATAAAATTTTATTTTCTAAAACAAAATATAAAAACAGTATAGAAATTAATTTCTATATCAAAACTGTTTTACTAATTTCTACAATAAAGCAGTAAATTAATTCATTTTATTCTGTCAAAACAGATTTATTTCCAACAAATAAATTTCTATAATAAAAAAATTTTGTACACTAAAAAACAGTAGAACTTTATAAATTGTCTTAAGATTGTTATGTCTACTATTTATAAATAACAATTGTACAGAATTATGAATTATTAATTAATTACAGAATTAAAACAAAATTATAGAAATGAAACACTTACTTGAATTTGCAGAAATAATAAAAGAATTAAAGATAAATCCGAGCCCTGTTATGAACAGTCTCCTTAAGACAATTTATTCCCTCCAATGTTCTTCGAGGTTGATGAATATTGTCTCCCAAGATAGAACGGATTTTTCCAATTAATTATGTAGCACAACAATAATTAATTTCAACGAACTCAAATTCTGTAGCTTTTACTCAACAACAATGCAAGATATGTTATGCTGAAAAAAGAATTTCTGGAACAGATATGACAGGAATAAAATGACAGCAATTCTGGAGGAGGGAAATTTTTCATTTTTTAAAAACGAAGGGAGGCATCTGTATTTATAGGAAAGTAGGTGACGGTTGGCAAATAACTGTCAAAACAGTTAAACGAATTAACTGTTGACTGTTGGCAATAACTGTCAACAGTTTATTAATTAATTAATTAATTTCGTAATTAATTAATAATTAAAGCCCAAAAAGTTAAATAATTTCGGCCCAAAAATGTAGGAGATTTTTATAAGCCCAAGCCCGAACCGAGCTGAGCCGGCCGGACGCGCGTGTGGACTTTTGATCGAAAGTCAACCCGTGCATAGCTTAAGCCATCTCCCCTCAAAGAGTTGGGATACCCCAAGGCATTCAAGCCTTAGTCTATACTTGGGATGTTATTAACTCATCAAATTTCCACTACTCTTCCAATGTGGGACAAGAGTTAAAACACACCAAATTCATTAACTTTCATTGCTTTGTGAGTCACTTTGGGGACATATTTATCATTCATAACTTATTAAAATTGGACGTATGAATATACTACGTTAATCTCCTTGCGGAGGTGAACGCGTTCGTATATGGTCCCACGATTTTCGTAGTGTGGATCCCACCTAAATTTGAGCTCAAAGTTGCTCAAAATTCTGTCCAGAAAATTCTGGACAGCTTTCTTAAACCCATCCAAGTCCAATTTTCCAAGAGACAAACATCAACTCCAAAACCATGGCCTCCAAAATAACCACCAGCAAACCTTCAAAAAATACTCTCACCTTCATGCCTTATACACCTCAAAATTAAAAAATTATACCCATGGAACAACCGTAGGTCTGCCAAAAACTGCCCGATTCGAAAGTAAATATTCTTAATGTATCCTTTAGATGGGAAAAAAGTAAGGATGGAAGGAAAAGAAAACAGAGAAACAAAGAGGGAAGAGTCGTTACTTCTCACCGATGTCGATTTGATACATTCCCAGGGATACAAAAAAATATTTATAATGTCGTAGAGGGAATCAAAGAGATATCTTATATAAATGGACCGAATTAGGCATGTCAATGGGTCTGGGTCTGGACACGGACCCGACCCGATCCGTATAATAGGGTCTGAGCATACTTTTTTGGACTCGAGACCCGAAGATCCGAATCCCCGAAGACCTGTTTATTAAACAGGTAGGGTCTGAATCTTATACAAGACCCGGACCCGAAGACCCGACCCGAATTATACATTATTATTTTGTATATATATACATATATACTATAAATTTATATATATTTATAAATATATCTTATCATTATATAACATGTAAGTATTATATATAAAAATATATATTTATGTATATAATAAATATAAGTAATATATGTTTTATTTATACTAATAATATTCTATAATACATTACAAAATATTTTAATTTAAGATTAAATAATAAAGAAGGGGGATAAAATAAAATAAATATAAAATAAATGTACATATTTGACCAGACTCGGACCCGAACCCAAGACCCGAACGGATCCGAGTCTGGATCCAATATTGTAGACCCGATGAAGACCCGGAGCCGAATCCGAACCCGATGAAGACCCGATTACACGGATCTGGATCTCCCGAAACCCGACCCGTTGACAGGCCTAGACTGAATATGTAAGGTTGAATGATTTCCTAGAAGCCTTAAGGTCAACTGAGGTGAGTAAAAGAGACAAAACATAAGGTCACAAAGAGTTCGGTACAAATGAATAGACAAACAAAAGGGAACTCCAACAGATTACATGTGGACAGGTTCCGTTTTTAATATTTTTAAGTATTAAATTAAAATAAATACAAAAGATGCATTAATTGCTATTAATACCTTTAATACTATCGTATTAGAGGTATAATATCGATGTCTTCTCATTCATCACAATTTAAATATATACATATATATTTTCCATCTAAATTATATTCAAGCTCTTATCATCTTCCCCACTAATACTGTATTAAATAAATCCCCTAATAATAAATTAAATTAAATAATTAATTGCAATGAATGAAAAGGAGGTTCAGGGGATGTACATGGTTCCACAAGGGGTGCTTGCGTATTTTCACCTAGCAAAATTACTGATAAGAATATCTTTAAATGTTTTATGGTATTAGTTGTGAGCCAAAATCTTAGTACGAAAGTATGAATAGTTTATCTATGTGGAAGGAGACTCATATATATTACAAGATTTGTAATTATAGTATATAACGAGCATGAAGGCCATGATATACGTGGCCAAAAATAATAATTTAAGTCAAAATTTCAAATTCTAAACGAAAAACAAACAAACAATTGAATAGAGAGAAAATATTAAGATAGAAAGCAATTCCACGGCCACCCCATCCCAGACTTGACAGAATATTACATAAAATACTTGATGCATTGGAACACTTTGAATAACAGAATACCCACGTGAAGAATATTTGCTAGATTAAGTCTAGCCGTTGTCTTGAGTTGCTATTTATATGCAAACACGCTTGTGTATTCAGTTGCTATATACATGCAACACACCTGTAAATGAATGTTGGACTCAAAGTTTCCTATATTCTATAAATAGCCAGCATGTATGTACAACACATTCATCCGAGATAAACAAAGATCAGTATTTATGCTTAAAAAGGGATATCCTTAAATTGCCGGCATGGAAGAGTTTGGTAGATGATAAGGTGGTGTCTTTTGGGTATCCGAATTGGTGTTAGAAGTCGAATATGCATTGGAAATGAGAGGGTTCGAAATGAGAGGGCATCTCTAATTATATGTCCATCTCTAATGAGAAATTCCAACTTTTAGTAGATGCATTGGATCATTAATAAATCCATGTGTCCATCTCTAATGAGAAATTCCAACTTTAATTTTTTTTTTATATATATATATATATATATATATATATATATATATATATACACTAGCATAAAGGCCACGCGATGCGTGGCCGAATTTGGAAAAACTTTATTCTTTTGTTATTGTGTCTTTTTTCACATAATATATTTCACGAATGAAAGGAGATAGAATTTTAAATTAATATTAAAAGTCATATGATTGATGTATTTTTTTAAAATTAAATTGAAATGTTCAATAAAAATCCAGGAAAAAATTTCAAGCGTCGAGGTATTGGTAATTATAACATGTGTATATACCAAAGATGAAAACAACCAACCAAAAAATAAAATATCTTTCTATTGAGTGCACCTTTTTTCCTCCTTTACATTTCTTCGTATAGGTTGTATTTATAATATTAAGATTAGACAACTTGTTTTGCTTTAAAAGACATACAAACCATAAATCATACAAAAAAGAAATTTCGCAATATAGACTATAAATTATGTTTTGAGAAATTTATGCAATCACTTTTCCATTTCATATATGATTTCGCATGAAATTCTGCAAAATAATTGAACAAAATAAATACAAATCAGATTTAACAAACAAACTATATTTTTTTTTGTTATTAAATCAACAACTAAGAAAGCAAAGGCAAAAAAAAAGCAGGACATAAATGATATTCTAAGAGTTCAAACTGCAAAAAATATGAGTTCAAACAACAAAGAAAAAAACAAACAAACAACATGAGTTCAAATAGCAAATGATATTCTAAGAAAGCAAGAAAAAACAGTTCATAAATGATATTCTAAGAATGCCCAAGATCTATCAAGGAAAAAAATAATATGAGTTCAAACAGCAAAAAAAAGTAGATCTAAGAACCAAAAAACATATTTCTTTTCTGAAAAAAAAGCAAACCAACATGCCGAGATGATCTGCTATTACGAAAAGAAAAAAAAACAGCAAATCTGAAAATCGCAAAATAAAAAACACCCAAGATCTAACTTGTAAGAGTTCAAATTGTCAAAAAAAAAAGAAAAAGAAAAATGATATACAATTAAATCTATGTAGAATTGGACCTTTGTTACCGCATCTGATGCGTTTAACCACCTCCTTCACCCCTCCCTTTAAGCATGTGTTCCTAACATATATCTATATATAATAAGGAGTAAAAGATTTTTACTATTCAACAAGTTGACAACTTAATTAGGGGTTGAGATTGAATATGGGGATTTTGAATCTGAGGGTGAAATTGAGAGACACGTCTTGGCCAATTTATACCACCTCGAAATAACAAACACGTCTGAATTTCTTTACCTACTCAGACTACTTTAATTTGAAAGCTTTCGTACTACCACTCTTTACCTACTCAAACCACTTTTCACTCGCTCATAATTTCAGCCCCAAATCTCTCTTTAGAACAACAATTTTCTCTCTATCTCTCACGGCCTCTCATCTCTCTCTAAAACAACCATTTACGATGAGGTTTTTTTTGCGGTTTTGATCAACATTTTTTTGTGGGTTTCATCATTAATGATTTTTTCGTGATTTTGATTATAGTTTAGAATTTACAGGGTATTTATTTGGCGGTTGCATCGCTTCTTCGAAAGTTTCCAGCAAGTATATCCTTTTTGTTCGGCCAGATGTTGTTTTCAATGGCGAAAACCAATCAGGTAAAATTAATTTGGGGGTTTATTGAAATTTTGGGTTTTCTTCAGATTTATTTTTATAAACTGAGTTATAATCATTTTTTTGTTTGTGTTTGTTCTTGAGGTGAACTTAATTAACGGATTGAACTATGATGTTTTTGTTTGACTGTTTGAGAAACTTGCGATATGAGGTATTTGTGGAAACCCATTATTAGTGCTTCAAAGTTTGAATAACTTGCTATATGTATTTATGGAATCCCACTACAGTGGGGACTCATGTAATGAGGTTTGGTCAATCTCATTCTTTTGTATTTGCAGAAACCCATTACATTGAAACTCATTTGGTTTAGTCATTTTTTCTCTTCATTCAAGGCATTTTAAGATTTTTGGTGGTGGTTTTACCTGATGAACTAACTACTGAGTTAGTGTTTTTATCTTGCAAATGATATTAGGGGCCTGTGTCTAATTTAAATCTTATGTTGAGGTACCCTGTTTTTAATAAAACAGTGTATATGCATGTTTTTAATAACTTTAAAATAGTGTATCTTGGAAACGAATGTTGGTGTGGCATTTTTGGGTTGCCGGATTTGTGTCCAGCTTGACCGTGCATTTCTTGGTGGTGTTATTTGTGGCTGTCCCATGGTGTTGGGTGATGCCCAACGGGTGTTTTATTGGGTTTGTTTTGAAATGAGTGTTGTATTGGGTTTTGATGTAGGTGGTGTTATTATACTTCTGTCTTGATATGGGTGTTGTATTGGGTTTGCTCAAATCTCTTTTTTTAAGACTAATAGTATCGGGTTTGTTCAGATCTCTTTTTTTTTTGCAGGCATTCAACGACCGAGCTTCAAATTCTTTAGCTCCAATTCTCGCTACCATTTCTGAGTTTCCGTTTCTAACTCCATAGGTACACCAATTTTGTTTCCATTCTCTTCTATGTTATATTTTCTGTGACATTTTATCATATAAGCTTTTCCTGCTCGGTGCAAGAGATTTCTAAAAACAAAGCAAACTCTAACACCTTAGTTTCACACTTATAACAACAATCAACATGAGTTATGTTTTTTTTACATTTTATTTCTCTTGATTGGTATAAATTTCATGTAGTTGAAAATTTTAGTTTTCAGATCTCAACATATGGCTTTTCATGGTGTAAATTTCTTTGTATTTCAACTGTGCATTTTTACTAACCACCTTTTATTTGGATTTTGATTGTTCTTTTTCTCCCTCTTCCATGCTTATGTGTGTGAGGTTAACTTAATATGAGTAGTAGTTAAAAAAGGAGATAAAGTCAATGAAACAGCTCGGTGAGGTGCATATTTTCTCGGCCTTCCTTTCTTTTTTTCGAATAGGCTCACAAGCTAGAGTGCCTACATTAGCCCCATTAAGTGTAATTATATATATATAAAAAAAAAGATGTCACGATTTTTTCTTTATTTTCTAAAAGGTTAATGGAGTTTTTTATTGCTCCTAAATTGGTGCTTTTTTTCTTTTTAAAAATACATCAAGTAATTTTGTAACTTGCTACATTTGGTCTAACTTTCATGTGTTTTATTAAATGCATGTTAAATATTGGGCTTGCTTCTTAGAATTTTTTGTACCTATCCTACCCTACCCTGTCAATCTTGGAAGTTAATTGTCTAGCCTAAATATATACACATCTACCTCACTTACCAGTAAAATAATGGGTTTGGTAGTACAAGAAGATAATTGATACTCAAATTGGAAAAGTTACAGAACTTCATTACATATTTAGTTTGAAGTAGGCAAAAGCTTCCAATGGTTAAACCTCAATGATCTCATTGATTTTCATTAGTTTTTCTTTAAATTATTATTTTTGTTTTTTTATTAAGAATATTATGTGACTGATTGTAGTTTCATTGAACGCTTATTGCATTTAAATTTCATTGTCTTGGATTCTTATCCAATCTCTATCAAAGTTAAAGGTATTACAAATTTGTTGCAATTTTGTACTAACGTAATATGTTATTAGTTGTGTTTGCTGTCTACTATGTAGGTTGAGAGATGATTACTGTTTATATTGAAGATCTCAATAGCTTATTTTTGAATTTTGGATTTTTCATTGCTACAGGTGATTTTAAAGTTGGATTTTTTATTACTACACATTAGAATTGTTAGATATTCAGATTTTCATTTGATATCTACATTTTCAGGTAATAGTGGGATTGGGGTATTGTTTCCATTGAATAGTGAATAACTAGGGGTAGCTTTGTTTCTTTTTTCTTTTTACTTTTTTTTATGTTCAATTATTTTATTTGCGTGTTCTTCATAGATCTCATTTAAAGAAAGAATACAATCGGATACGTGATAAGCCTCAGATATGTGACAAACTCCATAGTTTTACGTGGCAGTGAGGATGTTATATACTATATTTCCTGCATTGCAAGATGTTATATACATATTCACATATAATATCGTGATTGGCACAAGTTCAGCATTATCATAAAAGCACATATTTTAATATTAATATGTTATTATTTGATCGGCTATCAGAACTCTTTAGCGACATGTTAGAGACACGGTGTATTTGCTATATAATTAATAATTAGCTTTGTTTATATAATATTTGACTAGCCATTTGATTTGACTAACTATATTTTCTATTTTGTATCAGGCCGCATTTTGAAAACAACGGACAATCATTATAATGGAACATGTGGGACGACCTTAATTGATATAAATTAATTTTTTTAAGAAGTTTCTTCCATTGAAGTTTTTATTGGAGGAATTTGGAATTTTTTTATATTGTTGGATTTTTTGTTATCCCTTAAGCAGGGTGGATAGTCCAATAAATAAATGAGACTATGACCAATTTTTTTTAAAATTTGACACTTCGTTTTTTTAGACGCAATGTGAATTCGATCGATGAATTTAGTATATTTCATATTATATGTGAATTTGTTTGACCAATTTAGACTATTTGAATGTTGTTGGATTATTTGTTATTTCTTAAGTAGGGTGAATAGTTCTCCGTGCCTTCAGGCACTGGCATTCTGCTAGTATATATATATATAAGAGAGAGAGAGGTTTGGCAATTGGGGAAAGAGCTAGCAATTGGGGAAAGAGCTAACAACTTGTTGTTCCTTCAGCATAGGCTCTCCAAAGCCACAAATTCCTTTCCTATATATATATATATATATATATACACACACACACACACACACACACACACACACACACACACATTTGGAGAAGTAAACATGTCGGTCTTACCCTATGATTTAATTCCTTTAATACCTTAACATGTATAAATCAAATCTTTCCATTCAAATCAAGCAGATCACAACGATCCCCAAATACATGTATAAATCCAATCATTAACAACATCGAACAATAACTATTCAGATGCATTCATCAACACATATATGAAGAAGATTTACATTTATGAGGAGAGAGAATAAATGATGATCTTTTTCGCAAAAAAACAAATGCATTAAACCATAACTCTTCAGATGCATTCATCAAATCAGATATGAAGAAGATTTACATTTATGAGGAGACGGATGAGAGAATAATTTTATATTTATGAGGAGAGAGAATGAAAACGTTTTGGGAAGTATAATATAGATTGCAGGTATTGATTACTGTCACGTGTTTATTACATACCACGTGTCAGCCTCACATGATTTGGAGCATAGATTTGCATTTATGTCAATGTCACGTGTCATCCTTAGAAGATTTCGGTCTCTCTCTCTCTCTCTCTCTCTCTCTATATATATATATATATATATATATATATATATATATATATATAGAGAGAGAGAGAGAGAGAGAGAGAGATTAAAATTGACAATGAAACACGGTGACGACATTTGTTGCATATACAGAGAGTCATGGGCAATAGTAATTGAGGCTATATTATTTGATTAACAAATGAAAATTACCCATTTATTATTTTTTTTCCCTGAAAATAAACCTTATAATTCCACATCTCTTTATTCATTTATTTCTCAAATAATAAAGAAAATGTTCAAAACCATTAAAATTAGGGGTGGACAAAAAAAAGATCGACCCGATTGGACCGAACCGGACCGAACCGAAAATTAAGGCTATTTTGAAACCGGTCCGAAAATCGGTTCACAAAAACTAAAAAACGATTAAACCGGTCCGGTCCGCGGTCCACTATATTAAAAGACCGATTTGGACCGGACCGAACTGATTCCCATATATATATAATAAAAATAATGTTATTGTGTTTCTTATGTATAGTTTTTGAATTAATGTATATAACTTATGAATTTAATTTGGAACATTTTATATATGTATAGACATTTTTTTAATTTGGGTAAAAAAAACCTATGTAAATATCACTTGGAGTTTCGAGTATTATTTTTTTGTATATATATTTGTGAGAAAAATAGATAAAAACATTCATAAAATGTACATATGACCGAATTTTACCCCGGACCGGACCGAAAAAAGCCTGGACCGAATTAGTAGGTTAACCGAATTAATCGGTCCGGTCTCGGTCCAAAAAAATTGAGGACCGAATATTCGGTCCGGTCCAAAAAATAGGCAAAACCCAGACCGGACCGGACCGGACCGTGCCACCCCTAATTAAAATTCCACATAATGTTAATTGACAGCCAATACGATTTCTGCTATCCTAACCAACCGTGTTTGAGATCTAACCCTTTAAAATTCTGCATCATCGTTCATTGACAGCCAATAATGATGGATGGGTAAGAATCCATACCACTTCTACCCAACGGATTTGAGATCAAACCCGATTTGAGAACTGCTATCAAATATCAAATCCATTCAACCTCTACCCAGCTGGATACATTTCTATAGTAGACACTGTAAGTTTAAAGGTTAGCTGTTCAAATTCCTACTATCAATAACATCAAATTCAAGTTATACCTAAAGCATATACAAACGAATATTTGAGTCTTTAGTTATTCAACTTCCTCTGATCATTAACATCTTGAAGTTGTCATCTAATTGCATCTTCATTGATGGGAAAATACACAAGGATAAAACTCAGTATGAGTCATGATCCCAAGATTACATATCCTTCCCTCTACCAAAAAAGTGGGCTCCAACAAGTATATATACGGAGTGTCAGCATACCCAAAGAATCATCCAATAACAAATTTATTTCTAGTATATATGATTTTGAATATCTGTTTTCTACATACATCTGTGTAAAAACTTTGGAGCTTCTAGAATGGAGTATTGACCACCGTTATTCTTAACTTATTTGTAGGAGCCTAAAAAATATTGTTGAGAGGAAAATCAGCTGCTGATGTATGATATAATTAATAACTATTGGAAATGAGTGCGAATGGATTTTCATGTTAGCATAAATTTGTAATTTTTTTTAAGTAAATGGTATTTGTTGTTAGTGTTTGTTATACATTTATTTAATTAAATTGTTGAACAATAAGTAAAATTGTAGACATATATTTCATCAAGAAGTATACCTATATGTAAATATAATTGTATAAAATATATCCAAATTCAGAGAAATACTTTTGTTTATTATTATTATTGCTTCACAAAAGCAAGGAAACCACATTTATGTCTAAATAATACAAACATAAATTTTACAACTCTCTATTTATGATATATGTTCCCAAAAGATAAGTTATTGATATGAAAGTAAAATAATTGAAAAAAAAAACGTGACAGTATGAAATCTTCATCGAGTGTCATAATCAAGAAATGTAAAAAAAAATCAATTTATTGCTCCGAGCATAATATGTAATTTCAAAATTTTATAAATTATTTATGTCAACTAGGTCGATTGTATTGTAATGCGCGAGAGACATATAATGCTTGACATATGCTTTTCCCATATATTAGACATCCAATCAATTCCCCCCCCCCCCCCCCCACCAATCATTGAAATGTAAATAGTGTATTTTTATAAATAAGGAAAAAAATATTCCACCGAACATAATGTATTTGATTGTTATTTATACTTAGTAAAATATCCTGAAATATGTAATTTACATATTTCCCTTTTGTCATTTGAACTAATTGGTTAATGAACTCACAAAAATGAATATAGGAAAAAATGATTCGCAGTGAACGTGAACGCATTCTTAAGTCCAGTCAGATGTTTTCTAAGAGAGAGATTGTTGACGTAGACAATCCAAATCCCCGTGCTAAAAGGTTTTCAACACGATGTCGCAAACGCGAGCTTGAAGAAATGATTTGTCAATCAAAGAATAAGCATAAGTGATCACGTCTAGAGAAGGTTGCTAACGTCCTAAAGGCATTGGAGACTAACTCCTTAATACAAACTTGAGATGGTAAAGGATCAGTCATCCAATCTCCCAACGCTGTGAAAACTAAGGAATCCATACATGATTCCATTATGAAGAATATTCAATCTAAAAATGGTGTCAACGATGATGTTTTGATTCTAAAAGCAGCAACATTTATCGACCTCAATCCAACTTCTGATGACGAGAGAAATGAAGTTGTCCAAATTGTCTCTGAGGATGGAGAAACAATAGTGGAAACCTTCAACTCCCCAAAATCATCCGAGAGTATCCGAATTTGGGATTTCATTGATTATGACCGATTGTTTGCCAATCAATCGATGCGTCAGTCGTATGAAGAAGACCCATCGGAGGACTCAACCTCTTCCTCATCCGTTGCTTAGATCTATTATGTGATTATATATGATGTTTTAACTAAATTACTCAAGTGTAATTACTTTTGCTAAAAATTTTGGAGTTTCTATCATTTAACTATGTTATGTCGACAATTAAGTGGCCAGTATATCAACAACAAATTTCCATTATTTTCACCGTATCTCACGTGATTTCCTTAATGTTTCGCTTCATTTTTACCAATATATCCTAACTTAAATTAATTACTTATATAACATAAGTCTCAAACGTGATATATATTACGTTATTAATATATATCCTCTAATATTGTAACTAGATGAAATGAAAAAAATATTTTACCAATTATATGTGTGATGAGTACCAAAGTAAATCCAATCTGAAATATTATGTTTCTATCATAATTGGAAGATCCTTAAATATGAAAGAAATTAATTTATTGAAGATAAATAACAATTTGGGGGAAGAAAATTAATTGGTGCAAACATTTAATAAAATTTGTGAGGAAGATACAACCTTAGGTGTTAATGCAGAAGATATTATAGAGAAAATTTAATAATGCCAAACCACGTAAGGTTAAAGAGGGCAAGGACATGTAAAAAATGCACCTAGAGTTACGTCTGGAGCTTCCTATTAAAATTTCATACCAATAATTTGGAATATAATTCCATGCATTTGAGAGGTTACAAAACGATCTTTAATTGAAGAATTTGGAAGAGCATGCCAATACTTAGGACAATCCCTATGAAGTTAGACCTTTAAACCTCGTAAACAACTGGAATCCCCTCAACAAAGGTCTCTAAGATGTACCCAAGGACAGCATCGCAAAGAAAAAACTTGGGTCAATCGGCGAGACATTATGTAGACTAATTAAGGATCCTCAGAAAACTTTAAAAAATTTAAACCACAGAGGTTGTCGAGAGGAATCCACGATCGGCAAAACGATATTAGACACACAATGTAATGCCTTAGACCTCTGTAAAGAAATTCGTAGATACATTTCAGTGATTGACCAAGAAGGTTAGTCCTTAGATTAGCATCTTAACCTCTTAAAAGGGAGCCAAAATCCTCATAATACACCTCTAATGTGCAAGAAAGTGTTAAATAAAGTTGCTGACAACATGAAGATAGTTAGTAAACTTTAAGAGACTTTATAGGGGATAGATAATTCACCCCTGTCCTTACTCTGATATCGTTGGTGGCCATATTCTCAATGTTTGCACTACTAACCCCATTTGATCTAAAATACGTGTATAGAGACTTACCAATTTGTTTGGTAGCTTTTAATGTTCATAGTACAACTGTTATGAGCTTTATATTCAAGATCTAACGATCTTACTTATAATGAAGATCTTATTGAGATACAACTTTAGCATCTGTCCTATATAAGGTATATATATTATTAAATAAGAAACTCTGTAATGACTTTATCATATATAACCTTAATTAGCTTAAAAGAGTCTGCTAAAAGCACATTTATAGTTTTTTAAGGTGAACTATTACTGTTGCATTCATTATGCCATATGAATAATGCCACCTGATCACACTACTACATAAAGTAAGGCAATCGAGGAATTTAAGCACAACGGAAGCACATCATAGTAAGTGGCCAAAATGAAAAAGAAACATGAGACATTCGATAAATACTTATTGAATGACCACCCACTCTGTTCGGTAACTTTTGATGTTCATCTTACATTTTCTTCACCTTTATATTGAAGATCTAATGACTCCTACTTGTAACGAAGATCTTAAAGAGATACAACTTAAGCATGCGTACTCTATAAGGTCAATATGCTGTTAAATAAGAAAATCTGTAATGACTTTATAATATATAATATTGATTAGCTTAAAATAATCTGCTAAGTTTAGCAAATTTATAGTTTGTTATGGTGGTTAATCACTGTAGCATTCATTATGCCACGTGAATAATGCCACCTTATTCGCAGTTTTTTTGTCTCTATTATTTGCGTCATTGGAACAGTGTGTTATCTATCAGTGTATGCTTTTGTTTGCTTAGGTTTGCAATTGCTCTTATCAGTTTGAAAATCATCTTCTTATATTATGTTAATAAACAAATCTCATTTTGATAAACTAATGAATTGATTTCATAACTGTTACCATTCATCAATTAATGAGTAGTATTAGGGTTCGTTTTGTCTGGTCTAGGACAGCACGCTTCCAATATCTACATAATTTGAGTAGTGTTATTTCTCACAATCTCTGACATTGTTTGCCTAGGCATGGCATTGCTCATATCATTTGGAACTTAAACATCTTCATTGCTTACAATTTTCTCTTTTAGATACATAAATGAATTGAGATCATGTATAATAAAATATATGGGTTTTATGTGGCTCTACCTATTTATTTGCTAACCCAAAGTTTTAGTATTTTTATTGGAGGGTATAGGTGTAGTATTTGAAATATGCATTTCTCGTTTGGAAAATATTTGAAACCTTGAGGGTCTGAGTATAATTATTTGAGTAGAAGGGAGTAACCAATTTTTAAAAAATGAACGGGTTAATACAAGTCAATTATCTCAAAGTTAGGCTAACTCGAATAGATTATACCAATTTCTTAATACAAACTTATAGGTATTTTGGGATATTGAAATCATCAAAAGCTATATAGCAATTCTTAATATTAAGATAGTATTTTATTTTACTTATTTTAAGATCATATTTATTTAGACAGTATTTCATATTTACATGGATTACAGCGAAAGATTTATTCAAGCTAGAATGCGTAGAATGATGTTGCGATCTTCAGGTGGTAATGCAACCTTAAGAGGACAACCATCCGCTTCTACGAGATCTAATTCACACTTTCCTCAAAATAACGTAACCTAATCTTCTGTAAGTATGGTAAATATGGATGACACCGTTACAACACCCATCAAGAAACGTTCATATTCTTCTCTATGCAACCATGAAATTGATTCGTCGCTAAAGAGGCAAACTAATGAAGATTGTATTCACAAACATAACCCTCATGTAAATTATTGTGGACATACATTAGAGTGGGCGAATCATGCCCTCGCAAAGGAAAATACCCTAACATCGAAGGACAAAGGAAAAATTACTCAAACAAGCTCTTTTTCCCATTAAAAAAGGTATGTATTAAAATAAATGCATAATTATTATATTTATACTAAGGATGAAAACATAACACTGGCTTTCTATATATGTGAAATATAAAGGAAATAAGAAATGTGCAATCTCTAATCTCACGGATTACAGTAAAGGGGACCGTGTATAAAAAAAAGGTAAGGCGTAGTTTCCCAAAAATAAATATGTAATATATACACTCAGTCCATTTATTGATGATTTATACATTGTTTCCATTTTGTATGAAAACTTATAGGGAAAGATTTGTATATATGCAATTTTGGGCCTCCGTCATAGCAATGTAGTTTTTATGATGCTACTACGTGGTACAAAGAACGTATAGGAAAAAACAGGAACATTTGTGTTCCTAAATTCTTGCTCGATTGTCAAGAAGGAAAAGTTAGGATACCTAGCCCAAAGGCGCCGCGATATTTCCTTTTGGATTTGTGATCATACAACGGGGGATCAAGGTCTAAAATGTTATGGGCTAATATTCGTGCGTACGATTCGATGTTTGCGTTTACGTCGACGGGAGGAAAAGTTGACAACACTTACAATAACGATTGAGGACCTTATGCCTATAGAATAAGTCATTACACCAAAAAGGTCAAATTTTCACCTTTGAGCTGGTCAGCCTTATCACGGTCATTGACCTTAACAAGTCCGTGACAACAGTTTGTCACGGTCAATGACCATGACAACTGTGCTTATCACGGACTTGTCATGGTCATTGACCGTGATAACTTTAAAAAGTTGTCATGTTCAAAGACCTTGACATGTCCGTGACAACTTTGTTAGTAAAAAATCCTACCCCCTCTTTTTTTCCACTGTTTCTAATTCCCTCCTTTTTTCCCTCTCTCGCGCAGCTGCTCTCTCTCTCTCTCTCTCTAAGATATGTTTTTCTTTCCCTCTCTATTTCCATCCACTACAAGAATTTGCACCATTAGCAACATACAAATTATGTTGCTAAAGTTATAAATATGTTGCTAAAAGATTTTGGTAACATATTTTGCTATGTTGCCAGCTTGTTGCCAATTATCTGTCTAGGAAACCCTTTGGCAACACAGCAAGGTTGTGTTGCTGAAGGTATACTTTTGGCAACACGCAATTGTGTTGCCCAAAGTATTTTTTAATTTGTCAAATTTATAATAAAAAATATTATTTGTGTTGCCAAAAGTCACTCAATAGCAACAAAAATAGTTGTGTTGCCAAAATCTATAGCTTTTGGCAACATAAGAGCTAAGTTGCCAAAAGGCTATTCGTGACTCTTACTGCACCGTTTTGTGGATGTTTTACGTTTTCACCCTACGATGGCATATTTTTATGCTTAAGTGTATTTTTTTATAAATTTACGTCGTACACTCAAATCGGGAGCCCCGTGACTACGCGATCGATTCCTTCTAGTCACATTGGTCCCGTGCGAGGTGTTCGTGACTCATACTGGAACGTTTTGTAGCTGTTTTATGTTTTCACCCTTCGATGGCATGTTTTTATGCTGAAGTCTAATTTTTTCAGATTGACGTCGTACACTCAAACCGGAAGATCCGTTACTACGCGGTCGATCCCTACGAGTCACATTAGTCCCGTGCGAGGCGTTCTTGCCTCTTATGGGACCGTTTTGTGGTTGTTTTATGTTCTCACCATTCGATGGCATGCTTTTATGCTTAAGTCTATTTTTTTGCAAATTTACGTCGTACGCTCAAACCGAGAGCACATGACTACGCGGTCAGTTCCTACGAGTCACATTGGTCCCGTGCAAGATGTTCGTGACTCTTACAGTACCGTTTTGTGTTTGTTTTATGTTTTCACCCTTCGATGGCATGTTTTTATGATTAAGTCTATTTTTTTAAAATTTACGTCGTACACTCAAACCGGGAGCACCGTGACTACGCGATCGGTTCCTACGAGTCAAATTGGTTCCGTGCGATGTGTTCGTGATTTTTACAGTACCGTTTTGTGTTCATTTTATGTTTTCACTCTTGAATGACATGTTTTTATGGTTAAGTCTATTTTTATGCAAATTTATATCGTACACTCAAACCGGGAGCCCCTTGACTACGCGGTCGGTTCCTACGAGTCACATTGGTCCTGTGGGAGGCATTCGTGACTCTTACTGGATTGTTTTGTGGTTCTTTTATGTTTTCACCCTTCGATGGCATTTTTTATGATTAAGTTTATTTTTTTTCAAATTTACGTCTTACACTCAAACCGGTAGCCCCGTGACTATGGGGTCGGTTCCTACGAGTCACATTGGTCCTGTGAGAGGCGTTCACGCCTCTTACGGGACCAATTTGTGGTTTTTTTACGTTCTCACCATTCGATTGCATGTTTTTATTCTTAAGTCTAATTTTTTGCAAATTTATGCCGTACACTCAAACAAGGAGCCCCGTGACTACGCGGTCGGTTCCTACGAGTCACGTTGGTCCCGTACGAGGTGTTCGTGACTCTTACAATACCGTTTTGTGTTTGTTTTATATTTTTAACTTTCGGTGGTATATTTTTACGCTTGGGTATAATTTTTTTCAAATTTACATCATACACGGAAATCGGGAGCCTCGTGATTACGCGATTGGTTCCTACAAGTCACATTGGTCCCATGCGAGGTATTCGAAACTCTTACCGGACCGTTTTGTGGTTGTTTTACGCTCTCATCATTCTATGGCATGCTTTTATGCTTAAGTCTAATTTTTTACAAATTTACGTTGTACACTCAAACCGGGAGCCCCGTGACTGCGCGGTCGGTTCCTACGAGTCACATTGGTCCCATGCCAGGTTGTCGTGACTCTTACCGGACCGTTTTGTAGCTATTTTACATTTTCACCCTTCAATGGCATGCTTTTATGCTTAAGTCTAATTTTTTTCAGATTTACGTCGTACACTCAAATCGAGAGCCCCGTGACTATGCGATCGGTTCCTACGAGTCACATTGGTCCCGTATGAGGCGTTCGTGCCTCTTAAGGGCCCGTTTTGTGGTTGTTTTATGTTTTCACCCTTCCATGGCATATTATTATGCTTTAAGTCTATTTTTTTCAAATTGACGTCGTACACTCAAACTGGGAGCCCCATGACTACGCTGTCGGTTCCTACGAGTCATATTGGTCCCGTGCGAGTCGTTCGTACCTCTTACCGGACCATTTTGTGGTTGTTTTACGTTCTCACCATTCGATGGCATGTTTTTATGCTTAAGTCTATTTTTTTGTAAATTTACGTCGTACACTCAAATCGGGAGCCTCGTGACTACGCGGTCGATTCCTACGAGCCACATTGGTCCAGTGCGAGGCATTCGTGCCTCTTACGGGACCGTTTTGTGGTTGTTTTATGTTCTTACCATTCGATGGCATGCTTTTATGCTTTAGTCTAATTTTTTGTAAATTTACGTCGTACACTCAAACCAGGAGCCGTGACTACGCGATCAGTTCCTACGAGTCATAATGGTCCCGTGCGAGGTGTTCGTGACTCTTACCGAACCGTTTTGTGTTTGTTTTACGTTTTCACCCTTCGATGGCATGTTTTTATGATTAATTCTAATTGTTTTCAAATTTACGTCGTACACTCAAATCGAGAGCCCCATGACTATGCGGTCGGTTCCTATGAGTCACAATGGTCTTGTGCGAGGCGTTGTGCCTCTTACGTGACCGTTTTGGGACTGTTTTACATTCTCACCATTCGATGTCGTGTTTTTATGCTTAAGTATATTATTTTTCAAATTTACCTCGTACACTAAAATCGGGAGGCCCGTGACAACGCGATCGGTTCCTACGAGTGGTATTGGTCCCGTACGAGGCATCCGTGTCTCTTACGGGAGCATTTTGTGCTTATTTTACGTTCTCACCATTCGATGGCATGTTTTTATACTTAAGTCTAATTTTTTATAAATTTACGTTGTATACTCAAGCCGGAAGCCCCGTGACTATGCGGTTGGTTCCTACGAGTCACATTGGTCCCGTGCGAGTTGTTCGTGACTCTTACCGAACCGTTTTGTGGTTGTTTTACGTTCTCACTATTCGATGGCATGCTTTTATGCTTGACTCTATTTTTTTTTACAAATTTACGTCGTATACTCAAACCGGGAGCTCGGTGACTACGCGGTCGGTTCCTACGAGTCACATTGGTCCCGTGTGACAAGTGAATAAGATGGGCGGTCATAAATTACACACCCAAGAATAAATTTCCAGCCATGACTAATTTTTATTCCCATTTTCACATCTCTCCTATTCAACTCAAACTAATCAAGAATATCTTTAAGCTAATAAACAAATGGTTACCAATTAGTTTAATGTGCACCATTGTAGAGAAATTGACACGCCGTAAACCTAGAAAGTCGCAATCCATTAGATAATGCCTTCTTTTTCTAGTATTCACCCTAACTATTCTTTGTTCAAAAGTTATGTATTTCCCCCCACTAGAAGTGGCAAGAAAGAAATGCGCCAACAATACCCAAGCTAGTTGGAGAAAAGTCGGATGGAATATTTGTGGAGTGAAACTAAATGTAAGAGAGAGTAAAAGTTGGAGCAAATCTAGTTGGATCCGAAACCTTAGAGAATGTGAGATGTATATATTATTATACCTGAGATCTGGTGTTGATGTGGCTGACGTCAGTGACCACCACCCTCAAAACTTCTCTCACCTCTCAATCGAACACCAAATGTAGTGCCTCCATCGCTAACGATGACGAGCTTGAAGCGCCTACACATAAATAAAGACGAGATAAATACAACAGATCGATTGAATCATCACAAATAAAACTCAAACCCTAACTCTAACTGGAATATTACCATTTCAGTGTTTCGCCCGTGATCGCTATGTTTTGAAATCCCTCCGTTATCTCCGCCCACGATATCACAGATTTAACAATCAGTTTAATTTTTCAAAAAATAAATAATAGTTTACATGCCACAACAACCCAACAAAATAAATTTAAATAAGTCAAAATTAGACCAGAAAAGTACTGAAAGCCTTACCCAACAAGAATACGAAGATGAATGTTCTATAACTACTCTTTGAGAAACATTATTAGGCATCAACCAATCCTAAAAATTATACAATACATAAGAATAAATTATTATGCATCAACCAGCAAAATTTGAAATTTTCGAATAAATTATTAAGCATTAACCAACTCTACAAATTATATAATACACAAGAATAAATTATTAGGCCAGCAACAGTTTTTTTTGTTGTGAAATCCAACTCTGAAATCCCATTAAATCGCAATCCACCAACTCTTTAATCGCAGATGCCCTTTAATTGCAATTTCAATAAACCAATAGCATCATTGAGTAGTTAATATATGTGGGGTTCTCAGTGTACATAAATCATATGCATATATGAACACGAGCACATTTTTTTACATACAAACAACATGAATAAACCAGCGTATGTGTAAATACCTAAATATGTAGAAACCTAACTATGAATTAAAACCTAATTATGAATAAATACCTCTGTTATGTCACGTAAGAATGGCAGAATTATCCATCGGTTAAAGCCACCAAGAAGTAACAACGGCGGTCGGCGATTTACTGTGCGAATCGCAGGAGTTAACCACCTCCTTCTCTGATTACTACTCGTTCTTCACGAGAACAGAGTAGTCCTGTCTCATCCCCTCATCGTGAGGGAGAGCTGGACTGAGGAAAGCTGGACGGAGGAGAGGGAGAGCAGATGTTAGGGCTCGATTTCGTTGAGTGGAGGTGAGGGAGTTTTTTTTTTAGCCTTTTAGTTAACACCCAAAAAAAGTAAGTAACAAACAAATAAAATACTTTTGGCATCACAATTTTATTTGTTGCCAAAAGTGTGATATTTTTCTCAACCTACTCCTATGTTGCCAAAAGTTAAGTCATGGTTGGCAACAAACAAATATGATGCTAAAAGCTAAAAAATTTCCCTATTTTATTTTGCTATCTTCCCGCTTGTAATTTTAACTTTTAGCAACAAGTTTTATTTTATGTTGCCAAAAGTACAATGTAAAATGGTCTTTTGGTAACATACTTAAGATTTTGTTGCCAAAAGGGTATCTTTGGCAACAAAAATAGCTTGTGTTGCTAAATATTGTTGCTAATGGTGCAAATTCTTGTAGTGATCATATGCGTGTGTGTGCATATGTGTATATGTGTGTGTAAAACCCTTACTTTTATCATGCGTGTGTGATAGTGTGTGTGGGGGGTGGGGGGCAGGGGGGGGGGGGGGGAAGTGTGTGTGCGTGTGTGCATTTGTGTGTGTTGATGTGTGTGTGTGTGTGGGGGGAGGGAAGTGGAGGGGCAGTGGGTGTTGTTGCGCGTGTGTGATTTTGCATTTTGCAATTACATGTTTGATTTACCAAATTTTCCTAATGATCAATCTAAAAGGTCTGAAAACATAAATTTTGCAATATATTTGCAGTCATGAGGTTTTGTTGATTGTGTATATTATGTGTTATGATCCTTTTGTAAAAATGGAAAGGGTCAATTTGGATCTATGTGCCACTAGTTGTTATTAGGGGATAGGGTTAATTAGTGTTGGTATTAGTTGGTTGTGATATTTAGAGAGATATATATGATTAAAACTAAATTTAATGGTATGGTATCTAATTTTTTTGTCAAACATTGACATGAGCCTAGTTTAGCTAACCTTTGGCTCGATACCTATGCTGACATTATTTTTCTTGCTTGAGTCTTATACCGACTGTTGATGTAAAAAACTAGTCTTGATCTAATTAACTAATCACAAATAAATATGAATAAAGAGATAAGACAAAGGATTTTTAAAGTGGTCCAGCCTTAATGAAAATGGCCTATGTCAACTGTCTTGTATTGCTGGGTGTTTTGCCTTAATCTTGATTTTGATCGCAAGTGACCGATCGTCCCATTATGGAGGGGGTTACAATGTATTTATAGCCCTTCGGCTGTCCATATGAATAGATAATACACGGTTATTTAATATACATATACATTTGTACATAATAAGAATGTTCATTGAATTCGATGTTCATTGAATCTGTAATTATCGCTTGATCTTCTTGACTAGATACTCTGTACGTTGAGTAGCTTGTCAAGTTGAGTAGCCCGGTATGCTGAGTAGCTCGTTACGCTGAGTACCTCGACGTGTTGAGTTATTTGGTGAATATATATTTTTTCCACGTATAATTGGTCCACGTCAACTGATTAATTTTTGTATCAACAGAAGCCCTAAATGTTTCACAGGTGAGGTTGAATATGAGATTGTGAAACATTATGCCCAGAAGTTGCTCGAGAAAATTTACCCAGTCTTGTTAGATTACATAATTTCAGCGCTTGTGACATTTAATGACATGGAAAACTCGTAAATATTTTGAATCTTTGACAGACGCTTAGGTATTTGCGTCTTTTTCATCATTTAGCCGCCGGAAACGCAATCGTCTTTTCTAGTAATAATTTTTTTTCTCACTTCCCGACACAGCGCATTTAAAAGTGATAGAATCAAATCATCTTTTACCTTTTGCCTTTTAGACTTCCAAACTCTTTTTCTTCTCACTTTTTCTTCTTACGATCATTCTTTCTGTCAACCTCCTTAGCAGATTTCTCAATTTTCTGTAAGAACTTCTTCTTTCTTCTTTATTTGCTTTAGCTACTGTGGTTTATCTTGTCGAATCATTGGATAAGTTTCGGGTTGATTTTGCAATTCTCTCTTGGGTTTTTCTAGAGGAACCTCCTTTCCCTTCTAATTTATTTTCTTTAGCTAAGGGACACTGGTTTCCCTCCATTTTTGTTGCGTAATGTGGTTTTTCTTTCCCGCCTAATCCCCTGTGTTTGGAGTTTTGCCAATATTTTGATATTGTTCCTGCAAGAGTAGCTCTAAATACATGGAGGGTAGTTAATGGCATACATATGTTGAACCAAATACATGGAAATCACTTAGTAATTCCTCAAATCATGTATTGTTATAAATGGGTCACCATCAACACTACTTTTTATTTAAAAACTAGGTTTTCAAATAGAGCTTTAATGGTCAATCTAATTCTTCATTGCCATATTCATACTCTGATTCGTGCCTTTCTTATTCCTATAGTTTTTAGTGTACTTCGACAATATCGTAGAAAAGGATGAAGCCATCAAAGCTTCAACCTCATCTAGTGGAGTAGAGTAATCCCTTGATGGGTTATCAAAATCTTTGGGGGAGTCTCGACAGAAGTACGAAGAGGACAAAGATGCAATAAAATTCGATCAACTGAGTCAGCTCGTCAACAAGCTGTGAATGCCTCCAAGGAGTTGGAGGAAAAATTAAAGGTTTCTCTTTCTAGCCTAATGGAAGCTGATGGCAAGCTTAAAGAGGCTGAACGGCGTAAGAAAGATATTGAGGAGAAGGTAAAGTTTGATGAAGAGCTTCTCAGGGAGAAAACTTCCTCGGAGAGAGCGAAGAGGAAAGCTGTTGTGAAGAGGTCCTTTAGCTCTGGCTGGGACAAAGGATGGAATAGAGCTTTGTCTGTTGTCTCTTTAGAGATGGAGTATGCAAGTTTGAAATACTTCATAGATAGATGGGTTGCAACTTTAAAAGAGTTAAATATTGCTGATGATTCTGAACTATTTTAGAATCAGACTCATGGCCCTCCTCCTACTATTGAAGAAGAAGAGGAAGATGAGGCTGTATTCGATGAATCTTCTATGGTGATAGTAGAACAAACACTTGCTGTTACCATTCCTCAATCCTCTGAGCAAGTTCAACAGACAATAACTTCTACTGAGAAATGCCAACTTCCCTCCGAGCAACCAACTCCTTCATCCAAATATGCTGAAGATGTTGTAGAAAATAAGGAGAAGGTGTAAGGTTGTTCGAATCTTTAATTTTGTTATTTTTCTGTTTTTTCCTTTCATTGTAACTTTGGTTGTACTTTCTCCTACTGTGATTAATAAAATGGACTTTGTTATTTATTCTGATCTTTTTCCTTGACTTGCTCGACGTGTAGTTGCACTGTTGTTAATTTATTCCTATTTTCATTACTAGTTTGTTTCTAAGATGGAACTCTTGTCATCTCATGATAAAGAGTTGATGAAAAAATGTAATGACTACTTCAAGGCTGGTCATACAGATTTCACCGAAGCTGAAATAGTTAATATCCTTGGGCCTGATGCCTCTGAGCAAGAAATTGAGGCTTATCAATATTTAAAATGTATGCTTGATCGGGCTGTGGCCAATAATGCCGCTTACTATGAAATGATTGAAGATCTTCAAGGAATGATTAAGGAACTTCAACTTCAACATAAAGAAACCACTGCACTTCTTCATGAGGGTCATGAGAAGAAGTACCAACAGTTGAGTGCTGATCGGGGCTATGACACATTTCAGCCAATAAAAAGAGAGAGAGCGTGCTTAAATTTGAAGTTGAGGAGCACATAAACATTGCCAAACTGTTGGAAGAGGAAAATATTGCCTTGCGAGAAGAACTGAGACAGTTAAAGTGTGCTTCTTCATCGGGATCTTTGGTACCAGTCAGTGATGAAGGCTTTTCATTTTTGGAGACGAAAAATGCTGCTTTGGGAGAAGAACTAGAGGCTTTGAAACAAGTCAGATCTGTTTTGTTTCCTTAAAGGATTTATTCATTAACTACAAATTTCCTATTCTACAAGTCAAACTGTTGTAATTTTCTTTCCTTGGAAATAAAAATTGTAATTTTCTTTTGATGAGTATATATATATGTAAGGGGACAATTTCTCCTGTTTTGTTTTAATTGCCTAGACAATGGAACTTTGCCCCATTGGTTTCCTAGTTGTAGTGACTTATCACCCATAAGTGCCGAAGCAATGGAATTGTTTTCATCCTATGGTCCTGCTTAGTTGTATCACTCTTATCTATATTACCTTGGTGCCTAGGCAATGGATGCCCCTTGAGGTCACCCATCTTCTTGACTAGTTTTCGATGACCCTTGAGGTCACCCATAATCAAATAGGCCTTGTCTTGTATGATTGTTATTCTAATATTGTTGGTTAAGTTTATTGATAACGCCCAATCTTAGTTGGTGGTTGCTGATATCCGACTAATCGTAGTTGGTGGTTGCTGATGTGCCAACCAACCGTAGTTGGTGGTTGCTGATATTCGACCAACCGTAGTTGGTGGTTGCTGATGTGCCGACCAACCGTAGTTGGTGGTTGCTGTAATACCCCGTACTTTTGTCTATATTTATTTTTGGGGATTAATTAATTAAATGCGTATTAATTGGAAATTAATCCGGGTTAATAATACTAATGTGATGCGAATTGGTATTTGATTATGTGCATATATGATTATATATGTATTTGGTATTATAAAATTTGTCGTGAGATTTATATACGGGATTTTAGAAATTTTGTTGAGACGCGTGGGACCGCCGCGTCACGGTATAATATTTTGTTAATAAAAGTGAATTTAAAATCTATAATCCGTATGGTCTTTTTGAGTGCGCCAACGCGTCCGGAAGGGTCGAGATAGTCATAAAACACTAGCCGAAGGTATAGTTTGGGTCCCGGGGTAATTTTAGACCATACCGGTAACTTAAAGGGTATTTTAGTAATTTGGTATTTTTGGGTAATTAAAAGTGACGAAAATTGAGAGTTGTAATCTGATAAGGATTGACCCCAACCAACCCTTATTAACCCAACTAGCTACGGAGGTTTATCAAATTAGGTTTTCATAAGTTTCCCCAAAGCAAACCCTAGCCACCATAGCCTTTTGGAGAAGAAAGCTTGGAGAAGGAGAGAGAGAGAGGAATTCTGCAGAAATTCGACACCAAACCCACACCAAATTCAGAAATCAAACCAAGGCAAGTGACTTTATTTCATTTAAATTCGAAGAATGTCTTTTCCATGTTAGAAATTGAAGAATCTTGATTGTTCTTGAAAGATTAAAAGAAAACCCATGAAATTTGAAGTTATTATTGAATGTTGGGATAGGTTTGCATGTAGAAACATTGTTGGGAGATTTAATTTTGGATATTTCATATCTAGGTGATGTATAAACAAATTAAAATCTGGGAATTTATGATGAGAAAAGGTTAGGGTTTATGTTCTTGAAGAAAATTGGGAATTAATGTAGAAATTGTGATTTAATGATGTTTAGAAGATATTAAACCCTTTAATGATGTTAGTATAGCCCCTTAACATGTTTGAGGATGATTAGAGAACTCAATATATTGTGGGAACGAATTTTAGAAGAGGTTTGAGGAATAAAAATGGTGAAAAACGACTTTTGGAAAATTCTGGGCCGAAACTGGCACCTCGTTAGAAGCAGCCCCCAGGTCGTTCGAACGAGCTCGTTCGAACGAGCTTCTAACGAGTTGACCAGTCGTTATTAACGAGTAAGGGATTTCGTTCGATATCTCGTTCGAACGAGATATCGTTAGAAGGGTCAGTTCGTTCGAACGAACTGGGATCTCGTTCGAACAGCCTCGTTCGAACGAGACTTCTAACGACCTGACAGTCCAAACTCGTTCGAAGCCTCGTTCGAACGAGACTTCTAACGAGTTGACAGTTTGACCCTTTTTGGACTGCTTTGACTTTTGGAGTCCCGGGAACTGGTTCAAGGGTAGAGTTAGTGTTCCTTTGATGATATAGTGATTTATTTGGGACTTTTGGGTTATTGGGATGAGTAAATCACATACGAGAGTTATATTCTATGAATCATTTGGATTGAGACGTGAGTGTCTACTACGATGTGAGGATGAATTATAGCGCGTGTAATTATGAACCGGAATAAAATAAGTTGTGATAATTATAATTAGTACGAGAGTGCAATATGTACTACGAATATAATACGGTATTACTAAGATGTGTGATTACTTAGTATTAGTATATGGATTATGTGTATGACATACCTACCATACTTGCTATCACGGGAGGTTTGCGTCCGCTTAGGACCCTCTAATCCTTGTGTGCCTACGGGGGGGATATAGACTGGTACCTTGATGAACATAGGTCATAGAAAGACTTATTGTGATATTAATAAGTCCGCTGACCATGGGAGCGTAGGTATGTGCGTGACCCATGTGATGGTGACTGTGTTCGCCTCCACTATTTGTGATTTGTGTTATCTGAACTATTCCTGAGAGATTCGGAATATGTGATCCTTATGTACGTGATGTACCGGGATGGATAGCAGAGTATGTGTGCACTACAGCTTAAATTGCGGGGTGCTTGTATTGTATATTTATGAGATGAATAATATACATTAAATTACTGGAAATCCTCATGTTAATGTTGTAAAAATATTACGGTATTGTTTCGAGTTATATAAGGAGTTAGCTGATAGTTATATCAATGGCATATTTAGTAACTGAGTTTACGTTAAACCTTTATTTAATTACGAGCGTTGTTACGTTAAATGGAACCGAGTAATATGGGTAGAACCTTTGGCAGTCTAGCTAGTTATGTTGTCAGTTAGCTAGTAGTATGGGTCGATATAGATGGGTACTTGCGTTAGGAGTACACAGTTAGACGAGAGGTGAGAATATAATGTGAGTGCACGTCCTAACATGTACTTTGCATTTAATGTTTTAAATGTTTTTAAAGCACTTGCAGGTTTTTTTTTAAATATAACACATTCGGGCTCTGACCCGTTTGCTTTTCAAATCTCTTTTTCTTTGTAAAACCATTTTAGGTGCCCAGCCACAAGGACACCAAGCATAGGATTCTCATTCAGGTGACGAGCTGTAGCTGTTTGTGGAAGCTACAGGGATTTGTTCATAGACGCTTCTATTCTTTGGATTCCAGAGTCACTATCTATCAGTTGTAGGGCATGTTGCCCATTTCCATTTAGAGCATCTTTTACATTTCAGTTTTCAGACTCTAGCATGTATTGCTCAGTATTCAGTTTTAGTTATTTATTTCAGCTTACTTATCAGTTGTGGGATTTGTATTGAGGAGTTTTTCCTCCAGGTTTTATTTACATATTGTGATGGTTATTCATTTCATTCCAGCATGGTGAATGGTGTTATTTAGTTATTCATTACTCTTGTTGCATGTTAATCAGATTTAATAAAATTTGGCACTTACTTTTTAAATACTAGGTGGTTAGTAATAATAAAACGTTTTCGACAGTGATGCTATTAACTGAGCCAACTTGGCATTTTGAATTAATTTTATAAAGGAGTAGCTACCCGGTGTTTAATTAGTCGGGGTGCCACAATTGCGGATATGCCTTCTTGAAAAATTCAACTGTAGGGTGTAGCACTAGTACTCTGAAAAAAAACAGTTGAGAAAAAAATATGGGCAAAATATCATTTTTATTCATATGAAACAGAATACATGTGAATCTACATTACTCATAATATTTACACAGATGCTCTGCATTCCATGCATTTTTGAACTCTTCCCCTTCTAAAGTTTCTAGCTTGTAAGTTCCATGTTGAACAATCATTGTTACACAATAAGGGCTATGCCAGTTGGCCTCCAACTTATTATGCTTCTGAATGACTTTCTTGAGTATATAATCTCCCTCCTTGAGATCACATTTACTGACCCGTTTATTGTAGAACATAGCAGTTCTTTGTTGGTAAGCTGCATTCCTGATAGTCGCGTCTTCTCTCACTTCCTCGAGAATGTCCAGGTCTAAGCGTCTCATCAAATCACTTAGTGGAAAGTTAAAATTGAGCACCCGGTGAGTAGGTAGGCCAAGTTCAGCGGGTATGACTGCTTCACTTCCAAAGGCTAACATGTAAGGAGATTCCCCAGTTGTTGTTCAGGGAGTTGTTCGGTAAGCCCATAATATAGAATGCAATTCGTTGATCCAGTTCCCTTTCACATCATCCAATTATTTCTTCAACCAGTTGAGCAGAGTTCGGTTCATCACCTCTGTTTGCCCATTGCTCTGGGGATGGATGTAATACCCCGTATTTTTATGCTATATTAATTTGGGGATTTATTAAATTTAATGAGAATGTTTATTTAATAAAAATCCGAAAATTAATTATGTTATAATTATTAACGTGACGAGAGTTAGTAATTATGGGAAACTTGTTGAATATTACTAATGAGCATAGTGATATACTATATTGGTTATATTGAATGTCATACGTGAATTAAATGACTATTTCAGAAATCTAAGTTGGGACGTGCCTGTGTCACGTCGGGACTAATTTTGTTAATTAAAAAGTAAATATTTTATAAGCTGTTCGTATGGCCATTTTGAGTGCGCCAACGCGTCCGGAAGGGTCGAGATAGTCAGAAAAGTGTACCCGGGGGTTTAGTTTGGGTCTCGGGGCGTTTTTAGGCCTAATTAGTACCCGGGAGGGCATTTTAGTCATTTTACATAATTGGGTAATTAAACCCACGAATTTCAGCCATTTTTATCAGCCATTAGGTCATCCTTTTAGGGTTAGAACTTTCAGAAATCAAGTGACGGCTATTGGAGAAGAGAGGAGAGAGTTCCAAGGCAAACCAAGGCAAAAAAGCCACCGAATTTCACCGCCACCACCACCGCGTAGATCACGAGACAAGGAACGCAACCATACCAAAATCATCCGGGAATATGCATACCAAAATCCCAGGCAAGTATTTGACTTGCGTATTTTCATTAATGCAATCTTTATATTAGTCTAGGATTGTTTAGAGATGGAAACCATGGAAGAAAACTCAAATTGTGTTACGATAATGCGTGTAGTTTTGATAATATGGAAATTCTGGAACCCTTGCCATGAAGAGGAATATAACCCACGAAATTTTGATGTTAAATTAGAAGGAAATTCTGGTAAAAACAGATTAGAACCTTGTTTTAAGAAAACTCTAGGGTTCTTGATGATTAGATGGGATTTTGAGTTAATTATACATGTCTAATGATAGTTACACGCATGCTTTATGTTATAAACACCTGGTATAATGTTATAATGATGATAGTAGAATTTTTGGGGCAATTAGAATGGAAACACATCGTTTTAGATGAAGAAGTTGGATGAAACCTGTAAATGCATTATGTAGAATTTTGCCCAGACTTGCTTGATCGATCGATCGAGCCTAGAGCTTCGATCGATCGAAGGTTCGATCGATCGAGACCCAAGCTTCGATCGATCGACCCCTCTTGGCAGACTACTAATTCCCTCTTTAAATGCGTTAAATTCAAATTGTCGTGATATAATTCTTGGGCACTCTTGATAAGTTGATTTGGGAGACATTGAGGACCAGCAGGGTATATGAATAAATGTTGGAACCTTAATCTTTAACGAAAATGGTATTTATGGGATATTTACTTTAGGTTAGTGGACTTATGAATTTAAAGGGTGAGATGCGTAAGAGAGTTACGTTGGAACCTAATAAAGACACTTACTGAAATTCAGATTTGTGAGGATGTAGCCCATGAGTGTTAGGTAATAAGTGAGAAAACCCTTCGAGTTAAGGTTAGGAATAAAACCTTATACGAAATTCTATAACTGTGAAATTAAGGATATATGGTATAATTATGGGTGATGAGAAGAACCTATATTAATATGATAAAGTGGTATATTTATATGATTGTGTGTACATACATTATATGCATGTGAAAATCATACCCACGCTACTTACTATCCCTGAGGTTTCCGCGCTGGGACAAGTCTTATCTCGATGGGACCTTTATGGGGGATATTGACTTGTACCCTAGGAGATAGATATCCTTGGTACAGGCTATCGATGTGATAGTTCAGACGGTCTTAAGAGACGCCGGTATGTGCCATCCTCTTAGAGACTTGGAATCTATGCTTCGCCTCAATTGTTTGTGTATTTCTGTTAATACAATTCGAGAGTGATTCCGAATGTATTCCCCTTAATATGAGTGATACGGGGCTTTGGATAGTAGAGTATGCACGCACCATAGTTTTATTCGGGGTGCTGTTATATATATATAATACGAGTAGTTAATATATATATGAGATTATGATATTTGAAACTGTCTACTGAGATTTGATAAGTAGGACATGGTTGTTGACTCAAATTATTAAATACTTGTTTTGAAAAAGTATAAGATGTCACTGTAAAACTTTATTGATTTTATAATGTTAAAATGGAGGACTTTGATTACTGTTTGGAACATTCTTTTAAAATGGAGTCGTGAATTATAAATCTTGCGAGAAATCTAAGTTAAGTTAAATCTTTTAGAAAGACTAGTGCGTTAAATGATAAGAAACCGTGGGGAAGGTTAGTGCGATAGGTGTGCACATTAGAAGAGAGGTGAGTATTTTCTCAAGAGAGTGACGTACTAATATGTTATTGCATTGGCCTGTATCATTTTAAATACTTGCTAAACGTATTTTAAAATCAAACACACTTTCGGGCTCTGACCCGTTTCTTTTTTGCTCTCTCTCTCTTGTATATATATGTATTTCCAGGTGCCCAGCCACAGGGGCGTCTTGCTTAGGATCCCTTGAGAGGAACGTGCTGCAGCTTAGGTGGGAGTTGCAGGTCACTTGAGTAGACGGCTTCTTTTATTGACTCCACTTCTAGCATTCTCATTTATTGGGCATGTGTCGCCCTTTCCATTATTTCATTTGTTGTTGGGACATTTATATTTCAGTTATTTCCAGTATTGTTCTATGGGATTTATTCAAGATGGATTTGTGATTTTAGTTTCATATGTTGACATTCGATTGACGAATGGTTTATGTTATTTTGTTTATTGCGGTGTGATTCTTAATTGTAGAAATGTTGTTTTAATTAAACAAATCTTTTTCGTTAATTAAAATTTGGAAAGTTTGTATGAAAATGTTTTTGACACTTAGCTTAATTATTTAGGGTGTTAAATTGGAAATATATTTTTATCGACAGTGATGCTGAGAATGAACCAACTGTTTACCTTGATTTAATTTAATAAAGGAGTGATCGCCCGATATTTAATTAGGCGGGGTGTCACCATGGACTGGTGTAGAATGGATCTTCTGGACATTGAACTGGTAACAATACGCAATAAACTCCTCATTATTTAATTAGGTACCATGATCATTGATGAAGGAATGTGGCATACCATATTTGCAAATAATATTCTTCTAGATGAATTGATAGACCCTATCATATGACATGTCAATGAGAGGTTCAGCTTCCACCCATTTTGTGAAATAATCAACAGCGACTACCAAGTATTTGAATCGTCCTTTGGTGGTTGGAAGGGGCCCGACCAAGTCTATTCCCCACATAGCAAATGGCCAAGGTGAGGTAATGGGAGTTAATAATGCCTGGGGTGCTTTTCATAGGTGGAGAAACGTTGACACTTATCGCATTTCTTGGCATAAGCTGTGTAGTCGGCTCACATCGTTGGCCAATAGTATCCTTGCGTTATTATCCTTTGCAAAAGAGTTTGACCTGCTACATGAGCTCCACAAGAGCCTGCGTGAATCTCTTTTTTTAGGTCTTTAACTTCTTATGGATTAACACATCTCTGTAGACCTGCTATCATAACTCTTCTGTTTAGAACTCCATTATTTAAGACATACCTTGCAGCTTTAAACTTGGCCGCAAGTTGGTCGGTTGGTAAAATGACTTCTTCAATATATGCTCTGATGGGATCCATCCAGGAAGGTCTCATATCTAAAGTGATAAACTTCACCATCAAATCATCATCAATGCTTCGATCGGCCAATATCTCAATAGGAATCGTTCTTCGCAGCTCGGTATGGGTAGGTGAGGCGAACCGAGCTAATGCATCAGTCCTCAAATTCTCTAGTCTTGGTATTCTGATCACTTGGATTGCTATAAAATTGGATACAATCTCCATAGCTTTGATGTGATACCTAGACATGAATTCTCTCTTTTTCGCGTACAACTCGAGAATTTGATTTACGACTAGCTGTGAATCACTAAACACCGTAACTTGTTCTACACTCCGTGTTTTGGCTAAATTGAGGCCCATAATCATAGCCTCATACTCAGCTTCATTATTGGAAGCTTTGAGCTAAAAACACATATCATATTCTATATCCAATCCATCAAAACTATTAAGAATTATTCCGGCTCGGCTGCCTGTGTTACACGAAGAACCATCAACATATAACTTACATACAGGGATACAGTTATCAAACCCTTGGTTTGACAAAGTCCAGTGATGGAATATATGATGCTTCCTTTTATCATCCCGCAATTCTGAGCTTTTATCAGAGGACTCTTGCTGCTCGATCACTATCCCTTCCAGTATGTCTGCTGATGTGAATTGATTGGGGACCGGTTCTGATGATCCTCTAACATCCGTGAGTGGTTCTGCCTTGGATCCCTATTGGTCGAACATATATGGGTAAGTAAATTCAGCAGTGAAATCTTCCACTGCCTGCCCTTTGAGAGAAGACCTTGGCTCATATACAATGTCATATTCACTTAGTTCCACCGCCCAATACATTAATCTTCCAATTTTTTTTTGGTTTGTGTAAAGCCTGTCTGAGTGGCATGTCGGTGTATACCACTATGGTATGGGCTTGAAAGTACAGTTTCATTCTCCTACTTGCCTCGATCAATGCTAACTCCATCTTCTTCAATTTTGGGTACCTAATCTATGCTCCTCGGAATGCCTTGCTTGTATAATACATCGGTTTTTGCACTCCGTCCTCTACTCTTATCAACACTGAACTGACTACGCTTTCTGAAATAGCCAGGTACAAGTATAATTTCTCTCCCACTATCAGCCTAGACATCAAAGGAGGTGTCCCCAAATATTTCTTTAACTCTTGGAACGCCCTCTCACAGTCATCATTCCACTCGAAAGTTTTTCTGAGTGTCTTGAAGAATGGAAGAGATCTGTCAGTTGCTTGTGATACGAACCTGTTGAGAGCTGCAACATGCCCCGTGAGACTTTGTACCTCCTTCTTCGTAGTTATAAATTTTAGTCCTAGCAAATCTTTGATCTTGTCAGGATTCACTTCAATGCCCCTCTAATTCACAATATACCCGAGGAACATGCTTTCTTGTACGCCAAATATGCACTTGGTTAGGTTCAGCTTCATCTGATATTTCTCCAACTGTTCAAATGTTTAGCCCAGGTTAACTATGTGGTCAACAACTTTCTTTCTCTTAGTCAGCATGTCAGCGACGTAAACCTCCATGTTTCTGCCGATTTACTGTGCGAACACCTTGTTCATTAGCCGTTGGTACGTAGCTCCTGCATTTTTAAGACCAAAAGGCATAACATTGTAACAGTATGTTCCCCTTGGGGTAATAAAATAAGTATTTTTCTTGTCTTTTGGTTTCATCTTAATTTTGTTGTAACCGAAATAAGCATCCATGAAGCTCAGCAATTCATGCCCTGAAGTAGTGTCTACCAGCTGATCTATTTAGGTTAGAGGGAAATGATCTTTTGGGAAGGCTTTGTTTAGATCTGTGAAATCAATGCACATCCTCCATTTATTTTTCTTCTTTTTAACCATCACCGCATTAGCTAACCACTCAGGATATTTGACATCCTCAATAAAAGAGGCTTTTTGCAGTTTCTCAACTTCCTCTTGAATAGCTTGGTTCTTCTCTGGGATGAAGACCCTTCTTCTATGTTTCACGAATTTGATCTCAGTATTAATATTGAGTTCGTGGCACAGGAAGGCTAGGTTTATCCCCTACATATCTTTATGACTCCACGCAAAAGGTTACTTCCTATGCCTAAAAAATGCCACTAACTTTTATTTTATCACAGGATCCAGTGAGGCGCCAATTTGAGTTGTTCTCTCTGGTCATTCATCATCCAGAATAATGTTCTCCGTTGCTTCCATGACCTGACCCTTCACGAGCTTTGATTCATCTCTGGGGTCCAGCGTCTCAATCTCTGAATCTGCAGACTCATCCACTTTATAAGTGGTGGTCTTCTTCCTAGCATCCTCCAACTCTTCTTGTTCGGCAAATGAATAGTAGCATTCCCGAGCTACTTTTTGGTCTCCCTTCATAAGTCCCACACTAAAATTGGTCAGGAATTTTAAGTATTGATGTACTGTAGGTGGCACTGCTTCAAACTTTTTCAGACCTACTCTTCCCATGATTATATTATAAGCTCATTGGACGTTTTTATCCATTATGAAAAAGCATACTTTTTATGCTCTGCAGGTAGGCCAGGTACCAATAAGCATTTCCAACTTGATCATCCCAAGTGGAAAGACTTATTCGCCAGAGAAATCGAGAAGGGGCCTGTGATATGGCTCCAACTGGGCTAGTTTCAAGTTTAAACTATCAAAGAAACGGTAGAATATGATGTCTGTCGAACTATCGTTATCTACCAATACTTTTTAGATGATTACATCCTTCATCCTTATCTTGATCACCAAAGTATCACCGTGAGGATACAAGACACCTTCCAGATCACTTTTGGAAAAATCGACGACTAGTTTATCCTTATTGACCTTCCTCTGCCATATTTATTCGCTGTACATAGGAACAAACTTGGGCCTCATTGAGGTAATCTTTCCTTTCAGCGGTATGATTACCACCTCCTAAATCTCCACCTGTTATCATATTACAGTCAAATGAACCAAAGCGGATTGAAAATACCTCGCGTTCTGGCTGTCTAGGCTTTTTAGGGAGATCGGGGTCATCTTTCAGGTCATCTTCATAATCCCTCTTCTTGTCATCTCTTGGTCAGCGAGAAGATTTGGACCTTTGTCGTGCTCTGTCGCTGGGCTTCTCTCCGTGATGGCGATCAACAAATTTATTCAATTTTCTCGTCTAATGAGGTCCTTAATCTCATTCTGGAGAGCTATGCACCGCTTGGTCGTGTTACCATGGTCTTTGTGGAACTCGTAGTACTTAGACTTATCCCTCCTTTCGGGGGCTGTCCTCAATTTCTACGACCAGTTTAGTTCTTTGTTGTTTTTTTATCTCCTCCAACACATGGTTTATGCCTACCTTTAGGGGGTATAATAACCATACTTCCTCAAGTTCTCTATAGTTTCCTTACCTTTTGATTTCTTGTTGCCTCCATTATGCTTTTTATCTTTTCTCTCTAAACTGCCCTTAGTTTTAGTCTTTGCATTGGTCTCACCATTCTTCTTTACAGACATAGCTTCTTCAGCGTTCATAATTTTGGATGCCTTAGCCATTAAGTCCGCCATTGATTTGGGGGTATCTTTGGCCAGAGTATAATACAACTTATTTGGTAAAAGACTGATCATCAGAGCCGTAATGGTTGTCTTCTCTTCGTAATCAATTACCTCCAGTTTCTCGTTGTCAAAACGAGTGATGTAATCCTTGGTGCTTTTTCCTGATTTCTGCCTTACACTCAATAGATGTGCTACACTCTAGACTGGCTTCGCACCAAAATAGAAATTTCCTGTAAAGAGCTCTGCCAGTTGATGGAAAGTATCAATCTGTCCCCGAGGCAGGTTATTGTACTATATTTGAGTTAACCTTGTGATAGTTACTGAGAATGCCCTGCACCTCATCTCGTTTGGAACTACATAAATATATGTAGCAGCTTGGTACTGCTCTATGTGGAGAACATGATCAGTCTTTCCATCGTACTTCGGCATAACTACAGGAGATTTAAACTTTGAGGGTGTGGGAAAGTCCACAATTGCTTGTACGAAAGGTGATCCTTTGACAAAGGTTCTTTGGAGAGGGTTTCTGGACTTAGCCATTTCCCCTAACCTATCTTCCAACCTCTTAATGAATCCCTTCCATGCACCATTCTTAGCCTCTGATCTATTTTCCCGGGCAACCTATCGCGTTGAATTCTCCTCCTGAGATCTTTATGTACGAGTTGCAGGGCGTGATTGGTCATAACCTTCCCTTAGATCATTTGGTCGTTGAGAATTTCTCGACGTAATCCGAGGAGGATGTCTATTCCTCCTAGGGACCAAACAATCAAAGGGGGAGACTCTAATCAACCTTTCCATGGCGCTTGTTCGTTCCGGAGTTAGAGTAACATTTTCTTGAGAGTTCATGACTCATATGGGAGATGTACGACCAGGCTGATAAGAGGGATCACTGGACCTCTCAGTATGATGCGATTTAGTATTCCTGGAGAAGGAAGCATAAGGGAGCAGAGTACGTCTGGATCTCGAAGATGGCAGGTGAGTGTTTCTATGAACTCTTCGCTGGCCTGACTGGTCAGGCGTTGCATTTTGAATAGTTTAAATGAGTTGTCGTATGGTTTCCTACATGGTTGTTTGTTCCCTAGATAAACTGGACACTATTCTAGTGAGTTCATTGATAGTCGGAGGAACACACGAGTTGGCAGGAACTCCGTCATTGTTCCTATTGCTAGATTTTGGGAGCTCAGCCATGTATAATGAATTTATTAGTGAAAAACGCTATGTATAGTCGTTTCTCACAGACGGCGCTAATCTGTTGATGTAAAAAACTAGACTTGATCTAATTAACTAATCACAGATAAATATGAATAAAAAGATAAGACAAAAGATTTTTAAAGTGGATCAGCCTTAATAAAAATGGCCTACGTCCACTGTCTTGTATTGCTGGGTGCTTTGCCTTAATCTTGATTTTGATCGCAAGTAATCGATCGTCCCATTATGGAGGGGGTTATAATGTATTTATAGCCCTTGGGCTATCCATATGAATATAAAATACGCCGTTATTTAATAGACATATACATCTGTACATAATAAGAATGTTCATTGAATCTGATGTTCATTGAATCTGTAATTGTCGCTTGATCTTCTTGATTAGATGCTATGTACATTGAGTAGCTCGTCAAGTTGAGTAGCTCGGTACGCTGAGTAGCTCGGCGGGTTGAGTTATTCGATGAATATATACTTTTTCCACGTAAGATGACACGTGCCTTCATATAATTGGTCCACGTCAACTGACTAATTTTTGTATCTACACCGATATTCTTTATGATTAGAATTTATGCATTAGAGTAATAAATATTCATTATGAATTAGGCACAATTGTATTGTTTAATCTTATATATCCTAAATTCATAATAATTCATGGTTTAGGTATAGGTTTTAGTTCTTATGCGTAATTTAAATTAAATGTAACGTACTTTAAATTACATAATTAAATGAAATCTCTCCAATTGTTATAAGACATAATTAAATGAAAACTACTTTAAATTATTTATAGTGTGCATAGATACTTGCCTTCTAGTTCTTATGCATACGCATTCAATATCCCTTAAACCCGTTCGAGAGGTATTACCCCTGTAATGAGATCTTTCGAATTGTCCAATTTGGACAGTTTGGGACTGCATAGATTCTGTATAATAATATTCTTCGTGGCTTAAACTTGTTAATTTTTGGGGATGCAATGTTAAATGTTATTGCAATTAATAAATTGAAATAACACTCACACTTGCGAATCTATGTCGTGTACTCGGAGAACTATGGGGATATACTGTCGAATTTTTTTCAAATTGGAACAATGTGCATGAGCTGTTAAGTATATTACAGAAATATGAGGTCTTAAATGGGATAGGACCACTCACCTTTAGAGGAGATAGAGGAAATAGGAATTAATATTATAAATTGAATTTTAATTTCAAATTAAAATTGAATTTGAATGCACGAATAAATTTACCCATCGAACCTAGCCTTCTAGTTGTTATGCATACACATTCAATAGGTGATTGTTTATACTAATGAAAACTAAATATTCACACTTTTGTTTATGCTATTTTACCTATAATAGGTGATTATTTGTAGTAGCTGTGATGACATATCCTAAATATAAATAGTGGATGGGTGAGACAAATAGAATAGGTGATGTGTTTTGTAGAGGTGATAATGAATTTATCAAATACGCAAAAAGATGCCATGATTATGAAGAGTTTTCATGTTCGTGTGCTAGGTGTAAGAATGGTAAGGAGTTTGAGTGGAAAACAGTTGAACTACAGTTGTCTGTGCGCTATTATAATTTTTTTATTTACTTAATTGACTAATCGTGTACTTTTTGTATTCAGCCAAAGCTTAAGAAAGTGCATGAGTCACAGTCTAATGTCGATAAAGCATCTTTTTCTACGGATGCACTCAACCAAGTTCTCTGGCTGAATCACAAGGGGAGGACTAGTGGGTGAGCTCGCAGGTGGGGAAGTCTAGGATCATCGGCATAGAGACAAGCAACAACGGGTTAGCCCATAAGGTGGACTCCTATGATGATAAGCTATCAAGGTTGGAGGTGATAATCCTAGATATGTACGTCTTCATGAAGCGTCACTTGGGCAAGGGAAAGGGAAAGGGGACGGATAAGGTGGTGAAGGTGGGCGAGGGCGAGGGCGATGGCGAGGGCGAGGATGAAGATGTCGACATTGACGACATTGCTTCATCGCTGATATGCACAGACTCAGTGCCATATGAGGATCCATTTCCCATTGTAATCGCCGTCGAGCGGCCTATATCAACACTCGGTTGGTCAAGCATGCATCTACTCGACATATATTATGGGCTACCGATAGTGAGGGGGTTGAGGGATCCAAGCTTCCTCCCAAGTATTCCGGTTCATGGACGTCCCCTCCAAGACATTGAGGCAAGAATGCGCGTCACGCATGTGGTGGAGGGAAAGGAGAATTCACTTGTGTGGTCGCACGAATAATGCAGCGTTCAGCATATTGCGGGGTGTATCAATTCATATGTTTTGTGGTCTTCCTTCCTCCTCCAACCTGCTGAAGATTGACATTATTTCAATCTCTTTTTATTTTGAAAATTGGATTGTATTTATATTCTTTTGATTTTGGCACAATTTGGTTTGGATTTAATGGATATTTGCATTTTTATTTTATTTGGATATGGATTATAAATGCCTTAGTTTGGTATATGATTTGTATTTTATTTGGATATATGTTTGAACAAATATAATTTTTTTATAACAGGTATAAATATACTGTAAGGCAGTGGCAGTGGCCATACTGCCCAACAGTGTTTTTTAAATTGCTGCCCAGAATTATTACGGTCAAAGACCGTGACAAGTCCTTGACAAAAAAACTTGTCATGGTCTTTGACCATGATAATTTTTTTGGTTTTGTCACGGTCTTTGATCGTGATAAAAACTTATCATGATCAAAGACCGTGATAATCTATTGAACTTGTCACAGTCAATGAGCGTGATAAGTCCGTGATAAATAATTTGTCACCCCTTGACTTGTCATGGTCATTGACCTTTACAAGTTTAACTTGTTACGATTAATAACCATGACAATTCAATAGTTTTAGTGTAGTGAGTGGTCAAAATCATCACAAAATTTGATTTTTTCTCCTTAACGAAGGGGAACGTCCAAAATTTTCCCAATTATGCATCTATGATACATAATCAAAGCTCTCCAATCATATATCAACCATACGTTCAACAAACGGAAAGGGAAATATTGATGACTCCGTTGTTGATGGACTTATAATTTTTTTTTGATGAAAACAGCGAATTAATAAAGTTATTTCGAATTGCTCGCGATCATTTCAAAAAACTTCATTTCAAAAACATCTATGTCTGGTTATTAGGTTCTCGTCGGGGTGATTCCCCCAATTACAGTTTGCCATAAGATTATAAGGTTGTAGGTTTGATAATGGGCGACATATCAGATACTAATTATATATGTGACATTATAATCGGTCATAAGTCATTTGGATTACATCGCTTTAGCGAGCTACATCCCTCATCCATGACTATCCAATACTTAGTGATTTTCCCATATGGAGAAGATTATTATCACATTGACATTCTTATGCAAATAATAGTGGTCGTCTCTATACAAAAAGGTAATGTGTAACTATGAGGGAATTCTACTCATACAAACTACAACAGAGAAATTTAAAGACAAATACATTGCACCGTTATGGCCGTTTATTTCCGCAATATATTATTGATGCATACACATGTATTGAAGAAGAGAGGCTGCATTAAATATGGATTAATCAAGCACGGCTACGTTCTGAACTTTACAAAGGCCTAAAATCTTCAGTTCTATGAGGTGACACAACCCCAACATCTGTTGGTAAATGGATTGTCATGCCTTCTACTTTCAGTGGAGGTCCACATTACATGGATTATTTTTCTAGGATGTTGTGGAAATCTATATATGGTTTGGTAACCCAGACCTAGTTATCACCTTCACCGCAAATCCTAGATGGTCTGAAATACTCAACTTCCTCTAATTAATTTCAAGACAATAACCTGATGAACGGCCAGAGATTATCATAATTTATTTTAAAATAAATCTATGTCATTTCATAAAAGATCTAGGTGAAGGAAAATGATCCGGGACCGTTATAGAGGGTAATTACATTTTAATAAAATATTTACATTACAATGTGAAATTAACATTTATATTTTTTTCCTTATTTTCTTTCAAATATTTACACAATAGAAATTTCGAAAAAGGGGTTGACCACGTGCTCACATAATACTTTTCATGCATTCGGATGACAAACCTTGAAGCTCCACACAAATTGATATGGTTATCTCAGTTCGACTACCAAATAAAGAAGATGATCATATTGGATTTACATTTGTTTCACAATTTATGATGCACTATCTATATGAAAATGCAAACCCTAATTCACCATGTATGTCCAAAGGAATTTCTTCAAACATTTCCAAAGCTATTCTTATAAGAAACATCTTTATAAGAAAACGGATTTCCTATTTACAAAAGAAGAGATGATAGAATCTTCACAGAGAAAAATGGTATACAACATCTTTACGACGGCTCCATCATCTAAAGATGCAACCATATTAATCTTGAAGTTGTCATCAAATCTCACAATAGAGATTTGGTTGTAAAGTACCAAGGAAATATTAATGTTGAGTTGTGTACTAAATATGGAGCTATTAAGTACCTATTCAAATTTGTAAGAAAGGGAGATGACAAACCAAGAGTTAATCTAAAAGAAAACATCATTCAAAATGACAACATGGGGAAATATGATATTATAAATATTGACGAGGTTAGGTCATTCCTTGACTGCAGGTACATATCATCTTATGAAGTAGCTTGGAGGATATTTAATTTCGACATTCAATATCAAAGCATGATATTGGAAGATTAACATTCCAGCTCCCCGATGAGAAGAGTATAACATTTAGAGATTCAAAGAGATTGGATAATGTGGTTAATAGATTGGATGCAGGAAATACCATGTTCACTGAATGGATGAGAATGAACTCAAAAAATGCTAATGCCTGTGAACTTACATACGTTGAGTTTCTAACAAAGTGGGTTTGACAGCCAAAATTTAAAGCATGGAAAAGAAGAGACAACAGACATTGCACCGAACGTATTGTATATGCACATCTAGCATTCGATGATCAGTTCTTCTTACGAATGTTGCTTAATATTATGCGTGGACCCCATAGTTATGAGGAGATTAAAGATGTTAATGGAATTACGTACCTAACATATAAAGTCGCATGTTATGCCTTAGGTATTTTGGATGGAGACAAATAATGGCATGTGGCATTTTTTTAGGCATTCAATTGGTCAACGGGACAACAACTATGCGAGTTATTTTTTTATAATGCTTATTTTTTGTGAAGTTACTGATCCAATCTCTCTTTAGGAACAAAACTGGTGCATTCTATCCGAGGATGATCTATATAGACAACAAAAAATACTTTAGTTCCCACAACTAATCTTAACGGATTCAAAACTTCAAAATTATGCATTTCTCGACATTGAACAAGTCACGCGCAGGAATAATCTAAGCTTGAAAGATCTTCCTTCGATGTCGCTCCATAATTCAACTATTATGAGAAATTTAGGTAATCTATTTATGCAAGAGGAAACATCATACGATGTTCACGAAATGGCAGGTTAATGTCTTCAACTAAAATAGGGATTAAATGAATGCAAGGACATAAATTTCCAATTGAGTCCCTGTATTATTTTGACTTAATTCCGTGAACAAAACTGTGTTTCTAATATGTCATAGGGAGATTTTATTTTATCATGATCCCACTTGGTCTATAACGTATTGAAGAAATTAAAGACGTTGTGGCAAAGGTTCAAAGAATTAATCATGCCGAAGTTTAATTGGTGCAAGTTTATTCATATTTAAGTTAATTGCATTCCGAGATCACACAGGTATGAATGAATATAATTAATGGTGCTCGAAATTGATTTTATAAAAGATAAGGATGTAATTTTATAAGGAAAAATGTTTTAAAATGTTTTAAAGGTGTTTTAAATGGTTTACACTACGTTTTATTCTGATAAGCTCGAACTAGAGTTTGACTTAAGTGGATCTCTATAATGTGACACCCCGCCTAATAAAATACCGGGTGATCAGTCCTATACCAAATTAAAACAGGAATCCCAGTTGGATCATCCTTAGCATCACTATCGAAAACTTTTTAAAACTTACTAACCACCTAGTATTCCAAAAGCTGGTGCCAATTTTAACTTTTTAATTAAACAAAACAGTACATGCGGAAATAAATATAAACCATTCACACAACTGAATAAAACTCAACTGAAATAATTAATTTCACAACATGCCGAATAAACCATCGACCACCAAAGTAAAATAATCCAATACAATATTCAACATCGGAATAAAAAAAATCTGAAAACTGAACTAAAGGTCTGGGCGACATGCCCTAAATAAAACTGGAACTGATGAGTAATTCCTACTCTAGGAATGAATGAATGATGCGTCTAATCCAAACTCCTACTAGCATCCACATATGCCGCAGCTCCGTGTCCCTGGAATAGAATATCAATCCTGGCATCCCTGTGGCTGGACACCTAAAAGGTTTTGAAAAATAATTTTATAGCAAGGGTTAGAACCCAAAACATTTTGAAAATATTTAGCAAGTGAATTAACTGCAGTAATTTAAAAATGCATGAATGCGCTTCATATATAAGTTAGTGTCGCACTCCCTTGTGGACATTCTCACCCCTCCACTATTGTGCACACCTACCGGTTACCTTAACCCCACCTAGTTGTGATACCCCGTCCATCTAGTACTGGTATAACCTTCCCTTGCCATACTACTATAACCCGAGTATAATGATTTCCTTAATTATAAGTTATTTCACAATTAACTTAATTAATTCCTTCTTAATGAATATCATATAACCGTAACACAAGTTATATAAATTTAATACGTCACACTCTGTATTATTTCCACAAATGATTGACTTAATTAATTTCTCATTAATTAACACCATATAACTGTAACCCGAGTTATGTAAAGTAAATATATCACAGACTGTATTATCTCCTACATATAATATTTGCTACCATATTATACGTACCTTTACTAACATCCACACATATATCATACGTATATCCATCTTTCCGAGTATACACCCTCACCGGATGATTTCCTCTAAAATGCCATCTCACTAGGTGTGCTCACAAAACCTAGTTCCCCAAGTTGGAATCTCTTACCAACTTGGCCCAAAATATAAACGTAGTGGAGGCGGTCATATTCCTTCCCTGAAAGTGAGAAAAATCCCTCACCTATATATACCGGACGCTATGACCTGGGGATATACTCGCCCTACTCCTCAAGCTAGGGGATTTACCCACAACACGCAACCTCCCTTGATAGCATTAGGGTATATTAATTTGAATAAATATCTAGTCACTCATATTTAATATCACACACAATATATACACGTATATATACTATCACTACACCGTATATATATAATATAACCACGTCTTTACCGTGTACTCCAAATCCCGTACACTACCTATAATTTAATATCACACACAATATATACACGTATATATATACTATCACTACACCGTATATATATATATATATATATATATATTATAAACCCCGGCTTTACTGTGTACTAATATCCCGTTCACTACCTGCAATTTCCTGAGTCTGTGGCCCGACTCAACGTAATTAATTTTCTCACTTAATAATTTCTCGTCTTCCTGAGTCTATGGTCCAACTCTAATATATTTAACTCACACTTCAATTTATATAATACTTTCCCCGAGTCTATGGTCCGACTCCAATTAAATTAATTAACACCCTTATTAATTTAATACCTCCCCGAGTCTATCACCCGACTCTAATTAAATTAACTAACACACATTTTATTTTAACACCTCCCTGAGTCTACAATCCGACTCTAATTAAATTAATTATCACACCTATTAATTTAATCCTACCCGTGTCTACAATCCGACTCTAATTAAATTAATTATCACACCTATTAATTTAATCCTACCCGAGTCTACAATCCGACTTTAATTAAATTAATTATCACACCTATTAATTTAATCCTACCCGAGTCTACAATCCGACTCTAATTAAATTAATTATTACATTTATTAATTTAATCCTACCCGAGTCTACAATCCGACTCTAATTAAATTAATTATCACACTTATTAATTTAATCCTACCAGAGTCTACAATCCGACTCTAATTAAATTAGTTTATCTCCAAACTTAATCCACTACCTTGGCGTCGCTTAGCCAATATACCCAGACTCACTCACTTAATCCGTATCTCCCTATTTTAGAATAACATTCATCAAATTCATCCATAAAGTGCTCCACATAAATTTCCCCTAGTCCCAATTACTTTTCCCTATAATTACTAGGAATATGTGTTTCATAATTTTTTTTTCACTAATTAATGTATGGGAATTAATTTCTAATTAATTTCCCCCTTATCTCACAAACTGGTCGAACTGCCCACATTTTCCCATCGTCGATCGATCGATGGCCCCCAATCGATCCCTTCGTGATAACTCTTCTTCCCCACGAAAATTTCCACCATTAACGAGCTTTAAGGTTTCTTTTCCTCAAAAACCAACCTCAAATCAACATGTTAATCATCTTATATCATTACTCATGAACTAAAAATATCATCCAAACCTTTAACATCATTAACACTATGAATCTTGACCCACTCAAGAACACAAATTTCTAGGGTACTTTCCCAATTTCAAATTAAAATTTCACCCTTTTATATTCTGATTTTTCTCATTCAAACCAGATAATCATACTCAGAATTATATAGCACAACTAATTCTTTCCTTAAATTTCATTCAATGGTTCCATTAACAAAACCCCCTTTTTGTACCAATTTATCCCCAAAACGAATTTTGGTTTACACATCACTATGATATGAATTGATTATCATCAATTTAGAAATCACAACATTTAACCACTTGCCTGTAAGTGTTCGTAGTGTCTGATCCATTGGCGTAGTCCCTCAATTTGGCTCCAAAATCCCCAATTTGGCTTTTGCTAAGCTTTTCCCAAATTTCCCTCTCAAGTCCTAGGCTTAGAATTGTGTTGGCTGCTGATTTCTTAATCCCCCACTTAGGTTAAAACCCTCAATCCCGTTTTTCACCTAATGGGCTTAATTAAAGTGGCCCAACTCACCCCGTGTGGGTCCGGCTATGCCCAAAAATACCCCGAGACCCAATTACTACACCCGGGTACTCTTTTCTGACTATCTCGACCCATCCAGACTCAATCGCGCACTCAGAATTGGCATCCGAATTAATTTATCAAAATCCTTATCTCATACCCAATTTAGTCTATACCGATTCCCGGCTGAGATAAGTGTATACTCGTCATTAATACCCGAAATGACGTAATTAACTTATTACTGTTCACTTAGTAAATAAATTTTCCTAAATATTAACCATTCACTCCCCGATTAATAATTAAATATATATATTGCCATAATTAATTCAATTAAAATTACAACACACAAGTAATTTAAAATTCCTGAATTAATTAAATATTAAATGCACAAAAATACGGGGTGTTACATATAAGAAGAAACGTTTTAAAGAGAAAGTCAAACTGACACGCTCATCGTTCGAACGACAGTTGTACTTCATTTAAGCGAGATGGCTAATACGCGCGAACGAGAGACCAATCTCGTTCGAGCGACATTATTTTTGAGGCGGTGATCTTTTCCTATCTAAGGCGTGGTTTCGTCAGAATTAACGTGTGTGCATTCTGGAAAAACAGTTTACGATCCAGAGACATGTTTGCACATGTTTTTCTATGGTTTCAAGGCTTAAACACATCCTTAGAGTTTACAAAGATCCGAGTTATCATTACTATATGTTTATGTGATCTTGCTTTACCAAGAAGGTTTGTTATATACTTGAACATTTGGTTTTTGTGATGAAGAAATGAGAAGGACTTCTTGTTCGACATTGTAGACGTATCAAAGCCATTCGGTGGACATCGAGACATACGTGGACGCGTGTGTTGGGGACATGTATCGTGGAAGAATGACTCTCTACGTGGGCACTATGAGAGGAGTAGTTAAAGATCAGAACAGCGTTAAAACCCGTGGGGATCAAGTCATTGAATGATTCTTTTGTCTGTTCGTTGTAATTCCACATTCATAGTGATTGTCTGGCTTGGGTTGTCCGAGGTTGTTTTCCTGTCTTAGGTTTTTTCCTCGTACATCTGGCGTTATGAGTATTCTTTACTTTACTTTACTTTTTTTAATCACTAGATGCATGTTTAGGATTAATCAAGATAAAATTGGTTTAAAGCAAGAATTGGTTTTTCACAACTTAGTTTAGTGCTAATTAAAAGTTGGATAATTTTGTCGTGCAAATTGGTTTGATTTGAAACACATAATTAAGGACCACCCCTTTCAAATTGGTATCAGTGCTAGAAAACATATGTTATTTTTTTTTGTGATCCCGTGTGTTTTCAAAGATGGATTTTGGAAATAATGAACTTTTTCGAACTCCTATTTTTTATGGCACTAATTACACCTATTGGAAGATGAGAATGAAAAGTTCATTAAAATCTATTGATGAGAATGTGTGGCTAGCAGGTGAGAAAGGTTGGACACCCCATGTCACTATTTTAGGTGAGGTCACGAATTTAAAGTCGGTCGAGTCATGGACTGAAACTGAACATAGACTTTCATAATATAATTCTAAGGGTTTGCACGTTATTTCTTGACATGTCACAATGGAAGAATATAATATAATTATGACTTGTGAAATATCAAAAGAGGCTTGGAATATTTTGGCACTCACTCACGAGGAAACTAGCACTGTTAGGGCGTCAAAACATCAAAAACTCACTACACAGTTTGAGACCATTAGGATGTTAGAAAGTTAGACTTTTGATGAGTTTTATGCTAGGTTGTCCGATATTGTCAACTCGTAGTTTAACCTAGGTGATAAAATTCCTGACAACCGTGTCATTAAGAAAATCATTAGGTCATTGCCTAGTAGGTTTGATGAGAAAGTGACTATTTTAAACTCCTTGGGTAAGTTAGAGTCGACGAGACTAGAAGAGATTTTAGGTGACTTACAAACCTATTAAATCCTCATGATTACCTCCAAGCAAGTGCCTAAGAAAGAAAATATTATTGCTTTGAAAACCCAGAAGGAGGAAATTATAGTTTCAGATTCTGATTCTGATTCCAATTTTGAGGATGTTGCTTTGTTGGCCAAGAAGTTCAAAATTTTTATTAAGTTTCAAAATAAATTGAAAGATACCAAGAAGTTTGAAAAATTCAAGAACAACAAAGTTGATACCACCTCTAAGGATAAGTTTGAGAGGCCTAAGAGTGATGAGTCGGATAAGTGTTTAGGTGTGAGGGGTACAGTCACAAAGTTAAGGAGTGTCCCACTAGATTTAAGAAAGAGGGCAAGCAACCCATTGTCTATAGTGTCACCTTAAGTGATAGTGATCCGAAAGAGGGAGACAGTTCCCCCATTGATCGTAACTTTATTACGTTTATGGCGTGTTATGTGAGCGAAAACGATTTTCATGTGAATGACACTTCCAATGAGGTTTTGAGTGAATCCCGTGTTAATGAGAGTGAAGAGAGTGACGAAGAGGAGGTAGATGTGAAAGAATTACAAGTTTCATTTAATGAGTTGCATGCCGAGATAGTTAAGGTGAAAAAGGCAAATACAAAATTGCAAGATAAGTTGAATGAGCATGCCATAGAAAACAATGATAGTTTGATTGACGATCTTAGGGCACGAGAGAAGACTCTTAGGGAGAAATTAGATTATGTCGAGAAAGAGAGAGATAATCTCTCTGGTTTGATGGAGTCTTTGAAAAAGGAGATTTTGGAGTTTGAGGAGTCTAGGCGTTTGCTCGAGTCTAGGATTCATAAGTTGGAGGAGAGATTTATAGACTCATCTAGAGTTAAGTTTGATTTGGAGTCTATATCATAGAAGTTAGATAATATCTTAGGTACCGTCCAAATTAAGGGAGATATGGTAGGTATAGGTTTTGGTGAGAAAATTGTTCCCATTCCCCCCGCACGTGTGAGAAGCACTAGGATGGTTAGAAAAGGTCCACATATAGGTAATCGTTCCCACTGTCACTACACTTGCACGTTTTGTGGTAGGAAAGGTCACCTTAGGCGTTATTGTTACGACCTTAGACAAGCTCCTAGGAATTTTAGGAATAAAGTTTCCCCGGTTCCCAAAAACCCCATGCGTCGTTTTACACCTACTTGGGTTAGGAAATCGGATTTAGTGGCTTTAGGAATAAAACTTCATGATTCTCGTTTGAGTGCACTTGATTCTTCCCATGCTAAATCTAAAGGATGATAGTGCTACCTTGTTTGTCATATGCTAGTTTGCTTCATGATATATTCATTTCTAGTATAATAACTTGTGTATCATTTTGTATTATAGCTTTTCATTTGTTTGAGCCCTATTGAAAAAATATAAAAAGAATTTTTTTTTGAGAAAAATTTTGAAAACCCAAAAAGATTTTGCTTTTATTTGAGTCAAAATATGTTTAAAAAGACAAAAAGATTTTCGAGTTTTGTTTTTGAGTTTACATGTTTGATGTGGCATATTGGTGTGCTTGACCCCCCCCCCCAATCATTTAATTATCCATGTGGCTAGGACATTTGGTCATCATTATCGATACTTTGAATGATCTTAACCATTATTAATATGGGGTTGTTTCGAAGTCGGTATGCATTTTTATTCGACTTTGTATATATGCCATCATTGCACACGTGCACGAGTTTATATGGATGTTTGACTTCTCTCGTATATTTGAATTTGGTGAGGCGTTCTCATCTCAATCTTGTCATTTATGCATAAGTAGACTTAAGGAGAACTGTGCATGTAAGAATCGTTTACCGTGAGGATTTGAATTGGTACCTAATTGAAAAAAATGATGAGCTGCGATAGTTCAAAATTAACTCGTTGTGAAAGTCACCGTTTTAAAGAGCCCAAAAGAAAAGGCAATATACTAAGAAAAAGAGCCAATAAGATTTTCTCTAAGTTGAGAATGACAGAAATCTCAAAAGAACTAGAAAAAGTATGTTTATGAGGGAGTTTGGTTGGAGAAAATTTAAACGGGTTTGCACAACTAATCTTAATGTTAAAATATTACAATTTGACGATATTGTTTATAGAATCATCAAAATTCTGGATTTGTGTGCATGTAGTAAGTTTAGTTCATTAAGCTCACACTTTAGTTGTCATATGGCTATGATAAAGTTTGATGATTTATCGCTATCAATTAGAGCTTCTTGATCTTTTCGATGTGTTGGAATTGTGACTCATTTGTTGTAGTTTCAAGCCCATACATTCCATGTCCATGTTTGAGCACATCGATACTATGTTTGCATGTAACTCGCATTGTTAGTTTTTATGTGTTTTATGTTAAAAGCTTACTATTTTAGCACCGTTTTGCTCCTGCCAGGCCCATCCACTGCATTTTTTCTTGAAATTTTTTCACTGGGCAAAAATATAAGATATTTCTGGGAAACAGGGAAAATTTGGCCTATCGCGAGAACTCGTTCGAACGACATTACCATGTCGCGAGAAGTCTCGTTCGAGCGACGTCCTCATCTCGTTTGAGCGACGTCCCTGGCTCGTTCGAACGAAAGTCTGGGAATTTTGCTTCTTCTTGTTTGTATCTCCCTGGTTATTGTGGTATATCTTTTGAAACTGTTGGAAGCTTTCTGGACTAACTGTTTTGTATGCAGATTTTATTGTCTCATATTGGAATTTTGCATATGATCTGTTTATAACACATGTATAGTTTGCTATATTCTTTGTGTGATTCCTAGTTTACTAGCTACAGATTTGTCATCTATTGATCATATTTAGCTAGTTGTTTCATGATTATGTAGCGATTTTTATTTGGTACATTCTCTTGCTAGATACTTGATTGATTCGTTTATCTTTTCACCGGATTGTCTATTCGAGACAAAAAACGGGAGAGATGTATGTGATGTAGGGGGGATTTGAGATTCGTTGAGCATGTTTTTTATTACATAATTTAAAAATTGGTATTACAAGTTGGTAGTACAAATTGGTATTATTTTGTTGCTCAATTGTTTAACAAATGATTTTTCAAAGTTTATTCATATTGGTATCTAACGTAAAGTTGGCATCATTTAGATATATATATTAGTTTCGTTTGTTCCTCCATACTTTACTGAGTATTTGTTTGTCTATTTCATGTCTGTAGGTATGCTTCAGCAATTCAAAATTTCAAGTCTACATCACACACAAACAGTTCATGCTTATCGGTGCTTCATATACTAGTCAGTGTCCTGTTATTTTTTACTTTGGATTTATGAGACGGGATTTAGGCGTCATACGGCTTGACGGCCCGGCTTAGGCATTTCAATGGTTTAGTTTTGTCTCGAAATAGTCAAAGGGGGAGATTTGTAAGGACATAAATTTCCAATTGAGTCCCTGTATTGTTTTGACTTAATTTCCTGAACAAAACTGTGTTTGTAATATGTCATAGGGAGATTTTATTTTGTCACGATCCCACTTGGTCTATGACCTATTGAAGAAATTGAAGACATTGCGACAAAGCTTCAAAGAATTAATTATTTCGAAGTTTAATTGGTGCAAGTTTATTCGTCTATAAGCTAATTGCATTTCGAGATCACACAGGTATGAATGCGTATAATTAATGGTGCATGGAATTATTTTTATAAAAGATAAGGATGTAATTTTATAAGGAAAAATGTTTTAAATGGTTTACACTGCGTTTTATTCTGATAAGCCCAAAATAAAGTTTGACTTAAGTGGATCTCTTTATGAAGAAACATTTTAAAGAGAAAGTTAAACTGACACGCGCGTTGTTCGAACGACAGTTGTACTTCGTTCGAGCGAGATGGCTATGTCGTGCGAACGACAGGCCAATCCCATTCGAGCGACACAATTTTTGAGGCGGTGACATTTTCCTATTTAAAGCGTGATTTCGTGAGAATTAACGTGTGTGCATTCTGGAAAAATAGTTTATGATCCAGCAACGTATTTGCACATGTTTTTCTAAGGTTTCAAAGCTTAAAAACATCCTTAGAGTTTGCAAAGATCCGAGTTATCATTACTATATGTTTATGTGATCTTTCTGCACCAAGAAGTTTTGTTCTATACTTGAACATCTGGATTTTGCGGTGAAGAAAAGAGAAGGACTTATTGTTCGACATTGTAGACGTATCAAAGTCATTCGGTGGACACCGAGACGTACGTGGACTTGTTTGATATGGACAGGTATCGTGGGAGAAGGACTTTCTGTGTGGGCACTGTGAGAGGATTGGTTGAAGATCATAAGAGCATCAAGACCCATAGGGATCGTTTCGTTGAGTTAGTCTTTTGTCTGTTCTTTTTAATTCCACATTCATAGTGATTATTTGGCTTGGGCCGTCCGAGGTTGTTTTCCCGTCTTGGGTTTTTTCCTCGTACGTCCGGCGTTATGAGTATTCTTTACTTTAATTTACTTGCTTTAATCACTATATGAATATTTAGGATTAATCAAGATAAAATTGATTTAAAGTAAGAATTGGTTTTTCACAACTTAGTGTGGTGCTAATTAAAAGGTGGATAATTTTGTGGTGCAAAGTGGTTTTATTTGAAACACACAAATAAGGACCACCCCTTTCAATGAAGAATAAATGTTGGTCTATCATACCGTAATTGATTATATTCATGAGACTAGGAGTGTTTTTTTTTGTTTAGGGTGCAAGAGGAACAGGGAAAACATATTTGTATAAGTCTATTATAAGGCGCTTAAGAGCCGAAGGTAAAATTGTCCCCACTCTTCCAACTTTCGAAATTCTTGCATTACTGTTATCCGGAGGTAGAACTGCTCATTCGCAGTTTGCCTTTCCAATTGACATATCTGAACCTTCAATCTGTGGCATAAGGCAAGGCACCAATCTCTCTGACCTCATTCGTAAACGATCAATAATTATTTGGAATGAAGTGCTTATGAATCATCGTCACATGTTTGAAGAGATTGATAGAACATTGTGTGATATCCTATGTTTCGATGATGTGGATTCAAATGATAAGACTTTTAGTGGCAAAACTGTTATTTTTAGTGGAGGTTTTAGGTAAACCATGCCTATTATACAAGGAGGGACAAGGCATGATGTCGTTAGAGTTTCTATTATCATGTAACCTTTTAGGAGCCATTACAAAGTATTTGTCATAAAGAAATATGAGAATCCTAGACATAAACTTCTTCTTAGATTGGGTTCTCATAATAGGATAAGTAACTTTACCTCCAACTTCTTTTAATGGGAAGTTGAATAAGAATTGGATTGAAATTTCAAATTATTTACTTATTCAACTAGGTGACAATATCGTAGCGGCCATCGTCGATAGCACATATCCTGATATTATTGACGACGTACATAATGAACAATACTTTAATTTAAGATAAATTCTAACCCCAACTAATGATGTCGTTGATGAGATAAACCACTTTATCTTGAATAAACTTCCCAAGGTTGAGCATACATACCTCAGTTCTGACTTGATTTGTAAAGCGTCTGCTCGAACAAATGATGAAGACATGAAGCTTGAGATAGATTTTATAAATAGATTAAATTTTAATGGGTTACCAAGCCATAAGCTGTGTTTAAAAGTTGGAGCACCTGTTATCCTTTTCTGTAACATTAACCAAAGTGTTGGCTTATGTAACGGTAGTCGATTGATCATTCTCAGCTAACCAAATGGATAATTGAATCTAGGGTTATTATTGGGTCTCACATTGGTATAAAAGATTTCATTCCAAGGATTTTATGACATCTACGGACAAAAAATGGCCTTTTGTGCTAAAATGTTGCCAATTCCTATTGCGATTGTGTTTCGCAATGACTATAAACAAGAGTCAGGGAAAAACTTTATCTAACATTGGTATCCACTTGATCGAAACTTTCTTTTGCCATGGAAAACTTTATGTTGCGGTTTCAAGAGTAACATCCAGATCTGGGTTGAAAATCCTCATCAAAATGGAGATGGATTTACTCATAATTACACTAAAAATATAGCGTACATTGAAATTTTCACTCAATTAGAACCGAGTATACTAATTTAAATATTTATACATACATTGAATTCAAAAATATTATTTCGACCTTTAGAACTACACATTTCTAATGTGTCAAACATTATCTTATTTATAACACATGTCTACGCAATGTAGATCAAGTATGAATTATGCATATGCACCCGTAAAAGATCTCACTCCCACAACAAAATATTGTACAATCAAAGTGCATGTAACAAGGAAATGGGTGGTCAGGAATTTCAAAAAGAATAACACGTGGCTATCTGTTGATTGTGTTCTCCTCGACTAATAGGTTCTTACTTTAATTATGATTTATCAAGAACTTTATCTCTATTTTTTTATGATTATATATTTTCCCATATTACATATCCTTAAAGTATAAATTTTAAATATATATACACAGAAAATTTTGTTTACATAACATTAGTATATAAATACCACATATAACTAGCATAAAATTACAACTATATCATAAGCACAACGTTAAATGGTAGAATATTAACGCCGATTTTGTTCCCATTAAATACGTAATAGGCTACTTAAAAGATACCCCATTGAATAAGAGAGGTGCTAATTAATGCATATAAATTCCCATTGAATTAGTGAGGGTGTGATTTTGTTATAACGGTCTCCCATGTGCCATGCGAGCCTCACGCGCACTGTTCCACGCGTCTCCCAAACCACGCGCTGTGATGAAATCACCCTCGGCCTATGAGCCGAGGCCGAGGGCAAAGTTCCTTCCAGTAGTGAGTCTAGCCCAATTCTGGCCTCGTACTGTCGTACCCTCGGAGGGTCGTCCGGAGCCTGATGAAGGGTTGGCCCCTTGAGGGGTCGTCTGGAACATGATGAAGGGTCGTCCCCCTGAGGGGTCATCTGGAACCTGATGAGGGTCGGCCCCCTGAGGGGTCGTCTGGAACATGATGAAGGGTCGGCCCCCTGAGGGGTCGTCTGGAACCTGATGAGCGTCGGCCCCCTGAGGGGTCGTCTGGAACATGATGAAGGGTCGGCCCCCTGAGGGGTAGTCCGGAGCCTGATAAAGGGTCGGCCTCTAAGGGGTCATCCGAAACATGATGAAGGGTCGGCCCCCTTAGGGGTCGTCCAATTGGAGGGTATATCTGGGTATATCAGCATCTGTCGTTCCTCTTCTTTTTGGGGTCATCTCTTCCACTTTTGGGAGCTTTGCCATCAACATATTTCCTCAACTTTCCCAACTTCAACATCTTCTTGATCTCATCCTTAAAGATGAAGCACTTATCTATTATATGGACATGGTCTTGGTGGAAGTCACACCATAAGTTCTGATTCCTCTTATGTGGAGGAGCCTTCAGCTTCTCTGGCCATCTTAGGAACCCATCATTCTTGATCTCATTGAGGATGTGTTCGCAGCTTACCGTAAGAGGGGTTTAATGTGCGAACTTGTCTTCATCTGACCTCTTATTTCCATCCTTATTTTTTTGTAACTTTTTGTTACTACCGCCGTTCTCATCTTTATACTTAGCGACCATGGCTTCTTCAGTATTCATTACCTTCCCCGTAGTTGCTAATAGCTCCGCCATGGATTTCGGTGGGTCTTCTACAAGTTTTCGCAACAACTTTCCCTTCTGAAGACCCCCTATGAGGGCGGTCATGGTAATATTCTCTTTGTAATCTTCAACCTCAAGTTTTTCTTTGTTGAACTTGGCGATGTAGTCTCTTAGGCTCTCGTGCTTGCCTTGCTTGACATACAATAGATGAGTGGCTTTCTTTTGGGGCCTTACCCCAAAGCAGAAATTATGAATGAACCGTTCAGCCAAGCTCTTGAAGTTCTCAATTACATTATTCGGAAGAGAAGTAAAACATATATGCGCGCTCCCGTCAAGGTCTGGGAGAAGGCCCGGCAGTTCATCTCATCTGGTATTGAGTAAATGTCCGCCACTGACTGGTACATCTCAATATGATGTATAGGATTGGTGCTACCGTCATACTTAGGAATTACCGTGGGTGGCTTGAACTTGGCAGGGATGGGGAAGCTTACTATCTTATCCACGAACGGAGAACCCTCTGAGAAACCTCTTTGCAGTGGATCCCGACTTTTGATGAGGTCTCCTATCTTGTCCTCAAGACATTGGATGGATTCGTTCCAGGGTCTTGTTACTTCATCCTGGTCGAGGTTGTCCCCAGCCACCTTCAAGGGGTGGACTAATGGTTCCCCAGCCACAGCACAATGTCTACTGTTGACCTCTTCTTGGTCTCTTCCTCGTCCCTGATGAGGCGATGTTGTTTCTCTTCCCCTTGTGAGCCGGCTGCACTCCTCGATCTTGACAACCTTTGTCTTAGGTCGTTTATGGGGCCGAGCCTTTCAAAGGATAACCCTCTGCTCAGTCGATCAAAATCTAATCCTTATTATTGGGCTTCTCCGCCTCTTTTTCCCCCACAACCTTGGCTTCGTTGGATAGGGCGAGCTGTATTGTTCGAAACCTCATACGGCTCCAAACAATCTTTTGGGACGTCTTCCGCCTCTAGATCATTATACCAATCCTCAGGGCAAGGGTTTCCTTGCCTCCCCAGGTGCAAGCTCCTAGGGTCAGCAATGTCCCTCCTCCTCTGAGGTGTAGGTTGGTCTTTTTGCGGTGCCTGGGGTGGTCTTCGGGCATCTAGATGAGGCTGAATAGCCACCGGAGTGATCATTTTCGGTGAGACTCTAGGTGGCCTCATCATATTTTGGCTGAGCTGTGCAAATTGCACCTGTATTTCTTATTGCGTTGCAGACAAATACCTCAAGGCTGCGGCCACCTCCGCCATTTCAGATTGGGGCGGTGCTTGGCTGGAGCTAGGTCCTCCCGCACCAGGTGGCGGAAGAGGTGGTGGTAATTCCGATGCCATTTGTTAGCACGAAAGAGCTGATGTAATAAGTAAGATTAATACCTTACAGGACCTCTTTCAATGGTGAAACAGCTCCAGGCAAGGGGTGAGGCCTGGTTCACCACCAGAGTCTCCGGTGAGGTTAAGAAAATAAAAAGGAAGATATAGCTTCTCGTTCCCACAGACAGTGCCAAAATGATGATGATAGAAACAGCACCACCCTTCAAGGTGTTCGTGAGCTCAATTCAATGTTAACATTGGAAGCATAAGAGTATACACACATATAGTAGAGGAAGGTGAGGAGAAGAGGATTTACACTAGAATATAAGTGGTTCAGCCAATCAGGCCTACATCCACTGTGAAGGCGTGTGGTTGATATCACAATATGAGGGCACTAATGGCCATGGGTACAAACTCTCAATCTTTCTCTCTCTTCTGTACATTCAGACAGAGTTTCAGCTAGGGTTTCATATTTGGGTACTTTTACAGGGTAGAGGATGACCTTTATATATAGTGCCTGGGGGGTGTAATATACCCCCCAAGCATGCGATGAACATGTGCATAAGGATCCAACCAGTATGAGATTGACACCTGGATGATCTCATGTAGATAATAATGACCTCAATGTTCCTTCACATGGGGGGAATGATTAAGTTATAATAGACTTATTCACGTGTTCCCATCCACACATATGCGCATAAGAGCTCGGCCATCCGCGAATGGTCCCAACCTCGGCCGGGAAGAGGACGAGGTGGTGACCTTGGTTTAGCGGGAGAGCTGAAGTAGATCATACTGAGTTATGACATCGGCCTGGGCCGAGGTAGAGGTGGCAAAGCATAGACGTCAGCCGATCCCTAGCCGAGATAGATGTTGATGACGGGATGGAAACCTCTTCATTTCCCGAGCTGAGGTTGATGATGGGATGGCAACCTCTTCATTTCCCTATCCGAGATAGAATATGAAGAGGTTTCTATCCCATCATCAACATCTATCTCGTCTAGGGATCGATCGACATTGGTGCTTTGCCATAACTCAACATGATCTACTTCGGCTCTCCCGCTGAACCAAGGTCACCACCTCGTCCTCTTCTAGACCGAGGTTGGGACCATTCACGGATGGCTGAGCTCTTACACATATGTGTGGATGGAAACATGTGGATAAGTCTGTTCTAACTGAATCATTCCGCCCACGTGAGGGAATATTGAGGTCATCATTATCTACATGAGATCAGCCATGTGTCAATCTCATACTGGTTCGATCCTCATACACATGTTCATTTCATGCTTACAGGGTACATTACACCCCCAGGAACTATATATAGAGGTCATCCTCTACCCTGTAAAAGGACCCAAATATGCAACCGTAGCTGAAACTCTATCTAAATATACAAAAGAGAGAGAAAAGTTGAGAGTTTGTACCCATGGCCATTAGTGCCCTCATATTGTGATATCAACCACACACTTTCACAGTGGATGTAGGCCTGATTGGCTGAACCACTTATATTCTGGTGTAAATCCTCTTCTCCTCACCTCCCTCTACTATATGTGTGTATACTCTTATGCTGCCATTGTTAACATTGAATTGAGCTCACGAACACCTTGAAGGGTGGTGTTGTTTCTAGCATCATTAGAGACTATGAGTAGCTTAATAAATATATGCATGGGATTTGGTATGTAACTCTACTTGGGTAGTTAGTTACATTCTATATTAGTTATTCATTACCTGATGGTACATAATTGTCTTGAGATGGATAATTCCAGTATCAATTTTACCTTGGGTTGGGACATGGGACTATTACTGGTACTTAGATGAGAGGTGATAAATCATTGCACGTGAGGATCAACGGGTTGCTTTTTTATTGTAAATTAGTCGCATAATTTATATTTATGTATTGGAGTTATTACTTTCAACTTTAGGGCATTAACCCAAATCTATCAAATGCAGCAAACCTATGCATTATTATTATTATTATTATTATTATTATTATTATTATTATTATTATTATTATTATTATTATTATTATTATTATTATTATTATTATTATTATTATTATTATTATTATTATTATTATAGGTATAGAAAGGATGACTAGTCATACTTGCAATCGTAAAGATGTAGTTATCATTCATAGAGTAGGAGTATTGTTTCATTCTAGTTGTCATTATATTCAAGAGTTTACTCTAAAGATGCTTGCGGTTGAATTTATTTAATTTCATTTGGGAGATCTGTAATAAGATATATTATATAATGAAACCATTTATTGGAATTTCAGTTTACATCAGTTCAATTTTTCATATTCTCATCCTTTATTTAGTTTTATTTGGGATGGTTTTTATATACTGTCACTTTTTGTGTTTACCGTTGATGTTGAGAATGGTATAAATTTTCTTATCACTCCTAGTATTTCGGGACCGGACTAATCATCCATGCATGGAAAATCAGGGGTGTTACAGTAGGTATCAAAGCATCCAGGTTATAGTATCCTTAAGATATATGTTGCGTCCGTTTAATTTTTCGCTTAGCATTCTTTTCTGTATTAGAGCCTGTCATAAGTTTTGTACTCTAATGTTGCGATTAGGTGCGTGTCAACATCATTCATTGTCATTTGAGGGTTGGCAAGACTTGGGGATTACTTTACCTTAGATAATCATAAGAATGGAAACCGAAGCAAGTTAGTGGTCATATACGGAATGAGTAGTTGGACAAAGGTGTTCACCACCACTGTGAGGGTGATTATGGGAAGTTATCGTGTTTGGGGGTAAAGTCTATAACTTAGAGACTTCTACAGGAAAAAGTTAGTGAATGTGTTTCACGTTGAGTCCTTTTATGGAGACACTAAGGAATTTGATTTTTGAGGAGCCTATTAGAGTTTTGGGTTCTGCTTACGGTAATATGGATTGTGATGGAAATTTAGTCTAGTTGAATGACCTTATGAGATTTTTTGCACCTAAGAGAGAGGGAAATGGATTGTGGACTCCAGCAAAATATGAAGATTTTGATAATGAATTTATGTGTGGTTAATTACCATTAGAGAGTGGAAGTTGTATTGTGCTCAAATTTGTTAAAACTATTTGTGATTAGGATGAGGATAATGTGAGAGTTTTTGGACCTTGGAGTAGGGTCACCATTTGGTTACAGAATATGAGTTGGAGACTAGTTGGAAATGATATTCCAGTGCACCCAAGTGGGTGGAAATTAGAGATGGGACGGTTGATATTCATGTTGGTTCGATTTGAGATGAATCAGTTAGAGATTGTTTTTATGAGAATGGATTTGCATGTGCATTATAGGCGTGTATTTTATTGATATATTAATTATGCAGAAGGTTTAAGAACATGTAAGCTCCAAGTGGCTCAAAGAAAGAGAATTTTTAGATTGAGCATTGCATTTGCAAATGTGAGACCGAGAGTACCCTTATTAGAGAAAAATGGGGGACATAAGAGGATGTTACGAGATAAAGAGTTAAGACGAGAGATAGAGATATCCTAAAGTGAATTATTATTTCCATTTTACGACTTGTAGTAATGTAAAATAAAGGATGGTTCAGTTAAGATTTAGAGATTTTATGTAGTGGGGGTTACTACCGACACGGGGATTATATTCATGGATTTCGCGTGATTTGGGAGGTAGGACTTATAGAGAATAGGTGCAATGGTATGGAATTTTAGACTGGCTATTGGAGTAGTTCTTTTATTACGGATATAATGAAATGTGATATTCATGGTATAGATATGTTATATAGTGATGTACCTTGTCTGGGCATAGTGGTTTTGTCGAGAGTTATCTCTTTATATGTGGATTGAGTATTGACTCAATCCCATGGATTTTGGGTTAGTGTTCACTGGCATATGATGTTGGTGGTGAGATACAGAAGTGACTATGTGATTTGTCATGTATGGGTATATTGTGCGTATATTCTTCCCTAGATGGTGGATAATAGTGGGTATGTGAGCATAGCCTATAATGTTATTTCTTATTTGCGAATTAGGAGAGGCCACGAATGGTTGATGGCTTCTGTAAATGCCTTATACATTATGTTAATTATTCTTGGACAGTGGCAATGCCCTACTGTGGATTTTTATAATGAATATGATGATGATAATGAATTTTACTTATGGCATGGGTATGCCTATTTAATGTGATCGTCGAGTTTAGGGTACATATTTGGACTATATATTAGTGGTGGCATATTTTACAGGATGACTACGTGAAATGGTTAGCCAATAATGGGTTTCTCATATTATATGAGGATACATGTGAAATGCTTAGCAACAGTTACATGAAGTGGTGTATGGTTATGTATAGTCTAAGCATAGTCACGTTATCAGGACAATGGTGATAGTAGACCCTTATTGGAATGGTTGGATGTTCAGAGGTTTAGGAGTGGCTAAGCACTCTATTGGATTTAAGGATGGGTAAAGTGTCTCCTACCGAATGTTTGAGAAATTTGTTATATTTTTAGCGTTACTGGATCGATTAACTTAAGGGGATTGGTATCACTCTTAAAAGGGGTGGGCCATTTTGTTGGAATTGTCACATGTTAAGATTTGTGTGGATAGTGCATTATTTCATATTGAGTCTTGGGCCAACTAATCTTAATAATCGACTGAGCTAGGTAGTAGTGTATCAAGAGGGTTCCTTATTTGGATTTCTCTTAATGGACGTCCCACTCATGAAGCTTAGTAAGGGTTAGAGTTGAGAAATGTTTAGGCCCTAGGATGTTTGGTTGGATACGTGGTACATTACTTTTGTTTAGAGATAATTCATCGAGCAACAAGATATTCAATGGTTTAAGGCCAGCGGGGCTAAGGAGTGCAACGTTGAGAGTACGTAGGAACGTTCACGCCACTAGTAGAATAAGTGGAGCAGTCTCAAGAAGAGTTGATTCGCGATTAGTAATGTCTTAGAGTACACATTTACTCTATAGTTACGTTATATATGTGTGGCTCACTTTTGGATGTATATATGTGTTATACGCATATGATGTTTGTGAGTGTGTACTCGTGGTATAGGGTGTATGGGCGCCTCAGCCCTGGCAAACTATGTTAGGTGTATGTGAGTTTTTTTCTTTTATCTCGTGGGATATAGGTACGGGATAATTATATATAAGCCTATGATATTTGTGCGGCTTACGTTTTGACGTTATGTTTTAGCGAATTTTGAGAATGGAATTCCTTTATTGGGGGAAGAATATAACACCACATATTTTTGTGGACTATATTTATTATTTATTAAGTGTAAAAAAAATTAATGGGACTAAATTATTACTTGTGTATTTCGTAATAATAAAAATTCTTAATTTATATAATAATAAAATTTTAGATGTGGTATGATTTTTATAATGTGCATTTGGAATAATCAATTATGAAATTGAACTATTTGTACACGTAGAATAATTAACTATATAATTTATTTATGCCGTGACATATTACTAGGTGTTGGGGATAGTACCGTTTGGATTGGACTATTGAGTGTTGAGAAGGACCGATTACTTTTTTTTATTGTCTTAAGTTGGGCCCGAGGGTAGGTATACCCTTAGAGGAAGCTTTGGGCTATTTTAGTGTGTATTTTTGGCTCGTTTAGGAGCTCGAGAATAGGCTTTAAGGGGAGGTGAAAAAATTAGAGATATAAATTGAGTTTAGGATTCTTTAATGAGTCATTTATGAATCGAAAAGAAAAACTAGCATCATTAGGCTTACGGGAGAAGCAGAGAAAGCTTATAGAAGAGGATTCAAGCCAATATTCGGTGTTCAATTTTTAGGCAAGAAATATCTTGCAATACTATTGTGAAAATATAATTAATATATAATTCATGTGTTCCCCTATTGTTTTTGGGATTAGGACTCATGTTTAGGACTGAATTCATTTATCTTAAGCAATATATTATTTTGGCATAATTAGGATTAGGAACTAATTAACCTTATGATGAAAGTTTATAACTTCATGTAGAAATATGAATTTGATGATGAATATTGATTAGAAACCTTGTTATAACTCATGATTTATTATTTATCTAATTTTAAGATAAATCCATATGTTAATTTGAAGATTGATTTTGAAATTGGAAGAGAATTGAAACAATTGATGTTTTTGACAAAATTATGGTGTTGAATGATTAAACCTTGATAGTGTTTTTTTATTGATTATAATGAATTGGAATCGTTATAACCATGTTCCCATACTTATGTTTAGTTATTATGTTTATTGGTATTTATTTGGAAGTTTAAGAATAAGTAATGGAGGTTTTTGTGGTAGAAAAACCGTAAGGGGGGAGATGACCTATGACATGAGAGGGTCGATCGATCAACTAGTGTCAATCGATCGATGCTTCGAGTTTTTCGTAAGGATGTTCCATTGATATTTGGGTTGGATTTTTTAACCAAGTTTTCATTCGGGGTTTCCTTTAAGAAATGTTTAACATAAGATATTGATGATATATACGTGGCTGTCATTGGGAATGAGTCTATAGGTTTGAGAGACCTAACCTTAGTGCCTTTAGTATCCTTTAGTGTTGGGATTGGGTTAAATCGGATAAACGCATAGGTGAGCGGTACCATATGATCATTGATATATGTTGAATTGGGAGAGTGGATAGCTAAAATATATTTTGGGTGGTTAAGTCTGGTCTTGAGAAATTATAGGCCGGGTGATTAATTTGGAAATTAAATGAGGAGATATATATGTATGTTATGACAGAATGTATCCGTATGAATAGATAGACATTCATAGTTAAGAAATTTATTAAACTAGGAGTTGGTTATGATAAGGTTTGAGAGTTAATAAACTTAACTGAGATGTCAATCCAGAGTTTATGGATTTGGATTTTTTGGGTATGCATGGGAGAATGAGTTATCTTGTGTGTGTGTGTGTGTGTGTGTGTGTGTGTGTGTGTGTGTGTATTGTTAATTATGTGAACATACCATACTTGTGGTGGAGCTATGGTTTGGGGTTGCGTTCATTATCAGGATTGTGGACCACACACCTGCAAGAGTGAGATGGGATGTAATGGAGGTCATTATATTAAATCATAAGGCAGAGGTCTCACCCCTTCGTTATGAGAGAAGGCTAGTTGACTGGAGTCATTAGTCGGGTTGGGTATGTGCCCAATAGTGGTGCTACTCCATAGTGACCGCTCTATCATTTATATATGTGTTTTGCTTAGGTTCATTAGGGATGGACTCTTACGAACTTATCGATTGAAACACGAGATTATCTTCAAAGGTAATGGTCTCCATGTTATGTAATAAATAATGATAATGAATTTATATAGTCTAGTGATGGACAATTGATAATGAACCATATGCCATGTTAAATACATTATGTGATTTACTTGTATTTTCCATGTGGATGACATTGCGAGGGTTGGTACTTGGATTTTATTCTTATACGTGTAGTTAGTTATATCCCTATTGTAGGATACATAGTTGTCGTTTATCCTTTATGGTAATTCTTAGAACAACACATTTAATTAAAATATGTTAAAATAAAGAGAGTGTTACTTTTATGAGACTGTGAGTATATTAATAAGTATATGCATGGTTTGGGGTGTAATTATACTTGGGTAGTTAGTTATATTCTATATTAGTTATTCGTTACATGATAGTTTTAAATTTTTTTAGAGATGAATACTTCTAAATCAATTATGCCATGGGTTGGGACACGCACGTAATACCTACAGTAAGATGAGAAGTGATGTATTCATTGCACGTGAGGGTCGACCGGTTGTGTGATTATTGTAAATTAGTCGTATGATTTATATTGATTTATTGAAGTTACTTCTTGCAACTTTAGGGTGCTGACCCAAATATATAAAATCCCCCCCCCCCCTCCAGAAATTATTATTGTATATATAGGTTTAGAAGGGATAAGTGGTCAAACTTTCAGTCGTAAAGATATAATTATCATTCTTAGAGATGGAGTATTGTTTCATTTTAGTTTTCATTGCATTCAAGAGTTTAATTTAAAGATAGTTTTTGTTATCTTTCTTTTATTTCTTTTAAGATATTTGTAATAAGATATTTTATATATAGTGAAGCCATTTATCAGAATTTTAGTTTACCTCAGTCCAATTGTTCATATTCTCATCATTTATTGATTTTTATTTGGGATGGGTTTATAAATTATTTTAGCGTTCTCGATATTTCGGGACCGACCTGATCAACCGGGAATGGAAAATCAGGATGTTACAATGCAACCCTATTTAATACATTCCTAGTATACTGCTTGAATCTTCTTTAACTGATAGGATGTTAAAACCTACTTAGGTTGTGAGGGGTTCAATTATACATGGACCAAAATTCTAATATTTTGTAAGTCGAACTCAACCCATCAAAATTGCTAGTGATTATACTTGAGTGAAATAAAATATATATGTATATGACAATAAATATAAATAGTTCCCACATTAAAATTCACATATCAAAACCATCTAAAGACATTGCATTACTAAACTAAATAAATGTGTTTGGTGTTTTAAGGATAAAATCCTAACAATTTTCCTCTTATACACAAGGTCACGTGGCACTACACCAAAACTGGGCTAATGGTCACGGACTTTATCCCTGACCAGAAAGTGTGGGTCGAGGATTTGGTCCGTGACCAAATCGGGTGTGACCAATTTTAGTGGTCATGGCTCAAATCCCTGACCCACAACCTAGTCACGGATTTCCCATAGTCACAGATGTGGTCACGACCCATAGCCTTGACCCTATTTGTAAGCCTGGTCACGGCCCACATCCGTGACCACTGGGAGATTAAAGACCATATGCGTAACAGCTCAAAGCCATGACCAGTTGTCTGTGCGATCCATATTTGTCACGGCTCAAAGGCGTTACCAACCTTACTGTATATATGATATTGTCACGGCTTTGGGTTGTGGCCACACTTACAATAAAGATAATATTGTCACGGCTTTGGGCGGTGACAATACTTATTGTGCATAAAATATTGTCACGACTTTAGGCCGTGACCAATTTTAATAATAATAATAAATAAATAAAAAATCCTCGAATTGGGAGGCTAATCGGTCAATTGCAGCAAGTGATCCTTAGGTGACCTCGAGAGACTCATGTGCTCTCAAATTGGGGGTCCCGGGCTCTCAAATTGAGTGGTCCAGTGGCCACGGAGTCACGTGACCCATGTAGGAATTTTAAAATATGGGTCGTGCTCTAAAATTGGGGGTCCCGTGACCAAGCGATCAGTTCGTGCGGGCTACGTTGGTCCCATGCAAGGTGTTGGCGCCTCTCACAGGTCCATTTGGGGGCGGTAATGGGTTTCGTCCCCGATGACACGTCTTCAAGCCTAAGTGTGGATATTCTCTATTTTGGGTCGTGCTCTCAAATCGGGGGTCCCGTGACCATGAGATCGGTTTATGCGGGATACGTTGGTCCCGTACGAGGTGTTGGCTCCGCTCACGGGGCCATTTGGGGAGCGCTAAGGGGATTTTCCTCCTCCACCTCCGACGGTACGTTTTCAAGCCTAAGTGTGGATATTCACTGTTTTGGGCTGGCTCTCAAACCGGGTGTCCCGTGACCACGCGATTGGTTTTTGCTGTCTATGTTCGTCCTGTGTGAGGTGTTGGTACCGTTCATGGGAATGTTTGGGGGCGCTAAGAGGTTTCCCTCCACGAGGGCACGTTTTCAAGCCTAAGTGTGAATATTATCTATTATGGGTCATGGTCTCAAACCGGGGGTCCCGTGGCCACGCGCTCAGTTCGTATGGGCTACGTTGGTGACGTGCGAGGTGTTGGCACCGCTCATAGGGTCGTTTGGGCAGTGCGTAGAGGCTCCAAAGATCGACGGAATTTTTTCAAACCTAAGTGTGGATATTCTCTATTTTGGGCCACGATCTCAAACCGTGGGTCTCGTGACCATGCGATCGGCTCCTACTAGCTATGTTGGACCCGTGCATGGTGATCGCTCCCCTAAAAGGGCTGCTTGTTGGGCATTAAGGGGTTTCCCCTCGAACGCCACGTTTTTAAGCCTAAGTCTGGATTTTCTCAAATTATTGGCATATTATCAAACCGTGGGTCCCGTGACCACGCGATCGGTTCCTACGAGTTACATTGGTCCCATGCACGAAGATCGCTCCCCTAAAGGAGCCGCTTGAGGGGAGTGTAACAACCCAGGTTTTTTAAGCGGCTATTTTATATTATTTTACCCGATGGGCTAATTTTATAAAATAGGGAATGTTGGAGTAAATATTATTTCCCGTGATATTTAGGGATAATATTTACTATGTTTTGTCTATTTACCTTTACGAGAAGGTAAATAGCATTATATTGTGATATATTGCGTCGTTATATGTAAAGCGACGGTTGTGACTCATATATAAATTGGAGTATAATTAATGAAGTAAAATGAATTTCGAACATAAAATAGTTCACGTTATTCCGAATGCCAAAATAGGGGGTGCGGTTGTTTTTAGAATAGTCGAGATAGTCGAAATAAGTGCCACGTTGTATTTTTTATGTTTCGGGCACTTTTGGGGTGTTATGACTCAATTAAGTGGTTACGAGTTATTTTAATGGCGTATTAGCAGTTAAAAGAGGGAAATTATGTTTTAAGGCCCGTATAAGTTCCCCAACCCTTTTATTTTCACATTCTTATGAGAAAATCCAAGAGAGAGAGAGAGAGAAGAGAGAGTTGGGAGAAACGGAGAAAAGAAAGAGAAAATGGAGATTTGGGCTGAAATCCATCGCTACCGGAGGAGGATCCGAGACTACGAATCCGAGGCAATTTTCTTACTTGATAGATATTGATTTAATGTGATAAAATGCATGTGTAGTTAAGTTTGGATATTTAAGCCATAAATTGGTTTTTGTTGATTTTGATGATTAAACCCTTAAATTTTGGTTTTAACTTGATTTGAGTTGAAAATATTAGTTAGATGTAGTGTGGAAATGATTTAGAGTAAGTTGTTGTTGTTGATGTTGGGGAAAATCAAGCGTTTGGAGGTTTTGGGATTTTAGGGTTTAAACAACCTGTAGGCCCAACTTGAAATTTCTGCAGGACCGAATCGATTCGGCCCAAAGGGCCAATCGATTCGGATAAGGGGAAGGATACAGGTCTGGGTAAACCGAATCGATTCAGCTTGGGGTTGAATCGATTCAGATATTACACAAAGTTAAGTTTGGCTCACCGAATCGATTCGAATTTTTGGCGCCCTAGGGGCAAACCCATTCGGTTGCCCTATTTTTGTGGGATTTTCCTAGTTTGATTTCTAGCCCTTTTTCTTTTAGGTCCAAGGTTTAGTGACCTTCCTTTGGGAAGTAATGGGGAGTCCTAGAGGGTGGATTTGGGTAGACTAATGTCCTAGTATTAAATGGGATATTTAGGCTTACCCCGAGGGATAGTTGCTTAGGTTAATGTTCGTATGATATAGGAGATTAACCGAAAAATATCTTGGAGATAAAATGTAAATGTTGAGACTTTTATGAGATACTCCTTGAGGGAGACTCACTTTAAGGGTTTATGAAATTGTATTAACTCTTGGAGACTATTTTGAGGTTTATGGCACTTCGGGTCATAGGTCATTAATAAAATATGACACTAATAATAAGAAATGTCTAATATGAAATGTGGTACTAAATGAATGAGTACAAATGATTTTGAGAACATAAAATTGGAGGTTTTCAAAAGGAAAAAGTAATGTTTTTCATAAATGATAATTTATGGATACACATCTCCCTAAATCGCTATCATAAGGGAAGTTGCGCGCGTGTGGTCCCCTGGATAATGAATGCAGGGTGGATATTGTCCCTAGGACATATAGGCGTTTATTGTAATGTGATGGTTAGGAGATTCTGGGTGTTGTCTTGACTATCCCGCAGGCATATGGCCACTTCCCGGCGTTTGGTAGGTTCCCAGGTTGTCTTGTTTGATAGGCCCTAGAAGATGATAGCCATTTAGGGGCGCGTCCAGTGTGGAAACCCGGAGGGAAGGTCTTAGATATGTTAAAGCAGTTCATGATAATGAATTGGCTTTAAATACATTTCCCGAATGGAAGAAGGGAAATGGGATATATGGTTTTGCTTCGGATACATTTCCCGGATGGAAGAAGGGAGATGGAAGAATATGGTATGCAAAAGTATTTTTATGATAATAAAAATGACTTTTGATTACACTTCCTGGATGGAAGAAGGGAAGTGGGATTTTATGAAAAAAGGTAAAGCACTTTTATGTTAATAAAACTTTCTTTAAAAATGTGTTTTTCCTGGATAGAAGAAAGGAAATAAAATTGGTAAAGAGATTGTTGAAATGAGATTAATTGGTAAACATTTGATAAAATGTTGTACCATCTATATATATTCCTTAAGAAGAAATAGGAATTTTGCTTTCAGATGGTGAATGGGTTTATTTATGTTTCCTTGAGTAGTTGTAGATGATTTGCCATATATGTATATATATTACTTTTGTGCTGAGGGTCTATTTGGATCTCGACGATCAACCTTGCCTAGAAGTAGTGTATCGGGGGGGGGGGGGCTCCTTGTTTGGATTTCGCTTAGCGGGACACCCCACGCATGAATAGGGCATATTGTTGATACTGGGGAGAAGTTTATCCCTTAGTACTATGTTAAGGGAAATTAAATTAGATGATTATATGCATCAACTTTGTACTTAAGGTCTAATGTATCTCAACGATCAACCTTGCCTAGAAGTAGTGTATCGGGGGGGGTTCCTTGTTTGGATTTTGCTTTGCGAGACACCCCACGCATGAATAGGGCATAGTGTTGAGAATGGGGTGAAGTTAGCCTTAGTACTTGGGTTAATTAGATCATCACTGATATTGCGTTAGGTTGCTTTTAGAATGAGAGGTGAGAAATATTATTGTTAATTGCGAGAGAACTACACACTTAACTGTCATGCATTTTAGTCACATGGGAATCATATCAAACCGGTCCATGACCCGTCTATATTTCTTTATTTTTGCATATACTTCTTGCCGTACAGGTTCTCTACCGCATGGATACCCGTATTTACATTTCCATTCCAGTTGTCAGGGAGCTACAGCATATTGCGGATATTGTAGGTTATTTGTATTAGACGCTTCTTTTCCTTGTACTCTAGTTATGTTCAGTTTATTTATTCGGGCGTGTTGCCCAAGTGTTGAACTTATTTATTATAATGTAATATTTAATGTGTAATACTCGATGTAACTATTTGTATTGGTATGTTCACCGAAAGCTTATTCGGTGATTATTTATTATATTGTCATTCTTTATTCATTGATTTTTGATATCCACCGTTTTTTTAAAGGGGATTGTCTGAGTGTTTTTCTTTTACTTACTAAAATTTTAAATTGACAGTCCGTTTTCTAAAATTATTGGTGGTTATCTCGTACTATTATTTTAATCGACAGTGATGCTGAGAATGGACCATCTATAATTCCTGTAATTATTAGAGTATTTGGCTGGCCACCTATTATTTTAGTAGGCGGGTTGTCACAGGGAGCTAAGGGGTTTCTCCCTCTAACGGCATGTTTTCAAGCATAATTTTTTATTTTCTCAAATTATCGTTATTTTCTAGGGGTCCTGTGACCGCATGGTCGGTTCCTACGAGTTAAATTGATCCTGTAACAGGTGTTTGCACCTCTCACGGGGCCGTTTGGAAGGTGCTTTTGGTTTTTTCCCTCAAAAGTTATGTTTGATAAGAAAATCTGAACAGTTATGGCACGGGAACACTAGAAGTGTGCTCTGAATGGTCTTTGGAGATTTGTCTGGACAGTCTTTGGTCCAGCGAAGCCACGTTGTCTCCCATGAGTGAATCCCTGACTTTTTACAACAATAGCAAGTGTTCCCATTATTGATTTTAGATGGTGGAGTTCGATTTTATTGATTTGATTGAGCAGTAATGTTTGTAAGGACTAATTTCAAGGTGCATGGAACTCAAAATTACAAGATGGACTCTTTGGAAGATTAAGAACTTGACAAGGTTGTAAGCTCAATGAGGGCTGCCAAACTCTTAATCTTTCAAAGTGGCCACCTTTTAATGATGAGTTCTCTGCAGCTTGAAATTTGTCCCTTACAAACATTACCGCTCACTGTACTCAACAAAATCGAACTCCACCATCTAAAATCAATAATGGATACACTTGATATAGTTGTTAAAAGTCAGGGATTCACTCGTGGGAGACTACGTGGCTTCGTTGGTCCAAATACTATCTAGACAAAACTCCAAAGATCATTTAGAGCACGGTTCTAGTGTTCCCGTGCCATAACTGTTCAGATTCTTTTGCCAAACAAGACTTTTGAGGGCGAAAATCAAAAGCACCTACCAAACAGCCTCGTAAGAGGTGCAAACACCTCTTACGGGATCAATTTAACTCGCAGGAACCAACCGCGTGGTCATGGGACCCCTCATTCCAGAAAATGATGATAATTTGATAAATAAACACTTATGCTTGAAGGGAAAGCCCCCTTAGTGACCCCCAAGCGGCCCCTTTAGGGGAGCGATCACCGTGCACGAGACTAATGTAACTCATAGGAACCGATCGCATGGTCATGGGACCCACGATTTGAGAATATGATGATAATTTAAGAAAATCCAGACTTAGGCTTGAAAGCGTGTCCTTAGAGGGGAAACCCCTTAACGCCCACCCTATAAGCCCTAAATAAGTTTGAACACCTCGCACGGGACCAACATAACTAGCAAGAAGTGATCGCATGGTCAAGGGAAACCCGATTTGAAAATATGACGATAATTTGAAAATATCTAGAATTAGGTTTTAAAACATGCCGTTAGAGTGTGAAAACCCAAAGCATTATCCCATAATCCTTCTAACATACTATCTAATAACAAGCCAACAACCAATAATTATCCAACAGCGAAACCACATAAAACCAATAATTATCCCGTACACCTTCTAACATACTATCCAACAACAAGCCAATAACCAATAATTATCCAACAGCCAAACCAAACAAAATCAATAATTATCCCGTACTCATTTTAACATACTATCCAACAACAAGCCAATAACCAATAATTTTCCAACAGCCAAACAAAACTAATAATTATCCCATACTCCTTCTAACATACTATTCAACAACAAGCCAACAATTAATAATTATCTAACAGCCAAACCAAACAAAATAAAAAATTATCCCATACATCTAAAATATTTAAAAGATAATGCATATTAATTATATAAATACTTTAATTAAAGTAAAGAGTGCCTGATTCCTGCAATCCAACAAGGCCATTAAATAAAGTCTTCTGAATGTGTGATTGGACCAAATTGATCCTAGAGCCCCCAACATATTCTTTTACATGTAAATTTGTTGACTAGTTTCTTTAATACAATCTTCATAAAATCAAGCTAATTGAACTTCATTTTATGAACATTGCATGAATGAAACCGATCAACAAATGTATATGTATAGGAACATGTAGAAATTGAGTTGGGTCAATTTGATCCAATCACAAACTGAAATGACTCTATTCTCAAATCGAGTGTCTTGTAAAAGTAACTAAATATTCTATTGAGCATTACATATTATCGAAAGTTAACTTACATAAATGATATTAGACATTCATACATCAAAGTAAAGCGCTAATATAATGTCAATATCAAAATAGGATACAAATAATATTAACAAGGTTAACGTAATATTTTGAAACTCAATCTCCCTTTAAATTAACTAAAAGATCCTTCAAATTAGGGTTCTCATCAAGAGATCACTGTAAGTCTTTTGGATCCTTCAATGCATCCACTTCAGTAGTCATACCCTTTTGTGCATGCACAACAATAGACCAATTGCCATCGTTTATGTACTTGGAGTAGAATACCTTCATTACGTTCTGAAAGGCACAAATAAAAGGCTCGTCGACTATGCGATCTTTACTCTTCAGCTTTGATAAATCTACCATAATAAGTTTGGAGTGAGGATCAACTTTGAAAGCATTCATAGTATCCTCCACCTTTACCCATTCACAATAGAATACATTTTTTGTGAAATTTAAGTAATCAAGTTCTAGGATTTGTTGGACTATCCCATAATAGGTTAACACTGTATTCTTTAGATTTTTATCACTTTTGCTAGCGATACAGGTGGTCAAGGAAGAAATTGATATTCCACAATTTTGCATCAAAAGTTTTTCCTCTAATGGATATGAAATGAAATCAAAACCGTTGGTGCAGAATTTCATATACTCTTTCGCACGAAAATTAGGGACTTTTGCTAGGCGTGCAAGCTTGGAAGAGACATCACCTCTTTTTAGAAGCTTTATTTATTAATGAATTTTTATTAAGTCATGTTTTTATCACACACGAATAAATAACCGCACACATAAGATGTGAAGTTTACCTCTTTTGATACCCATGCCCTAAAATCAGTTGTCTGCAATTTCTCCTTTGATTTTGAGCAATTTCATTCTTGTACTTCCTACGGGTAAATTATAGAGTTTAGATCGTAAAATATAAAATACATATAATCAAAGAAGAAGAATTCAATAGATACTCACTCTCTCCATTCTTTGACTTCATCTTACGATTCGAAGACATAACAAGCTGCATGCTCGGTATTATATATTTGTGAGTTTCACCTCTTTAGGGTTACCAAACGGTACTTCATCCTCAAACTCGTCAGGTTCCTCGATCACTCCTCCTCTATGAGGATTGAACCTCCTCACCTCTTGTTCTGGCATATATACCGTAACGTATAACGATGATTCCATAGTTACGTATTCTTCAGCAATTGACCCTTCAATATACCCTGTATTCTTTACGTAATCTTTAAAAAAATTCATCAAGCGCTCAAAAGGATACATCCAACGATACCTAATGGGACCACATAATAAATATTCATCACATAAATGCACAAGCAAGTGGATGATGATAACAAAGAATGACGTAGGAAAATATGTCTCTAATACACAAACTGACTTGGCTAAAGTTGATTTTGCAACTCCAATGTGCCTTCTGTTTACCACTTTTGCACAAACTAGGGTAAAACACAAACTGATTTTCATAATTGTCCGATAGAGATCTTCATGTTCAGAGAAGCAATGCCAAAATAACAGAGGGATTAATCGTATGATTACATGCCAGTCATGAGTCTTGCATTATTTTAAGTCATTTGCTTGGTAGTTAACGGCCCTACGTAAATTACCAGAATAATCAGTTGGAGTCTTCAAGTTTAACAATGTGTCTAAGAGGACCTTCTTCTCACTAGTAGTAAAAGTGAAAGCAGTCGGAGGGGTAGAAATTCCTCTTGTTGTAGGATCATTTTTTAACCAGAGTTTCTTCTTTAGCTTCATATCCTGTAGATCTCGACGGGCCCGCTCTCCATCTTTGGAATGAGATCCACCCATACATGTTCCTATCAGATGTTCTGAAATATTCTTCTTTGTGTGCATCACATCAATTACACACCTTATATGATTATCTTTCCAATACGAAAAATAAAAAAATATTGATCGCCTAGACTATGGTTTTGCTTTAATAGGGTCGTTAGGATCTCCCCTTGCTTCACGCTTTAGATTTACAAACTTGGGGTATTTGCCTACGTACCTATTCCCTGTAGTCCTAGACACCGCCTTCTCCTCGATCTGGTAACTAGAAAGTCGAGCAGGTTGCATCCGGAGCTCGTGACCAATAGGATAAAAGTGAGACTTGTCATTCCTGAAAGGGTGACTGGTCAGCAAAAATCTGCGATGACCCATGTAACTCATCTTACTACTATGTTGTATCCAAATGGCTTCAATTTCCTCCCCGCATATGGTACATCAATAATAGCCATGAACATTACAACTGGACAAGGTCCCATAAGTAGGAAGGTCGTGGATCGCCCACATCACCATTACTTTAAGTGTGAGCTCTTCACCTATGTGAGAGTCTAATGCCGTCAAGCCTTTATCCCACAACTCTTTAAGCTCTTCTATTAATGGAGCTATAAATATATCAATATCATCACCCGGAGCCTTCGGCCCGGGTATCAATAATGATAATAATGTGAACGCCTTTCTCATGTAGAGTGTCGGAGGGAGACTTAAAGGCGCCATTAGAACTGGCCAATAACTTTGACTAGTACTTAAAATATCGAGAGGGTTAAACCCATCAGTTGATATTGCAAGATGAACATTGTGTGGTTCTTTTGCAAATTCATGGTGTCGTACATTTGAAATTTTCCAGACGAGTGAATCAACCAGATGACACATCATATTCCCACCCACCTCGCATCGAGCGTGCCATGTCATGGCCTTCGCTATCCACAATATACTAAAAAATCATTTTAACCGTGGCCTAAGTGAAAAATACTTCAAAAACATTTGTGGGACTTGCAAGCTCTTTTGATATTTTGCAGGTTTGTCGTTTACCTTCTCACAAATGACATATCTAGGCTCATCGCATACTGGACGTTCATCCTTCTCTCCGTGTTCACTACGATACAATATGCAATCATACTTGCATGCATGAATAGATTTATATTTCAATCCCAAACCCTTCAAGATCTTCTTCGTGGTAGGATAATTGTCTGGTAACGTGTTCTCTTTTGGGAGAATTTCTTTAACCCACTTAATAATTTCGATTACACTCTTCCCACACAAGACAAATTGACTCTTCAAGTTATGCAAACCAATAATTTATATATAATACCGAATGATCTTCATCATAATCTTTATACAATGATCTAGACGCATCGTCTTTCAACCGTATATATTCTTGGTCTCCTGGTAGTTCAATATAAATTGTTCATTGTGCACATTACATGTCTCCATAGGTTGGTGGTTCTGGTCATGGTGGACTCCGTAAGCATCATCAATTAGGTCGGTCAATGGACGATGTGTTGGCAAATCATTTACCACTTCCACTCGCTGGTGTTCTGTTACGTGGTCGGTTACCGACAATTCTTTGGGAACATAAGGTACATGTTTTTCACCATAGTATGTCCACTTGTTATAATCTTGAAAAAGTCCACGCATTATTAAATGTAACTCATCATCTTCTAAAGATTTATATTTTTTGTTTATACAATGGGTGCACGAACACTGAATATTCTCACTTTTAAGGTTCTTAAAAGTGTATCTAAAAAATTCTTGAATGTCTTTAACATAACTATTAGCTATTAGGTCAGTCCCCCCCCCCCCTCCTATTCACTCTCTGTATTGTGGAAAATCCATTTAATAATCTTCAAATTATAGTCATGTGTTAACATGATAAAATAAATATCATGTTGCATAGTAAAGCACTAATATAGTCAACAGCGCACCAATCAATCAAATTATCTAATAACATAAATACAAGAACTCGCCAATCAACGATACTACAAAACCATTTAAACTCAAATTAAATAAATTTGTCTACTGATATTATTACAACATAAGAAAAGTATTACTACATCTTCATCAAGCGATAAACTAGCCAACTGGTAACATATTCTGCATATTATTTCAAAAAATTCCCTTCTCCACTGTTGACGTGCGACGCAACAGTTTCACAACCCTCATATATTATATCAACCATGATCTGACACTCACCCTCCTGCATAGGTCGATTATGTACTAAAGTTCCTACAATAGTGGACATGAGCGTGCAGATCCCAACAACAAATTTACTGCTCAGGTCTTGTATATAGTATTTCTCGCCATAGTCACCGTGGGTTGTTGATGATGATCCAAGACCTGTGCTATGCTGAGGCACTAAAAAAGGGAATATTGAAGGAGGAACAGGAATGTATGGGGGAATGGAGAATGAGGAAAATTTTGAGGAATCCCTGGCATCTATGGAGGGAAACTGGAATGAATTAGGGGTAGCAAGGGCATACGACCAGTTAAAAGAAACACAATTTGTGCAAGTTTATCATTCACACCTCCCAATTCATTTCGAATCCCTACTATATCCCCATCAGTCCCAAATTGACGATCATCAGTTGATGTGAATAAAGGTCGTCCACGAGAGGTACGGTATGTTTGAATCTTATTTTTGACATATGCGACTCCAAACCTCTCGTCCTCCCTCTTTGGTCCTTTCCAAAGGTTTGTGCGATGGCATCATTGTCAATATCGTCGATCGGGCTTCAATCTGACTGACTACTGATAGACTCTATTGATTCTAGAGTCTTGGCCAAGTGAGGAGGAAATTTATTATCTTTGTCCCGTCTAGCATGAACGTATAAGTTAGCCCTATTCGATGTCTTTACTTCATCCGATCTACCTTTCATAACGGTCATCCACTCGTTCTTCAAATCTTCATAAGATTTTAAGCCAAGCCGATGTACATCGGTTTTATTGGCCCTATTCTGCTTATTTTTCTCCCTTTGCAGCATTTTGGAGACCTTCGCCTCATTCTCCAAAAATGCATTCTATTAAAAGACTGTCATCTCAACGTTCAAAGGGACTTTGTCTTTGAGCGCCAAAATATCGGAGCTTGCAGCTCCCTTAGGGAAATGCTTCTGCCTAAGATTTCTCCGATATGTTTGGAGTTGTTCAGCAACCCGAGAAAGAACCTTATTTTTTGAGTTGGGGGGAAATGAAAACCATTTGCTGAGTTTATCGTAGATGTCATCTTCAATAGCTTTATCTACGAGGTTCTAATTGTCAGTTCCTCCCACTCCCACATTCATTTTATCAGGGATAAACACTGGGCTTTAAACTGTTGAACATTATTCTTATCCTCTGTGGCGTTATTTCCCAAAAGAGAGAACCAAATGGGCTTGTTCTCAACTGACTCAGCAGTTTCAAGAGCGTTGGTCATGTCTGTTGAATTAATGAGAGTACCTTGCCTACTGCAACTTAGAGTAGGGGAGTGAACAGTTTGTGGAGTTGAGTATTTCTCACCAATTAGTGATGAGAATTCTCCTTGTGGTTGTTGGTTTCTATTGGTTGCAACGTTGCTTCCATTACCGCCCGACATTATCTACAAAAATAATAAAAGTTAAATGTGTATCTATAATTGTTGATACCAAATTTAATCTGCTGACATTGACCAATCATATGAAGACACGTGGCTATCTACATGGAAACAACAAACACTTACGAGGAACCCACAATCTCCGAGGAACAATGCCTCTCCGAGGAACTCTTGAGTACCGAGAAGCATAGGTTGTCTGAGTAACTCATGCGGTCCGAGCTGCACCCTGAAGCAGGATACCAACAGTTTAACTGCTCATTAAATGCTTATCATTTGGACGCACACTCAAAAAGGGCATTAAATGCATTACCCTTTCATATGTATATCATTTAATGTATTACCCTTTCACATTACAACCTTAGGGCTATAAATACATTGTACAATCCTCATTGTAAAGGGACCTCGAATTCAGAAGGGAATTTCTTGATAGAACTTATAATCGAGAATTCCCAAACACTCAGCAATAAAGCAACAGTGGACATAGGCCATTCTTATAAGGCTGAACCACTTTAAAATTCTTGGTCTCATTTATTTATCTGTGATTGAATTATTAGAGTAATCTAATTTTTTACATCAACAGATTGGCGTCGTCTGTGGGAAACGACTGATAATATCGTTTTTCATCAAAAGAAATCCATTACCAATGGCTGATATCCATGAATCCAACAATCGAAACGCTGAAACCCCTCCAAATCCCTCTGCTCCACCAATTATTCTAGATCTGACTAGAATAATGGCAAATCTGGCTCAGGGCCAGACCGTCATGCAAGAAACAATGCAACAACTCATCCAAACCCTCCATGGCGGTGCATCAGCCCATTCCGGACCACGAAGCATTCAAAGAAATAACCGCGCACCATCCTCATGTACTAGGCGTACCGGTTCACATCGCAATGAGGAATCTGATGATTTCTCTTATCAACCTGGGCGAACTTTGTCGGTGCGAGCCACAGATACTGAACAATGTGTCACCCTCTCCCCCGAAAGGACCAGCGCATTGGAAAGATTAAGTAGGGTTTCTCCTTTCGATCGATTAGGCCCTAGGAGGAACAAAAGTCCTCCTAATGCAGCGTCGAGGAGCTTTCAACGACCATCAGATTTAAGGGAAGGATCTTCCCAGTCGCGACCAGCTGCTCGTCAAGATAGATCCTATGACCGACCAGCTGCTCATCAAGATAAATCCTAGGAGGCCACTTCAACGCGATCAGTTGCTCGAACCAATAGGCCCGAGGAAGGAAATGATGCATGGAAAGGATCTATTCAGAGGCTAGAGGATAGATTAGGGGAAATGGCTAAGGCCAGGAACCCTCTACAACGAACCTTTGTTCAAGGAACACCTTTTGTCCAGGACATTGTTGATTTTCCAACACCATCAAAGTTCAAAGCACCTGTTGTGACTCCCAAGTATGATGGAAAGACTGACCCTGTCCTTCATATAGAACAATACCAAGCTGCAGCCGACATCTATGCTGTCCCAGATGAGATGAGATGTAGAGCATTCTCGGGAACACTTACCGAATCTGCTCAAAAATGGTATAATAGTCTTCCTCGGGGTAAGATTTCAACTTTTCTTCAACTGGACGAGCTATTCATTGGGAATTTTTGCTTTGGATCAAAGCCAGTTAAACGAGTAGCACATTTGTTAAGTGTTAGACAAAAAGCTAGTGAGAGTACCAGAGATTATTTAACTCGTTTTAATAACGAGAAACTCGAAGTCATTGATTATGAGGAGAAGACAACGATTACCGCTTTGATGAGTGGATTATTGCCAAATAAGTTGTACTACACTTTGGCCAAAGATCCACCTCAAACCATGTCGGACCTGATGGGAAAAGCATCCAAGATTATGAATGCTGAGGAAGCTATGTCTGCGAAGAAGAATATGGACGCCAAAGAAACCAAGGTGGAAGGTGATAAAGCTAAGAAGAAAGAACATAAGAACAATGGTGGTGACAAACAATCCAAAAATAGGTCGTCATGGGAAGTCTTGAGGAAATTTGATTAGTGCACACCTTTGAAGGAAAACATCAACCACGTCCGGGAAGAAATTAAGAACAGCGAGGAGTTAAACTGGCCAAAGAAAATGAAGGCAGATCCTGACACGAGGAATAGGGAAAAATATTGCGAGTTCCACAAGGATCATGGCCATATGACCAAAAATTGCATAGCTCTTCAGAATGAGATTGAAACACTCATACGACGAGGAAAGCTAGCAAAGTATGTTGATCGGAGAGGCGAAAGAAGAAATAATGACTGAACTAGAGAGAGGTCTAGATCTCCTCGTCGAGCAGAGGACAACAAGAAGAGAAACCATGAAGTTTATCCAGAGGATGACCCCGATCTTCCCAAGAAACCAAGGCAGCCAGAACGAGATGTATTTTCAATATGCTTTGGGTCATTTGATTGTAATGTTATTACAGGAGGAGATGCAGGAGGAGGAGACCTTATTGCAGAAATTAAATCTTACCTCGGTGAGGCTCAAGCTTGCTCGTACATTCAGCGAATAAATCTAGCTGAGGAAGATCGCCCGAGAAAGGTGAACAAGGAGAAATTGATCATCGGTTTTTCAAAAAATGACCTTACAAGTATTTTATATCCTCATGATGACCCGCTGGTGATCAAAATGAGAATGAAGGAAGTCATGATTTCAAGAGTACTGGTCGACAATGGTAGCTCGGTATACATCATGTTCTACTCGTGTTTCGATAGTTTAAATCTAAAGCTATCTCAACTGGAGGCTTACCACAGACCCCTCATTGGTTTTGCTGGCGAGAAAGTATTTTCACTTGGGACGATCAAGTTGGATATATTCATTGGTACGTGGCCTGCTTGTCGGACAAAAAGAATACGTTTCTTCATGATGGATAAGAATGTCCAATCATCGTACAATATCATCATGGGAAGAGTAGGATTGAAGAAGTTCGAGGCTGTACCATCTACAGTGCATCAGTGCCTAAAATTTCCAATAAACTTTGGAGTAGGGGTTGTGAAAGGTGATCAGAAAGTAGCTCGGGAATGCTATTATTCATCCGCCGATCAAGAAGAACTGGAAGAATCAAAGAAAAAGACCACTACTTATCAAGTGGGTGAAGGTGCAGAAATTGAAACATTGGATCCTCGAGATGAGTCGTAACTCGTGAAGGGTCAACTGGTGGAAACTACAGAAAACATCATTCTGGACGACGAGAATCCTGAGCGAACTACTCAAATAGGTTCATCGTTGGAAGCCTCATTAAAACAGGAATTGATAACTTTCCTTAGAAGCAGAAAATAAACTTTTGCATAGAGTCATGAAGATATGCCAGGGATAGACCCAAACTTCTTATGTCACGAACTCAGTGTGAATAAGGAGATCAAGCCTGTGAAGCAGAGAAGAAGAGTATTTAGTCCCGAGAAGAATCAAGCTATACAGGAGGAAGTCGAAAAGCTCCAGAAGGCTTATTTCATCGAAGATGTTAAATATCCAGATTGGTTAGCTAATATGGTGATGGTAAAGAAGAAGAACAACAAGTGGAGGATGTGTGTAGACTTCATCGACCTCAACAAAGCATGCCCAAGGGATCACTTTCCATTGCCCCGAATTAATCAACTGGTGGATGCTACCTCGGGACACGAGTTGCTGAGCTTCATGGATGCTTATTCTGGCTACAATCAAATTAAAATGAAACCTGAAGACAGGGAGAGTACTTCTTTCATTACCCCTCGGGGAACTTATTGTTATAATGTTATGCCTTTTAGTTTGAAAAATGCTGGTGTGACATATCAGAGGCTGATGAACAAGGTCTTTGCTGAACAAATTAGTGACAATATGGAAGTCTATGTTGACGATATGCTGACGAAAAGCAAGAAAGCTGCCGATCATCTAGTTGAATTAAGTCAGAATTTTGATCAACTAGATAAATATCAAATGAAGCTGAACCCGACGAAGTGCATCTTTGGAGTACGAGAAGGCATGTTTCTCGGGTACATTGTCAATCAACGAGGCATTGAAGAAAATCTTGAAAAGATCAAAGCTCTATTAGGGTTGCGATCTCCAATGACGAAGAAGGAAGTACAGAGTCTCACAGGACGAGTAGCGGCACTCAACAGATTTATGTCACGAGCAAACTGATAGATGTCTCCCATTCTTCAAGACACTCAGAAAGACTTTTGAGTGGAATGATGGATGCGAGAAGGCTTTTCAAGACTTGAAGAGATACATGGGAGCACCTCCACAGTTGTCCAGGCCAGTGATGGGAGAAAAATTGTACTTGTACCTTGCAGTGTCCAAAAATGCAGTTAGCTTGGCGTTGATCAGAGTGGAGAATGGAGTACAAAGCCAATTTACTACACAAGTAAGGCCTTCCGAGGAGCAGAGATCAGATATCCAAGGCTGGAGAAATTGGCACTGGCGCTGATTGAGGCGAGTAGGAGAATGAGGTCATACTTCCAGGCTCATACCATAGTAGTATATACTGATATGCCATTGAGACAAGCGCTTCATAAGCCAGAAAAATCAAAGACATTGATGTACTGGGCAATAGAGCTCGGTGAATATGATATAGTCTATGAACCCACATCAATGCTTAAAGGACAGGCTGTAGCAGATTTTATAGTGGAGTTCACCTATCATGATAGCTCCGAGGAACAAAAGTTGCTCGCTGATCAACCTGGGGATGTTACAGGATCAACAAACACTAGCTCAGACCAACTTCGATTGGTAAAAGGGCAAGTGGATGTTACAAGATCATTGACTTCGGGCTCAGACCAACTCCGGTTGGTAAAAGGGAAAGAAGAAATTATCGACGAAGAGCGAGAAATATCTGAAGAGGATGAAATAAATCAACAAATATTTCACCGAGGAACTCTAACTGATCAAAAATTTGAAGACGAGTTACCTATATGGAGACTATATGTAGATGGCTCATCTTGCACTGCAGGATGCGGCGCGGGGATAGTTTTGAGCACTCCGGACGAGGTCGACATGGAATACGCCTTGAGTTTCCAATTCAAATCTTCCAACAATAAGGCTGAATACGAGGCCATGATTGCTGGACTTAGTTTGGCGAAAATTATGGAGGCGCAACAGGTCATTATTTTCAGTGATTCTCAATTGATCATAAACCAAATGATGGGAGTATATACAGTTAGAGGAGAATTAATGATCAGATATCAGGAAAAGGCAAAGGAGCTAGTGTCAGAATTTGTCGCTATTCAGCTGGTCAGAATACCAAGAATGGAGAATGCTAGAGCAGACTCCCTAGCTCGACTAGCATCAGCTACTCGCACCAAGCTACGACGAACAATCCTAATTGAAGTGTTAGCTGGTCGGAGCATAGATGAAGATCTGACGATGAACTTTATCACCCTTGATTTAGGACCATCTTGGATGGATTCCATCAGGGCGTATATCGAGGAGGGAGAATTACCAATTGACAAGCTCGCTGCCAAGAAATTAAAGTTTAAAGTTGCTCAATATTTATTAACTAATGGTGTTTTATATAAACGAGGAATTATGGCAGGTTTGTAGAGATGTGTACACCCCTCCGAGGTGAAACAATTAATGGAAGAGATCCACGAAGGGTCTTGTGGAGCACATGTAGCAGGTCGGACGCTTTTACAAAGGGTAATGACGCAAGGATACTACTGGCCGACGATGAGGGCTGATTGCATAGCCTACGCCAAGAAGTGTGACAAGTGCCAGTGCTTTTCCTCCATCCGAAGAACTCCACAAACATTGTTGACACCCATAACTTCCCACTGGCCATTTTCCATGTGGGGAATTGACTTGGTTGGGCCACTGCCAACGACCCGAGGAAGGTTAAAGTACCTCGTCGTCGCAGTGGATTATTTTACTAAATGGGTAGAAGTTGAGCCACTCATTGACATGACGTACGAGAAGGTATACCAATTTGTTTGGAAGAACATCATTTGTCGATATGGTCTACCTCATTCCTTCATCACAGACCATGGAACACAATTTGATAAAGAGGAGTTTGCCGCCTATTGTCATCAGTCAAATATTTTGAAGGTCAACTCAGCACCAGACCATTCTCAAAGCAATGGAAAAACTGAAGTGACAAACAGAACGCTACTAAATGGCTTGAAGAAAAGACTGGATGATGCAAAATCGAATTGGATCAACGAGTTATAATCAATACTTTGGGCTTACCGAACTACTCCCCGAGTAGCAACTGGAGAATCACCATACATGCTGGCGTTTGGAACTGAAGCCGTTATACCTGCCGAGTTGGGCCTCCCAACACATAGGGTACTAAATTTTAATTCCCCCGTCAGCGACTTAATGAGAAGATTGGATTTAGACATGATTGAGGAAGTTAGAGAAGAAGCATCCATTAGAAATGCTGCTTACCAGTAGTGAACAATTTTGTTCTACAACAAAAGGGTGAAGAAGTGCGACCTAAAAGAAGGAGACTATGTGCTTAAGAAAGTAATTCAAAAGCACAATAAGCTGGAAGCAAACTGGCATGGACCATACCGAGTTATATAAGTTGTTCGACCAGGAACTTATCGAATAGCAACTTTAGAAGGCGAGGAGTTTAAGAATGCATGAAACGCAGAGCACCTGCGCAAGTATTATCAGTGATGTATATGTAACACAATTCCATAAGTATGAATAAAATGAAGATATTATGCTAAAGTCTCTCCTTTTATTGAGAATTTTTTGGGGAATACTAGTGCTACACACTACTCAGCAAAACTCGGCAAAGCTCAGACTGCTCAGCAGCAAAATATTCCTAAAAATGCCAACCTCGGTTGGTTAGGAAACAAAATATTCCTAAAAATGCCAACCTGTTTGGCAAGAAAATGAAATATTCCTAAAAATGCCAACCTGTTTGGCTAGGAAACAAAATATTCTCGCAAATGCCAACTTATATTGGTCGGGAGGTAAGATTATTCCAGAAAGTGCAAAAGTTGCTAACTATGGCTGGTCGGATATAAAAACCCACCAACTGTAGTTGGACGACAAAGAAAATTTACCGAAAGTCTACCAATTATGGCTGGTCGGGGATAAAAACCCACTAACTGTAGTTGGTCGACAAGCATAATTTAACGACCTTGGTTGGTTGAAAAAAATTTAAACAATTTTTATACTCGTGACTTTATTATTAAGTGATCGAGCAATATTATTGAAACTTGAAACTTTTTAATTATTACTGAGTTGGTCGACAAACAACACAATATTGTTTTTTTTAACAGATATGCATAAATATAAAGTGTTTGATAACTATAAGACAATAGAAATCAAGATTTGCAAACAAAAATGAAAGTCGTTCATTGAATTCAAAATAAATTACATTGATAATGAAATTACAGTTACATTGACATGTATACTAACTATTACATCAAAAATTCCTATTCTACTGGTCTCTTCCCCTCTGCTTTTGACACAGGTTCCTCGCCAGTAGGCGGATCATTTAAAGACAGAGGAGAATTGATGAAATTGAGATCCTTCAACATCCTGACATTCATCACGGATGGTCAATCTAAGAGATTCTCGGGATGACATACCTCGATTTGAGAATGTAAATTGTAGTCACCGAGATACTTTGAAATTAATCTCCGAGGAATGGCCCGAGCAGGGATCCAATCTATGTCCAAATTGTATGGTGGCACAGGCAAGTCGAGCAACCCGGGATCATGGTAGTCCCACAGATAATGACCTTATTCGATCTTCATCACACCTAAGGCATTCAGCCAGCCTTGCTTGTAGCCCTCATTGTTGGCATTCTTGATACGATCGTCCAAGTAGAATAGTGCTTCGTTGTATCCAGCCATCCAGAACTCCCTGGGCTGTTTGTGGAATTGATATGTTAGCTTTTCTAGCTGCTCATGGAGATTCTTGATGAAAAGCTCCTTATTCTCCAAGACTGACTTCTGCGCAGAGAGCTGTTTTTCCAGGTCCCTAATCTTCTTTGGCATATCAGACAATGCCTGATTCTTCACCATTAATTAGAAAGCCTAGTTCTCTAAGGCAGACTGAGTCCTATGTTCCTCGACAAGAACCCGAGCTGCTCTTGCTCGTCCCCAAGGAGCTCTTGCTCGTCCCCGAGAAGATGTGGAAGGGCCCGACCTCTTCAAGGTGTCCAACTCTTCCCTTAACTTAGCGTTCTCAACCTCTAAGAACGAAAATCCCTCGTCGGTCACTGGGATCAAGGCACTAGAAGTGGAAGCTGCAAACTTCAATTGTGATAGCTCCTTTTGCAGGTTGTTGTTTTCCTTTTCCAACAACTCATCAATCTGTCTACATTCTTTGACCTCACCTCTCAAGGTTCTCTCTCTTACATCGTACCCAGCAAAAAGCTTCTCGTAGCCCTTGTCGGCAATGATATGCTGGTACTTCTTCTCGTACCCCTCATGCAACAAAGCAGTGGATTCTTTGTATTGAAGCTTAAGGTCCTCGAGGGTGCTTTGAAGATCCTCAATCATTTCATAATAGGCAGCGTTATTGGATATAGCCCTATCAAGAAGACACTTCAGATATTGATATGCTTCCACTGCCTGTTCTGAAGCATCATGACCAAGTATGTCGATAACTTATGCAGCACTCAGGTCTGTGTGACCAGCCTTAAAGTACTCATTACATTATCGGAGCAACTTTGTATCATGGGCAGA